>CM076996.1:53490468-55890468 GCA_039090855.1 Macrothele yani | reverse complement strand
TTCCCTTCATTAAGGCATCGAGTGAAAATTTGGGCAAGTACTGTTTCAATTTCTCCACTTGCTTCTTGTATGATGTCTATAGTAATTCCATCTTCTCCTGGAGCTTTCCCCCGCTTCATGTTCTTGATTGCATGAGCAACTTCTGCTGGGAGGACTGGAAGAACTCTGGTACCTTTCATGATGTCTGGAGTACATGTATCATCCCTTTCATATAGTTTGGAGTAGAAATATTTCACTCTTTGTCAAAATTTTGCCTCTATTTCTTGTTATAGAACCATCTTCTTTTCTCAGAGCCATAATCTGTTTTCTTCCCTTACTGAGATGTCCCTTTGCTATCTTTAGGCTTTGGTTGTTTTCAATTGCTTTCCTTACTAGTTCACAGTTGAATTTTCTTACGTCTTCAGTGATACTTTTTCTTACTGTCTTGCATAGCTCTATATATTCCACTTTGGAAGTCACATCTTCTTTAGTTGTCCTCATCTCTCTTCTTTTTTGCATCAACATTTTGGTTTTTCCTGATAATTTGTTTACATGCAACTTGTTCTTAGACCCATCTAATTTTGTTGCTGTTTCCATAAGAGCTTTGGTTACTTTTCTGTTAACTTCAGAAATATCCACTTCTTCCGATGTTAGGCCTTCTAAAGCAGAGAATTTGTTCTTCAGTTCCAACTTGAAAGTATTATGGTGTTTTTTAAGGTTGGTTATGTCAATACATTTTGTTTGTCTTATGAGCTTGCCACGTTCCAGTTTAGTGTTGAGGTGCATCTTACATCTCACCAATCTATGGTCACTACCTGTGTTGAACTTGTTTAGCACACTGCAGTCTTCGATGACGAATTTTTTGTTACACATAATAAAATCAATTTCACTTGTCGTCCCAATTGGATGTCTCCATGTCCATTTCCTGTGTGGCTTTTTCTTGAAAAAGGAATTCAAGATGAAAAATCCTTCTGCCTCTGCAAACTCAACGAGAGTATTTCCACGCTGGTTTCTGTTGCCGTGACCGAATTTACCTACTGAAGTTTCATTCTGTTGCCGGTGCCCTATTTTTGCATTGAAATCTCCCATAATTATCTTCAAGTGCTGCTTACCTTTATTATTTAGATGACGAATTTCCTCATAAAATTCTTCAATTTCTTCTTCAGGATGACTTGTGGTGGGTGCATAAGTTTGAATAATCTGAGCCTGGTATCTTCTCGATAGTTGGATAACGAGTCGTGCAGCTCTGTCAGAGGAACTTTCAACTTCTACAACTTTATCCTTCAGTTTCTTGTTTATTATAAATCCAACACCACTAGTTCTGCCAGTATCTGTCCCACGATAATAGAAGAGATGTCCACTTTTCAGTTCAATGAGATCTTCTCCTTTTCTCCTTACCTCACTCAGCCCGACGATGTCCCACTTGATCCTTTGTAGTTCCTCTTCCAATTCAAGAAGCCTTGAATCAGAAGATAGGGAGCGTCCGTTGTAGGTAGCCAAGGTCAGCATCAAATGGCAGCCTAGTCCGGTCCTCCGGAGATTCTTAGCACCCTCTGCCTTCATGTCGCACTGGCCGCTGCCTTGGCCAGGTACATTCCAGCTGCCGGAGACTGAGGGCCAAGATTTAAGTTGTAGAGTCATTTTGGAGGTGTTTGGCCATAACTCACCACGCTGGCCAAGCGGGTTGGTGAGTGTGGGATAGCATTTCCTCTGATCCCGATGGTATAGTTATACCGCTATTTGCGGTCGTCAGAGCCCCTTTAGTGGGAACAGGATGCACCACGAGAAGGCGGGGTTGACATTTGTCAAGGAGAGGCTGCGATGTTACGCATCACCTGACCTTACATCCCATTCAGGTATATTCACGACATTATAGTATTTAATTGGACAGATTTTCATATTGAAGCAGGTCAAATATATCCAGAAGAACTCTCATTAAAGCGCAATGAGTTGACAAATAATACAATCATCTATTTGGACATTGCTATTTACATTACAAGAGGATTGCATTTGCACAAACATCTATGACAAAAGAAGAAACTTCGATTTTTATATTATTGGTTTTCACTGATTGGCATTCTAATATTTCTTGTAGAGTTAGTTCTCATGGATATACTTATTAGTTAAATTTTTAGATGTTTAACTATTTGTAATCGATATGATTTTCAATTGTTGGTTGTTACCAGCCGTTCTTCATTTGAAGTTCTTCTTGCTCAGGTTTCTTGTGTGATGACTGTGTTCTCGTTCTCAGAAAATGTTTGCTTTAGGTTTCACTTTCAAGGTCTTTGGTATGGTTTGTTTAATTCATTCCTTATGTTGGTGCCTCAGGGAACACGTTGGGAGGTTTTCCGTTATGCGACCTTTTGCCATCTATGAAAAGCCACCGCTTATATGACGGTGTTCGCCTGATGAGTACGACATGTTGGGCTTTACTTCTGTTCTGAAATGTTGAGGTAGGTATTCAACTTTCTTAAGCATACCTTACTTTAAATTTATTTGTAATGTGCTGGTGCCCGAATTAAATTATTTTGCAGGGCATTATTTTTATCTTTTTACAAATTCATTCAGTTCATAGTTCGGTTGAAATTTCACCATTTTTCGTGTCGGCCATTTCTGAAAGTGCTTCGTTCCGTGTCTCATAAATTGTTCGTCTTTTGGGGGTTTTCGAATTTTAAATCGGCTGATAGGGTTATCATATATATAATCAGTCAGGATTCGGGTTTGCTGTTTTTCAGCGAAAAACAGGATTCGGGTTTGCTATTTTTCAGCGAAACCCGAATCTATATATTTATATACAGAGTGTTTCCCAAAGTCGCGGCTCACTTCAATAACTCGAGAATGAATTGGAACAGAAGAACAGGGTCAACAGGTATTAATAAGGGATGGTATGATCTATTTAAGGGATATGTGAATGGCCCCCAGGCCCCACTGATCAGGGAGCTCGGGGAGCTATCTCGTAAACAAAGCAAATTAGGAAAATATTCAAATTACAAAGTTATACAGCGTTTTTTCCCTTATTGCAAATCCGCAGAAAAATTTCTAATAGCTCTCCAGGTTCGGGCTGCGCCCTCGTGAGCTATTGCACATCTACAAGGAAAAGTTGTTTTCCCCGCAAATCTTGAAATGTCTCTGCCTTTTCCTGAGCTTAGTAAGAAAAGGCATCTGAGGGGATGATTTTTTCATTGGCGAAATTAAGGGTTCGAAAGCCCTCCCCTGCCCCACTCACCATCCCCGACTTCTCTCGCCTTTCGCCAAAAAGCTGTAAAGTCACCTAAACATTGCGCAAAATGCCGCTGTGTAGTAAATTTAGGGTTTCAGTTTATGTATCTAGAACTTTAGAAGGAAATCTTCGAAATTATGGTACTAATCTATCCCCGAAATAAAAAATTGCCTATGGTAACCCCACTGCAGGTGCTCAACAAATACAAAAATCAACAGATATTTTTTTTTTTTTTTTTTGATTGGAGGTTTAACGACCACCGTGAGCAACTCAATGGGCTATAAGCAGTCGCCCGTCCTTAATTTAGGGTCACTGGTTCCACGGAAGGGAGAGAGCCGGTGCCGTAAGACAAACACAACATCCATGCCTCACCGGGATTCGAACCCGGACCCCTTCGGACGAACGATCAGAGGCCAACGCCTTAGACCACATCGCCACCGGGGCGGCCAACAGATATTTAGTCTGTCCAATGCCTATAACTGCAAACAGCTCCATACCAGCTGCTTGTAGTTTTAAGCAATCATTTGGACTGTGTTGCCCTTATTACAGGGGCGTATAGAATTCTTTTTCGGGGTTCCGACAAATAATGGAAGTTTTGAAATCCACCAGAATAAAATAAAATATAATGAAAAATACAAGAAAAAATTAATGCACATTTTTCTAATGTAAGTTAAGGGGGCTAAAGGGGAATCCCCGTTGCTCCCCATTTAAATACCCCCTGGCTTCTTACATACATGTAGTTCATGTAGGCTGTAGAATTAGCAGATGCAAAGACTCGTGCTACAGTCGTGTGCTGTTATTGGCATTTCTCGACTTCTGACATCAGTAAATATGGGTTCTTCAATTCGAAATTTGTGAAATATAGCACAGTTAAAATTTACCATAGCACACCATGCTCTTTTACTTACTTTGTTACATTATAGAGAAAAACATTTGTACCAAAGTTGAATTATGCCTATCTCTTATGGTGATTCCTGTATCGTGTATACAATAGGTCAAATGCTTTTTTGTTCCTGAAAGCTTGACAGTGTTCTCCAACAGCTTGACAGTGCATTTCGTTCGAATGTTAAAAAACACAATGAGCAAGTAACCGAAAATCGTTATGTTCTTTCCAAAATCATTGAGTGTATTCTGTTTTGCGGCGCATTTGAGCTCGCACTTCGAGGACATAATGAACGTGATGATTAATTAAATCCAGGCGTTTTCAGAGGTCTTATAAACTTCTCAGCAGAACTTGATGCATCTCTAACAGAACTGTTTTAAAGGAACATTAAAAGAAATTCAAAACGATTTATTAGACTGTATGCTCACTGTTTGCCAGAACCACATAAACAATGAAATCTTAAAAGCAAGTTTTGTAGCAGTGACAGCAGATGAAAGTACTGATGTTTCATCTGCTTCCCAATTGGTTGTCGTTTTTCGATACATTTTAGGTAACGGGCAACCAGTTGAGAGATTCTGGGAATTCACTAATCCCCCTGGACATGATGCAGAATCTATCGCTCGATGTATTTAAAGCTAGTTTGGAAAAAGTTGTAGACAAAGCCGAGAAATTGATATCCCAGAACTATGACGGTACAAACGTGATGAGTGGTCACCACGCAGGTATTCAGGCTATTATTAAACGTACATATAAAAATGCACATTTTCTGCATTGCTACGCACATCAGCTGAGTTTGATTGTCGGACAAGCAACCAGTCAGAATCAACAAGTTCGAGTATTTTTTTCCAACCTTTTTTTTTTACTAACTTTTTCAGTAACTCTCCACAGAGGATTGCTGTTCTAGATGAAACTGTTAGAAAAAGGGTACTCATGGTTCAGCCACCAGGTGGAATTTCAACAGTCGAACCATCAATACAGTGTATGAATACAGGGAACGGTTAACTGAATGCATGGAAAAAATAGAGTCATCATCGAAACAAGCTGTAGCAATAAATCAAGCAGGGGCTGTTCGGCGTATGTTGGAAGACTCGGTATTTGTGTTTTGGCTTACAGTTTTTCACAATATTATGCCACATGTGGATGTGTTATACAACCAGCTTCAGAAAACACTAACTGATGCAGCACTCATTCGACAGCATGTAAACACTTTACAACAGTCAATGGAAAAAGAAAGGAAGAAAGTGGACACATTGACTATGAAGATATCAGAAACAGAGGAAACATCAAAGAAAAGGAAGAGAGAAAATATTTATATAAATAAAACTGTGGCAGCTAAAAGGATGTGTGATGTTATCACAAATCAAGTAAAATATTTTCTTTTATCACTCACTACTCTGCTGTTTCTCTCCTCCAAGCTGAACATTTTCAGGAGTACGAGAAAAAGTTTCCAAATCAGCTTGTTGAGCAAACAACAGATATGTATCCCATGTTACAGAAGGATCGCCTGAAAACTGAACTAGGAGTAATTTACAGAAGAACTCATTTCAGAAATATGAGTGGTGCCTTTAGTCTTCTACAGTTCGTTACAGAAAATAACTTGCACACTACGTTCTCGGAGACCTACAAACTGTTGCTAATTATTTCTACTATTCCAATGACAAACTACGTTCTCGGAGACCTACAAACTGTTGCTAATTATTTCTACTATTCCAATGACAAACTACGTTCTCGAAGACCTACAAACTGTTGATAATTTTTTCTACTATTCCAATGACAAACTACGTTCTTGGAGACCTACACACTGTTGCTAATAATTTCTACTATTCCAATGACAACTGCTGAGGACGAGAAATGCTTCTCAACTTTAAAACGTGTTAAGCCATTTTTAAGAAGCATCATGAGTGAGGACAGACTGAGCACTCTAGCCATGCTCTCAATTGAAAGAAACATGATAAATGACATACCTAAATTCAACGAAAATATTATTGATTTTAGGAGAATTCAAATTCGTGCAGAAATAGTCCAAAGTAATCGAGGTAGTTGCCTTCAATGCACGATCTTAATAACAAGAGTCACTCACAATACAAATTTAAATTCGTTGGCTGAATTTAAAGATTTTATTGTATAAGAACTTTCGGGTTTTCCTAAAACCCATCATCAGATACAGAAGAAGGAATAAGTTTAAATAAAGTGTTACGTGAATATAATATAGATATCAGATATTAATACTGTATGACATAGCCGCCCCGGTGGCGCAGTGGTCTAAGACGCTGGACTCTGATCATTCGTCCGTCAGGGGTCCGGGTTCGAATCCCGGTGAGGCATGGATGTTGTGTTTGTCTTACGGCACTTGCTCTCTCCCTTCCCTGGAACCAGTGACCCTCAATTTGGGACGGGCGACTGCGTATAGCCCATTGAGTTGCTCACGGTGGTCGTTAAACCTCCAATCAAAAAAAAAAAAAAAAAACTGTATGACATAAGTCACGTGGCATCAAATTGTCAAACGACGTGGCATGTATCATGAAATAAAGAAAATAAGGAAAATGGAATGCAGTGATACATAAAATACTGCATTGTAAAAATAAAGGAAGGTTAGTAGGTAACTAAATTAATTGTGCTGTTTCCATCAGGAGATACAACAAGGAGCACAATAGCAGAAATCGAGATTAAGTGATTTCGTCCTCAGTTTGCCTCGTATTCGGAACTGTAAATAGTTTCCAGATTGTAGGTACAGATACTGGAACATTGTCATTACAGCTTAAATGTCTCTGAGTAGCAATTACAAGGCTCTCAGTGAACATCAATGAAGAGACAGCACTAGGTGTTACGATGAAGGAAGCATCATTCCAAATTGGATAGTGCAGGCCATTGCACACGAGTCGAGACAATGCAGAATTTTTAAGTCCATTCTTTACGGCGTATTTATGTTCATTCAGTCTTGTTGCTAGTGTGCGTTTTGTAGATCCTATATATTTACCATCGGGAGTGTCAGCATCAATACTTTTTAAAGGGATGCTGTAAACGTCAAATTTGTTTAGCTTTGCTACCTGGTCTGGATCTTTTTTAATTAACTGGAAAATGTTTGTAGTACGTATTCCGAATTCTAGGTGAAAGGGCGTTCTGCAAATGGCGTTGAGAACAGGTGTTATGTTTGAATAATAATCTATGGCACCTATATATCCACGAGGTTGTTGGTTCCTCTGGAGAGTAGTTGAGTTTTCTTGGTGGAGCTTCTTAAGAGCTTTTTTTATGATAAAGGTGGGAAAGCCATGGTTGAGGGTGATGTTGAATATTTTGTTAATTTCACATTTACGTCTGCTGAAACTAGATGAATGCGTGATGGCTCTGCGTAGAAGGAAAGAGATTGAGGAGAGTTTATAGCTTTTCGGATGTGCTGAAGAAGCCGGGATCAATGTAGGTACAGAAGTGGGTTTCCTATATACAGAGTGTTGCAAGGTGCAAGCATAAAATCCAGGAATGGCAATTTACATTCACTTTCCAGTTCAATGGAGAATTTTACGGTCGGGATTTGGGATGATAATTTGTTTGGCTCAAAAAGGGACATGCGTATTGACTTAATTTAGAAAAATTGCACTTGAGTAATCAACATTCTCTTTGAATGTTTACCTTTGAAGTAAATTGTAATCACTATTGTTATAGGATCTTAGAATCTTCCTTTGTACAAAGTCAAATGTTACAGTTTTTTTACGTATGAGTGCTTGTTTGTTTCTTTTAGTTGCATTGCTTTTTTTTTTACTTGTAGAAACAGAAATGTATTTTAACCTGTACGTTATGTCGTAACTGAAAATTTAATTTTTACAATTTATGTATTGTGAACCCCCATTTGAATAACCCACGAGCCGCACTGATTGTGGCATTAAAGTGTTTGGGAGATATGGTGTCACCTTGTCTCACTCCCATTCAAATTTTTGTTTGTGCTGTATCCTTAAATATCAGAACCTTTGCACTTGCATTTTCGTAGATGTTATTAATAATGCTAATGTATGCATCTTCAATACCGCAGAATTTCAAAGCCATTGAAGGCCTTTTTATAATAAATAAAAGCCATGCATAATGGGAGTTCATATTCTTATGTTCTTTCAATTAGTTCTCTCAGTACATGGATATGATCTACAGTGCTGTAACCACTCCTGAATCTAGCTTGTTCTCTTGGTTGAGCCATGTCTAATGTTACCTTCAAGCGATGTGAAATAATTTTAGTGAAGACTTTATAAACCACTGATAGGAGGCTGATGGGCTTGTTGTTCCTAAGTTTCTCAACGTCACCTTTTTTGTGTAGGGGGATCATTGTAGCATTGTTCCAATCCTCAGGAATCTTCCCTTCATTGAGACATCTGGTGAAAACTTGGGCGAGTGTAGTTTCAATTTCTCCACTTGCTTCTTGTATAATTTCCATGGTAATTCCATCTTCTCCTGGAGCTTTTCCCCGTTTCAAGTTCTTAATTGCATGTGTAACTTCTGCAGAAAGGACCGGAGGGACTTTGGTACTGGTAACTGTCGTAATGTCTGGAATAGATGTTATCATCCGTCTCATACAGTTTTGAGTAGACATCTTTCACCCTTGTCAAAATTTCGCTTCTATTTCTTGTTACAGTACCATCTTCTTTTCTCAGAGCCATAATCTGGTTTCTTCCCTTACCGAGACATCCCTTTGTTCTCTTCAGGTTTTGGTTGTTTTCAGTTGCTTTTCTCACTAGTTCACAACTGATTTCTTTATGTCTTCAGTGACACTTTTCCGTACTGTTTTTTACAGCTCTATATTTTCCACTTTGGAAGTCACGTCTTCTTTATTTTTCCTCATCTCCTTCTCTTTTGCATCAACAATTTTATTTTTGTTGAAATTTGTTTCATATGTAACTTGTTCTTAGTACCACCTATTTTTGTTGCTGTTTCCATAAGAGCTTTGGTGAGTCTCTGTTAACTAGGAGTTCTCTGTTAACTTCAGAAATATACACTTCTTCCGATGTTAGGCTTTCTAAAGCAGAGAATCTGTTCTTCAGTTCCAACTTGAAGGAATTTTGATGTTTTTTTATGGTTGGTTATGTCAATACATTTTGCTTGTCTTATGAGCTTGCCACGTTCGAGTTTAGTGTTGAGGTGCATCTTACATCTCACTATTCTATGATCACTACTTGTGTTGAAGTTGTTTAGCACACTGCAGTCTTAGATGACGAATTTTCTGTTACACATAATAAAATCAATTTCGCTTGTCGTCCAATTTGGATGTCTCCTGTATGGCTTTTTCTTGAAAAAGAAGTCCATGATGAAAACTTTTCTGCTTCCGCAAACTCTACGAGAGTATTTCCACGTTGATTTCTGATGCCATAGACGAATTTACCAGCCAAAGTTTCATTTTGTTGCTGTTGCTCTATTTTTGCATTAAAATCACCCATAATGATTTTCAAGTGCTGTTTGCCTTTGTTATTTAGATTCGTAATTTCCTCGTAAAATTCTTTAATTTCTTCTTCAGGATGACTTATGGTGGGTGCATAAGCTTGAATAATCTGAGCCTGGTATCTTTTTGAGAGTTGGATAACGAGTCACCGTTCTCTCTCTCTCTCTCTCTCTCTTCCAGTGAGAGAGAGAGCATCTTTTTGAGAGTTGGAGTTTTTTCTCTCTCTTTGAGTGACGTCAGAGAGCCCTGTACGAGGAACCTTCAACTTCTAGAACGTTGTCCTTCAGTCTTTTCTTTATTATTAATCCAACACCACTAGTTCTGCCTGTCCCACGACAGTAGAAGAAATGTCCACTTTTCAGTTCAATGATATCTTCTGCTCTTCTTCTTACCTTGCTTAGCCCCACAATGTCCAATTGATCTTTTCAAGCTCCTCCTGCAATTTAAGGAACCTTTAATCAAAAGATAAGAAACGCCCATTGGACGTTGCCAAGGACAACATCAGATGGCAGCCTAGTCCGGTCCTCCGGTGATTTTTCGCACGCACGTCGTTTTTCTTTCGCTCCGATTTTCTGTTATTTTAAGAAGTTTATCGAGTCGTTTGAGTTATTGTTTTCTAACCTACCATTAGTTAAAGTTGTGTCGTAACTTTTTGGGAACTCCCAAGACGGGTGAGTACCGCATTATTGTTATTTCTTTCATTTTGTGTCAGACCAAGATGGCCGGCACACATAAAATTTAAAGCTTGGTAATGGCGGCATCTAGCTGAGACACGATTCTGCTGACGCTCTCGATGCCCCGCCCACCCAAACAGCTGAGACCTCTCTTTCTCTCACTCTCTTCGAGTGACGTCAGAGATTTCTCCCGCTGCACTCAGCAGCCCGCTCTTCACGCTACGAATCGTCGGTTCAATGAACCCATGTCACTGCTTGATCTCTCGTTCTTGTCTGCTAACACTGGAGAAGCAATGGAAACTGAATTACATCTTCCTTCAGTTACGAAAAGTAACATTCCTAATTATGCATCGACCCTGAATGACACATCTACAAAACTGCAGATGTGACACCATCTGCTCTGAGTAAATATATCATTCGAAATGGTGTTATACTTCAGTTGCAAATCCTAGAATCTTCCGCAGTTATACAATGTTTTTAGCGGAACTCCGGAAGGAATCAGTATTGATGCCCTACCCAATACTACTCTGAAAAACTACAGTGCTGCATTTAAAGAAGCCCTATCAAGAGGAGTCATATGGCTCGTTGGCCGAAAACTGTAATAGTTTACTTTTCTCAAATTGACTTTGCAACCAACTTGCCCAGAAAAGACTCACTATTGGATCTCGTACATTAGGCGTTTCTCCTCTTGCTGAGAGTCTTGTCCAAGTTTCTTGTTATTCTTTCCCACCGGAAGTAAAAACCTCTCTTCTACGGCGTGCCCTCAGCACCTGCGGAAAAGTGATTTATGACTTTCGTACGCTCTCTGCGGCGCCTCTTTACCCAGATGACTCCGTTATATTGAGCTTTCGGAGACAAGTGAAAATGTGTTTTCCCACTGCTGAAGATCTTCAAAACTGCCCCACCCGGCTAAAATTACGTGCAGGTTCTCGCTCCTACGATATATACATTGAAACAGATTTATTCTGTAATTACTGTAAAACATTTGGACATTCACGTCGAACATTGAAAATCGGACAGCAAAACATTGAGAATCCAGCACCTCTCAGACCTTCCTCTTCGAAGAAATAATCATCCCTTCACCAAACCTCAACCTCTGACTTAGCAGTGGTTAGATCTAGTAAAGAACCCCCCCCCGGAATCGCTTTTCACATTGTAAATCGAGTCAATTGACAGCCCTGCTCATTCCCTCCGAGAAAACTACATACAACTCGTCTCAAGAATCATGACTAGCTGATAAGCAGATGATGGCTTCTTCTTCCAGACTCATACGGCAGGAAGATACAACCCCTACCTTCCTGAATTTTAGCTCTTTCTCGAGTGCTAAACTTGATGGTTAGTGTCTTGACCTTTTGGTGCCAAACATGCCTGAGCAGAACATGCCTTCTACTACTGCATTAAACATCATACAAGTTCAACAAACTCCGGATAAGGACGTCGCACCTTTTCTGACTCCAACTTCATACACTTCACGACTCGATTTCCCGAATCAGAAGGAGAGTAGTAAATCTTGCCCTTACAGTACACCTCACTCCGATGACTCCCACTCTACCTCGACTTCTCTGACAAAAGTCTTACCGGAAACGATCGTCTCTCCTGTTCCCGATTAAAACTTTTATACCTCCCTCTTATCAAGCAGTGTCAAGTTCGTCGATGCCTCCACCTTCCCAGTCAACCATCGCTGAGTGTCGACGACATTCAATTCGACGGACCAGAGTTCGCCGTTGTCGTAGCGACCGAGAGTCACCTTTAAGCGATGATTATTCCACGGATTTTAAGAAAGCAAAAACTCGAAGGGGAAGAGATACACGTAGAGCAACCTCCACCGCTGTTGAGTCTGACTACACTATAGCAACTATGGAGTCTGAAGAGCACTCTAGTTCAAACTCTTCCTCAGAGGTCTCAATAAAGGAGGAACTGTTAAACGCTCTTGAGACATCCAGTGTTCCAAGACACCCTTTGTCCTTAGATTCCTTAAAAGGGATACTCTGCTATCGCAATAAACCTTACTGCTTTAAAAGGCTAATCAATTAATGCGGAGAATCATTTGCAGAGATGCTTCAGCAAGTTCAGGAACTAAAGGTCTTTGCAAAATTACAGCTCCAGATCCTTACTCATGTGCCAGATGATGTTCGCACCCTTAAAAATAAATTCCGTCTTTTCAAATAAACTTATGTCAAGGTTCATGACTCAAACTCAGATCCTCCTCTTCCAGATCTTAGCATTCAATTGTACGGGTTTCTCTAATCCCCTGGCAAATGCTTTAGCGCATGAAGACATTGCTCATCGTGCCGCAGAAGCGCTCCTTTTACAAGAAACAAACTGTTCTTCTGACTCCCCTTACTCTCGGTGGAGAGACTGGGAGTATACAATTTATCACTCGTATCGTACCTCCTCACGTGGCGGTATAGCCATCGGATTACATCGGCGGTTTCTACAAGTTATCTCTTCAGTCACTATCCACAATACTAAATTATATTCAGCACCTTTACTTCATGCTTGAAGATAAAGCATATCTTATTTTCAATATTTATATTCCTTGCGATGATTCTCCAATTAAACGTCTCTTAACTTCCCTCAATAACGCTCTTTTGATAATTCCGGATTCCTCTAATGTGATTTTGGGGGTAGACTTCAACTGCGCAACTGATCCTCAGATGGATTTAGCTCCGGATCAACAAGAACATTGTCATCGCCTTATCCAAGGTTTACAATGTTTGCTAGTCGACTTCACACTCATTGACGCCTTTCGTTTGCTCCACCCAGACCATCACTCCTACACATGGCGTCCCAGCAACCCTGCTTCATCATCAGTAGCAAGATTAGATAGAGTTTATGTCTCCTCTGTTCTCGTGCCGGCACTCCAAGGAAGCCATCATCCCGCAACTGCCTCATCCGATCACTGTGCTGTGACCCTCCAAATTGGATTAAGAAATTCTCGTCTCTCTCGACACCGACGTGGGTTGTTTGACAATACCTACTTACATGATTCCACCTTCTGCAGTATGGTATGCAGTTTCCTACAGTCACAAATCGACAACGTGGATCCCACCCAGAGAACCCTCCAGTATTGGTTGAACACGAAACATCGACTCTTAACACTCATCTGCCAATATACATATTCCGCTACAGTCAAACGGAACATGAAGTTGAGGCCATTCGGTCCGTGCTGGCTGATCTCAAGCTAAATGATCCGATGTTCCCGTTTATACAAGCTGAGCTAAAAACCCTCCTTACTCCCATGGCTGCTCAGGTGATCCAACTATTACGTCTTCTACATCTTACTCATTTTAACAATTCGTATGAATACCTCCACTCTCTCGAAAACACAAGTCGGGAATCCACTACGATTCAACAACTACAACTCCCTCTGGAAAAATCACATCAGATCCTGATGTCATGTGTTTCTTAGTACACCACTGTTTTAAGCAAAAACACGGGCCACTGACGTTAACGGTTCAACATCTGATTCCTCACTTCTTACGTATCTTCCTAAAGTTCCAACTCATCTACAAAACAGTCTCACGAATCCTTTCATCTTGCCGGAACTCCAAACTTCATTTAGATTTCTTAATCGGAATGCTGTACCGGGATCGGACGGTCTTCGACATGCATTATTTGATGTCCTCTCATCACACCTACTCCAGCTCCTACTTCCGGCTTTCAATGATGCCTTCATCTCCTCCAGTCTTCCACAATGCTTCACACAAGCTTACGTAGCTTTATTCCCCAAACAAGGAGACCTCTTGTATCTTGCACACTGTCGCCCAATATATTTATTAAATCTCGACTACAAGCTCTACAAAAAGGTACTTACACACCGCCTCAATACCATTCTACCTCATATCCTTTGCCCGCAACAATCTTATACTGCACCTGAACGTTCGATCACTGACAATCTTACACTCCTACGTGACTTAATCTTCTTTGCTGACACTCAGTCCGAGTCATTGGCTCTCCTCAGTATTGATCAAAAAGCAGCATTTGACAATATACCCCATATCTACCTATCTGCAACACTTGGTTTCCCTATCTCCTTCATCATCTCACTCCTATATCTCTATCAGGGAGCAACTCTACAAGTCCAGACCGCTGCTGCTTTCCGGACAGCTCCAATAGAGTTATCCAGAGAAATTCATCAAGGATGCCCTCCATCTGGACAATTATTTGCCATAATTTTTAAGCCATTTTTACGCCTGACACACATAGAATTTATATATCTGCTCCCTCTAGTAACAGCTAGCATGAGACATCATAAAATTACTTACTCAGCCTATGCAGATGATGCAGCTTTTTGCATACGTCATGACACCCAATTCTTCATCCTTCTTCGCTGCTACCAAGAGTATGCTACCTCAGCGTCAGCCTTACTCAATCTTGAGAAAAGCACAGGGGCGGCACTTGGTAACACCAAAAAAGGTCAAGTACCACCAAAACATTCTTAGAAATTCATCTCGGAACTTAAACGGAGGCCGTAAGGACGAATGGGTCCTCTATCTTTCCCAGCTTCTCAAAGCAGCAGGCTTCTAGAGGAGAGAGCAATTTTTCACCTCTTTCTACCAAAGACTTCACATTGCTCGCACATACATATTATCAAAGTGTTACTATTCCTGGCAAATGGATACGGTTCCCGGCTACAGACTCCGTCAAGTTCAAGCAAGCCTTACGTCAGTAGTGTGATCAAAGCATCATTGGGTCAGGTCTTCAAAACTACCCAGCAAAAACAGTATTGCTGGGCCAGCAGTGGGCCATTGCTGGCAGCCAGCACTGCCATCAATGGCCCAGCACTATGTTGCCGCTGCCGAACCGTCAATAAAATGTCCGGGAGGCCAACAGAAGGGCCAGCAGTTCAGGCCAACAGCTGGCCAACAGTTGGCACCCCATCACTTGTCATATGGCACAACAGGGCCATCAGTGGTCCATCACAGGCAGTAGCTGCCACAAGTGGCCCTTAAGTGGCCCTGCAAGTACTTGCCAGAAATGATGGCTAGCCTAATGTGGTCCGCTAGTGGGCAGTTAGTGGCAGCCAGCAACCACGTGACGTAACTGGTGGCTTGCCGAATCTTGTCCGCCAATTTCCCAGTAGTAGCAATAATAATTGAAAAAAAAAAAAAGCAAGGATAACCGCAGTTTCCTGAAGCTACAATTTTTTTTTCTACCCGTACGAAGCTTGTGAATTTCTGTTAATTCACAAGCTTCCTAATTTTCTCGACAGACCGGAAAAACGCCGTTTGCATCTGACTAGATTCGATCCTGGGCCGTTTACGTGGAAGCCGCGCCCGCTACCGACCGGACTAATTCACAATGCTCATCTACTTGCTGGAAGCTATCTGTTCGGTATGCAATTTGTAAACGAATGCTTCCCTCTTTCATTTTATAATATTGCGAGGTATTTTTCATAAAAGTCAGTTTCATATAATTGATAAATTAATTTTTTCAACGTAACGATAGTTTTTTTTTTACCTTAAGGGAACTTCACTCATTTTCAAGGCGTGTACATACTTAGAGTCGCTTTCCAAAGTTTTGTACTGTCCTTGCCGTCTTAAAAAGAGATTGTTGAATAAATATATATTTACCCGAGTTCATGTCACATTCCGTTACATTTTTAACGTTGTGTCTTTCCTTTCCGCTTTCCGTTGTCCGAAGCTACATTTGTTTTAAAGAGTAAAATATATTTTATTTTACTTCTCGTTATCTTTAGAAGCGAATTCCTCCCAGTCTTGTGTATTCAACCCATGGATGAGTACACCACATAGCGTTGCTTTTTTTTTCTTTCAAATAATTAATAAATTTTGTACGCGTATAATTCTTTTTTTTTCCCCGAACAAACGCTATTTTAATGGTTTTCCAGGATATGTGTTTCAAGCGGTTTCAAATTTTTTCTTGTTATTCATGGGAATGGAGTGGGTGTATTTCATGGCTGTAATCTAGTATTTCACGGCTTAATCTGATATCTTCGTCGACGTAAAATTTCATTAGGAAATTAATTCGCCTCTCCACATATGGATTTTTCTTAACATCCACTAAAATAACAGGATAGCGATAGCGTCGTCTTCAACTAACTGGTACCATCAGAGACACAGCAAGTGTTGCTTCTGCGCATGCGCAGTCTCGATGCTTCCACCTGCTGTTGGGGGGTTGTATTGGTTGCCAGCAACGGGCCACTAGTGGCACTTGCTTGGAAGCCCACAATTCACGCCGATGCTGCAGGGCCATCAATGGCTCGCCAACTGATAGCGCTGCCACCAACGGACCACTACCGGGCCGTGAGCGGCAGATTTCAGCCAGCAGTGACCCATCACTGCCAGCTGGTGGCCAGCAGTTTCCCAGCACTTGTGTTTTTGCTGGGTATGCCTCACACCTTCACAGGGAGGAATTGGTCTCCCTTCAGTAGATCTCGCTTACCGTGCCGCACGACTTCACCGGTTCTTTCATGTGCTTAGTAGCTCCAACCTAGATATATGCACAGTACGTAATGTTCTTACCTCATCGAAGACTCCTTTATTAACGTTCGCCGTCTTTCTTCAAGTGGATGGTTTCCCAGCTTTACGACAAAGCCTCCCAGCCATTTACTGGGAAGCCATAGAGCTCCGGCGGTCTCTCTCATTAGGGAGAGCACCCCCTCCTCCACAACGGAGATATTAAATGAACCACTCTTTTACCCATCAGCCCTTCATCCTTCTGACCGACCATTCTTTGCCTCTCCTGAGTGGATGCATGCCGGCATTATTACTGTCCGAGACCTTGTGAACCTTAATTTTACATGGAAAGGCTTCTCTCGACTATCTACTCATCTTCATGATTCCGTCTCCTCTCGGACACTCTACAAGTCGATAAAATCGTCGATCATCCGTTTATACACATCTCTGGCCTCTCCTGAAGGAATTCTACAGGTTGCAGCACCGCGACGTTTCCCGTTTTTTGTACAACTCCGTATGAAATCCTTTATGCCTGAGGCATGCTCACAGAAGATTTTGACTGAAATTCTTCGCACCTGCACACCTCAGCCTATCCCTAGTGTTCCGTCTGCCTCCTTGATAGCTGTTTGGTCTGCTGCACACTCTCTCCTTGCTGCGCCTCATGATACAAGAATGTCCATTGGCTGTTTCTACATCACCGCCTCCCTGTTCCTCAAAACTTACACCGAATTACACTTATTGTTTCTCCACAGTGTGCCTACTGTGATGTCCCAGCAGACATTGAACATGTCTATTGGTTTTGTCCTGTCTTGCTACCTGTGCTAAATCTCGTGTGCCGTATTGCACACCATCTTTGCCCAGAAAATCTGGGTGCTGTCTCATATTTCGCCCTACTACAGGAACTTCTTCCTGCTTCTCCTCTCCCATCACTGTGTGTGTTTATATTTTCACGCTTGTAAAAAAAGTAATTTACTACCATCAACTGACGCATCCGGAAAACTCCACCAAACCTACTCTTACAGAGGCAAACGAGATGCTTGTCCATCACTTCACAGCTCTTCTAAAGTTCCGTTTACAGTTAGCACATGATCACGCTGTCAACACAGAACAGAAACTCTTCCCAACTTCCACAAATTCTGGAGACTATACCTCATTTGGTCCCAGATTGATGGCTTAAAAGTTTCCCTTACAGTTTGAACTGATTTGAATACACTATCCTATTTATTGTAACTCACATTGTCGTTAACCTGTTTATTTTCTCCTTCTATCGTACGCTATAGTAAGTGTATATAGTTTTAATTTCATTGCCTAATTGTTTAGCGCTCATTTGTACATAATCATTTTATGACTCACGTTCTTATTCTGTACTCCGAGTGTTGAATATACGCATATTTAAAACGTAGCACCCTCTGGCTTCATGTCGTACTGGCCGCTGCGTTGGCCAGGTACATTTCAGCTGCCGGAAACTGAGGGCCAAGTTTCAAATTGTGTAAGCATCTTTGGGGGAAGGGGGGCGTTGGCCATAACTCACCACGCTGGCCAAGCCGGTTGGTGAGTGTGGGACAGCATTTTTCAAATCCCAGTGGTATAGTTATACCGCTATTCGTCGGTCGTCAGATTATGTTTCATTTCATTGAAAAAATAACGTTCATGAATGCGATTTTCACAATTTAAAGTCTACTATAGTTTCGCTGAAAGCTATGGTTCAGCTTCGTCAGGACTAAGCGTTTTCATTTCTTGTTTCTGATAATGGGAAAATAACCACCAATTTCAGTTTAATGACGACAAACTGTTAGATAGGCCTAAATCAATATTTTACCTAAATGTCTTAGAAGCTTTTCATATATTTCGAAACCGCAATAACCTGGTAAATGATTTATCTTCATCTCCATATCTATCAAGCGCATGGATAACTTTCATCAATCTGCAATCTGATGGCCGCACGAGGAGTTTGACACGTGAAACTGATAACATCGTCACAAGCAAGCAACGAAAACGCTTAGTCCTGACGAAGCTCAACCATAGCTTTCAGCGAAACTATAGTGGACTTTAAATTGTGAAAATTGCATTAATAAACGTTGTTTTCGCAATAAATGAAACATCACCAAGTGTTTCTGTTCTTACACTGCACAGGAAACGATTGGAGATAGTTCTCATGAACAGCCTTGTTTGCGGCGTTCGGTCTCCTTTTCGTAGCTATGTGATTACGCTTTACGTGACGTACACTTGATAAGTGCAACCGAGAATACACAAAACAGCTTATACTAATTACATGCCGGTATACCTTAGGAACGTTTATTTAAACCATGTAACTACAGTAGTATTCTTGACAATCATTCACAGCTACTTTCTACAACGTAATTATTTGCATATCACCTGAGTTTCTTCTGGTTTGATCTATGCTTAATGATATTGCGTAACCCATTCAGATCAGAGTGCATTTTCTGATACTGTGATATATTTTTTTGTTGAAAATTTTCTTAACAGTGATATCACGTGTCAACAATTTTTACACAACAATTTGTATCACGCTTTATTTATAAATTTTTATTTGCATTTGCATACAAGAAGACGATATATTACCATGAAAAAATACGTATAATAAAATCATAAATGCGTATTTACAGATATTTAAAGCAAATCGAAATAAAATATTGTGTGAAATTTCTAATGAAATTAGGCTATTCAGTAAGAGTTATTTTGCATTTTTTGTAATCAAATTAATACAATACAAAATAATTATTTCAGCATTTCTGGCCTAGGCTAGGCGGTATCAAATTTATATTGAGCACTTTCGCTTTGCTTTCCGTTTTTCGGTTACATCCAGAAGCATCCCTGCAGACAGTCCAACAGTAGTATGCTAACATGGAAGAATTCCACTTGCCCTTGTACTTTTTTCCATTGCTAAAATATCTTGGTGGAAGAGCTTGGTTTTGTCACCACTCACATCTCCACAGTTCTCTGGAAAGAAGGCAAGATGAAAAAGCGGAAAATGAATTTTCAGAGACATGTTGCAGCAAATTTTCCTGTAACTTGAAAGCGAGACAGCTCTCTATAGTTTTCTGTTTTCTTGTTTCTTAAAACTTTAACACAAACGTCCTTGAAACTTTGCCATGCTGCTTTCTCCTCACCTTGCAATATTTCATCGGAGTGATGATCTTTGGAAAGGGCAAGAATCTGTAGATCAACAAAGACACCTTCTTTGACCTTTGCATCATTCAGTAGGGCAAACTTTTCCGTAAGGTAATTGACAGCCTCTCCATATTTGTTCATAGCCTTAACAAAATTCTCCATAAGGCCAAGCTTAATGTGAAGAGGTGGAACTAAAATCTTTTGTGAATCGCATAGGGTTGTTTTGGACGCTCTTTGCACCTGGCTCTAAAGATTTTCTAGTTGTCCAGTTTTTTTTTACAGTGAGAAACACGTGTCCATTCCCAAATAAAGCAACAAAACTTTTTATACCTCTGTTACATGTAAGTAAAAGGGCAATCATCTTACGATCCCGCCAGACGTACCACAGGCAGTCACAATACTTGACGTCTTCCAGAAGTTTCATATTTGAGTAAGACTCCATGTAAATTGCATGGCCAATGGGAACTGAGGGAAGCTCGTTTCCAATGTGTAATAAAAGAGCTTCTAAGCTGAGCTTTGAGGAACTAAGGTTTGTGATCTATGTTCAGAGCATTTATACACACGCACACACGTGCACATTAGGCCGTACGTTAGTGCATGCAACAAGAGTGCCTTTCATAATGAAGAAAGGAGTTAAATATCTCTGCCTACTCTGTAGATGGATATTTTCACTTCATTTTCTAGAAGATTACATTGTTGTAATCATGTGGCCAAACCTTCTGCTTTACTTTCAAAAAGATCAAAATCCCTAATGAGATTATTCAGTTCATTTTGCGTTATTTTATGTAGTTCAGTAGTGGGTAAATCGACGTTAAACTGAAGGTCCGTAGAAGTACTTGGCTCGGAAGGCTTACCTCTCGCACCAACTTTGTCCCCATAATCATCACCAGACGCAAAATGAAACTCCTTTGACGGTGAAGGTACAGGAAGGCCTTGTGCGTGTGGTACTGGAAGTATAGTTGACAGCAGGTTAGGGTAGGTCACTGCCCACTCTTTCTTCTTTGAAAACCTTTGCTTAAGAGAAAGCACAGAACAAAAGTAGTAATCTGTTACATGATCTGTAGGCTATCTCCATGTCACTGGCACACTGAAAGGCACAGAGCTTCTTTTGCCATTTATCCAGTTTCTGAGATTGCAAACACAGTTATTACTACATACAAGTGGCGCACATTATTAAATTCGTCACCAATCTTGTACTCAAAGTAATAATAGTAAACTTTCCGCATTAAAGGCATTATGGTGCGTTTCGGTGCAGAAAATGTCTCTTCTCCACACACATAACAAACGTTATCAACACTATTGGCGCATACACGTGGCATATTTGTCTAAAACCTGTGGCAAATCTGAAAAAAACACTCAAAACAGCTTAGGAGATGACAACTGTCACATAAACCGAAGAAAAATGTGGTTAGGAAGTGACGCCTAAATTCATGCGAAATCTCTTACAACCATACACTCTTACAGCCTTGTGATGCCATCGCGTGGAACAGATTCCTGGTCATTTTGCAATCTGATTAAGCAGTGTATCTTGAAAATTAGAGCTGAGATCACCACAACAAAATAATTTCATTTAACTGTTTAGATAAAGACCACATTTTGCTTATTGACCAGAGTATTGGAAGGGAGCGCCTTGATTTTTGAACCAACGCCCTCTTTTGAAATATGTACACTACTGTTCGTGAAAATTGCAACAGTGTGAAGGGCTGCTGGTATTAGCTTGAAACTTACAGGATATGTACAGAGTGGATACATTCAAATGATTTAAATATCAGCGAAAATGCTCATGCGGTTTCGGAGCAACACCCTCTGAACTCTCCGTTATAAAGAGCTGGCTCAATCGAGATGTTGCAATGAGTGAAGAGCTGACATTTTGTCAAATGGGCGTTTCTTGTGTTTCACTATGCCTCGTTGCCGATGAAGGTCGCGTTATGAACACCTGGTGGACTCTGAGCGAGGAAAGATTGTTGATATGACAGAAGCAGGATTTTCCCACTGCAAAATTTCCACTCGTACTGGACGAAACGCCAGTACAGTGATGCCAACAAAGCGTCAGTGGACAGAGGAAGTCCAGACTCACAGAAACCCGAGAAATGGACCGCAAAATTGCACCACTCCACGGGATGACACACACCTTTACCGTTGGCAATGACCGATCTCACAGCGACATTAACGGCGTTAGCACAGAAATGCAGCACTGTCATAGGCCATACATTGTTCTACAGCACAGTTCGATGTAGTCTGCTTAACAGAGGACTGATCGACAACAGACTATTGCTGCGCATTCCTTTGACACTCAACCACAGACGCCACAAGTTGCAATGCAGTCTTGAAGGCAGACATTGGCCCGCTGATTTGCAACGGGTCGTGTTTTCTGACTAGTCACAATTCAACATGATGAACCATGATGGTCGCATACGAGTTCGAAGACATCGTGGTGAACGGCACCTTCCAGCGACCAACGGGAAGCATCACGGTCTTATGGGCCATTGGATTCAATTCGCGATGTCGCCTGATAAGAATTGAGGAAACATTCAACAGCCAGCGACACATCAGGGATATTTTAGAGGCAGAAGTGATACCCTTATTTCAGAGCTATCCTGGGGCTATATTCCAGCAGGACAATGCTGGGCCACATGTGGTCCGGAATGTCCAAGACATCTTCTATGCACGGCAGATATCGCTTCTTCCCTGGACAACACGTTCGGGAGATATGTCTCCTATCGAACATGTCTGGGACCTGGTAGTTAAGCAACTGGCACGTCAAGCGCCTCTGCCAGTCACTTAAAATAAACTTTGGTTTTGCACAGAAGCAGCCTGGCAGGATATTAACCAGAACGATATCAAAAAGCTCTTCCATTCAATCTCACGCCGTGTAGAGGCTGTTATTTTTGCTCAAGGTGAATTTACACGATACTAAGTTTTGAAGCGATAAAATCTTTTATGGTTCTACAAGTGTAATCAGTTATCTCCTGCAACATCAGAAATCTGTGATACAAATTTCATTGGAAAAGCGCGATTCTTCCTTGGTGTTTCACAAACAGTAGTGCAAAATGAAATATAGACAATATTATTTACCTTCCTCTAAGCTCCAAACGCCAATGAAAACATGCATGAAATTCTATTTTCGGGTTGTAAGATGTCTCCACTTTTAAATGAAATCCATTAGAATAAATATTACCTATGAATGAAATACGGGATTACACCATTATGCAATACAAATTTTGAAGTTGTAAATCCGGTTATTGGTGTAAATATCACATGAATGGTAAGTCAGATAATATCCGAAGACTTGAAAATTTCGTTGTCCTGGAACAGGAACGGAATCCGCGTCTCCCGGCTAGCGCCCCAGTATGCTAACCACTACACCACTCAGAACGACCTAGTCTCAAGTTTCCCATTAATTTGAATTCAAATTGTTCTGGGTGATGTAGTGGTTAGCATATTCGGGCACTAGTCGGGAGACGGGGATTCGATTTTAGCTCCAGGATGACAAAATTTTCAAGTTTTCGGATGTTATTTGACTTACCATTCATGTCATGTTTACACCAATAAACGGATTTATAACTTCAGAATATTATCTATTTTATTTGTTTCCAGTTTTAAATGAAATTCTTTTAGAATGCATGTTACCAATTTAATTAATATTATTTTCTGTTTTCTTTCCAAAACAGCTTTCAGCCTTACTTTGGTAGTAGCAGAGTCCGGCAGTTGTCAGACAAAAATCTACACTTGCACTAAGATGGTCAGACCGGTGCTCAATGACGTGAGGTATATGTTTCCTACCTCACTTTCGGACGTCGACACTATGTGCAAGTAAGTAAACAGAATACAGTTCAGTCAGAACGTTTTAATTTTTTGATATATGCTAGAGTTCCAAAGATAAAGGAATCAAAATATTAAGTAATACCTTACCAGACAAATGGTACGTAGACTTTACTGAATTCGGAAGGGTAAATTTGGTAATCCAACCCGACATGATTCATTGGCTATGAAACATAAGCACATTATGAAAGTAATTCAGGAGGTTCACCAGCTTTATATTGCTATACGAATATCAGTTTATTCAGTTTTTATGATCTTACACTCTACAGAGAATATTTGAACAAGATAAACCAAAAGGGTAACTTTGTTCGCGTTGATGAAATTTCTTATTTTAGCGTCTTTAGCCCATATCGAAATTGATGTTTATTACGAAAACAATGATACTCAGATTATATGCCTAGAGCCATTACAGATATGTGCACCTGATCTAATAATGATAAATCAAAATTACCAACTAAGTAGTGTATGGGTAATAAAGAGCAAGAAACGATATATCTTGAAAGGATGACCTAGGGTTGTAGTACTGTCAAAAAACAGATACAAGAAGATCACAATCTTGCAAAAGCAGTTCAACAAAAGTTTGCACATGAGGATGAAGAGTATGAACTTGCAGAAACGCTTAACAGAGAGCGTAATGGACAAAGTCCAAGAATTAATGAACGTCTTCTTGCTGCTGGCACAAAGGGGCGGAGTACAGGAAATCAGGAATTTAATAGGAGCTGGAACAGATGCTGATATAGTGGATTCGATACGAAAAACCCCTTTGTATGTTGCTGCTTATTTTTGCTACGAAAAAGTGGCAAAATAGTTACTTGAAAACTAAGCCAGTGTTAATATAGTGAACTGGGATGATGGATCAACTCTGTTACATTGCGCTGTTAAAGAAAGACACAAAGGAGTGGTAGAGTTGTTACTTGCAACACCGTTTATTGATACAAATAACAAAGACGGCAAGAATGTACTTCACATCTCTGCCAAAATAGGTAATACGGAAATTCCAAAACGTCTTCTGTCGGATCATGATACTGATATTAGCGCAAAGAACAATAATGGAGATACCGTGCTTCAGATTATAACCAAAAAAGGTAACAAGGAGATTTTTATTTTTCGTTTTTTGTTTTTGATTGAAGGTTTAACGACCACCGTGAGCAACTCAATGGGCTATAAGCAGTCGCCCGTCCCTAATTTAGGGTCACTGGTTCCAGGGAAGGGAGAGAGCCAGTGCCGTAAGACAAACACAACATCCATGCCTCACTGGGATTCGAACGCGGACCTCTTTCGGACGAATGATCAGAGGCCATCGCTTAGACCACTGCCTTCAAAATAAACCTTTATTAGTCTAAAAGCAAGGTACATGTGATACGCTTCAGTCACACGAGACTGTATTAAAAGAGACGAGGCCAAAAAGTCTCAACACAAAAGAAAGGAGGAAAGAAAACTGGTAACATCAGAACAAGATTAAAATATATACAGATAAAAAAGGAACACAGAAAACAAAAACAAAAAACACACACATCACAAAACCCAAACCCCAGAGTGAGGGAAGAAAACACATTCCAAAGACTAGTACATAGCAACGCGAACACAAAAGTGACAGGTAAAAAACACAACAACAATACAACACAACACAAATTGACTGACACTGCAAGACAGCGACAGGAGAAACAAAACTGTACTTCTGAAAACATGCAGCAGCGGCCAAAACATTAGTAAAAGAACATAAAAAACAAATAAACGGTGCACATAAAGAGGGGTGTTAACCAACCGCTATAACTAAAAACGAAATACGAAGCGACGCATGTATGTCAGAAGGAACACTGTACAGAAGAATACATGATAATAAGGGGGAAAAACGCTGCATCACACAAAATAAATGTAGCCAAACAGGCACACGAGGTTCACAAAAAAAATATCGCACTCAATTCAAATTTCATACTCAAAACAAGAAGTCGCGCGTTGACAAACCCCGAAAGCCGACGTGGCGCTATAGAGAGAATCACGCGGAAACAAGATCGCATAGCACCATAACACATTGAAAACAACACAAAGTACGTCCAGTCGTGCACGTCAACAGAAGGCTGGGCAGAGAAAAAATACAATATTACAGGAAAAACCCAGACAGGAGAAACACGAAGCAAGACGTAAAACCCTAGCTTGAGTGCAAAGAAACACAAAAACGAAAACACAAAAAGTGCACTTAAAACATAATCAAAGACAAAACTGCCTCAACTGACTACTTCACTACACATGTAGTCGCATACAGTCAAGAAAAAACACAAGAGGCACAGTAAAAAAAATGAGCACAAGGCAAATAGTGCGTTGACCAACTCCTTGGGTCAACGTAACCCAATAGACAAGATACGCACAAGAAGCACACTGTATAGAAAACGAGAGATAAGGCTGAGTACTCAATGAAAAAACACAACGAGACCAGCAGGGGCACACTAAGTAATTCAAAGTTCATAAAAAAAAAAAAGCAAAACAAGTGAACATGAAACACAGGGCATGAGAAAAAAAAAGGCTCCTTAAACTGCGGAGCCAACTGAAACACGAAAGTAGAACATACACAAACAAGTAAAAAACAAGATTATCACATTAGCAGTATAGGTAAATAACAATCACAGTATTAAAAAACTCACACAGGAGCAGAGCGAGTAGGACTGCCGCCATCCGAACAACTAAACAAAACACGTGCAAAAAGCAAGAGCAATTACAAAAACACAGGAATACCACATACAGGAAACACAGTACAAAAAAGAAGATCAGGAACAACAACAAACAAACAAGCACAAAAGAAACACAACACGCCAAAAAGTTTTGCAAAACTAGACAACACAGACTAGCCCAACGGAAAACAACAACACCCAACAAGCATCACACTATACCAAACAATAACACTGATCACAAACAATTGGTGGCCAACCAGTACAACAAAACACCACAACAAGTAATGCGTCGACCAACAACTGTGGCCGACGAAAACATAGAAAGCAAGCACACAATAATACATAGAGAAACAACTCAACAAAAATACCGACACAAAAAACAATAACCGATTGCACAGCACCACCAAGAACCAGAAAAAAATACACACAGAACACAGGAACACAAATGCTCACGGACTCCGGACAGAAAAAAAGTCAAAGCAACTAGCTGTAAAACATCCAATCACAGCGCAAAACGGCAAGAAAATTCAGACAACGAGGCCGAGGCCGCTGGTAAGAGGAAACGTATAGAAAAGCACTATCCAAGAAAGAATATACCGACCAGTAGAATGAGCTAACAAAGCACAGGGGAAAAACAACAAAAAGACCGGAATCTCAGGGAAGCAAAACAGTACAACATTACCAAAGGGCCATCATAAAAACAAGAAAAGGAAAACGGTAAAAAATTAAAAGGAAAAACAACAGGATCAGAGGAAAAGAATGAATACAAGGGAAAAAACCCTGCAGCTCAATCAAAAACAGAACAAGACAACAACCCGGAAAAGCAAAAACAAACAGAGTGAAGAAAACAGTACACCAAAACAAAAATAAGAAAAAAAACTGATCAAACGAATTCAATCAACCCATGCTCAACCCGAAACCATGGGAGGTGGGGGACCAGATGTAGAAGAAAGCAGGAACTGCCTGCCGGGCCAGAGCTACCTCGTACTCAAGTTGGATGACGGGCTTGATCGAGGAACGAAACCTACGGCACAGAAAAACTCTCGCTGGATGATATCGACGAAGAGCAGGCCGATCAACACTGGTATGATAGTATAAATAAATAGTCAGTTTGGCCTGCAAAATTAAAATCGCGCAAACTGGATTGTGAACAGCAGCGGAAGGATGATGACGGCGAAGAAAATAGTAATGTGAAACAGAGTGAAAGGAAGGACATACCTTGGAGAGAAGAGCAAACATCAATGAAAAAAGAGGCTGTAAAACTAAACAGGAGTCATATGCGTGATGAACATCACCGAGCGTTGAACAGAAAAAACACAAGGGAGAAGACAGGCGACCAAAACGATGAAGAGTCCGTGGTGTGAGCAAGCGACAATGAAGTTGGAGCCAATGAATATCAGTAGCTTTTGGGGAAGCCAGAGAAGTGTGTGAATCGATCCATGTCTGAGAGGTTTCATCAGGTGGCACAAAAGGAATAGCGAGAGGTGATCTAAAATAAGTAAGAAAGGGGCGGTACAAGAGTTTTGCAGTAACTTGATGCACCAGAAAGGGAACATCATTCAAATAAACCAGAAAAGGAAGGCAAGGGGACGCCGAAGAAGAAACAATTAACCCATAAGAATTCACGAGGGACGGGTAAAGGCGTTGAAGCTGAATATGAAGCAACCGGAGTTCGGCGCGATTGTAAGGGAGTGTCAGCAAGAGAGGGGTCGATTTGGGAAAGAGACTTCCAGCGGAGAGAAGCATTTACAAGTTGGGATACCTGTACCACGCCACTGGCGAACCAGGTGGAGAAGCACAAGTACGGTGAAGAGGGAGAAAGGAGTGCAGAAGAGTAAAAGAGAGGTTCCGCAAGCAGATCATTAGTCTAGGTAGGTGGGAGACGGACGGGACATAGGGAATGCCAGAGGGAAAAGAAGGTGCAAGAAGTATCGGGAAAGTGATCTGGAATGAGTGGAAACAGATCCATACGGAGGAAAGTAGCGAGAGGGAGAAACGGACTGCGAGGGAAAAGTAAAGTATCAACAATAGTAATCGATGAAATCTGAGGATGAGAAAAAGAACGGAGAAAGGTCTGAAAATGAATATCATTAGATTTTTGAAAAAGATCTGGGAGGGCAAGACCTCCAAAGGACAGAGGAAGGACGAGAGTAGAACGATGAACCCAGTGAACTTTATTCCAGATGAAATCAGTAATCAAACGTTGAGCGGATTGGAAAATAATGGACGAGGGAAAATAAGCGAACCACGAATGTGTCAGAATGGGAAGAAGAAAGGAAGAAACTAGATGTGCTCTGCTAAAAAAGGACAAAAAGGTTTGAACCGGCAAAAAGGAGCAAGACGGCGATTGAGCTGTTGAACCAAAGGAATCCATGTGGCATCAGCAACCACCACGGTATTTCCAACGTACACACCAAGAAGTTTAATGACCGAGGATGACCAACGGGCACCCCAAGGGCGATCACCGTGTGCCACCCGCGATCCGGCCCACAGACCGACAGACTTAGACAGATTAAGTTCGGAACTGGAAATTGAAGCATACTTACGATAAACAGAAAGGACAACACCGAAAGAACGTTCAGTGCGAAGAAAGAGAGTTAGGTCGTCAGCATAAGCAGACAACACTATGCGGTGGTGACGAGTAGGAGCAATACTGCGAGGAATCACAGAAAACAAACGAGAACGCAGACAAATTAAGAGAGGTTCAAATGCAAACGTAAAAAGTTGACCCGAAAGGGGACAACCCTGCCGGATCCCGTTGTCAAAGGGGATGGTAGCTGTATGAATGTGGAAGTGCGAATACGGAAAGAAGTGTGAGAGTAAAGATTAATAAGAGCTTGACAGAAAAGAGTAGGAAAGCCAAAATGACGAAGAACAGCAAAGAGATAAGAATGATTAATGGAGTCAAAAGATTGCTTCTGATCAATATTAAAAATTGCGAGAGGTTCGGAAAGATGGGAAGCAAGAAAATATAAGTTGCGAAAGGTGGAAATGTTGGTAGTAATCGAACGGGAGGGAAAAAGAACAAGTAAACAAACGAACGTTGACTTCTACGCAGGAGCCGAAAAAAATGCGACCCTCCTGTTCAACAACTACTGCGCCACAGGGGCGGGCAAGGAGATTGTAAACCTTCTTGAATAAAAGCAAGAGGAAGAAGACCGTAAATTTGCAGAAGGTTTTCGCAACTCTCTTCGGTACACGAGTGTTGCGAATAACCTTATTCATGTACTCTGGCAAATAAAACACATTCGGCAGTAAAGACATTTTACGGGGAAGACAGCTTTTAACAAGAATGCTGAATTGGCACATTCTTCGCAAATGCTCTCTTTCCCGTAAATGGATTTGATATTCTGTAAGAACAGTAGAAAATACTTTTATGAGTGTTGCTCTCTGTGATTATCTGTCTTGAAGACAATGCTTTTCAAGATCAGACATTCACACAAATATCCGTTTCAAACCAATATGTCCTTTGTGAATCGCAAAAAGAAGGAAACCTCCATTTAATCTTAAAATTTCTCTGCCTCTCTGACACCTCTATGTAAAATCTTCATCGAGATAAATATTTTTCCAGTTGTGATTTATAAAAAGTTAGGAGCAAAGCAAGTTGCTACCATGCAAATGTGAATTCAATAAAAACATTAAAAAAATGTTTTTAATGGTCCTGAAAACCGTTTTGTGGATTTTCATTTGCTGAGTTTGTATTCTTGAAAAATGCCCTTGCGCGTGAGTGGGTTCATATGAGTCTATTTCAGAGTTGTTGACTATATAGGTAAAGTATTTCCCAGAAGAAGAGAAATACAGCACTGGGAAGTGTTTGGAAAATATCAGAGTATGAAATACCCACTGGGTTGTGAACTTTGTCCATGACATGCTCAGAAATCATAAAACACAACTTTTATGTTATCACATTTTAAAATTATTATTTGCGTAAGCTTGCGTAAGGCCTTTAAACTCACTCACAATATGCCAACACGGCAGTATAAGATGCGTAGTATCCTTAATTTTGGAAAGTTTATTTTGTGTGCTCTTGTAGCATTAAATTATCTGAATTCCTAAAGCAGACTGCGTATGAAATTAAAATTAAAGCGTGAACTTCCGTCTCTCTAGATTGACGTAACTTTTGCCAAAGGAAAGCGGTATCAGCCTTACATATACTTATTCATGCAGTTCTGCCTCCCACATGTAGAGCAATGCTTTATAAACAACTCTACTTGCTCGTGAAGCGATAAAGGTTACACAGATTCTGTTATGTAACAATACGGTTCAAGTTACTGAGTAATCAGAATTTTTGACAACATTCAGGTTCCGATAGAGAAAAAGTGTTTAAACGACAAGTTTAGAAGTGGGACATAGGAGTTCCTAAAATCATATTGGGCGTCGGCGGCACAGTGACCTAAGCGTTCATCCGACCAGGGTCCGGCTCGAGCCCTGGATGTGGCATAGGTGGCACGCCTGCCTCATGGCGCCGCCCGCCCCACTTCCGCAAAACTGCCGATGCCAAACTACGAAAGGACAACTGCTTAGAATCGCTCATGGTGGCCGTTAATCCCCAAAACAAAAAGAAAAATCTTTTGGAGCTGAAAAGGTTTGCTCCACATTTGAAAGCTTAGTATCCACTGTCATATGCAGCAAACATATTCTTATATCTACCAGATATGAAATGAACGGCTCAAATTACACATTTTCTCAATTGCATATTCCATCTTGTTACCCTGAGTGCCATAGTCCTTGTTATTGCAGATCAGAACGTGATCTCGCTGCACTGAGGTTACAAACAATGTATTTGAGGATTTAATAAAAGACAATCTGATTTTTTTTCCGGCTAGGAATCGGGAATATTTTAAGAATCCCTTGTGTTACTGAGTGAGAGTCATATCTCTACAGAGCAGTTCCACCGAACTCTGCGCAGCCGGACGGCATCAACAATAGTAGTAAAATTCACCGACTGAGCGCTAGTAATTGGAATTCAGGAGCCTTTAATATGTGACGGAAAATACAGTAAAAATGAAAACATGGTGCAGGATATATAAAACATTTTGTACACTTGCGGCTGGCGTTTACTCTAGTTCGATCATCCAAAAGAAAATAATTTCAGTACTGGCTTTTCATTGAGGTCTGTGAGTAACATACACTGAAGAGCATTTGAATTAGTGATACCTGTCTAGTAATGTGTAGCACCACCTTTCGCCTTGATGACGGCGGCGATTCGTCTGGGCATGGACTCGATAAGACACCGGAAGCGTTGGGAAGCCATGCGGATCGACGACCCCTGAACAAGCTCCCACAGTTCACGAAGATTTGATGGAGGGGGTCAGAGCCTCGAACATCTCTCTCGATAGCATCCCAGATGAGCTCGATGCGATTGAGGTCAGGTGACCTAGCTGCCCAAGGAAGCAAGGTCGTGACGGTGGAGTGTTCATCCAACTATTCGGATACAATTCGGGAGCAATGGTACGGTGCATTGTCTTGTTGCAGGATGAGGTTCCCCGTGGGATGTTGAAGACGCACAAACGGGAGCAAATGGTCGTCCAGGATATCCCGGTAACGCTGACTTGTGAGGGACGATGTCACACGCACCAGGGGTCCCGTTTCAGTCCACGTAAGCAGTTTCCAGACGAGAATGCCACCCCCACCAGCTTGAAGAGTACCCTGCTGGTAAGAAAGATCCATCGCTCCATGTGGTTTGCGCCGTACTCGTGTCCTGCCATCCGCATGTACCAACGTGAATCTCGACTCATCAGTCCAGGCAACATTTTTCCACATGCCTAAGGTCAAGTGGCGATGTCCCCGCGCCGATGCTAATCTTTTCACCCTGTGATGTGCGGTCAGCAGCGGTACCTTCGTGGGACGATGACTTCTGTACCCCATAGCGAGGAGATGGTTCTGGATAGTGTAGCTGCTTACACGTTTTTGTGCACCATCGTTAAACTGCCGAGTGATTTCTTGCACTGTGGCCCGTCTATTCGCTGTTACAATTCGAGCTGGCCGACGATGACCCCACTCATCCACACGCTGTTGTCCACGGCAGTTGGCCCTTGCAGGGATAGTTTTACCCGATTCGATGTACTCACGGTGCACCCGTGACACAGTACAGTGGCTAGTGAAAATCCCAGTGCCTATACGACTTCCGAGATGGAGTGACCCAATCGTTGGGCCCCGACAATTTGCCCACGATCAAATGCGCTTAGATCCTTCGTCTTGCCCATACTGCGTCCGACTCTAACTGATTCCCGTCGCATCACTCCTTATATTGTCGGGTCGCTGCATACGTCATGTCGTTTCCGTTTATAAGGCCGCCCACAGCGCCACATTTGCATAACGCCAGCTGTCTCTAATTTAATGGCTCTTCAGTGTATGATCAACGTTGTCTTTGATTCAGAACACTAACAAACTTATTGCTTTTTATTAATACGTACCTGTTGAAAATTATGCAAGTTGAACCTAGTTTGTACTCACATAATCTTTTACGTTTTTCATTTTCCTTCAAATCTTGAAGTACTTTTGCATTATAAAATCAGACTTTATTCGTGGCAAGAGACATCATTTTAAAATTCATGGCAAGAGAAATCATTTCAAAATCAGTCTTTTACTCATGGCAAAAGAGGTTTTCACCCAGATATTTCTGAATTCAAAAGTTTGATACAATACAGAATACATAATATTTAATAATATGCAGAATTATCAAATGAGAATACTAATTAAAAGCACGTGGGTTTCGTACCTTTCTGCTTGCAGAGAGCTGTTCCACAAGCTCTCATCAGTTTTATTTTTATTTCGCCATATTTTGCTGAGATCCTTCACAAAATGTTTACACACAATTTCTTTGTGAATAATACAAAGGAATGCAGTTTGCGTACTCCAAAAGCATGTGTTTCATTTGGATTCCATCCAACATAAAACATTTTCTTTGGCATAAGATTCAAACAAGTTAAAATATTCTACCCGGTACTTTGAGTCCTCAAGGACTGGCAAAACAACAGATCGTCTTCAATTGAGTTATTATTTGGATACTGACCGAAATCAAGAAGTAATCTAAGTATAGAAACGTTCTTTGTCTTATCTGGTTGTAATGCATAATATACACTACCTCCTACACGCTAAATGATATAATTTTCAGTCTCCCTGTCTATTTCATGAATTTGCCTAGAAACGGTATTGTTTGAGAGTGGTACAGTTTTTATATTGTATCTAAACGTTTCACCAATCCTATAGTTTCAAGAACGGCTATTATGCTTTGCTTTATAAGATTCTCGGCAATAATATGCTCCTTCCCAGTCTTAGCTACACGGTAACTAACATGAAATGAGGCTTAACACATCTTTACGTTGATGTTTCCACAAACTGGAGAGGAAGAGTTTTTCCTTCTTCTACACTACTGTTTGTGCAAATTGCAACACCAAGAGAGAATGGCGCTATTCCAATGAAATTTATATCACAGATTTCTCATGTTACAGGAGATAACGCATTATATTTGTAGAGCTATACAAGGTTTTTTCGCTTCAAAGCTCAGTAGCGTTTTAAGTCACCTTGACCAACAATAACAGCCTCTATATAGCGTGGCACTGAATGGAAGAGGTTTTTGATATCGTCCAGGGCAATAGCGTGCAAGGCTGCTTCTATGCGAGACCAGAGTTCTCATTTATTGTGACTGGCAGAGGCGCTTGACGTGTCAGTCGCTTAGCTATCATTTCCCAGGTATGTTAGATCCGAGACATGTCCGGCGAACGTGCAGGCCCTGTAAGAAGCGATATCTGCTGTGCATGGAAGATGTCTTAGACGTACCGCACCACATGTGGGCAAGCATTATTCTGCTGGAATATAGCGCTAGGACAACTCTGAAGGAGCCTCTGTCTCTAAAGCATCCCTGATGCACTGCTGGATGATGAGAGTTTCCTCAATTCGCGTCACGCGAGATCGCGAATTGAAACCAATGGCGCCCCAAACCATGACGCTTGGCGTTGGTCCTGTATGATTCTGCAAGCACGCTGTAAAGTGCCATGCTCCACGATGTCTTCGAATACGTATGCGACCATCATGGTTCATCAAGTTGAATCGTGACTCGTTAGAAAACACCACATATTGGCAATAAGCGCGCCAATGCCAGTGTTCGAGACCCTATTGCAGCCTGAAGCGTCTGTGGTTGAGGGTCAAAGAAATTCTAAGCAATGGGCTATTGGCGACCAGTCCTCTTTTAAGCAGACGACGTCAAAATGAACTGGAGGACAAAGCCTGATATGTGATAGTGCTGAACTGCTGCGCTAACACCATGGATGTTGCTATGCGATTGGTCACTACCATGCGGTAGAGTTGTCTTTCATCCCGTGCAGACGTGCGATTTTACGGTCCATGTTCTGGATTTCTGTGCGTCTGAGCCTCAACACTGAGGCCCCATTCGCATCATTTCGGCCAGTACGAGTGAACATTTCGAGGCAGAGAAATCCAAATTCTCTCATCCCCAAATTTTTCAGCGCTGAAAAACCGTCAGGTGTTCATAATGCGACCTTCTTGGGCGACGGGCATAGTGAGACACAAGAAACACGCTTTTGACCCAATGTCGGCTCTTCACTGGTTGGAAAGTTCTCGTTTGAGCCAGTTCTTTATACCCAAGACCGGACATTTCAGAGGGCGGTGCTATGTAATCGCATGCGCATCTTTACTGATGTTTTAATCATTTGCATGTCGTAACCTGTTGTACATGCCTGTACGTTTCAAGCTAATACCAGTAGTTCTTCATCGTGTTGCAGTTTTCACAAACAGTACTGTATTTACCAGCGTGAGTCGGAAGTTCGTACCGTTTGTAGCTAAAAAGTGTTATGATGGAAGGAAACCATACACGCTCGCCTTTTTCTGCAAAGTGCTGTCCGCAATTTTCTAGTTTTTTGCCAACGTCCCACCGCGGTACCACTAGACAGGTGTACTCTTTGACTGTAAGTACCAAATCCACCACTGAAATGAAATACCATTCTTGTAGGAAATGGGCCATGGGGTAGTCGGATGGGGCAAGGTCCGCACTGTATGAGGATGGGGTAGGATCTCCCAACCTCTTTCCATTTCTGTAGTTTTCGGCGGACAACTATGGAGGTATGACTTGGAATATTTTCCCATGTTAACAACGCCTGCTTTCTATTGATAAGCGCTGGGTAGCGTTGGCGCAGAATGTCATGGACTGTCTGCAGCTGTTTGGTATAGAGGTTTCTGTCCACAGGCAAGAGTTCCCACTGCACAGGACCCTCAAAATTCCACCAAATGCACAGCATGACTAGCTTCTAGAACCTTGGCTGTGCTTCCATTTGTGGTTATTCTAATGCTAGAAATCAGTGGTAGGATAACGTACGGATATCCACTTGTCATCGCCTGTGACAATACGATGCCAGAACTTGTCACCCTGTAGATTTGACTGCAATGCGCGACAGAGAGAGAGACAGATTGTTCCACCTTCTGGGGTGTATTTAATGGGAATCATTCGATGGCGCCTGCAGGAGAAACCAAGCTGGTGTAGGTGACAAACGATGGTCTATTAGGAAGACCCCACCTCAGCTGCCATTTGCTGTGTACTGGTACTGGGTTTCGCTGTCAAAGCTTCAACAAGGGTCTCAGTGTTTTTGGTCGTTGGACGTCCTGACCTCGGCTTTTCTTCAAGACTGGTGTCCCCAGCATTGAAACGCCTGAATCATTTTCGTGCTGTCCACTGTTCTCTCTTTTCGTACTGCACAAATGTATCTCGCTGCTGCCGCGTTTAACTCTTCTTTCTAATAACGGCATAGAAACACTGAAACAACACGTTTATCGATCTCGATCCTCTGCTTAACTGCTTAACTGATAAAGCAATGTAACTCGGTACCAAATGGACGCCATCAGTCTCATGTGTTATATGGCTTCGCGGTATCCAGTCGACGTTGGCGCGCGTTTCTCACAGGAATGGAGGTCCAACCTAATGTGTAGTTCAAAACGGGACGAACTTTTGACTCACTGTGGTAACCCTTTCACCATTCGTTGAAAACATTGCACGGGTACGTTTTTCTAATCACTATGAGTTGTTTGCAGGTGTGTTAGTTGCTCAGCCGGAGCAAAAGCGCTGTTATTTTGAAACAAATTACTAACTGGTATTTTAGAAAATGAGGATCTCTCACAGATATCAAAACGTAAAACCCGCATAGAATTTCCTCATTTTAATGTTTTTCGTATTTTTAATTTAAAAAGAAATTGCTGGATTGTCACTGCTGTCTGGAACCTCATCATATTCATCACTAAGTTCGGGTGTATGCTCTTCTTGTTTTCTCTTCAAACTACCGTTCTTAACCAGTTGTCCATGACAAAACTTTCACAAAAACAGTGGCGTAAAGAAACAAATTAACTGTCACTAACGCCTAACCTCAAAGTAACCAATAATTTGATCATATCACGTAACACATTGACTGCTCGCTTTTTCTATGACAGGCTTTGCTAACTCATTGACTGGCGTTGTGAAAAATAACGATAATTTCTGGTGGTTTAGAAACTAATTCACCTACAGTTGCATGACTAGAAAAACGAATAGCTGTGAAGATGAGGATTTCCCTCTGATTCAACGAATCTGTAGATTTTTACACAGTACGATACCAGGAGGAGTTATAATTGAATTTTTGTGAACCTAGGCGTAGAACTTTCCGTGCGCGTTTAGTGACGATTCATCGTGGGTGATACAAAGAATCAGGAAGCTTTGAAGTAACACAGCGGTGAATTGTCAGCGCATCTTCAGGGGCGGAACGATTGGTAGCGAATGTCACCACACGAAGTTTAATTGGTAGATGCAACTTTAGGACTCCCCAAATTTGTTCCACCATTACGAATTTATCTTCAGAAGAACCCCTGATAGCACTTAGTGAAATCCAACTCGAGAAACACTGATGTATCCGATATAAATTAAACAAATATTCTTTAAATATATGGGAAACTACATGCCAAAACATTTTTCCTGCTGAAATGAACAGTATACACATTTTTTAATGTTGTTGTTAGTTTCTATCTAGTCGTGTTCGACTCTTGGTGACTGTATAAACAAAAGCCCGCCATCTCGATCTGTTTACAGCAAGATCTCGCAATTCTTCTATGGCCATTCTACAAGCGTCTTTGATTCCATCCAAACGTCTTGTCTTCTGCCTATCCATTCTGCTTCCTCCAACTTAGAAAGTGTCGCTCGTGAACGATTCGTTCTAAAGGAATGAATTAGCAAACTGAGTCATTGGCGAACGAATCGTTCCTGAAAAGAGCCGATTCTCTCAATGAATCAGTCAGAATTACTTCATACTAGACATCAAAATTTCACCACGGTGTCTGGGTGAGGTTCATATTCTAATAAAAATCTTACATTATTCAAAAGTGTACAAATGCAATAAATTACGTGAACGGTTCGAAATGAACTTATACGAAAGCCGAAGAAAAAAGATTCCGTGAGAATTAAAAACAAATTTGAACTTAAAAATTGGATACTAAACCGGAATCTCTCAACAAACGAAAGGATCCGTCTCAGAATTGTTTCCCTAGATACAAATTGTTCTCTAAACCGGTAGAATCAAACGACCGAAACGAACGAGTTGATCCGAACGAATCTGTTTAGTTAATTGAATCAAAAGAATCGATTTGCCCATCTCTGCTCCAACCTTGCCAAATACATTGCCGGACATTTGCTAAGGACATATGACAATAGCAACGATAGCAACCATAAAATGGAAGGCAGGAAAATGTGGAAATTAGCATAAGTGCGGGATACAGTAAGACGTGTTGTGCGTATGCAAATTTTGGATTGCCGAACTTGTTCGTGACGTCAAAGCGCTGATAAGAGATATGAAGGATTTGACGCGTATTGAGCGTTGTTGTTCAAACGCAAAGTTGAAAGGGAAAGAATCAATTGACGAACTTGCAATTTTCAGTATATCTTCCCGACATCACCTAGATGATTTTACGCGTGGCCGTATTATTGACAAGATTGATGAAGGGCGAAAAATAACAGATGTTGCCAGGGAGCTCGACGTCAGCCACAGTGTTGTTTCAAGGCTTTGGAAATCATTTCAAACAAATGGATAGTGTAGCAAACGTCACGGGGAGGTCGTGTTCGCAGTACGACACCTGCAGAAGATCGGTACACAGTGCTATCAACAAAAAGACACCGGCGCAGCACAGCTAGTGAGGTAGCAAATCAGTTTATGGCTGCTACTGGCAGGCGGATCTCCCGAAAAACTGTCGCTCGACGTTTGCATGAAAGAGGACTATACGCCCGCCGTTCTGTTGTGTGCATCCCATTGTCCAGACGTCACCGTACCGCCCGTTTGCAATGGTGCCATCAACATCGCAATTGGACTGATAACGACTGGTCTGCTGTCCTCTTCTCAGATGAGAGTAGATACATTCTATCGTCTAATTGTCGACGACAACTGATCTGACGTAATAGTGGTACTGCATATTGTCCAGCAAAAATACAGGAAAGGGACCGATATCCGACATGTAGTGTCATGGTATGGGCTGGCATCATGATCAATGGCCGTACGTCCCTCTATGTGCTTCCAACTGGGACTATGACTGGCCAACGATACATTAATGATGTTCTGCGACCTCATGTTTGCATGTTCCGTGGTGCTGTCGGTGATAGATTCATTTTCATGGACTAGAACGCAACATTCCATCGAACAGTCGCTGTCCAGGAGTGTCTTGAGAGCGAGGATATTTAACGCCTCGTATGGCCAGCACGTTCTCCAGATCTGAATCCCATTGAAAATGTGTGGGATGCTTTGGGGAGGAGTCTTGCTGGTCGCCAATGCCCTCCAATAAACAAGGACACCCTCATCCGTGCACTGTCAGAGGAATGGGATAAATTACCCCAACAGCTGCTTGATAATGTTGTGCAAAGCATGACACGACGTGTGGAATCTTGCATCGCCCTCCATGGTGGCCATATCCCAAACTGACATCTTACGCCGGAACGCCTGCGGAACGGTAATTGCATTTTTTCACGTTTACGTATTCTGCACAAAATGGCCTGTTTGTCCCTTGAACACGTTCCAAAGCCTTCTGGATTTCAGAGCACAATAAATTGTCTTTCTTGTAATGTCCTGGCATTCTGACATTATTTTATTTCACTTTGCATCCAACCACACTTACTTTTTTTTGCGCTATATAGCCGTTTATGATCCGTCCTTAGCAATTGTCCAGCAGTGTATGAACAATTTTTCAAACCCATTATTGGCACGCAACACATGTCCAAAATATGTGACTTTTTGCTTACAGATCATTGCATCAAGGTAGCAGCTGGGCTTGATTTGGTCAAGTACTGATTGATTAGTTTTTACAGCTCATGGAATTCTATGTAGCCGTCTCCAGGTCCATAGGTTCCATAATTCAAAAGCATCTGTTTTCTTACTCTCACTCTTCCTCAGTGTCCAGCTTTCATAACCATACACTACCACAGGAAAGGCCACTGATTTAAAAATTTTCATCTTTTTTGTCATTGAAATGTCTTTATCCTTCATAATTTCCTCTAAATTTTTCATTGTCTTTCTCCCTAGGGTTAATATCCTTTTTATTTCTCTAGCATACGGCCCGTCGTTATCTATTCTGGAGTCCAAAAGAATAGAATTGTCTACGAGCTCCATTTTCTCCCCATCAGTTAAAAAATCTGTAAGGTTGGAAGTTCAAATGATTTTTGTCTTCTTAATAGTTAACATTAAACCTGATTGCGGACTCTCCACTTCTACTTTCTTGTGATGAGGTCCTCGTAGTCTTTTCTGTTTTTTGGTTTTTCGCCAACAGCGTAGTCTCATCGACAAATCTTGAATTGTTGATGGTTTTACCTCCAGTATGAATACCTGCTGTCATTTCATCCAGGACTTCCATACTAAACATATATCGCTGTACAAATTAAACAAATGTGGATACGGAACGCAACCTTCGCATTCCTTTTGTAAATCGAAATCGTTCAGCCTCACCAACTTCAGTTTCCCGGTAGCTTCTTGCTCATTATAAATATTTCTCAAAAGAGTGGTTAGATGCTTTGGCACTCCCAGGAATCTCAAAAGACTCCACAATCTTGCATAGTTCACACAGTCAAAAGCTTTGTTATATTCAACGGAACAAAACTAAACATCCTTCTGGAAATCTCTTGCTCTCTCTATTATCCATCTAACGTTGGCAATTTGATCCCGTTTTCCTCTGCCTCTTTTAAAGCCAGCTTATTGTACTCAGAAGCCATATATGGTTCTAACCTTCTTTTTATGTTATTCAGCAAAACCTTGCCAGCATGAGGAATCAATGCAATAGTTCTATAATTTGTGCATTCGTTGGCATCTCCTTTCTTATGGAATGGAATAAACACTTACCTCTTCCAGGCAGAAGGCCATCTAATCGTATTCCAAATTTGTTGGCAAAGAGTAAATTTTGCAGTAAACTTACCAGTGATTTCTATTATCTTTTTGAAAAGGCCTTTTGTTGTTCCCTTCCTATCGCGTGCTTCTATTTGTTGACATTCTTTGTTGAGGTAACTTTCGTGCCCTCTCGTGGTTGACGTTGGAAATATGCATTCAGCCTCCGAGTCTTCTATTGGTTACCCAATGCTTTTATTCTCCTCCTTTCAGCAGCGATTCTGATAGCTTTTTCGGAAAGCCACTTAGCTCGTTTCCTCTTACTGCCCTCAGGAACAGTTCTCTTTTCTTCAGATATGACGATGTCCTTGATCTCATTCCAGAGTTCTTCAGGTTCTCTTTCACAAAGACCAAGGACATTGAATCTGTTGCTACTGTAATTGTATATTCTGGAGGAATGTTCTCCAGATCGTACCGCTTTTCTAAGCTTAACTTGCACCTTTGTCACAAGCAGTGAATGATCTTATCCACAATCTGTTTCTAGAGGTGTTTCAACTAACTGAATTGTTCCTTCTCCATCATTTTCCTTTTAATTATATAATCAATTTAATTTCGATGCAACCTATTTGGAGATGTCCAAGTTTAGAGTCTCTTTATGTTTCTAGAAACAAGTGTTGTCTCTAACAAGGAATTCTCTTCTCAAAACTCAGTCTTTCACCAGCCATATTACAAGTGTCCAAACCAAATCTTTTAGTGATTGCAGATTTTTCTATATCTCCAACTTTAGCATCCAGACTCCGTTAATTAATAAACCATCCGTTCTTGGTACTTCATCAAGAACATTTTGCAGCTGGCCATAGAATTCATTTATGTGTTTTTCCGTTGAATCAGTGGTAGTGACATGCAATTGTATGACATTAATGTTTACTGAACGTCCACTAATTATCATATGAAAAATCATGTCACTAACTGGATTATAACCAATAACAAATTTAGCAATGTTACTTTTTAGAATCAAAGCCACTCCATTCCCACATATAAATTCATGTCCAGAGTAACACATTTTGTAGTAATCTGAATTGAAAACCCCCATTCCAATCCACTTGAGTTTATTTATCCCTAGCATATTTAATTTGGTACAATTCATCTCAACTTTGACAATTTCAAGTTTTCCTTGATTCGTGATTTTTACGTTCCAGGTTCCAGTGATGTGTAACCTTATGAAGCGAAGACCTCCTTTTTCAAAACTGTCAACAGGTGTCCTTTCAGCTTTCGCCTGCATGCATGACCAGATTCACTCAAGGAATACGAAGCTCATCCCCAGTAGCAGGAAAGGGGCTTTCAGACCTGGGGTGTTCATTATTACTTGTCTTTATGGAAGAGCTACATTCATCAGCTTTCTTGGAAAACACGGAAGGGGTTTGCCATTGGCTTCTTCCGGGTGTCTTATTTTGCCTGGTCCCTACGTTTCCGGCTTGGGAGGCCCAACCAATAGCAAACTTACCGCTAGCGTAGCTTTCCAGGTCATTCGGGCACACATGCCTGATTTCTACTCGTTTTGTATTACTGATGCTACTTAAGGGGTTATAAACGTTGATACGTTAGTGCTCAGGTATCGTGATACTGATGCGTAGTTGAATGTACTTTCATTATATTAATCAGATGACAGATAAATTTAATTTGAAAAAATAATTTCTGCTCCTATCTTGTTCTTTGCAGTGCTTTTGTTGAAGAATATTGTTCTCGCATTAAGCATCATGGTAGGTAAAAGCCGCGCCTGTGTTCAATTCAACGTGTATCGGCATCACTGAACGAACTGTGCTTGGTTTCACTGCACGCTTACGTGACTCCTATACAGGAGGTCTAAAAGTCGAAGCTCGAAAACTCAACATAGCTTTAAAATATAGATGACACCACGACGGCGATGATAAAAAATGTGATCCACAAGAACCACCTTGTTAAAAATACAGGTTCTAGCGAAATACATTCTAAGTGGTGGGGAATGGATATAAATGTTTGCTTATGCGGATGTGTGTATGACTTTCTTATGGTTATAATTTTCACTTATTTCATCAAAGTTTTTAGCAACTTTAAATTCCATCAGAAATGTTTACTGGAATATCGGCATCGACATTGCCTCGAGTCTTCTCATTACGGTTGGGCTAACGGAACAGTATGCGTGCTGTGAAACCAAATACTGTTCTTTCCTATGGACACATAACGGAATACCACAAAAGTATGGCATTCATCAATCACAGTGCTTATTAAGTGAACAATATTCTTCTTCAACAATACTGCCGAGATCACACTTAAACCTGGAGAATCGTCAACGGCATTGATTCGACCACCTCGGTAGGATTAAAATTACTATCACGTAAAGATGCTTGGAAACCTACCACTATTCGTTCAGTGATGCGAATACATGTTGAATACTACACAGGGGCGGCATTTGCCTACCCTAATGCTTACTGAGAGAACAATATTCTTCATCAAAAACACTACAGAGAATAACGTAAGAGCAGAAATCAATTTTTGAAATTAAGTTTACCTGTCATCGGATTAATTAGATGAAAGTACATTCAACTATACATTGGCAGCACGATACTGCAGCGCTAAGTTATCAACATCTATACCTTCTTAAATTGCATCGGTTACGTAAAACACACGTGTAGTAAAACCATGTGTATAATGTTAATTTGAGCATTAAGAGCTTTAGATATTTTAAAGCAGATTCTTACAGAAAGGAAAGAAATTCAGCGAAAATGATAATATAATTTCACCCCCTAGAAAAAAATTGCGGAAATTTTAAAATAGGCAGTGTGCATATCTTGAATTTCGGCATATTAATTTTAAATCTGTAGTATGCAGCTGACAAAAAAATATCAACCGGATTTTTACTAACGGCAAAACATCCACAAACGGAAGTAGCTACTTACACACACTATCGGCGGAAATGTGTGTTATGGAAAATATAAACTGGACGCAAAATGCTTCGTACAGCGAAAGATAACCGTGGGAAAATGATCCTTTTAAATCAAGTAATTGGAAAGAACGAAATCTGAAAAAACACAGGTATAACTTTGCGCCGACCAAAGGGAAAGCTGTGCTTTACATAAAGAAGAAAGCCACTGCAAAATAATCTTCATAATCATGAGTATCCTACTAAGAAAGTGGTTTTTCAACGAATTTTTATAATCAAAGACAGTTTTTCGAATAGAAATATATGCAGACGTCACCCTCGCGGGATAACTGGTCCTCCAGTTATTTGGAGAGTAGCGCACCCATTCCCCGATAACACCTTACGACGGATTATCTTATTTTCTCGTCATTGTGCTATTTTACCTCCTCAGGGACAAGTCATTGTGCTATTTCATCCGCTCAGGTTAATCAAGCTTATTGGGAGAAGCGACGCCACAGACCGAGGAGCCGACTTCAATTATATGATGTTTTCCTTTTTTACTCTTTTGTTGTTCCCTTACCTCGTCCCCCCCTCAGTTGTAGGTTGCTGAGGTTAAGATCCCACGCGACAGCCAGAGTTTAGTTTCTCGTTGTATATTTTTTCTCTCCTTTTTATGATTCTCCGTTTTTCCAGGGGGCTTGGCTAACTAGACCTACCTGCAGGTTTTCCGTGTGAATTTACCATTAAGGTGGAAAAGAGAATGCTGGAGGCTGAGGTTTCTAGGGCCCGGGGTGTAGTTGTCCACAGCCACGCCACCGATACTCCTCTTTGCGCCCTGCTTCACCCTAAATGGACGGCTGGGAATTAACCCACTACTAATCAATGAAGTCTGTGGTCGAGTGGAGTCCAGTCTTCTAACAACTTGCCGTTGGGTACGACTGCGTGAGCCTGAAGATAGTGTGGTCATATCAAACGGGTGTTACTAAGACATGGGAAAGTCAAAATAGACGTCGAGCACTACACCCATTGCCATAAAAATCCACGCACCAAGAAGGAGGCGTTGGATGATTGAAATGAGATTTTAGTAGTGAGATGATACATACGAAAGGCAGAAGTGATTACAATATCACAGCAGCAGGACGATTTCCCTCGGACATAGTGTACACATTCCGGTCAGCGTTAGTACCACGACATATCGCCTCGAGCTGGGATATATGCGGTGATACGATCCGGCATGGAGTCAAAGAGACGCCGTATGTTAGCCTTGGACAGATGGGCCCACACTTCTTGCAACTAATGCTCTAAATCACGAACACTGGGACATGGAGGAAGCTGACGCCCCATTTGGTTCCACACGTGCTCGATGGGCGAGAGATCATGTGATCTGGAATTCCACGGAAGCATCGAAGCATGACGTAGACAGTCCTCGGAAACCCGAGCCGTGTGCGGTGGGCGTTATTTTGTTGGAAAATGTCTTCGTACAGCCCCGCCAGGAAAGGCAACACATGGGGCATCAGGATCTCCTGTACGTAGCGTTGGGCCGTCAACGTCCCTCGGATCACTGCGAGGAAATTCCGGCTGTCATACGCGATGGAACCCGCAGACCATCACGACTGCAGTTCTGGACGTGTGCCACTGTACAGTGCGGTTGGGAATGTAGCGCTCACCTGCGGCCCTCCACACTCTGACACGGTGGTCGTCCGTTCCCATACAGAATTCGGATTTGTCGCTGAACACTATACGTCGCCAGTCCGTATCATTCCACTTTGATCGCTGCTGACACCACTACAATCGACGCCGACGATGGTCAGGTGTTAATGGCAGAAAACGTAAGGGCCGACGATGGTCAGGTGTTAATGGCAGAAAACGTAAGGGCCGTCGTGAGTGCAGATTCGCCTCTGCCAGTCGTCTGAAAATGGTTCTGGCGGACACAGGAGTCAATTGTACAGCCGCCATATGTCTCTGGATACTGGACAAGGATGTCGTTGCATCCGTGCGTGCCGCTCTCACGATCCCACGGTCATCTCTGCTGGTGGTGTATCTGGGTCGTCCAGAGTCATTCCGCCGCGTCTGGATGCTTTCCCGTATCAATTGCTTCCAACACGATCGCACCGTACTGTCCGATCGGCCTAAATGGCGGCCGATTCGGCGCAATTTGGACTACCCTACCCCTCTCATCCCGACGATACGGCCTTGTTCAAACTCCGTCAGATTCCCGTACGCACATCTACTGCTGCTCCTCGGCATGTCTATCGCTCAGGGATCTCACCTGACCCTTACGGTGCCCTCAGGTACGAATGTGGAGTCCCCTGCGCGGGGCCTTACGAACTCCAAGGTTTCCGATTGCCGCGCCGGTCTTGGACGCGCGGGCATACAGAATCGCACGAAACTTTAATCATTTGCATGCCTGCCCTCCCAGTAGCTATTCGCCGAGTTTCGCGTTAATCGCACGGTTTTTTCTTGGTGCGCGGATTTTTGTGACAATGAGCCACTCAACCCTACAGTCGTGTCCTGCATCCATGGAGGCTTGCGGAAGAACGTCGAAAAGCTTCCATCTAATGATCTCCTTGTGGAGATGTCGAGCTCACAACATATTACGGTACTGTTCAACACGACTCTGCTGCTGGGTACTCCTGTTCAAGTTACCCATCATGGATACCTCAATTGACCCCGAGGTGTTCTCTCCTCTCACGATATGAACGTGTGCAGCAATGAAGAATTATAGAGGCACTTAAATGTCAACGTGTTACTGGTGTACAGCTCATTCTTTTTCGACGAAATGGGCAGTTAGTCCCATTTCGTAACAGGATTTTGACATTTGACAACCCGTCCGTGCCTTCGTCCATCAAAGTAGGGTATCTTCATCTTTAGGTGCGCATACAAAATCCTCTAAGATATTTCAAGTGCCAGACCTATGGTCACTATCAGGAGTCCTGCAAGAGCACTGCTCAGTGTGGGCGATGCGGGGGCTGCAGAACATACTTTGCAAGATTGTCATGCCGAAGCCGAGCACTGTGTACACTGCAAGGCAGCACATGCAGCATCTGCGAAGAACTGTTCGAAGTGGTTATAAGAGAAAGGAATTCAACGCCGCCAGGCCACTGATTGTGTCTCTTACCCAGAGGTCACAAGGCGAGTCGTTCCATACAGTCTCATAAGCCATCGTACGCATCAGACTACAGTCGCTATTCAGACGGATGTTCAAATACATACATACAAACATACATACATACATACATACATACATACATACATACATACATACATACATACATACATACATACTAAGCTGTTCTCTGAGATTCAGAGGTTAGCTCCACAAAGAAATACAAACTGCCAGACAAATTTTTAACTGATTGTTTACTTACTGTTGCCGTATCAAATTTCTCCATTTACAACGATCTTGACACACAACTCGGGCTTCAATAACATCTATCACACGACGTACCCACGACCTTCTATACTTCATACTCATAATCGTTTTATCATGTAGACACCCCTGAATGTGATCTACCCAATCCTTCCTTGGCCTTCTTCCCACATGGGCTAAAAATATTTTTTAGTAAGCATCTCATCACTCATTCTTTTAACATGGCCAAACCACCGAAGCATATTACAAGTAGTATCCACCTTGCTAACAACATTTTGCTTCACACTGCATAACTGCAACATATGATTCCTCACAGTATCAGAACGCGTCTTACCACAAACCCCCCATAAGTAACGCATTTCTCCAGCACATGAACGACTCCTATGTTTCTTCTGTAGTACCCAGGTTTTACTGCCTTACATCAGAGTAGGAACAATCACACTTTCATACTCAACAGTGTGGACTCTCTTGAGAACCTATCGTTCCTGTGAAAATCTCCCAAAGCAGCTATGACTTTCAAAGAAAAAACATTTGACCATCCAATTTGTTTTATCAAACATGCTTTCTAAATACACAAACTCAGTCACCTGGTCAATTACTGTGCCATTTAGACTTGTATTACATTCAGTACTAACTGCTCCTCTCTCAAAAACCATAATTTTGGTTTTTCCCTTATTTACACTCAGTTTGAATTTCAAGCAAACTTCGTACATCCAAGACAACATACTCTGCAACTCACTTTTGCTCTCTACCAACAGAACTATGTCATTAGCATACAGTAATCTGCTCACACGGATATTACCAAGATGTAAACCAGTATTGTCCATCTTGACATCACGCATGCACGAATCCATAAATGTATTAAACAACCATGGTGACATTACGCAGCCTTGTCTGACTCCTGCACCAACAGAAAACCATTTCGATAAAACACCATTCACTCGTACACAAGCTCTACTGCCAGCATGCATGGTTTTTACACTATTAAGTAGATTCGTAGTAACACCATATTTATTCAGTACCTTCCACAAAAGTGTCCTACGTATTTACTCGGTCGTAAACTTTCTCTAAATCTATGAATGCCGCAAAAACGTTCTTACCAACCGCCAGATCCTATTGAATCATCATGCGTAATGTAAAAATTTCGTTAGTGCAACCTTTACCAGGCATAAAACCACTTTGAACATCCCACACGTTCTCTGATGTAAGAACTCGTAATTTTTCGATAATGGCCTTACCAAACACTTTCCCTGGCACATTCAGTAGGCTAATACCACGATACGTATTGCAGTCAATCTGATCATCTTTTCCATTATACAAGGAAACAGTAATAGCGTCCTTCCAATCCCGACGGAGCATTCCTTACTCCGAGCACAAATGGCAAGTTTCAGGTAACCAGGCAATTACAGATTCACCACCATATTTCAACATCTCGGCAGTTATGCCATCAACTCCCAGAACCTTACCATTCTAACGAGATTTTAAAGCTTTACACACCTCTTCTCATGAGATCCCTCCTTCAATGTGATATCTTCTGCTTCTGCCTCAGAATCACATTTGCTTTCTTGATCTAATAACTCACAGAAGTATTCACCCCATTTTTCACTTAACTCATTGGGCTCCCATATCATTTCCCCCAATCCTATTCTTCACACAACTTACAACTTTCTTTCCCTTAGTTTTCGTGAGTCTCATTTACTTCCAGAAAGTTTTCTATCTTTCCAGAAAGCCAAATTATGTTTTTCCACCTTCTCCTTCGTATCTTTTGCCTTACTCAGGTGAATCAGTTTAGCTGCCTCGCGCTTCTTACAGCGATATTCATCCTCAGAATATATTCATCCCATGCAACACCTCTGCGATATTCATCCTATGCAACACCTCTGCGATATTCATCCCATGCAACACATCTGCGATATTCATCCCCCTTGCAACATCCCCAAATAAGCTTCCTTTTTTCTCTTTACTGTCTCTTCAATCTCACTATTCCACCAAGCATCACCTCCATTGTTACCCACTATTGTGGTCCACATACCTTTTCAGCAGCAGTGACAACACAGTTCTTAAAGCATTCCACTTCTTTTCTACATTCCTCTCACATGACTTCAGCTCTTTCATTCGTTCTCTGGGTAAATTAGAGTAACGCTGAAGACCTTCAGGCAGCCTTTCAACCTTTATTGTTTCCATGCTAGGTCTCTTCCTATTCCTTTTCCTCCAATCAACATTCAGTTTCACTCGTGACACTACCAAGTAATGATCAGAGCCAACATCTGCACCTCACATCACACGAGCGTCAACAACTAAGTGTTTCAGATGCTGATCATAAACAACAAAATCTATAACACTCTTTTGACGAAGAGTACGATTTTCCCAAATATAAGTGTGGGTATACTTGTGATTGCAAAACATATTAGATACACACAAATGATTCTCAATGTAGAGTTCAGTTAATTCTGCACCATTATCATTCACTCAAGGATCATTAAATTTACCCAGAATATTGTCAGAGATTGCATTCTGCACCTCTACTCTAGTATTGAAATCTCCTGCTATTATAACTTTCTCTTCAACACCAAACTGGCTCAAAACAAGCTCATTCCGGAAAGCTTCCTTCCTATCAAAGGATTCCGAATCACAAGGAGCATACACTGCAACAATTACTAATATCTGAAGTTTCACTTTCATACGAATCCCGAGAATTATTTCACTAATGCAGCTATAGTGAATCAAGTGGTTCTTCATCTTTTCACTTAAAATCACGCCTACACCAGCCTGTCTTCTCACATTATCCAATACTCCATACCAGACACTCGCCGTTCCATTCACTTCTTCTATCCCAATTTCCTTCTTTTAGTTTCACTTACACACATCACATCCAATTTATACTTACTCATTTCTTCAATCACTTCACTCATCTTGCCATTTATACTTGTAGTATTCCACACATCAATCTTACACTCACTCAGCCGAGATCTTTTTCTCATTGGCCCTTTACCAATTCCATATTGTTTCCGTGGTGGACCATCCTTCTCAAATGTGGTAGGTTCGCAATATTCCACATTACAGTCCTTTAATTTCTTTCTTTGTGTCTTTTTAATCAGGTAAGTACACCAGTGAGGGGATTAACCCACAGCTGACAGTATCCCAGGGAATCCATCCCTTCAAGTTTGAAGACATCATTGCTAGTGGAAGGAAAGACCTCAAACACGTTCTGTGGATTCGCATGCGTCACCCACCACTTCGCTGGAACCTACTACCACCACTTCCAACACCAGAATAAGGCTGCGACTTCTGCAACGAAGTCTAAACAAAAGCAGAAAATAACACTGCTTCTCCACAATCTCCTCCTAAAACGCAGAGTAAGAGGAGTTCGCTCTAGACCTCAAGGACAAAGCACCGCCCCATCCTGCCAGAAGATCGGACACCTTCACAAATAGAGGAGTGATTTCCAGAGTAGCTGATTGACTCTGAGTGTTCAATCGTACAGTGGAACTGTCGAGGTTTCCGGACAAGAATTTATGATGTAAAAACACTTGCTGTCGTCGTACTTACTGATGTGCGTTTGTTTGCCGGAAACAAAACTTAAACCTTCCTATCTGTCTTTAGTTTGAAGCTACAGTGCGTTTCGGACTGGTAATGTATCAGATGACCTTGCGCGTGAGGGAGTTGACATCCTTTCCCCTCACAGTGTTCCGGTAGATACCATTACAGTGTCAACCGCAGTATAAGCCGTAGCGGTTCGTGTCCGTGCCTGTTCTTCTGACTGTCTGTAGTGTCTATCCGCCGCCGGATGAGAACAAGATTTGCGATCTCGAGAGCTTAGTTGATCAGCTTCCTTCACCCGTTCTTCTTATGGGTGATTTCGATGCTCATATTCTTTTGTAGGGTAGTGTCAGTATTAAAGCAAGAGGACGTAGAATTAAGTCTCTCTATCCTTTTTTTTGTGCTTTTTTAACACCGGTCAGACATTTCTTACTTCTTCGGCGGATAGACATTTCTTACTTCTACGAACCAAACAGAAGTTACAATGTGATCGATTTGACCTTGGACTCACCATCCGTTTATGCCGATTTGTTGTGGACAGTGGGTAACGACGTTCATTGCAGTGACCATTTTCTGATTGTTCTTTCACACAATGGGAGTGCGCCGCCTTTTGATTTTCGCCCTCCACAGTGGAAGATGGGTTTCGCCAGATGGGAGGTCTTCACACCATCTGTAGTACGTAATATCTTTTGCCATAATCACCCAGGAGTCGATTGACGCTCTGTTAAGAATGTGACATGGTGTATTATTCAGGTAGCTGATCTTGCTATTCCGAAGACATCCACGAAGCACCCAAGACGTCCAAAACCTTGGTGGACCTTGGAATGCAGAGGTGGTAGGAGAGCTCAACATAAAGACTTGTGCAAGTTCAGACATCGCCCAAACAATGCAAACCTTGTTGCATTCAAACGTGCAAAATCCTATGCTCGGCTGGTACACCAACGCAGTAAGAGGGAGTCTTGGGTTGAGTGCGTTTTCTTCTTTCAGTTCCCCTGACAATTCTAAAGCTATATTGGAAAATATTCGTAAGATCCGAGGAAACTACAGTTCACATAAAATTTCCATACTCGAGAATGACGGCTGTGCTAGTACTAATGTCAGAGGGATTGCGAATTGTTCGGGTGCGGCTTTTGCCTCCATTACTAAAGATCAGGCGTATCCCACTTCATTTCGCCTACTGAAGTCACAAGCGGAAAGCCGAAATATGTTATTTACGCCGTTTCATGAGAGCGATTACAATTCCCCTTCAGTAGGGTTGAATTGAGGATGGCTCTGCACCGATATGGTGCTACATCTGTCGGATCCGATGTTATCCACTATGGAATGCTACGCTATCTGTCACAGTCGTTAGTAGAGAATCTTCTTTTTCTTTTCAATCGTATTTTGTTAGAGCATAGTTTCCCGTACTCTTGGCTAAAAGCATTTGTTATTTCTTTTCCCAAGCCTGGCAAACACGCCCAGCTTCCCTCAAGTTATCATCTAATTGCATTCACTAGCTGTCTGGGCTAGGTAATAGAACGTATGGTCAATCCCCGTGGTTAGTTTATTTTTTGGAACGCAGCCACATCATTTCATTAACGCAAAGCGACTATCACCTCCTCCGCCTTTAGACTTCCACACGGGAAGCGTTTATGCGCAGGCAACACCTGGTTCTTGTTCTTTTCTACATTGAGAAAGCTTGTGATACAGCGTGGTGGCACAATATTCTCCGTGACTTCCACTCATGTTGTTTGCGGGGAAATCTTTCTACTTTTATTGCGAGATTTCTTGGCAACCGGGAGATCCAGGTGTTCCTGTATACGACGTTTGCATAAGATCAATTGCGTCTCTCAAGGTTGCATTTTATCCGTCACATGTTCATCCTTCGCATCAATTGTCTACTAAAAATCTGCCTCCTGGGGTTTGGGCCACCGTTTATGCTTTATGCTGCTGACCTTCACATCTTCTGTTCATCATCCAGCACGCATTTCATTGAAACGCAGTTGCAGTCTGCGATTAATCAGATCTGTAAAACGGCGAGCAGCAATGGCTTAGCTCTTTATAACGACAAGAAAATATGTGTCCATGTTTTGTCGAAATCGTGGCCTCCATCTGACCCAGAGCTGCATTGAAGACCTGCAGCCATACCAGTTTCGCTGGAGACCAGATTTCTTGTACTGACTGTCGACTGGCCGCTCACATTTCATGTGCAGTTCGACGGCTTAAGACTTCCTGTCTGAAGGCTATATCTGTCCTTAAGATCCGTTCGGCGGTTTTGTGGGGTGCAGACAGGATTCCTTTATTCCATATTTACCATTCCTTTATACCGTCTAAACTAGAATATTGTTGTATAGTGGATGACTCTGCGCATCATTCAGTTGTCCGGCCTTCAGACACTGTTTATTATTAGGCGTCGTTTCTTTGTACGGGAGTTTTCCGCCCATCACCGATTCCTAGATTTTATGATGACGCTAACGAGCCATTGCTAGATTTATGCCGTCTGCAGCTGTATGTTCAGTATTATCTAAACTTACGATCTCTTCCACAGCATCCGTTTTGTGATGCAGTGTTTCATCCCCTATAGGCTCGTTTATTTGAGAATCAGCCCTGGTGCGTTTCAACAATTGTACTGCGTATGTCGACCGTAGCTCGGAATGCAGCGCTCGATTTATCACTGATTAGAGAACTGATGGTGTAAGTTAAAAACTAAGAAATGCTTTGCAACGGTAACTATGTTCACGATCGACAGAGTCTTCATTTAAGTTCATCATTATTTATTCTTGACTAATCACACAACTAAAACGCTAATGAAAGTTGACTGATAATACTAAACATAAAACGAAAGAGGTATTAAACAACAACAAACTTTGCTTTCTATTTAGTCTGTTTTAAACAGTCTTACCCTAATTAATATTCTCTTGGCTTTTGACACAAAAACAGTTTATTCCAGCGATAGTCCTTTTATCATCACTCTTTTAGAGCACTTTTGTAAGAACAACAAGTAACGTTGTGGCGTAAAAGTCTCTTCGACTTCTACGCTGTTTTAACACGGGAAATAGTTCCATAAATGAAAGAAAACCGTAACGGCCAGACGAAACAACGTAAACAGAAGTCAACTTACGGAAAATGTCCTTTATTCTTGATGGAATGCATTACACTCTCCACACATTATCACATCACTCTTTTCAATCATCATCAGTTTATAAAACAACGCTCTCAATAATCACTCTCAATACTCGCCCTCAATAATCGCTCTCTTGCAACAAATCAGTCGTCGCTTTTATCTCTTGTTCTTATCTTATAACAGACATACGTCACATGCATTCAACCTCAATTGTGTTGCCAAACATATTCCTTTGAGGAAAAAGATATTTCGTTAAGCGTGAAGATTACTGAGAATAAACTCAAGATTTACATAGGGAAAGAAACTAAAAAAGGAAAGTTAATTTAGAATATACGTCACATCATCTCCCTCATAATTTTTTTTTTTGCCAAAAACCTATCAGTTTTGTAGAGGTATACTTTCAAACAATCTAATCATTCATTCAACCTTTCAGATAAGAACTTACAAAACTGATGAGATTTGTTGATCTGTTGCTGTAACTGACTTCTCAGTACATATAGTCTGTAGACATCAGTAGTTCAATAAACATTCATAGAAAACTTTCTGTACGATATCAAATCTTCATTTTATATGTCGTGATAAATACTTTGCCAATACGTGTGGAGAACACTCATCAATATACATATGAGTAGCATAGTAGTAAAAAAAACTGCGTATAGCAGGAAAAAACTATCACATTTTTAACGTGGTTAATTTACACATTCGTTCACTCCTGATAACTTCTCAGGGAATACAAAACATTCAAACTAAATTAATTGAATAGTAACATAGTGTAAATTTAGTTAGTTGAGAAAAAAACTGCACTTACAGAAAAAAATTCAACACCAACTCAACAAGTGTCAAGCACACAAAAAGGTTAGACATGGAACAACAACACAAAACCTTTTAACTGAGCACTTGGTGGCCAGGGCCGACTTCGAACTACTCCCATGCATTCGCACATCGAATTTTGAGATGGGATAGGGGAAACCCTGGAAAACCCTATCCTGGGAGTGAAATCTTTATAAATATCAACAAAGGCAATGCTGATTTTCATGTTATGCCGAATAGACAACATGCACAAAATGAATTGATAAACATTTTTGTACTAAAAAAAAAATTAATGTGGCGCCACACCAAAAAACAAAACAAAAAAACATTACATACTGACAAGATAATGCATGCGATATTTTGTCTTCAAAGTTTGTCAAAAAAGTTCTGTGACATTTGTTTGTCCTCACATTTTGTGATAAAAGTTCAATGATTTTGGTTTTTCTTGAGAACAAAAAAGTTCAAATAAATAGTCTCTATAGGTATCAAAGTTCTGTGATACAAGAAAGTACAAATAATCTTCACAGAGCAAAGCTCTATATTGTAAAAAGTTCCTTTGAGCTTAAAGGTAAAAAAAAAAAAAAACTTTTAACAGTACCTGTTGCTCGCAAAGAATACCCGTGTACGGACACGCTTACGATGTTATCGGGGCGACCACGGCACTCTCGAGGCTTCACGCTTCGCAGGCTGAGGTTGCAAGTCAATGGATCGCCGGGATGTGTCAGAAATTCCCGCGGACAAGGCAAGCTGACCAGAACAGGCAGGGTGGGTCATCAGGCTGTCGCAAGGAAGTCTCAGGCTGGAGCGAAGAGGTCTCAGGCTGGAGTGAAGAGGTATCAGGCTCGAACGAAGAGGGCTCAGCCTGGAACGATGAGGTCTCAGGCTGGAACGAAGAGGTCTCAGGCTGGAGCGAAGAGGTCTCAGGCTGGAACGAAGAGGTCTCAGGCTGGAACGAAGACGAACCCGGAATCTGAGATAGATGAAGATCCGGTCGTTTCTTTGGTGGTCGAAGAAGCGGTATGAAACTTAAAGGGCGCTTCCGTGAACGACGAGGAACCGTGGAGGAAGGTATAGGCTCCGTCCGTCCCGAGCAAAGATTCCAAAGACGAAAATCTGGCTGATGCAAATGCTGGACTCTATGTCTGGATTGTAGACCAACACTAGAAGTTGCACTAGGAGAGTGTGGAACACGAGGGGAAAATTCAGGCGGCGGACGCTTTGTAGGTTGAAATGGCACAGATGGCGAAAGAGGATGTTTTTGCCCTACTGCAGATTGATCAAATGTTCCAGAAGTAGGCAGCTAGCTGCTCAGCAGAAACAGAAGGAAAGATTTTTGTTCTTTGAGACTGAAGAACCTCAACAATATTGTCTGATGATTCAGAGTCAGCAAGAGGTACGACTCTTTTAGGCACAAGAGAGATAGAACTATCTGAAGAAGAAATGTCAGTTCTTGTACGTTTTAGGTTTTTTGATTGAAAACCAAAGGAAGGCACTATGCGTGAAGTAAATGAAGCGATTGGAGTATGAGAAGCAGATGAAAAAGAACCTCGTTGCACACGACAAGAATATCCAGAGGAACTGGAAGCACTAGAACTCTCGTCTTTTGAAAAGGCAGAAGACGAAGGAGTTGAAATAATGACAGCACCCCGAATGAATGGAATAATGTCAGAATGTGAATCGTTAAGAGTAGAAGCAAAGATCCGCTCAGACGAAGGTAGAGAATCGGACAGGACAGGGGTGGGGTCAATAATTTCATCATCATTTATACATACTTGTGAAGTCCCACTCTCTGCCTGAGGATTCCTACTAGATTTAGGGTTAATAATTGCATCAGTGCTTCTAATAACCCATTTCCTACATTGCTGCACATGGGCAGAATGTAGGGAGCCATCTGGCTTCTTTATATGACATTATTATTGTACACTTCTACCAATTCAAAAGGGCCTTCATATAAAGGTGCAAATTTTTTAACGAATGTGTGTCAGTGGATGATTGGAAATTAGTTTCCAAAAAGACCAGATCTCCAACTGCGAGATCTGGTTCCCTACGTTTCGCATTATAGTGCCTAGCTTGGCTTAATTGAGCTCGACTGATAGCAGTCCGTGCCGTTTGCGCAAGTAGTTTTACAGAATCAGGTGTTGGTCTTTGGTTGATTTCATTGATAATGCCAGTTAAATTCTCAAACGGGGTGCGGATTTTGCGCCCTAGAAAAGTTCAGCGGGCGTAAGCCGCGTTGATTCATGAAATGATGAGAGAAGGGCGAGACAAAACATTTCAACGTGTTCGTCCCAACGCTCATGGTTATTGCCAATGAAGGTTGAGATCATCTTTAGTAATGTTCTATTCACACGCTCAGCCGGATTGGCTTGAGGGTGATATGGACTTATGAATTTAAGCTTAATTTGGAGCCTCGCACACATTCTCTCAAATAACTCCGAAATGAACTGAACCCCGTGGTCCGAGACTACGGTACGGGGACAGCCAAATCGAGTGAAAACATTATGTATTAGAGTATCACATATTACATCAGCCGTAGCTGCTTTAATGGGGAATGCTTCCACCCATTTAGAAAAATTATCAGTAACAACTAAAATATAACGAGATTTAGTTTTAGTTGATAATGGATAAGGGCCCAATAAATCTGTAGAGATAGTTTCAAAGACATATTTATTTGAACTACAAATAAGACGACCGGCCGGTCGTTTATTATCATAATTGTACTTTTGACAGTACTCACATGAGAAAATGTATGCGAGTATACTATTGTACATGTCCGGCCAGTAGGCTACGTCTCGAAGCCTAGTACGAGTTTTTCGTATGCCTAAATGGCCGGCAAAAGGAATATCATTAAATTCGTATAATAAAGCCATGCGAAGAGACTGGGGTATCGCAGGGCGGTACTCAGCTCTCGAGTTTACAAATTTTTTTATAATACAAAATACCATCGATGATCTCATCATTTTGACTACGACCCGCTAAAGAAGGTTCACTTGGAGCAGAAGAACCAGCGAGTAAGAAATTATAAATTTCCCCAAATCTGGATCATTCGGCAGTTCATAAATTATTTGCTCCCTTGAAGTTATTTCCGAAAGAAGAAATAGGGAGGGAGGTTCAGTATCCGCCTGGGCACCAGAACTGACCGGACAGCGAGACAGTGCGTCAGGCAGTTGGTTTGACTTGCCAGGCCGATACTGAATTTGAACATTATATTCCTGAAGTCGAAGTGTCCATTTTAACAATCTTCGAGACAGATTCTTTGCTGTGGTTAAATATTGTAATGCCGAATGATCCGTAATAACATTGACAGTTAAATGATTGAATAGCATTTAAATTGGTGACAGCAAATAAAATAGCTAAACATTCTCGTTCAGTAGCAGAGTAATTACGTTCTGTTTTATTAAAAATTCGAAAGACATATGCAATAGGATGCCCTCGTTGAGATAGAACAGCTCCTAGACCAACACCTGATGCATCGGTAAATATATTAAATATTTCGGCATGGTTAAGAAAGGCTAACACAGGTGGCGAAACCAAGGCATGTTTAAGAGCATTAAAGGCAGTCTCTGCCTCTGTGGACTAAGCAAAGTGTTTATATTTTCGTTTCAACGCAAATAAAGATTCGCATAGAGCAGCGTACCCCGGAACGAACTGTTGGTACCACCCCGTCATGCCCAAAAATCGCGACAATTTTTTCGCCGACTTAGGCCTCGGAAAGTCCGAAATTGGCTTTACCTTTCAGTCATCAGTTGGAAGACCTTTAGGGGTAATTTTCAATCCGAGATATACAAGATCGTCCCGGCCAATTTGACACTTGCCAGGCTTTAAAGTCAAACCAGCATTATGTAGCAGTTCGAAAACTTGGTCCAACAGAGACAGATGCTGCTCAAAAGTCTCAGAAGAGACAATGATATCGTCCAGATAAACATGGACATTAGGTCCGAGCACAGGACGTAAGACTGAATCCATTAAGCGCTGAAATGTTGCAGGAGCATATGCCAAACCAAAGGGCATTTGTAGGAACTCATATGCTCCAAACGGGGTAATAAATCCAGTTTTTTCAACAGAATCTGGATGGACAGCCACCTGCCAATAGCCACTAGGTAAATCTAACGTTGATAGCCAGTTTGTTGACGATAAGTCTTGGAGAATATCGCTAATTATAGGCAATGGGTAATTGATAGCTTTGGTTACCGCACTGAGTTTTCGGTAATCTATTACGAAGCGATATTTTCCAGATTGTTTTTTTGAAACAAAAAAAGCAGGTGCTGCCCAAGGACTTAGTGATTCTTTAATTTTCCCAGAATGGAGCATGTCCCGAATTTGTTTCTGGAACTCAGCTTTTTTCTGGGTCGGACATGGATAAGGTTTACATGCAATGGGTTTAGCTCCTTCCGTATCAATGGTATGATACACCACCTGTGTAAACCCTGGTTTATCAGAAAACAACCCTGGTCTGCTGCGTAATACCTGACCAAGTTCGGTTTTATGTTCAGGCAATAATTTGTCACTTGCTAGAACTGCAGAAAGATCAATTGGCTCTTCTGGGGTGGGAGGACTAATCTCAGGCATTAAGATTAGGCCATGTTCGAATTCAAGTGTGAGCTTTAACAGTTTAATGAAATCCACGCCCAGAAGGCAATTCACGGGTAACTCTGGGATCAGAAAAAAAGTATAAGAAACTTAAACTTTGCCAATCTTGACAGGCAAATGAACTGATCCAGGATTTGAAAAAACATTATTGTTGGCACCTCGCAGACATTGCTGGGAGGGCTCGACACAAGCATTTGGAAAGGTAGCATACAGAAATCAAAATTTAATGCCGAGATTTCAGATTCAGAATCAATTTTAGTCGACACCTCCACTTTGCCCAAGGTCACAAGAATATCAGGCAAAAGCAGAGCTTAAATAGTTAACAAGAGAGACTTGAGGTCTTCAGAAAAACGAGGAGATAGACTCGACCCATCTATCTCCTGTTGAAGTTTAAATTGTCGTGAAACTGATGAGAATATTTTGAATGATTTTGAAAATGTGGCGCACCACCAGAACGTGCTAAATTGTAGTAACGTGCAGGAGAGGCAGCATTATTATCATCAGGCTTGCCTTGGCCCCCAGCACGGTGTTTTGGATATGTCTTGTCAACCGGGTAGTAATTATCCCGGAGACGAGAAACTTGGGTATCCTGATTCTCGTATTAACCAGGATGTCGCACATCTGGTGCCCGACAATGCGGCGGCACGTATCTAGACTGGTGATAGGCGTTTCTAGGCTGTTCGAATAATTATCCTGGACGAATGTTCTGTTTTGGCTGCTGATATCTGTTGGTTTGAATATGAGGTTCATGGTACTGCGTAGGTTGGCAGTACTCTCGAACCTGTGAAGATTGCCCTTTGCTGTGGTGGTCTTCGTAGACTCGAACGAGTTTTAAGCACTCGTGAATGGAGACAGGATGTCGAACTTCCAGATAATCCTGCAGGAAGGGATCCAGGTGCTGTACCAACTTGTCACAAATCTCAGACTTGACTGCAGCGGGATCCCATAATTTGTGAAGTCAACCTGTTTCCAGGGCGAACGAGACTGGGTTATCTGACGCTCGCTGCCGCCTGGAAAACAGTTGTTGTGCAAGGCCGGCCTTATTGGTGCCAAAAGGAAAGACATCCAAAAGATCAGCTCGAAATTGCTGATAGGAGCCCTCTGGGTTCATTCGACGACACTGTCTGTACCGGACCTTTGCCGTGTCTTGCAAACATGTGCCAACAATAGGTATCTGACAGTCTTCAGGAACATTATAAAGGTCAAAATGATCGTCAAGATCCTCCAAAAACCTAAACGAACCGCCGTTTCCCCTAAATATAATAGAACCCGCATGGGGTACGTAATGAGCAAGAATTTTGCTCCTTCTCATGGGGGTGGTAAAGTAAATATTTGTTGAGGCACTGCGGTCGAAGTACGCGGTACATAAGCTTCGTACCTCGCGTATTCACTGTCTGGTAGGTCAGAACCGCAGGCCTGATATGGAGCGCTTGGTGAGTTATGAGGAACTCTATATCGCTGAGTGCGTAAATTGTCTTCTATAGAGTTATGAGCCTCATGGTTATGTTGATAGAAGAGACCGATAGGATCAGTTACGTTATCCATATTCCGTGACTTCTATGAATCTGTTCGAGGGAAAATTCGGGCGCCAATGTGGCGTAAAAGTCTTGTCTTACTTTTACGCTAACTTAAAATATCAATACACAAGAAAATAGTTCCATAAATGAAAGAAAACCTTAACGGCCAGACGAAACAACGTAAACAGAAGTCAACTTACGGAAAATGTCCTTTATTCACGATGGAATACACTACACTCTCCACACATTATCACAACACTCTTTTCAATCATCATCAGTTTATAAAACAACGCTCTCAATAATCACTCTCAATACTCTCCCTCAATAATCGCTCTCTTGCAATAGATCAGTCGGCGCTTTTATCTCTTGTTCTTATCTTATAACAGGCATACGTCACATGCATTCAAACTCAATTGTGTTGCCAAACGTATTCGTTTGAGGAAAAAGTTGTTTCGTTAAGCGTGAAGAATACTGAGAATAAACTCAAGATTCACATAAGGAAAGAAACTAAAAAAGGAACGTTAATCTAGAATATACGTCACAACGTGTTCACACACATCGAAGTGACGCCATCTCTCTCAATTGTCCAGGGTCGTGATCCCATAATTCTCTGCAACGAACCAGTGGCTGGCTGCTCGGCATCAACGCAACTGAAACTCGCAAACGTAAACAAACTTGCAGCAGGTGTTCGATGAAAATGAAAGAAACGAGCAAAGGACGCTAACATCTAACAAACCCCTCCTGCATCCGTGCAAGTTCATTCCAAGTTCTTTTATGAATTTTGTAAATGCTGGATGTGGAAGTGGTTTCGTCATGAGGTCTGAAATGCTGTCTTGCGACGCACAGCATTCTAGGAAGTATTATTTGGTTTGCTTCTTTTAATCCAAAATTTTCAACCATTTCTTGAATTTTGTTCCTTTGGCTTAAATGAAAACTTCCATCTTCGTTTTTCTGCATTTCAATTCTTAAGTAGTACTGCACTTCACCTAAATTTGTCACTTCGTTCCTTTTCTGCAATTCTTCTATTACACCTTTTATTTGTGCAACAATTTTAGCGCTGATCAAAATGTCGTCTACATACAGAATTAAATACACAGGATTTTCTTTTTCTGTCTTGAAAAATAGACAAGAATCGGCCTTGCTTTAAGTAAATCCAAGATTTTCCAACGTTTGTTCTATGGAGTTAATCCACGCTTTTGCTGCTTGCTTTAAACAATATACAGATTTGTCCAATTTGCAAACTTTGTGTTCTTCGTCTTTCACTTCAAAACCTGCTTCATATATATCTCCTCATTTAATTTTGGATACAAATACGCAGATTTTATATCAATATGGTGTACATGCATTTGTTTATATGCCACTGTAGTAAGAAAAGATGTTATTGTGGTGTGCTTGACCACTGGTGCAAAAGTTTCATCGTAGTCTGACCCATATTTTTGGTCATATCCTTTTGCTACGTATCTGGCTTTATACTTTGTTACTTGACGTTTATCATTAAATTTTGTGTTGAAGATCCATTTGCTTCCTATAGCTTTCTTTCCATTTGGTAACTCCGTTAGTGACCAAGTTTTATTTGCTTTTAGAGACTTTATTTCTTCTTTCATTGCATTTTGCCATTTTGTTCCTTCTCTTTCTGGAAGATCGTGTATATCACTTAGAGATTTTGGATCTGAGTTAGAAGTTTGGTTTGTTTTTGCTTTAAATCCAAGTCATTCTGGTGGAATCCCTTTATTTGAACGCTCAGAATCTCTAGGTTAATTAATGTTTATGCCTGCTTCAGTTTCTTGCTCTTCTGAAATTTCTTCAGTGCTTTCTTCTTGTTGAGTCTTCTGTACTTCATTTTCAATAACTGCACTTTCTGAATAACTCAGACTTCCTAATTGTACGAGATTAAAATCTCCTTGTTCTTAAGTTTCTTTTTTTTCCTTGCTAAATTTATTTTCAAAGAATTTTACTGATCTTGACACGACAACGTTCCTTCCACCAACGTAAACTCGATATTCCTTTGATCTAAAATCTTAACCGATGAATATACCTTCAACTTCTTAGTCATCTAACTTCATTCTTTTCTGTTTAAGAATGTAGTAGTATACTTTGCATCCAAACACTTTTAAATGATTGATATTTGGTCTAACTCCATTCCACAACTCATACGGAGTTTTGTTACTTGCTTTAGTGACTAATCTATTTTGCAAATACGTTGCTGTTATAACTGCTTCTCCCCAATATGCTTTTGGTAAATTTGCATTCTTTAGCATTGCTTTGCACATTTCAACTAACGATCGATTTTTTCTTTCGGCTACTCCATTTTGAGCTGGTGAATGCACTGTAGTGGTTTGACGAACAATACCTTTTTTGTTAAATACTCTCCAACTTCTTTGCTGCAGTATTCCGTGTCATTATCTGTTCTCAAAATTTTTACTTTTCTATTAAATTTATTTCAAGTAGAAATACTTTTAACTTTGCCAATACTTCATCTTTTCTACCTATTACATATACTGTTGCATATCTACTGAAGTCATCTATAAAAGACAGGAAATATCTTTTTCTTCCCAAACTTTCAACTTCAAAAGGCCCACATACATCTGAGTGTATTAGTTCTAACAGTTCTTTCGCTCTGTAAGATGTTTGTTTCGGGTATGGTTTCTCTGTAAGTTTTGCTCTAATTCATGAATCGCAATAAAAACTATGCTTACAATTATTTATATTCATACCTTTAGCTAAAGTTTGATTTACCATTTCTTTAATTGCTTCAGTACTTCTATGTCCTAGTCTTAGATGCCATTTATTAATGCAGTTTTCATCTTTACACATATTATTTATTACCCAATTGTGTCACGCAGTTTGTAACTTGTTTATCTTTATATTTAACGACGATGAATTCAAATAAACCATCTGTGGCAATGGCATTTGCAACTATGGTTTGACCTTTGTTTATAGCGCAAGTATTTTCTTCAAATAGTACTGTAAAGCCTTTACTAGTAAGCACTTTAACTGATAAAAGATTTCCAACTAGGTCTGGGACATACAAAACATTTGATAGACTAAGGGTGTGAACATTTCCCTCTAGAGTTTTCACTAGTACCTTACCTTCTCCAAAACCGTTTGATTTCAACAAATGACCATTTGCTATGGTTACATTTTCATTTGATTTTTCTGTAATTCTATAAAAGAAATTTATGTCACTACACATATGTCTAGTTGCTCCTGAATCTACAATCCAAGATATTGAATTGTTTTGTGATACTAATGCTCTTTGTGCATCATTTTTTGTTATATCAAGTTTTGCATCTTTGCTTGTAACCTTGTAACGCTAGCACAAAAATCATCCTTCACATTTTCATTTTTGCTACATATGTTCAAGGTGTGTGACAGGTTGTTATTACTTTGTACTTTACTGTTATAAATCGGCTGCTTAGGAGTAAACTTTGTTGTACCTTCGTGAATATTACTATGCTTATTATTAGCATTCAGATACCAACACTCATTTCTAACATGATTTGATTTATGACAATAAGTACAATATATTTTGTCTTTAAAATTAGGGACAGTAAAATTGTTCTTTGTTTTATAACCCGAACATTGTGTTGCAGAGTGTGTAACTGACCCCTCTTTAATATGCATTCTTCTGTCATACTCGTCAATTAATTTAGATTTCACATAATCCAGTGATAGTTCCTTTTCATTTTTGCTTTCCAGAGCAGTTATCAATGTACTATAACTTTGTGGCATACTACACAACAAAATTGCTACCATATGAGTTTCTTTTATTTGTTCCCCAATATTGTTTAACTTCTCTCCCAGTTCGCTTACTTCTTTAATGTGCGATTGCATTGGAATCGATTCAGTGTATTTTATACTGTATAATTTTCTTAACAAATACAGTTTACTGGATAAATTTCTTTTATGTACTCGTCTGAGTTTGTTCCAGGTATCCTTTGCACTGGTTTCGTGTAACACGTGATACAACTGTGAATCACCGATGTACAAACAAATTAATGCTCTGCATTGCCTATCCTTTTTAACCCATGTTTCTTCTACAGTTTGTGGTTTGGGTTCAAACACTACATCACTTAGGTTTTCTCTGTTCAACAACATTTCCACGTTGCATAGTTAGTTACTGTCAGTTTTTCTATGTGAATATATTTTTTCGACATCGCCATTTTGCTGACTGTTTTGCTATGTACTTAGTACTTGTGCCTTTTATTTTCATTTATCTCCGAAGCTGTGATACGAAACTAGTCTTCAGTCTCATAATCAAAAATAATGATGGTGTAAGTTAAAAACTGAGAAATGATTTGCAACGGTAACTATATTCATAATCGACAGACTCCTCATTTAAGATTATCGTTATTTTTTCCTGACTAAACACACAACTAAAACGCTAATGAAAGTTGACTGATAATACTGCAACGCACTTTGATTTGTATTTAGTCTGTTTAAAACAGTCTTATGATAATTAATATTCCTTTGGCTTTTGACACAAAAACAGTTTATTCCAGCTATAGTCTTTTTATCATCACTCTTTTAGAGCACTTTTGTAAGAACAACAAATAACGTGTTCACCCACATCGGAGCAACGCCATCTCTCTCAATTGTCCAGGGTCGTGATCCCATAATTCTCTGCAACGAACCGCTGGCTGGCTGCTCGCATCAACGCAACTGAAACTCGTAAACAAACTTGCAGCAGGTGTTCGATGAAAATAAAAGAAACGAGCAAAGGACGCTAACATCCAACAAGAACCACGAGCTTTGTGGAACCTCCTGGCTCTCCGTGGGTGCTATATTTTATACTAGTTTTGCATCATACCATAAAATCTCAACCTCTGCATCAGTATACCGGCAGCCCTTTGCTGAGCACAGTTTCCTTCATTCTGATTATTTTACGATTTTTAGCGATGGATCTAAGATGGTGGAGTTGTCGGATCCACGGCTGTCTGTTTCGACGAAGTTTCTGTTGCTCGGATTCCTAACGAGGCTTCAGTGTTTTCGGCGGAGATGCATGCGGTGTATCTTGCACTCATTCACGTTCACTGGAGCTCATCGGCGTACTATGGTCTAAACGGATTCCTTGAGTATTTTAGTCTCTCTCCTCTGACGATTGTAGTGACCATCATTTTCTTTTAAATGTGAAACAGTTTATCCGTTCTTTGTTCGAGGCCGGTTTTCAGATCCGTTTCAGCTGTATTACCGGCCACGTTGGAATCCCAGGTAACGAGTCAGCTGTTGTTGCTATCAGGTCTGTTTCCTAAACAATAACACAAGGAACTTTACACCAACTATACATAAGATAGTACAGTATAACTATACTAGTGATCCGAATTTATTGGCGTAGATAAAAATAAAAGTTTCCAAGCTTTCTCACATCAACCAGATGGCATTTTCAAGGAAGGTTGACAGCAAACTGGATAATAAAACGCTTCAACAATTTGAACGCGGTGACTTGACTTGACAATAAACAATGTGATGCAAATGCAATTATTCAATTAAAGACACGAGGTATCATGTTTGTTTTGCACGCAGAATCCTTGGGGGAAAACAAAAGGCATTCACTATTTGAAGAACTGTTTCCAAGGCGTCATTGTTGGTAATAATCTCCAATGTTTCCCGAATGGCAATGGATTTAGGAGTAGAGTAGGAAGCTAATTTATTTATGTCATCCCACATACAATCAGCGGAGTTGAACTGGACTTCTTTGGACAGGGCCGTTGTTAATTTGCCGTCATTTATGTCCCTCTTATGCACGTTGACTCTAATTCGAAAAGAACGTTTAGTCATTCCAATGTAATATCGCTTGCATCCGTCCGGATATTGTAGAGGTTGGGCATAAACACCTGCTTCGTTGGAAAGTGTGGGCTTCTCAGTATTTCGCTTAAGCATAATATATAAAGATGTCGGAAATCTTATGCTGATACCAAGGTTCATGTTCTTGAGCGCGTTCTTGAATTTATAGGAAACATTTGGTATGCGTAACGAATAGAGCCCAGATAGCGTAGCAGCGGCATTTAAAGTCTGGTATGACTCGTTCTGTTCCTTACGATATATCTATATACTATGTTCGAGTCGTATCCTGTCTCAGTGGCCAATTCGATAACGCTTTTTAATTTGCTTAGTCTAGAATTAACATCAGAGAAGATGGTGAAGGTTCTTCTGATTCGAAAACGGAAGAGAGCTGTCTTGTAATCAGCGGAGCAGAATGAGGTGCGGCGCATCAGGTTGGGAACGGAAGTGGGTTTATAATATACTTGTGTACGATGGCGATTTTCAGGCGATTTAACCAGTAAAGCATCCTGATAAGGCAATGCATTATTACGCCAATAAATTCGGATCACTAGTATAGTTATACTCTCTTAGGCCTGTTTCCTGTTTGGTTGTCACACTCTTGCCACTGTTTCATCGGGATTTGCGTTTTCCTGCCCGTGATCATAGCAAGCAAAAGCAGCAAGTATGTGTAACCAACTGATGGAAAGCAGATTGCATCGTATCAAGCCAGTTCTTGGAGTCTGGGTTTCATCATATCGCCGAAACCGTAGGAAGGAAGTTGTATTAGCACTTCTCTACGGTGGGCATTGTCGTTTAACTCACCGCTAATTGCTGTGTGGCGATACTGGCTCTGCGTGTGGGACGTGCAATGTACCTCTGACTGTTGTACATGTTCTGTGTTCGTGTCGTCGTATTGTTCGTGAATATGTCCCTTTGCTGATTTTACCCATTCTACCAGATGACTGAGAAATCCTGAGTCGCCTTTTAAACGATAATTTTAATGTACTTTCCGTGTTATCATTTCTTCGTTATACCGTGTTTTTCGTTTTGGTTAGCGTATTTGTCCGCCATTTTATTTTTCTGTGTTGTGACATCCTTTTTTGTTATGTTTTAATGCTATGGTTGTTCTGACGGGCTTGTCCCGGCACAATTTGGCCCATTGAGGCCTTTGCGCGACAAATCAACTGAACAACAAGACGATTTGTGAATAACGGAAAATCAGATAATATGCACAAATAAATCTTCGTGGCAAAGTTATACCAAAGGAAAAAAGAAGCTCCAAAAATGACGTCTAAAAGATAGATAGCAAGAAAGAAGATTTTACTTATACTCCCCTAGCAGGATAACTATGCAATATTAATAGAATATAATGTTCCCAGTCTTTACCGCAGTTAATGTCAGGCACTATAAAAATAATTTTTCAGTGGGATTTTTAGAAGCACATATAGAATTGGAAACAAAAATATGCACTAACGCCATCTACCGTCAGAACTGTGGCCTATAAAGTTCCAAGAGTACATGTACAATGTTCCACAAAGTGTATGGTGTCCGGTGTTAAGAGAGGTTTTCAAATCGGACTTTTAGAAGCAGAGATGCCAAGAAAAGTGGACGTTTGTACCACCTTGCGAGTAAATTGTGCATTGCTTTGGCGTAGGATATACGCAAACATATTTTTGTAGTCAGTGGTATCTGATCAAAAAATAACTTTTTTGATCAAGTTTTTAGATGTGCAGATATTGCTGCAATATGTTATAAACAAAAATATGCACTTACTTCCTCTGGTGGAAATATTCTGCTTTAGGTAAAATCAGAAATTATTTGTGAAATATTTCTCACCAGGAACGCTGTTCGACAAAGAATGAATCGGTCGGAAGCACAGATACCGAGAAAATAGAATATACCTATACGTCCCTGGTGAAACAACTGTGTATTTTTAGTAGAAAATATGCGCAAAACGTTTTCTTTGGTGATAGATATACCTCCAGGAAGTTTTTTCAATCGAACTTTTAGAAGCGCTGATGTTACTACAAATATCGTAAGCAAACAAAAAAAAACACACACACAAAAACCCACTTAAGTCCCCTAGCAGCAAAATGGTTCGTCACGGAAAACCAGAAATGGCATACAAATCGTTTTCCACCATGAGCTCTATCCGACGCGAAACGAATTTTGCAAATGTTCTTCAAACTTTTTAAATTCTCAGAATCGGAGATATCGGAAAAAATGCAATTTTCATTTACTCGCCCTAGAAGGAGAACTGTGCATTTTTTAAAAACTAAACAATACCCAAAATAGCCTTTACTGTAAATGGTATCGTACGAAACAAAGAATGTTTTTCAGTTGGATATTTAGGCGCCGTTATATGGAACAAAATATATATTGAATTTAATAGCATCTTCATTTATGCCCTATAGCGGCAAAGTTTTGCGACTAAAAAGGACCAAAAAGCAGGGACCATCATCGTTCTCAGATTTCAGGCTTTACAATGTAAAGATAATTTCACAAATCTGACTGAAAGGTGTAGAGATATAGTGCCCTTTGTCGACAGACGGACAGACAGACGCACTGACGAGTGGACGAAAACACATAAGCACTGTCTTTTTTAAAAGACGTACTGGAAAGGTTCCCTTAAGAAATATCCCACAAGGAAGACCTAAAATGTTGTGAATAAATAAAGTGCGAGTGGTCAGTGCAGTGCTCGTTCTTACTGTTAACACAGCAAAAATGCAAAACTATGACTTGGCGACTGGGAATCATGATACATCTTCTATTATTTGCTTACACTTCGTCTAGGTAAACATCTGAGTTATGAGTAATTGCTTCTACAGCCTAGTCATAATGGAGGTACTGTAACGTACCAGGAGATGTGACGTACCTGCCAGAAGGACGCACACGACATAAAGGCAGATAGGAATCAGAATAAAACGTCCGCGTAGCTCAATTGGTAGAGTGACTTATTCCGGAATGAGGGGACCCGGGTTCGAATCCTGGCGCGGATAGAAATGACGGAGAAATTTACTTCGTTATAATGGCGCCCGAACTATCCGGATGACCCGATCGTTCAAAATCTCGCATTGGTGTGATGTTATTTCCACACCGCGAGATAGGAAAAATAAGAGAATCCCTTCTCCAGCACTTCGAAGAAAAAAAAATAATAATAAGGGGGAGATGATGTAACGTACCAGGAGATGTGACGTACCTGCCAGAAGGACGCACACGACATAAAGGCAGATAGGAATCAGAATAAAAACGTCCGCGTAGCTCAATTGGTAGAGCAAGTTATTCCGGAATGAGGGGACCCGGGTTCGAATCCTGGCACGGATAAAAATGACGGAGAAATTTACTTCGTTATAGTACCAAAAACGTTATGCATCGTATTGTGCATCGTGCTTTGCAGTACGTTTTCGACCGCTTACTCTGCAGAAATCCTGTCACCCGAAAGAGAAAAAAACTGTCTCTTTTATCCGGAATGTAAAAGAGAATGAAAGTTATATCATTCGATTGACGATCCCGATTTTGTTGATCATAAAGAAGGAAACTAAAAGACAGGTATTCTAAACGGCTGGTTAAGTTGCTTGCGCGTTCTTTACACTTAAGCGTATTTTCATGACTCAAAGGTGACTCCCTTCCGTAATTTTGTACGATTCACTTCAGGAATCTAGAAGAACATAAACAGGAAAACATTCATCGCAACTACACTGCCGGACAATTGCTAAGGACGGATGACAATAGCAACGATAGCAACCATAAAATGGAAGGCAGGAAAATGTGGAAAATAGCATAAGTGCGGGATACAGTAAGGCGTGTTGTGCGTATGCAAATTTTGGATTGCCGAACTTGTTCGTGACGTCATAGCGCTGATAAGAGATATAAAGGATTTGACGCGTATTGACCGTTGTTGTTCAAACGCAAAGTTGAAAGGGAAATAATCAATTGACGAAGTTGTAATTTTCAGTATGTCTTCCCGACATCATCTAGATGATTTTACGCGTGGCCGTATTATTGGCAAGATTGAAGAAGGGCGAAAAATAACAGATGTTGTCAGGGAGTTCGACGTCAGCCACAGTGTTGTTTCAAGGCTTTGGAAATCATTTCAAACAAATGGAGAGTGTAGCAAACGTCACGGGGGAGGTCGTGTTCGCAGTACGACACCTGCAGAAGATCGGTACATAGTGCTATCAACAAAAAGACACCGGCGCAGCACAGCTAGTGAGGTAGCAAATCAGTTTATGGCTGCTATGGCAAGCGGATCTCCCGACAAACTGTCGCCAGACGTTTACATGAAGGAGGACTATATGCCCGCCGTCCTGTTGTGTGCATCCCATTGTCCAGACGTCACCGTACCGCCCGTTTGCAATGGTGCCATCAACATCGCAATTGGACTGATAACGACTGGTCTGCTGTCCTCTTCTCAGATGAGAGTAGTTACAGTCTATCGTCTGATTGTCGACGACAACTGATCTGGCGTGATAGTGGTACTGCATATTGTCCAGCAAACATACAGGAAAGGCATCGATATCCGACATGTAGTGTCATGGTATAGGCTGGCATCATGATCAATGGCCGTACGTCCCTCTATGTGCTTCCAACTGGGACTATGACTGGCCAACGATACATTAATGATGTTCTGCTACCTCATGTTCGCATGTTCCGTGGTGCTGTCGGTGATAGATTCATTTTCATGGACGACAACGCAACATGTCATCGAACAGTCGCTGTCCAGGAGTGTCTTGAGAGCGAGGATATTCAACGCCTCGTATGGCCAGCACGTTCTTCAGATCTGAATCCCATTGAAAATGTGTGGGATGCTTTGGGGAGGAGTCTTGCTGGTCGCCAATGCCCTCCAATAAACAAGGACACCTTCAACCGTGCACTGACAGAGCAATAGGAGAAATTACCCCAACAGCTGCTTGATAATGTTGTGCAAAGTATGACACGACGTGTGGAATCTTGCATCGCCCTCCATGGTGGCCATATCCCGTATTGACATCTTACGCCGGAACGCCTGCGGACGGTAATTGCATTTTTTTCACGTTTACGTATTCTGCACAAATTGGCCTGTTTGTCCCTTGAACACGTTCCAAAGCCTTCTGGATTTCAGAGCACAATAAATTGTCTTTCTTGTAATGTCATGGCATTCTGACGTTATTTTATTTCACTTGGCATCCAACCACACTTACTTTTTTATGCGTTATATAGCCGTTTATAATCCGTCCTTAGAATTGCCCAGCAGTGTATAAAAGTTTCACCTGTGTGTTGTTGTGGGTTAAATTCGCATTTTTCACTCTCAATTTAAAAAAGCTATCGAATATCGAGTCAACTGGAGCCATATCTGTATAGTCCAACTAATGGGCTACAGATATTGTCCGATTAATGGGCGGCACACTCTCACCTTATCTGACCACATACATGTACTACTTTAGTTGGTGCCAATACTGAAAAGGGAGTGATGCCCCAGGGAATGGTACAAGCAAGTGTATAACGAAGTAAATTTCTTCATTTTTTTTGTCCACGCCGGGCATCGAAACCGAGTCTCCTCTTTCCGGAATAAGTCGCTCTCCCAACTGAGCTACGCGGACGTATGCTCTCTCTGCTATCTGCCTTTATCGCATGTTCGTCCTGCTGGGCAGGGAGTTCACCCCCCCCACCCCCGAAGAAGGGCCGGGGGTATGGCCCACGGGTTAGCCGGGACCATGTATCGCTGTAGGCAGCCATCCGCTAAAGAACGTACATTGGAGAAATCCTAGTCAATTTGGTGCGTTGAACGTAACATCTCACACATTTATTTTTCGAAGCGCTGAAGAAGGGATTCACTTATTTTTCCCGTCTCGCGGTGTGGAAAGAACATCCCACCATTGCGAGAACTTTAATGTACAGGTCATTCTTGAAGTTTGGGCGCCAATATAACGAAGAAAATTTATCCGTCATCTTTGTCCACGCCGGGCATTGAATCCGGGTCCCCTCACTACGGAGCAAGTCGCTCTCCCAACTGAGCTACGCGGACGTATGCTCTCGTTGCTATCCACCTTTATCTCATGTGCATCCTGCTGCGCAGGCACGTCACAATTGCTATAATAAAAAATATCGCGAATGAGCCTGTAAAAACTAGGAAAGTTTATTTACAGGAACAAGAAGTTAGTGTTTTTGGTTGGTAAACTTTCATTCTGCCATTGCACATACGCACGGACACACACAGCGGGATTCATTTCAAATTTAGCTTTCTGCTATATCTAACTGCTACTCCACAGCACTTGGTAAATTGTTTTTGCATAATTATATTTTTGACTTAGGAAAGAAGAAGAATATCACGGAGTTGTAGTTATGAAGAGGATGTTTTATTCTCAACATATTGTGTTTGTACGAGAAACTGATACAGGTGAATAGGCGTTTTAGCGTCATGTAAGATAAATATAAAATGTAATGCATTGAAAATTATATTTCGAAAAGGGATTTACACACACTCACAAACTTACATGCTTAACTGAACGCTTAATCTTTTTCCCCAGTTGTTTCTAAACACAGTGTACTTCGTAAAGTTTCGCTTTCGAATGTGGACCTAAACTTAATAATTTGAAAATATTTTTGATTTTGATAGGATGTGGAGCCGATTTGTGGATTGTGTTCGCCGATTTATGACGTCTTGTTCAACAGACGACCAAAGGTCAAAATTCAACAAAGCAGTTGGTAGATCCGTCGACACCGTCCACGCCATCTGTAGCTCAGACAAGCATCAAAAAGGTAAAATTATCCAGTCTAGAGTACAAGGTTTTTCTGCAAAGTCTTCTATATTTACCCAAATGTTTAAATTAATTAAAATCTCCGAATAAATCTGCTTCTGTATTATTAAAAGTCTTTGTGCCAACATTGTAAAACTTTAATCTCTGTCCAGGTATACTTTTACGACGATTGGATTCTGATAATACCGGAATTCAACTCCTGCGAAAACAGTCTCGTCGTATGAGCAATTAAATTATTTGTTCAATAACAAAAGAAAATCGGGTAATAGCTAAGAACAATTGGAAACAAGAAGTTAAAGGAAGTATTCAATATATAGGCTTTTAACGGTTAAAGAGAACTTGTCTCAATGAATTACCCTCTCATACTGCATATTTTTATAAATATAATGCTTCTTGGCACGAAAGAATGGATACAATTGCAGTTCTGTATATGTATATTTTCGTGCTCGTAACTGTTTTTCATATAGTAAATTTAAACATATGCAAAATAAATAAATTGATAAAAATGGAAAGGATTCTACTCGTTGTGCTATAGAGTATATGCACCGAGAAGTAAGAAGCAGGGCTTTTGGTTAGACTTAGTTCCGCTTCCCCATTCGCTATACACTGAAGTGCCAAAAGTCATGGAACAGCAGTATGCAAATATTTGACTGGCGCTGTCATCGCATAAAGGCCTCGACATACGCCAAGATTTTTATCAGTTGCGAGGTGTAATCTCGTAAGACAGGCTGAACAACCACTAGTAGGATTATGTCAAACCGAATCAGAAGAGTTTGAACGAAGCATGGCAGTGGAAGCCATGCCTCCTTCAAACGGAGGTAGTGGGGATGGCACATTCAATTTCCGAATTTGTGCTAACATTCAACATTCCTCGTTCCACGGTGTCACGTGTGTAACGAGAATACCTCATGGTAGGCATTACCACCTACCGTGGACAACGCATTGGCCAACCAGAGGCGCTGAATGACTGTGACCAGCGGCATCTGACCAGGGTTGTCGGTGCCAACAGACAAGCGACATGGTTCAAATAACATTCATATTAAATGCAGAAAGGACCAGAGACAAATAGCGTCCATGGGGTATGGGAGCAGAAGACCCATCAGAGTGCCTTTGTTAACACCACGGCCACAGACAGAGCGCCACACCTGGGCTCGCGAACACTGTAACTGGACCCTGGAAGAATGACATCATATGGAGTGGTCCGATGCGTCACGCTATTAGTTGTTACGAGTTGATGGTAGGGTTCGTTTGTGGCGCGGACCCCATGAGGCCATGGATCCAAGCTGTCAACAAGGCATTGTGTAAGCTGGTGGTGGTTCCATACATATGTGGAGTATCTTTACGTGGCACGTTTGGGTCCTCGGGTCCTCGTAAATATGTCATTAACTGGTAATCGCTTTGTTGCTCTACTGGATGAACATTTGCAGCCCTTCATGGACTTAATGCACCCCAACAACAATGGGATCTTCCAGGCCAACAATGCACCAGAACATTCGGCCCAAGTTGTCCAAAATTGGTTCAAGGAGCATTCTGGACAGTTCCGACGAATGGTGGGGCAACCACGTTCGCCTGACATGAACACAGTAGAGCACTTATGGGACGTAGTGGAAAGGTCCAGTCGCACCTAAGATCCTGCACCTATAAATATCAGAGAACTGTGGGCTGCAGTTCAACATTTCTCCAGAAGTCTTCTGGCCACTTGCGAAATAGATGCCACGTGGAGTTGCTGCACTTCGCCGGGATAGAGGAGGTCCTACACGATACTAGGTACATATCCCATGATTTTCGGTACTTCAGTGTACTGTACAGACTTTTCCAAAACTCATGTCCTAAAGGTTTCGAAGTGGTGAGATAGAAGGAATCTATCAATTTGTAGACAGAATATTTAAGTTACGGAAGCAAAAATGTAGCAAATGATGCTATTGTTAAATGTACAAAAGCGCTGCCATCGTCACCTCGTTTTCGGGTCAAATATACGAATTACATATTGTAGGTACGGGAATACGAAGTTATATAGGAGTCGAAACTAAAATGTTTGAATGTTTCTTCAAAATCAGCCTTACGGAAGGTTTTCAGCCCTGTTATGTACGAAAAAGTAAAAAAAATGTTCTACAAACAAATACCGACAAAGGGCTGCAAACTCCAAACTTGGGGAAATCAGGCCCGCACTAAAACTGTGAGGAAGGGATTTCGTAAAGCGTTGCGTGCACAAAATGTAGATATTATGGCAGGTCGTAGAAGGCAGGATGCTCCAAAAAGAGGCAGAAATAGTAATAAAGTAGTTGAGATATTGTACATAGACCTGCTGCAGACGTCTTAAGAGAATACGTAGAATGTTTGAGAAGGCCACGAAGGTCGGTAGAGATGAGGGGTAGGACGTCAAATCAAAATATCGGTATTATCCACATATCAGCACCTTATGCAACAATACTGAAGGATAGATGCATCAAAATATCGATGGCGACTTTCAACTCTTAACGAAGAAGGTTACAGCGATTGAAAGATGACAAAAAAGGTTAATTATGAAAGGTATGACAAGTGTCTGGTACGTGGCCTTTTACGTTTGGGGTTGGTTGGGCGGTCTCCTGGTGTGTGTGTGTGTGATGAAATTAAAGGCTGCCTCATAGGATTGAGGCAAGTTGCGAAATTTTCATTGTATTCCTAATTTTATCAGAATGATCCTATGTTTTGTTTTTTGGAAAGTGAATTTTTTTGAACTTGGTCTGGCATTTGCAATTGATGGCTCTACCGTAGACTGTCGTTTAGCTAAAACAGGAGGAATGTGGAATATTTTCATGAGCTAACGACATTGGCAAGTAGCGAAGTGCTCTCACCACTACAGATAAGCTCTACGAGCTCAAAGTAATACCTTTTTGGACTAAAGAACCGTTCTGCCACATACTTGAGGTGGATGTTCAAGGTATTACAGGGGACCGATGAATTCGCAAAATGCTATGTGGATGACATAGTAATATACAGCGAAAACTGGGAACAGCGCTTACAGCACATAGAAGTGGTACTGACAAAACTCAAAGGAGCAGGGCTTGCCGTGAATCCCAGGAAAAGTGAGTTTGGGAATGCCAGCATAAACTACCTATAGGATTCCATGTGGGACCTGATGAGATAACCCCGGAGAAGGCAAGAATTAACAGAATCTGTACTTGGCCTCACCCACTCACACAAAAGGATGTGAGGACATTTTTAGGAGTAACAGGATATTATAGGAAATGTATCCCTCAGTACGCAGACATATCCAGTGTTTTAGCGGAAACGCTCAGGAAAAATCACCCAGACCGAATTAAGTGGACAGAAGAGTGTGAGAAGGCTTTTACAATCCTGAAATCAAAATTAGTAGAAAGCAGTGTGCTCAAATGCTTTGATCCTTCTAAGGATACATTGGTACAGACCGACGCAAGTGGAGTTGGCCTAGGAGCTGTACTTAGCCAATGAGATAAGAATGGTGAAGAACGCCCCGTAGCTTACCTGAATAGGAAATTCACTGAGACTAAGCAGCGTTATTCCACATAGAGAAGGAAACGTTAGCTGTGGTCTGGGCAATTGAAAAGTTGAAGCTTTACTTAGACTCATTGCCATTTGTCTTAATTAGTGACCACAATCCTTTAGTGTGGCTAGATCACATAAAGGACAATAACATGAAGTCGATGAGAGGGTCGCTGTACTTGCAGGAGTACAACTTCTCCATACAGTACAAACCAGGAGCCAAGCATGGAAATGCCTATGGATTGTCGAGGAGGATGCAAATAGAGGATAATTGTAGTTGTATTAATTAGTAGTGACTGTGTTCATAAGTGAGTGTAATTTAATCTTGTATCAGTGCAGTGTTAGTGAATAAGTGCAAAGTAATCATGTATCAGTGTAGTGCTAGCTAATAGTGGAAAATAATCAAGTTTTAGTGCAGTGTTAATCAACAGTGTAGCATGATTGTGTTTGTACAGGATTCGAATCGTATCCATCATAGTGAGTCATAGGAGCATGTAACTGTAGACCAGTGCAGAAGAGTTCTTTAGGAGCAACGGTGTTCACAGACTTATCACATAGCAACATTCAGGAATTCATGTTAGGCTACAGGAGTAATGTTCTCACATGCAGTACCTGATCATGATTGGTTCAGTGGAAGGTGGAGGTGATAGACTCAAGTGACCGGTTTCTTTTCAGGCGGAACTTGAAAAAAACAGTCATCAAGCTTGGGAGGGAGGACTGTGATGATGTAAAAGTATTTAAGACAGGAAAAATGGAAAAAAATCCGAAATGGGAGGTGGAACGCCATTTTTGCCCTGTAAGAAGAAAAATGACTTCAGGTCGGCATATTGTGTGCCCAAGGTCCCACGGAGAGCAGAAAGGGGAAGGAAATTCTTTCCTAGGTAAATTCCACGCTGAGGCAGGAGTTCACAAAACATGGGGATGTTTTCCTAGCGCAGAACGTTTCAAGCAGCTAGAGACAGCTGAGGAGAAAAAGATGCCTTGCTCCGAAGGCGTGCGTACCACATGGCCCCTTGCTCCGAAGGCGTGCGTTTACGTGATTGGTTGTGCCAGATCCGTGCTGCACAGCGCTGCATAGGTTTGAACGGGAAAAAGTTGTAACGAACTTTTGCGGGACGCTTATTGCTCGAATGTGAAGAGGGCGGTCGTTTTGTAGTCGTTGCTCAAAGGATCAGAGCGCTCAAGATGTACGCACGCTAGTCGGCTGCAGCTGACTAGATAGTTAGGAGCCAACCTGTGGGTTAGGGTCACTAGGGTACATATATTACATTACCTGCGGGTAAATGGGTAGTAATACAAATCACATGATAGACTGCGGTCTGCTAAGGAAATCCTCCAGCTACCTGTGAAGAGCCTAATTGCTACGTATAATAACTTCTTAATGCTATGTGCACACTTATAGTGCAGAACTGAAGTGTGACTGAACTCTGACCGTGCTGGGAGATTAGTTTGATCGACATCAAGAACCATATACTGTATATCAAGTGCATAATTGACTATGTTAACAGCGGGATCACTTCCCTGCTGTAAGGTACTTGTAAATAAAGCTGTACATATGGCTCAGCTCTAAGTCTAAATCTATACAATTCATCTTTTCCTTCATCATGCCTCTGAGGAGCAGCACAACAGCGTAAACTGACTGGAACAGAGATATCCTGGTCTGGTGGCAGCTAATTACCATACAGGAGTCAATTAATCAAACTCCAATCCACTCGCACAAAATATGAAGAACGAGTAATATGCAAGTGTAATGAAATCTACCCACCCCACGGAAGATCACAATACGTACGTACATGAAAATATATATACACACGTATGACAGTACACACGATTATGACACTCATAATACTCAAAACCTGGGCTTTTCGTGGAATAATTTGCGCAAAATAAAATATTTCAGCCAGGTAAGGGAATAATTTGCTGCTTATGCAATGACATGGTAAAACATTTGCAAAAATGCCTGAACCTGTACTAAAAGGAAGCACAACTGAGCTATGATCACAAATATACGTATTTAAGACCTGTCTTCTTTTCTGATTTTAAGAGGAAATGTCTGTAATGATCCTTGTGTGTGATGCATACTTACGACTGTTAGTTTGTAACCATAACCTACAACGTGTGAAGGTGGTACAAGGAATTAGAAGTAAGTAGTAATGTCCTTTTGCAAAATTGATTAAGTTCAGACACACATGTACATTACTTCATCCAATGACTTAAAATGGACTAAATGATATTTGCAGATGAGTGAAGCGAAATATTTACATATAAACATTTACTTTTAACATTCTAAATGATAGATGGAGATTATATTTTAATTTGTGGAACATGGTAAATTTACACTAGTATTGGGCCAAAAACGAAAATGAGATAGTAAGATAAGAGTCAACATGCCACAAAAATATCCAGAATAAAAGAACCCAAAGGAATAAAATCACAAGTATGAAATCCTCTCACTTAATCGAAACTTGAATTCTAAAAAAATAGTACACATTTTTGCTGGTAAGTGTGAAAGCCAAACTAAACGAGAACTTATAGAAACCGAACTGTGAAAATATTAAAAAAATACAACGCAGGTAAGTGTAGAACCTCAACATTTAATTCAAAACTATACCAAAGTAAATGCCTCATCAGAACCTAATAAAAAATTCCGGTAAGTGTTGTTATCACTGTGAAAATTTTAGATTTGTTACCACTGTGAAAATTTTAGATTTATTACCACTGTGAAAATTTTAGATTTGTAACCACTGTGAAAATTTTCCTCTGAAGGTAAAAATAACACTCATACCGGGCATTAAGGGAGAACAACTAAGTTGCCCTCTTAAAGTGTTGGTTGACTCAGTGGAATTTCCGCAAAGGGGCCAGTCTGCCACAGTACAGCAGCTAGTGATTCACGACAATAGGAGTGCACATAGGTATATGATTGATTCCACGGAATCGAGGAAGTTTATGATACGCTGTTCTTAAGGCGGAAGTCTAGTGATTTTGCTCTTTATACTTCAAATGGAAAAAAATTCTGCCCTATTAACTCAACGAAGAAAGATTTCCCATACATCAAAATTGGCCCACTGATAAATAAACATCCTAACTTAGATTGTACATTCAGCGTTTTTTTCAAAAAACTTTTCTGAACTATATTAAGAATCAATAAATTTACTTCGTTGTAGTTATGGTACTAGCTTACAGGCGGCGATACTCTTCCTTACCACTACATCAAAGTAAAGTTATTGATTGTTAATATAGTTCAGTAAAGATTTTTGAAAAAGGTCCACACCTACTGTACAGTTTAGGGTGTTTTTTTGTTTTGTTTTTTATAAGTGGGCCAATTTCGATGTAAGGGAGATCTTCCTTCACCGAGGAAATAGGGTCGAAATATTTTATCGGGAGCCAAACCCCTATACGTCCACCTCGAAAGGCAGGTCCTACGCTTTGACACTCAGTGCTTGATTATGGAAGTTGCGGAGAATAACTTTTAGTTCCGCTTTCTAAAGCACTTACCATAGTTTAATAAGTGGAGAGCCACGTTGTTCCACATATGAGGACTCGGGTCATCTTATTTCTGAATTTCACAGCCATTCACGTTTTTGGAGACACTGAATCATCTGCCTCGAGTTACTTTCTCAGCGGTACACCGTAAATGAAGCAGGAAATGACGTAATCTAGCTAGATGTTTCCAGTTATGGCATTTACTTTCTAGAATTTTTGGAGGAGCATCTTAGCAGAAACGAAAGAGTGCTTATGGAGTAATTAAACTAAGTTTCACAGTTTTCTAAGACAAATGGACTGGTAAGTAAAAATACTGAAAACGCTTCGCATATTGGAATCATTTAGTAATCATCACAATGACATGAGTCTGTTAAATTATACCATTATGAATTACTGACTAAATCTGAATGAACTGTAGTTCCTTTAAAATGTGATGCAAATAATGTTAACCACATACTTCACTAATTGTTATTATTGCGTTTGGCAGGTTATTCGTTTCAGATAGTTGTTCAGAGCTATCATACTCATTGTCTTCCCTGAAAGGGAAAACAAAGTCAGTAAAAGATAGGGATAAGTACTAAAATCTTTAAGTTGAGAGATAATGCACAGTCGCATCAGAAAAATATGACCACCCCCGAAATCACAGTGTACCCGCCCAGGCGCGTCACAGAATGCATATGTCATGGTATACCACACGGAGATATAAGCAGCCGGACAGGACAGATGAGCCATACTGTGTAACTTGAACACAATGGGAAGAGGTAGTGATGTGATGGACGTTCAAACAGGAATGATCGTCGGCTACCTCACTAAGGGTGGAAGCATCTCAGAGACAGCCAACTTCGTGGGCTGCTCGCGAGGTGCTGCAGTAAGGCTGCACCAAGAATGGACCGCTGGCACCACCAGTGCCTCCTGACGTCATAACGTGTAGCCTCAACGGCCATCGACCCCAGAGGAGAACGTCGCCTCGGTCGACTGCTAAAGGGCAAACAACGACCGAGAGTGCAGCAATTGACCACGCAAATGAAAGCTGGATCATGCCAGACTCACGATAATAGTAGAGCGAACCCTGTTACGCATGGGGCTCCAGGTTCGACGCTGCGTCAAAGAGCCTATGTTAACCCAGGTCCATTGACAACGACGTCTTCAGTTCGCGTGGGACTACCGTCGTTGAACAGTAGAAGAGTGGAAATAGGTTGCCTTCTCAGACGAATCGAGGTTTCTACTCCACAGAAGTGATGGGCGGAGGCAGATATGGCGTCAGACACACGTGAACTAACACCTGGAGACGCGTGTCGGTCAAATACAGGCAAAATGGACGATGTAATCACTCTTTCCACGTTATTTTTTAAACAACGCATAGCGACTGAAAAATTGTATTTCGGCACTGCTGGGATCGAACCCCCAGAACTCTCGATAACTAGTCGAGTGCGTTCGAATTTATGCTACAGCGCCAATGCTGATTGATAAACCACGCATTGCGCTGAGAATTGTTGGCGCTGTAGCATAAATTCGAACGCACTCGACTAGTTATCGAGAGTTCTGGGGTTCGATCCCAGCAGTGCCGAAATACAATTTTTCAGTCGCTATGCGTTGTTTAAAAAAAGAACGTGGAAAGAGTGATTACATCGTTCATTTACATTATCTCCACGTATTTGATATATATCAAATACAGGCAGGCGGTGGCAGTGTGCATGTCTGGGGGATGTTTCCCTGGTATGATCTGGGACCGCTGGTACCACTGGATGGGTCCCTGAACGTCAATGGCTAGCTGTCCATTCTCGCGGACCACATGCATCCCTTCATGTTGGACGTTTACCCTGGTGGTTATGGTGTCTATTAACAGGACAATGCGCTCTGCCATGACGCTAACGGGGTGCGCGATTAGTTCCAGAAACACGACAGCAACGTCTCCGTTGACCCTTGACCGACGAAATCGCTAGATCTCAATCCAATAAAGCACTTATGGGACCATTGGGATTGACAGGTTAGGCGTGCCGACCGACAACCACGGCATCTTCGGGACCTCCGTGCTCTGCTGCAGTCGAATGGGCTCGTGTGCCTCGGGCAGCCTTCCAAGGCCTCAATGCGTCCATGCCAGTCCGTCTCGCCACTGTCATCTGAGCCAAGGGTAGTTATTCCCATTATTAAGTTGGTTGTCACATTATTCTGATACAATCGTGTAAATAGTGCAAGAAAATTAGAATTGAATCGGGAACTTATTCGAACCAAAATGATTTTTGGTACAAATCTTTTACTGGAGGCCTTGCGTAACATATAGAATGTCCGACGTGATTCGATTTGTCTTATCGCCGCCACCTTGGGAAACTGGCGGACAGGCCATGCTGTTGTGCGGTTTGCTGCATTCTTCTCAGATTTTTTTCTACGCAAACATGCAACAGACGGTTTCGTAGAACATAAAATTTTACGTACAATGGCACCAAAAATATTATGATTGGTTCATTAGTAACAGAAGGAGCCGACCATTTTCTGAAAACAAGGTAAACGATAAATCTATATTTTTATATATTCAATGTAATATATAAAAATATATCAAGTAATAATATATCAAGTAATATATTTTTAAATATTACTTGACTGCTCCTACACAAATTTCGCACTCGAGCGTTTCAACCACCTTGAATATAGTAGGAATTCCGCGCAAAATGAGACCAAATACGTTAAGATTGGTATATTAGTAACAGAAAGAAGAAACGGTTTTCTAATAACGGGGCAAACATAAAATTGACGTGTTTTACATTTTTTTATTGCACTCGGCTCCCTTTGTTTTACGCAAACGTCATCCACTGTGTTTTCAAGCACCATAAATATAATAGATATTACACGTAAAGTGAGCGCAAGAACGTTATGATTGGGTTGTTAACAACATAAGCAGCGACGGTTCTCTAGAAACAGTGTAAACAAAAAATCGATATTTTTCATTTTTTTTAAATATTACTTGACTCCCGTTGCTTCTACGTAACTTGTTTGCACATGATCTTTTGAAATATAAAGAATGTTGTAAAAATTTCACTTAAAATGAGACCAAGGATGTTGAAATTGGTGCACCGGTAGCTTGAGAAGCGATGATTTTCTGAAGCACCAAAACCTGAGTCACACCCACTTGGAGCGTGTAAGAAAAGAATGCGATCTTTAAGCCCTTTATGAGATGATTGAAGACTTGTAGAAGAGTTTATCCGTGCAACAGTTTTCCCTCAAACAGGATTTGCCCAGAATATATCCCTGTTTTGAGACGTCACAGCAATGATTAAACTAAGCAAATCCTTTTCTATTAATATTGATTTTGCACCAGACAGGGATATCTCAATGGCCATATTTACTATGAGCGTATCAGCGTCAGCAGTTGATCGTTTCACTTAATATCCTTCTGCAGAAAGTTTTGGCGAAATATATTCTGTTAATCTACATTTATTGATGATATTTGAAAAAAAAAAACTTTTTGTGAAAGTGTTGTTTTCATGTTGCCATCAAACAGAATGTCGGGGCACAGAAATCTGGTTGACCGATTTAGCCTAAAATCGTGATAACTTTCTAGTTTTTCCTATACTGTATACAGTGTTAATTGGCTAAGAGACGGCACCAAAGATCTCTCCTCGCCTCCTTTATAAGTTTAATAACCGAAGATAATGATAAGTCGCGGTTATTGCGCAAAAGTTCTCGCAATCTGTCGGACAATAATGCGATGCTTCAGTAAATTATCGCTCCTCACTTTACCGTTGTACTAATCTCAATGTTCTGGTCTCGTTTTACGTGGGAGTTCTATTATATTCATGGTGTTTGAACAGATTGTGTGCAAAATTTGCCTAGGAGTTACGGGAGCCGAGTAAAAAGAAGCACACACACACACACGCACACACACACACACACATGTGAAAGTGTTCATTTTCCGTTTACCCTATTCTTAGAAAGCTGTTGCTGCCCTTTTGATTAATAAACCAATCATAATGTTCTTGGTGTCAGTTTACTCGTAATTTCATGCTTTACAAAAATGTTTCTTGAATCAAGCGCGCGGAACAAACGGTTCTGGAGAAATATGCGGAAAACTTTCCAAAAGTATGGCATTTTTCCTAGATGGAGGTGGTACCATAACAGATTTTCTAGGACTTTGTATATTAATCAGACCTCCAGTGTGACATCTGAACAACAATAATTTTGGTCCGAATTAATTCCCGATTTGGTATAAAATCGTGCTAATTTGCTAGACAATAAAGGTTAAAGACACAGCATTTTAGTTTTTAGAAATTATATTCGGTGTCTAAAAGATAATTATTATTTAAATAATCCTTAGCTACATATCGAACTAACCTGTATAAAGCCGCCAGTGAATTTTTAGGAACGTGTTTTTGTTTCTCTTATTCAGAATATTTGGAAAGCGCTCATTGCGTGCGCCGTGTTTCCGTGGAAAGCTGCGGTCGATACTACCACCGCTTAGTAACACAAGTATCTAACCGAGAAGCACAGGATACACACATTTGCTGGTACGTACATATTTAATTAACATTTCATCAATCATGACAATAGTGTGCTTTATTGATAAGTTTGATAATTTTCTCAAGAGGTTCTCAAGGTTTTTGCCATTACTGCCCTTTTGCAGGGAAGAAACAAAGAAAAGCAAGCGCATTTTTTCTGAAGACATAATCTTCGATTTCTGTTAATCTTTAGGTAGACAACTCGATGTGTTGGAAATCTACTTAAGTTTAAATGCTAAAATATCCCTTTAGGAGAAACTACAAGTTGAACATTTTATAAGTCGCATATGCTGCCAAATATCATCATCATAGGAATTTTTGGTGTCTGTTGCGTGAGAGCATCTTAATTTAGTATATCACTGCCTGAGGAAGGGGAAAAGCTGGTAGCCGATTAGTCAAAAACATAAGTTTTTGGCTAGTCGGCCGAGCTAGCCAAAGTTCTCGTCACGGATTAGACATAGGGGGTGTGATTTGTCTTTTGGAGCTGGATCTCTCCCATTCTGAGTACCAGTGGCCTAAAATTTAGAATGGAAGACTGATTATTAGAGCTGTTCGTGGAGGCCATTAACCTCCCTCACCCAAAATACTGGCAGCAATCGATTGACCCACATACTGCTTCCGGTTTTGTTATTTCTCAACACGGAGCAGCTGTAAAATTAAAAATCCAGTTGGAATACAGTTCTATAAAATCGTAAACCACTTCAGCTTCCTACTAAGACCTAATGCAATAACCGCGGAAATGAAATTGATATACATTGTAAAATGATTAAACTGATTGCCAGTGACATACTTTTGATTACATCATGACCAACATTTCTCAATCAATTGTTGAATGAAAGACCGTCAAAAGCTTTCCACAGTTCTTTCCTTTTCGTTAGTTATTTTCCATGTGGTTCACCGTATGTCTTCTAGCTTTTGCGTACCCAGTAATAACGAGGTAGTTAGGTAATAAACTGTGTTTCGCACAAAAGGAACATGTAAGTCATAAAAGCTGTCTACGTACGATTAAAAATTATCCCCGCTGATACTATAGACTAGTTTAAAAAGCTTTATTAACAAGTAAAAGCAAAGTTAAAAGCGAGATCTTTCCGGGTCCCTAGATCCCATCTTCAGGCTTAAGGCCATAAAGAACAACAAGTGGTCCACTTATATACAATCAGGTTTGACCCATGATGCAACGCAGTAGACGTTGACTTCGGTCAACATAGCAAATCAAAACGATTAAAAGTTCGAAGATATGAAAGATTATACAATATTGTCCATAGTGGTGCCAGGCATATCGATGGGTATTAGATTTTTCCATATGTGAGGAATGAAAGACGGAAGTACCGAGTTACAGCACAAAGGCCCATATGAATGGATTTCTAGGCTCTCGGAGAGGAAAACATTTCCCCTTGTTACTTTAGAGTTCAAAACCACGGCATTCTTCCAGTCGGGTATTTTTCCCTCTTGGTCCACCCTTTCAGTTAGTGCTGTGTTGGTGGAACCTGACCTCAAGTAATATTGGTGTTCCGATAATCGGACTTTTAAGGTCCTGAGTGTCGAACCTATTTAATATTTCACAACCTCTGGATTATTAGGGTTGACTAAAGGTATGTGGTATACACCGGGTCTAGATAGATCGGGAATCACGTCACAATCAGTTCTGATAATAGAAAAGTTGTTACGAGTCGAGACTCCAAAACCAAGACCATATTTCTTGCATGTCTTTCTTAGGATTGTCACAAGTGGTTGAGAAAACTCAGTCTTGCCAATATACCGTAAAGTTGTTTTTGGGGTAGTTAGGGTAGTGGATCGAGTTCGTTGAACTATATTCATGAAGCGTCCGAAGTTTGAATCCGGGTACCAAAAGGATTAGAACATAGTCTGAATGTAATTACGTTCATTGTCCAGGACCCCGGATGACGACGAAGGACAATAAGCTCGTTTAATATGGAAGTAGAAGGAGGTAGATTTATGGCAAATAGGGTTAAAGGACGAAAACGGAATCATACAGGGAACAGCGGTTGGTTTAAGATACATAGAAAAACTGATAAGATTGGTATTTAAGTCTCGAGTGAGTAGTATGTCTGAAAACGGGAGCTTGCCCTCAATTTCCAGTTCCAAAGTAAACTTAATAGTCGGGAACTGTGAGGAGAAGCATTCGGTAAATCCTCAAGTAGAGACATTGAATGTGGCCAAAAGACTAACATGTCGTCTACATACCTGATCAATAAAATAGGTTGAGCAGGAAAAATAGACATAACTAATTCCTCAAGAGACTGGAGTAAAATTTCCGCCAAAAGCGGAGAAAGGGGGGAGCCCATAGGTGCACTGTCTTTTTAAAGATAAATTTTGTCGCCAAATTTAAAATAAAATTTCTTGGCTACCAACTGGAGGGCAGATGTAATGGCTTCAACCTCATGGGGGATATAGTTCAGGTGGCCTGTAATTTGGTGGTAATGATGGAATGAACAATATCAAGGGGAACACTCGGGAGCAGAGAAACCACGTCTAATGAAGCCATGATGAAGTTGGCTTCCGTAGTGTTAACCGCAGTTATACGTGAAATAGCTTGAGTAGATCTTTTAATAGAAACGGGAGAGTTACTAATAAGTGGTTGAAGGTATTTAGCGAGAGCAGTCTCAAGGGGGCAGAAGCCAGAGACTAAAAGTCTGAGTGTGCGATCAGGTTTGTGAGTCTTCATTTTCCCGAAGGCTCCCGGGAGTCTGGGCCCAAAGGAGGGTTTCATCATTGCATAGATAACTGTTGGTGAAGTGCCTTTATTTTTCAATTTGCTCAAATCTGAGATGGTAGCAGGGGTGGGATCGGAATTAATGATTTTTGAGGAATTCGTTCAATGGCTTGTTGCATGTTTGCTTCATAATCGTCTCTATCTAAAATGACCATTTGTTAAGATTTGTTTGCACCAATTATGGAAATGTTAGGGTTATTGATCAGGGCTATCAATTGAGAGCTTTCATACCTCAACTTAGTGGAAGAGTTGGAGCCCCTTGATATGGCTTTGACAAGATCATCCCGTAGGGAGTCTCTTTCATCTTCTGGTAATGACCTAATGAATGTTTCGAGTTGAGGGATGCAACGAAGAGGGTTGAACGAAGAAGTCGGGTATTAAAATGTATAACCACGATTTAAAGCAGTGCGTTGTGGTGTTGATAGTTGGATAGAACTAAAGTTAAAAAAGGTTTCTGGTAAAGGCATTACTGCCTCTTGGGTGTTGGATCCAGTAGCTCTGCGTGGTCGATGCAACCAACGAACAAAGTTTTGAGGTATGACGGGCATCAATGCTACCCAATAACGTTCGTAATGAAGAAAAAAACATTTCAAGTTGCTTACCCAAAGTTATGAATGGCATCAGGTTAACCAAAGTAGAGTATGAATGGTAAGCCTTTCGGTTAAGTAAATCCAAGAAACTTCTTTTATGTCGTATCTCAGTAGTTAAACGAGCTTATTCTCATTCGTCGTAACCCGGGGCCCTGGACAATAAACTTAAGTACATTCGGACTATGGCCCGATCCTTTGGGTACCCGGATTCGTACTTCGGACGCTTCATGAATATAGTTCAACGACCTCGATCCACTACCCTAATACCCCAAAAACAATTTTACGGTATATTGGCAAGACTGAGTTTTCTCAACCACTTGTGACAATCCTTAGAAAGACATGCAAGAAATATGGTCTTGGTTTTGGAGTCTCGACTCGTAACATCTTTTCTATTATCAGAACTGATTGTGACGTGATTCCCGATCTATCTAGACCCGGTGTATACCGCATACCTTTAGTCAACCCTCATAATCCAGAGGTTGTGAAATATTATATAGGTTCGACACTCAGGACCTTAAAAGTCCGATTATCGGAACACCAATATCACTTGAGGTCAAGCTCCACCAACACAGCACTAACTGAAATTGTGGACCAAGAGGGAAAAATACTCGACTGGAAGAACGCCGTGGTTTTGAACTCTAAAGTAACAAGGGGAAATGTTTTCCTCTCCGAGATCCTAGAAATCCATTCATATGGACCTTTATGCTGTAACTCAGGACTTCCGTCATTCATTCCTCACATATTGAAGAAACTAATCCCGATCGATATGCCTGGCACCACTATGGACAATATTATATAATCTTTCCTATCTTCCAAAATTTGATCGTATTGATTTGCTATTTTGACCGAAGTCAAAACCTACTGCGTTGCACCATGGGTCAAACCTGATTGTATATAAGTGGACCACTTGCTGTTCTTTATGGCCTTAAGTCTGAAGATGGGATCTAGGGATCCCGAAAGATCTCGCTTTTAACTTTGCTTATATTTGTGAATAAAGTTTTTTAAACTAGTCTATAGTATCAGCGGGGATAGTTTTCAATCGTACGTAGACAGCTTTTATGACTTACATGATCCTTTCGTGCGAAGCACAGTTTATTACCTGACGTGCTTAGCTGCATCTGTGGGTTTAAATAATCTTCTGGTGAACGGACATACCCACAGTCTGCATTACCCATTAGATTGTTTTCGAGGCCTAGGAGAATAAAAGTTGCCTTCTGAACATTCTGTACCTTCAGGAAAAGATCGCTGTCAACGAAACCCACCTGAACTTCTTGGTGAACTGCAAATCTATACAAATTGTCCCAAGATTCCTCAGTATCCCATGTCATCCGATTTCATCTCACGATAAAATAGTTATCGGAAAAGCAGAATTCCGACGTCTAACTACTGAGATACGACATAAAAGAAGTTTGTTGGATTTACTTAACCGAAAGGCTTACCATTCATACTCTACTTTGGTTAACCTGATGCCATTCATCACCTTGGGTAAGCAACTTGTAATGTTTTTTTTTAATTACGAACGTTATTGGATAGCATTGATGCCCGTCATACCTCGAAACTTTGTTCGTTGGTTACATCTAGACCACGCAGAGCTACTGCATTTAACACCCACGAGGCAACAATGCCTTTACCTGATACCTTTTTCAACTTCAGTTCTATCCAACTATCAACAACACAACGCACTGCTTTAAATCGTGGGTATAAATTTTCATACCAGACTTCTTCGTTCATCCCTCTTCGTTCCATCCCTCAACTCGAAACATTCATTAGGTGATTACCAGAAGATGAAAGAGACACCCTACGGGGATATCTTGTCAAAGCCACATCAAGCGGCTCGAACTCTTCCACTAGGTTGAGGTATGAACGCTTTCAATTGATTGCCCTGTTCAATAACCCTTACATTTCCATAATCGGTGCAGATAAATCTTTACAAATGGTCATTTTAGATCGAGGCGATTATGAAGCAAACATGCAACAAGCCATTGAACGAATTAATCATAAAATCATTAATTCCGATCCCACCCCTGCTACCATCTCAGATTCGAGCAAATTAAAAAATAAAGGCTATTTACAAATAGTTATCTCTGTAACGATGAAACCCCCATTGGGCCCAGGGTCACGGGAGCCTTCGGGAAAATAAAGACTCAGAAAACTGATCGCACACTCAGACTTTTAGTCTCTGGCTTTTCTAGTCCTACCCGCCCCCTTGAGTCTTCTCTCGCTAAATACCTTCAACCACTTATTATTAACTCTCCTTTTTCTATTAAAAGCTCTACCCAAGCTATTTCACATATAACAGCGGTTAACACTACGGGAACCGATTTCATCATGGCTTCATCAGACGTGGTTTCTCTGTTCCCGAGTGTTCCCCTTGATATTGTTCATTCCATCATTACCACCAAATTACAGGCCAACTTAACTATATCCCCTATGAGGTTGAAGCCATTAAATCTGCCCTCCAGTTGGTAGCCAAGAGATCTTATTTCAAATTTGGCGACAAAATTTATCTTCAAAAGCAGGGTACACCTATGGGCTCCCCCTTTTCCCTGGTTTTGGCCGAAATTTCCCTTCAGTCTCTTGAGGAATTAGTTATGTCTATTTTTTCTGCTCAACCTATTTTATTGATCAGGTATGTAGACGACATGTTAGTATTTTGGCCACATTCAATGTCTCTACTACAGGATTTTACTGAATGCTTCTCCTCATCAGAGTTCCCCACGATTAAGTTTACTTTGGAACTGGAAATTGAGGGCAAGCTACCGTTTTTAGACATACTACTCACTCGAGACTTAAATACCAATCTTATCAGTTTTTGTGTGTATCTTAAACCAACCGCTGTTTGCCATAAATCTACCTCCTTCTACTTCCATATTAAACGAGCATATACTCTCATTCATCGTCACCCGGGGCCCTCGACAATGAAATTAAGTACATTCGGACTATGGCCCGATCCTTTGGGTACCCGGATTCGCACTTCGGACGCTTCATGAATATATTTCAACGAACTCGATCCACTACCCTAACTAATCCAAAAACAACTTTACGGTATATTGGCAAGACTGAGTTTTCTCAACCACTTGTGACAATCCTAAGAAATACATGCAAGAAATATGGTCTTGGTTTTGGAGTCTCGACTCGTAACATCTTTTCTATTATCAGAACTGATCGTGACGTGATTCCCGATCTATCTAGACCCGGTGTATATAACATACCTTTAGTCAACCCTAATAATCCAGAGGTTGTGAAATATTATATAGGTTCGACACTCAGGACCTTAAAAGTCCGATTATCGGAACACCAATATTACTTGAGGTCAGGCTTCACCAACACAGCGTTAACTGAAACTGTGAACCAAGAGGGAAAAATACCCAACTGGAAGAACGCCGTTGTTTTGAACTCTAAAGTAACAAGGGGAAATGTTTTCCTCTCCGAGAGCCTATATATCTATTCATATGGGCCTTTGTGCTGTAGTTCAGAACTTCCGTGATTCATTCCTCACATATGGAAAAAACTAATCCCCATCGATATGCCTGGCCCCACTATGGAAAATATTGTATAATCTTTCATAACTTCGAACTTTTGATCGTTTTTATATGTTATGTTGACCGAAGTTAACGCCTACTGCGTTGCATCATTGGTCAAACCTGAGTGTATATAAGTGGACCACTTGCTGTTCTTTATGGCCTTAAGCCTGAAGATGGGATCTAGGGATCCCGAAAGATCTCGCTTTTAACTTTGCTTTTATTTGTGAATAAACTTTTTTAAACTAGTCTATAGTATCAGCGGGGTGAATTTTTCATCGTACGTAGACAGCTTTTATGACTTACGTGAGCGAGGTAGTTTTTCCATTCATCTTCATCCGTATCTCGGTATTCTTTGATTTCTGTTGTGCAACGTTATACCTTCCTCGGAACAACGAACCCTACAGTATGTCACTTTGTATTCTTGCGACTTGTAATGATGCCTGTACTTTCGTAGTTCAGGTGTTTGTTATCACTCCAGTCATGCACATACTGGCCACTGAATTCACTTTTAATTCAGTGCCGGTTGGACGAGCGTTATCCAAAATTACAGCACATACGCGGTTTGTCATAGATTTCACAAGATTTTGGAGTGCATCTACGTCAGCACACAAGCGTTTTTCTGACACCACTGTAGATGAACTTTCGAGTTCTTCGCAAAGATCAGTAGTTTCCGCATAAGCATGCGACTGCCAGTACCGATTCTGTTTAATTTTCGGCGCATAGTTTGCTGAGATATGGGTCAGAAACAGTCTTGACGGAATGCTTCTGTCGATTATTGCCCACAGAAGTCCTGTTTTTCCGTAAAAGCCTTCTCAGACGACAGCGATCTCGTTCCTGGCAAATTTTCTTCGAGCCACAGTTACGCGTCTGAGATAAGCAGTGTGGTTATTTTTCCACTGATTAAAGAAAGACCCGGGATACCCCACCTTTTGAGAAACTAGTCAACTCTGCCGTTTTCAAAATCGTCGTTTCTACTATACGAGCACCCACAATAATTCCTTTATTGAACTCCAAAAGATCCTTTGTTTTTCCCATTGTGATCAACACTACGGAAGGCTACTTACTAGCAGCAGACTTAAATGGTGATGATCGTGTGGTGATGCATGTCACCTAGATCATGTGGTGATGCATGTGACCATGGTATTTTTCATATACGATGCTGCGTAAGTGACGTTTATGTACATTTGCATAAAGGTTACTGATTCAGTAGATCATGTGTGTATAACATAATTGTGAAATTATAAGGTCTTTGTTTTCACAGAATTTCTTCCCTAACTAGATTCGTCTTTGTTTCGTAAGTGAGAACACGAAGAACATAATGTTTAACTACTTTTTTAACGAGAGTATTTACCATAGTTATGAAAACTCACATTATTTCTTCCACATACATGCAACCCAAGTTAACAGTGTATTGTCCTGATTGATACTGCATGCCAAACGCATCTTTTTGCATGATAGAGAAGATAACGTGTGTTTCCATTCTATCTACTTTTAATTACTTTTTTTTTCGCGAAAGTACAACATGAATATTGCCTCTTGAAGATTCATGGAAATTCATTGGCGAACGTACTGAACATGAATCGTTTATTCAACTCTCTTGAGAAAGTCTTCGGGCATGTTTTACAGATATGAAGTGAAGTATTATTTGCAGAGATACTCGTAACATAGAGAGCTGCCCCGGTGGTGCAGTGGTCTAAGCGATGGCCTCTGATCATTCGTCCGAAAGGGGTTCGGGTTCAAATCCCGGTGAGGCATGGATGTTGTGTTTGTCTTACGGCACTGGCTCTCTCTATTCCCTGGAACCAGTGGCCTTAAATTAGTGATGGGCGACTGCTTATAGCCCTTTGAGTTGCTCACAGTGGTCGTTAAACCTCCAACCAAATAAATAAATAACATAGAGTATCTGCAAAGTCAAGGTAAGTCACATGATCAAGATAAATCTTTGTTCATATTCTTCACAAACTTAAAAATGTATATGAGTACATTAAAAAAAGTATATTAAAAATATATAACTTATAACTACTAAACTTGTGAAGTTGAGATTTAATAAAAATAACAACGTTTGTTCGAAATTAAATGCTTATTTAACATCGACTATAGTTTCGCAGAGCAGTTGGCTCGGCATCTTCATGAAGAATGTAGCTTAAACATTTAAATCATTATGACATCATCAGAGTTTTAATGGTCACGGATTTTGGTGAGTTGTTTCCACATGCTTGAAAATAAAAGCGTAGAAGTTATTTAGTTGACAAACCGTGAAGAGCTCCCGCATACACCGATGAGACATTACATTATGACCACCCCCAGCCTAGTGAAATGAGCGAGCCTGGAGACCTAACGGTGGCGCAGGTGAAGTACACGAAGCAGTATATATACAACCCGAAGATCGGTTTTCGGTTAGTAGAGTGTTTGGAGTCAGAATGGGAAAAGCTGATGAGTTATCGGAGTTTGATAAAGGACAAATTGCAATGGCACGGAGCTTCGGATCTACGATCGCGGAAACGGCGCCGCGTGTGGGTTGTTCACGTGCCGCTGTAGTGAATACGTATGAAAAGTGGTGCACAGATGGCAAAACGAAGATACGTCGTCCAGCCGGGTGTCATCCGCAGCTTATTGATGCTAGAGGGTTGCGGGGACTGTCGCGCATTGTTCACAGTGACCGCAGGGCCACAGTACAACAAATCACCCGTAACTATCACACTGGTGTTCAGAGTAATGCGTCACAGCACACAGTCCATCGCAGCCTTCAGCGCATGATCTTGCATAGCTGAAAACCCAGCAGGGTCCCCCATGCTCACTGCACGTCATCGCCAACAACTCATGAAATGGGTCCAAGATCATCGAGATTGGACAGTGGATGATTGAAAGAACGTGGCCTGGTCTGACGAATCAAGATTCCTGGTGCACCAGGTAGACGAACGAGCGCTGATACGCAGATTACAAACGCAAGCTATGGCACTTGGATGAACAGTTGCACGGAAACAGGCCGCCGACGGCGGTGTTATGCTGTGGGCGATGTTTTATTGGGACACTTTAGGCCCCATCATCTCAATAGCACAATCTCTGACAGCTGTCAGGTATCTGAACACCGTTGCGGACCAAGTTCACCCATTCATAGCAACTGTGTTCCCTGCGAGTGATGGCCATTACGACCAGGCTAATGCGCCATGCCATAACTGCCAGAATTGTCAAGGAGTGGTTTGAGGAATATGCTGGTGATTTTGTGTTAATGCCCTGGCCTCGAAATTGACCTGACATGAACACAAACGAACATTTTTGGTTGGATTTGGAAAAGCGGGTTGGGGCTAAATCAGCACCACCCCAACTGTACGGGAACTAGAGGACCTGCTGTTGGCATTCTGGTATCAGATACCCTAAGATACCTATCGTTCCCCCATCGAAACCTAGCCAAGTGGCCGTTGTTTAGCTGGCTAAACGGGGTCCTACAGCTTTAGGTAGGAGGTCATAATGTAATGGATCATCGGTGTATGTGGAAAGCTTATAGTATATTAAGCTTGAGAGTCGAATCAGCTTTATCAATAAGCGTGGCGCTTCCAAACAAAAAATTATGGTTATTTTCGTGACAATGTTGGGCTATAGATGAATTCTTTAGTTCATAGTTCCTTACGTAAGTCTTGTGTTCCTTCACACGGAAACTTAAAGCTTTGCTGGTCTATCCTATATATGAAAGATCACATTCACAAGGTATTTGATAAATTCCCCAGGAATTTATGTGTTCGACGTAACTTTTGATCCGTAAAAATTCACTTTGTTTATGTGTTTGAAAATAACTCTGAAATCAAAACTTTTGAGGACTTTTGAAATTTCGAAACAAATCTGAGGAGCAAATGGGATAACCGCCAAATTCGTTAGTACTGGGAGGTCTGTTGGCGTTAGCGAGCAGACAGGCTTCGGTATCCTCAATTTTTGGACAGTTTTGTCTATAACGGAAGGGATATATTTTCTGTGTACTGCACTTCGTTTACGAAAATCAAGCTCTTTCTGTAAGGAATCCTCAGTTGAGCACATACTGTATGTATTGAACGATATGCCTATGTGTAGAAAGCAAAATTTGTTTGTTCCCATGGGTGATTTGATTTTGCATGTGGGGGTAAGGTAACAAACAGCAAGTGGTTTTCGATAAACTGTTGTACTAAAGGAACCTTCAGAGGGTGACACAAGTAAATCCAGGAATGGCAAGGAGCCATTATTTTCAGTCTCACGTGTAAAGTGTATATGAGGATCAATTGAGCTGCTGATGAGTTCAAATAATTTAGGTATTTCCGAATTCATGCCATTCCAGAGAACAGAAGTATCAGCTACATATCGAATCGACAGGTCGAATGTAACAAGCTGAGAGAGTTTGTCCTCATGTAACGTACCAGGAGATGTGACGTACCTGCCAGAAAGACGCACACGACATAAAGGCAGATAGGAATCAGAATAAAACGTCCGCGTAGCTCAATTGGTAGAGTGACTTATTCCGGAATGAGGGGATCCGGGTTCGAATCCTGGCGCTGATAGAAATGACGGAGAAATTTACTTCGTTATAATGGCGCCCGACCTATCCGGATGACCCGACCGTTCAAAATCTCGCATTGGTGTGATGTTCTTTCCACACCGCGAGATAGGAAAAATAAGAGAATCCCTTCTCCAGCACTTCGTAAAAAAAACAAAATGAAAATAAAAATAAGGGGGAGATGATGTAACGTACCAGGAGATGTGACGTACCTGCCAGAAGGACGCACACGACATAAAGGCAGATAGGAATCAGAATAAAACGTTCGCGTAGCTCAATTGATAGAGCAACATATTCCGGAATGAGGGGACCCGGGTTTGAATCCTGGCGCGGATAAAAATGACGGAGAAATTTACTTCGTTATACTCAAAGTGACGCATGTAGATTTCGCATAAAATAGGCGATAGTGTACTTCCCATTGCAAGCCCTTCCGTCGGTTGGAAAAATCTTTCACGAAAAAGGAAAATGTTTTGTTTGATACAAATTTCCACCAGTCTCAAAATTTCTTCTACCTGAGGTTGGCTGAAATGATGTTCAATGAAACTTGCTTTCAATGATTCGAATGCTCCATTCACGGGGATACTTGTGGACATGGATTTCACATCGAAGGATATCACACACTCATCGTTGTATGGATGTTATTTTAGCCGGTTGACAAACTCAATGGTTTTTTTACAGCAGTTTTGTTTGAAGAATTCGTTAAGGTGGATAGTTTCGTTTCGAAGATAGAAACTTGAACAACTGATGTTTAGCTGGGCCGATATTACTAATATGTGACGGAAAGGGACACAAATCTGTGTTTATTCGGAAGTGTGTAGAAACGCGGCCGACGGGCGTATGAAGGCTTTACATGATTTTTTGAGGTTTGATCAAAAGTAACACAACTTGTTATCACTTTCCGAATTGCTTTTAATTGTTTCTCCTATGGCTATTTTTTATTCTTTATAGGATAACTCAGAAATAAGTTTTTCGACCTCTGCCTCATAATGCTTTTTTTGCCAGAATAACAGCTGTCCTCCTTTGTATCGGCTTTAGTAATGATAATATCCTGATTTAGCTGTAATTCGTGTAACGTACTCGTATTATACTCTTCCTCATTGAGATTGGGTTTAAATGGTGGCAACTAATTTAACGTTATAATCTGGCTGACACAATGTCTAATCATTCCTTTTTCAATAATGTTTAAATTGCTTTTTATAAAGGGCTCCTCAACCGACGAAAGTATATTGGATATTGGTACCTTTCTTGAAATTGCAAAATTCGAATTGTAACGTCAAATCAGTTTTCAATTTCACTTGGGTTAAAACAAGAAAGTTTGTATAGTATATTACTTCATTATCCGTAAAGATATACTCAATTTGCCAAGTAGAATTTTCTTTATTGTTGCTGTTATTTGATGGTTTTTTAAATTTTCGTTCTAATGTCACTTTATGAGGAAACAACGTGTTGGAACTCCTAGACCAAGGTTTGTCGTCCAGGTCAGAAAACTGGCGTAACATTTTAGCCAGTAAAAGATGTAGGTCATACAGTTCGACCTCATCGTTTGCAGTATTCTTTATCGTATCTTTAATAATAGCTCTTAATAGTGCAAACGAAGCATTAGTATAGCTTTGCTGACGTAATGGGTAGGTCTTAAGTTGCATTTCACAGAGATAAAATTTGGTAATATGTGGCATCTCTTGCATCGAAGTAAGAATTTAAGAGGTTAAGTCTTCTGAACTTCTTTAGCCCCAGCTTCAAAATACGGTTGGTTGTTGAATAATCAAGATTAGAAACTGGGGTCTAAGTGTAATTTTCTACCTGGGCGGCAAAACTTGGTCAAGGAGTTTCAATATGTCATATAAAAAATGACATTAGAACAAAAATTTGAAAAACTATAAAACAACAGAAACAATAAAGAAAATTCTACTTCGCAAAATGAGGATATCTTTATAAATAATGAAGTAATATACACTTAATAGCAATTGAATTAGAGATACGTGTCAAGTAACGTGTAGCACCACCTTTCGCCTTGATGACGGCGGCGATTCGTCTCGTCATAGACTCGACAAGACACCGGATGCGTTGGAAAGCAATACGGATCCACGACCACTGAAAAAGCTCCCGCAGTTCACGAAGATTTGATGAAGGGGGATCAGAGCCTCGAACATCTCCCTCGATGGCATCCCAGATGTGCTTAATGGGATTACGTTCAGGTGACCTAGCTAGCCAAGGAAGCGAGGTCACGTCGGTGGAGTGTTCATCCAACTATTCGAATACAATTCGGGAGCGATGGCGCGGTGCATTGTCTTGTTGCAGGATGAGGTCCCCAGTGGGATGTTGAAGACGCACAAACGGGTGCAAACGGTCGTCCAGGATATCCCGGTAACGTTGACCGGTGAGGGACGATGTCACACGTACCAGGGGTTCCATTTCAGTCCACGTAAACAGTCCCCAGACGAGAATGCCACCCTACAACAGCTTGAAGAGTCCCCTGCTGGCAAGAAGGATCCATCGCTTCATGTGGTTTGCGCCGTACTCGTATCCTGCCATCCGCATGTACCAACGTGAATCTCGGCTCATCAGTCCAGGAAACATTTTTCCACATGTCTATGGTCAAGTGGCGATGTTCCCGCACCCATGCTAATCTTTGCACCCGGTGATGTGCGGTCAGCAGCGGCACCCTCGTAGGACGATGGCTTCTGTACCCCATAGCGAGGAGATGGTTCTGAATGGTGTGACTGCTTACACGTTTTTGTGCACCAGCGTTAAATTGCCGAGTGATTCCTTGCACTGTGGCCAGTCTATCCGCTGTTACAATGCGAGCTAGCCGACGATGACCCCTTTCATCCACACGCTGTTGTCAACGGCCGTTGGCCCTTGCAGGGATGGTTTTACCGGATTTGATGTACTCACGGTGCACCCGTGACACAGTGGCTCGTGAAAATCCCAGTGCCTGCACGACTTCCGAGATGGAGTGACCCATTCATCGGCCCCGACAATTTGTCCACGATCAAACGCGCTTAGATCCTTCGTCTTACCCATACTGCGTCCGGAATCAGTCGGACCCATACTGCGTCCGACTGATTCCTGTCGCATCACTCCTTATATTGTCGGATCGCTGCATACGTCATGTCGTTTCCGTTTACAGTGCCGCCCACAGCGCCACGTTTGCATGACGCCAGCTGTCTCTAATTCAATTGCTCTTTAGTGTACTGTATAACCTTTTTTTTTTTTTAACCCGAGCTAAATTCGAATACGGATTTTTGGTTACAATTCGAATTTTGCAATATCAGAAAAGGTTCCAATATCATTACCAATATATTAGAAAAGATACCAATATCGTACCTAAGTTTGTACCAATATATTAGAAAAGGTTTCAGTATCGTTGCGTTGGTTGATGAGTCCCTGATAAAAAGCAATTTAAACATTGATGAAAAAGAAGCTATTAGACATTGTATCAGCCAGATGATAACGTCAAATTCTTTTATACCATTTAAACCCAATCTCAAAAAGGAAGAATATAATGCGTTAAAATAATTACAGCCAAATCGGGATATTATAGTTACTAAAACCGGTAAAGGAGGACAATTGTTATTCTGGATAAAAACATTATCAGGCAGAGATCGGACAACTCATTTCCTAGGGATCGTGTAAAGAAACAAAATATGATCCATCGGAGAAACAATTAAAAACAGTTCGCAAGGTGGTAACAAGTTGTGTTACTCTTGACCAAAGTTCAAAAAAGTCATCTAATGTCCTCATATGCCAGTTTTCTGCGTTTTTATGTACTTCCGAAGATGCATCAGATCTGGGTCCCTTTCTGTCCCATAGTTAGTAATATCGGCTCAGCTACACATAAGCTGGCCGAGTTTCTATCTTCGAAATTATCCAGTTTAACTTCTTCGAACAAAACTGCTGTACAAAGTTCATTTACAGCAGTTTTATAAATCAGCTAAAATGAGTTTGTCAACCTGCTGAAACGACATCCATACAACGATTTGTTCATGTTATCCTTCTATGTTAAGTCCATGTTCTCAAGTATCACAGTGAATAGAGCCCTCGAATCATTGAAAGCAAGTCTCATTAAACACCATTTCAGCCAACCGGAAGTACAAGAAATTTTGAAACTGGTGGAAGTTTGTATCAAACAAAACATTTTCCTTTTTCGTGGAAGATTTTTCCAACCGACGCAAGGGCTTGTAATGGGTAGTACACTATCACCTATTTTATGCGAAATCTACATGCGTCACTTTGAGGACAAACTCTTTCAGCTAGTTACATTCGACCTGTCGATTCGATATGTAGCTGATACTGTTGTTCTCTGGAATGGCATGAATTCGGAAATACCTAAATTGTTTGAACTTATCAATAGTTCAATTGATCCTCATATACAGTTCACATGTGAGACTGCAAATAATGGCTCCTTGCTATTCCTGGATGTCCTTGTGTCGCGCTCTGAAGGATCCTTTAGTACAACAGTTTATCGAAAACCACTTGCTGTCTTTTACATACACACGCAAAATCAAATCACTCATGGAAATAAAATATTTTTGCTTTCTACACATAGGCATATCGTTCAATACATACAGTATGTGCTCAACTGAGGATTCCTTACGGAAAGAGCTTAATTTTCTTAAACGAAGTGCAGTACACAGAGGACATATCCTTTCCGTTATAGACAAAGATGTCCAAAAATTTAGGAAACCAAAGCCTGTCTGCTCGCTCACGCTAACAGACCTCCCCTTACGAACGAAATGGGCGGTTATCCCATTTGTTCCTCAGATTTGCTTCGGAATTTCAAAAATTCTCAAAAATATGAATTTTAAAGTTATTTTCAAACCCATAAACAAGGTGAAATTTTTCCGAATAAAAAAGTTTTCGACGAAGACATAAATTTCTGGGGAATTTATCAGATACCTTGTGAATGTGGTCTTTCATATATAGGATAGACCAGCAGAGCTTTAATTTTCCGTGTGAAGGAACACAAGATTACGGAACTATGAACAGAAGAATTCATCTATACCCCAACATTGCCACGAAAATAACAATAAATGTTTGTTTTGAAACGCTACGCTTATTTATAAACCTGATTCGACTATCAAGCTTAATATATTAGAAGCTTTCCATATACACCGGACCTTTTTGCCGCTTGTCAATGACATGACGTCTTCTCCATTTCTTTCAGGCGCGTGGAAAGAACTCACCAAATACCGTGAACTCAGAACTCCGATGATATCACAATGATTTGTATGTTTCTGCTCTATTCGTCCTGATGGTGCAGAGCCAAACGCTATGCAAATGTATAGTCGATGTTAAATAAATATTTAATAGTGAACAAACGTTGCTATGTTTATTAAGTGTAATAAACAACATTATAGAAACAGAAGAATCGCAAAAAACAAAAAAAATAACAGAAAAACCCGTCCCTTCGCATGCTGGGGCTTAGATGAATATATGAAGAGATTTTGTCATAAACATGGCTGAAGGTGAACACTTGTAATGGTTTTCATGGCAAGTGGTTAGATCGTAGGATCAAAGAATTATAAAAGAGTGTAGAAAGTTTATAAAAACATGTGAACATACGCAAAATAAATATGCAAAGAAGGGATCTCAGTAAACCTTAAAAGTCAGGATCTTTTTGAACACTACCAGTAAAATCTTATATAAATGTTGTGTCACTATTCTTTTTTTTTCTGGCAATGTAATAGAAAAAATAGACCCAACGTGCAATAGTCGAATATTTTCGTTACCTATATTAATCAAACAGCAAAATATTTCTTTTTCCTTTTTTTTTCGGGGTTAAGGACCGTCATGAACAACTGAGGGAAATAAGAAGTCATTCATCCCTAATTTGGGGCCAGTGCTTCCGAGATAAGGAGAAAGCCAAAACCATAAGACAAACACATCACCCATGCCTCATCCAGAACTCGAACTCTGGACGTTCTGGGACGACCAACCGTAAACAAATGCCTCTGGCATCGGATAGGCAAAAAAGGGGGAAAATCTCACATATGCGAAGCTTTAATATAGAACGAAGTGTGGCCTCACATAATGATAGTTTTGTTTCTGACATTATGATAGTTTAATTGGCCTGACATTATGATAGTTTAATTGGCCTGACATTATGATAGTTTAAATTCTGTATGAATGCGCATCATTGGTAAAAATGCTTAGTCGCTGAATATCTGTACTTTATTTTCTTAATACGCAATGTTTAACGCTAAAAAGTTTGAAGGCAAATGCGTTCCTTTGTGCGTACGAGCGCGAGCGTGTGTTTGTGAAGAAATAGGGTGAACATGTTCTCAGAAAGCCTCAGAATATTCAGTAAAAAATCTTCCTAATGGGTTACAGACTTTAGGCGTCCTGGAATGCTGCACAACCTACAGCACAAGTACAGTACTTTGGAGCAGCACAGGTACGTAAGGAGAACATGGAAGGAGTGAAAAGAAAAAAAGAGATAATTTCACCTGTTCAAAATGCCGATAAAATTAAAACCACGATATTAAAGCCATTCAAATAATATCTAGCTAGCAATGTAGGGGTCGGAACAAACCACTGAAATTGAAGAGGCCAAACGTCGCTGGAAATGAAAAGGTAATGAAACACCACCGAAATTGAAAAGTTTGTGAAAATTTGGCGGAAACCAATAAAAATGCAGAGGCAGTGTGAGAGGAGTGGGTGTAAAAATCACCGAAAACCCAGATGTAAAAAACATACAACTGATCAGACAGAACAAATAAAACAGCATAAAAGAAAATTATCTTCGCAAAAAACGAGTTAACCCATTCGAAAGATTAAAGATTAGAAGTCGATGGAGACTCATGCCACACTGGTGTGCAAAACTTAAAAACGAAGTGGAAAAAGCAAAATAATGCCGTAAATAGCAGCAGCACCCAAACACAAATTAACTCAATACCCTGTCTGAGAACAGGAGCAGAAGCACATGCGTAATAATGGAGCATGACGTGAGAACAAAATCCGATCACGCAGTCCCATAGCATTTGCTGAACGGAAGTCACCGGACGATGTGCATAAGTGTTACAGATGTTCCATTGTGTTTGTTGTGTACAGAAGACGACGAAATGGCTCGTCCAGAACATCTTAATGATTTTACTGGTGGATGAATAATTGGGAAGCTCCAGGAGAGACGATATAGGATGAGTGTGGCCCAAGAGTTCGGTATCACCCATTACGCCATATCGCGGGTGTGGGTGGGCCTTCAGAATTACAGGTACAGTTGTGCGGAAGACCGTTGCTGGTCGCCGCCCCAAAACCCCTCCAAGTGTGGATGCTATTTGGCGTTCGAAGTTTCGTTTCATCTCAGGACAGAGACTGGTTGGCAAAAGTTAACCTATCACTTCAACACACCATGAATGGAATTCTTTGCGATTTAATTACAGCGTCGAAAGAAAGCAAAAAGTGAAAAACATTCATAATTGGAAAAATTAAAAAAGTACGACAACAGTAACATTCTTCGTAATAATTTTCTTTCCTCACTATTAAAACATTTATTGGCCACGTAGGGAGTCCGCTTAAAGTTGTAATGGTCCGCTTAAAGTTTTTGTCCGCTGGGACCAAAACTTTAAGCGGACCATTCCGTTCACCTGCCCCTGTGGGAGGCTTTGCCATAGCACCGATTTTTATTTAAAGTTCTAAAGTTATTACAGCCGGTATTGAAGTAGTCAGTTCCATTATGACTAAATAAGAGAGATGAAAAGGGAAAAACAGTCTTATACACTCTATGTCAAAAAAATAGTTGCACCCAGAAGGAATCAACAGACAGGAATGAAACTTGGTGGGTATGTTTGACATCGTGAGACATGCAAATGATTCAAGTATCACGCTCAGCCACGCATGTAACGCAAGCAAGGAGGAGTCGTACCGCTGTGCCAGACCGGCTATATAAGGTCGTCCCAGTGCGCGTGCTTGCCATTCCGATTCATTCTCTTGTGTTGGTTGCATCCGTTACAAGTGAACGTTGCCTCGGAGAAAGTTCGGAAGCAATATGAGCAGTTGGAGGAGTTCGAAAGGGGCCGCATCGTCGGGCTCCGGGAAGCGGGATGGTCTTATCGCGGTATTGCGCGCCATACCAGTTGTGCGGATATTACCATAGCACGCTATTGGGTGTGGTGGATAGAACAAGGCACGCAGCAGCGACAGGAAGTGTCTGGGAGACCTAGACGAACCACAGAGACAGAGGACCGACGTACTGTTCGACATGCGCCGAGTGACCCAACAGCCACGATTGCGGATATTCAGCGAGCAGTGGTACCCTCCATGCATCTTCCAATTTGTGCCAGCACCATTGGAAGACGACTGCACGACGTAGGGCTAAACGCACGCAGACCGTTACGAATGCCTTTAACATCATTGCATCGTCGCCAAAGACTGCAATGGTGTAGTGCCAAATGTCATGAAGCCACTCTGAATGGCAGCGGGTGATCTTCAGTGACGATTCCCGCTTTTGTCTTGGAGGAGAAGACCAACGAATCCGTGTATGAAGGCACCGTGGTCAGCGCCAAGATGAGCGATTTGTTGTCGAGCGTCACACGTCCAGAAGGCCTGGTGCCATGGAGTGGGGTGCAATTGGATACGATGCCAGATCACCTTTGGTGTTCATTACAGGTACTTTGACAGCCCAGCGTTACGTTAATGCGGTCATGCAATCATTGGCACTACCTTTTCTGAACGCTCACTCCGGTGCGATTTTCCAACAAGACAACGCTCGTCCGTATACTGCTGCTATCTCAAGAGCTTGGCTTCAAGGCACTGACACTCTGCCATGGCCAGCTGTGTCTCCAGACCTATCGCCGATTGAAAATGTGTGAGATGCTATTGGACGCGCTATCCACACTCCACCCATACAGCACTATGTGCAGAAACTGAGTGAGGAGATTCAAGCTGCATGGGATGGCTTATCGCAGGATGCCATTAGGAACCTGTACAACTCCATGCCGAGACGTCTGGCGTGCTGTGTGAGCAAACATAGCTGCCCAAAGCCTTACTGAGAGACACTACTTATTGGCGTGTAGCTCAATAAATGTTGTCCATATCAGTCTCACTGTTTAATCATTTATTGTTTCTGGTAACTTTTACCTTTCCCCCAGAATAGCATTGCTATCCGACACGTCCTTCTGGGTGCAACTAGTTTTTTGATGTAGAGTGACTCACCGAGGGGTCCATTTTTCGCGACTAGCAAGAAACATACGCCTGTGACATCTCAGTATTTGGGGTTGTTGCTAACATGCAATGTATAGGTTTTCCGGTAGTTGCTACCTTCTACGTCCAATAGCAAGTGGGGATAAAAAATTGTTGAATAAACCAAAGAAAGACAAAAATTGAGAATACTAATTCAGGAGATAAAGCACCGTTTAGCTTGTGAGCATCAGTTTCTGAAAGGTTACATAAAAAGAAGTGATACCACCTCATCAGTACTGGATTCTCCAGGACGTATAGTTAAAGAAGTTCGTATTTTTTCTTCAATGCTATTTTATAATAAATAAGTAAGCGCTTCTGTTATAAAGGATAAAATTAGAGGACTTACCCAAGGTAAGGCAATTTCAACCAAAAAAACGCGTATATTCTATTGTTCATCGTGATGGGGCAATAAGTGAGGAAATAAATCGAATATTACGTAATTGAGATTGCTTTGATGAAGTTAATTTAAATACAACTCAGATACCCTATATGAATGTGATAATTCAAGTTCTGTTCATAAAACAGTCAGGAGGTGCGCCACCTTCTTCAAGCTTTAGAACAATTTAGCTGTTCGAGTGCTTTCATTCTTTGTATCTTCTTCTCATTCCACTTTGAGTATTTCCTGGATAAGGAGACTTGCAGATCAAGCCCTCAAAAGCATTTCTGCACTGGCATGATGATTGCTCGGCGTCTGACACCGAAAACGACAAACTGGATTTGGAATAAAAAACTGGTCACATTTCTTGCGAATATATCAGCAGTCCGAAAATCTGAGCCGCAGTCCGGATGGCCACTTCCGTACCTTTTAGGCTAAGCAACATGACCATGGATAGATGAAAGTGACGAATTCGTTTCTGTTCCTGCAGCTCTCCCAATCGCTCGATCGTTTCATTCTGTCGTTGCCCTCGGCCGTCCACTAACACGTACCGCTGTATTGTGCTCTCCTCGAACCATTGGTGCCAACATCGTACGATTGCGGCGTCGCTCCGACCCAAATATCTGGCGATACAACGACTTGATCCACTGGACTCTCTCAGTCCAATTATACGTCCTCTCTCAAACTCGGCCAACTACTCGTATTGTGCACGGATCCAACATTGAGGCATCCTCACTGTCTGCTGTGGAGGTAAATGCAACCACAATACACTGTCACAATTATCTCTGCGCACGAGTTTTGCTTTTTATATACCCTCCTCGATGTGTTGTTCCCATGCGCTGTGGGGGGCCACTATTAAGTCATTGGTCGTTATTTTTTGATGATTTGCTTATTCAGCCTTGCGGTATTTGTTTGCAGAGTTTCATCAGGATCAAGCGACTTTCTTGGGGTGCTTTGTCTTTTTTTTACAAAGAGTGTAGTTTAGTTAGGTATGGGAACACACCATGACAGGGATATTCTTGAGTGCCGCAGTTTTCCTTGGCTTGTCGTTGAAGAGCGATGATGTTTCTCTCGGCGGCATCTATGAAGTGTATAATCAAAATCCGGATGTAGTGGAACTAAGCACCGGAATAAATTTTTAAGTTGAACATGTACCATTAGAAGAATGATATCTATATCTTTCGTGTTTAGGTCGTTTTCCAGCCTGAGAACGGAAAGCAATTAAAAAAGTTTTGCTTTCCGTATTGGAAACAGATCTTGCTGGAAAACAAACCATCACTTGGTCTGATGGCTTGAAACAAAATCGTTATATGTCTCAGAAGAACCCCTTGTGCTCGTGGTAAATACAGAGAAAAAAAGAAAGGACATTTTGGAAGAAATGTTCAAAAAAAATAAATAAACACCTGTCCCTAGGAAAAAATCTGTGCAGCGTTAGATAGAGGCAATATACATAAATCTTAAACGCAGGTACTGATATCACATGGAGAAGAAATTCTTTCAATTTTAGAAGCACAGTTATAAATTCTAACGCATATATAAATTTCCGGCTTATAGTGGCAGAATACCATATCTCTCTATTCTAAAGAAAAGTAGCTGCCGCCGCTGCTGCTGCCGCTGTTTTAGAAATTTCGCGACACTCTTTCTTTCCTAGCTCGCAGCGCAAAACGTATTGAACACAAAAATATGAAATTTACATCGTTTGTAGAGAATTGATTGGAGAACACGCCGAAATAAACCGTTTCTCGATTCTAGCGATACTTCAAGAGCTATTGTATTTCAATGTTAAGGTAAGCAAAAAAGTGCTATCAGGTCGCTTTCCGGATATACTAAAAGCAACAGAACCACGAAACTTTGTAGGCAAGTAGTGCCATGACAGAATGTTTGCACATCGTTGCCTTTTTTTTTTTTTTGAATTTCGATTTAGTTTACGAGAAATTAAATTTCTAAATTTCACAAAATTCTCTATTTCGCGACGGGATCCATTTAAAAAACGGATATATGGCAAACTAAAAATCATAACGCATTGCAATTTTTACAGCATAAACTTGCAACTACCGTCCCTTTCTTACAAAAAAAAATTAAGAAAAAGTCATTTTCTGATTTTTAAGCAGTTTTTAAAAACGCAAAGGAAAGAAACGAACGGCGTGTCTGTCTTCACTATAACCACAGAGGAACGTTCTGGTCCCGTGACCTGCTGCCATGGTAACGCAGAGAATTTGTTATTGATATGTTTTGTTGATAACGCTATCTCAGTTGTTTAAGGTGGACGTCAAGTAATTTTGCTTCCTATACTTCCAATGGAAAAACTGCTGTACACATTTTCTTCACAATTAATGCGTTCCCAAGGATGAAAATTTGAACATCGATTAAAATAGGTTCATTTTATAACATGAAATACTTAATATTTTCTAAAACATAACCATAATTATGAAATCCAACATTTGTTTGTCTACTGACGTCATCAAAGTACAGGTCGCGCCATCTTTCTTTGGACAATTAATGCGTTCCCAAGGATGAAAATTTGAACATCGATTAAAATAGCTTCATTTTGTAACTTGGAATACTTAATATTTTCTAAAACATAACCGTAATTATGCAATACAACATTTGTTTGTCTACTGACGTCATCAAAGTACAGGTCGCGCCATCTTTTTTCTGGTTCCAACACCACCAAAGGAAAAGTTATTGATTTTTTAATATAATTATGGTTATGTTTTAGAAAATATTAAGTATTCCAAGTTATAATATGAAGTTATTTTAATCGATGTTCAAATTTTCATCCTTAGAAACACAATTATTGTGAAGGAAATGTGTACAAAAGTTTTTCCATTGGATCTATAGGAAGCAAAATTACTTGACGTCCATCTTAACGGTTTAGCATAACGGTTTATTGTTTACAGAAATGCTTTTTGGACCGCTTTTGTTTTTCTTAGTGGTAAATTTAGTAAGTGCTATAAGTTCAAACGACAAAAGTCCGACCTACCAAATATTAGCGACAGTAAAAAAAACTCTGAAATTTCGGAATAACAAGTCTTATTTGCTTAGACATGCAATAACAAAATGAAATTTATATGAATTTTCCAGTTTTTATTTCATGTGATATACTTGGAGATCGGGCTGCAGGGCTTGAGCGCTACTCTGGAACCGAGCGTAGCGAGCCTAGATGCGCAGCCCCTAGTTATTAAAAAATAATGTACACAAAACGTTTTCGTAGTGAAATGTTTCGATCGTAAAAATAATTTTACAAATCAGATTTTTTTACAAAAGGAGAAAATAAGAGAAAAGAGAATGTTTTATGTTCCCGTAGCGGAAAGAGTGTGAAATTATTTGATTATCATTTTTAATAGTGATTGAATGACAACATGTAAAAAGGAACATTTTGAACCCTATTTGAAGAATTGATTAAACATTTGCAAGCAGATGTGGCAGACATACGCATTATGAAAAGTTTGAAATTACATGCAAAGTGTTCTCCATAATGAAATATGTCAGAAGCTCAAATAATTTTCCAAATTGCATATATAGAAACAGAGATACAGAAGAAAACCTAATAAATATTTACGCACTTATCGTAAAAGTGACCGCATGTGAAGAGGAAAGTAGACGCTAGATCTAATTTGCAGACAAGGCGGTCCCACCAAAATGGGATGAGGGCATGAGTTAACAGGATTCATGTACACATAGCGGCCATTAAATCAGAAAATGTTTGCAGTACCTGGTCGGACCTCCTTTACCCAGAATTACAGCACGTATGCGGTTTGGCATAGATTACACGCGATGTTGGAGTGCATCTACGTCTACAGCGTACGAGTCTTTCACCAGACAGTCCTTTAACAGGTTCCGATTTGACGGAAGAGGAATTTTCTGCTATTGAGGATGTAAATCCTCAATCGGATTCAGATTAGGGCTTTGTGGTGGCCAATGAAGATGGTGAAAGTCGCCGTTATGCTCACAGAACCACTGCTGAACACATCTTGCGCGATGGACAGTCAATAGTATTGTCGTCCATGAAAAAGCCGTCACCTGCTGGATAAAAAGTCAACGTTGCAGGGTGGACTTGATCAACACCAATGCACAGATAATTTATTTGGAGGACACCCGGCATTCCACCAATATCAGAGGACCCGTTTCCTACCAACAGAACGTGACCCACGCCATAACACCACCTCCAGAACCTTGAGTTGCGTCTACAAGGTAAGATGGGTCCATTGATTCTTTGGGCTCCCGCCAAACTCTCTGCCGACCGTTAATACAGAGCAAGGTGTACCGCGACGCATCGTACCACATGACATTCTTCCAGTGTCCAGTCATCGGAACGTTCGTCCACAGTGTCCTGACACCATTGCAGACGAACTTTCCGATTCTTCGCAGAAATCTGTTGTTTCTGTATAGGCATGCGACTGCCAATACTAATTGTCTTCAGTTCCCTGCGCATAGTCCCCTGAGATATGGGAGGAGAAGATCCCTCATTGAATGCTTCTTGCAGCTGCTGCAAACAGGAAGTTCTGTTTCTCCGTATAAGCCTTCTCTGACGACGGAGATCTCGTTCCTTACAGATTGTCATCGCGCCACAGTTGCACCTCTTAGACAAGTGACGAAGGTTTTATTTCCACTGATTAAATATCCGAGATATCTCATCTTTTGGGAAACCAGTCAGCTCTGCTGGTTTCAAAATCGTTCTCCAACCAGACGGGCACCCACAATAATGTCCTTTATTAGACTCTGAAAGATACTTCGTTTACCCCATTGTAATCAACGCTACTGAAGAGCATCAGTTTTAAATAGTTCCCTAGACCACATAGTGATGCTCAAGACCACGGATTTTCCATATTCGCTGCGTAAGTAAAGTTTACGTGCATCTGCATAAAAGTTTCTAATTCAGTGGCCAGTGGGTGTAAAAAAGATACAATGATCAGCACTTTCCCCTAAGAACTATTTAAAATCCCCAACAATAATTAACAAACAATAAAATTTGCTAGCAGTATAAGATCGCGCTTGATAACCCTCTTCGGTGGCAACACTTCCGGTCACGTGACGATGCGGTATTGGCTGACGTGAAGGGTTGCAGCTCCATCTGTCGGCACTTTCCGAAATACGATTTTTCTGTCCGAGCGGCGTGAGGGAGGAAGGCGATGGCAGTTACTTCCGGCGGCATGTCTTGGGACTGTGTTTTTTTGTAACGCCCTCATGAGGAAATTTACAGGAACTAATTTTTTGCAGAATAAATTTAGGCTGTTTCAGAAATTAATTTATGACAGATACAATGACGATGAAACTTTTTATAGGTCGCAACAGGCTATACTGTGCGTGGCGTCTTATGCGGTCACGTGTTTATAAATACTCTTGGGGTGCGATGATAAAACACGGGATGGCAACACTGCTCCTGTCGAGACGGGTTGCATGGAAAACAACATCACTTGATTTGGGCAGTGGCAACGGGGATAAACTTTCCATTTCTTTTTTGATTATTGGCAACGGGTTTTTTCTTTTATTCGGCGCTTTTCTTATTTTCTAACATATTTCTTTTATCAAACTTATTTTCTTTTATTCTGCACTATTCTTTTATTTGACATTTTTTTCTGTTTTGTGAATTAAAATTTAATGAAGTCTTACAATACCACTGTCTAAAACTTAGGGAAACATTTTGCTCAGGGTTGACAATTATTATTCTCTATCACACACGTACGTTTCAGTGTTGATGTCATTTTCTCTCAGGGTACATATTAATACAAATAACAAACGGCACTGTGAATGTTTGTGCTTGAACTAACACGCTTCTATTCGTTGCTGATGTGTAAAGGAAAGTAGACCGATGGTAGTCACCTGATCTATTTCTCTTATATGATTGGATGTTTTTCTTTTGAACATGAGTTCTACTGTAAACAATTCATTTCAAACCGCATCATTTCTACCGTAAAATATTTGAATTCAGCATTCGCTTTCGATCGAATAAGAGTTTTTTTAGCAACACTGGAATTCGTGTATTGTGCACGATTTTGGAATCATGCCAGCTGCAAACTCTATTAGAATTTCTTCGATGATACTACATAGAAAATTGCTTTCATCTTGGAGAAAATATCTTTGCTTGCGTATCTTCATATGATCACCAAGTGTGTGTGCATATCACGAAATTTAAATGTTATGATAAGAAATGCTATGCATGCAAATCTGGTATTTCTTTCAGAACAATGGTATGAAATGATGGCTGAGAAGATACCATATCACGTCATCTAGGTTGGGGCATATCGACCCAAAATGGTTTTATTCATGACGTTTCTGCAGATGAAAATTATTCAAAAAATTCATAAAATTTCTATCAGTAAAGAAATTTATAGTTTGAAATTGCAAAAATGTATAAATCGAGTATTTGCCTCTCTTAAGGACAGTGGAATGAACTTCCAGCTTATCACATCAGTTGGTTATGGAATTTTGCCGAAAAAATTCTTTTTCAGAACATTTTCAAGGAAGTAATGGGGTCAAGTTGTAAAACACTATCCATCAATTTATCATCACCACTGCAAAGTGAATGGTATTTCAGGAATTCAAAACCGTTCTCAAAAATGCAGTAGTAGTATTTGAATGAAATAACGAGATCAAAGTCTTTAGAAATACTTGAAATGTTTTATGGTGACGAATATTTCTACATAGCCCTTTTGGCTATGGAGTCTAGTAAAATCATATAAAATTATCTGGAATCTCTAGAACGAGGAAATTTGATGTCGTGAGGGAGAGAAACAAAATACCCTTTTTTTTTAACGGCCTTTGTTTCTGTGTGTGTGTGTGTAACCCATGGGTAAGAATGTTTACCCTTATTATACAGACAAAGCAAATCCTACTTAGGAGCTTCTTTCAAATTTGTAATTTCGTCCCGTGTTTCAAATATCTTCGTCACTCTCCTTCACTTACAAGTTGTAGGTCTGATGGCTATTTCTGTTTGTGAGCGAGCATACCTGAAACTGTTCTTCGAGGATAAGTTCAGGCGATTAGCAACCCACTTGCTGTCCGAGGTTAGGTCTAACAGAAGTTAGAGATTAACATCCCACCTATTTTTCATGATTAGGTTTAAACGGTATGTTTTTTCACTTTGACGCACGAGATATAGATCTCATGGGAGGGTTAAGATAATTGGTTGATTCTGAATTACTGGTGTTATACTCAAGTCCATTATATCGTATAACGTAAACCTCTTTTTGTACTGCAACGTTATTTTAAAACATCACCATGCGATGAAAGAGTTCCTAAATTAAACCTTAACGGCCAGACGAAACATTTAAAAACAGAAGTCAAACTTACGGAAATGATGCTTTATTTCTCTAGCACAGATGTAGCACTTCACATAACAAATCGGTATCAACACTCCACATTAAACACACCACACACCAACAACGCTACGTTCCACAACGCTTTCTAAGCAACAGTTTTCTCGTAGTTTATATCTCTTTTTCAAATCTAATATCAGGCATACGTCACGTTCATTCCACCTCAATTATGTTGCCAACAGTATTCGTTTGAGAGAAAAGATATCACGTTAAGTGTGAAGTATAACTTAGAACAAACTCAAGATTTACATGGGGAAAGAAACTAAAAAGGAAAGTTAATTTAGAATATACGTCACAATCTATATTACCGATATAAAAATAAATTGGGAAGATGCAGTATACTTCAGCTTGTAGAAATAATGCTAATCGCTTGTAAACTTTTAAATTAAGCACTATACCTTCTGACGCATTTACCTCAGAGGTGACGCAGACGTCAAAAAGGAAAATATGCAGCCACAAACTTCGTCGGTGTAGTTCATTTGGGAAAGCATTCAGTTCTGGAGCAGAATGATACGGAGTCGATTGATGCCACCGAAAAATGGGTTTTCCGCTATGTTGTCGCCCGAGCCTAAAGTGATCCCCTCATGAGATCATGCTGGCCGTTGAGTTTTTCAAAAAATGTGTGATTTTCGTTCGACACATTATCGTCTGGAATTAGTCAGAATTCCTTCTGCCACAGTGAGCTGACCGGGGAAACCTACAATTCCTTCACAAGGAGGCTGTGTGTGAGGTGCCTCAGAGGTGACTCATATGTCAATACGGCACGTTTGCAGCGAAAACTGCATCGGTTTAGCATTCATTCCCAAGCAAAAGAATGGGATATGGGTTCGATTTTCACCACCGGCAAATGACTTTTACGGCATAAACTCTATTTAAGCAGTTCATGGAAAGTAATCTTTGATAGATAATCCTATGATTATTTCGTTTCAATTTAATTTTCCCTTCTAGAAAATTCACATGGGTTCTTTCTAAAAGCAAATTTCATCAAAATATTTAGAGACAGGGATATCACAGCCAGGTTTGCGTGGGTATGTCTGACGCATCTCTTTTATTCTGAGTTATTTTGAATGTACATTTCTCAACACGAGCAGGTTTTCTGTAGGCATTTATAACTTCTACATTGGAATATCTTCGCTAGGAAAGATTTTTCTTTTTTTTCGAAGAAGTGTGTACACTTCTGGTTTTCGCAATAGATTCTTTGGTTTTTAAATGTTCTTTAACCTTTTCTCTTTTTTTCACCATTGCATTTCTCAGGGTCATCATTTTTCTTTATATAAAAAAATAAGGAGTTCAAATACATTGGTCTTCATGAACACTTGTAATTAGTTCCTGATTATTTCCTTTCGTTAAACATTTAGACACATCATCTCAACTAATATAGTCTGACTTTTACTATATTAGGTCTCGTATTTCTAACTGAAATCTTAAGGCATGGTGGTCGTTAAACCTTCAATAAAAAAAATGCTAAGGAAAGTACAGAGGGCGAGTCGGAAGTTTTGCAATATTTACATAAAAGCATATGCTGCGGTGGGCATGTCACGTGTTTAAACTAGTTTAAGTCGCACACTGCAGTTATTCGAAAGGGATATAAAATGGTAGTCCGTGCTGTAAACAACATTGCATATTGTCGTTCTGTCTGTGGTTTGGATGCCGAAAAGATGAACAGCCACAACCGGCTAATTAGAGAACTACAGACTGTTGTGAAGGTTACGGAAAGTTGAAATTAGTAGAAAAGAAGTATGGTTGTCTGTTCAAACTGCGACATTTTCGTGAGACTAAGTGGAAAACTCTTTGTCAGCTACTCAACCTATACCTTAATGCTATGTGTGCAAATTGCTGTATGTTGATGACACAATTTTGTTGGCGAGAGCAAAAGTAAGTAGCAGAGTTCGTTGTTCCGGATGTACGAAGTTTAAATGAAATTCAAATTGAGTATAAATAACAGAAAACAAGGTTATGGTTTAGAGAAAGGAACTGCGCCGTTAAGGTGGCGCTGTGGTCAAAGCGCTGGCTTCTGGCCATTCGTCCGTGTAGGGTCTGGGTTCGAATCTTCCGTGAGACATAGATGTTGCGTTTGTCTTACGGTACTGACTTTCTCCCTTCCCTGGAACCAGTGACCCTGAATTAGGGACGGGCTGCTGCTTATAGCCCATCGAGTTGCTCACGGTGGTCGTTAAACCTTCAATTCAAAAGAAAAATAGGAACTGTTAGTACTGAATTCAAGATGAATCTAAGTGGTATAAAGATAAACCAGGTGAGTGAATTTGTATATTTAAGAAATCTGTGTGACAGAGAAAACAAACTACATGATGTAATTAGTAGGTAAGTAAATTTATCTTTGAAAGTAATAGCTCCTTCAGGAGGATATCATAAAAGGATCCCGAAACGCTGCGGATGAAAGTGCAATTGCACCCACTATGAGGGACGCCAGTGAAACCTTGGTACTGAAGAAAAAATATACACTGAGTTATTTATTTTGTTTTAAAACCTGTGAGCACTCACTAGGGTAATCAGTTCATTTGCATTTAGGCATACAGGCAGAACATCAGATACCCAAAAATAACAGCAATAATAAAGGACACAAAGCCGACGTAGGAGTGTCCACACGATAAAACAATGAACGCTCTCACACGGTGCACGTTAAATGAAATACAAAGGGTGTCAACAATTTCAAATGAAATACAAAGGGTGTCAACAATTTCAAATGACAAACGTAGGGAAAAGCACAATGGTAGATGCATACATGTGAACAGTATGAGAAGTTATTGAAATTATTAGAAATGTTGCTTTTATGTTTTGTGTATCTCATGCGTACAAGTGTTATGGGTCACAGTGTACCACGATAATGGCAAAACATAGAAAAAGACAGAAAGTATCCATGAAAACTTAAAAGGCTTGGTAAAACATGAAAGAACAGCAAATGTGTGCAGCAGAGAGTGTCCCATAACAGTAATATCGGATTTGCAGACACATAGCAAACCAAAATCCCACAAAATGTTGCGGGAAGAACCATAACACAGAACTGTATCGAAATGAGCAGTTCAAGAGTTCGGAATTCCTTACCGTAGGTGTCTACAGAAAAGCGACAACAATGTGACAAAGATGCGCACTGGTAAGAGAGTACGAAAATAAGAACGTTCGGGAGCACGCGAATAATGAAAAATAAAATAACAACAACATACAATATAATACTGAGGGAAGACGAGCAAACCGACATAGGTTCAAGGCCCGTCGCAGTGGTGACAGGCTTGATGCACAAAGGAAAACACAATAGAAACAGCACGAAATAAAGTAAGAAAACAAAAAAAGCCCAGCGAGATCGTAAAGTAAGGGGAAAAAACTTCTCCCGCCAAAGGAAGGGACGGGACAGCGAGGAAAAACGGCAGCAGACGCTGGGACCAAGAAAAGGAATGCGGATTACACAAGAAATGTAACAAAGGATGAACAGGCTCGAAACCATGTCGAAACAGATGACCAAGCGAAGGAAAATGTCGTCATAGTTCCGGTCTGCGACGCTGAAAGAAATTCGGACTGCAAACGGATAGAAAGAGAGACACGGAAAGAGGATAGCAACGGTGTCTGAATGGTGGTTACAGCTGGAGGAGGGTTGAAAAAGCGAATGAACACGACGAAGTGACAGACAGTGAATTTTGAGAGAAGAAAAAAGAAAAGAACAGAGAAGAGGACGGCGAATTTTGAGAGAAGAAAAAGGAAAGAACAGAAAAGAGGACGGCGAATTTTGAGAGAAGAAAAAGAAAAGAACAGAGAAGAGGACGGCGAATTTTGAGAGAAGAAAAAGAAAAGAACAGAAAAGAGGACAGCGAATTTTGAGAGAAGAAAAAGAAAAGAATAGAGAACAGGACGGTGAATTTTGAGAGAAGAAAAAGAAAAGAACAGAGAAGAGGACGATGAATCAGAAGTTGACAAATCGGAACGAGGAATCGGATTGAACAATGACAGAGCAATAAAAATGGGCTCATTCAGTGAATCAGAAAAAAGCAAGAGGTTAAAGGCGTGGACATGGGGTAGTTTGTTTCTTGAAGAAAAATAATGTCGAAATCAAGAATCCCAAGATCTGGCAAGAAGTTGGCGAGCGGATTCCCAAGCTCCCTGGTATTCAATGAATCTAAAGAGTCAGCAACCTCAGGCGGAAATGTATCACACAGAAACGATTCAGAGAGTCTTAAGTGTGAAAGAAAGATGCTGACGAGAGAAGAATATTGTTGATCAGAACGGCGGAGAGATTCAAAATGGCGGATATAATATTCGAATGGCAAGCAGCAGCTTGAATGTCCAAGTCAAAAGACCAGCGAAACTTGCTGAAGGTGTGCAGTTCCTTATAGCTCTATAGACTCTCTAGATGTTAGAATACACTAACCGAGTAAGACTGAATTTGCAACACAACTTTCTAAATTGATAACGAGACACTTTAACGAGAACGAAAAATAGCTTTATCTGTAGCATCACATGTTTACAGTTAATGAAAGTTAAACGTTCCTTCAGTTTGGAAACTTTTGGTACACATTTCGGTACATTTAGTGTAAATAAAATTCAAAAATAATTTACAGTCGTTTTAGTCCTTTTTAGTCCTTTGGATTAGCAGCCTAATGCTGTCTGCATGTAGCAACACTATTCAATGTTTAGTTGAACTAACGAAACACACGAAACAGGACTTACTACTTGAAGCTTCCCTTAACGTAGTTATAAAGATATTGTACACTTAATGTTCTGCTGGATACTTCTGCATACTTCTGGAAACAGTCACCCGTAGCAGGAGCTGAAATTCTCCACTGAGCACTGGAACTGGAACCATCACTGCGAACTATCGAACGTAGACTTCAGAACATGAAGCACTTGAAGCTCACTCTCATAACTGTGTCATGAAGGTCCGTCTTTAATACTGATTGACCACGGTGGTCAACGCCACATCTGTATGCGTTGGGTCTTTGCATAAACGCGTTGGTTTAACCCTCCGAGTGGCTAGCACGCATATACACTGAGTGGCCACTTTATTATGACCACCCCCTCAGTACTTCGTGGGGCCACCTTTTGACTTTAATACTGCTTCGATTCTTCGTGGCATGGACTCCACGAGATGTTGATATGTGGTTTGTGGAATCTGAGACCATGCTTGATGAATAGCACTTTCCAGGAGTGTGAGATTGCAGGGTTGTTGATCCAGCTGTCTGATGGCTCGTTCAACTTCATCCCACAAATTCTCAATGGGGTTGAGATCTGGAGATTGTGGGGGCCACCTAAGCAAACTAAACTCACCGGCATTATCCTGAAACCAATCATGTACCATACGAGCATTATGGCAGGACGCATTATCTTGTTGAAAGTAGCCATCACCATTGTGATAAACCATCCACATGACAGGATGCACTTGGTCCGCAACGATGTTTAGATATGATGTGCCAGTGAGACGTTGATCAACACGAATTAAAGGGCCCAGAGCATGCCAGGAAGACATTCCCCAAACCATAACGTTGCCTCCACCAGCTTGAAGGGTTGAAACAATGCATTTGGGTTCCATGCTTTCGTGCTGTTTCCGCCAAATTCTCACTCGGCTATCGGCATAGTGCAACTGATAACGTGATTCATCGGACCACATAATTTGTTTCCAATTATCGACTGTCCAATCCTTGTGCTCCTGTGCGAACTGGAGACGTTTTCTCTTGTTAACTGCAGACAGCAAAGTTGTTCAAACAGGCCTTCGGCTGCCATATCCCATCCGATGCAGTGTACGGCGAACAGTGCGTGCAGAGAACATTTGAGGGGATTCTTGATTAAGATGGTCTGTAATTTCCTGCAGTGTTGCCCTTCTGTTGTCTGTTACCAGTCTGTACACTCTCCGTTTCGCCCGAGCAGTCAGTAGTCGATGACGACTACATGTTGCAGGTAGAGACCGAGTCTTTTGGCTGACAGTCCAGTCTTTAAACACTTTAACAAAAGCTGCTCTGGAACATTTCACGAATGCGGCGTTTTCGGTTATACTCGCTCCATGGCTCCGAGCTCCTACAATCATCCTACGTTGAAAGTCGGTCAAATCGCATTTTTTACTCATCTCGTCACCCAAACATCACTTCTACTACTGTCACAAGAACTAAACTTTCCCCTTTTTATGCTAGCCTCACCCTCTGGCGGCAATAGCGTTCAGCCATAGCTCATTTGCTTGTGGTCATAATAAAGCGGCCACTCAGTGTATACGTTAATCGGAAACCTGTTCAAAAGCTGCAAGAACGCAATATTGCGTCGAAATTATTTTCAGGCTCACTGTGGTGAGAACGCATATATGCGCATCTTAACGACAACGAATACTACAGAAGGACAGGATGCTTTTAGGGGAGTCTCCTGTTACACATGTCGACAAAAGTTCGCATTACCATTTCCAAAGTTCCAGCGGTTGCCCCGGTGGCGCAGTGGTCTGAGCGATGGCCTCTGATCATTCTTCCGTAAACGGTCCGGGTTCGAATCCCGGTGAGGCATGGATGTTGTGTTTGCCTTACGGTCTGGCTCTCTCACTTCCCTGGAAACAGTGACCCTAAATTAGGGACGGGCGACTGCTTATAGCCCACTGAGTTGCTCACGGTGGTCGTTAAACCTCCAATAAAAAAAAAAGTTCCTGCCATCTAGAGTTAAACGGACGGGGAAGCACAGCAGGAATATGACTATTTCCAACAAACTTCGATGAAAAAATCTGGGTGTTCGTGATTGGAGAAAGGAAGTGAAGAAATTCTTCACGTGACAACGGCCGGGGAATCAGAAGGGTTCAGTCCACCGAACATTCAACGTCGGCAGCAGTGATGGCCGGAGGCCGGGACGCTGTCCTGCAGCGCCACAGGATTTTATTCGGCTAGGACTGAAGAGGTATCAGGAAAAGGCAATCTCTAGGAGATGTCCGTACGAGGCAAACGGGACAGCTGACGCACCTTCCTCTGCTTGGTGGACTTCTTTGAGGAAGCAGACCTCTTAAAAAAGAAAGATACAGTGTGAAAGACGGATAAATTTTAGACAAATTGCGGAGACCAGTCATCAGCGTGAACGACGGACTCGTCGGAAAGGGACACGGCGTCACCAGACGCGACGACGGCAGAATATTCCTGCAGAAAGAAGACCGGTGGAGACACACTTGGGACTTCCAGTCCGGAAAGTAATACTGATGTATCCCAAATGGGGAAAGCACAGGAGAAACACTTGAAAAATCACAGTTGAAGGATTCAGTCGTGGAGATTTCACTGCTTGAGACATTTTCCAAGACGCATAGAGAAGGATGTATTACCTTCCGCTGAGACAACGGTGGAAATTCGATGGTCTTTCACATGGCCCGGAGTAAGCACAGAAGACAGTGCAGCAACACCAGCTGATGTACTTGCGGAAACATCAGACCGCAAGGAGGAGCCAGCTGATGCGGACGGGCGATCGTCAGGAGAGTCACGCCGTCGGTTCGAACACGCTGCCGTGGTGTGATCTTGCGTAGACCCTGTGTACAGTAATGAGTGATAAAGACCTTGATAGTACATGACTGATTACAGATGTTAACAGTCGCATCTGTGGGGCAATCCGACAAGGCCAGGTTGGTTGGGAAGACAACCAATAATTGTCTTCCAGGACAACAGACATGGGCGAAACGGGTATCTCGAGAAGCATCCGAAAGTCGACGAACTTTTCCGACAATCTTGCAGACGTTTTCAACCAGCAAAGGAAGTAAGTAATCATGAATTACCTGAGGGACGGGGTAGATAGTGATTGAAACAGGCCGTTTCGAAAGTGGAGATGGAATGAGGTAGTGTGTACCAATGTTCAAGTCAGCATCCATTTTGCGCTCAAACAGCAGCAAGATGACTCGAAATGTTCCGGCGATTCCTGAAATGGCCGTTGAAGCAATACGGATTGATCGAGCCTTCATTTAAAGTGGTAGAGGAGTGTTGGGTACAGCATAAAAGACTATGCCTGGATCTAATAAGCAGACATACTCTCTGCCTACCATTGACTGATCATCAATTGTAGCTGTAATACCACGTGTTGGAAATCTGTGCAATCGGGAAACTTGACGACGACGGTTATACAGAGGTAGGAGCAGGTGATAGAGTTGAACCGCGTTGAAGAGCACTTACGAATGATGGCTTACCCGACGGTTTGCGATGTGGAAAAGGCAGCACTGAATCATGAGAAGGCAACTGTACAACAGCAGCCACAGAAAGGGAACGCACAGCAGTCGCAGAGAGAGGTAGCACGTCTGAACAAAGTTCAGAGACGGGAGACGTCTTGGTAGACGGGATGACGTTTTCAATTACAGTGGCTTCTGGGAGTGAGGGGGCATCTACTTCCATAGAGTTGGAAACCATTGTGTGATCAACTTCCGCCTGTGAAATCGCTAAAGGGAGATCACCGGAAGCCGCCATTTTGGGACTTCGAAATGTAAAGAAATGGAGTTTGAATTTTTTTTTATTGGAGGTTTAACGACCACCGTGAGCAACTCAATGGGCTATAAGCAGTCGCCCGTCCCTAATTTAGGGTCACTGGTTCCAGGGAAGGGAGAGAGTGGACGCCGTAAGACAAACACAATATCCATGCCTCACCGGTATTCGAACCCGGGCCCATCTCGGACGAATGATCAGAAGCTATCTCTTAGACCACTGCGCCACCGGGGCGGCAAGAGTTTGAATATGAAAAATGAGTAGAACTTAATGAGAGCAAACTGTGAGGTAGCAATAAGTTAAAACGTCGTTCGTACACTTATTATGACAATACACACAGACAGAAGAAACGACAGAAAGGAAAACTCACTCAAACACTCAAAATATCTGAACACACGACCACCTCAGCCACAGTCATTTATTTTAGAAACTGTGAGAACCCTCTATGGTGCTGAGTTTACTCGCATTAATGCATACCGTAAGAACATCAGATACGCAAAACATAACAGCAATAATAAAGGACACAAAGCACAGGTAAGCGAGTGCACACGGTGGAACAATGAACGCGGTCACACGGGGCACGTTAACTGAAAAACAAAGTTTGTTACTGTTGTATTTGACTCATTGATACGTAGTCAAAGACACCTGAAAACAATGTTTTAGGCAATTATAACGTGCTGAAAGAGAAATTAACATTTGCAAGTAAATTAATATGTGAAACCTATATACCTACACTACAAACATTGTAGTACTAACACAGTAGCACGTTTTTTGCAGATTCGCGTTGTATACCACGTGTACTTCGTCTTTCTTTGATATTAAAAAAATATTTAGAAGGGGCAAATGGTAATATTTTATTATATTGTAATCAAAACAACAGTTGGTAAAAAAAATACTGTTATTACTAATACAAAATTGTCTTTAACTTATCTTAAAACCACGTGGTTGGATACTTACTTGGTTAGTAGCGCTGTTCAAAGACGGTTTTTTTAATATCAAAATCTTTATTCAATAAATTTTTACCTGAAATATGGGTAGATGAGGTACACAGTAAGATCAATCGCGAATGCGGCTAATAAAATCGTCAACTAGGTTTTCGGTGCTTCTCTTAAACCATCGCCAGTGTTGTTCGAACCGGCTCCCGCACACTTCAAGGAATTGTGAATCGCGAGTGTTTATCCTCATCTCGATTTTACCAGCCGGTAAAATCGAGATAAGGATAAATACTCTTCAAGGAATTGCGAAATGGCGAGTGCTCATCCTCATATCGATTTACCAGCATGTGAAATCGATATGAGGATGAACACTCACCATTCGCAATTCCTTAAGCACATAGAAATCACCGAAAACCTAGGTTTCGGTTTTATTAGCCGCATTCACGACTGATTTTACTATGCACTTCATCTACCCTTATTTAAGTTTAAAATGTATTAAGAAAACAGTAACATATTAAAAAAACCGTCTTTGAACATCGCTACTAACCAAATAAGTATCCAACCACGCGGTTTTAAGGTAAGTAAAATTTAAATTTGTATTAATAGTAACACTATTTTCCCAAAACCAACTGTTGTTTTTATTACAATATAATAAAATATTAGCATTTGAGCCTTCTAAATATGTTTTAATACCAAACAAAGACGAAGTACATGTGGCTGATATCGCGAGTCAGCAAAAAAAAAACGTTCTATAGTAATAGTGTTTGTAGTGTAAGTACACTACCTACCAACAAGTAATTGGACACCTGTGATAGCAAAGGAAAACGAAGTTTATTCACCTTCAATAGTTGGTGGAGCCTCCACGAGCGGCGATTACAGCTGCGACCCTCCGGGGCATACTCTCAACCAGGCGTTGTACGACGGCTAGCGGTATTTTCTTCCACTCGGCTTGGAGAAGACAGGTCAGTTCCTTCACCGATTTCGGACGGTGGGGGCACCCCTTAAGTCGACGCTCCAACTCGTCCCAGAGGTGCTCGATAGGGTTAAGGTCCGGGCTCTGCGCAGGCCAGTCCATTCGATTAACCCCATTGTCACCATACCAAGCCATGGTGGACCTCGCAACATGACGGGTGGCATTGTCATCCTGAAAGCAACATGGGGACACAACGTAGGAAGCGCATGGTCATCCAAAATGGTGCAGTAGGTCTCGGCGTTGAGTCTACCAGGAATTGCGACCAAGGGTCCCGTGCCATACCAGGAGAAACATCCTCATAGCATAATTCTACCGCCGCCGAACTTCACAGTTGGCACTATACATTCCGGCAGGAGGCGTTCTCCAGGCAGACGCCAAACCGAGACCCTGCCATCGGAACGGTAGAGCGTGAACCTTGATTCGTCGCTCCAGAGAACCTGTTTCCACTGTTCAACGGTCCACTGTCGACGTTCTTTGCACCACGTTAGCCAAGCAGCGCTATTGGGCTTGGTGATCAAAGGCTTGTGGGCGGCAGCACGTCCATGATAACCGAGCAGATGGTCTTCCTTGCGGATGGTATTTATCGAAAGAACACTCCCGGATGCCTGTTGAAACTCCTCGCGGATGGTATTTATCGAAAGAACACTCCCGGATGCCTGTTGAAACTCCTCGCGGATGTGGCCCATCGATTTGGTGCGGTTCTTCCGAATTTCTCTGGCCAGCACCCGTCGGTCTCTAACTCCCAGTTTTGTGGGTCTGCCGGGACGGGCCACATTCCGACAGTCTCCTCTCATCTTCCACTTGCCAATCACGTAGGCCACTGTCGATTTTGGGAAATTCAACTTACTGGATATGTCACGTATGGATCCGCCATTTCTGTGATACCCGACGATTAAATCTTTCTCGAAATCAAAGAGCTCCGAACTGCTTGGCATCTTGCATGCGACTGGTTGTGTTGTTGTTTCTCACACGATATTTAACGGCGGCGGCCGTGACGTGTATCAGGACCGCAGATATCGTCAATTGTAGGAGTGTCCAATTACTTGTTGGTAGATAGTGTACATATGTTTCACAATAATGAAAAACAAAGGTTATCAGCAATATCAAGTGACAAAAGAACATGCGTAGGGAAAAGCACAATGATAGATGCTTAAATGTGAACAGTATGAGAAATAGACAAGTGTTATGGATTACAGTATACGAAGATATAGACAAAACGTTGTAAAAGACTGGGAAAATGTCTATGAAGATTTGAAATTTACTGTGAGATATGAAAAAACAGCAAACGTGCCGTAGAGAGGGACACATAACAACGACATCAGATATACAGGCTCATAACAAATTAAAGTCACACAGAATGTAGCTGGAGGGACTCTTATCCAGAACTGCATCTAAAAAAGCAGCTGTAGAGTCGGGAGTTCATAGCCGTTGACGAGAAGGAATAGTCGCAAGATCTGGGAACACCAAGGAGTTGGCGAACGAAATCTCAAACCACCCTACTTTCAGGGAACTAAGAGTTAGCAGCCTCAGGTGGAAGAATATGGCACAGAGACGACTTAGAGAATTCTTAGAGACGTTTCAAGTGTGAAAGAAAGGTGCGAGCGAGGGAGGGCAAAGTATCGTTGATCAGAACGGCGGTGAGATTGAAAATGACGGATATGTTGTTCGAACTGACAAGCAGTAGCTTGAATGTACAATTCAAAAGACCGGCGAAACTTTGTTAAAAAAATCTGCGCTTACGTGCTAGGAGAAAAAAGAAGAAGAAGTTGTTTACGGGACAATGGCCCGGAAAGCAAAGAGATTGAGTCCATCGTACGGAAAATATCGGCAGCAGTGATGGCCGTAATCTCAAATGCTGTGCTGGAGCGAGAGCGCAACGACGCAATACATTGTTCGGCTGGAACCTAAGAGTTATCAGGAAGAGTCGAACACGCGGAGATGTTTGTTGTTGGCGAAGTGGACAAATGACTTACCTTCTTCTGTTTGGCAGATTTCTTTGAGGAAACAGACCTCGTAGAAGAGGAAGAAGTCGACACTGCCATCTGCTGAACTCTCAGATTCGGAGGGAGGGAGAACAGATTGCACTGATGAGTCATTAGCGTGAGAGTCGGACTCGTCTGAAAGGGACAAGGCACGACAGGACGAGGCTATGGCAGTGTGTTCCTGAAGAAAGGAGACCTGTGAAGCCACATTTGGGGTTTCCGGTGAGGAAGCTAACAGTGATTATTCTTCAATGGGTAGAACGAGTGGGAGACTTGGCACATGAGAGTCGAAAGTTCAGTCGTGGAAATGTCAGTGGTTATCACAGTATCAAAGAGGCGTGGAGAAGGATGCAGTACCTTCAGCTAGAACAACGGTGAAAAGTGGCTGTCGTCTTTCAGATGGCTCGGAGGAAGCACGGAAGACTGTGGAGCAACACGAGGAACGTTGTAGGAAGTGATTGCAACAGGCCATTTCGAAAGTAGAGATGGAGTGAAGTGTTGTTTACCAATGAGCAAGTCATTGGCCAAGAAGAAGTCAGCATTAGTTTTGCAGTAAAACTGCACAGATATACCCTAAGGTGTTCTGGCGATTCCAGAAATGGCAGCTGCAGGAATGTGGAAGATAGAGCCTCCATAAAACGAGGTAGAGGAGGGCATAAAAGAATACACCTTGTTTTAATATGGAGGCAAACTCTCTGACTATCTTCTACTGGTCATCGGTTGTAGCAGTAACAGGTTTGTTGGCGATCTGTGCAATCGGGAAACCAGGTGATGACGGTACTAAAGAGGCAAGAGCAGGAGATGGAGTTGAACCGCGTTGAAGAGCAGTCACGAATGATAGCTTCTCCAATTGCTTGAGAGGTGAAAAAGGCAGCACTGAATCATGAGAAGACCGTTGTGGAACGGCAGGCGCAGAAGGGGCAGGCACAGAAGTCGCAGGGAGAGGTAGCATGTCTGAACTAAGTTCTTAGACGGGAAACATTTTGGTGGACGGGATGACACCATCAATGACAGCAGCATCTGGGAGCGAGGGTGCATCTACTTCCATGGAACTGGAGAATAGGGTGTGATCAACTTCCGACCGTAGAATCGCTAAGGCGGGATCACCGGAAGCTGTCACTTTGGCGACTTCGATATGTAAACAATGATATTTTTCAGATGAAAAATGAGCAGAACTTAATGATTAGATAAAACTGTGAGGTAAATGAAAACAGTGAAAAAAAGAATTCAATGAAAACATAGTTCGTATCTTTATGATGACTAAACACACAGATAGAAGATACGACAAGAAGGGAAACTCACTCAAAAGCTCTAAATACCGGAATACGAGATACACACAGCAAGATCAGTCAGAGTTAGCTTTGCATTAGGAACACCCTCGTTTACATATTCAGAGCAATAACGGAGTGCCACGTGCGGCTACTATAAATTGTACACACCTATCCTCCGAACGTAATCAATAAACGTTTGACAGTAATGGCGAAATATAGCGACCTAAGTTAATTTGACCCCGGCTAGACAGTTTTTGCCCGGAGGGCAAGTGCCAGTATTTCGGAAACAGTCCCAATTATTGGCTGCTCCCGTACTACTGTACATAGGGTATAAAAGGACTGGATTAACCATGAATAGGCATCCAGCAGATTGACTCACATTGGTCAGCCACGCGCGGTTGAACCTACAGCTGAGCGTCGGTGTTACGATTGGTATCTCGGCAACGACGTACAACGGCCTTTCAAGTCACCCACCAGTACAACAGTGGTGCAGTTCGACTTATTTCCACGTGCACTATGCGCCGTTCCTTCTTCTCCTTTTTCTTTTTTTTTTTTGATTGAAGGTTTAACGATTACCGTAAGCAGCTCAATGGGCTATAAGCAGTCGTCCATCCCTAATTTAGGGTCAGTGGTTCCAGAGAAAGGGAAAAAGCCAGTACCGTAAGACAAACACAACATCCGTGCTTCACCGGGATTCAAACCCGGACCCTTTTCGATGGAATGGTTATAGGCCAGCGCTTATACCACTACGACACCGGGGCGGCGTACCTTACTTCGCCTGGGGTTCCACGGACGGAGACCAACGAGAATATCCATGATGACGCTCAGTCATCGCAAACAACGTCTCAAATGCTCCAAGGAACGTTGGCAATGGACCCTTGACGGACGGAAGGAGCTCACCGGGAGCGATTAGTCCCGTTTCCTGCTGAACCGTGCTGATGTCCAGGTTCGCATATAGCAGCCTTTTTTAAACTTTTGTCGTCCACGGCTCGTTTGACCTGTACAGAAATCCCTGCGTCTCCTTTGTATAAAAAATTGTCACACACAAAAAAGGAACATATTTTTAATGGCTTTTTAATGGACATATTTTGCATCCGTTAGTCCAGAAACATATGAAAATTGCTTACTTTGTATCCACATTTTAGAGACACGAACTGTGGGGTTAAACTTCAGCTTCGGATGCCAATTTAAAACATTAAGTTCATTTTGTAAATCAAACAGTAACACATTTTAATCAACTTACAATTTTATCACATCTTATTCTTTTAACAAAGTTAGCGGAAAGCATGAGATTGCTTCTTCATCATCAGGTCCTCAAATCTGGGGACATGTTCAAAAACTGCGATTCGCATATCTTTGTCGATGTTCAAGTGCTATCTGTATTTGGTTTTGATTACTACCACTGCTTAAAACTCTGCTTCTCATTGTAAGCAGAATGTCGCAAAAGGAATAACAACTTGTGGGGTCGTGTTACATACTTCTGGATACTCCTGCTTCACCAAGTTCCAAAACTCAGGTAGTGATGAGGAAACGAACTTAAATGTGGAATCTGATTAAATATAAATAAGGAACTCTTGCTTGCTGTCCAGTGGTGTGTGTTGATGATACACTGCTGGCCACCCAAAATGCAACACGAAGAAGGAAGCATCTGATTGGCCTGAAATTCGAAGCATGCGTCAACCGCGAGAGGACATGCAAACGATTAGCATCGCAGGGCATATGGAAATCATGTGCGCCCGGCACGCCACCGAGAAGCACTATAAGAAGAATACACAGAAGGAGGGGTGTAAGTAGTGGAAGTATGTTGTGCTGCCGGAACTGTGCGTGGGAAGCTTCCTGATGCCTCGTCGCAGAATACGGCAGTCATTCCAGCACGTTTCGGAGTTCTCTAGAGGACGAATAGTGGCTTATCGCGACAGCGGTTTATCGTACTGAGACATCGGCGCCCGTGTGGGACGACATCCAGCCACAGTGAGGCGAGTATGGATTCGGTGGGTGCAGGAGAGACGGATGGACTGACGTGAGCGATTGCCACAGCCGTGGCACACCACCGAATGAGAGGACCGGCATGTTGTGCGGCGGGGAATTGACGCCTCGCACCGCCACATCACGAACGTTAGCGCAGGAATTAGGGTGGTGTGTTGCGCAACGACCTGTGTCAGCACGTACAGTTCGACGTTGTCTGCAGGAACAGGGACTTGTCGCACGGCGTCCATTGCTTCGATTACCATTGACGTTACCCACCGGCGAGTGCGGCGGCATTGGGCCTTTGAACGCCGCACCTGGACTACGGAACGGCACGACATTGTCTTCTCCGATGAATCCCGCTTCTGCCGGCAACACCACGATGGTCGGATCCGCTTGTGGCGGCACCGCGGTGAGAGACTGTATGACGCCTGCATTATGCATCGCCATACCGGTCCGTTGCCTGGCGTTATGGTTTGGGGCGCAATTGGATATGACACCCGCACCCCTCTGGTACGCATCGTCGGTACACTCAACAGTCACCACTACATCTCTGACGTTTTGGAGCCTGTGGTCCTCTCTTACCTGCAGGACCTGCCAGCGCCCACGTTTCAACAGGACAATGCGCTCCCGCACGTGCACGCATCGTGCAACAATTCTTCACGTCCCACCAGGTGTCACTGCTGCCGTCGCCCGCTTGTTCTCCCGATATGTCGCCCCTCCAACACGTCTGCTGGCAGATCGGCAACCGAGTGGCCCGGCAAGTAGCAACGTGTGGAAGCAGCCTGGACCAAAATACCCCAACCCCACATCCAATGCCTCTTTTGTTTGATGCCGCGGCGTGTAGCAGCCGTTATTGCCAGCCATGGGGGCCATACGAACTATTGATGTCTGCGTGTTCCGCAAGTCGCTCGGGCCTGTAAGCTCAATCGTTTCATCTTTGTATCTGTTGTTATGTGTCCAGTAAATCTGGCTTTGCTACCTCGTGTCCTTCTTGGTGTTGCATTTTGGGTGGCCCGCAGTGTATTTCTGTAGTTTAGGGATCTTTGGTCCAGCTGCGCTGGTCAACCTCTTCTGAAAAGTATTTGTCAAAGTAAATACTCAGCTGTGTTGAATGGTCCACAAATACAGACTTCAGATCTTCACTCAACGTGTGTGGAGCAGGAAAGCAGCAATTTATATCTTTATCATTCAATTCTTTCATTGTGAACGCCGAAATTTTGTCTGAAAGTTGCAGAATGTGTGTCTCAGTATTTTGCAAGGACACATTTAAGGAAGGAGTTTTGATTCCTTTTGCGTTTTCAAAGGTATCAGTAAGACATTCCAGCTTCAAAACGAAGTCACCGTCCACGGATTTCTCGGAACTACTAGAATGTTTTTCTTCAACAAGATAAGAATGAAATTCTCTCTCTCTCTCCTAAGTTCATACACCATTTTCAAGACGTTTCCACGTGAAATTCAGCGAGAATTACAATAATAAAGTAGGGAAGTGTGTTAAACCCCATGTCAGCGCACATTTGTTGAAAATACTGGGACTCAGATGCCCGAGTTGCAATGAAGTTGACCACTTCGATCACACTGATTGACGGATCTCATTAAGGGCAGGGCTGATCTCTTTTGATGCAAGCGCTTCCGTCTGAATGATGTTGTGAGTCCAAACAGCGTAAGGATCTTTTTTACGAATCAGAGCTGCAGTGCCCCATAACAACCGGCTATAGAGTGACCTCCATCTGTACACCCCCCCCCCCCTCCACATTTCTCGCAGTTAATGTTGTTTTCTCCCATAAAAGAATCTAGTATTTCAAACAGGTCTGCTGCTTTTGTTCTACATTATAACTTTTGCCGAAAAGAGGATCTTCGGGATTCTTGTTATTATCATCTATTAAATGCACCTAACAAATTATATTCACATCATTGTGGCTGTCTGAGTAGTGTCATCCAATAGATTAGCAAAATCGCTTTTCAGTTTTTTAATCAACTTGTCATTCATATCATCAGCCATATCGAGTATTCGAGTATTCGACGACTAATAGTGTTATTTGATAAAGGCACTCTTAGCAGCTGCTTGGCAACAGACTCGCCTATTATAATACACAATGTCCACAGCAGCTGGAAAAATAAGGTCTTTCTCAATGGTGGGAGGTTTCTTGTTCTTTTCTACATGGTAAAGCAACTTTGTAAGAAAAGAGAGAGCTTCTGTGGGAATTGTAGCTTGCTCAGAGAAAGTTGATTTATGTTTAGTCATTTCTTTTAACTTGCGAGAAAAACACTCACATGGTTTATGTACTCAACTACCATGAACTAACTGAGTGTCGTTTCATTTTATTGAAATGCTCTCAGTGGCCAGTTCTTTAAAATAAATGACACACTACGGATTTCTTCATTTCCTACAAGAGTGTATGTAAACCCGAAATTCAAGTAACTCTCGTCATACTTCCGGTATTTTTGTCTCCTTCCTCTTTAGGACCGCATGATACTTCTGAAAGGTCAATCTTTTTACTTATATTTAAAATTTTATCCGTACTGACAGAAAAACAGAAAGATCTCAAAACACAAACAAGACTTTAAACAAACTGCATTCGACAAAACTAACCTCTGATTCGATTGCAAATACGGCACGTGGTACGACACAAACACGATGCCCCCTGGGAGCCTTGACGCGGTTTGAAAACCACAGGCATATAGTGTAAACCGCATGAAGCCCTATCTTCTGGTTAAGCAATTGGGGTTCAACAGCCTGGTGGAGTTGGTATTCTGGTCTGTGGAGCTTTTTCTTGGCAAGCCCTAGGTCCATTGGTTATAATCCCCACAAACACTGAATGGTGGAAGCTACAGGGATCTGCTAGCCGACCATATTCATCCATATCTTCAGGAGGTTTACCCTGACCACAGTGCCTTCTTTCAACAGGACCGGTCATAACCGTTTAGTCCAACGACGATTGGTTCAATGCCGATTCGTCCAAAGGGACGATTGGTCCAATGTCGAATTGGTCCAATGTCCAATTGATCCAATGTCCGATTCGTCCAATGCCGATTCGTCCAAAGGGACGATTGGTCCAATGTCGAATTGGTCCAATGTCCAATTGATCCAATGTCCGATTCGTCCAATGCCGATTCATCCAAAGGGACGATTGGTCCAATGTCCAATTGGTCCAATGTCCGATTCGTCCAATGCCGATTCGTCCAATGGTACGATTGGTCCAATGCCGATTCGTCCAATGGTACTATTGGTCCAACGCCGATTCTTCCAATGCTCTCATCTTACCAACGGTAAACTTTTTAAGCCGCCCCGGTGGCGCAGTGGTCTAAGGCGCTGGCCTCTGATCATTCGTCCGTAAGGGGTCTGGGTTCGAATCCCGGGGAGGCATGGATGTTGTGTTTGTCTTACGGCACTGGTTCTCTCCCTTCCCTGGAACCAGTGACCCTAAATTAGGGACGGGCGACTGCTTATAGCCCATTGAGTTGCTCACGGTGGTCGTTAAACCTCCAATCAAAAAAAAAAAAATTATTTTCCAGAAAGGAATACTAATTTAAATTATTCTCCTCTTTATATCCTTTTGAAAGATAATTTCCGTATATTTAGTAATTGTAAACATTTTACATAAACCTGGTAAAAGGCACTCAATGGAGCATTTCTGAGCTCTTTGCAAAGCACCTATGCCGCGGGCATTTTTTGAAGATATTTATTTACAACCTAGATATTTGGTATTTGTAAATACGTTATAAAACCTAAAAAAAGGCACCCATTCTACAATTTCTCGGGTCTTTACGAGGCACCTAGGCCCTGTGCCTTTTTAGAAGATTTTAAGTTACAACCTAGATATTTGGTATTTGTAAACATTTTATAAAACCTAAAAGAAGGCACTCATCGTATCATTTCTCAGGTATTTACAAGGCACCTAGGCCTCGGGCCTTATTAAAAGATTTTAAGTCACAACCTAGATATTTGGTATTTGTAAACATTTTATAAACCCTTATAAAAGGCACTCAACGAATCATTTCTCAGCTATCTACCAGGCACCTAGGTCGCGGGCCTTTTTAAAAGATTTTAAGTTACAACCTAGATATTTGCAAACATTTTATAAAACTTTATAAAAGGCATTAGTGGTATCATTTCTGAGGTCTTTGCAAGGCCCATAGGCCGCTGGCCATTTTAGAAGATTTTAAGTTACAACCTAGATATTTGGTATTTGTAAACATTTTATAAAACTTTATAAAAGGCACTCATCGTATAATTTCTGAGGTCTTTGCTAGGCACCTAGGCCGCGGGCCTATGAATTATTATTTCGTGCTTAAGTGAAAGGACAATATTATTAACTTGATTTAATATGTAAACGTTATGAATATGATATCGGTAGAATAAAAAGTCCTAAAAAGGCCTAGGCCTAAAGCCTATGAATTAAAATTTCGTGCCTAAGTAAAAGCTGAATATTATTAACTTAATTTGATACGTAAACGTTATGAATCTGACATCGGTAGAATTAAAACTGTTAAAAAAGCCTAGGCCTAGGGCCTATGAATTAATATTTCGTGTTTAAATAAAAGCGCGATATTATTAACATGATTTAATATGTAAACGTTATGAATATGACATCGCTGGAATAAAAACTGCTGAAAAGGCCTTTGTCCAAACCCCGACCAGTTGTTTCCATTGGGCAGTTGGCGGAAAACCCCACTGCATTCTACAAACAGAAACGGAACACTAGTATTTTATATTATTTCATGCAAAAGAGAAACATTGAAGTTGATAGAACGGCTCGCACATCAGTAACTTTATACGCCAGCAAGGACAGTACAACAAGAAAACGCGATTTCAAAAAAAAAAAAAAAAAAAGAAAAAAAGAAATCTCTAACCACAATATTACGCACGAAATGTAACATTATTTTACATTCTTTGGACTACCGGTACTTTCGTATAACATCGGAGATAGAATCAGAACAGATGAGACTTTTATAGGACGAGTAGCACTTCGGACAGATAGGTCGGAATTGGACCAATCGGCATTGGACCAATCGTCCCATTGGACGAATCGGCATTGGACCAATCGTACCATTAGACGAATCGTGCCTTTGGACCAATTGTCCATTGGACGAATCATCCCTTTGGATGAATCGGCATTGGACCAATCGTCGTTGGACGAATCGTACCAGACCCAACAGGACAACTCACCGTGCCGTAGGGCTCGCATAAGTCATCATCATCATCATCATTGTCAACCATTATCAATCCACTGCTGGACGAAGGTCTCCCCAAGTTTCCTCCACAACGGTCTGTCTTGTGCCAGTCTCCTCCATGTCACTCCCGCATATTTACGAATTTCATCCACCCATCTCCCATGTGGTCTTTTTCTGGGTCTTTTCCTGTCCCTTGGAATCCAATCTAAAATTTCGGCTGTCCATCTATGGTCTGTCCTTCTGGCAGTATGTCCAGCCCATTGCCATTTCAGGGATTTAACTCTGATCATGATGTCTTCCACTCTTGTCATTTTTCGGATCCACGAGTTCCTCTTCTTATCTCTCCTGGTTATACCAAGCATGCACCTCTCCATGCTTCTTTGAGTTGTCTGCAGCCTTTGTATGTCTCTTTTAGTTAAGGTCCACGTCTCTGCACCATACGTAAGCACTGGAAGGATGCATTGATCAAACACTTTTCTTTTAAGACATAATGGCATATTGCTCTTGAAAATTATGCTGTTTCTTCCAAAAGCTCTCCAGGCAAGTTTTGTACGCCGATTAATTTCTTCATCAATGTGACCCTCACTTGATATCTGCTGTCCAAGATAAACATACGTATCTGTTATCTCCAGTTTTTCTCCATCAATCGATAAATCTTCATTTCTTGTAAAAGCATTGAACATCACTTTTGTCTTCTGAAAGTTCATTTTTAATCCCACTTCTTTACTCTTGTCAGCAAGTTCCTGGATCATACTCTGCAGCTCTGATGGGGTAGTTGCAAAAATGACTACGTCATCAGCAAAACGAAGGTGGGTTAGATAATCTCCATTAATCTTTATCCCTTTGTTTTCCCAGTTCAGTGCTTGAAAGACATTTTCCAATGTGGCATTAAAGAGCTTCGGAGATATGGTGTCACCTTGTCTCACTCCCTTTCCAATTTTTATGTGTGTTGTATTTTCAAACAGCCGAATCTTTGCACTTGCATTTTCATAGATGTTATTAATAATATTAATGTATGCATCTTCAATACCGCAGGATTTCAGAGCCGTGGTAACTGCTGATGGTTTCACCGAATCAAAGGCTTTTTCATAATCGATAAAAGCCATGCACAATGGAAGTTCATATTCCCTCGCTCTTTCAATTAGTTCTCTCAGTACGTGGATATGATCTATTGTGCTGTAGCCACTCCTGAATCCAGCTTGTTCTCTCGGTTGAGCCATGTCCAGTGTTACCTTCAAGCGGTGTGAAAGAACTTTAGTGAAGATTTTATAAACCACTGATAGGAGGCTGATAGGTCTGTAGTTCCTGAGATCCTCAATGTCGCCTTTTTTATGTAGCAGGATCATTGTAGCATTGTTCCAATCCTCAGGAATCTTCCCTTCATTAAGGCATCGAGTGAAAATTTGGGCGAGTACTGTTTCAATTTCTCCACTTGCTTCTTGTATGATGTCTATAGTAATTCCATCTTCTCCTGGAGCTTTCCCCCGCTTCATGTTCTTGATTGCATGAGCAACTTCTGCTGGGAGGACTGGAAGAACTCTGGTACCTTTCATGATGTCTGGAGTACATGTATCATCCCTTTCATATAGTTTGGAGTAGAAATCTTTCACTCTTGTCAAAATTTCGCCTCTATTTCTTGTTATAGAACCATCTTCTTTTCTCAGAGCCATAATCTGTTTTCTTCCCTTACTGAGATGTCCCTTTGCTATCTTTAGGCTTTGGTTGTTTTCAATTGCTTTCCTCACTAGCTCACAGTTGAATTTCCTTACGTCTTCAGTGATACTTTTTCGTGCTGTCTTGCATAGCTCTATATATTCCACTTTGGAAGTCACATCTTCTTTAGTTGTCCTCATCTCTCTTCTTTTTTGCATCAACATTTTGGTTTTTCCTGATAATTTGTTTACATGCAACTTGTTCTTAGACCCAGCTAATTTTGTTGCTGTTTCCATAAGAGCTTTGGTTACTTTTCTGTTAACTTCAGAAATATCCACTTCTTCCGATGTTAGGCCTTCTAAAGCAGAGAATCTGTTCTTCAGTTCCAACTTGAAAGTATTATGGTGTTTTTTAAGGTTGGTTATGTCAATACACTTTGTTTGTCTTATGAGCTTGCCACGTTCCAGTTTAGTGTTGAGGTGTATCTTACATCTCACCAATCTATGGTCACTACCTGTGTTGAACTTGTTTAGCACACTGCAGTCTTCTATGACGAATTTTTTGTTACACATAATAAAATCAATTTCACTTGTCGTCCCAATTGGATGTCTCCATGTCCATTTCCTGTGTGGCTTTTTCTTGAAAAAGGAATTCAAGATGAAAAATCCTTCTGCCTCTGCAAACTCAACGAGAGTATTTCCACGCTGGTTTCTGTTGCCGTGACCGAATTTACCTACTGAAGTTTCATTCTGTTGCCGGTGCCCTATTTTTGCATTGAAATCTCCCATAATTATCTTCAAGTGCTGCTTACCTTTATTATTTAGATGACGAATTTCCTCATAAAATTCTTCAATTTCTTCTTCAGGATGACTTGTGGTGGGTGCATAAGTTTGAATAATCTGAGCCTGGTATCTTCTCGATAGTTGGATAACGAGTCGTGCAGCTCTGTCAGAGGAACTTTCAACTTCTACCACTTTATCCTTCAGTTTCTTGTTTATTATAAATCCAACACCACTAGTTCTGCGAGTATCTGTCCCACGATAATAGAAGAGATGTCCACTTTTCAGTTCAATGAGATCTTCTCCTTTTCTCCTTACCTCACTCAGCCCGACGATGTCCCACTTGATCCTTTGTAGTTCCTCTTCCAATTCAAGAAGCCTTGAATCAGAAGATAGGGAGCGTCCGTTGTAGGTAGCCAAGGTCAGCATCAAATGGCAGCCTAGTCCGGTCCTCCGGGGATTCTTAGCACCCTCTGCCTTCATGTCGCACTGGCCGCTGCCTTGGCCAGGTACATTCCAGCTGCCGGAGACTGAGGGCCAAGATTTAAGTTGTAGAGTCCTATTGTTGTGAAAATCGCAATATCAAGAAAGAATGACGCTATCCAAATGAAATTTATATCACAGAGTTCTGATGTTACAGGAGATAACTGATTACATTTGTAGAGCCATACAAGGTTTTTTCGCTTTAAAACTTAGTATCGAGTAAGGTCACTTCGAGCAAAAATAACATCCTCTACACGGCGTGCGATTGAATGGAAGAGCTTTTTGATATTGTCCTGGGGAATAAATAGCTTGCCGGCCTGCTTCTGTGCAAGACCAAAGTAGATTTGAGGTGACTTGCGGATGCGCTTGACGGGGCCAGTCGCTTATCTACCATGTCTCAGATATGTTCAATCGGAGACATACCCAACGAACGTGGCGGCCAGGGAAGAAGCGGAATCTACTGTGCACGGGAGAGGTCTTGGTCATTCCGGGTACATGTGGCCGAGCATAGTCCTGCTTGAATATACGGCCGGCGTAACTCTGAAGGAAGGGCACCTCCTCTCCCTCTAAATCATCTCTGATGTATCGGGATGTTTTAGACGCAGAGGAAATACTGGGCCGTTAAGGATTCTCTCAATTCTTACCTGGCGAGATCACGAATTGAACCCAATGGCGCCCCAAACCATGACGCTTGGCGTTTGTCTGGTATGACGCTGCAAGGTACAGTTAACCACGATGTCTTCAAACACGTATGTGACCATCTTGGTACATCAAGTTGAACTGTGACTTACCAGAAAACACGACCTGGTGCCAATCTGCGCGCCAATGTCTCTCCTCGAGATCTCATTGCATCCTGAGGCGTCCGTGGTTAAGGGTCAAAGGAATGGTCAGCAACAGGCTGCTAGCGACTATAGTCCTCTTTTGAACAGACGACGTTGAACTGTGCTGGAGGATAAAGCCGGACCTGTGGCAGTGCTCTACTGCTGCGCTAACACCGTGAATGTCGCTGTGCGATCGGTCATTACCATGCCATAGAGGTGTCAATCATCCCGTTCTATCATGTGATTTTGCGGCCAATTTCCCAGATTTCTCTGCTGTCCACTGACGCCATGTTGGCATCACTATACTGGCGTTTATGTCCCGTACGAGTGGCAATTTTGCTGTAGGAAAATCCAGCTTCTCTCTCATCCCAACAATCCTTTCTCACTCGAAGTCCGTCAGGTGTTCATAATGCGACCTACCACGGCGACGGGCATAGTAAGACACAAGAAACACCCTTTCGACTTAATGTCGTCTCTTCGCTGATTGCAAAATCTCGTTTGAGCCAGCTCTTTGTACCCAAGACCGGACAGTTCAGAGGGCGCTGTTGCGAAACTGCATACACAATTTGGAGGTATTGCCTAACACCCAAACTTGCCTGACTGTAACCCAATAAAATATTTATGGGGTATGCTCTTACTGAGTGTGAGCATTGCTGATCCTGCTCCATTGACTGAGCGTAAATTGACGGAGCTGCTGCGGCGTACATCGGTCACGTTATGCATGGAGGATGTTCGACATCTTGCAGAATCTGTTCCTAGGCGTATGCGATCCGTGATTTCGTAGAAAGGGGGACTAACGTGTTATTATGTGGGTGTTTCTAATGCAAAGCTAAGTCAGTATAGTAGCTTGTGCGCTGGAGAGATGCGTTACTAACGGAAGTTGGTGGCAAGACGCGTTCTGATCATGTGAGGAACAAAGATGTGTTGCAAATGAGTAATACAAAGCAAAATGTTTTGAGTAAGGTCGAGACAAATATTTTAGGTCGTTTGGCCATGTTGAAGGAATGAATAGTGAGATACTTACCAAAATACACTGGCGGAAAGTGAAAAAAGAACACCAAGAAGGAATTGGCGGACGATCATGAAATTTACATATGTTAATGGGGTCGAGTTTAGGTAGGTGTGATGTAAATTTCGGGACCAATCGGTGAGGGCTTAAGCCACAGCACGGCATAATATGCAAATTATTGTTGGTGGTATTTAAAGAGTACGGCAAAGTGAATGTAATCAGTCGTCGGCGTACGGACACGTGCGAAGATCCTGAAGAAGCGGCATGGCCTGGACATGGAAGACGTGTACGATATCAGCAGTTATCGGACTTTGACCGAGGTCGTCTAGTCGGGCTTTGCGAGGCCGGGTGGTCGTATCGTCGTATTGCGGAGCGAATTGGACGGGAAGTATCGGTGGTGGTACGATGGTGGCGTAGATGGTCCGAGGAACATTCCCACACGATAAGACGTGGAACCGGGAGTCACAGACGGACTGATGAGCTGACCGATAGACGCATAAAAAGAGCGGCGTTGTCAAGCAGAACATCCACTGCGACGCACATCCGAGCAGCCGTTGCACCTGAGGGGACTGTGCGAACAATCGGCAACCGTCTACGGGATGCAGGACTACGTACACGTGTGCCTCCGGCATGTGTACCTCTGACTCCAGCCTACCGTCAGGAACGGCTGCAGTGGTGTCGCCAACGTTTGCACTGGAGATCGCAATGGCGATCTCTTGTGTTCAGCGATGAAAGCAGATTCTGCTTCGGAGCCTCCGATGGCCGTATGCGTGTTCGCAGACGCACAGGGGAGCGTCTCCACCCTTCTTGCATCCGCCAGCGACACACAGGGCCTACACCTGGTCTCCTGGTGTGGGGAGCGATCAGCTATCACTCCCGTACACAACTAGTGTTTGTACCGGGTACGGTAAGCAGCACCTCCTATATCAACAACATCCTTCAGCCCGTTGATGTGTCATTTGTAAGGTCGGTCCATCGTGGTGTTTTCCAGCAAGATAACGCACGCCCACACACGGTACGTGCAACGCAACATGCACTTGAGAGTGTGAGACAAGTTCCATGGCCTGCACGTTCACCGGAGTTGTCCCCCATTGAGCACGTGTGGGATTTTAAAGGACAACGACTTATCCGGTCTCCACGGTCAGCCACAACCATCCCTGATTTACGCGTCCAGGTTGAGGATGCTTGGAACTCAATACCCCAAACTTACATCCAACATCTGTACGACAGACGCCATGCCAGAATTGCACAGTGTGACGCAGTTCATGGTGGCTCAACCTCGTACTAACCATGTTACATGGAAATGTTATTTTTCAGTTTACCAGCAAATACAGCTGTATTTTGCCATAATATTTTGATCACGTTATGCTCTGTATTCCGTTATTATGCTGTGTACATTTCATTGGTATCAGACGTCTCCTTCTTGGTGTTCTTTGTTCACTTTTCGCCAGTGTAATTTATTCTGCCCAAATAGAAGGAAAGAAACGTAAAAGAAGGCCAAAAAAAGATCGTAATAAGGCCAGATTCAGCAATGTCTGCATGAGAAAGGGAATGAGGATGAGTATGAAGTACATGCAAAAGGTGCTGGGTAAGACGTGTGATGGATGTCAGCGGAGCTCGAATTATGTGCCAAAATTGCTGTAAATTGAGACGTTTGATATACCAACAGTAAGTGACATCGAGGGCCATCAGTTTTAAATTTAATCTGGAAGATGTGCTTTGTTTGAGGAGCTAACCACCGAATCTTAGAGAATGTCTTAGTGGTATACATGTATGTTAGAACAAAAAAAAAAGAAGAAAAGAAAAAGAAAAATGAGCAAAAAAAAGGAAAAAAATCATAGTCATAAAATATTCTGTTGTTGAATGTTGTTATTAGCTTTTGTTAGTAGCTAATGATTAATGATCTGAAATATTCTGATAAAGCGTAATTGTATAAATTGAACGCTTTGGCGGCTGTCTACATTATTGCATTACAACTTTGTGGGATTTTAAGTTTTGTCAGTTTCCTATGTTACTTCCTCAGATGATGTGATAAACGTGTAGCTGGTTTTAAAACTTAACAAAATCTGTTGGCAAATCAAAATGACTCAGGTATCTCCTTTGCACATTTTCTGTATTTTCTATGAAGTTTTGCACATTTTTGTTACTGTTGCTATAAGTGATTAATGGCATTAACAAGTCTGCGTTAGTCCGGTCAATGATATATACTTATTTTACTCCAAAGCAACTAATTTGCTTCTAGGTATAGTCACTTGTGATGACTGAATAGCAGGTTAATGTGCTAATCCGGGTTGTTCTATCACTAAGTTCGATTTAAAATGATTTGAATTTTGTCCTTACATAGCACACCAGGGTCTAGTACATAATGCACTAGCGTTTAACATTTCTGTCTAAAAAATCTAAAAGACTTTAGAGAGTTCTTTTGGATGTGAAAATGTTACAGCAGTAAATGTGATTCTTGTAGATAACCATTTAGGAAGTTGAAAATTCTATTTGGTTGTTCGATTAATACGTTTTTCAGGTGATAGGGTCTCTCTCTCTTTCTCTCTCTAAGAGCCCAAGAGTGCCAAAGTACCACTATTAATGACGAAAACCAAAACCAAAAATGCAACATCAAGTATTACAAAAATACCCTGTAAGGAAGCACGCATGAGGACTATATGAAACGATGATATAGGTGGACACAAAAAAGACTGACAACATAAAATTAGAAAAGAACACCGACACAACAGAGCAGAGAATCACATCACAGTGATCATTTAAAATGCTATGAAAGATTTCCGGATCTGTTTATGTAATTGGTAGAAGCAGAAAACAAGCACTTTCATAAAGTAATAGACAACACACACACAAACATGAAGAGCATTCAGGTGAATTATATGTTTCCCCCATAAGGGCAGTTTCGACATATAACAAGTACTGGAAACGTGCGAGTAAAACTTCCTATCTGCTGTTCTGGAGAAAACTTTGTCATAGGTCAAGAACATGCTTATTATCATGCTATTTGTCCACTACTTGTTGGTCCGACACAACCTACCACATACACGTAATTATGCTCTCGAAATAATCGGTGGAACAATGGCAAGGCTGTGGACACCAACGAGGAATCGCAGTTGGCAACAACATTAGCCGTCTAGCTTACCTAGCTTCCAGCATAGCTTTACATCAAGCATAAACAAAACTGAAGACAGGCCACGTTTTAAGAATGGAGCTAGCCTCTCACACGATAGTGGGAATGCTGATCGCCACTTCCGCAGCGGAGAAGCTTTGCCGAAGGCTCCACGAGTGGAATTAAATCATAGTACGCTGATGAGGTTTCGACTATACGTAAATAAATTTTAAATACAGCTCATGTATTTCCGCTGAAATTAGTTCATGGCTTTTGTGAAATCCGTTCGAGGCACAGACCAATGGGGCCAAGTACTTCGAGGCAGATGTGAATATCAAAACGAAGTCAGAGTGAAGAAGCCAGTTCTAAGCATATAATTTCTGGTACAGTGACAAAGAAGTAGATGTTTTAGAAAGTATTATTACCTGTAACTAAACAGGTGCCATGGGGCACATCATAATCACTGGTCTCTCCGTTCAACGACGCATCGATTCGATAATTCCTGTACTATTGCAGACATTCGGAGTTTAAACGCTGGAAAACGTGATTCTCGATTCTAGAACTGGTAAGCATGCTAAAGATTGAAAGCTGCATTGTGTGAAGGATAATTCGGAAGTGACCAACTTTCAATAGAATTGAAACTACAGCTACAGACAACCTAACTCCAGGGTCAGGTCGTGGGATTGTGTGTAAAGTCTAGGCACCGAAGAAATGCAGAGGGCCGCCCCGGTGGCGCAGGGGTCTAAGCGATGGACTCTGATCATTCGTCCAAACGGGGTCCGTGTTCGAATCCCGGTGAGACATGAATGTTGTGTTTGTCTTACGGCACTGGCTCTCTCCCTTCTTTGGAACCAGTGACCATAAATTAGGGACGGGCGACTGCTCATAGCCCATTGAGTTGTTCACGGTGGTCGTTAAACCTCCAATCAAAAAACAAAAAACTGCAGAGGGCTCCCGTACACAATCGTATTGCCTGATAATGAACAGTATCCAGCAGCAGGAGAGCCGACTGGTAGGTAGAGCAATATACCACATTTCCGTAATCAAATTTCGACTGTATCACGCACAGTAAATGCAGAGCAGTGATTACCTGTCTTATACCAAGAATCTTCCCGGGAGAGAGAGAGAGAGAGAGAGCCATCAGTATGTGGCAAGGTTTCACAAGAGAAATCTTGTGTCGTCGCACGTCGCTCGGAAGGAAAACGCACGATCTACGGTAGGACAAAGGCAATGTTTAACCGGTAGAACTGTTATAGATGTGAAGCCTTAAAATAGCCCAAGTTCTTGGCGGAATCCCCGTCTGAAACAGAAATGAATTCAGGGCGTTTTTTTATGTGAAAGGGCAAAACCGTTCCTGGTAGCCGATGTAGTGATTATATCAAATGCTTACAGCAAATGACATTTAATAAAGCGCATACTTGAAGAAGATCAAATGATAAGTGAATAATCCGCAAAAGCAGTACCATATGCTGTAGGTGGAAGATAATGGTAGGTGTTATTTATGCAAGAGATGAACAGTGTGGCAGATAAAATGCAGCTTTCAGGTAGGCTTTGCCTTAAAACCAAAGCATACAGAGCATCTCGCCTAGGTGCACCTGCAACGCTTATTAACAACAAACGCTGACGCGCATGCAGCACTTAATATCAACAAGCGTAAGCGCATCTGCAACACCAAATCAGCAACAAAAGAGGAGAGATTCTCTTGCTTCCAGATATCTTGGAGGTTGCATAGAACACAATGCCGCCACGATCGGGTTTTTTGTCTTCTGAGGATCGAAAATGAGGGACACCACGTTGGGCCTCATATACAAACGCCTCATGTAAGGATGCTTCAAGGAGCAGATAACCATGGTGATGGATGAAGACATTACCTCCTTTGTGATGAATGACGACCGTACCTGCTTTGTGATGTATAACGACCGTACCTGCTTTGTGATGGATGACGACCATACCTGTTTTGTGATGGATGACGACCGTACCTGCTTTGTGATGGATGACGACCGTACCTGCTTTATGACGGATGACGACAGTACTTGCTTTGTGATTACAATAAGGTGTAGCAACTCTTCATGTTGTGACTTAACGTTCATTAACCATTAAGAGCATGAAGTTAGACAGTGAATAAGTGAGCGCAATAGGACGATAACTGGAGGCACGATTCGGGTCTTTTGACAGGTTTTGGGAACAAAGTTGAAAAGCTTTCCGGCGTAAGTCCGAGAAACAATGCCCCGTTCAAATCCTTCTGAATAGTAAAAGACGAGATGGCGACAGATGCCGTAGGTTATCATAATTTGAAGCCATCAAGGCTGACAGACGTCGCGTCGTACTGATGCAGAACTACCAACTCCACCACCGTGAAGGGTCTATTATTTAAATCTGTTTGGAAAAATGGCACAAAGGGCAGTTACTTTTTTGTTGCCTGCGCCTTTGTCCGATGAAAAAGGCAGGAAAAAAACTACCTTTGAACACAGCTGCAAAAGCTTTGCCCCGACAAACTGCAATATCCGTGTTATCCTCATGCCTGCGCTCGTAACTCTCAGGAATTTAGATCTGATGAGAACTGTGGTTCTCTGTGATCATGCACTTCTTATCCTTTTCCTAGATGACTTTGGAACTGCAGTTAGTAATGATGGAAGGCACGTATCGAATCCAAGATTCCGTCTTATTGATGAAACGAACCGAATAAGACACTGGGCTTAAGAGGTACCAGGTTCTATGTCGGTTGGGCAACTCGTGAACTTAAACCAGGCCTTATGCTGCGCTCTGCTAACAGCTATGCACAAAGCGTTACGTCAAATAAGGTTTCAGGATGTGACCTTTGTGAAAGTTTTAGTATAGCCAGATTAGGCATAAAACAGCACAGCGGACGATGGTCGGATTCATTTTCCATCATGGGGCAAAATGATGGAACACCATCTCCGTACACAAAAAACTTATGAGCAAATGATCACTGCCACAGAGATTGTCACACACCATCCAGGACGCTTGACAGACACTAACAGTTGTGACACACCATGACACGGTGAACCCAGTGTCAAATCAAGAGCTGTGAAGCTACGGTTGGGTTCGTGGAAATAAGTGTGAGATCCGGTATTATGTACACAAAGAGAGGATGAGGACAGAAGAGACTCGAAGACCCCTGGAATCAATGCTGCCACAAAGGTCGATAGGCATTAAAACCATTGAAGAATACGAAAGGTGGAGACACGTGATCTTCAAACAGCTCCACATCCGCAAAGTTCACGTATTCATCCGGTGGCAAATAGATGCAGCAGACAGTAAGAGGCACAGACACAAGCATCGAAAGAGTACCTGACACCTGCGGTAAAGGCGGAACACAGTAACCTGCGTTACATTTATATGGTGAGAGGCAAGAACACCTACTGCCTCACACACAATATTGCCAGATACTTTGTCCTTCCTAAATGTACTGTAGCCCTTCACTTAAAAGCGCGTAGTATTGTCGAAGTGCATATAGGAAAACCAGTGAGCACGACCAAAACACATTATCAAATCAAGACCCGAAACCTCGACAATTCAACATGAAGCACGGAATATTCAACATACGGAAAAAAAATCCCAACACCACGAAAAAATAGTTGTAGAGGAATGAAATGGCTGCAATACATTTGTATAAGTAACATATTTAATCGATTAAGGATTCAAGATCACAGCCTAATGTAAGCGCGAGAAGAGCCATTTTAAAAGTGAAATGCTGGTTCATTAATAACCGGTGTAACCGCCAGAATGTTGAATGAAAGCACGCAAACGTTCATGTATTGTGTCGTACAAGTGCTGGATGTCAGTTTGTGGGATGGAGTTCCATGCCTGTTGCAATTGGTCGGTCAATACAGGGACGGTTAATGCTGGTTGGGGGTGACGCTGGAGTGGTCGTCCAATGATGTTCCATACGTGCTCGATTGGTGAAAGATCTAGTGATCTAGCAGGCCACGGCAACATGTCGACACTCTGTAGAGCATGTTGGGTTACAACAGCGGTATGCGGGCGAGCGTTATGCTGTTGGAAAACACCCCCTAGAATGCTGTTCATGAATGGCAGCACAACAGGTTGAATCACTAGACCGACGTACAACTGTGCCGTCAGGGTGCGTGGGATAACCACGAGAGTGCTCCTGCTGTCATAGAAAATTGCTCCCCAGACCATAACTCCAGGTGTAGGTCCAGTGTGTCTCGGCCGCAGCCAGCTTGGTTGCAGGCGCTCACCTGGCCTCCTTCTAACCAACACACGGCCATCACTGGCACCCAGGCAGAACTGGCTTTCATCAGAAAACACAACAGATCTCCACTACGTCCTCCAATGAGCTCTAGCTTGACACCACTGACGTCGCAAACGGCAGTGGTTTGGAGTAAGTGAAATGCACGCTACAGCGCGTCTGGCTCGGAGCTGTCCTTCAAGTAACCGATTTGTAACAGTTCGTTGTGTCACTGTGGTGGCAACTGCAGCCCGAATTGCTGCCGCAGACGCGGTACGATGCGCCACAACCATGCGCCGTACACGGCGGTCTTCCCATATCAGCAATGCCACGTGGCCGGCCGGAACCCGGTCTTTTTGAGGCAGTACCTTCCCTTGACCACCGCTGCCAACAATCATGCACAGTGGCTACATTCCTGCCAAGTCGTTCTTCAATATTGCGGAACGAAAATCCACCTTCTCGTAGGCCTATTACACGACCTCGTTCAAACTCCGTGAGCTGTTGATAATGGCTTCTTCGTCTTCTTAAAGGCATTCTTGACTAACATCAACACACTACGTCGAATCTCAACGATAACTAACGCTCACGAACGTTACTGCGCGTATTTACAGCAAACCTGCTTTGCATGTTCCGAAGGGCGCTAGTAGCGCCACACGTATGCGCCGAGCGCGAAATTTGCACAGACGTTATCTTACAGTTGTACTCTCACCGCCTACCAACTATCGTTTATCTAACACAACCCCTTCTTGGTGTTGGGATTTTTTCCGTCAGTGTATAATGAAGAGAATAAAACGACAACTACGACGAACTGACAAGGGAAACTATCGGACCTCCTGACGACAGTTGTCACAGAAAATTATGTGTATTACAAGCATCACACCAAAGTAACAGGTGTGAAGTACGGCATTTCGCAATCCCACGCAACTCCTAGAACATGGCTTATAAAAGTGGGACGCCCGCATGTAATGTATGCAGCCATAAAGTGTCAAACGACATGTAAATGTGGGTGTGATGTGATTGGGTGGTACGGCGCATGCCTGGAAGGTGTCCTGCGTTGTGTACGTCAGTGACGGTTAAACGTGAGTAGTGTGAGACAGCGCACGGGCCTATTCTTACTCATACAAATATTGTGTTGTGTGGTTTAAGACAATGGCTTGTAACCCTCATGCTGTAGTACAGATACTGGTGAACGAGGTGACGCAGAAATACCAAGCGGACGATACGGGTCCAACGCACATTGACGGGCGAATAAAGGCGGGACACAGTAATCTGCGTTACAATCCCATGGTGATAGGCAAGAACACCGACTGCCTCACACACAATATTGCCAGACACTTTGTCCTTCCTAAAAGTGCTGCAGCCCTTCACTTAAAGCACGTAATATTGTCGAAGTGCATAGAGGAACACCAGCGAGCACGACCCAAACACATTATCAAATCAAGACCCGAAACCTCGACAATTCAACATGAAGGATGGAATATATAATAAAGAGAATAAAAGAAAAACTACGACGAACTGACAAGGGAAACTATCGGACTTCCCGACGACAGTTGTCGCAGAACGTTCTGTGGTGGACAACCATGACACTAAAGTAACAGGTGCGAAGTACGGCACTTCGCAATCCCACGCAACCCCTAGAACATGGCTTATAAAAGTGGGACGCCCGCATGCAATGTATGCAGCCATAAAGTGTCAAACGACATGTAAATGTGGGTGTGATGTGATTGGATGATACGGCGCATGCCTGGAAGTTGTTCTGCGTTGTGTACGTCAGTGACTGTTAAATTTGAGTAGTGTGAGACAGCGCACGGACCTATTCGAACGCATACAAATATTGTGTTGTGTGTTTTAAGAAAATGACTTGTAACCCTCATGCTGTAGTACAGATACTGGTAAACGAGGTGACGCAGAAATACCAAGCGACGGGCTCCAACGTACATCGAGAGGCGAATTGCAAGGCAGTTGTATAGCGTTTTGGAGCAACATGTCATTCTCCAATGACATGTTTGCCGCCCCGGTGGCGCAGTGGTCTAAGGCGCTGGCCTATGATCATTCGTCCGTAAGGGGTCCGGGTTCGAATCCCGGTCAGGCATGGATGTTGTGTTTGTCTTACGGCACTGGCTCTCTCCCTTCCCTGGAACCAGTGACCCTAAATTAGGGACGGGCGACTGCTTATAGCCCATTGAGTTGCTTACAGTGGTCGTTAAAACTCCAATAAAAAAAAAATGACATGTTTGAAGGACCGACATTGTAGCGTGATAGTGATGAAACGTCGGACACGTTATCTGAACATAGTGATGCGTCAGGTACTCCAGCACACAACGTGCGAAGCAGTTCGAGTTTCTATGAGCCATCACCCCCAAAGTGAAACGAAAAAGAAATCACGAACAGTTTTCCGGACAAACAACGCAGAGTGACAATGTAAAGGTCGCAACTGCCCGTAAATACAAAATATCACCAGCAAAAGTGCGGCAAATAGTAACGGCTGTTGAGAGTGGTGATTGGTTGGTTGGTTGGTTGTTTGTTTTTTTATGGCGCAAGGGCCATGATTGGCCAAAGAGCGCCAGAGACAAGACAGACAAGCAAACAGTAATAAAAACGTGGTAAAAAGCTTAAAATCTGGCTAATCATGTAAAACTGAAAAATGAGAACGATGGAAGGCCTAAAAAGATAATGAAACAAACAGTATTAAAAACATGATACAATGATTAAAATCTAGCTGATTCAGTAAAACTGAGAAATGAGGATGATGAAAAGGCTAAAATCTAGATACGTTTAAAATAGTCAATTTGTTTAAAAAATGAAAAAACAGCAACAGTATTGCAGTGGTCATTGAGGAGCCGCTGCAGTGTAGCGGCGTCCTCGGTCAACAAATGAGAATGAAAGAAATGAAAACGTACATCACGAAAACGAACACAGGTACACAGCAGATGAGTGACGGTGAGTCGGCAATTGCACGTCTCACACATCGGCGCAGTGTTGCCACACAGCAAAAAGCGGTGAGTGAAACGACAATGCCCAATGCGGAGACGCGCAAGCACCACTTCCTCCCTACGGTTCCGACGATATGTGGATTTCCAAATTTCAAGATTAGGTTTGATACGATGCAGTTTATTTTCCACCTGTTGGTCCCACAGACCTTGCCACGTTCGCTTGATATGGTCGCGAACCAGAAAGCGGAAATCCCGATGAAACAGTGGCAAGCGTGTGACGACCAAAGAGGAAGCAGATCTAGCAGCCGCATCAGCACACTCGTTACCCGAGATTCCAACATGCCCGGGAATCCAACAAAATTGTATCTGGACACCGGCCTCGAGCAAAGAACAAAGAAGCCTTCGTACGGAAAGAAGAAAGGGGTGGTCACAGCAGTCCAACGATGACAGTGACTGTACAACACTCAAAGAATCAGTGTACACCGCAGCCCGTTGATGAGAGCCCGACTGAACATGAAGCAATGCAAGATACACAGCATGCATCTCCGCCGAAAACACCGTGGCCTCAGCTGGGATCCGCGCTACTGACACGTCATCTACACAGACAGCCGCGGATCCAACAATTCCATGCATCTTGGAGCCATCAGTGAAAATGGGGGTGTAGTCAAAATTGAGGTCACGGTGCTCAGCGAAGAGCTGCTGGTACACTGACGCAGGGGTTGAGGATTTATCGAAAGATGTAAAGGTGGTATCAACCATGACACCAAGTGGGTGCGATGGAGGATCCCCAAAGACCCTGGTCTCTCCAACAAGTGACAGGTCGAGCCCTACATCACGGGCTACGGTCGCCATACGAAGACCGAAAGTTGAAATGCAGGAGGGCCGGTTCCCGAATAAACGAGCATGCTGAGGATGAAAAACTGCATCGTATAAAGGATGGTCTGGAAGAGATCTAAGTTTCAAGTAGAATTGAATAGACAGCTGCAGACGGCGTAATTCAAGCGATGGTTCGTTCGCGTCAGCGTAAAGGCTGGGAATTGGAGATGTTCGAAATGCTCCCGAACAAAGACGCAGTGCTTGATGGTGAATAGTGTCCAAAGGCCGGAGAACGGAACGACGAGCAGAGCCATACACGATACAACCATAATCCAGTTTCGACCGTATTAGAGAATGATAAATGCGAATCAACGACACCCTGTCTGCGCCCCATGAGACTCTCGAAAGGATCTTAAGAATAGATAGAGCCCGCAGACAGGAAATCTTGAGCCACCGAACGTGCGCACGGAATGTAAGCGCACGGTCGACGGTCAGTCCAAGGAACTTGGTCTCCAGCAAAACTGGTATGGCTGCACGGTCTAAAAACAGCTCTGGGTCAGGATGGATGCTGCAGCCTCCGGCAGAAATGGACACACGCTGTCTTGTCGGGAGAAAGACGAAACCATTGCTATTCGCCGCTTTAAAGATCTGATTAATTGCAGACTGCAACTGCCTTTCAATAAAATTCATGCTGGATGACGAGCAGAAAATGTGTAAATCATCAACATAAACTGTAGCCGAAACCGCAGGAGGAAGATTTGTTAAGAGACAATTAATGCGAAGGATGAACAATGTGACAGATAAAATGCAACCTTGAGGAACACCTTGTTCTTGATGGAATGTTGCCGATAGCGTCGTACCCAGGCGCACCTGGAACACCCGATTACGAAGAAAATTTAAAAGAAATGTCGGAAGATTTCCTCGCAATCCGCATGCGTGGAGGTCACGGATAATACCATGCCGCCACGCACGATCATAGGCTTTCTCGATGTCAAAGAATACAGAAACCAGGTGCTGCCTACGCACGAACGCCTCGCGCACAGATGTCTCAAGGTGCAGGAGATGATCGTGAGGTGAACGATGACGGCGAAAGCCGCTTTGTGATGGTGAAAGTACTTGATGATATTCTAAAAAATGAATTAACCGGGAATTAAATATGCGTTCAAGAACTTTACACAGACAGCTAGTGAGAGCAATTGGACGATAACTAGAGGGAGACTTAGGATCCTTGCCAGGTTTGGGAAAAGGCAGAACAACTGCTTTTCGCCAAGATTCCGGGAAACTGTGGTCCGACCAAATACGATTGTATAAGATTAAGAGATTCTCGAGAGACGACTGCGAGAGATGACGGAGCATGTCATAATGGATGCCATCGGGACCGACCGATGTAGCGCCGGACCGATGCAGAGCCACCTTGAGTTCAACCATGCTGAAGGGGGAGTTATATCCGGTGTCGAGAAAAGGCGCAAAGGAGATTCTCTGGCGTTCCGCAGTGGATTTAATCCTCAGAAAGGAGGAAGGATACGCCAGGTCACTCGACACGGAGGCAAACGCCTCCCCCAAGCAATCAGCAATCTCCCCGACTCCAGCATATGTGCAGCCGTTACTCTCGAGAATAGAGATCTGGTGAGAGCTGTAGTTACCCCGGATCTTACGAATCTTGTCCCACACACTTTTCGAACTGGCACGTGAAGTGAGAGATGAAACATACTGGATCCGAGACTCCCTCTTGCTACGTCGACGCACCAACCGAGCATAGGATTTTGCTCGTTTGAATGTAACGAGATTAGCATCGGTTGGATAACGCCGAAACGTAGACCAGGCCTTATGTTGAGCTCTCCTAGCCGCTGCGCATTCAGGGGTCCACCAAGGTTTCGGACTTCTGGAGAGTGTCGTAGATGTTTTTGGTATAGAAAGATCAGCTGCCTGAAGAATACAATTTGTGACTTCAAGAACCGCTGCGTCGATTGACTCTTGGGTCACCATTGCAGAAGAGATCAAAGCTGACGGCGTGAAGACCTCCCATCTCGCACGCTCCATCCTCCAACGAGGAGGGCGGGAGGCAGAAGTTGGCATGTTGGCATGATGCGAGAGCAAAATCGGAAAATGGTCGCTCCCGTGGAGGTCGTTACACACCGTCCACGACCAGTCAGCAATAATTGATGGTGATCCCAAGGTCAAATCGATCGCACTGAAGGATCGTGTCGGTTCATGGAAGTACGTGTCAGCACCGGTGTTAAAAAGGCACAAAGAGGCCGAGGACAGAAGAGACTCTATGCGACGACCTCTCGTGCTGATGCTGACACTACCCCACAAATGATGATGGGCATTGAAGTCACCTAGTATTAGAAAGGGTGAAGGCAGCTGATCAACCAATCTCTCCAGTACCGAGACGCTCACGTTCTCGTCCGGCGGCAGATAGACACTGCAGACAGTAAGAGGTACAGGCATAGAAATACGAACCGCCACGGCCTGCACAGTTGTGGAAACCGCGACGGAAGATACCGGAACCCTGTGAGGGACGAGAATAGCGACTCCCCCACAGGCTATATTTCCAGACGAGTTATCAGTCCGAAATGCACTGTAGCCTCGAACTGAAAGCAGGTCCGATGGTTTAAGCTTCGTCTCCTGTAGACAAAGGCACACCGGAGAGTAAAATGAAAGCAGATGTTTCACGTCATCAAAGTCCGTCCAAAAACCTCGACAGTTCCACTGAATGATTGAAGCCATGGTTATTAGTGAAATGAAAATGAAAATGATCAAACAAAGTCCGGCTCCATCGCCTCTGCTGGGGGTTCCCCCAGATCTGGAGGCGTGTGACCAGGGGCTAAGATCGGAGCATGTTTTGTCCCAAGTGTCGTACCGGGAGGCGCACGACGTTGAGTCGTTTCCTGAGATTTTGTAGGAGAAGAAATGCGTTTCTTATCCTGGGCTTTGGTATTTTTGTTAGAAGAAGTGGCCTGAGTTCCCTTGTTGGGGGTGGGATGAGTCTGCTTCGGCGAAGTGGTGGGTGGCGCTTTTAGACCCCTAGCTCGAGACTGGAGTGCCTCCAGTCCGGCTGCGATGATGTCGTTAACATTGAATGGACATTTAAGGGGGATCTCAATGTCGGTCTGAGTGGCAACCATAAATTTGGAAACCATCACTGAAGCGTATGATCGCCGATCAGATGTAACAGGAACCACTTTTCTTCTGGCCTCAGGATAGGAAATATTTTCCACCGTTTTGATCCTTTGGATTTCCTTCTCCTCCTTCCACTTGGGACAATCTTTGGCTGATGCCGCGTGTGAACCCTTGCAGTTCACACAAAACTCAGCCTCGGCCACACATTCCTGCAGAAGATGTTCTGTGGCACCACAGCGTGCACACCGGGGATTGCTCCTGCACGACTGCTGAGAATGGCCATAAGACTGGCACCTAAAACATCTCAAAGGGTTAGGGATGTACGGGCGTACCTCTAGGTGAAGATACCCTGCCTTGATGGACGTAGGCAGCGAAGGGCTATCAAACGTTAAAATGATGTTGCGGGATGGGACGGACTGCCCATTCCGCCTAAAGAGTATACGCCGCACACCCGTAACTTGTTGACTCCTCAGTTCTTCTAATAGCTCTTCCTCAGTACACTCAACGAGGTCCTGAGAGGAGATAACGCCTCGAGATGAATTTAGGTATTCATGGGGTGTTATTTTGACAGGAGTCTCCAGCAGCGTGGTGGTGTTAATAAGTGTGGTACTGTAGGCCACAGTGTACATCTCTACAAGAAGATCTCCAGATTGGAGCTTCTTTACGCTCTTGGGAGAACTTGCTATGGATTGCAGTGCTTTGTTAATCCAAAATGGACTTTTGGCACTCAAAGGCTTTGAAGGGTCCAATGAGTGCACAAAAAAGAATCTGGCATTCGAGCAATCGGGCACATGCTTTTTAGCGGAAGGAGCTAAGCCTTCCTCAATACCTCTTTTGGTTTTAGGTTCGTGGGAAATTTCATTTTGAGTCATAAAAAGTTTTTAGAATTCGTCCGCCGACTTCCCCACCCACAATCGAGCCCAACGAGGGAGAGCCGGAGGTCCGCAAGCCCAAGTGGACGCAGGACACGGCTCTAGGGATAGCAAGCGGATATAGCAAGTTGATAGGGCAGACATACGCTCGGCGTGCACCCAGACTTTCCCATGCCTGGGGAACACCCCTTTGGCATGCCCACCCTATCCCCAGACTCACCCTGTCGTACGAGACGACAAGCCGTAAGAGGTCTGGGCTCCACTCGGCCACAGACCTCATTGACTAGGAGTGGGTTATTTCCCAGCCGCCCATTTAGGGTGAAGCAGGGGGCAAAGAGGAGTGTTGGCAACTGGCGACAACAACACCCAGGCCTCCAGAAACCTCAGCCTCCAGCATCCCCTTTTCCACCTTACGGGTCACCACACGCGGCAAACGTGCAGGTAGGTCTAGCTAACCAGCTCGGAAAAACAAAAGGAACATAAAACGGAGAAGACAGGAAAGAAAAAGATAAACTCAAATCCAGAGCTGGCGCATAATCACAACCTCAGCAACCTACAACTGAGGCGGGAGCGTGTCAAGTGAAAAAACAAAAAACATAAAAAATGTGAAAATTCACATCTAGTTCAAGTCGGCTCGGGCCGTGGGGACGCCATCCCCCAGCAGCTGGATGAACAGCTGTCCCTTCGGTTACATAATCGTTCAAGACGAAAAGATAAATTGATCCGTCACAAGGTCAGCTCGGGCCGTGGGGGCACCGCTCCCCAAATAAGTGGAAAACCAGTTATCCCCGTGCGGGGTGAGAGTGGTGATACGATGGAACACAAAACTGCACGCATTCGCCAGCATATGTACACCAAATTCCCAGATGCGCGTAACACGGGACTCTCAATTCACTACTGGCATTTAAAGACGTGGGCGAAGGAAGCAGCTCACGCAATGGGTGTCCTCAATTTTAAAGCCAGCCCATATATCCTGCACAAATTCAAACGCCGCTATAAAATCTCATCACGCAAGGTCACGAGGTTCGTTGCCATGCGGGATGTTACCCTTGACATGGCTTTAAGGAACAGCGCATTGGAGTTTGTACGAGATGTTACGGACTACATTACTGCCAATGCAGTTGATGCCGACATGGTGTTCAATACCGACCAAACTCAATTTGAATATGAACTAACGTCAAACAGGACACTGTCACTGACTGGGGAGAAGACAACTGAAGCTGTTGTGCAATCCGTTGCATCGACTACCCACTCCTGTACCATTCCGCTGCTTATGCCCATGTCAGGACGCCTTGCAAAGAAACTGTGCATCTGCTTTCAGGAAGCGGGTGGTAAGTTTGGAAAACGTGTTTCCGAAACAGTATGAGGTAACCAACCTCCAAATATAGGATGTAACTGCAGCACCAGTGGTAAGATGTCCACAGCTCTCGTTCTATCCTGGATGCGTAAGGTACTGGAACCAGAGCTAACAGGACCTTCCCTTCTCTTACTGGATTAGTGGTGTGGTCAAACTGACACTAGTTTGCCAGCCAAAGCCTTCGATGACAGGCACGTCAATTTGCACAAAAAAATCATACCACCGAAAGCCACCAAATACTTCCAGCCCCTTGATGTGTATTTTTTCGACAATACAACGTGTTTGCACGACGCATGGAGGAGTACATACGTTTTGATGAGATACATGGCGTCAGCCTGCATGACAGAATCTTCATTTTCATGTTGAATTTATTTACATACAACCAGTTGTGTGCACCACAGTACCAACCTATGCTTCGCTATGCGTGGACGGCGTCTGGATACTTGCCACACGAAACGCCTCTTCCATTCCGTAATGTGTTGGACATCAATTTTGCTGTGCGTGACAAGTGCATCGCTCCTGATTGGGATTCCAGTGCCGTCATGGCTTCATACATTACATGCGGGAGTCCCAATTTATTAAGCTATGTTCTAAGGGTTGCGGGTGACTGCGAAATGCCGTGCTTCACACCTGTTAATTTGGTGTCATGCTTGTCCACCACAGAACGTTCCGTGACGATTGTCGTCGGGAGGTCCGATAGTTTCTCTTGTGAATGAATAAGAAAGCTTAAAAGCCACCACAGTTTATCAGATGGCGTGGCAATTCTTCCGCTTTCCGGTGTGACGTCTTATCTGGTTGTAAGAATGTTGGGTGCTTGGATCCAGAAGTCTTGTACGAACTCGTCGAACCTAGGGTCTTTGGATTAGACGTCAGCAATGCAGCTCACTGTTTCTGTTTGGATTTCTTACCAATGACTACCCCCTGTGCCCATGTGAAGGAACAGATGTACTGGAACGGCTAGGCGAAGAGTAGGGTTGCGTCGCCATCCACTGCTTGGCGGCCACCACAAAATGTTAAGTGCGCTGTTTTGACGAAAGAAAAACCTTCCGTTTTTCATTCGCGACTGCTTATAACCCATGAATTTGCTCATTTTTGTCGTTAAACCTGAAACAAATGAAAAATTTGCCTACTGGTACTTTTACTTACTCGAATATCCTAACATCTTGAACGACTTACTCTTCAGTCCATTTCGGACACTGCTCAAACGATGGTGCATGCGCACCAGAGATGTTAGCATAGCGCTGAGCATTAGCATCAAAATTCGATAAAGCACTGTCAGAGGTGGCGCAGTTCCCTCACCAATGATCACTACTGCACAACTGTTTTGACAGTCCGTAAGCCTGGAATTTAAAACATAGGAGAAGGTTATGAATATACGTATGAACGCACATCATGACGAACACATCACTCTGTCATGATCTGCGGCGGGGTGGATTTTGAAGGTGAAAATCAGGTAGAGATGAAACAAACCTCTTATCACGTTTCAGTTGGATGCGTGGGACAGTAATAGCCCATGTTTTTTTAATTCTGGAGATGTAAGACAAAAACCGCAAAAACAAAAAGAAAAGGAAAAGAATAAGCTTCCTGATATTTTTGTTCATAAAAATTAGGTTTTTTGAGTTTTATTTTTTAACTATGTTTGGAAACTTTTTCGGAATGTAAACGCGTCTTCTGAATATTTATTGCAGTAACACAAGTAACAGACACTGTGACTGATCAAAGCAACTTTTGCAAGGTCGAAAAAAATATGAGGCTCCAGTTTTTCTAGTTGTGAATTTTTAGAATTTTTTTCAAGAGCGTCTAAGATTTGTTATAAATTGGGTTTCTAAAGACTTTGAGTTTTTGAATGTGAGATTTTCCATAAATATGTCTCAGTTCAGAGAGTCGTAATTCAAAAAATGTTTGAAGCAAGGCTTCCGAAATTTATTTTTATACAGTATTAAGACAGATATTTCTTCTAATAAATCGAAAAAGTTAGCCCATGAGTTTTTTCTAAGGGCACAAGTGATATGCCGATTCCAAATATTTTACTACTTTTAACCAAGGCAATTTTGCAGATAAATAATTTGAGTTTAATTCCTAAATATTTGGCCGTCACGTTACTTGTAGAAAAGAATTACTTGTGTGCTGGTAGTATTAACTTCCAACGAATAAAATACAGTTTCAATTCGGAAATTTAATTCTGCAATTTTGTTACAGCATGAAGTGCATTAATTAATATGTAAGACACACCAATGACGGTGTAGTCATCACATAATACAAAAGTTTGTCCTCTTCCTTAAGAAAAACAAAAATGAATATTGAATAGCCAGTTGTCATTAAAAAATGTTTGAGTGGTACATCTGCTTTAATAGTTCTGTACGGTCCTCTCGTGTTTTTAATTTTTTTGTAGTTTCTGTTTTGGGACAGGTGCTGCACAGTAAGTTTTAATTTCAATGCTCCATGCGAAACGTTACTACAGTCTCCGAATCCATCCCAGAAAATAGTGGTGGTATATTTTTAATTCTAGCTATTATGTATGTTTTCGGTAACTTCGGTTTACTGGTTTTTTGAGGAGTTCCCTGCTTGAAAACCACTTGCCAGGAATAACTTCGTGATTGTTTCAACACGTTAATGCAATAAACAGAGTAATTTTTCCAAAGTTTTCCCTTTTCGCTGGTAAGAGAGAAATTAGTTTGTAATTTTGCAGGAGTGATTACTGTCTGATCTAGAAAATCATATTACATCCAGGAAATATGAAAATTTGATCGCATTTTAAAAAATCTCTGCAAAAAAGTTACACTTGAATATAGATAGCCATAAGGTTATAAAAATTATGTTTGAATTCTATCTATTCGTGGATTTTGTTCTGGTTTTAGTGGAATTTTGTAATCCTCAATTTTTGCATTCCGTTCCTCTTTTTATGAATTTGAAGGCTACTGACTAGGAAAAGTGCTCAATTTGGGCGATCTGAAGCATGCACTGCTGCTGGTTGTATGGCTGACTGGCCTTTTTGCCCAAGCAGTTTTGTAGAGTGTTAAATACTTACCGTGCAGGTTCATATCTGTTGCCAAATCATTAGTCGTATAAGGATTTTCAGGGAAGTCAGCAGTTTTCAAGAAATCAGCAGAATGTTTTTTCCTTGACTGAGAAAAATAAATAAATTCGAGCGCTTACATACCGAATTTAAAATGGGGGTGTGATTTTCAGATTTTTATCTTTCAAGAACTTCGTTATTTACCAAATATTGATATTTTTGCCTTTTATATTTTTTACATTGTGCATATTTCTTTTTGTTAAATAAACTCATATTAATTGTTTACTTCATTGTAATTCCAAAATGTTTCTAGTCAACTGAGCAGTAAAACACTATCCCTGAAATTTTTAGATTTCTGTCATCTTCTTCAAATTTTACTTTTTTTTTTGTAATTTTTCTTCGATTCATTGGTGAAGAACATACGGGTCAGCCCTGAGCTCTGCATTCATCTGATATCGTTTAAGATAAAAACGTTTGTACTGTCATTAAATTCTGATCAAAGATAGCACTCAGCAATATATGGAGTCAGATAACCTACGTTCTTTAAATCTCTCTTGAATTCAGAAAAACTTAAATATGATCGAAAAAAGATGTTGATTCACAAATATTTCGAAATAATGTTTTGAATATTTATAAATGGTAAAGTCCAAGTTATTGTTAGTTACGAGGAACTAACAAAATAAGGAACCCTGTGAATTTAAAGACAGTAGCTCATAACTAAAAATTCGTAGAGCTTGAGTTGTTGTTACAACTTAGGTAGGTCCAATGTCAGTGAGTAGAATTGTAATCGCCAGCTGCTACTCTCGTGATATTTTTACAGATACAGTGCTTAGTTTTTAGCAAGCCTTTTTGTAAAAACAGGCCATGCTTATGTTATCACTTCGACCGTCCGTCCGCCCCTTGTGGGCACCACATCTTGGCAGCTATTTGTCCAATTTCAAAAATTATTTTTGCATTCGGAAGCTTGAAATATACGAATGGTGATCCTTGCATTCCGTTTGTTTTACAACGCGCAATTTCGCTGCTAGTGGGCGTAAATGTAGATTACGTCGATTTCAAAATATATTTTATTCCATATATTTACTTCTAAAATTCGATTGAAAAGATTCTTTAACCTTTCGATGCCATTTATATTCGAAACAATTTCAGGTACAGTCACTTTTTCTAGTAATGCATAAATTTCCGGAAGGAGGCGTAAATGTGAATTTCCTTTCCCCCGATATCTCTGCTTCTAAAACTCCGACTTGAAAAATTCTTCCTGAACAGGATACAGGATACAGCTCCTAATGGGAAGTGTTTCGCATATAAATTCTAATTCTTGTGGAAGAATTTGGCCACCAGGTGGTGCAAGTGTCAATTTCTGATTCTGTTGTATTTGCAGCAAAATATGAGCTTCTAAAAACGCGATTGAAATAGTTTCTTCGTCGACCATACCGCTTACCTCGAAAACTTTTTCGGAATATTTGTTCTCAAAATATTGCAGGGTTTCTCCGCCAGGGGCGTAGTTGTATATTTTGCTTTTGTCAATATCTCTGCTTCCAAGCGTCCGATTTGAAAAATTCCTTCTTTGTTGGGGTGCGTTTCTGCGGAGAAATGTGTCTCATATAATTTCAAAATTTTCGAGTAAATCATAGATTTTCCGTTAGGGAGCATAAAGGTAAATTGCGTTTTCCCCGATATCTCTGCTCCTAAAACTCCAATTTGAAGAATTCTTCCAGCATCGAAAACAGCTCTTGATGGGAAATGTTTCGCATATAAGTTCTAAATTTTGATAAAGAATGATGTAAGTCATAAAAGCTGTCTACGTACGATTAAAAAATTATTTTTTTATCGTACGTAGACAGCTTTTATGACTTACATGTTCCTTTCGTGCGAAACACAGTTTTTACCGGATAAAGAATGATTTAGCCACCAGGGGGCGTAAATGTTTTTTTCTGCTTCTGATGTATTTGCAGCAAAATCTGAGCTTCTAAAAACTCGATTGAAAAAATTCTTTCGTGCCCCATATCGCTCACCTGGAAAAACCTTTTCTAAATAATTTCTTAGTAAAATAATCATTGTTTTTTTTCGCTAGGGGGCGTAAATGTATATCTTATTTTCATTTGTATCTCTGTTTCTGAGAGTTCGATTTGAAAAATTATTTTTTTGTTGAAGAGCGACTCCGGTGCGAAATGTTTCTGATATCATTTGAAATGCACAAGTGTGCCACTAGAGGGCGCAAGTTCAAGTTTCTGTTTACAGCAGTATCTGCGGGACTAAAACCCCGACTGAAAAAATTATTTTTCGGTGAGATACTACTAACTATGAAAACTCTTTGTGCGTACTTTCTTCCCAGAATAATGCACAATTTCGCTGGCTATGGACGCCAATATAATCTGTTTTCCTCAATTGTACTTACAACTAAATGGGCTATTGAAAAAATTATTTCAACACCGGATGCCATTTACCTTGTGCGATTAAAAAAATCTTTCAATACCGGATGGCATTTACCTTGTGGAACACTTTAGGTTTGCATTTGAGTCTTTCAGTTCACAGTTCTGTCGCCAGGTAGTGTTCGTATACTTTGATTGCAGTTGCATCTCCGCTTCTAAAAACCCTATGCAGTCCCAGTAGGGTAATGCTCTAAACGGTGACCTCGGATCATTCGTCCGCGATTTGTCCAGGTTCGTGAGGTATGGATGTTTCGTTTGTCTTAAGGCACTGGAACCAGTGGCTCTACGTTTGGGAAGGGCAACAGCTTATAATCCATCCAGTTACTCACAGTGGTTGTTAAACTTTGAATAAAATAAAAAAGAACCCTAGTGGGAAATTTCTTTTTTACTGTGTGCCATTCGCTACAATAATTATAGGGAACGTTATCCTCTTTAAATGATGCACAGATTTCCCTCTAGGGGAAATATTATTCCCTCTAATGGAAATAAGGTCAGAGCTTTTTCTCGCTACCTCTGCTGCCAGGTGACGTATTTGAAAAATTATTTTTTCTTAACATAGCTTTTTTCATGAAGAATATTTTTTACTTATTTTCAGCTTTTCCATTATGATTCTTCTGGAAGAAGGAGTAGAGTTATATCCTGTTTCCTTCTATATTTCTACTTTTGACTATCGGATTTGAAAATATATTTGTCTCTGATACTTGCTTTTGCTGTGAGAAACTTTTTGTTCATTATTTGTTGATTTTCGTGACATACATTTCAGCCGCTGGTGGGAGTAAGTAGTTATTTCTAGTTGTTTTTTTTTTATTTATTGGAGGTTAAACGACCACCGTTAGCAGCTCAATGGGCTATAAGCAGTCGCCCGTAACTAATTTAGGGTCACTGGTTTCAGGGAAGAGAGGGAGCCAGTACCGTAAGACAAACACAGCATCCATGCATTACCGGGATTCTAACCCGGACCCATTTCGGACGAATGATCAGAGGCCATCGCTTAAACCACTGCGCCACCAGGACGACTGTTTCTATTTCTGGATGATTTATTGATTGTAGAAATCTGGTTGATTTTTTTTTATATAATTTTATTCCCACTGGAAAGGATTCAAAAGACGTTCTCATTACACAGAACACAAGAAAGATGACTCCGAACTTTCGGGTTTAATAAGCACGACTTTTGAATCCGTTCTGACGCAAATTAAATTTATCAAAGCTATTCAAAGGCAATGGAACCTGTATTGAAAACAATAGTATCTGACGGAAGAAAGAAGTTTTTCAATCCGGTCTTTAATCCCTCAGATATTTGTGTGAACGGAATCTTGAGCTTACGAACTGTTAGAAACAGGGTTATGGACAAAAATAAGATGTGACTTTACGTCCCTTGGTGGGAAAACCATGCATTATTTAAGGAAGAAAGTATTCTCAAAAAGTTTATCCATATGAGCGGTATCGGTCCAAGAAATAAAAAAATTTAGTCGAGTTTTCAGGAGACCAGATTTTGCGACAAATACATCAGAATCAGAAATTAACAGTTATGACCCCTGGTGGCCACACCATTCTTTACAAAACATTAGAAATTATGTGAAAAATATTTTCCATCAGGTCTTGTATGCGATACAGGAAGAATTTTTGAAATAGGAGTTTTAGGAGCAGAAAACGCAATTTACCTTTATGCGCCCTAGCGGAAAAACTTAAATGATTTACGTGAAAATTTTGAATTTATAGGAAAAACATTTCGCATCGGAAACACTATCCAACAACGAAGGAATTTTTCAAATTGAACTTTTAGAAGTAGAGATATTGACAAAAATACGATATACATCTACGCCCCTGGCGTAGAAACCATGCATTATTTCAAGAAGAAAGTGTTCCTAAAAGGCTTGTCGACATTAGTAGCATTGGTCAACAAAAGACTTTTTTTCAATCGAGATTTTAGAAGCTCATATTTTGCTGCAAATACATCAGAAGCGGAAATTAAGACTTACGCCACCTGGTGGCCATACCGTTGTTTTACAAAAATTAAAAATTATGTGCAAAGGATTTCCCATCAGGAGCTGTATCCGGTGCAGAAGGAATTTTTCAAATCGGAGGTTTAGAAGCATAGAAATAGTAGGAAACGCAGGTTACCCTTACGCCCCCTAGCGGAAAGTCTATGAATAACTTGAAATTTTTGAATTTTTAGGAAAAACATGTCACACTAGAAACACTATCCAACAAAGAAGGATGTTTTTAAATCGGACTCCTAGAAGTCGAGATATTGACAAAAATAAGATATACGTCTACGCCCCCTGGCGCAGAAACCATGCACTATTTTCAAAAGAAAATGTTTCTAAAAGGTTTGTCGACACGAGTAGCATCGGTCAACAAAAGACTTTTTTTTCAATCGAGATTTTAGAAGCTCATATTTTGCTGCAAATACATCAGAAGCGGAAATTAAGGTTTACGCCCCCTGGTGGCCAAACCATTTTTTTTTTACAAAAATTAGAAATTATGTGCAAACGATTTCCCATCAGGAGCTGCATCCGGTGCAGAAAGAATTTTTCAAATCGGAGATTTAGAAGCAGAGATATAGGGAGAAACGCAATTTAGCTTTACGCCCCCTAGCGGGAAGTCTATGAATTACTTGACAATTTTAAAATTACAGGAAGCACATGTCATACCGGAAACACTATCCAACAAAAAATGATTTTTTCAAATCGAACCCCTAGAAGTAGAGATATTGACAAAAATAAGATATACATCTACGCCCCTTGGCGTAGAAACCATGCACTATTTTAAGAACAAAAGGTTCCTAAAAGGTTCGGCGACATGAGTAGTATCGGTCTACAAACGACGTTTTTTTTTAATCGATAATTTAGAAGCTCGTATTTTGCTGCAAAGACATCAGAAGGGGAAATTAAGGTTTACGCCACCTGGTGGAAAAACAATTCTTTTACAAAAATTAGAAATTATGTGCAAACGATTTCTCATCAGGAGCTGTATCCGGTGCAGAAAGAATTTTTCGAATCGGAGGTTTAGAAGCAGAGATATAGGGCGAAACGCAAATTACCTTTACGCCTACTAGCTGAAAGTCTATGAATTACTTGAAAATTTTGAAATTATATGACAAACATGTCACACCAAAAACACTATCCAACAAAGAAGGAATTTTTCAAATCGGACTTCTAGAAGTAGAGATATTGACAAAAATAAGATATACATCTACGCTCCCTGGCGGAGAAAATGTGCTCTATTTTGGGAAGAAAATATTCCAAAAAGGTTTATCGATGTGAGTGACATCAGTCCACGAAAGAATTTTTTCAATGAATATTTTAGAAACTCAGATTTTATGGCAAAAACATCAGAAGCAAAAAATTAACACTTACGCCCCCTGGTGGCTAAAGTATTATATACCAAAAATTCGAATTTATATGCAAAATAGTTTTCATTAAGAGATGTATCCGCTGAAAAAAAGATTTTTCAAATCGGTGTTTTAGGAGAACAGTTATCGGAAAAAATGTAATTTACTTTTACGCCCCCTAGCGGAAAGTTTATGCGTAATTTTAAAATGAAACTATATCTAAAACACTCTTCGAGATAAATGGAATTGAAAGATAAAAGAATTTTTTCAATCGGATGTTTAGAAGCAAATATGTGGATTAAAACGTACTTTTGAATTCGACATCATCTGCATTTACGCTCCCTAGCGGCAAAATTGTACATCGTAAAAAAACGAAATGAAGGATCATCATTCGCATATTTCAAGCTTCCGAATGCAAAAAGAAGTTTTCAAATCGGACTAATAGTTGCAGAGATACCGTGGGTACAGACGGACGGACGAACCGCTAACACCATCTTTTTTTACAAAAGACGTGCTAAAAATGCGGTGTCATCTTTCTTGTTTGCTGTAGCTGCTGGAAGGGGTTCTATAAGTTATATATTAGTTTCCTGTTACATAATATGACTATGATTAGATGTGTTTCCATGCATTTTACATTATCAACAAAATATTCATCATGATCCCGTTTATTTTTGAATACAATTAAAGGTTCGCCTCATGGGGGAGGTCAGTTTAATCAATGTACTCTGAAATTCGGAATTTTAAAAGAAAGTACTAGCTATTGTCGTCTAACATTTTGCACTTTTCAAAACGTTATACGTATGGATTTGTTTTCTAGCGCAACTGTTCTTTGTATTAATTTTGCCGATTATCTCTTCATCAATTTTATATCATGCCAAGTAAGTCAGTGCATATGTACTTTTAGGTTTATAAAATTTCATTCATGAAAGGTGTATGAATGTATGAATGGTGTATGTGTATGAATGTGTGTGATGTATGAAATTTCATTCATGAAAGGATGTACCTGTTTTGTGTGTTTTTCTCTCATACTGAATGTAAAGGGCAGTTTACTTAAACCTTTCATTAGTTTGCTTCTTGGAGTTCTGTACTTATTATTTCTACCACAATCGGCTTGTTGGATATTTCTTCGCTTTTGAAGTATGACGTATATTCTGATTTAGCTTTCATTTTTAATTTCTTTCCCTGTGTAAATTTTGAGTTCCTTCTCTCTTTAAGGGTTTCAACCTTAACGGTATATTTCCTCACTCACTAACTGAATGTTATGCGGCAACAGTCCTGAGGTCAGGTTAAATGACGTGTGTGTGATTTTACAAGATGAAAATGGTATAAACTAAGTGGCCACTTATTATGACCACCCCCTCAGTTCTTCGTTGGGCCACCTTTTGCCATTAATACTGCATCGATTCTTCGTGGCATGGACTCCGCGAGATGTTATAACGAAGTAAATTTATCCGTCATTTTTATCCGTGCCAGGATTCGAACCCGGGTACCCTCATTCCGGAATAAGTTGCTCTACCAATAGAGCTACGCGGACGTTTTATTCTGATTCCTATCTGCCTTTATGTAGTGTGCGTCCTTCTGGCACGTACGTCACATCTCCTGGTACGTTACAATGTTGATAGGCGGTTTGTGGAATCTGAGACCATGCTTGATGAATAGCACTTTCCAGGAGTGTGAGATTGCAGGGTGGTGGATCCTGCTGTCTGATGGCTTGTTAAACTTCATCCAACAAATTCTCAATGGGGTTGAGATCTGGAGATTGTGGGGGCCATCTAAGCAAAGTAAACTCACCGGCATGTTCCTGAAACCAATCCTGTACAATACGAGCACTATGGCAGGTCGCATTATCTTGTTGAAAGTAGCCATCGCCATTGGGATAAACCATTCACATGACAGGATGCACTTGGTCCGCAACGATGTTAAGATATGATGTGCCAGTTAGACGTCGATCAAACCGAATTAAAGGGCCCCAAGCATGCCAGTAAAACATTCCCCAAACCATAACGTTGCCTCCACCTGCTTAAAGGGTTGTAGCAATGCATTTGGGGTTCATGCTTTCGTCCTGTTTCCGCCAAATTCTCACTCGGCCATCGGCATGTTGCAACTGAAAACGTGATTCATCGGACCACATAATTTGTTTCCAATTATCGGCTGTCCAATCCTTGTGCTCCGGTGCGAACTGGATACGATTTCTCTTGTTAACTGCTGGCAGCAGATGTGTTAGAACAGGCCTTCGGCTGCCATATCCCATCCGATGCAGTGTACGGCGAACAGTGCGTGCAGAGATCATTTGAGGGGATCCTTGGTTAAGATGGTCTATAATTTGCTGCACTGTTGCCCTTCTGTTGTCTGTTACCAGTCTGGACACTCTCCGTTCCGCCCGAGGAGTCACTAGTCGATGACGACCACACGTTGCACGTAGAGACTTAGTTTTTTGGCTGACAGTCCAGTCTTTAAACACTTTAACAACAGCTGCTGTGGAACATTTCACGAATGTGGCAGTTTCTGTGATACTCGCTCCATGGCTCCGAGCTCCTACAATCATCCCACGTTGAAAGTCCGTCAAATCGCATTTTTTACCTATCTCGTTACCCAAAAAATCACTTCTACTACTTTTGCAAGCACTAAGCTTTCCCATTTTATACGAGCCTCGCCCTCTGGCGGCAACAGCGTGCAGCCATAGTTCATTTGCTTAAAACTGTCAAGTGGTCATAATAAAGTGGCCACTCGGTGTATATAATGCGCACAGCGAATAGCATAAAGTGCTGTAGATTAGTGCAGCCTTGCGTTGTGCACCTAAAACTATGTAAATATTTATACATATATATATGAAAAGATGTGTTTGTTTTAAGATTATGGGAGCCTCAAGATACAGAGGTTCAGTTTCTTGTACAGGGTGAGTGAAAAGTCGCCATACACCCTTGTATTACAGAGACGGGAGGGAAAATGAAATATCTGAATACCCCATCAAAGAACCGGTGAAGGGGCCTATCTTTTAGGCTATTTCCGGAAAATGGCCGCCCTCTTGAAATCCGCCATATTGGACCAAGGTCAAATTTTTCAAATGGTAAGCGGGCCAGGTTGCATATAAAACAAGACCAGAATTTTCGCAGAAATTGATTGCCGTAATCAGATTTGACATATGTGTTGTGGTTCACAAGTTACCAACAAAGAAAGTTGAAATAACTAATGTTTGTTGCAGGTAATTTAAGATGGCATTGACGAAAGAAGAGAGAATTGCGGTGATCCTAATGTCTGCGAACGCAGCTGCTGTATCATAGCCGCAGACTTCAATAACCGACACCCAGAAACACCACCAATTTCACACAGCACTGTCGCATACCTGGTATCCAAATTCTGAGAAACTGGGACTGTGGACAGCAAGCCACATAATGGTCGGCCGAAAACTGCTCGACGAGAAAACCGCAGCAATGATCTTGACATCCTTTGCAAAAAGTGCACAACGTAGCACACGACATCTCGCAGCAGAACACGATATCAGCCAGTCAGCAATTGTACGGATTCTTCACACCTCTCACTGGCATCCGTTTAAAATCCAGATGCAGTAGCAACTATCAGAGGATGGCTCTGATAGACATGTCGAGTTCTGCAACTTGGCTTTAGACCAACATCAACGAGATCCCTCATTCGCACCGGGCATTTTGTTCAGCGACGAGGCCAATTTTTATGTCAGTGATCCAAAGTTGTTGGTAATGTAAAGTTTATGGTGTGGTGTGGAATATAGGGCACCCGTGTAATCGGACCCAATTTCATCGACAATAATCTAAATGCCCAGCGCTACCTCCAAATGCTACAAAAACAGTGTTCTCTTCCCTTCTGAATGAAGATGGCGGTTTTCCCTGTTATTTGCAACACGATGGGACTCAACCACACTACGAAGCAACTGTTCTTCAATGGCTAGAAGTTCAATTCCCTGGTCACTGGATTGGCCGACCTGGTCCTGTGGAATGGCCACCCAGATCTTCCGATCGCTCGACTTTTATCTGTGGGGTCATCTGAAACACCTGGTGTATGCTGAGAAGAAAAACGACAAACATCACCTTCAGCAACACATCCTGGAGGCCTGTAATCGCATTTCTACCGCTATTCTCGTCCGGATGCATAACGAATGTATCAAGCGCCATCAGTTCTGTGTTCAGCAACAGGGACAACACACTGAACACATCAAATAGCGGCCCATCATCATAGGGTAATTTAGAGGTCGTTATTTCAACTTTCTGTGTTTATTTATTTATTTTTCTCAATCTTGTGAAGCACAACAAATATGTCAAATCTGATTACGGCAATCAATTTCGGAGAACATTTTAGTTTTGTTTTATACGCAATATGAACCACTTAAGATTTGAAAAATTTGACCTTGATCCAATATGGCGGATTTTGAGATGGTGGCCGTGTTCCGGAAATAGCCTAAAAGTTATGCCCCCACACCGATCCTTTTCTGGGGTATTCAGGTATTTAATTTTCCCTCCCGTTTTGGAAATACAAGGGTGTCCTGCGACGTTTGACTCACCCTGTATTTGTTGAAACATAGTGCTGCGAACAGTTTAAGGTACACGTGTGTTGTTTCTGATTATTATCATTGACGAGTTATCTGTATTATATGCCTTGAAGATCCAAACAAAGATATTTATTCGTAAGTGATTTAAAGACTATTTCACTTCTTGCCGTCAGAGAACCTAATATTGCTCATTGTATAATTAAGAATTGTGTGCTAGTTATCCGGAGCATGACATTAAGAAGCTCCAGTGTCATAAAAACGACCAGCAAATGAACCCATTCTCACATTGGCGTCCGGACGTAAAATGAATATCTTGGCCATTGGATTCTTTGAAAATTGAGTGATGTTCGTTTCACACATCATCTGGAATTAATGAGAATTCCTTCTTCTGCAGTGACCTCCTTCAAGCGTAAATTGCCACCTGACCCGGAAGCATACGACTTTGTCCCAGCCCTTTCTCAAGGGAAGATATATGTGATGTACCTTCCTCAGACGTGGCACACATGTCAAGACTGCCAAGTTGCAGCGACAAACTTCGTCGGTGTAACCTAATTGGGAAAGCGCTGGCCTTCGGAGCAGAAGGATGCGGTTTCGAGAACACCACAGGCTAATTTGTATTTTACGCTATAAATGGACCATTTAATTTCTAATTTATCACTTTGGGATGAATTAGTGGTCAAACTGTAATGTAAGGCAGCTTTGAATGTGATTAGGTAAGGATTGCTCGCAGCCATGTAAAGTAAAAAGTAATTGTAATTTAGGATCAAATTCACTATTAAAGATGAATTTTATGTCAACGACTCCTAGGGAGATTTTTACCAAAGCGTCTCGTAAGGGCTCTGAATATATCTCTTCCGATAAGCACGCATTGATTTTCAATTTGCCCAAAATATGTGATTTTTCCGAAAACTCGGAACTTTTTATGCGAAGTAATATTTGCTTCCGTACAATTACACATTTTTGAAGCATTAACAAATTAGTGTGTTTCCTCATGCAAGCACACTAATTTGTTTATGCTTCAAAAATACACAAGAACACTGAAATGGCTGCTTTAGAGATTCATGGTAGGAACATTTTCTGAAAGAAATGTTTTTGTAAAGTAATATTTTATTGAAATCTAAATGTCAACGTATTTCTTTACTGACGTTCTAATGGACACGATAAAACTACTACACTGGTTTCCATAAATTAAAGAATAAACTGAAATATTGTTATAACTCAAAAATATGCAACCAATTTGAATGAAATATGGTGAAAATCATTGTATCTTATGCTACATAAAATCGCAGGAATATTTTATGCAAAGCATTTACATTTTCTATTTGCTATAAAAAAACCATAAATCAGTATTCCAAAAATTAAACTAAATTTTGTCTCAATATACCCCGAACAGCAATAAAGAATCGACAGCGATGTTCCACGCTGCTAATAATGGTGTCTAGGAGATCCGCAGGCAACAACAATTTTCATTGTTGTAGCAAAACAGTTTAAAGCTCCTGCAGGGTTCGGGGAGGAGGCTTGACGGCACGCCTACCTAGAGCGTCCCACTCATACTCAATTGGGTTAAGGTCAGAAGAGCGTGCTGGTCACTGCATACGGAAAACTATCCACTCATCAAGGTATTGCTGTACCAGCCGCACTGTGGGTGGATGATCATTATCGGCTTACAAAATGGATGTGTCGCCAATTGCACCTTCGTATGGCCGAAAAAAGTGGTCTAGAATATTATCTCTATATCTCCGAGCGTTGAAGTTTCTTCCTGGCAGCACGTAGAGGTTAGTACGTCTGCCTAAAGAGATACTTCCTCATGCAAGCACACTACCTTCACGATATGTGTTCCCCTCACGGATATGAGAGGGATGATATCTGGTCCCTGGCTTTCTCCAGAAGAAAATTCGCCGATAATCACTCTATAAATCATACCTCGACTCGTCGGGGAACAGTGTAGATCATTTCCACTGATTTGAACTTCATATGCATGCGCACCCAATTCAAACGTTCCTTCCTGTGGAAGGAGGTTAGGGGCACCCACATTACAGGCCGCCTATCGTAGAGCCCTCCTTTGTGGCCTTCTGCGTAAAGTAGAAGCTGATACCGTTCTTCCGGTAGCGGCCCCAAGCACAGATCGAAGATATGTCGGCGTAGCAGTCCTGTTCTGGCTCGCTGATAGCCGCAAATAGCGATCTTGTTAGCACGTTTTTACATTAGGGCACGCCTACCTTGGCTGTACCTGCGAGAATAGGTTTCTGTGGTTTGGAAGCTGTTCCACAGCATTTGGACCACTGACCGACTTACGTGCAGCCATCTGGCTACGTTCGCCTGACTTTGGTCTGTTTCGATTTTGCCTATAGCTCTGTTTCGTGATTCCACTGGTAAACGACGTCTCGAAGTCATTACAACGCAAACTCTATCACGAAATCCTTTATTCAATCTCTGCACGTGAATTGGCGATTCACTGAGGAGCAACCAGTTTTATGCTGTTGTTAATTTGCATAAATCTATGCCAGCGCTACTCATTTGAATACCATTTACTGATGGTGTAGTAATTTGGCTGTAATATATGCAAACTTCTTGCATATTTAACGTTAATTAGTAAATGTATCGCGATTTTTCATTTTGTTCTTTAATTGATGGAAACCAGTGTAATACTAAAAGAAAAGGAAATGTATTACATTTCAACTGACTTTGCAAAAACTAAATTATTACGAGGTGCAGCTGTCAAAACCTTCGAACAAAACTGGTGTGATGTTTTATGCAAAAGAAGTGAGTTTGAGGTCAGAACCTTTTTTGTAATACTTTAGGAACATTTTCTGATACGAAATTCTGGATTGTCTGATTGCTGGTTTCTGACCATTCTTCCGAGATGTGTACGAGTTCGAATCCCGATGATGCATGGACGTTGCGTTTGTCTTACTTCGCTGCTTCATTCCCTTCTCAATAACCAGTGGCCCTAAACGGGTATTATAGCTTATTGAGTTGTTTGCAGTGGTATATAGCTTACTGAGTTGTTCGGGGTGGCCGTTAAGCCCCAGAATAAAAACAAAATAAAAATAAAAGATTATATGATGAGTCAGAGGAGTAAAAGGAGCAGAATCAAATTGTCTGAGAAGCTTTTAAAGAATATCAAGGAGCAGAATCGAAGCTGACTAATTGTTTCAATTGAATAGTATACACTGAAAAGCAATTGAATTAGAGACAGCTGGCGTTATGCAAATGTGGCGCTGTGGGCGGCCCTGTAAACGGAAACGACATGACGTATGCAGCAATCCAACAATATAAGAAGTGATGCGATGGGAATCAATATAAGGAGTAATGCGACGGGCTGCTGACAGCACATCACAGGGTGCAAAGATTAGCATGGGCATGGGAACATCGCCACTGGACCCTGGACATGCGGAAAATGTTGCCTGAATTGATGAGTCGAGATTCACGTGGGTACATGCGGATGGCAGGATACGAGTACGGCACAAACCACATGAAGCGATGGATCCTTCTTACCAGCAGGGCACTCTTCAAGCTGGTGGGGGCGCATTCTCGTCTGGGGACTATTTACGTTGACTAAAATGGGACCCCAGGTACGCGTGACATCGTCCCTCACAAGTAAACGTTACCGAGATATCCTGAACGACCATTTGCTCCCGTTTGTGCGTCTTCAACATTCCACTGGGGACCTCATCCTGCAAAAAGACAATGCACCGTGCCATCGCTCCCGAATTGTATCCGAATGGTTGGATAAACACTCCACCGACATGACCTCGTTTCCTTGGCCAGCTAGGTCACCTGACCTCAATCTCATAGATCACATCTGGGATGCCATCGAGAGAGATGTTCTAGGCTCTTACCCCCTCCATCAAATCTTCGTGAACTGTGGGAGCTTGTTCAGGGGTCGTGGATCCGTATGGCTTCCCAACGCTTCCGGTGTCTTGTCGAGTCCATGCCGAGACGAATCGCCGCAGTCATCAGGGCGAAAGGTGGTGCTATACGTTACTTGACAGGTATCTCTAATCCAATTGCTCTTCAGTGTATGTTGATCACGAAGCGATGAACCAGATGCTTCTGTGAATTTAAATTGCTTGCCGTTGGTTTTACTGGGTCAGCAATTATGATCGGTGAAATGTTCCTAGAAAACCACAAAGAGGAGTTTTACCTTATTTTTTATTTTGGACTATCAAGAAAGAGAAAGTGAGGCTGGATGTTCTTAATTTAAAGCGACTGGCTTTGTAGCTGGGAGTAAACCAGAATTGAAGAACAGATCATAAGCCCGTGTTTTTCCTGGCGTGAAACACTTGGTCCTCCGCTCAGATGATCAGTCTCCCATAGCTACTTAATTTATGAAGTAGTTTAATGTCACAACAGCCTCTTGAGGCTAACGAGAGTTAAACACCAAGTTGGCTAGCTTCAAATGAAAAAGCCTCTAAAGAACAGGTGCAAAACAAATGAGCAAACGATACACTGAACGGTGTAAAATGCCAATACAAAAGATAGAACGACCTTCACAAATTGAGAAAGACCAACACAACTGTAAAAGGACAACACAAACGCTAAATAATGTAGCTCATTTAAAAAGAAACCCAGTCCGGTAAAGTTGATAAAAGGAGAAACGGAACATGCTGATGACAATAACGACAAGACAAAACTGCAACAACGAAAGAAACATGAATAACTATCATAGTTGAACTGCCGCCCCACACCTGAAGTAAGTGTCACTGCAATGTAAAAGAACTTTCTGAAATTCACGAGCAATTTTCCGTCATTTATTTCGTGAATTAACGAAGCATATTTCTCACAGAATCTTTTACGTGAAATGACAGAAAGAAACCTGAATTTCACGGATTTTTCGTACTACGGGAAAATTCTGAATTTTCAGAAACCTCTTTCCGCAGTTTCTTTCTTATACAAGGTTTGTCCGAAAAGTAATGAGACCACTTTTCCTGGGCCAATCAGAAGGGCCGGAAGGTGGAGTTTCCGGGAGTGAAGAGTGGCGGGGTATGTTAGGTAAACAATCCATGTGTCGTCAGTTGGCTTTGAGCTTTTACAGAGTGATGATCGCTTGCGAAGTGGACAGCTGTGTGAGCGTCGCGTAACGGTCAAAATGCAGAAGAGTGTTGAACAGCGATACGCGGTAACGTTTTGTATTAAACTTGAAAAATCTGCAACCGAGACGCTTGCTATGATACAGAAAGCCTACGGGAAGTATGTTTTATCGAAAGCACAACTGTTTCGGAGGCACAAAACGTTCACAGAGGGAAGAGAGCGTCGAGGATGAGCCACGCCCTGGGCTCCCTTCAACGTCTTACACTTCGGACAATGTGGGAAAGGTGAAAGCGGTTTTGGACTCTGACCGACGTCTGAGTGTTAGATTGGTAGCAGAGCACGTGGGACTCGGGAAATCCATTGTGCACGAAACATCACGCAAGAATTGCAGATGCGGAAAGTTTGCGCGAAATTGGGTCCTAAGGTTATGACCGATGAGCAGGGGAACAACCGTGTGTCGATTTCTCGTGAACTTGTGGACTGTGTGAGGAGTGAACTTAGTTTTTTTGGAGAAAGTGATAATAGGTGATGAAACGTGGGTCTTTGTGTACGATCCGGAGACGAAAAGACATAGCTCAGAGTGGCACACTCCCGAGTCCCCTTGACCAAAGAAGGCTTTAATGTGCAAATCGAAGATCAAATCGATGCTCATTGTCTTCTTTGACTGTAAAGGTGTTGTCCATAAGGAGTTCGTACCACCCGGACAAACGATCAACGCTGCATTTTACGTGGAAGTGCTTCAACGGCTGAAGAACAGAGTTTCGCGCGTCCGCCTGGAGATCACCAACACTTGTGCTCTTCACAACGATAATGCGCCGAGCGTTGCGTCTCTGAAAGTGAGAGAGTTTCTGGCAAAACGCAACGTGGCAACGCTGCCCCAACTTCCCTACAGCCCGGACTTGGTCCCAGTTGACTTCTTTGTGTTTTCCCGGCTCAAATCCAGCCCAAAAGGACACCATTTTGGGACTGTTAAAAACGTGCAAACTGCCACGACGAGTGCTTTGAAAGCGATCCCTGTTCCCGACTTCCAGGCAAGCTACGCGGCGTCGCAAAACCGCTGGCAGCAGTGTATTGATGTTCAAGGATGTTATTTCGAGGAATTTTAATGTTATGTAAGTATAACTTTAATTAAACGTCTGTTATTGAATGAGTCTCATTACTTTCCAGACAGACCTTGTATTGACGGTAAATTACCGTTTTAGAAATGTGTTAACGGAAAATTCTGAATTTTCAAAAACCTTTCCGCAATTCCTTTTGTATATTAACGGGAAAATTCCGTTCTCACTTTTTCCGTATCTGTATGACGAGAAATTACCGTAACAGGTGCAATTGATGAGAATACTTGAGGTTTGATTAACTTTTAAATTTGAATCGTCTGTCGAATTTTGAAGCTCCGTAACGAGATCGGATATTGTGGATAACATATCCCATGAATTTTGTTTATTGTGGCACAGGATACTTCTTCTCCTCTTCCCAGTTTTATGCACCAGCTATTTATTATATATTGCGCTACTGTAAGAAACCTGGGTACTTAACTTATTGTACAGATGAGGCCAGATGTTCCTGACACGATGTCTATGTATCAGTCTTTGGACAAATTAAGACAAAAGCTATTATAGCTATCAAGAGTAAATTTTATATTTAGGTGGGGTTTTTTGCGAAATATTGCTATAAAAAAAGTACATTTTAAAGATAACTGAAGATACCTGAAAGTCATTGTGAGTTTAAAAAATCAAGTTGCAAAGCATTTTGGTGCTTTGAAAAATCACGATGAAAAATGCTTAGTTTGTGAAAGGTCCCCCTAAAGAAAAAGAAATTTCAAACCTATTCAGAAAAATAACAAGCTCCAACAGAAAATAAAATTACTAAATCACTGGCATTAATGACCAAAAAAAATTTCATCGTCGCGCAATTTGTTTTACAATGTACGTAATTCGGATATCCGAGCTTTTGTTGCTCAGTAATTGATGGCTTGCGTTGCTTGTTGAACCAACCCAAACGACGGGGGTTTGATCTTTTCTGAAGCGGAAGGATTATCTGGGTTAAGAGCGAAAAATGCCGGAATTTTAGTTGAAATAATACGGTAACACCTGAAATGGATTTGTTCTAAAATAAACAGAGGTTTTCTGAGTACGGAAAATTTGTGAAATTACGGAAGTTAAAATAAACGGGCACTTTTATTAACGGAAATGGAAAAGACGAACACCTACCGGCAGTTTTGCCGCACGTTATTTTCAGAAATTTTTCGTGAATTCACACCACTTATTTTTTACAGTGTACAACACAGATGGTAGAGTTGAATGAAAGGAGAACGCCGAAATTGCAACTCAAAGTCTGGATGTAGCAAAGGTGGATCCAGAACAAAGGAATTGGAGGAGAAAGTTGATCTTATGAAAAGACGAAAGTTAAATTTAAGATATTTATAGTATATAAGTATGCATATACACTGAAGTGCCAGAAAAACTGGTACACCAGTCTAACACTTGGTAGGTCCCCCACGGGAGCGCAGGACTGCAGAAATACGACGGGGCATGGACTCCCTTAGCTTCTGGAAATATGCTGTAGGCAATGTACTCCACACGTCCTGCAGAGCGTACCACAATTCGGGTGCATTCCGAGGTCTCGGATTCCTCTGTTCGATAGCGCGTTGCATGGTATCTCAAATGTGTTCTATCACGTTCAGATCTGGGGACTTGGGTGGGAATGGCAACACCCCAAACACAGATGAATGCTCCTCCAACCATAATGTGGCGTCCCGACACTTGTGTGGAGATGCATTTTCCTGTTGGAATAGGCCCAACCCATCAGCATGAATGCAGGATATGAACAGGTGTACCTCGTCAGAAAGGATGCGCACATAGCGTTGGTCGGTCACAGACGTTTGTAGACGTACCAGGGGTCCCAGTGAAGTCAAGCTAAGCACACCCCATACCATTACGGACCCCCACCAGCCGATACAGTTCCTTGTTGACAGGCAGGATCCATGGTTTCATGGGGTTTACGCCACACACGAATCCTTACATCTGCCCGATAGTGTTAGAAACGCGACTCGTCAGAAAACGCTACTTGTTGCCAGTCATCAAGTGTCCAGTAGCGGTGTTGCCGTGCCCAAGCGAGGCGCATAGCCCTGTGTCGTGCACTCATCAAGGGGACTCGACTTCGGCGTCGGCTCCCAAAGCCCATATCGTGCAGGGTACGTTGCACAGTCCAGGCGTTGATGCTTGTTGAGGCTCCAGCATTGAATTCCAATGATACCTGCGAGAGTGTTGCACACCTATCGCGTGAAACGATTCTTGACAACCGACGATGGTCACGTTCATCCAATGTCTTTTTACGGCTATACTGGTATCGTAGGTTGGAGGTTTTGCCGGAATTCTTGTGGTCACGGTACACCCTTGTAATGGTCGTTCGTGAAAATCCGAACTTCGTTCCGCCTCCGAAATACTACGGCCCATCTCACGAGCGCCAACTATGACACCGCGTTGAAAATCGCTTAAATCGTTATTACTTGTCATTCTCATGCCGAAAACAGCTCTGACAGCTGGCAAGAATGTCTATCGCTTTATATACGCACTGACGGACACAACCGAATACGCGTATAGGTGACGTCGCTATATATTTTGCATAAGCTCTTCTGTACCAGTTTTTCTGGCACTTCAGTGTACATATATTCGAGCAGCATTCAATAAGTTTTAAGCCTGGCCTTGAAAGCTATGGTTGCTGGCTGGCGTAAGTATTGCAAAGAATTGCATCATCTCTCATTTATATAACAGCCACGCCATGTCGCTCTGTCATCATTTGAGACGGCGCCGTAGTGCATTGAATTCCATAAGGTGACAATGGATGAGCGACACACCAAATTGCGGAATCGAGCGGTGATGGAATTTTTGACAAAGGAAGGTGGAACACCAAGCAGTATTCATGAACAGATGGTCCGTGTGAACGTAGATGGTATACCTTTAAATACCACAGTCGAAAGATGGGCTGCTCTCTTTAAACTGGGGAGATACTCGTTGGAAGAAAACTCTCGCGAGGGACGCTCAGCGGAGGTGACCACAGATGAAATGTGCCACAAAGTGGAGTATCAGTGGCGAATCTGTGTCCTACAGATTGCTGAAGAAGTGAAGTTAAGTACCGGCATGGATCATTTTCCATGAGAGGTTACGGATGTCAAAGTTCTGTGCCAGATGGGTTCCTCGAATGTTGACACCTGAGATGAAGGACGATTGTGTTGGAGCCAGTCGAGTTCAATTTGACAGCATTAACTGCGATACAGATGACTTCTATGCCTGCATCGTGACTAGTGGTGAGACATGGCGTCACCATTGGAACTGATACTAAACAAGAGAACATGCAGTGGAAATGTCATGGATCACCACCACCAAAAATATTCAAAACACAACCATCTGCAGGGAGATTAAGGCCACAATTATTTAGGACTCAAAAAGGTTGCTGTTAAATGATTACTTGCCTCACAAAACGACCGCGAATGCTGCCTATTATGCTACGCTATTGCGTCAATTGCGTGAAGCCATCAAGAATAAACGGCGACGAAAATTACAACGGGGTATTCTGCTTTTCAAGAACAATGCTCCAATCTACACCTCCGATGTTTCCACGCAAGATGTGACAGAATGTGGCTTCCAACTGCTTCTCCACCCACCGTACTCACATGGCTTTGCCCCTATTGACTTCTTCCTCTTCAAAAATCATCTGAACATAGATCTACTGGGAAGGCTTTAACGGTTGTTTCTGAACTAAAGGACGCAACGAAATGTTGGTTTGTGGAGAAAGGTAAAACGTTTTTCACAGCGGGGATTCGCTAACTCTATGATCGGTACAACAAGTGCATCCAAGCAAAGAAAGAGTATGTAGAAAAATAAAGGTGCTTTTTGAAAAATGTTTTTTGTCTTTGTATGTTAGGCTTAGCGCTTATTGAACGCCCGACGTATATGTACGTCATACAGAAGTCATCGCTCTTTCCACGTTTATAAGTGAGTCACGGAAAATTTATCATTGGCGGCCACCGGGAATCGAACCCAGGGTTTTCCAGTTCCTCGCCAGATATACTTCCACTGCACCACAGTGGTCTTGAATTCCTCCAGACTCACATACACTAACTGCCAAGCCAATTGGCAGATTGCTTCTTGGAGCCCCGCACAATGCTGGGGATTCATCAAAGATGGTAAGCAGCAACTGAACAAATAATTAGAAGGCGAATGAATAATTAATACGGACATTTGACGTGGACTAGGAACATCAAACAGAAGTCATCGCTCTTTCCGGTTCGATTCCCGGTGGCGGCCAATGAGAATTTTTCCGTGACTCACTTATGAACGTGGAAAGAGCGATGACTTCTGTTTGATGTTCCTAGTCCACGTCAAATGTCTGTATTAAGTATATGTACGTATGTGACGCTGCAAGACCGGTCACTGCTCACCACCATTTCAATTAGTTTTGTATTTATAGAACATAACTGTGTTGCTCGCTTTTCTGAAATATTAAAACTGAAATTGAAATAAGTACACAGTGTGGCAAAGAATTTTTAAGACCGGGTCTGTAAAATGAAATAGAAACAAGAAATTATAATTTGTTTTGGTTTGTCATTTAAAATAAGTCCCTCCAGCTTCAATACACTTGTTACAGCGATTTAATAATGATTCGAATGCCTGTTCCAGTTCACTTTGTGGAATTGCCTCCAAAGCACGCGTCTTAGCTGTTTGTATGGTCGAAATATCATCAAAATAACAACTTTTAACGTCATTTTAAGTTTTGGGAATAAGGAAAAGTCGCAGGGTGCTAAATCGGGCGAATACGGTAGATTATTCAACACACAGACGTTATTTTTCGCCAAAAACCTACGAACAAAAAGTGAGGTGTGACTGGGTGCATTATCGTGCAACAAACACCAACTGGTTTCAACCGGCTATTCTGGACAAATGCGACGAATTCTGTCCATCAAATACCTCAAAACATTTAAATAAAACTCGCCAGTAATTGTTTATCCACTTGGAACAAATTCTTTGTGGATAATATACCCTTACTATCGAAGAATGTAATGAGCATTGTTTTGATTTTCGATGGAACTTTTCTTGCTTTTTTGGCTTGTGGCGAGTTTTTGACTTCCATTCCGCACTTTGTCGCTTTGTTTTAGGATCATATTGAAAGCATCATGTTTCATAACCTGTAACAATCGATTTTAAGAAGTTTGATTCATTTTCAGCGGCTGAAATGATGCAATGTGCACTTCTCCTTTATTTTTGTTCATTGGTTAAAGTGTGTGGAACAAATTTAGCACAGACTTTTGTTTTGCCCAAATCTTCATGCAGGATGGTTCGAATCGTTTCTTTGTTCATGTTTAAAGACTCTTCCATCATTCTTAGTGACGCACATCGATTGTTTGCCACGAAATCACGCACTTTTTCAATAATCTCAGGTGTCCTAGATGAACTTAGTCTTCTGGTATGCTTATCATCTTCTAGCGTATCTCTTCCATCCAAATAACGTTTGTGCCACAGGAAAACATCAACTTAAACAAAACTCACCGTAAACTTGTTTCATCATTTGGTACGTTTCCGAGGCACTTTAACTAAGTTTTGCGTTAAATTTAATAATGGCCCTTTGTTCCATCTTAATAATTCAACATGAAAAAATTTTACTTCTCTAATGAACGGCCGTTTCATTTGAGTTGCTTTAACAACTGCGCAGTACTTTTGGCAGAAAGCAAGCATTTGGTCACGGTTTATAACGCATTCGCGATTACACTGGTGGCGCCACCGTAGGCTGTAATCTAGCGCCAGTCTTAAATATTCTTTGACGCATTGTGTATATTAATTTAGACTTGTTTCAATTGAATTTTATCAGGAAAATTAAAAACAAAATCTTCATATTTTTGCAAAAAAAAAAAAAATGTTCACATGTGTTCATTTTTAAAGAACGGGGAGGGCTATCGCTCCAATTGTCCCATGCTGGATTCGCCTCTGGGATGTAGTCCCAGTCTCTGACAGCAACGGCCTGAAAATATTTCTTTTGAGTCCGTTGCCGAAAATGTTTGCAAAAATATGAAGATAACTTTTCTTTTCCCGGTCAGAACGAACCCTTTACCGGACGTCCAAGCTAGGGTTCTGTTAATCTGTGACTGTAACTATTGTGTTCAGTGTAAGGCATACTTGAAGAGAAGAAATACATATGTCCTTTCACGTTTTTAGTGCCAAAGTCTGCAGGTTCATACAGTTATGAAATACCATGGCGACAACTTGTGTCGTGTTCTATGTGCTTACCATGTTCCTGTACTATCCTTCTGCAGCGCAACTTTCACTATAGCAGGCTCCTTTGCGGGCAGGCAAGATTAATTCTCTCCCACTCCTCTTTGCAAGTTTTTTAAAAACTGTCAATTGTTTTCGGTCGTCTACATTTGAGGGCTCGTTTCAGTAACCTGAAGCCGCAGAAATCCACGGAAGAGGCATCTGGGGATTTGACAGGAATTGAGGAGATTGGTACAGCGGGAATCCCGGTCTCACATTCTATCTTCCGCATGTATGCCACTGTGGACTTAGCTGTATGGCTGGAAGCCTTATCTTGGTGGATCCATACATTTGAAGCCATAGCACCGTATGAGGATGGAATTTCTTCGCGGTAAATTGGGTTAAGAATGTTTGTCTAATAATAAGCTGCTTTAGTTTTGCGTTATTCGCAACCTTTCGCAGCTTTAAATTGTCATTATAGCACTAACCTGCCGCAACCATAAATCCACGTAGAAAACGTTTTTTGCCTTCACGTACCCATTCCTTGTATGCCTTGGCACCATTTTCTTTCTAGTATGTGGCCGTAAGGTATATCCATGCTTTATCCAAAGCTACCACAAACTTCCACTTGTCCCTTGCTAGGCGTCTCTCATACAGTTTCTTGCAGTTCGTCATCAGGTCCGAAAAGTGGCGCGGAAGGAACTTGTGGATCCTCTTTTCTAAGGGCTTAAACCTCTTTTCTAAGTGCAGCTCAGATTTGATAATGCGATTTACAGTTGCCTGTGAAACACTAACATGCTGTGAAATGCTTCTTGGCGTTGCCGGATTATCTTTCTTTACAACAGAACTGACTTTTCGCACCACCTCAGCGGTCCTCTTTGGCTTAGGGTGTTTGTTTTTTCGTTGCTTATGTGCGACACTCGAGCAAGCTGCAAAGTTCTCTTTTGCACGGCCAATTACTAGACATGCGCCATTTTTAGAAATCACACAAGCATTTTCTTTGCACTTTTTTTGGATTGCTGTGTACAAATAACCTTCTTCGGAAAGGGCAACTATATACACCTCCCAGAAGAGAATCACTCGTGGAGGCATCTTAACACTACGAAAGCAAAATTACAAATGCTCTTAAAGCGGAAGGCTGATACTGCACGATAAACATGGTTACGTAATCGTGACGCACACGATTTGCATATTACGCTGACTTTACTTAGTCACTATAAACGTGAATCAACCTATATATATGTGGGGCATCCACATTCAAAGTAGAAGAAAGTCGATGGAGTATGTTATTGACCCAAAGAACGAACAATGTGACAAATAAGATGCAGCTTTGAGGGGCGCCCGATATAGATGAGATTTTCTGACGCAGGCGCCTCTGCACACTCATGCCTGAGGAAATCAGTAACTAAAGCGAGAGATTCATCCTCATTCAACACTCATGCAGGTGACGGTGAGCATTTTGTCGTCACGCGCAGTCATATAAGTACCAGCTGTTGTCTTCTTACGAAAGCTTTCGGAACAGAAGTCTCACAGCAAGGTAAATGGTCATGCGGTAAATGATGACGACAGAAACCGCGTGGTGGAAGTGAAAAATGTTATAAATTCCCAGATAATGAATTTTACGAGCAGTGACCATACGTTCTAGGGCCGGTAGCTTCAGAAGCCATGTATATTTGCCAAGCTTTGGAAAACAGAAACAAAAGTCGGTTGTCAGAAGTCTAGAAAATTATCTTCCGACTAAATTATGTTGAACAGGGGCAGATGCTATAGGGACGAAGGTTTAAGATGCCTTAGTATATCAAACGGGATGCCACCACGTCTAACACATGTGGCTTAGGACTGACGCAGAGCCACCTTCTTTGTTTTATTGGGTGTTTAACGACCACTGTGAGCAACTCAGTGGGCCATAAGGAGGCGTGTAGAGCCACCTTCAATTCCAACGCTGTGAAGGGACTGTCATAATTAGTCGGTGTACATAGCTCAAGAGACAATTGTTCTTTATACCCGTCCCTTCACACGACAGGTCGATTAACTGGAAATATACCCTAAAGCTGCTTGCACATAACCTGCAACATCCGTGACACCGGCGTCTGCCACTCTGAAAAATAGAAATATGACAATTATAATTTCCCTTTAAGTAGACATGAGGATGATGTAAAAACCTTCCACCTGATTTGATCCAATTTACATTGGATAATACTTAGTTGGCCTGGTTTAATTGATTTTGCTTATGAATCACCGGATAACCGTGGGGCTATTTTTAGTTTGTTTGTTGTATTTCGCGGCTTAAACTCTTCCCATTACTACTGTTTCAGGGTTCAAGTTGAAGACACAATGCGACATTAGGAAACGTTAAAGCAAAGCCAGGCTTATTTTTGTATAAAAAACTACTGGTATTCCTGTTTATACTAACGGAAAATCTGGTAAAACCGCGAAAAAGATATTCAGAATTGTATTTAAAACCTGCTGACTTCCATTGTGAGTGCTATGAAAGACTCTAATGACTGTGACTGAAGACTATGTCGAAACACACGGTAAGCGCTGCTGGAAAATTCAGCAGTTCCCATTGCAATAGTTGCTGCGAAATAAGTAAATAAATAAATAAAAACGTTTTCAAACAGCAAAACTGAACCTTTTGAAAACTCTCAACTCGTCTCATAAGTTTCCTGATCTCAGTGGGTTACCTGAGATCGGGAAACTTATGAGAACCTAATTGCAGTTAAAGGAAACAAATTTGGGGAAACAAGGGACACAGTTCAGTGTGTTGCAACAAATTATAGGTCCGCATTATATCTACCATTTGTTCACAATTTGAATTCACGCCTTATTCACTTTACCCGCTGTAAAAAATTATATCATATAAATAAAATTATGCAGTTTGGGTACATGATCTATATCTTCATCATGCTTTACACTGTGAGTATTTTGGTGTGTAATGTTTTAATTTTTTTTATTGGAGGTTTAACGACCACCGTGAGCAACTCAATGGGCTATAAGCAGTCGCCCGTCCCTAATTTAGGGTCACTGGTTCCAGGGAAGGGAGAGAGCCAGTGCCGTAAGACAAACACAACATCCATGCCTCACCGGGATTCAAACCCGGACCCCGTTCGGACGAATGATCAGAGGCCACCGCTTAGACCATTGCGCCACCGGGGCGGCAAGGAATGTTTTAATGACTATTCACCACAGTGATCGTCTCAATTATGATTTCTAGACCCTGAAATTCTTGAATATTGCTTCTTTCGGTCTGAAGCTACCAGTATGGATATTATTGCTTGTTTCCCATGTTTAATCGTGAATGGCTGACAAACCAGTCAGTCAGTTATGACCATACAGCATTTTGTTTTCACTTGTCTTGTTTTAGTTAAGAAAAATAATCTCTTATGTTTTTATTTTTGATTACACCATACCGCATATAACCTTAGGAAATATCACATGGCCCAATTAAAATCTCAGTAAACACGTTTTTCTTAATCTAAATAAATTGAAAACAATGTTCTAATCCACAAACTTAGAACAAAGAATCAAATATTAGTGAAAACACACTCTCAATTTATAAATTATTCAGAGATGCATTCCTTTAAATTTGAGCATTTCGTAGGTAACAAGATATTTACTTATTAGCAACATTTTTTGAGAACATCTAACATTATCTCATTAATCATGTTTGCATGTGTTTTTCTCTGCAGTGCATATGGACAGTTCAAAGGCTGTGTAAGTGCGCCTTTGCTTCGGAACTGCGGTCTTAAAGTACACGCTCTACTCGACCACTCCTTGTCATATTTGGTCAGCACCTGTAGCAGTACCTTCTATCCGTAAGTTGCTTTATTAATAGAGTAGAATATTGTAACAGAAGTAAAACCAAAGTTTTAGCATTCTAAGAGAAATTTAAAAATGAGTCCTAATTTGAAAGTTAGAGATACAGTTTCATACATTGAAAAAAGTTATTAAACTATATTAAATCAAGTCAAATGTTCGAGTCTGTTGCACAGTATTTAAAATGCTATACTTAAGGTATTCATATACCCCAAAATGGTCAAAAGTACGGAAAACAATTTATGGACTTATTTTATTTCCCGTTTTTTCTACTTTCAGGATCTGTAGTTGTTTTTCACAGATTCAAAATAGTTTTCGAGTTATATTCATTTTTATGAACACTTACTACGAAGAAAATGGATTTAATTCTACACAGTCGAGTCACATTATTGTGACCACCTGCTTCTTTTGACGTCAACAGCGCGTAGCCAATGAAAGAAGGCACGTGTCGTGAGCTGGCTTGGATGACATATAAGGTGTGCTGTAGGCAATCTGAAAACATATCACTTGTTGCTGTTATGGATATAAAGAGCGATTTATAGGACTTGCAAAAGGGATGATTTTTGGCTTTCGGGCCAAGAATGGCACTATTTCTGAAACAGCGCAGTTTGTCGCTGTTCGCGTGCTGCTGTGGCTAAAGTATATCGTGATTGGAAAAATGTCACCATTGCGACTAAGAGGCGTGGAAACTGCGGAGTACCCCCCCCTCTCTGCCATTGATGTGAGAGGTGAACGTCGGCTTCGAAGGTGCGTGAGGGCCAATCGACACGCTACAGTGGAGCAACTCACTGGACTAGCCGAATGAACCAGGGGCCTACCGGAAGTGTGTCTAACCAGCTGCGTATGGGGCTGCGATGCAGCCGGTTGGTCATTGCAACTATGCTAACGAAGGTGCATCGGCAGAAAAGACTTACATTTGCACAGCGGTATCGGAATTGGACCTCCGCTGATTGACAAAGGATTGCCATCTCCGATGAGTAACGTTTTCTGCTTCGTAGAACGCATTGACGTTGGCGTATAAGGCGAGAAACATCGGAAGACAAACACTCTTCAACCATTGCTGGAAAAACACAATCTGGTGGGGAGCAGCGTTATGGTCTGGGGAATGCTTTCGTGGCATTTTCTGGGTCCACTCATACCTGTGGAAGGCACTATGGACCGAATTCCTTATGAATCCAGAATCCATCCTTGCAAAGCACGTACATGCTAAGTGAATTCGGTCACCTCCGGGGAATTGAACCAATTGAGTTCAATTCGCCGGCGGTGACCAAAAAACAATTTTTCCGTTGCTATGTGTCTCTGGAACGAGAAAAGAGCGATGTATTTGCTTGTTTGTTCACGTACATGCTGATTGTCTTCCCTGGGGCAAATGGGATCTTTCAGAGCGACAATGCGACGTGTCACACAGCTAGAAATTTCCGAGATTGGTTGGAAGAGCACGATGAAGACTTCAAAGTATTTTCCTGGCCCCCTAATTACCCAGACTTAAATCCAATTCAGCATCTGTGGGTCCTCCACCTCGATCGTGTTGTTTGCTCTATGGATCCTCCACCTCGCACTCTCCAGCAGCTGTCAGATTCACTGCAGTCAGCATGGTCACACATACATGTGAACACCTTCCAGCACTTAATTGAGTCACTCCCAGCCCGTCTAGCGGCTGTCCGCGCTGCACACGGCGGTTACTCTGGATATTAGCTGGTGATCACAATAATGTGACACAACCGTGTATTTCATTGTTATTTCACGTGCATTGTTTGGTACTTTGGTACATCATGCACTTAGTCAAACCTATATATGAGAGATTAATCACAACCGAACTGCTCAGCAAGTGTTTCCATAGTAAAACGTAGAGCAGCAAGGAGAGTTTCCATTCCCTAATTTGGAGACGTTGTCCGAAGGAGACATTTGTTGGAGTATACACTTTCAAACTCTCTGCTTATTATGCTGTATGTCACTTCAATGCTGGGGCAAAAGTAGAATTAGAAATTATTAAAAGATTGTGACTAAATCTATAGAAATATTGTACACTGGTGTGCAAAAATAAAGAAGAAGAGGAGAATTTTGCATAACAGCGGAACGACAAAGCAGAAAGGACCGAAAGACCGCTCAGGAGATAGATTAGGGTCCTGTACTGTACGGCATGCGCATATATGCAGCATGACGTAGGTGGGAGGAGTGTCAGGAGGATATAAAGTACACAGGCGGTGTACGCTCAGCAATTCGGCGAAAGCTATTGCACGGTGTACATCGGTTTGAACGACGTCGAGTTGCTGCCACCGTGTGATATGGCCAAAAGGCAATCCAGTAGACGACATCTGGATGACTTTCCCAGAGGTCGCGTCATTGGGAAGTTGGAAAAATGTCGATGTGTGACTAGTGTGGCCGAGGAGTTCGGGATCTCTCACAACATCGTTTCACAAGCTTGGAGAGCATTTTAAACGACTGGAACAGCTGTCCGAGAGTTCAGCAGTGGTCGTCCACGAGCAACCACGGTATATTGTCCTACAGGCGAGAAGAGACAGACTGCAGACAGCGGGAGAAATTGCAAGGCACATGCAACAGACAACTGGACGTCCGTTATCGCGTTTTACCGTGGCCAGGAGGCTGCACAAAGGTGGTCTATTTTCACGACGACCAGTACGGTGTGTTCCATTAACGCATGCTCATCGAAGACAGCGGTTTCTGTGGTGCCAGGAACACAAGAACTAGACACATCAGCAATGGGGTCGAGTTTTCTTTACGAACGAGGGCCGATTTAGTCTGACGAGCGATTCTGGACGTATACACATCTGGAGAGAGCAGGGAACACGCAAGCACACCTCCAACATCATCGAAAGGGACCGGTTTGGAGGTGGCGGAGTTCTTGTTTAGGGCGGTATCATGCTTGGTAGCCGTAATGAACTCCACATCTTCCAAGGAGGTTCAGTCACTGATGTCCGATATTGTACTGATGTTCTCCTGCCTCAGGTGTGTTTGTTTAGAGGTGCTGTGGGTCCTGAGTTCCTCTTCATGCACGACAACGCTACACCTGATCATACAGTGGCTGTCACAGAGTTGTTGGAGAGTGAAGATAATCACCGCATGCTTTGCCCCGCAAGTTCCCCGGACCTAAATCCAATCGAACACGTGTGGTACCTTCTCGGGAGACGCTTGGAAGCACGTCACCAGCCGCCAGCAACGATTCCGCAGCTGCGATCGGCGCTACAAGAGGAATGGGCCACGATGCCTCAACAGCTCCTTGACAACCTCATCCTCAGCATGGACAGACGTTGTAAATCCTGCAACGCAATCAGGGGTGAACATATCCCCTACTAAAGACTGGATTTTTCTTGGCAGCCGCCTGTCACATGGACGTTTCTGTCTTCTGTCCAGTTGTGCTCGAAGCTACCTTTTCAATAAAGTGCCTATGCATCCTTTGGATTCCTTGTTTAAACGGGTTTGCCCACTTGTCCCATATTCTTACATCTTGGGGATATTATGGTATGATTTGAGTCGCTGTGGAGCACTTCTGCACGACGTTACATTCGAAAAACCGCCTCGTCCTTAATTTTTGCACGCCAGTGTATATGATGAAAGAGGTGACGAATAGAGACGTACAACGTACAACAGCGAGTCAACGACAAAGTACGGACTGTGTAACGCTGAAGCGAAAAAGGCTCAGAGGGCTGGAAAACAACAAATACTTTGCAAATGTGAGTAAAGAAAGCCCCAGGAATGCTACTGGGGCTTTCTAGGGTTGGTTCCTTTTCCAGTTCAAGACTGACGACTAAAAACTAATTTTACTTACTTCTCAAACTTTACATGTGTGTATGAGACACTTCAGTTATTCTATTTGAGAAAGGTCGACAAACATCATTACTTTGGTTACAACTGCCAAAATTTAAAAATGTGAAATGATTTAGGAAGGTAAAGAATGTCTTAAGGGAATGTACTAAAATCTGCCAGATTGAATGCTACTAAGTTATTGTAGGGCTCATCAAAGTTAACAATGGTAGTGAAGAAATGATGTTTTGCAATACGCACACATTGATTTTACTGTAAACAACCAACTATACGTACATATGAACCCTATGGTTCTAGTACAATCACTAGAGATATAAAAGAGTTCTTATTTGCCACTAACATTTTAGTTTTCTGATGATTTGAAAATCAGATATCTTGTTTCCAATAAGGTCATTAATTAACACAAAAAGAATAAATACATTAATTATGTGTTGAATTTTGTTTTTCACTTGATAAATTTTTTTTAACAACATATATGAATATGATACGTGTTTAACATTCTTAGAAATTGCATTTAATTTTTTTTATTCAGGGTATATGGATACCTCAAAAAGGTTTGCACATTTTTTTCAAGAACGTTACCGCAAGACTTTGGATACTTAGACATCATGCAAAAACTGCAATGTGTGTACAAACACATGTCCAGTTTGCATCATTGGAGTTATTTTCTGAATATTCGTAGGATTTTATATATAAAATGTCGCAAACATATTTTCGTCATTCAATGCATTCATTCTCACACTTATATAGGAACACGCGTTATAACGAAGTAAATTTCTCCGTAATTTTTATCCGCGCAAGGATTCGAACCCGGGTCCCCTCATTCCGGAATAAGTTGCTCTGAGCTACGCGGACGTTTTATTCTGATTCCTATCTGCCTTTATGTCGTGTGCGTCCTTCTGGCAGGTACGTCACATCTCCTGGTACGTTACATCATCTCCCCCTTATTTTTTTTTTTTTTTTTAAGTGCTGGAGAAAGGATTCTCTTATTTTTCCTATCTCGCGGTGTGGAAAGAATATCACACCAATGCGAGATTTTGAACGGTCTGGTCATCCGGATAGTTCGGGCGCCATTATAACGAAGTAAATTTCTCCGTCATTTTTATCCGCGCCAGGATTCGAACCCGGGTCCCCTCATTCCGGAATAAGTTGTTCTACCAATTGAGCTACGCGGAAGTTTTATTCTGATTCCTATCTGCCTTTATGTCGTGTGCGTCCTTCTGGCAGGTACGTCACATCTCCTGGTACGTTACAGCGTCACTTAATCAGAGTTACTCAATCGACTGTAATGATTGATATCCATGAAACGTTTTGGTAGTTATCACTAAAGATAAGAATATATTTGGTACTAATTAGTTATTTTTATTCTGGTATCATAAAATAACCCTCTAACACCGAAGGTGTTGAAACACAGTCTTAAGGAAACAAGAAAGATTACAGGTTCGCGGCTCAAATACATTGTGGTTAACAAGGCGTATAAAACATTAAAATAACCGCAGATAAACAAAAGGCGCATATAATATAACCAACGATGAATATAGACCATTCGTCTCCCTCTCTCATAGAGAAGAAATACCTATCTCAAGAGTGGTCGACGAACCGGTGCCAACGTCTCAATGGTAATATATAGGTTCGAGTCTCGGGTGAGGCATAGATGGTGTATTTGTCTTACGGCACTGGTTCTGTCCCTTTTCTGGAACCAGTTGACCTAAAGTAGGGACAGGCGACTGTCTATAGCCGACAGAGTTGCTGATGATGGTCACTAAGCCCTCTCGCCTCCCCCCCCCCCCCCAAAAAGGGAACCCTTATTTGTGCACACTCGGAAATGTTTGTGATTGGAGGTTTCACGATTCAGTTGGCAGCAGAATTACTGTAGGAGGAAATGTGATCTCAGCTGCTTCCAGGAAGGGCTCTACTTCTGGCATATGATTTTATGCAGAATATGTATGACATTACCAGGGAAGTTTGGACATTCAAATAGCAGCAAGCTTTCTTTCGCACAACATTTCCGGGAAGAGCGGAATAATGACCCAAAAGACTCTTTTGTCCCCGGGGCCTAAATACATCAAATAAAAAGATTCACCGTCTTTGAGAGAGGTAGATATTCTGAAATTGGGTCACCTGGATGAGATGAATGAACTAAGACGTCTCAAAGACTATTGAGAGCTTACAAGTGTAGTGCTGTAGCAGGTTAAAACTCTCTCAGCGCGACTAGAGACAGTACCTGGGCTGCCAGAGCAGTACACTTGTGATTCAACATAACTTGTGCCAGTCTTTTTGGTAATGATTTAATTGAAACTTTCTTTAATTACTTTTCATATACTTCATCGCTCGTTTAGCTTGTCCAGCAATACAGAACTGTATGGCTGATGAATTTTACTTGCACCGATGACCTTTGGCATCGGTGCAAGTAAGTGTATATACGGTCTTAGTCCAAATAATTTTTAATAAGATCTTGCTTGACTGCTTGCCATTTCAGGACGGGACTGTGATTTCGATTGGATATAATTTATAAATATTTGATTGGTCTCCTTTTAAAAACGAGTGGCAGATTCACTGCTTATACAAAGTATATGCGCGTGTCTTTCTGAATACACATGTGTGTAACCCTACGCGTTTGTGATTGCAGGTGTGTGCAAGTGTAATGCAAATAAATATCGCGTGTGGTCGATTCTATTTTTGTTCGTGTAGTACAGAAATAATTGGTCATTGGGATCCCCGTTTACGAACGCCGACTGAAATGGAATATCAGAATTCCGCATCATCTGGTACGTATGTATTCAAGCAAAGCGTATAGACAATTTTAGTTTTTAAAAGCAATAGTTTACAACATCGTGAACGGTTCAAAATAATTTAGTAGTTGCGACTTCACATAGCATGAAATAAAATTGCCATCTGTTATGCTGTACTCGATTTTCTTCGCGAAATTTGATCGTACTTCAACAGTTCTTTAAATATCTTTACCTTCAGTGTAACGTCTGCGTGTTTTGGGAAAATTTACAAACGGTGCGTGTTATTGAAGTTCCGAGGAAAAACATATAACATGGATTAGCCAGAAGGTAGAAACTCGGCTCTTTCAGACCAAATGTGAAGTCAGGAACCCTGAACTTTTAAGACGCTTTTCACAGCTGATGTAAAACATTCTGCATCTGACTTGGCGTGGGTGTTTTCGATAATGCTCTTGATCACTCTTAAAAAGCAATTGTTTAAATAAAACTCACTAGCTTCAGAACTGTAAGGCTGTGTAAAACTAACGATTTGTACCTATTAACGTTGATACCACAATTTCTAACAATAATCTTGCTTAATTTTTTCAGGATGTCATACAAATGTCCTACAGCCCCACCTTCACTGCCTGTTACAGTAACGGAGAGTACACAAGTGCTTCCTTCGACAGAAAACGATACTACTTCAACTAGCACAATCCCAGAAACAACAGTAAAGCCTCGAACCATTATCTACACATTGCCCCCAACACAAGGCAGCCGTACCTCAGGAGCAGGTTCTGGACCGGAAGAATATTTTCTAATGCTGTGGGTTTCACTTGCATCCTGGATACAAATTGGCCTCAACAACTGATACCCATACTTCTCGTGATACAAATAGGAAGTTCATTGGTTTTCTCACTTGGTCAAATATTATTGTCCAATAGCTTTTTTTAAATATTTTTGCTAATTTTCTTTGATGACGCATTTATGCTATGAATGTAATTCCTTTTGAACATGAATTACTTCTCAAGAAAGCACGGAACTACTACCTACCCAAAAAGTAACGCTTAAATGACACACTTTTGGCTACAAAATAAACACAAAGGTTCAAAAAGGAAACAAAGTCCCCTAAGGATTTTTTCTTTACTAAATAAAACGACATCGAAAATTTGAAATATGAAATCCTTGCAGATTTTTTTCAGTGAAAAAATTCTGCAGAACTAATGAAACATAGCGTTTTTCATTGGGGCATTTTGTAAATCCTCAAGATATAAAAAATCACATTCTACTGTTTGAAACTACTTCGTACCTGATGTGATTCTGCTTTCAGATTTCACATACAATGAACGTGACTGTAAGATTTTTTAAGGGTGCTTTTGAATAAACTTTTCTTTTTAAAAAGACATAGATCGACCACGTTTCCTTTAATTGTAGTAATATCAGTCTAAATTCAGTAACTATCATATTTGCTGAGACTATGTATTTAATAGATTTAGCGTTGCAGTACAGTGAACATATATTTTTGTTAATGGCTTTTTTCCCTCTTTTAAGGAATCAGGTAAGAAAGGACTGATAATCTTCCAAGAAATTAGAACATTGGATGAGTAGTATTTAAGACTATCACTTGCTGAATTTTCGTGAAGACGAGATAATTTCTTAATGATTTAGCCAGTTATCTTAAGCGATGTCAGGTATTCAAAAATATTATTAAATACAGCACTTGCATGTACAGTTTCAGTTTACGGTCATGATCAAATGTTCACTATTTTTCACTAACCAACGCAAACTTCATGAAAACTACATTTATTTTCTTCTACGATAGAACATGAATCAAAAATATACGTCTGTGTTCCATAAAAATATTATATTGCATAATGTAATGAAACTGTTTCTAAATATAATACCAATTTACGAAAAAATATGATCAGGCTTTAAACGAATGAAACTCAAGTTACGGGAGGTAATGAAATGTTGTGTGTTTCAAAATCTCAAGATATTTTTAGCATCTAGAAAACTTGCATAAAAGAATATATCATTTGATGAAAATTCCTTCAGTGTTTATCAAAAGAACGAAAATGTTTTTTTAAGATATGACATGTTTTAATCATATACATTTTTTGGAAACTTTAATGCCATTTAATTGCAATCTCATAATGCAACTGCGAAGAAAATCTTTACGAAGTTTCGTATGGAATTTTTGAGATTTTTATGTTATGCCAATGTTTATTAACATGACTGGAAATTTTGCTGCTTTGAAGTAAGAGATGGTCTTTCAGAGCCCTGAAACATTTAGTCAGGGATTTTGAAAATAACTTCAGTAAAAATATTATTAGAACAGAAACCACATATTACACAAAAAAGATTGTATTTCCTAGTACCCGTGCTTAGTACGTGTAACAAAACGTTTTTTTCGATTCAGAGTTTAGCGACCTCCATGTGCAATTAACTCACAGGGCAATAAGCAGCCGCCGGTCTCTAATTTGGATCCACTGGTTCCAGGAAGGGGACATGGTTAGAGTCATGGGGCCGGCGCACTACCCATGCCTCATCTGGAATTCCAGTTAAGGCTTAATTCAAACGTATGATCAGAGACTAGAGCCACAGGGCCACCGCTGCGGCTTATAGAAACTCAAGACAAACATTCATACAGTGATTAGGAAAATGTTTAGTTTATAATATTCAAGTGAAAATTTATGCTGAATGTATAACTTTCACTTGATTTTCATGTTAAGCCTTTTAGGTACGTAAGAGTTTTCTGGATGTGTAACGATGGTTGGCATTCTTTAAAATATCAGAATGAATAATATTACCTACTGCGCGACCTTATCCCTAAAGTGACATAAAAATACATATCCTTTGAACTTTAATTCAAAAACGTGTCCATTTTGCATCCTAAATATTACATAGATGCTTGATGCATGATTTGGAGAACTATCAAAATGAAGAAATGTATTTGTTTTTCTATTTTCCAAATGTCGCATTTCAAAACGGTTGGTAAATATGTGTTTCTAGATAAAACAATCAACTAAAATTCCACAATATTACGCAAAATGTTTATTAGCCAATGGAGGAAATGCTATTAGTGAAACTGGTCAGGCTATTTAGGAAGATTTATAAAATACACATATTTCGGATTGCAAACTGCTGAGGCTATTGTCTTTTACGGAGCATTTTAGATGAGTACAGACCATAAGAATAAATAAATAAATTATTGGAATAGGGAAAAACGCCGGAAAGGGGGATGAGTTTGGAATTTTGCGTGCAGTTCCAAAAGAATTATTAGGAAATAATACCCACAATCCAAATTTTCTGGAAATCGCGTAGTTGGTGATCCTAGAAAGTATTGAAGTGTCGGGTTCTCTCCCCCTAGCCAAAGAGCTTTGGCGCTTCAGTGCTTCTAGGTGTGAAAGTGTTCGGTTTCCCTGCCATCGAATCCAACGTAGTTGTACCAAAAGGCACACTAGTTAGAACTGATAGTACGAAAATAATTCAATAAATAAACTTATGTGAAAGAAAACGGAAAAACCAAAAATTTAATCCTTTTTCCGAGGAAGCTCCTTTCATTTAACTAGCTTTTCATGACTTAATTCTGAGTGCAAAAATAAAAAATGAGTTTTCCACTGAGATAATGAAATCACTTTTATTTCAGATATAATAATTACTCTTCTGTTTAATGTCGATTTTCATGTAATCACATTGTAATAAAAAGGAATTGCGCAATGCTTTTTTTAGGACATAAAGGAAAGCAAACTGATCTTTTGCTGCATATTTCTGTGGCACTTCTATCATTTTAAGCTATGTCTATTAAGCAGAGTCATCAGGGTAAAAATATACAGCACACACACACACACACACACACACGGACCATCTTTCACCTTTCCATTTATAAAATGGAGGAATCTAAGATTTTCTTTATTTCTTTGAGTTCATGTTTCTTCTTCTCCTTTGACTTGCCAGATACGACACAGATTATATTCATATTCTGTTTCTTGTCGAGTTATGCAAAGCTTGGCTACATATCCATCAAAAACCGTAATCGTTCTCCTCTTGCTGGAATTGGCCTACTCTCCAGGGCTCTTGCTCTGCTTGCTCGCTGTCCCAGGACTGCTGTTCTTGTTGTCCATTGCTCCAAGGCTGTGTTTTTTTCTGAGTCTGCAGCTGATATGCTTCCCACGGCTTTTTATCTGCAGGCGCACATTTTGAGCACTGACAAGTTTCAGGTTGCAGGAATTCCTTTTTCAAAAGGGTTCCATCTGGACATTTAAGCTCAACATCTCTCTTGACGGTAACGTTAACTTTGCAACACTTGCACATGCTTTTAAAATCTCCATCCTCTGTAAAAAGACAAAGTTAACACCTTCAGTATAATAAGAAAACATATTAAGGATATCAATTGATAAGAATAATAACTCGAAACGTTTTAGGGAAAATGAAACATTAGAGATAAGGATTGTAATTTGTAAGGCGATGCACGTATTCTCATTTATTCTGCATATTTTATTGCTCAACAGTTCTTTGGAAGTGAAAGTGTGGTGGAGCTGTGTAAAATAGGGTTCGGTAGCGTACTAATAATGAAGAAAAATATCACTGCTAGACTAAACTAATTTTCTCAAAACATTGTAATACAAGCAAGTGTCTTTTGAAGCCCAACGTTTCTAATCAATATTTATGTGCGATATTGTAGTGCAAGTCACATGAGCGTGCTACAGGGAAACACTTTTAAGTAACTTGTTGTATCTGCTCATTTATGATAACGTGCAAATTCCTAGACTGAACCAGAATAGAATAGTACACACAGAGCATCGTAGCTTTGGCAATTTCCTCCTCTTGGGCTTTAACTCCTGCAATGTGGTCCTCGAATACCAACTGTCGTACATTCACCAGGTATACATATACACTGCTGGCCACCCAAAATGCAACACGAAGAAGGACACGAGATAGCAAAGCCAGATTTACTGGACACATAACAACAGATACAAAGATAAAACGATTGAGCTTACAGGCCCGTGCGACTTGCGGAACACGCAGACATCAATAGTTCGTGGGGGCCCCATGGCTGGCAATAACGGCCGCTACACGCCGCGGCATCGAACGAAAAAGGCTTTGGATGTGGCCTTGGGGTAGGTCGGTCCAGGCTGCTTCCACGCGTTGCCACAGTTCATCCGGCGTAGCTGCGAGTGGTGCTTGCCGGGCCACTCGGTTGCCGATCAGCGACGTGTTCGATGGGCGACATATCGAGAGAACAGGCTGGCCACGGCATCAATGACACCTCGTGGGCCGTGAAGAATTGTTGCACGATGCGTGCCACGTGCTGGCGCGCATTGTCCTGTTGAAACGTGGCCGCAAGCAGGTCCTGCTATAGGCTCCAAAACGTCGGAGATGTAGCGGTGGCTGTTGAGCGTACAGGCGATGCGTACCAGAGGGGTGCGGTGCGGGTGTTCTATCCAATTGCGCCCCAAACAATAACGTCAGGAGACGGACCGGTATGGCGATGCATAACAACGCAGGCGTCATACAGTCTCTGGCCGCGTTGCTGCCACACGCGGCTCCGACCATCGTGGTGTTGCAGGCAGAAGCGGGATTCGTCGGAGAAGACAATGTCGTGCCATTCCGTAGTCCACGTGCGGCGTTCAACGGCCCACTGCCGCCGCACTCGCCGGTGGTTTAATGTCAATGGTAATCGGAACAATGGGCGCCGTGCGACAAGTCCCCGCTCCCGCAGACGACGTCGAACGGTACGTGATGACACAGGTTGTTGCGCAACACACCCTAATCCCTGCGCTAACGTTGATGATGTGGCGGTACGAGCCGTCAATGCCCGCCGCACAACGTGCCGGTCTTTTCGTTCTGTGGTGTGATGCGGCTGCGGCAATCGCTCACTTCGGTCCGTCCGTCCCTCCTGTACCCACCGAATCCATACTCGCCTCACTGTGGCTGAATGTCGTCCCACACGGGCGCCGATGTCTCGGTACGATAAACCGCTGTCGCGATAAGCCACTATTCGTCCTCTGTCGAATTCCGAAACGTGCTGGAATGACTGCCGTATTCTTCGACGAGGCAATCAGGAAGTTTCCCACGCACAGGTCCGGCAGCACAACACATTTCCACTGCTTACACCACGCTTTCTGTGCACCCTTTTAATAGTGCTTCTCGGTGGAACATGATTTGCATATGTCCTGCAAAGCTAATCGCTTGCATGTCCTCTCGCGGGCGACACATGCTGCGAATTTCAGGCCAATCGGATGCTTCCTTCTTGGTGTCGCATTTTGGGTGGCCAGCAGTGTATGTATAGCAGCATCAGAACCAACGCAGAAATCCCTCTACGAATCACGTGAGTACATGTTTATTTTCTGCAGAGAATAGATACTCATTTTTTGCCATGAGATTGTAATACAAATCCTAATACAGTATATTCTTTGATAAAGGAAAACCTAAAAAGTATTTGATAATGAAAAACTTAGTGAAGTATATTCTTCGCTGGCTTTATTTTATGCGAAAACTGTTCTACTTTTCTGTTTTTTTTAAATTGCTGGATTTTACATCTGAAACTTGAAAACTCTCAGGAACATCTATTAAAGTGTTTAACCCACAAATTCCTTTGACAGCGAGGTGAAAATGGAAAGAAAAAGCCTACGATGCATAGAACCACCATCAGTACTTTGTTCTTTTTTAGCACATCGCTTTAAAAAGTACAAGCTTATACTGTAGTATCATACATTCTGCACATCTGTATACGCGATATCTCCGAATCTAAGGACTCATTTTAAATAGTAATTCACCAGATAATGATAATCATCGGATGATTCCTGCACTACCGTCATATTTTTATGATTGGAACGATATCTGTACTTCTAAAAGTTAGACTGGTAGAAGTCACTTTTCATTCAACAACTGCAACTAGGAGCAAAATTTCTAATACATTTCTTGCTCTGCACAATTCACAGTTTTACCGCTAAGTGGCTTAAATACCTTTTCTGTTAAGTGACGCAAATGCATGTGTACATTCGTTACGATACCTTCTTTTTTTATTTCGCGGTGTAACAACACTGGTGTGCAAAAATTAAGGACGAAGAAGAGAGATTAGCATAACAGCGGAACGAGCAGGCAGAACGGACCGAAAAACTACTCAGGAGATAGACAAGGGTACGGTACGGTAGAGCATGCGCATATTCGCAGCATGACGTAGAGGGGGGAGTGTCGGCAGTGTATAAAGCCAGCGGGCGGTGTGCGCTCAGCAATTCGGTGGAAGCTATTGCACGGAGTACATCGGTTTGAACGACGTCGAGTTGCTGCCACCGTGTGATATGGCCAACAGGCAATCCAGTAGACGACATCTAGATGACTTTACCCAAGGTCGTGTGATTGGGAAGTTGGAAGAAGGTCGAAGTGTGACTAGTGTAGCCGAGGAGTTCGGGATCGCTCACAGCATCGTTCCACGTGCTTAAGAGCATTTCAAACGACAGCAACAGCTGTCCGAAAGTTTAGCAGTGGTCGTGCACGAGCAACCACGGCGGCGGGCAGCCGGTATATTGTCCTACAGGCGAGTAGAGACAGACGGCAGACAGCAGGAGAAATCGCTAGGCACATGCAACAGACAACTGGACGTCCGTTATCACATTTTTCCGTGGCCAGGAGGCTGCAAAAAGGTAATCTATTTGCAGGACGACCAGAACGGTGTGTGCCATTAACGCCTGCTCATCGGAGACGGCGGTTTCTGTGGTTCCTGGAACACAAGAACTGGTCACATCAGCAATGGGGTCGAGTTCTCGTTACGGAGTAGAGCCGATTTAGTCTGACGAGCGATTCTGGACGTATACACATCTGGAGAGAGCAGGGAACATGCAATCACACCTCCAACATCATCGAAAGGGACCGGTTTGGAGGTGGCGGAATTCTCGTTTGGGGGGTATCATGCTTGCTAGCCGTACTGACCTCTGCATCTTCCAAGGAGGTTCAGTCACTGGTGTCCGCTATTGTACCGAGGTTCTCCTGCCTCACTTGCATCTGTTTAGAGGTGCTGTGGGTACTGAGTTCCTCTTCATGGACGACAACGCTACACCTCATCGTACAGTGACTGTCGCAGAGCTGTTGGAATGAGGAAGATATTCAACGCATGGATTGGCCCGCAAGGTCCCCAGACCTAAATCCAATCGAACACGCGTGGGACCTTCTCGGGAGTCGCTTTGCAGCATTTCATTAGTCGCCAGCAACGATTTCGCAGCTGCGATTGGCGCTACAAGAGGAATGGGCCGCGATGCATCAACAGCTCTATGACAACCTCGTCCTCAGCATGGACAGACGTTGTAAATCCGGCAACGCAGTCAGGGGTGATCATATCCCCTACTGAAGACTGGATTTTTCTTTGCAGCCGCCTGTCACATGGACGTTTCTGTCTTCTGTCCAGTTGTGCTCGAAGCTACCTTTTCAATAAAGTGCCTTTGTATCCTTTGCGTTCCTTGTTTTGACGGTTTTTCTCACTTGTCCCATATTCCTACATTTTGGGGGTCTTATGTTATGATTTGAGTCGATGTGAAGCCCTTCTGCACGACGTTACATTCGAAAAATTGTCTTGTCGTTAATTTTTGCACGCCAGTGCATAAAACTACCACGATTAACTCACAGGGCTATCAGGAGTCTCTTTCGTCCCTAGTTTAAGGTCACTGATTCCAGGGAAAGGGAAAGAGTAAAACCATTGGAAAAGCGCACCACTAATGCATATCCCAGCACCTGAGTCCGGAACATCTCAGATGAATGGTCGCAGTTGTTGAGCTCATGAGACCTCTCAGCCACCGGAGTGGTCCGTTGCTTTTAAATGTCAGATTTTTGAAATTAATTTGGCTGTTGCAATTATCCACGCATTACTAGCTTTTATGAGGCAAATTTTTTCCCGATTGTGACGTGGATGTAATCTTATTTCAACGATTTCTCAGCTTCTGCAGGTCATACCAAAAATTTCTGTTAGTATTGAGTAGCTGTAAACGCGATCAATCAGAGAAGGAAGAAATATTCATTATAATACATGGCAAATCGATGGAATATTCAAAGCGAACAGATTATAAATTCTGAATTTGCTGGTACCACTTACTGGTCTTCCATATAACATCTCTCAGAAAAGTTGAAAAGTTCATTACCCTGGAGCTGAAATCGAACCGTTCCAGTATGCTAACCGTTACACAACCCAGGACAGTGCAGTTCCAAGCAACTGAGACTAAGTAACCTTAGCATTAGAAATCTCAACATCCTTCAGATTTGCCCTAGTCGAAACATCGTTGCTTTTTCATAGCGTTATTTCGACCTATCTCCCATACGAAAACGGGTGTATTTCTCAAATCTGCAGTACCACTGGGTTACAAGGAAGCTCAATTGAACATACAAACTAACAAACTACGTAGAGAAAAAGAGCGCCTGGAGCCGACTTCAAAGGGATCCATTCAAGCATTCGCGTCTCTACAAGCAGGAAATCTACGAAAGCCGCAGACTTGACAACCAATAAAATGGGGCCGAGCACCCGCGTCAATCAGTGCACGTTAGCCAACTTGCTTCTTGTAAAGCGACTTACAACTTCCAGAGGCGAGATAAGGGTTGAGAACTCGTGCGTGTGGTGATGGAGTACCCATAAATATACCCAGAGCAATTACTGTTCATGTCGAGAAATGAGTGAAGAGCATTAGTGAATGTTGGATAACTGATCAGAAGACATACGGATCTATGCCCAGGATTAAGTAGATTTAGAGATGATTTTATGCACTGTTCCAGATGTGGTAACTGCGTTGTGCGGTTGGGCAAATTTATGATTTATATTATACAGTATATAGCACCAAAAGATACGAAAGGTATTGTACAACTCCACGTAGAAATCCCCATTTCCTTCAAAAGATTTACCAATCAAAATTTATGACTATACCTAAGAAGACGGTATGAGACAAGACGTACTTTTCCAAAGTGTTGTGCCGCCCCGGTGGCGCAGTGGTCTAAGCGAATGCTTCTGATGATCATTCGTTCGGAAGGGTTCCGGGTTCGAATCCCGGTGAGGCATGGATGTTGTGTTTGTCTTACGGCACTGGCACTCTCCCTTCCCTGGAACCAATGACCCTAAATTAGGGACGGGCGACTGCTTATAGCCCATTGAGTTGCTCACGATGGTCGTTAAACCTCCAATCAAAAAAAAAAAAACCTTGTCAGTGAGAGAGGGCAAGCTGGTGAATGCACCAGTTTAAATTAAAAGAAGCAGAACAACAACTGGATTCATTATAATTATGTAAGTGAGGAAATTCTATGGATAATATGATCTAAAAAATGCTCTGTTTTTTACGCAATCCAACAAACTTGTCAAACATTCAAATAGTCGTGACTCCAAGCCTACGTTACACGTTAATCACTATGTTTAAAATAACAGGTTAAAAAATTTCAAAAGGATGACATTAAAATTCGAGATCTTTTGAAGGCACTTTACCTTCAGCATCGGGAAATGAACACATGCGGCGTTTAGCAAACATCCATTAAGTTATATAACTCTTCGAAAATGACGACATCCATTACATCCGCGCATGCCTAATGTGTTGCAATGGGCTCCATTAGGTTAGCGCTCCGCATTAAGTTGTGGGAGGTGGTGGGGTTAAAAATAAATTAATTGGTGTCATACAATTAGTAACATAAGTCAGTGATGCAATTTTTTTAAGCAAAGGTAACCAAGATTGAGGAAGCTCGCATGGTGCTTCATCATTACAACATACTAGATGCATTATATAAATGTACATTGCCTCAACCATCAAAGTCATAGTCTTATTTTTAGGTGTCGCGAGCAGTTTTATATTTGTCCATTCGGGTTGATGAGTTCCATTGGATACAGGAGGTGATAATGCTGTAGATTGTGATTTCTTTCGCACATCATACATATGTTCAGTTATTCTTATATGAACCATACGCATTGTAAAGTTTATCGTTTTAGTCCGGAGTTAGAGATCTTAAGGGAATAGCATATACTCCATACTTTTAATCGTCATGCACTTGGTCGCGATCTTTAATAATTTGAGAGAATGTGTTATATGTTTTTGTCCCAAAGCTCAATCCATGTTTTTAGCACGTCTTTTGTAAAAAAGATCGTGCTTCTGTTATCGGTTTGTCCGTCCGTCCGTCTGTACCCAAGATATCTCTGTAACTATTAGTCCGATTTGAAAAATTCTTTTTGCATTCGGAAGCTTGAAATATGCGAATGATGATCCTTCATATCGTTTTTTTACGATGTACAATTTTGCCGCTAGGAGGCATAAATGCAGATGATGTCGAATTCAAAATTACGTTTTAATCCACATATTTGCTTCTAAACATCCGATTGAAAAAAATATTTTATATTTCGATTCCATTTATGTCGAAGAGTGTTTTAGATATAGTTTCATTTTCAAATTACGCATAGATTTTCCGCTAGGGGCGTAAACGTAAATTACATTTTTTTCGATAACTCTTCTCCTCAAACTCCGATTTTAAAAAATCTTTTTTTCAGCGGATACATCTCGTAATGGAAAATCTTTTGCATATAATTTCGAATTTTTGGTAAAGAATACTTTGGCCACCAGGGGGCGTAAGTGATAATTTTTGCTTCTGATGTATTTGCCATAAAATCAGAGTTTCTAAAATATCGATTGAAAAAATCCTTTCGTGGACTGATGCCACTCACATCGATAAACCTTTTTGGATATTTTCTTTCTAAAATATCCCACAGTTTCTCCTCCTGGGGGCGTAGATATATATCCAATTTTTGTCAATATCCCTACTTCTAGGCGTCCGATTTGAAAAATTCCTTCTTTGTTGGATAGTGTCTTCGGTGTGACACATGTTTCATATAATTTAAAAATTTTCAAGTAATTCATAGACTTTCCGCTAGGGGGCGTAAAGGGAAATTGCGTTTCGCCCTATATCTCTGCTTCTAAATCTCCGATTTGAAAAATTCTTTCTGCACCAGGATACAGCTCCTGATGGGAAATCGTTTGCACATAATTTCTAATTTTTGTAAAAAAAGTTTTTGGCCTCCAGGGGGCGTAAACCTTAATTTCCGCTTCTGATGTATTTGCAGCAAAATATGAGCTTCTAAATTCTCGATTAAAAAAAACGTCGTTTGTAGACCGATACTACTCATGTCGAGAAACCTTTTACGAACATTTTCTTCTTAAAATAGTGCATGGTTTCTACGCCAGGGGCGTTGATGTATATCTTATTTTGTCAATATCTCTACTTCTAAGGGTTAGATTTGAAAAATTCTTTTTTTGTTGGATAGTGTTTCCAGTATGACATGTGCTTCCTGTAATTTCAAAATTTTCAAGTAATTCATAGACTTTCTGCTAGGAGGCGTAAAGCTAAATTGCTTCTAAATCTCCGATTTGAAAAATTCTTTCTGCACCGGATACTGCTCCTGATGGGAAATTGTTTGCACAAAATTTCTAATTTTTGTAAAAAAAAAAAATGGTTTGGCCACCAGGAGGCGTAGACTTTAATTTCCGCTTCTGATGTATTTTTCAGCAAAATATGAGCTTTAAAATCTCGATTGAAAAAAAAGGTCTTTTGTTGACCGATGCTACTCGTGTCGACAAACCTTTTAGAAACATTTTCTTCTTAAAATAGTGCATGGTTTCTGCGCCAGGGGGCGTAGACATATATCTTATTTTTGTCATTATCTCGACTTCTAGGAGTCCGATTTAAAAAATTCCTTCTTTGTTGGATAGTGCTTCTAGTGTGACATGTTTTTTCAAAAAATTCAAAAATTTCAAGTTATTCATAGACTCTTTTCGCTATAGGGCGTAAAGGTAAACTGCGTTTCCCACTTTTTCTCTGCTTCTAAACCTCCGATTTGAAAAATTCCTTCTGCAACGGATACAGCTTCCTGATGGGAAATCCTTTGCACATAATTTCTAATTTTTGTAAAAAATGGTATGGCCACCAAGTGGCGTAAGTCTTAATTTCCACTTCTGATGTATTTGCAGCAAACTATGAGCTTCTAAAATCTGTACTGGCAAAAAAGTCTTTTGTTGACCGATGCTACTCATGTCGACAAACCTGTTAGGAACACTTTCTCCTTGAAATAATGCATGGTTTCTGCACCAGGGGTCGTAGATGTATATCTTATTTTTGTCAATATCTCTACTTCTAAAAGTCCAATTTGAAAAATTCCTTCTTTGTTGGATAGTGTTTCCGATGCAAAATGTTTTTCTTATAAATTCAAAATTTTCACGTAAATCATTTAGATTTTCCGCTAGGGCGCATGAAAATAAATTGCGTTTTCTGCTGCTAAAACACCGATTTGAAAAATTCTTCCTGTATCGCATACAAGACCTGATGGAAAATATTTTTCACATAATTTCTAATGCTTTGTAAAGAATGGTTTGGCCACCTGGGGTCATAAGTGTTCATATCTGCTTGTGATGTATTTGTAGCAAAATCTGGGCTCCTGAAAACTCGACTAAATTTTTTTTTCTTGGACCGATACCGCTCATATGGATAAACCTTTTGAGAATACCTTCTTCCTAAATAATGCATGGTTTTCCCACCAGGGTACGTAAAGTCACATCTTAGTTTTGTCGATAACTCTGTTTCTAAGAGTTTGTAAGCTCAAGATTCCGTTTGCATCAATATCTGAGGGATTAAAGACCCGATTGAAAAACTTCTTTCTTCCGTCAGATACTATTGTTTTCCATACCGGTTCCATTGACTTTGAATAGCTTTGATAAATTTAATTTGCGTCAGAACCGATTCAAAAGACGTGCTTATTACACCCAAAAATTCGGTGTCATCTTTCTTGTTACATGCTGTTTTCAGTATATTAGTACAGTGCGGGTGAAAGTCCAATGATCCTACATATTTCTTAGGACATGTCGCTCGTTCAAGAGTAGTACTTGTTAACAGTTGAAATTTTCGAATTAACTCAAACACTGTAAGAGCAGTATAACCTTTTATTTCTAGTCTCCGTAGTCGCCTACTTGATGAATGTGTGAATGCCCTCCGGACCAGGAATCTGAGCGCAGATAGTTTTAATGTTTTAGGGTTGATAGAATCGTGCGGAATGATAATAGGTTGACATGTGGGTTTACAGAAAATTGAAAAACTGATATTATTGGTTTGCGGATTACGTTTAATATTTAAGTCGAGAAAAGGTAAAGTGGCATTCCGCTCGATTTCCGTAGTAAGATTAATTGAGAGGAAATGGGTATTCATGAAGTTCAAAAAATGAATAAGGCCGTTATGTGGATGTGACCAAATGACCAAGATGTCATCCTTATAACGTAAGTACAAGAGAGGTTTTAATGGGCAAGTGCTTAATACCCTCTCTTCCAGTTCTTGAAGGAGGACAAATTCTGCCAATATTGCCGATAACGGCGAACCCATTGCAGTGCCTCCTGTTTGATGGTAAAAAGTGATGTTGAAACAGAAATATGAACGTCGAGCAACTAATTTCGAAGCGTTAAATACAGCTTCAATTTCTACCGGTTTTAGATTAGAGTGCCGATGAAGTTTACTTTCAATAAGATTATGGGAGATATCGACAGGGGCACTAGGGTAGAAGGATTCTACATCTAACGATACTAAAATGAATGGTGTATCGTGCGAATTAAAGGACCTTAAGCGGTCAACAACCTGCAAGGAACTAGAAACATAATACTCTGAAGCACTACAGAGTAGGGATAAGAATGCAGCGAGAGATTTTTCAAGCCGACGAGAGGGAGAATGAACTGAAGAAGCCAAAGGTCTAAGTGGGTGGTCGGTTTTATGCAATTTTAACTTACCGAATAACTGCAGTACCCTAGGTCCAGGTGGGTGTTTCATATGATGTGATATTTTGGTAGGTAGGAATCCCTGGGCTTTCAATTTACTTAAGTCCCTAACATTTGCCGATGTGGGGACGAAAGAGAGAACTTTATCAGGAATCTTTTCAATAGCTTCAGTCTTTTTAGTCACATATTCCGAGCGATTAACAAGGAACACCATGGTTGGAGTTTTGTCAGCCATAATGATCGACTCTATTCTATGGATACCGTCGAAAGTTAAGAGATTTTGAAAATAGGTTTTGCCTTTTTGATCAGTGCCTGAAACATTTAGTTTCTGTCAGCCGTGTAATGACAGACACTGATGTTGGGGCTGATTATTGTTATTTAGTGTCACGAGTGAATAACAGTTGAATAGAGAACAGTAATATCAGGCCTATTGCTATTTTCCTTTCTCTAATTTGTAATAACGAAAAGAATAAAAGCTGAAAGGCTTCCTGATGAACGTCATCATGACTCCTTGAACAGCAGATTGTTATCTTCAGCTCCTCTGTTGCTCCGTGGACGACTCAGCTGCTCTGTTACTCCGTGAATGACAGAATTAGTAGCACACGTGTGAGAGATGCATAGAAAAAGTACATAAGCTTTAAGGATTGTGTTTTTGCTCTCGCTTAGGAGGTATATGGGACTGCAACAGTGGGTAGAACTACAGGTTATACAGTACTTGCTGGAACAGCGAGATTAAAAGTTCTGTAGAGAAGAACGAAGTACGTATATCTGGAGAGATCACAGAGTAGAGCGACTGAGGATGAATATATCTCTAAAAAATATGAAGCAGCAAAACCGGTTCTCCATTGTAAAGTAAGATGTAGGAACGATGGGGTGGGAAGGGGACGGAGATGTCGTAATTGCAAGTTATAAAATTTCTCCAGATGTTGATCTCGTGGAACAGATGCCATAACAGCTGAGATATTAAAATACAGTGGCAACAGTTCTGTTAATTAGTTAGCTGAAATTTGTCAGCTATATTGCCAGTTATTTTTCAGGACTAGGAGAATACTTTCGTCGTTACTGTTTTTGGAGGAATGAGATCATCAGACCAAATGTAAGAACTACTTACATTAAGTCCCGTACATTGTGAATCCTTTGCAAATATTTTATCTATCAACCAGGTAAATGGTTGATAGGAAAAGTGCTTTGGAAATGATTCACAGGGTACTGGGCTGGACAGCATAGATGTGGAATCTAAGACATGGTTTAATTATACTGAAAAACTTTTGCATTATGCACGTTGAATGAAGATATGCATCTGTTAGTATGAAAGTTTTTGCTTCATTTGCAGATTTGAGGAAAGCTTACGACGAACTAAATGTGATTTTTTTGTAAAAGGCCATGAAAAATTAAGGCAAAATTGTAAATTCGTTCGAGTACGTGAGAGCTATGTATGAGAGACATTACAGCATTTGTACGTGTAAATAGTGTTTCATCAATTTGATTTTCCATTGGGCAAGAGTCAGACAAGATTGTGTAATGTCTTCATGGATGTTCGGTACATTTATGGATGCATGATTGATGCCAAATTTGTAGATAGTACTGGTATATACTTCCAGCGGGAGATGGATATTTTTGGGTGGCTTTCTCTATGTATTTCCCGCCAAATCTGTTCTCTTTCATGCTTGAGTAAAGACGTTCCTACCTTCCTAGCGCCTGTGCAAAATCCTTCCTAACTGTCTGAAACCTCGTACGAGACTCCCCGTTTATCACCACTCTTTGTATTTCTTCCTTTCACTCTCCACCGCTCGAAAGAAGATGCTCCTGACGTAAGAAGTTGACTGTTGTAAAGAGCAAAGCTTGAATTGTCACTGGCGGAAACCTTTTGAGCGCGAGTGTCCTCCATCGACTGGGGGACGAAGGCGGTGTGGAATCCTTTTGTTCGTGGGTGGTCCCAAAATCCGTGAAAGAAGGGCTATCCCAGGGATATCTGAAGCATATTTTTAACTGAAGTCAAATTTCTAGCTGCTGTTCGCACACAGAATAACCAAAGTCACTATTTAATTATATTTTAAATATTTCCATGTAACAGATATTAGGGTAACCCCAGGCCAGACGTACATACCGCTCGCAGCAGAACAAGCAGTAATACTCTTAAGCAAGTGAGCCAAAAAGGTCTCTGATAATATCCTTGTCTGTGGTTCTCCAGACTTGCTTCATTTGTATCTTAAGATTTGTCACGTTACGATACGCAGTCCGTTCTGTTCTCAGATGTCGTTCCATGATATCTTAGCTGCGCTTAATGGGAGGTAGAAAGGACAACCTGATTGGCTATAGTGGAAGAGAAGCGGCTTGAAAGATACACTTGTCAATCAGTGAGGTATGTCTTTTTGCATTATCGTGCTGGAGTGTGGTTCCCATTCTTCTGGGTGCTTAAATTACAGAGAGTGAGTTGAAAGTTTTGCAATAGTTGCATAAATACATGTGCTGTGGCGGGTATGTCACGTGTTTAAAGTCGTTCAAGTCGCGCACTGCAGTCAATTTCAAAGTCGTAGTCGTTGCTGTTAACAGCACTACATGTCGTCGTTCAGTCTGTGATTGGGACGTCTGAAAGATGAACAGCCACAACTGGCTAATTACAGAACTTTTGTTTTACGAGTTTCAACTCAGCCATAACGCTGCTGAAGCAACACGAAACATCTTTCATGCGAAAGGGGAAGGGTCCGTGGACAACGACACCGCAACCAGATGGTTCGAGAAATTTTGCTCAGGTGACAGAAACCTCTACGACCAGCCAAGGTCAGGTAGGCTGCGAACCGTGAATTCGGAGGCCGTGCGCCAGGCCGTAAATGCAAATCTGACAACCAGCACTCGGAGATTCTCGGGGAAAGTGGGCATGTCACAGACCACTGTGGTTTGTCACCTTTAGGAACTCGGCAAGGTCTACAGGAGCTACCGCATTGTCCCTCACGAACTGACGCTGGATGAAGCAAACCGCCGAATGGAAGTGTGCACGAAACTCTTATTAAATACCCGCTCGATGTAGTACGTTTCATCAAGAGAATTGTTACCTGCAATGAAAAGCGGGTGTATTTCCGTAATCCTAACACACAACGCCAGTGGTTGAGCTCGCTCCAGCTTCCTCAAATTGTTGTCAAACGTGGGCGCTTCAAGCACAAGGAGATGCTCTGCATCTGGTGGAATTTCAAGGGATTAATCCTTTACGAATTTGTTCCAGACGATCGAACCATCAACGCCAACCTCTACTCTGAACAGCTGGAGCGGATGTATGCCGTTTTGGATGAAAGGTACCCGAAACTGGTGAACAGAAAGCGCGCTCTTATACAGCAGGACAACGCTCAGCCTCATAATGCGCAAACGGCCTGAGCAAAACTCCAGGAACTTGAGGGCATCGAACTGATACCACACCCATCATATAGTCCGGACCTTTCCCCATCGGATTATTACCTGTTCCGGACCATGGCCCACTTCCTTCGCGGACGGTACTTTAACAAACAGGAGGAGGTGGCAGCTGGGGGAAGAAGTTCTTCGGCTCGAAGGACAAAAACTGGTACCGCCGCGGAATCGAAGAACTGGCAGACAGATGGCTAAAGACGGTGCAACACGGTGATCTATGCTTCGAATGCTAATCAGCTTTCTTTGTAAAGGTACGTATGAAGATATAAAGTGATCCAAATATTGCAAAACTTTCGACTCACCCTCTGTACTTTCACCAACTTTGATAGATGGCCGCCTCGATCCTGGTGTGGGGAGTTGACCTCCCCACACCAGGATCGAGTAGTAAGCGCTGAGTGGCTCTCAATAACAGTCAACGTGAAAGTACGTACAGTAATGTTCTGCCAATGAGCTTAAGCGACTTTTGTTTAAATGTTCGCAGTGTTTTGCAAATGCAGTCATAATACAGAGCTCAAGATTTTTTTAATCTGCTTACCAAGAGAATAATAAGATTCAGAGTGGCAGGCTCCAGAACACAGAAGAACTTCAGGGACTGGCTTCTCATTGACACACTTCCCGCCATAAGATACATCGTAATCAGTGAAAATCCCCACAGTTTCTTCCAAAGGTATCGGTACTGTACTGCAGTGAATTTCTATGAAAAAAGATTTAGTAACGATGGTGCTTAAAGGGTGGAACAATTCCCAACTTAAACATTTGAAAACTTAGAAATAACAGAAAAAGAGGCATGTAACGAACTAATGAACATATGCTGCTGCTCGTTACTTGTTTTTTTTTTTTTTTTTTTTTTTTTTGTATATAATGCAATTTTATTGTATAATACAAACACTAACAAATAAAATCATATTTCTTTATAAGTAGTACATTAGAAGGACCGGTGCGCATTAACCAACACATGATTTGTACTCATAATTAAGAACGGAAGCCACTTACTGAAATAGTTTGCTGCTGCTATCTTTTAATTTGGATTGGAATCAGATAGCTAGATATCTGTTGTTCTTCTACTTTAAAATTTAACTAACACTGCGTGCATTCAAGATAATGTTTTCTGTGACTTTATCGAACTACTGCAAGAACATGTAGTTTTTATATTAAATTATCAGTTTTATTGACACAGGAAGTAACTCCTTTATATGTGTGATTTTCGGCTAGATGTCACAGTAAATCCCATATTTGAGAGATGGTTTGGGAAAAGAAGGTTTCACCTTAGCTCAATTACTAAATGAAAGTCCTAAAAATCCTTACGCCTTCAAAAACTATTGAGCAAATGATTTCGCAAATTGTCTGTGTTACCGTAAACCTGTTTCTTAAAATTTTACAAGTATACATTCTACTTGAATTAATTTAAAGTTTTTCCACAGATAAAAAAATTACGTGTTTCTGTTTTCGGACAATGTTCGTTCACTGCTGCAGAATTCTTTATCAAAGAAGTGTACCGGTAATATTCAAAAACACATGGCAGTTCATCGTCTCTCCTATGCCTCAGAAGAGCTTCAAAATACAAAGAAGAGTATTTTTAGCTATAAAATGAATATACACTTCTTTTACCAACAAGTAATGCACCACATAACAAAAATGCACTAAGTCCACAGAAGTTGCTACTTCGAAAGGTAATGATGCGATATCGACAAAGTAACAAGAAACGGGTACCTTAGATTTAGAACTTCATACACATCTCTCCACGTGTTTGCTTGACATCACGAACTAAATTTGTATCATGTGATGACTGGTGCATAAAATTCCTAGACTACTGTGCTATGAAAATGGGATGTAACTGCAATAATAAAGGTATTCTAATTAATACAGACACCAAACGTGGACCAGGAACATCGAACAGAAGTCATCGCTCTTTCCACGTTTATAAGTGAGTCACGGAAAAATTATCATTGGCCGCCACCGGGAATCGAACCCAGGGTCTTCCAGTTACGCTCCGAATATGCTTCCACTGCACCACATCGGCCTTGAATTCCTCCAGACTCACATACACTAACTGCCAAGCCAATTGGAAGATTGCTCCTTGGAGCCCCGCACAATGCTGTGGATTCGCCAAAGATGATAAGCAGCAACTGAACAAATAATTAGAAGGCGAATGAATAATCAACACAGACATCCGACGTGGACCAGGAACATCAAACAGAAGTCATCGCCTTTTCCACGTTTATAAGTGAGTCATGGAAATATTTTCATTGGCCGCCACCGGGAATTGAATCCAGGGACTTCCAGTTACGTCCATTTATTGCACTTCTGTTTGATGTTCCTGGTCTACGTCGGGTGTCTGTATTAATTACTCATTCGCCTTCTAATTATTTGTTCAGTTGCTGCTTACCATCTTTGGTGAATCCCCAGCATTGTGCGGGGCTCCAAGAAGCAATCTGCCAATTGGCCTGGCAGTTAGTGTATGTGAGTCTGGAAGAATTCGAGGGGCCGCTGTGGTGCAGTGGAAGCATATCCGGCGTAACTGGAAGACCCAGGGTTTGATTCCCGGTGGCAGCCAATGAAAAGTTTTCTGTGACTCACTTATAAACGTGGAAAGAGCGATGACTTCTGTTTGAGGTATTCTAATGCCACACATATCAATATATTGAAAAAGTCTTTACCAGCCAAATTGTTCATGGAATTACTTCCACAATGGCAAACATCTTCAATCTAATCACTCTAACATACAGATTTCGATAGCTCACCCACAACGACTCTTGTGTTCATGAGTTAGATGCAGGATTTGTGTTCGATTAAATGCGTAGAAAAGTAAATCGATACACGCGTTAAGACGTGTGTGTGTGTGTGTGTACGTCCGTAACTTAACTCTATTCTTTAACATCATCAACCATTCCTAATCCACTGTTGGATGAAAGACTCTCAGAAGCCTCTTCGAGAACTCTCCTTCTTGACAAAATTGTTTAAATGTCACTGAGCATGCTTTTGATTTTTATACACCCATTTACAGCGTGGTCTTCTTCCAAGTCTTTTGCAGTCCCTCAGTATACATTATAGTAATTCAGTTGCCTAATGGTGTGCTCAGTTCTTCTAGTAGTATGACCTGTCTAGCCCATTGCTATATATTGTACGTGTGTATGTGTATACACATAAAATCGCGTGAACAGGGTAGTCAGTAAATGACGTTTAAAAACCTTAAGTGGTAATTCCTCGGGCACATTTAAGCCAAAAATATTAACCGATATTTTTCTATTGAAAGCATATTTTCCGGGGTAACGGTTCCCAAAGTTTTGTGACGTCATTTCTTTTTTAGACGCTGGTTCATGCCTCAAACAAAACTCATCGCGTCATTTAAGGAAGGTTCTGGCGAATTTCTGATGGCTTTACTACGGCATTTTCGAGATTGATTTGTATATCGCAGTACTCATGCTCTCCGAGGCAGTATGTCTTTCAACATTTCTTTCCATTCAAACGAAAGTTTTACATTCCCAAGCGCATTAGCTAAATTTTTTCGAGAATGCAAATTAATGAACGGAGCATAAAGCCATTCAAACAAAATGCTGTTTGTTAACTGAAATAACATATAAATAAGGCAAAGAGGGGACTGCGAGGCACTGAAGCTTGTCGTACCGCCAACGCTAGAAGGATGAAGTGGGTGAAAGATAAGTGCTGTTACTGACTGAATCGTGATAAAGCAGTAAATGTGGGTAATATTATATTTATTTTCTTTTTGCGTCTCGAGATAACTTTACTCCTCGTAATATTTGCAAAATTAACACAACTGAATGGCATTCACCAAAGGAGAGTACTGTGATATGTGCATTATTCCCGGTGAATGTAGAGGTAATGCGCTTGCAGCAGCTCACACGTACTCCGAACTGTACCCTGCAAGACAACATCTCGACAATAGTTATTAAATGGCTGAGCCAGGGGATGAGGAAAACGGGGAACGTAGCTTTTACTGCATCCAGTGACAGAAGATTCTTGCGTTCTTTTTTTTTTTTTTTTTTTTGATTGGAGGTTTAACGACCACCATGAGCAACTCAATGGGCTATAAGCAGTCGCCCGTCCCTAATTTAGGGTCATTGGTTCCAGGGAAGGGAGAGAACCAGTGCCATAAGACAAACACAGCATCCATGCCTCACCGGGATTCGAACCCGGACCCCGTTCGGACGAATGATCAGAGGCCATCGCTTAGATCACTGCGCCACCGGGGCGGCATGCTTGCGTTCAGCAGGAACAGTTGCTGCAGAAGACGTAGCCATTGTTTGTGCTCATCCCACTACGAGCAGGTGAGTGAATGTACAATGAGACGGAGCCACTCACATCACAGTGCTCTATATTCTCCATGACGAAAGCCTCCACTCGTACCATTACTCAAGAGAACAATGTCTTCTACCTGCGGATTACTCTTACCACTTATAATACTGCGCATGGCTGTTGCAGTGCTACCAGGCGGATTACTCTTGCCACTTATAATATTGCGCATGGCTGTTGCAGTGCTACCAGGCGGATTCCGGCTTATTGGAGCGTTTTGCACCGAACAATTAATTTCGTTTTACTGTGGGGCGGCTATAACTATCACAATAGTTACGTTAGGTCACCAGCTAATCCGCACGTCACAAGACGACAAGGTCATTCCTATCGATGGGGCAAATACGTATGAATTGGAATCGTGAATAATGAATAATTATTTGAAATCTATGATATTTAAATGTGAAACTCTGTAAAGCTGTGCAATGTATTAGAAGTTATTTATTCGATTCATCAAATAGAGTAGTTCAGAATTACAAGATCTGTTATACATATTTCATATGCACTAAACGTTTTATTTTTACAAGTCAGGACGTACTTTCGTTTTATGGGACAATTTTGTCAATGTTGATGCGAGTGTGAAATGAGTTTCCGTGTTCTTGAAGCTAAATCATAGACTTTACCTAAAATTGGATATTGGTCATACAATGGAGTGTTTCCGCAACATCCAAAATTAACTTGCTGCATCAAATTTAAATGTATTTCAACACGTCTTAAAATTCACGAAAGTGAATTTTTCTACACAGAGCTCCTTCAAGTATGGTTTGTCGGCTGACCCTAAAACAGTGATTTCGTGCACCCGCCTGTCTCAAGGACGAGGTATATGTATAGGACGTACCTACCACCGTAGTGACGCACATGTATCACAAAAGCTGCAAGTTGCAGCGATAAGCTTTGCCGGCGTAGTTCAATCAGTAGAACAGCCGCGCGGGAATAGGAAGATGTGAGTTCGAATTCCATCACCGGCAAAACGGCAATATTTGCAATAACGAGAGTTATGAAATGACCATTTTGACTTCCTGCTTTTTTCTTATCTCCAAGACAATGTTTATCGTTCCCCTATTCATGTACTGTGCTTTTTCCATCTAATAATCATTTCACCACATTCATGTATTGCATTCCATCTGTTGACTAAGATCGCATTCCTCAGAGTGCCTATTCATGTTCTATTTATCAACTATGAGCAAACGCGTATGATATAACGAATTCTCCTATTCATATGTTTTCCTTTATCTGTGATCGAAAACAAATTACATTTTCGCTCTCTTCATTGGCCATCCCTCCTCCGACAAAGAGAAGTCACATTAAGAATCGCGCTTTTATTATGCTGTTCCTGGCTCATCTTTTGGCATGTAAAGTATGTAAAAATCCATGCAACTAATTATAAATAGTCTGTCCGTTTGTCTGCAGGCACTAAACACTGAGTTTTTTTTTATTTATTGAAACTGTGAGTACCATAAGGGTACTCAGTTCATTCGCAATTAGGCATACGGACATAATGATAAAGGAATAGCAGTACATCATCTACAAAAGGTAAGAAAACGTAGCACAAGTTTGATTATAAGTTGATGATAACATGGACGTGTTCACACGAGGCACACAAATAAAAGTATAAACCTGACATTAATCAGTGAGCACTACACAAACGCTGTAGTGAACATAGGCGAAAGAAGGCAACAACCTGCTCTCACGAGACACGTAAATAAAAGTGTTTGCATGACAATAACAAGTGAGCACGAGACATTCACGCTAGTGAACATAGGCGACAGATGGCACTAGCGTGCCCACACGAGACACCTAAATATAGGTGTATATCTTACAGGAGGGATGTAAGGTCAGGTGATGCGTAACATCACAGCCTCTCCTTGACAAATGTCAACCCCGCCTTCTCGTGGTGCATCCTGTTCCCACTAAAGGGGCTCTGATGACCGCCAATAGCGGTATAACTATACCATCGGGATTAGAGGAAATTCTATCCCACACTCACCAACCCGCTTGGCCAGCGTGGTGAGTTATGGCCAAACCCCTCCAAAATGATTCCACAACTTAAATCTTGGCCCTCAGTCTCCGGCAGCTGGAATGTACCTGGCCAAGGCAGCGGCCAGTGCGACATGAAGGCAGAGGGTGCTAAGAATCCCCGGAGGACCGGACTAGGCTGCCATCTGATGCTGACCTTGGCTACGTACAATGGACGCTCCCTATCTTCTGATTCAAGGCTTCTTGAATTGGAAGAGGAACTACAAAGGATCAACTGGGACATCGTGGGGCTAAGTGAGGTAAGGAGAAAAGGAGAAGATCTCATCGAACTGAAAAGTGGACATCTCTTCTACTATCGTGGGACAGATACTGGCAGAACTAGTGGTGTTGGATTTATAATAAACAAGAAACTGAAGGATAAAGTTGTAGAAGTTGAAAGTTCCTCTGACAGAGCTGCACGACTTGTTATCCAACTCTCGAAAAGATACCAGGCTCAGATTATTCAAACTTATGCACCCACCACAAGTCATCCTTAAGAAGAAATCGAAGAATTTTATGAGGAAATTTGTCATCTAAATAATAAAGGTAAGCAGCACTTGAAAATAATTATGGGAGATTTCAATGCAAAAATAGGGCAACGGCAACAGAATGAAACTTCAGTAGGTAAATTCGGTCACGGCAACAGAAACCAGCGTGGAAATACTCTCGTTGAGTTTGCAGAGGCAAAAGGGTTTTTCATCTTGAACTCCTTCTTCAAGAAAAAGCCACACAGGAAATGGACATGGAGACATCCAAACGGGACGACAAGTGAAATTGATTTTATTATGTGTAACAAAAAATTCGTCATAGAAGACTGCAGTGTGCTAAACAAGTTCAACACAGGTAGTGACCATAGATTGGTGAGATGTAAGATGCACCTCAACACTAAACTTGAACGTGGCAAGCTCATAAGACAAACAAAATCTATTGACATAACCAACCTTAAAAAACACCATAATACCTTCAAGTTGGAACTGAAGAACAGGTTCTCTGCTTTAGAAGGCCTAACATCAGAAGAAGTGGACATCTCTGAAGTAAACAGAAAAGTAACCAAAGCTCTTATGGAAACAGCAACAAAATTAGCTGGGTCTAAGAACAAGTTGCATGTAAACAAATTATCAGGAAAAACGAAAATGTTGATGCAAAAAAGAAGAGAGATGAGGACAACTAAAGAAGATGTGACTTCCAAAGTGGAATATATAGAGCTATGCAAGACAGTAAGAAAAAGTATCACTGAAGACGTAAGAAAATTCAACTGTGAACTAGTGAGGAAAGCAATTGAAAACAACCAAAGCCTAAAGATAGCAAAGGGACATCTCAGTAAGGGAAGAAAACAGATTATGGCACTGAGAAAAGAAGATGGTTCTGTAACAAGAAATAGAGGCGAAATTTTGACAAGAGTGAAAGATTTCTACTCCAAATTATATGAAAGGGATGATACATGCACTCCAGACATCATGAAAGATACCAGTACCAGAGTTCCTCCAGTCCTTCCAGCAGAAGTTGCACATGCAATCAAGAACATGAAGCGGGGAAAAGCTCCAGGAGAAGATGGAATTACTGTAGACATCATACAAGAAGCAAGTGGAGAAATCGAAACAGTACTAGCCCAAATTTTCACTCGATGCCTTAATGAAGGAAAGATTCCTGAGGATTGGAACACCGCTACAATGATCCTGCTACATAAGAAAGGTGACATTGAGGATCTCGGAAACTACAGACCTATCAGCCTCCTATCAGTAGTTTATAAAATCTTCACTAAAGTTCTTTCACACCGCTTGAAGGTAACACTGGACATGGCTCAACCGAGAGAACAAGCTGGATTCAGGAGTGGCTACAGCACAATAGATCATATCCACGTGCTGAGAGAACTAATTGAAAGAGCGAGGGAATATGAACTTCCATTGTGCATGGCTTTTATCGATTATGAAAAAGCCTTTGATTCGGTGAAACCATCAGCAGTTACAATGGCTCTGAAAACCTGCGGTATTGAAGATGCATACATTAATATTATTAATAACATCTATGAAAATGCAAGTGCAAAGATTCGGCTGTTTGAAAATACAACACACGTAAAAATTGGAAAGGGAGTGAGACAAGGTGACACCATATCTCCGAAGCTCTTTAATGCCACATTGGAGGGTGTTTTTCAGTCGCTGAGCTGGGAAAACAAGGGGATAAAGATTAATGGAGATTATCTAACCCACCTTCGTTTTGCTGATGATGTAGTCATTTTTGCAACTACCCCATCAGAGCTGCAGAGTATGATCCAGGAACTTGCTGACAAGAGTAAAGAAGTGGGATTAAAAATGAACTTTCAGAAGACAAAAGTGATGTTCAATGCTTTTACAAGAAATGAAGATTTATCGATTGATGGAGAAAAGCTGGAGATAACAGACACGTACGTTTATCTTGGGCAGCAGATATCAAGTGAGGGTCACATTGGTGAAGAAATTAATCGGCGTACAAAACTTGCCTGGAGAGCTTTTGGAAGAAACAGCATAATTTTCAAGAGCAATATGCCATTATGTCTTAAAAGAAAAGTGTTTGATCAATGCATCCTTCCAGTGCTTACATATGGTGCAGAGACGTGGACCTTAACTAAAAGAGACATACAAAGGCTGCAGACAACTCAAAGAAGCATGGAGAGGTGCATACTTGGTGTAACCAGGAGAGATAAGAAGAGGAACTCGTGGATCCGAAAAATGACAAGAGTGGAAGACATCATGATCAGAGTTAAATCCCTGAAATGGCAATGGGCTGGACATACTGCCAGAAGGACAGATCATCGATGGACAGCCGAAATTTTAGATTGGATTCCAAGGGACAGGAAAAGACCCAGAAGAAGACCACATGGGAGATGGGTGGATGAAATTCGAAAGTATGCAGGGGTGACATGGAGGAGACTGGCACAAGACAGACCGTTGTGGAGGAAACTTGGGGAGACCTTCGTCCAGCAGTGGATTGATAATGGTTGACAATGATGATGATGATGATGATCTTACAGGAACAAGTGATCACAAGACGAACACGTTGGGAAACAAACGTAGAAACAAATGCAAATACAGCAATCGACTATAGAAGGGAATATGAGCATAGACGATCACGCAGAATGACAGGAAACCATAAAAAATCTTAAAATGAGGAGCTCGGAAAAACAAAATGGGCGGTACATTTTAAAGAAAACAGTGAAGTACTGAAAGGAAGAGTCGAACGATGATTTAAGCCAGACATGCGGCAAATACAAAAGGAACGCAGTAAAGGCAGAGGGAAGTACCGAAACCCGGAATCGCATTAAAAAGGAGAAGCCCTGCAGGCAGGCTCACTCCGCTGAGAGCCAAAAGGACCGAAAGATAAACCGAAGGAAGGAAAGCTGAAGACACTCCATCGCCATAACAAAATGGCATGTAGAGAACACCAGAAAGAAAAGATAATCGACTCAAAATGCGGTACGGAAGAAGGGGGCTGAAAGAATGCAAACAAGGGAGAAGAGAACTAACACGAAAAAGACCGAAGATGGAAGCTGCATATGGAACACCGGGAAGACACGAAAGATGAGATAAAGCAAATACCACCACAAAAGATAGCGAAAGGTGGAAAAAAAACTGCAATTTGGTGAACTGAAGGGAGGGAAAGCGAGATACAATAAAGCAGAACAAGAGCAGAGGAGAAGAAAAAGGTCTCACAGCAAATGGAAAGGGATATCAGACGATGTGCACGAAGAAAACTCAGAAAAAACTATGGAAAGTACCCAAACCCAGAACAGCACCCGAAGAAGCAGCCCTAGAGGCTGGGTAGGCTGACGATCAATTCAAAGAGCAAAGCAAAACCATATACAGAAGAAACGTGGAAGCATGCAAAAATGAAGAGAGAGAGAAAAGCAGAAGTGTAGATAATACTAAGCAAAACACGGGAAGAGGCAAAGGCGAAGGTAGAGATTGAAAACTCCCTAACTATCGGGGAGCTAAGAGTCAATGAAGGCAGGCGGAATGGAATCGCAAAAGGACCTTTCGAATAGCTTTTAAAGGCACCTCAAGCGACCTTGATTTGATGAGAGGAGAGTCTCTCGGATCAGAACGGCGAAAAGATGTAAGCATTCTAACGTACTGTTCAAACTGATGAATCGCAGCCTGAAGGCCGAGATCGAGAGACTGGCGAAACTTTGTCGATAAAACTTGTGTTCTAGTGGTTGGAGCAAGGAGATTTAAGAGTTGCTAGCTAGATACAGGCCCAGGAAAAGGAGGACAATTGTCCACAGCGCAGGCAATATCGGCAGTAGTGAGAGCAGCAAATTGTCGTAGACTCAGAGCTAGAACGAGACGAGTCAGCACAATGGTCAACAGGAGTAGAGGAGACAACAGGAAAAACCGAACTTGCAGAAGCAGGAGGCGGTGAATGAGGCAAGTGGAGAACACGCTTCTAATGGGAAAAGGCCGGCGGTTTAATGGATCTCTTGGTACAGATGGAAGAGGAGGACATGTCCATCTGTTCATCAACAGTGGTCTCCGACGCAAGGAGTGGTAATGCAGGAGGAACTGACGAGTCTTCGACAATGGTCGCACAAGATGTACAAAAAGATGAGAAGAGGAGAAGCAGAGACAGCAGCAGAATATTCTTGTAAAAAGGAAACAGGTGACACAGAGTCCGGGACGTTCGGAACAGATTTCGGCACCGAAGCACCCACGTTAAAAGGCACAGGCGACTTACCTGGCACGTCAGAGTCCGACATGTCTGGCGCAGAAATGCCAGTGGTCGAAGTAGTCTCTAATAGGTGTGGTGGAGGATGCACTTCCGGACGCTGTGAAAACGGCGGGGAGTGGGTGGAATTCAGCAAGGGAACTGGATTTGTGGCTGAAGGCGGCGAGACAGCACTAGACGGTGCAACCGCAGAAACTGACATCGGCAGAGCGGAGTCATGTAAAACCATCAGAGGAGAGAAAAAACGAGAAAGAGCAGACCAGTGTCACGGCAGAGGTGTGATCTTTCGTGAGACACTGTGGGAAATAGTGGGAGGTGAAGATCTTGAAGGAGAATGAACGATCACTGGTGTGAACAGTACAAAGTGGGACGGGCTTGGAAGGCTTGGTCCGTGGGAAATACGACCAAGATTTGTCTTCGGAAGCCAGAAACATCGGCGAAACTGGTGACCCGTGGGGCATCAGAGAGACGCTGAACCTTCCGGACAATTTTGCAAAATTTGTCGATCAACAAAAAGAGGATATCATCTGGCAGCTCCTGAGGAACAGTATAAAAAGTAATCACTACGGGTAGATCCGATAAATATGAGGGTATAAGATGATTCGCACCAATATGCAGACCATGGGCAAGGAAGAAATCAGCGTCTTCGGGTTTACCAAACATGACAGAGATACCACGAGGAGTTCGAGCAAAACCAGTGATGGCCGTTGCAGGAATATGAAGATACAATGCCTCCATACATTGAGGCAATGTAGTGTTGGGTAAGGCGTGAAAGATAATGCCTCGATCCGATAAAGAGGAGTAATCTCTGCATATTTTGGATTGAGCAGAAATGGTCGCAGTGACGATCGGGTCAGTGAGTTGGACAATTAGAGGTCCTGGCAGAAGAGGATCAGTTGAAACAGAAGCAGTGGAATTTCCAAAATCTTGGTGAAGAACAGATGCGAAAGACGGCGTCGTCCCTTGAGGAGGAAGAACTGGAGAAGGCAGCTGCAATGCGGCTGATGCTAAAGTGGATGGCTTTGAAGATAAGGAGACATGCAGATGGTCAGGAACACGGTCAGCATCGAGTGACGTTAGATGGGAGGGCAGCGCAACACAGTAGCAAGGGCATCTGGGAGCGAGAGTTCATCAAGCTCCATTGAGTTGGAGGTCAGGCTATGAGCAGCTTTCACTCGGACGGCTGTCGAGAAGGAATCACCAGAAGATCCATTTTGACGGCACTCAAATGTAAACAAACAGTTTTAGATATTAGAACGAAGAAATGCAAGCAAGAAATGAGGCAGGAATAAGAAAAAATATAGTTCGTACCTTTATAGATCGTGTGCACACAAATAGGAGAGATGAAACGCAAGATAACTCAAATGAAGCCACGGAAAATCAGGACATGAGGTATGCACGTCCATCGTAGAGTTATTTTCATTTTATTTTAGAAACTGTGAGCACCTGCTAGGGTACTCAGTTTAATCGCATTAATGCATACAAGCAGAAAATGAGATACGCAGAGAAAAGCAACAGTAAAAAAAGGACACAGAACACATGTAGGAATGTCTGCACGATAGAGCAATGAACGCGCTCACACGGGGCACGTTAAATGAAAAACAAAGAGTGTCAGCAACATCAAGAGACAAAATGACATACGTAGTGAAAAGAACGATAATAGATACATAAATGTGAACAGTATAAGAAATAGACAGGTGTTAGAGACCACAGTTTATCACGAAAATGACGAAAACGTGGAAAAAGGGAAAGTATCTGTGAAAACTCAAAATGCACGGTATAACATGGAAGAACAGCAAACGTGATGTAGAGAGTGACACATAACAACATCAGATATATAGGCACATAATAAAATCAAATCACACAAAATGTTGTGGGAAAAGCCTTAACCCAGAACTACATCGAAAGTAGCATCTATAGAGTAAGGAGTTCTTTGCCGTGGGTGACCACAGAAATCCGACGAAAATGTGATAAAAGTGCGCAGTGGTGAGAGAGTAAGAAAATGAGAACTTGTGGGAGTACGAGAAAAATGAAAAAAATATATAGTATAATACTGAGGAAAGACGGGCAAACCGACATCAGTTCGAGGCCCGTCGCAGCGGTAACGCGCTAGAATCCCGTACACAACGAAAAGTACAACGAAACAGCACAAAATAAAGTAAAAAAAACCTCAGCAGTATCTGAAAGTAAAGATTAAAAACCCGCCGGGAGACGAAGGTATGGGACAGCGAGGAAGCCTTGCAGGCGACGTAACTGAAAGAAGGAGTGTTAATTACACGAGGAGTGTAACTGCGAAAGAAGAGACTCGAAACCATGCGGAACCTGGTGAACAAACGGTGAAAAATGTGGTCAGAGTTCCGGTCTGGGAAGCCGAAAGAAGTTCAAACTGCAAACGGGCGAAAATATAGACATGGAAAGAAGACAGCAACTCTGATTGAATGGTGGCTACAGCTGGAGAAAGGTAAAGCCAGCGAATAAACAAGAGCTAGTGATAGATGGTGAATTTTACAAGAATAAAAAGGAAAGAGCAGAAAAGAAGACGTATAATCTGAAGTTGAGCAACCGGGATAAGGAAGTTGAATTCATGAAACGAGTGAACAAAAGTGCAACTTTTCAAAAGGATCCGGTCAATCAGAGAAAGTAAGTGACAATAATAACACAATAGTTGTAAACATGGAAGATGTCACCAGGACACCGGCAGAAAGGACAGAGTAAGGAAGCAGCAATATTTCGTTGGAAAAAGTTGTCTGGTGTAGGGAGACGACCGTGCAGAAATATCCATTGAACATCTTTCTCTAACGGCGAGCAAAGTGTCAAGTGTGGTGCGTACCAAACAGCAGAAAGTATAGACTCAGAAAGAGTGCAGATTGGAAGAGGATTCTGACCCGAAAGCAGAAGATGCCGATAATGCCGGCGAGAAGTAACTCCATGAAAAAGAGTGGGAGTGACAGAAAGAGAAAGTGAAAAAGGTAATGGCAAGGGAGTTGAGGCGTGGGCAATAAGCCCAGTGGAAGTGAAAAGATCAGGGAATAACTGGCGAAGCGAGGCCTGAAGGACGACAAGGTGGAATTGTTTGACAGGGTCAGAGGCGAGGGTCAAGGAAATCTGGGGAAGAGAACGCCATGAAAGGTCAAACTTGACAAATTTGCGAACCGTAAAATCACCGGCTCCGAGCCAAGAGGGAAAACAGAAATGCGAGGAATAGGACGGGATAATGATAGAGAAATAAAAGAGGAGCGTATTTAATAAATCAGAAAGACCAAGAGGTCGAAGCTGGCCGCTGGGAGACAACGCCCTACAGTAAGGGAGAAATTCCTGATAAACAAGTGGAAGACGTTTAAGAATAAGGTGGAAGACGGTCCATTGGGAGTGGAAGACGGTCCATTGGGAGAAAAATGAAAAAGGTGAGAGCTGGATTTCGAGGACTAAGAATGATGTCAACGGAACTCAAGGCAATGGATGGAGACGTGAAGAACTGCGTAAAAAGGGAGAACAGACGAACGGATTGGTGACGAAGGAAAATGTCGGGAAGTGCCACCCCACCTTGTGACATCGTGAGTGTAAGAGTCCGTGTGGAGACCCAACACTGCCTATGCAATACGAACCGAATGATTGCAGGTTGAACGTCCCGTAAGAAGGAAACTGGCGCAGTTTGGGTTGAACAAGTGTACTGTAGCATTGGAAGAACGGAAGTGGAGGCGACAAGAGACTTTCCCGAATATGACACGAAGGACTTCGCGCGGTGCCAACGGAGAAGTGCACGAGTAAATTTTTGTAGGAGAGGCGACCAGGAATCAGCCTACATGAGAGATGGGTAACATAGAATGATGCCTAGAAACATCTGCACAGTCCCGCTCCAAGAGGCTCCCGAGGGGGCGATGTGGACGTGCTTTCCACGCTCCACACCATAGCCCTGTTCTCTTGTCCAGGTTTAGTGCGACGCTGGAAAGCTGAGCATAGAGGTGGTATACAGATTCGGTGAATAATGTCATCGGGGTACACAACTAAATCTTAGGAAAAGTGACAATAGAGTGGGCAAAGAATAGAGGAAGGGGGAGAGAGAGTGAAACGAAGACGGCACAGAAGATGCTCGATCGCAAGCGCAAAGAACTGCTCGGGAAGCGGGCATCCCTGGCGAATGCCATTCGCAAATGAGATGACTGCGGTACGAAACGACTGGGTGTGGATATGAAGAGAGGAATTACCCTAGAGATTGAAAAGTAACCGACAGAAGTTGCTAGGTAAACCAAATGAAAGAAATACGCGGAAAAGATATGAATGTGAGACACGGGCAAATGCTTGACGCTGATCAAGTCAGAACAGCGCCAGATGCTCACCTTGCCGATCAGCCTAAAAAATAAGGTTACGAAGGAGATGAAGTGAAGTGGAAACAACCGATTCGATTGTCCGGGAGAATGCAGTTTAAACGATGAGATAAGACCTGGGTGAAAATTTTGTAGTCACAATTAAGACGCTAATGGAACGCCAATTCTCAAGACTGAGCAGGCTGCCTTTTCTCCTAATGAGACGAACGATGGCTACTGTGAAGGAATTAGACAAGGAGGGGTCGAAGGAGATATTGGTAGAAGGAGAAGCATTGAAATAGCACAGGAGAGGAAAGAGAAGATCAGAAAAGGTGCGACAAAAGGGTGTGCAAAAGCCATCAAAATTGGGGGACAATTTAAAATTGAGAGAGGAAAGGGCCGGGGGGAGTTCAGAACTGGAAATTGGAGCCATAAGAGAGGGGTGTAAGAGTGATTGAACCACAGGGAGACGTGAAGAGAGGAGACGTGGGATCTGGAGGGGTGAGGTGGAGGAGAAATTGGTGGGTAAGGGTTAGAGAATGTCTGAATCATCGGAAACAATCCCATTAGGAAGGAGCAGGTGAGTGAGAGAGGGGGAAGAATGGACATCCTGCTCAATATCGAGAGCCATGCATCTTGGACATCAGACGACATACTTTGCAAATGAAGGCGAACAACAGCCTGGTACGCGTTCTGACGAAATGACATTTGAGGGCTTCCGCCCTTTTCCAGCATGCACCAAATGAGGCACGGACACATGTCATTTCACAGCGTAAGGGATGGACGTAAACGGAATCGATAAAACGAGAGGAAGAAGAAAATAGCTTGGAAAAGGCAATTAAAGTAGTCTTTACCGAAAGCCGTAAAGAAACAGTGTCAGGAAAAGTGGAAAGGTCTACGAGTGCTTCCTGCAAAAAATGAGTGACCGTGGAACAAAAGTCAGGACCTGCAAGGTCAGTATGAAATAAGTACCAAAGTCGAAGAACCGGACGAAAGAAAACTGGAATATAAGGGGGAAAATACAAAGAAAATGATCGGATTAAACGCAAAGGATGTGAGAAGCTGAACTCAAGCGAGAGCACAAAGGGAAAGAGACATAAAACCTACAAACGCGAGCGTCGGCCAAAACAGCTGGATTCAAGGAGCACCAGATGAAGTCACGTAGAGAAGAGTGAAGAAAACGGAAGACATCACAAAACTAAATTGAGAGACAAGATCGGAAAGGGTTCGGACGACAAAAACCCGAGACTCAGCGCAGTGGGAGCGATCAAGGGCGGGATTCAAGGTACAGTTGAAGTCACCTCCGACGATAACAACATCAGTAGGGGGCAATACATGAGAGAAAAGTAGAAGAAGTGCTTCAGAATTTCGCTGAGTCACATGGATATTAAAGAGATAAAAGCCTATTGACCCAAGTTGCAAGGAAAGGTAAAAAGACGCCCTCAATCCGCGCCACCTCTACAAGGGAGGATATCACACGGTAGAGGCTATTTTCAAGGTCAATGGAGACACCCCCATGGCTGAGACCAAAGAAGTGAAAACACGAAAGAGCCACGATCTCCATCGATGAAATGGAGTGGACGTGGAGCTTCTTGAAGAAAAATTTCAGAATCAACAGTCGCAAGATCTGCGAACACCAAAGAGTTAGCGAACGGATTCGTAAACCCCTGGTAAAAGAGTCAGCAACCTGAGGTGAACACGTATAACTTAGAGACGACGCAAGGATTTCTTTGAGACGTCTCAAGCGTGAGATAAAGGTACGGATGGGGGCAGAAAATGGCGGATATGTTGTTCGAACTGGCAAGAAGCAGCTTGAACGTCCACGTCGAAAGACCTGCGAAACTTCGTCGAAGAAATCTGTGCGTTCGTGCTAGGAGAAAGAAAGCGAAGAAGTTGTTTACGAGACAACGGCCCGAGAATCAGAGGAATTAAGTCCATCACACGTGCAGTGTCGACGGCAGTGATGGCTGAAATCTCGGACGCTGTGCTGGAGCGAGAGTTCGGGGTCACAGCACCTTGTTTGCCTGGGATCGAATAGATAAGAGTCGAACTTGCGGAGGTATCCATAAGAGTCGAACTGGATAATTGACGCACCTTCTTCTCTTTGGTAGATTTATCTGAGGAGACAGACCTCTCAGATGAGGAATCAGCAGGAAACATATTCATCTGCTGTACAGGGACGGTCTTAGGTTTGAAGGGCAAACAGATTGCACAGAAGAATCATCAGCGTGAGAGTCATAATCGTCTAAAAGGGACAAGACGCGGCGACGGCAGTGTGTAACTTCAGAAAGGAGACCGATGGAGCCACACTTGATATTTTCGGTCCGGAAGGTAGCACCGATGATTCCCCAGTGGGATGCACGAGAGGAATACTTGGCATATCACAGTCGGAAAGTTCAGTCTTTGAGATGTCAGTAATCGAGACATTCTCTAAGGAGGCAGTACCTTCCGCTGGGAAAACGGTGGAAAATAGCTACAGTCTTTCAGATGGCCCGGAGGAAGCACAGAAGACGGTGGAGTACCATCCGTAGATGTACTTTCAGAAACATCAGACGGCAAGGAACATGGCTTCCGATTATTTGTTCGAAAGGGGTCCGGGTTCGAATCCCGATGAGACATGGATCTTTTACCTTTTTCTTACGGCACTGGCTCTCTCCCTTCCCTGGAACTAGTGACCCTAAATTAGGGACGAACGACTGCTTACAGCCCATTGAGTTGGTCACGGTGGTCGTTAAACCTCCAATAAAAGAAAAGTGTTGATGGAATGAGGTAGTGTGCATCAATGTTCAAGCCGTTGGCCAAGAAGTCAGCATTATATTTCCAATCAAACAGCACAGGATTACGTACCTCGAGGTGCTCTGGCGATTCCAGAAAAAGTAGTTGCATAAATATGAATAGATAGAGCCACCATATAACGAAGTAGAAGAGTGTTGGAAGAGATAATGAGGAGGCAATGTAATTTTAAATACACCACACTGTAAACACTCCAGAGACGCAAATAGCGTATTAAATCCGTTTATTTTTGCGGTGTAGTAAGTATAAAGATTCGCCAAGCTTTCGCACTCCACTGGGTGGCTTTATCAAGGCAATGGTAGACATATGACATTTTTATGTCTACCATTGCCTTGAGAAAGCCACCCAGTGGAGTGCGAAAGCTTGGCGAATCTTTATACTTACTACACCGCAAAAATAAACGGATTTAATACGCTATTTGCGTCTCTTGAGTATGAGGAGGCAAACTTTTTTATTACCTTTGACTTATCATCATTTGTAACGATAACAGTTTTGTTGGCGATCTGCACAATCGGGAAACCAGGTGACGATGGTACTGAAGAGGCAAGAGTAGGTGATAGAGTTGAACCGCGGTGAAGAGTTGTCACGGATGATACCTTCCCCGGCGGCTTGGGAGGTGCAAAAGGCAGCACTGAATCATGAGAAGGCAACTGTGCAACGACAGGAACTGAAGGGGAAGGCACAACAGTTTCAGAGAGGTAGCACGTCTGAGCCATGTTCTGAGACGGGAGACGTCTTTGTAGACGTTATAACGTCATCAATGACAGTAGCATGTGGGAATGAGGGTACATCTACTTCCATGGAGTTGGAGAGTAGCATGGGATCAAGTTCCGCCCGTGCTATCTCTAAGGCGACATCACCGGCAGCCGCCGTTGTGGCGACTTCGAAATGTAAATAGATTTTGCAAATGAAGAATGAGCAGAACTTAATGATGAAAGGAAACTATGGGTAAGAATAAGTGAAAACGTAGTTTGCACTTATTCTTACCCACAGTTTCGAGGACACAACACAGAGGTAGAAGCGACGACATGAATGAAAACTCATTCAAAGGCTCAAAATATTGGGACACGAGAAACACGACCACCTCAATCAGACTTATATTTGCATTGCGAACACCCACCGTTTTACATATTTGGAGCAATAATAAGGTAGCACGTGATATCAACGTCACGTGCAGCTTTTATAAATTGTACACACCTAACAGCTGTACGTAATCTGTAAGCGTTTGTCAGTGATGTGCAAACGTGGCGACTTATGCCAATTTCACTGCGGCCAGATAGTTTTTTTTTTTTTTTTGGATTGGAAGTGAAACGACTACCGTGAGCAACTCATTGGGCTATAAGCAATCGCCCGTCCGTGATTTAGAGGCACTAGTTCTAGGGAAGGGAGAGAGCCAGTTCCGTAAGCCAAACACAACATCCATGCCTCACCGGGATTCGAACCCGGACCCCTTTCGGACAAATGATCAGAAGCCATCGCTTAGACAACTGCGCCACCGATGCCGCACCACATAGTTGAAGATCCGAGTGCGGGTCCCAGTATTTGGGGAACAGCCGCACTTGTTGGTTGCTCTGATACTAATGTAAAATCCGGTCTACCAGGACTGGGTTATCCATGCACAGACATGCAGAAGAAGGGCTCAATTAGTCAGCCATGCGCGGTTGATCCTAGAGGGGTCATTCCACAGGAAATCACAAGGAGCAGGTTGCCTGACCATTCTATTATTTTTTTCGTATTCACACCATAGTACCAGTTACCTGCCGCCATTTTGGATTTAAACCTATTTTTGCTTGCCGCGGCAGGCAAAAATTCGGAGTTTCAAGTGTTTGCAGAAATTGCTGTAACTCTTAAATTACTTGAGATAACGAAACAAACTTTTTCTCTGAAAATAGACATTTTGAGCTTTCCGAAAAAATACACAAGTCGTGTGTAGCTTTTAGTCTAAGTAGACTAAAATGGACGTAAATTCGACAAGCGTATTTGAAAGATCACCATTTTAGTTATCTGTAAAAGGCAAAATAAAACAGAAACTGATTTTTTTCTAAGTAGCTACGGAAAGATAGCTTTTAGCCCATCAGGAAAACATTTCATGTTTTATATCCTTTCCTAATTTTTTTAACCCTAATTTTTCGAAATTTACAAAAATTGTGCATTTCAAGGTCAAATGTGTTGAAACGGTGACCTGTCAAAAATTTTACATTTGTTTTATGGGAATTCACATATTAGTATCCTCTCATTGGTATGAATTACATTTTCTCGTTCAGTGTGGTTTCAGAGTACTCATAAGGTTACTCACACTTTGGTAAAAAACACTCTCACGGAAATCAATAAGAGATTTTTTAAGCTGTTATTTACATGGGCAAATGCTATACATATCATTAAAAACACTTCAAAACAATTATTACATTTCATCATCATCATTCCCAACCATTATCAGTCCACTGCTGGATGAAATCTCCCCAAATTTCTTCCACAACTATCTGTCTTGATCCAGTCTTATCTATGTTACTCCGGCATGATTTCGAATTTCATCCCTCCATCTCCCGTGAGGTCTTCTTCTGGGTCTTTTGCTGTCCCTTGGAATCCAGTCTAAAATTTATGTTGTTCCTCGCTAGTCCGTTCTTCTGGCAAAGTGTTCAGCCCATTGCTCGTTCTTAAAAGACGTTGTGTTGGTGGCTCCTCCATTTTATGCATTCAAGTGTGATATACCTCGTTCTGCACTCACCTGTTGCGTGCCCCGCCTGTTTAAAGGCATTGTGTAGGTTCTGCGTTACTTTTTTGGCGATATCGTCCTGTATTTGTTCATATTCCTCCGTTTTCATATCGTTCGCTCGTTTGTTTACGTTTGGGAGCAGCCAAAATAGCGGCTTTTGGTCTCTCCTTATCATCTATGGGACGTCACATCGCACTTCCCACGTCCATGAAAGTTGACCTACTCTCGTTCTCAGATGTGTCTTCTCAAGTGCCTTTCGAGCTTCCTAGTACTCCTGTTCCGGTACCTTCACTGGACTTGGCTGCGCCTCCTTCTTCCGTTTCTGCCTGTGCGCCCTGCCTGGGTACAATTACTACCCATTGCCTTCTCCTCTTCCCTCACTGCGTTCTGTGCCTACCGGCTCAGCACAGACTTCTCTTCGGAGGATGTCATTTGCTTCTACAGGGCAGCGAGGTCCTGCTTCTACATCAGCTTCTTCTCAACCTGATGGTCTATTGCAATCAACACCTATTATTCAGGTATCCAACCACAAGGTGAAGGTAACGATTGATGAAAATTAGCAGATTGGCCGTGAGTTCCATAACCTCGTAGATAGAGGTGTTCTCTTTTATGCCTTACCAAATACTCCTTTGCCACGCTACATGGATGCCCTCTCAGGACAGGGGTCGTCTGCGTCTATTGCCGGGATTTCTCGTACCCCTCGGGGTATCTAAGTGCAGTTCACGCACATAGGGGATGCTGACGTTTTTTTTTGTTTTTTTTTCTTTTTTGATTCGAGGTTTAACGACCACCGTGAGCTACTCAATGGGCTATAAGCAGTCGCCCGTCCCTGATTTAGGGATACTGGTTCCAGGGAAGGGAGAAAGCCAGTGCCGTAAGACAAACACAACATCCATGCCTCACCGGGATTCGAACCCGGACCCCTTTCGGACGAATGATCAGAGGTCATCGCTTAGACCACTGCGCCACCGGGGTGGCAAACTCGATTGTACATGCTACAGGGCCTCGCCGTCAGTTGTTGGTCTTTTTTCTTACTGAGAACGCATTGGCGGATTGTCTTAGAGACGCTACTGTTGAAATTGGCTCGCCGCCCCTGTGAGGCAGTGGTCTAAGCGATGGCTTCTGTTCATTAGTCCGAGATGGGTCCGGGTTCGAATCCCAGTGAGGCATAGATGCTGTGTCTGTCTTACGGCACTGGCTTTCTCCTTTCCCCGGAACCAGTGGTCCCTAATAAGGGACGGGCGACTGTCCCTTATTAGAAAAAAAAGAAAAGGCTCACACACGTACAGTTTCAAGGTTATCACCACTCACTATTACTGTACTCAATGTCTTACACAGGATCACACCACTGCCTTCTGTGTGCGCATACGCCGTTGTCTTTCTTCCAGCGCGCCTCCCAACGCCGATCACATTGATCGTTCTACCATTCCCTCTTCCAGTGTCCTGCCATATGCGACTTCTTATTCTCTCGGTCAGACGCACCTTCCAGTCAAGAACAATGACCCCTTTCCTACACTTCCGCACCGTACGGTACGATACAGTTTTCTAAGCAAGTAAAGTTTTTTACTTAAACTTCCTCTTTCATGTACTGCCTTTAAAGCATTCCACGTCTCGCTACTTGTTTGTTTATCTAACACATGGCTAATTTGGTCATCCTTGATACAGAGTGTAATTGTGGCTCGTGCCTGTGAATCTTGTTTGATCTGTGCCTCATTCTTTTCAGTGGGAAGCGTTTCCGAAACTACCTGCCACAAGTTATCTTTGATAAGTAACATTTGCGTTTTGAATTTCCATGTCTGATATTTATAATTATCCAATTTTTCAATGCTTACGTTATTGCCAATAAAAGAGGCCATTACTCAGTTTACTTTTCTTCCTTCAGTATCTTAACAATTCAGTCACTAACTTTGTATTTGCAAACTGCGTACTTGTTTTTTTATACGTGGTAGTGCGTTCACTATAATCACAAAATAACCGTCCTTTTGATAGCCGAACATATGAGATCCTTAGTCTCATAATCAGTTTGTTAGTGATTTAATACTCTGTAGTGTTCACTTAATAACGTTTTGTGCATTAATCTCAAATGACAACGAAAGAACTACACTGCTGGCCACCCAAAATGCAACACCAAGAAGGAAGCATCCGATTGGCCCGAAATTCGCAGCATGCGTCACCCGAGAGAGGACATACAAACGACTAGCATTGCAGGGCATATGCAAATCATGTGCGCCCGGCACGACACCGAGAAGCACTATAAGAAGGGTGCACAGAAGGCGGGGTGTAAGTAGTGGAAGTGTGTTGTGCTGCCGGACTTGTGCGTGGGAAGCTTCCTGATGCCTCGTCGCAGAATACGGTAGTCATTTCAGCACGTTTCGGAGTTCGACAGAGGACGAATAGTGGCTTTTCGCGACAGCGGTTTATCATACTGTGAAATCGGGGCCCGTGTGGGACGAGATCCAGCCACAGTGACGCGTGTGTGGATTCGGTGGGTGCAGGAGGAACGGACGGACGGACGTGAGCGATTGCAGCAGCAGCGGCACACCACCGAACGAGGTGACCGGCATGTTGTGTGGCTGGCATTGACGGCTCGCTTCGCCACATCACGAACGTTAGCGCAGGAATTAGGGTGTGTTGCGTAACAACCTGTGTCAGCACGTACCATTCGACGTCGTCTGCAGGAGCGGGAACTTGTCGCACGGCTCCCGTTGCTCCGATTACCATTGACGTTACACCACCGGAGAGTGTGGCGGCAGTGGATCGTTGAACGCTGCACCTTGACTACGGAATGGCAATGCTTTATGCATTGCCATACCGGTCCGTCGCCTGGCGTTATGGTGTGGGGCAGAATTGGATATGACACCCGCACCCCTCTGGTACGCATCGCCGGTACACTCAACAGCCACCGCACCATCTCCGACGTTTTGGAGCCTATAGTCTTCCCTTGCCTGCAGGAGCTGCCAGCGGCCACGTTTCAACAGAACAATGCGCGCCAGCACGTGGCACGCATCGTGCAACAATTCTTCACGGCCCACCAGGTGTCACTGCTGCTGTGGCCCGCCTGTTCTCCCGATATGTCGCCCATCGAACACGTCTGGTCGCTGATCGGTAACCGAGTGGTCCGGCAAGCAACAGCCGCGGCTACCCCTAATGAACTGTGGCAACGTGTGGAAGCAGCCATGACCGACATACCCCAAGCCCACATCCAAAGCCTCTTTCGTTCGATGCCGCGGCGTTTAGTGGCCGTTATTGCCAGCCATTGGGGCCACACGAATTATTGATGTCTGCGTGTTCCGCAAGTCGCACAGGCCTGTAAGCTCAATTGTTCCATCTTTGTGTCTGTTGTTATGTGTCCAGTAAATCTGGCTTTGCTATCTCGTGTCCTTCTTGGTGTTGTATTTTGGGTGGCCAGCAGTGTAGAATTCTCCAACTCGCTGAACGGAAAGCCTGAAAAGAGTACTTACCACTATTTATAAGTAATCCAATGTAATTAATCATTTTCATTTGATTCATAACATCATAATGACATTGACAATCACTCACTGATAACCGCAAATTGATTTAACACACACCACATAATTTGATATTGTTTTATGACAAGACGCAAGCACACACAATGCCATTCTTCTCTTCTTTGCCGTAAGAGAGAAGAGTCAACAACTTCACTTCAATCGGAGAGGAGTGAGAGAGAGAGAGAGAGTTACTGCACTTTTGCAGTAACGCCGTGCCTCGAGCTGCGACAGACATATCTTTGTAATTCTTCTAACAAGAATTAAGTGAAATGTGGCCTTTATTGTCTCTTATTTGTATGTTGTACTTGCCGCAAAAACTTTCAAGTGAAATGATTGAAGATCAAAATTACATTGACGAAGAAGGGCCTTCCAGTGTATGACGTATACTATAAATTAACTTTCATTTTTTGTTGCTTTCTGTATGTAAATTTGAGTTCATTCTCTTTTAGCGTTTTCAACCTTACTGGTAATCTTTACTCTCGTGGAATTATGTTGGCAACCACCTTGAGGTCAGAGAGCGTGGCGTATGCATGTTGACAGCTAAGAACGGGAGATCAAAATGTCAGCAGGAAATGTGCTCAGTACGTTAAAGTACGCACCTGATAGGCCCAAATAGTGGAATTAAAATACCGTCTAGGCACGTTAAAAATTTATTCGTATAAATACACAAGCGCCTTCAAAATCATCAGGAGATTTCATTATAGATTTTATCATATTTCATCGGAAGCACTAAGAGAAGATTACGTTGCAGAATTACTGGACATTTAAAATCGGAATTATTGAACTTTTGAACTACATTTAAACTAAAACATTAAAACAGAATTACTGAACATTTGAACTACATTTAAACTAAAACATTAAAACAGAATTACTGAACATTTGAACTACATTTAAATTAAAACATTAAAACGGAATTACTGAACATTTGAACTACATTTAAAAACGCAGAATTACTGAACTATTAAAAACGGAAGCACCTCAACTGTTTTAGCTAGAACCTGCTTGTTTTAGCTAGAACCTGCTTGAGCCGCCCCGGTGGCGCAGTGGTCTAAGGCGCTGGACTCTGATCATTCGTCCGTAAGGGGTCCGGGTTCGAATCCCGGTCAGGCATGGATGTTGTGTTTGTCTTACGGCACTGGCTCTCTCCCTTCCCTGGAACCAGTGACCCTAAATTAGGGGCGGGCGACTGCTTATAGCCCATTGAGTTGCTCACGGTGGTCGTTAAACCTCCAGTCAAAAAAAAAAAAAAAAAAAAAAAAAAAAAAAAGAACCTGCTTGAGTAACCAATTCACACCGCTCTGAGATCAGATAACCCTAATAACAGGCTATCCTAGTAAATGATTCCTGAGATATAGTAAAGCACTACTAATATATAAACACTTGAATACGTCTTGTACCGACAAACAACCCGTTACACTGCCTCACCTTTGGAATTTTCTTATCAAGGCAGAAACTAACTTTTTTTTTTGATTGAAGGTTTAACGACCACCGTGAGCAACTCAATGGCTTCAAATCGATGTTATTATCAAGGTTGGGTTCAGGAGGCGAACTAATTAGGACGTCCTGATACAAGTTAAATAGAGTAAAATAGGCAAAATTCTAAAGCCTATGTGCAGTTTTATACAGCACGGTGCAATAATCTACAAAGGAGCATCGTGGTAAAGACTGCATTCATATTTTGCACGAGAACATAAGAGACTGACGTAACAGTGAGTCTCAGAGTAAAGTTACAAATTTAGTGCTGACAGATAACAGTGCAGGTGTATAATAATTGAGCATTGTGCGAAAAAAAAAACTACTGAAGACAAAGAATACAAAAAATGTAATAATCTGAGACAGACGGAATTAGAACATCTCAGTACTGGGGATTTTGTATCATGCATAGTAAAGCCAAGAACTATTTACACATGTAAATACACAGCTGGACAATTGCTAAGGACGGATCATAAACGGCTATATAGCGCCAAAAAAAGTAAGTGTGGTTGGATGCAAAGTGAAATAAAATAATGTCAGAATGCCAGGACATTACAAGAAAGACAATTTATTGTGCTCTGAAATCCAGAAGGCTTTGGAAAGTGTTCAAGGGACAAACAGGCCATTTTGTGCAGAATACGTAAACGTGAAAAAAATGCAATTACCGTCCGCAGGCGTTCCGTTGTAAGATTTCAATACGGATTATGGCCACCATGGAGGGCGATGCAAGATTCCACACTTCGTGTCATGCTTTGCACAACATTATCAAGCAGCTGTTGGGGTAATTTATCCCATTCCTCTGTCAGGGCACGGATGAGGGTGTCCTTGTTTATTGGAGGGCATTGCCGACCAGCAAGACTCCTACCCAAAGCATCCCACACATTTTCGATGGGATTCAGATCTGGAGAACGTGCTGGCCATACGAGGCGTTGAATATCTTCGCTCTCAAGACACTCCTGGACAGCGACTGTTCGATGAAATGTTGCGTTGTCGTCCATGAAAATGAATCTATCACCGACAGCACCACGGAACATGCGAACATGAGGTAGCAGAACATCATTAATGTATCGTTGGCCAGTCATAGTCCCAGTTGGAAGCACATAGAGGGACATACGGCCATTGATCATGATGCCAGCTCATACCATGACACTACATGTCGGATATCGGTCCCTTTCCTGTATGTTTGCTGGACAATATGCAGTACCACTATCACGCCAGATCAGTTGTCGTCGACAATCAGACGATAGACTGTATCTACTCTCATCTGAGAAGAGGACAGCAGACCAGTCGTTATCAGCCCAATTGCGATGTTGATGGCATCATTGCAAACGGGTGGTACGATGACGTCTGGACAATGGGATGCACACAACAGGACGGCGGGCGTATAGTCCTCCTTCATGCTAACGTCGGGCGACAGTTTTTCGGGAGATCCGCTTGCCAGTAGCAGCCATAAACTGATTTGCTACCTCACTAGCTGTGCTGCGCCGGTGTCTTTTTGTTGATAGCACTATGTTTTGATCTTCTGCAGGTGTCGTACTGCGAACACGACCTCCCCCGTGACGTTTGCTACACTCTCCATTTGTTTGAAATGATTTCCAAAGCCTTGAAACAACACTGTGGCTGACGTCGTACTCCCTGGCAACATCTGTTATTTTTCGCCCTTCTTCAATCTTGTCAATAATACGGCCACGCGTAAAATCATCTAGGTGATGTCGGGAAGATATACTGAGAATTGCAAGTTCGTCAATTGATTCTTTCCCTTTCAACTTTGCGTTTGAACAACAACGGTCAATACGCGTCAAATCCTTTATATCTCTTATCAGCGCTATGACGTCACGAACAAGTTCGGCAATCCAAAATTTGCATACGCACAACACGTCTTACTCTATCCCGCGCTTATGCTAATTTCCACATTTTCCTGCCTTCCATTTTATGGTTGCTATCGTTGCTATTGTCATCCGTCATTAGCAATTGTCCGGCAGTGTAGTTGTGCAATTGAGGAAAACATTTGTAATAAGAAATCAACATTGTATTGTAGTTTGAGTTAGATGACAATCTGACTAGTATATCTGGATACAAGTGAAATACAGCAAAAATGTAAAAATGCAGTAATGCCATAGCAAACAACAGAACGTATTTACAAGATATGTACTACTTTGTGCAATTCACAACTGAAATGAAGATAGCGTTAATGTGAAAACATGAGACTGACGTGACTTGATCGTCTCAACACATGAGCATTTTACATAGACGTGTAAAAACTTGAGACAAACGGAACTGAAATATTTCGAGTCTGGGGAATCGCGATCAATAATCGTGAAAACGATAACTGTTTACACATGTTCAGCATTGTGCAGTTTAGAAATACATTCCGTATAAGAAAGCAACTTTGCATTAAAGTATGATTTAGGAAACAATCCGACGAGTATTACTTAATACAAGTAAAATGCAGTAAAGAAGTAACGATATTCTAAACATTGTACAATTTATACACAGCACAGTGCAATGGCCAAATTAAACATAAGAATGAAGAGGGCGCACATATCAATGAACAAATGAAAGAGACGGACAAACAGGTCGTCTCAAAGGAAAGATGCAATATGGTGATAAGAAACAACAGAACGTAATTATAATATATGTACAACATTGTGCAAATCACAATGAGAACAAAGAAAGCATTAATGTGAAAACCTGAGACAGACGGAATTTGTTCGTCTCAACATATGAAAGATTCACGTGGATGATGGTGACTACAATAATGAAACACAAAAACGGCATAGCAAGAATTACATAAGATTCAAATTGAGGAGAAACAACACAAAATGTCTAGTGCAATGGTGATCACGAAGATTTAAACAAAGTTCATCAAAAGCAAGTATAGTCGAAGTCATGGTCGGCTAACCGTCAGTTGCAGCGACGTTGGCGAGCCAGCGAACCAGGAGGCAGCCGGAGACCATGTGGAGAGAAACTGACTCTCGCAGTGCTGATTAACAGCTACTTGGTTCTCGAAGCGGAGACGAGAGAGAAGGCCGTCTCGAAAGTGACACAGTAACATCTCAGAAGCTTGAGGCACTGTATAAGGAGTGGTAATATCTCGGCAGCGTTGGTGAAACACGTAGATAACTTGCTTCACTAAAACAAAAATGTAAGATCAAACTAATGGTACCTTTACTGGAGGAGAAACTTGAAGCAGGGGTGTCTTGTAGGCGTCGAAAGTGAGATCAGCTGTAACTGAGCGTTGGGCGATGGAAAATGCTAACTGCAGAAGCGGCAGTAAGATGACACAATGGAGGTATACATGAGAGACATCAGCTTCCTGAGCACAGAAGGGGCCAAGAGGTGAATCAAGAAGTGTCATGAGGGGGAGGATGGAGGGGACGGAAAGACGGCGTTGAAGAAAAAGCCAATGAGTGTTGATCTCTAGTGGAGCGGAAAGAGGGGGAAGGGCGGCGTACCTCACGGCGGTGGTGGAGGATATTAGGGCTTCGGAAATGGGGAGGGGAGAAGAGGAGTGGGACAGGGAAATTACACGGTAAAGAGACGACGTAGAGAAGGAAGAGAGTGGAAGAGTTGTACCGGCGACAGACAGAAAGAAGGGAACTGGAAGGGAAGCGGACGGGACAAAGGTAAGGCCAGAGGGAGTGGCAAAGTGGGGAAACTGAGAGATAATAGTCGAAAGCAGGGAGTCATAGACAGAGCGAGATTAAAGGGATAGAAGAAGAGTGTGTGTGGGCGGGGGGAGACTGGCATAAGGACGCCAGGAAAAGTCGGAAGTAGTGAGGTCTCTGACTCTTACGACTCCTGCACGGAGCCAGGAAGGATAGGCAAAGTGCAACAGATGTGAAGGGTGGAGAAGAGACGAAACAAAGAGGGGTTCGGCGAGGAGTTCCCTGGTAGAATCAGGCGGGCAGCGAGAAAGGGAGAGAGAGCGGAGTAAAGTGAGAGCTTCTCGGTAGAGAGAAACGACGGTCCATTAGTAGTAAGGAAAGGAAAGTGAAGCTGACGTTGCTCAGATTAGTGATGACGTCTCTTGCAGAAATAGCGTCAGGTACAGGTGACGTGATGAGGCGAAGGAATGTAGTAATCTTGAAAGCCTTGTAATACAACTGTGTGCTGACAAGCCGATGCCACCGTGGTCTGGAGGAAGACAGTGCTTTGGGGAGCTGATCCAGTGGTGGCCGGTCCAGATTACGGAAGTGAGGCAACGGGTGATGTCTTGAAGACGAAGGAATGGAGTTTTGACTGCGTGCCAGGAGTGAATACATAAAGAAAGTAGGTAAGTACGGGTGAGACGTGCTCGTTGGAAGTAGGATGAGCAGATTTGAGCTGTGCGCCAAAACGCAGTTAACCTGTGCAAGCGTGGATGGATGGTATTCCATGTGGTAAGGGAGGCATCGCCCGGGATACCAAGATAGACACCAAGGAAGCGTTGTGAGATGGAAGACCAGTTGACACCCCAAGGGGAATCCATACGATCAACACAGGAGCCGCACCATATGCCTGTGCTTTTGGAAGGATTAATCGGTGCGCCGGAGCACGAGGCTTAATCTGTGAAGAGGCTTTGCGGTTGAGTGAACTCTGAGTCGAGGCCAGCGCAAAAGGTTACATCATCTTCATATGCAACGGAGGTGATGCCATGATGTCTCGTGCGGCCGATTAGTGGTGGCAGAGTAGCGTGAAAGGAAAGGTGCACTGTGCGGAGAAATGGTTCGATGGCTATTGCAAAGTGTTGGCCGGAGAGTGGGCAACTTTGCCTCACTCCACGGAGGAAGGGAATCGGCGCTGTGGGAAAGGTGGGCAACTTGACCTGAAAACTGGCGTCCTGATAGAGGGAGGAGAGGAGGGAAACAAAAGAGGGAAGAAACCCAAAAGAAAGGAATGTGTCAGAAAGATATAAATGGGAGATATTATCAAAGGGGAACTGTGGATCTAGTGAGAGGAGGACGAGGGGTTCAGAGCGGAGTTGACCGAGGTGGAGGAGGTCTTTAAGAAGGTGGATGTTGTGAGAAAGAGAGCGGCCGGGGACTGTGTAAATTTGGTTGGGGGAAAGAATGTGAGTAAGGATGGGATTGAGTCGTTGAGAAAGAAGCTTAGTATAATGTTTGTAATCAAGATTTAGTAGGGAAATAGGGCGCCAGTTCTGCAAGTCAAGGAGATCACCTTTCTTGGGGAAAGTGACTATATATGTGGCTGTGAATCTCCTCGGGAGGGGGGAGAAAGTAAAGGCAACTGAAAAAGGAGAGAAGAGAAACGGAAAAAGTAGAGGCAGAAAAGTTTTGTAAAGGCAGAACGTTAGGCCGTCAGGACCTGGAGCGACACTGGAATTCAGGGAAAAGAATGCGGATGAGAGTTCGGAAAGTGGGGGTGGAGAAAAAGAGTGGAAGCAAATTGGGTGGGGGAATTTGTTGTAAATTAGAAAGGAGAGATGCCATAGCTGTGAAGGATGGCGAAGGAGGATCACAGAACTTTTCAGTATATTGCTTACGGACATGAGAACAAAGAGTGATCGGGTCGTCTGACACCAGACCAGAAGAAAAGCAGAGGTGATGAAGTGCATTCGATGCTAGTCGTGTGCGCTCCACTGATGTAAGAAACTCATAATTATGCGCGTCTGGAGTCAGATGTTGAAGACGGAGTCGACACAGAGCTTGTTGAGCCTGTGGAAGGAGAAAAGATCGAAGTTCTGCTCGTTAGGTGGAGAAGAGAGAATCACTTAGGCTAAGAAGAGAAGAATTGGGCGAACAGGGTCAAGACGCGTGTTCTGAATCGTCTTTGCCGTGACAGAAAGATTGCGGACATGAAGAACAAGGTGTTGTTTGATCTCCATTCACAAAGTTAGACCGCAGGAGGCAGATTGGATTTGTAGTCATCTTTCCTCTAGGAATGATCGAACTGACGAGCATAAATCTGGGTCTGAGAGAAGAGCATTATCAAAAGCCTAAAGACGAATTGTCCTGAGTCTAAGGACGAATTGTTGGAGCAGTATAGACGATGACAGCAATAGCGCAGTGATCAGAAGAGGCTGTGTGATGAATGCACGATGCAGTCACAGCTGGAAGAAGGGTAATTGAGGCATACAACTTGTCAAGGCGGGCTGTAGAAGGACTGTGGTCATGGGATGAGCGCCAGGTGTGAAGAGTCGTCGTCGGATGGAAGTGGCGGTTAACATCAGTGAGAGAGCTGTTTGAAACAACTGACTGCAGAAGATTCACCAAGGCGACTCGGTGCTCTCTGATGAAAGGGGACCGATCAAGTTGAGGATTGAGGGTGCAGTTAAAATCACCTCCTATGAAAATGTGATCTGTAGGAGGGATGCGAGATAAAGCACGACGAAGACGGGTGAATAGTATTGACAGGAAGGTTGTAGAACATGGAATGTAGATATTGAAAATATGGTAACAAGTTGACTCAATGGTGAAAGTTGCAAGCTGTAGGAGATCTCGACACAGGTTGCGAACTGAAAGAGAGGTAACAGTAGAGTGGAAGGTGTTGCGGACGCCAATAGCGAGGCCACTGTGATGAGACAATCCAAATGCATGGTGAAACGTATAGTTCCACGGCCGCCATCTAGAGAGGAAATTGGTTAATTTGCAATTCGTTTCCTGGAGTAGGAGGAGATTGGCCCCTAACGGGTTGATATCTTCATACGCCAAGGCATTATTGAGGGGGAGGGTGCGAATCCCCTGCAATTAAGTGATACGATTTTGAATATGAGGTTCAGTTAATGCTTGCTGAAGATCTTTCAGGACTGGAAGGAAAGACTTGAATCGGTTGAAAAAGGTTTTCGCCCACGAGTGGGAAGGTATGTTCTGACAGCAGAAGTGTGACAGGTTACAGATCTGATCTGGCCCGAGATGGAGAAGTGAAGGATTCTTCATGGCTAAGGCATGTGCGATGGTGTAGCCGGTCTTGTTCGTTAAATATGCATGGAAATCTTCATAGGAGAGTGGTACTGGAGGTATGCTTTCTGGAGAGATGCAGCAAAGTCTTCAACAGTGGGGAAGGAGACTTCAGCTTTGGATGGGGAGGTATAGCGGGTAGAACTGCCGGATCGGGGTGAAGTTCAGTTCCGCTTCTTCTCTGATCGCCAAGGGGAGGAACCGCTGCGTTTCAACGGAGGCTCAGTAGAATCATCATCATCCTGAGATTCTCTGCCAATGAACTTTGTATCTGCTGCGATGGAGGTGCCAGTAGTAAAAACGGTCTGAAAACCCTCTGAGGGAGATTCAGAGGCCGAATAACGACGCTGGAGAAGTGCTGAAGCAATCGATGGAAAATCCGCTTGTAAATCATAGGAAGCGGTGTGGAAGCTTCTCGTTGAACAACGGCTGTAAGTGGACGACTTTTATCAGATCTCAGCTCTAGAGCTTGCTGCGCTGAGGTGGATGGTGGGGGCTCGCTTCGAGGGAAGTGCAGAAGCTGATGGAGAGCTGGTCTGAGCCGGTGGAACATGATGAGGGTAATGCACTCGAAGATGAGTTTCTCCGTGACATAGTGTGCAGTGTAGGAAGGTAATCACGTCGATTCTCCGACGCTGTTGTCCACAGCGCACATTGAGGATCTTCGGACACGCCAGCAGATGTTCATCCGACGGAAAGATGACGCGAGCACTACGACGAAACCCTCCAATGGTTTTGTCGTCTGGATCTCTAGGCGCCGCTGAGAGGGTCCACACCGGTCCTACTACTTTGCCAAATTTGCTAAGTAAGGTACACAATGCCACATCAGAGACTTCAGGTGGAACTGGATGAAAAGTAACCTGGATAGGCCGCTGCGCAAGCGGCTCGGGTAGAAGATGAACGTCTTTGATGGACAAGCCGTCAGACATTACAAGATCGGCATGTTCCTTACGGGCAAAATACACCAACACGACCCATAGTTTGAGGGCCATATGAGTATGTGGGCTCCAGCGGGAAGCATCTGCTTAAGTGCAAGACTGTATTTTTTGAGCTTTGTGTCAGGTAGGGCATCGAAACAGACACCGAAGTCCATGGTCGACATAAATTATTTTCCTGCTGGGGAGTCCTCCGAGATGGCAATGTAGCGGAATTGCCGTCAACACTGCCGTAGGAGTCTGAAAAGACTGTCGCCACAAACGTAGGAGCTTTCGCTCGGGTGGTAATCATGGAATATGTGCGAGAAGGAGAACTGACGGGAGAGGGCTGCGACGCAGCGCTAGTTGCTGTAAGAGGCTATTTGAACTGAGTGGAAGTTGAAGGCAGAGGAACTGCGCCATCCATGGCTTCGTCTGCAGTACCAGAAACATGCGTCAAGGGACGTCACTATCCTGGACAGGGCGAGCAGCTTGAGCCTTTACAGAGGAATCGCGCGCCACATCCTGTGTGCACACTACGTCACTGACAGGCATTGGAGATGACTGGTCTCCGGAGGTTGAAGAGGAGAAGGAGGTTAAAGGAGCCTTACTGATATGGGCGTGAACATCGCTCTTATCAGTTGCCGCCATTGTTAGTGGCGAGCGCAAACGAAAGAATCGATCAGTTCGATCGAAAATATAAATGCTTATTACAGAAATAATAAGTTACTCACCACCTTCTGACACGAACCAAAAGAAAACTCAAACCTTCGTCTTGATGGGACACACAACAGAAATGGACGACACACTCTGGAAACACACTAATTCAGGCACAAAATTGGAGCACAAAACAACGAACAACTGAGTGGACTATGAGCAGTCGCCCGTTCCTAATTTAGGGTAACTGGTTCCAGAGAATGAAGAAAGCCAGTGCCATAAGACGAAAACAACATTAATGCCTCACTGGGATTCAAACCCGGACCCCTTTCGGACGAATGATCAGAAGCCATCGCTTTGACTACTGCCTAGTGCATCTTTAACTTAACTTATTTGCAACTGAATTTCGTTACTTCCTTTTTGTAACTTGTTCTCTGGCAACAGCTGATCTGTGTGATCTGCGATGTAGCATATCCGAACTCAAGATCTACGTCAAGTGTGTGTTTCGCTGGTCACCCAGCAACCACGGAGTTATGCGAAGTGACTTTTTTACCTGTTTAAGTATCACATCTGATGATGAAATCCCCTGGTTATTTCAAAATTTCTGTATTTATACGAATAAATTTTAACGTACCTAGACGGTATTTTAATCCCACTATTTGAAAGAACGAGAGATATACAGTAATGTTGAAGCAGCTGCCAAAAGGGTGTGTGGTGGAGGAAGCTGTATGAGACTGAAACTGTGTTTACTTGAAGTCCTCGTATTCGAGTTGTGTTGTTATATATTTAGTATTTGGAGTTAATCAAGTTTTCTGCTTACTAAGTTACGTTAATCAGTTTTGAAATATTAGTACTACTGTGGTTAGTTCCTCAGGTATTCTTGAATATTCAAGTAAAGTGCTCATACGATGTTTATGGGATAAAGTATGTCTTTCTGAAACTTCATTTGAATAACTTTGTTTCACTTCGAGAGAGAGAGTAAATAAGAAGAGGAAATCTTAAGTAGCGTTCTCAAGGCTACAAATAGTAAAGCACGCTACTAAGTGGCGGCCGAATGTTTTCTTTTTCTCGAAGCCCCGTTTTCGGTGTTTCAGCATTATGCAATATGCCAACTCTTTCGAGCGGGCAGGCAATACATCGTTACTCGACTCTCTTGATAATAACAGACGCCGGCAACTTTATGAGGCATGTGGTTCTGACTTCTCAGATTCAGAGTTTAATGATTTCGTAAATAATGTCCCCAGAAGATCAATAACAGTTCTTCACGTAAATCTCTATAAAACCATAGACAGTGAGTCCAGAAGTGGGCATACCCAAACTTTAACATCTGCACCAAGACGAAGCAAATTATTATCTCATTATGTTCCCCGTTCGTGGTCCATTATTTTTAATATTTCTAGAGGTCTTGGAAATATATTACATTGAAATTTCTAGAGGTCTTGGAAGATCATTTTGATCTTTTTAATATCCCCGCAGATTGTCAGATACAAGTCGCAGGAACATGTATGAAAGACACTGCAAAAGCGTAGTTCAGACAATGGAGAAAATTAAATCAAAGGTCTTCCTATGTAAAATTTCGTGCTAACTTCTTGGAAATATTTCCCTATGGATTAACTGAATTTCGGCAGGCATGGCGCAAAACTGTTCTCCAGGCGTCAGCGAGCTACAGACAGTCCCGTTACATTTGCTCTGGAGATAGTTAGGCTATATGGGATCCACATGTGTCCGATGCTGATATTCTGGATACCTTTTTGCAACAGCGTAACTCACTTCTGCAAGACTTCATTGAAGTCAGGAAGACACGTACTGTGTACGAGGGCCTCAAACGTATTAGAATATAAGAAGAGCGTCATAAATCTTCAATTCAGGCTGTGGCCCTGCCACAGTTTTCGTCTCTTTGTCGACCAACTCAATCTGAATACCAGCATACACCGCAACACAGAAACCAGAAAAAGCATTACCTGTACTGTGTACAGGTAAACCTCCTCATCGGCGTGCAGCAACTGAGCAACCAACTTCTTTCCACAGAAATACTGGCACTCGTAATACAAATGCTCAGTACCCTCGGGATAATCGTTACCCGAGACAACATCATATTGATAATGTTTATAATTCTAATGTGCGTCCTCTGGTCGTAGTAGAAATGATGAGATATTTGTTGTTCATAATCAGCGATAAAGTTTTAATTACGCTAAAGATACCAGGTTTAATCACGGTTCTCGACAAGCAGCAGGAAATTATTCTAGTCAGAACAATCAGAATAGTTTAAACTATTGTTGGCGGTGAGAGAGAGGTCGTCGCTACCTCCCACTCTTTCTCAAACAGATATTTAAACTATCTTAATAAAAATTAAGGCTCCACAATTATCAGATGTGTTGCTAATATTAGGCCATATTATAGTTGCAACCAAAATTGATAGTGGGTCAGATGTTTCAGCTCTAAATACTACACTCATCGACAAAAAAATAGTTGCACCCAGAAGGACGTGTCGGATTGCAATACTATTCGGGCGGAAGGTAAAGGATACCGGGAACAATGAATGATTATACATTGAGCCTGATATGGGCAATATTTATTGAGCTACACACCAATACGAAGAGCCTCTCAGTAACGCGTTGGGCCGTCTTGATTGTTCGCAGCATGCCAAACGTCTCTGCACGGAGTTGTATAGGTTCTTATGGGGTCCTGCGATAAGCCACCCCCTGTGGCTTGAATCTTCTCACGCAGTTCCTGCAGATTATGCGGTAGAGGTGGAGTGTGGATTACGCGTCCAATAGCATCCCACACATTTTCAATCGGAGGTAGGTCTGGCGATGTGGCTGGCCATGGCAGAGTGTCAGTGTCTTGAAAGTAAGCTCTCGAGACAGCAGCAGTATGGGGACGTTGTCCTGTTGAAAAATCGCACCGAAGTGAGCGTTCAGGAAAAGTAAGGCCACTTGTTGCAGGACCTCATTTACGCAACGTTGGGCTGTCAAAGTTCCTGTAATGAACACCAAAGGGGGTCTGGCATCGTAGGCAAATGCACCCCACACCATGACACCAGGCCTTATGGACGTGTGACATTCGACAAGTAACCGTTCATCTTAGTGCTGACCACGGTGCCTCTACACACGTATGCTTTGGTCGTCTCTTCCAAGACAAAAGTGGGATCCCCCGCTGCCCTTCTGAGTGACTCCATGACAGTCTGGCACGACATCATTGCAGTCTTTGGTGACGATGCTATGGGCAGTGGTCGTAACGGTCTGCGTACATGTAGTCCTACGTCGTGCAGCCATCTACCAATGGAAATGGCACTAATCGGACGATGCATAGAGAGCACCACTGCTCGCTGAATATCCACAATCGTGGTTAGTAGTATATATATGGGGTTACGAGCGCAATAATAGGGAAACGCTCAAAATGAACGAAAATCATAAAAATATACACATTTTTAACATAAAAACAATAAAAAATCATCAAAAATCATCAAAATTGAAAAAATGCTCGTTTCCCTCTAAAATGAACGAAAATCATAAAAATATACACATTTTTAACATAAAAACAATAAAAAATCATCGTTTCCCTCTTCTTCTAGAGACAGAAACCTTAGAGACAGAAAAATATTATGAATTATAAATAAATGTGTACTCTGTGGAGAATTACAAAATTTTAGCAATATTGGAAAATATAAAAGGAACCTCTGTAAATCTTGTAGAAATAAAAAAGCAAGAGAAATATATGTAAAATCTAAGATGTCTTTTAATGAATTAATGATGACTATAATTTCTAATGACAAGAATGGGAAATGCTTACAGAAGCTTTTGATAGAAATCTGGGTATTTCTAGATAACCTGAAAAATAGAATTCTGACATTCATAAAAAATGCATTAAAAAAAGGGGTACCCAAAATGGATACCCCTTATAGAAAGATTAAAAATTGTTGAAGATTAAAGAAATTCAATTATATAAGCAGGATCTCGTTTTCCACAGTCTTTAGTTCCTTTATAAATCATTTTCAAATCACCCATATCATTAATGGCTTTAATTTCTTTATTTGTCATATTCTTAGAAAATCTTTCAGGAAGAAATACTTGAAATTCATTATATTCAGAATCTATTACAGCAGCTAAAATTTTATTTCCAAATTTTGTATGCACTAGTTTAAGTTCAACGACTTTATATTCATAATCTGTTTTCAGTTCACTCATTTTAATTATTGGACTAGTTTGAAGTGCTCCGAGAGAATTAAGCTTTTTCAGTGTGTCCATTTATTAGGAAACATTTTTATAAATATTTTTAAAATATATTTGTCACAAATGTAATTTGTTTTGTAATCTCATCAAATATTTCTAATCCTTTATTTTTAACCTCTTCATTTGTTCTTATTTTCAAAATTAGTTTATGCATCTTTTTAAGATATTTAGCAATCAATTTAATAAGATCAGGATATTCATTATTATAATCTTTACTCACATATATTAAATCTTCACATAAATGAGATAAACATCTTATATCATCACTATATTTTATTCCTTTACGATCAGTAAAGAGAGCTCTCATATCTCCTAATAAATCCATTTATAAGGTTTCATTTTTTTGAAATACAATTCTTGTAAAACATACATCTATACATAGAGCATCCAGTACCTAAAATTTTTGCACATTTAGTTAATTCAAGATCTATAGAAGGAATTTCTAACTCATCAAATATTTGTTTTTCCATTATTCCTCCTTTATATACAAACTTACCACCATAATATTCATACAATTTTTTTATATAATTTTTAATCTCATCAGTACTTATCCACAGAGATTTTTGATCTGGAAATCTTTTAAATTTTAATCCATGAATATCTCTTGTACATTTATATATAATTCTTCGCTCTCTATCATTTAATATATAATGAGGTTCAAATACTTGAATTGTTTCCCCTACAGGTTGATGTAAATGACACCAACTTATCTCTCTGATTATACTTTTATTAGGAAGAATAAATCCTTGAAAATTTAAAATCAGTGTAATGTCATCCATTTATATAGAATAATTTTTATAAATACTTCTAAAAGATTAAAAATTCAGAAGATAAGAATTTTAAAAATTCAAAGATAAAAGCAAGATTTAAATAGTTTTATAATGACCTAAAGCTAATGTATGTATTCCATCTTCTAATATATATCTCTTATCATCATTAGGTGATAAAGCTATCTTATTCACTTGAACTGAATATATTTCATGTTTATAACTTCTAATTAGATTCATAGTTCTATACTTTTCTTTTTTATTAAATAAACAGTCTTTGTAGTCATCAAATGTTATTCTATTTTTAACTACACATTTTTTAACTCCTTTAGATTTTTTAGTGATTTCATTATCTACTTTTAAGGCATACATTTTTGCTCTTAAACCTACAAATTCTTCCATAATTATACCATTATTTTCATCTTTCATTTTACCTAAGACTTTCTTATTTACTCTTTTAATACCATATTGATTATCCTCTTTATAACCTGAAGTATCAAAATAATTAATCATACTTTTCATATCTTCATAGAAATCATCAGTTTTAATATCATAAATAAAGGAATCAGTATCTTGATATAACAGTTTAATATTTTCACTATATTTAGGTTTCATCACATCATAATGAAACTCATTCATCAAATATTTTGATAGATCTAATATACTCATACCAACATAAATTGGTTTATTAAAATACACTTTTGTTTTATTCATATGAATAGCAACCAAGTTTTCATCAAATACAGTTCTATCTTTAAAATTTGGTTTAGCTATTAATTTTTCAACTTTTTTTGCATCACAACATAATCTTACATCAATTCTTTTTCTTATATTTTCCATAGTTTTACCAAATACAGAATTATTCATTAATTTATAAAAATCTTTCTCAAATTCATTAGTTGCTTTAGTTCTCATTTCAGTATTCAAATCTATATATTTTTTTAACCAATTAGACTGTTTGAATTTTAAAACTTTATGTATTTTTTCCAATTTCATTCCCATCCTTAAATATTGTTTCAGATTTCTATAGTGAACCACATAATCCTTTTTATCATATAATGTAGTTAACAGTTTTGATTGTTTTGATCCATCAGGAATTCTATTTTCAGGAGCTAGAGGTAAATCAGAATGTTTTTTATGTAATTTTTTAGGATATTTTAAATCTACTTCTAATATATATCCAGTTTCTGAATCATCAGGTATTTTAGTTACATCAATATCAGTATTTGACCATTTAAACTTATCATATGGTAAATTTTGGCTCATTGCCCAACCATATAAATTGTTGGCATCTAGATACATTAAATAATTTGATTCTTTATTCTTATCATAATCTTTCATATATTTATTATTTGCTTTCCCATATCTATTACAACATTGAGATATTCCGCCTCTAGTTCCTTTTTCTAACATAAGTATCATATCATAATCATTTAAGAGTTGTAGTTTTATATCAGTTTTCTTTAACATAGCATCCCAAGCTAACCCAGGAGATGTTAAATACCAAGCAGGATCTAATTTATAAGTTTTCATACATACATCTCTAAAATTCTCAAAGATATCTGCTAGTATTAAGACATCTGATTTTACATACAAATCTGAGTATTCTCCCATATTATCTATTTTAAAAGCTTTCCATACATTTTGAGCATGTTTATAATCTTCATCTGATATATCACATTCATTCAGTTTACTATAAAATTCTTCTTTAGGTGGTAATTTATGTTCTTTGCATTTTCCCCATGAATCCATATAATCATAAGGATATACACCTTTTCTAATTACTAGATCTAATAAGTGTTTTGGAAAATATTTCGAAGTTTCTCTAAATTGTTCTTTCTTTAAATTACTTGATAATTTATCAATACTACTTGCCATAAATCTAAATGAATCTATAAATTTTAAATGTAGATTTCCAACTTTTTTATCAAATGTTATATATTTTTCCTCAGTATTTGGAATTATATTAATATCTTCTTTATCATAACCTAATGCTTTTATAAATAAATGAGCATCATATCCAGTTAAATTATGTATAAATACTGGAACAAACTTGGGATTTTGATAACATAAATTACATGTTTCATGAGCAGGTCCTCTATATTTACCAGTTAAATGATCATGATCTCTTACTTTTTTACCATCGAATTTAACTGAACCATATTTTTCAAAATTTCCTTTATGAATAATAATTTTATCACATATGTGACATATGTCAGTATTTTGGAAATGTTTTTCATCTTCTTTAGTCATATTCATAGGTTTAATATTTTTATATATCTTTTCAATTTCTTTAGTTTCTTGTTTCAGCTTTTCACAAAATTTTCTAACAGCATTTGGACCTCTATAAACAACAGGGTCTTTATAATCTTCATGTTCATATTTTATATAATAACTAAAGCTCATTGGTTCATGTTTCTGATATTTTATGGTGTAAGAATTTTCGGGATTTGGTTGACAAGTATCTATTTTTCTGGTTAAACATTCAAAATCTGCATATATAACAAATGGAACTCTTAATGAATTATGATCATGTTCAAAGTAAATATACTCATGTTTTCTTGGCATTTCTATCTTTACTGCCTTTTTATTTTTACAGTCATTTTCATGATTTTTTAAATATTCTGCTGAATAATAATATGTTAAGCATCTTTCACATGGATAGATTTTAGTTTTATGACCAGTTATTTGAGCTTTTATTAATCTAGATAAGTCTTTTATCCAACAGTAGTGATCATGTTTTTCATCTTTAATATAGAAGAGATTTACATGTTTTTCTAATTTATTTTCAGAAATTCTTAGAGGGTATATTACATCATTTTCATCAGAACTATAAACATTAACGGATATATTATTTAATTTTTCAATTTTTTTAATATCATTTAATGCAACTGGAAATTCTATTCCTTTAAAATCTAAGTCATTTTTATGTGGTTTATAATGCGATACTCTTTGAGGATCTTTTTTCACAGGATATAAACATGATAAAACAGACCATCTAAAGCATTCATTATCATTATTTTTTACATTTATAATAGCTTGTTTAGCCTTAATTTTTTCTGGTAAATCTATGTAGGATGAACCTCTTAGAGGATTATATTTATTAATTCTAAGTTCCAAAAAAGTGAATTTTAGAAAGTTTCCATCCTGATCCTCTAGCCTCAAATTCATCCATTTCTCTCAATAATTTATCAACTACCTCATCATAATAATTATCTAAATCAGTAGATTTTAATATTATTTCATTTTGAGTTTTAAATGCAAAATCTTGATAATCTTTCTCATTTCTCATGTATTGACAAAATAATTTAAAATTTATTTTTAGTCCCATTTTAAGTAATATTTCTTTTGTTTTTTCAATAACTGCAGATCTTAAATCTCCTAAAAAATCTAAAGGAATTACATAGTTTTTTACATTTTTCATTACATAAGTTTTTAATCTAGATTCATAAGCAGTTTCAATCTCTTGAATTCCTTGTTCATTAAATAAAGCTTGTTTATGTTTAAGACTTTCAATATGCACATCTTCATATTCTGGTTTATAATATTTTCCACAGATGTCACATTTTATCTGTGGTTCTCTAGGTTTTTTACTTTTTGAAAATACATGACGATCAAAGTTAAATATTTTTCTAAATTTTCTTCTTTGAACCTTATCAATTATATAATTAATAAGGTCTGCTTTTTTTAGTTTTGAATAATCATTAATACGTTTTTCTTTACAATACTCTCTTAACTGTTTAACAGTTTTTGACTTCAAAGACTTTTCCATTTATAAGGAAAAAAATTTGTAACTATTTATAGGCAGGTATTTTTATAAACAGATTTTCAAAAGACGTTTATGTAAAGAACTTCTTAAATGTCTTTGATAATGAGCATAAGTATATTCTCTTCCACAATCACAAACCAGCTTCCTATATAGAGTATAAGTTTGACAATATTTGCAAATATGCTGACGATCAACTCTACCATAACGACGATGAATGTAAAATTCATCAATAGGTTTTGTTTGTTTACAACTTGTGCATGTTTTGTCTTCCATTTATTAGGAAACAAATTTATAAAATACTTTGCTTTAAGCTTGCTGCTTTTTAAAGTCTTCCCAGATCTTTTCATTATTTGGATTTATATTAATTTTAATATCATTTGATATATTACAATAGTCACAAATTTTTTTAATAAAATATGTATATTTTAAATTTTTCTCATAGTACATAAAATCTAGTAATTTTAAAAATAAATCTTCTGCTTCCTTATTAAATTTAAGGTTACTTTTTCTTTTAAACTGATTAAAATATCTTATTCTACTAACATATCTACTTTTTAAATATTTATTATAATCTATATAATAACAGTCTTCCTCTTCATCATATTTCATTTTCTTTATTTGTTTCATTACTTTTTTAAAATTTTCAGGAATTTCAATTTGTTCTTCTTCTGAAGAAGAAAAGTAATTAGTTTCTTCATTAAAATAATTCATTTATTAGATATCATTTTATTAAAAACTTTTTAATTTTTTAACATAATAATCTTTAACAATCTTGTTAACTTTATCATAAAAATCATTTGAAACCCAACAAGCTATATTTGTAATTAAATCTTCACTGACATATGTACCATTAAAGTTATATTTTATTGCTGTTTTACCTCTTATTTCATGTATATTTTCACGGCCCGAATTCGGGCCGTCTAAATTCTTAACCAAATTGATCATTTTTATGGCGGCCCGAATTCGGGCCACCACAATTTTTATCATCAGACACATAAGAACCATTTACATTATACTTTTCAGTTAAACCACCTTTAATTTCATATATTACATCATTTTTTCCCATGGTTGGAATTCCAGCCGTGGAAATATCTTTAATTAAATCTTCTGAAGCCATTTTTTAAATCTCTTACCTCCATCTTTACAAAGTTTAAAATATCCAGTATTTTTATCTATTATTAATTTAAAATCTCCAAAGAGACCATAATAATAATTATCTTTAATATTTTCATAACATACATCTTTTAATGAAGCCATTTATTAGATATCATTTTATTCTTTTAATATCGTCAGTATTCATTATTTTCATATAACAGTTTTTTCTTTCACATATAGATGTCAGCACAAGGCATTATCTCTCTTTCTTTCTTAGTTGCAAAAAACAGTCATTACATAACACTGATAAGCTGCGAGCGAAAATGTTTACATAAGTTGAATCGCTGCCAATATTCTCCGCGGCGCGCGATTACGTAACGTGTCCTCGGAAAAAAGCAGTTCTTCGTTACGTAACAACTTTGGATCATAGCCAAGCTTCGACATAAATATATGTTTCAAACAGAAACTTCCTGGCCAGACGTGGCCGATCGTTAGCGTAAGCGCTTTGCATGCAAAAGGTACCAGGTTCTAATCTCGGTCGGTAGAATGGCTCCCTGTCTCAATCTTTGAAATCAGAGTTTGGGTTCACGGTAGAGCGGGTGCGTGAATAACATCTGATGGTAGAGAGTGTGTGCGGTGGAGGGTCGAAAGAGTTAACGCCCACCTGGCTGGCCAGGTACAAATAAAAAAGAAGCATAGACCCTCCACCGAAAGGGCGTTTTGCAAAAAAATTCAAAGTACAACCCAACTGTTAAATTCATCAGGATATCCCAACCATTTAACTAAGTATTTATTTCCTTTCTTTCTAATAATTTTTTCAATCTTATAAACGTCATCTTTCTTATCATATTTCACGAGTTCTTTTTCATAAAATGTTCCTGTAATTTCTTCATTATTTAAATCTTTTATTTTATATGTCGGAGGATCTGTGTTCAATATATCGGAAATTATAAATATTTCTTCTGTAAATGTTGGAAGATAACCTTTCTTAAATTCTCTTTTATATTTTGAAATTCTTATTTTATCTCCTTTTTGATATTTTGGTTTATTTTTCTCTTTTTCTTTATACAAATTATTATAAACTTTTAATTCATTTTCTTCCTTACTTGCTTCTATAGGTGTCATTTTAATGGATCTATGATAAGAATTATTATAATTCTTAATTAATTTATCTAGTACATTTAACCACTTTCTAGTATTATTTGCTGTGAAATACTTCCACATTTTAGTCTTTAAAGTTCTATTGAATCTTTCAATAACAGCACATTTAATCTCAATATTCTCAGTTGTAAACCAGTGAATATTTTCATCCTTGAATAACTTTTGAGTTTGTTTATTTATAAACTCTGTACCCTTATCTGTTTGAAGTTTTTCTGGTTTTCTTTCTTTAAATATTTTTTTAAATGCTCTAGTTACCTCTTCACCTGTTTTTCTTTTAATCGGAATTGTCCAAGCATATTTACTGAATATATCAATCACTGATAAAATATAATTTGTGTCATTATTAAAGGATTTAAATTCTTGCATATCTATAAGGTCAGCTTGAAATTGGTCATTGACATGAGAAACATAAATTCTTCTTCTTTTAAATCTATGAATAAGTGGTTTATGTTTTGTATATACATCTTGTTGATGTAAAAACTCTTCTATATCTTTCCTGGGTAATTTAGTTTTTCTTTGTAATTCATTAATACCACAATAACCAGTTTCTGGTGTATAATAAATATTTTTAAGGTCTACGTCTTTAAAAAAACACTCTTTTAGTTCCACAAACTTTACACTTTCCTTTTGCCATGCGTCTTCCATTTTTAGCTACTGTTTCTTGAATATCTTTAGTTTCAGTTTTCTGTTTGCACTTTAAGCAATAGGATGAAATTCCTAAACCAAATGTTTTCTTTGCTTTTATAATTGGTTTTATAACAGCTCTAGCTTGTTTCTCTCCTAATGGATAGAATCCACTTGTAGTATTTTCAATTGAATCTAAATCGTTTAAGAGTTCTTGATCAGCAATATGTCTCTGTTTAGTATCTTTAGTTTTACTATAAGCTACATCATGTTTTTTACAAGCTTTATCAACTCTGTTAATTCCTGGATCACCTCTTTTTAATCTCTTTTCTAATTTTGTAAATGGACCACAATACTGGTAACCAGGTATATGCATTTCAGGTGGATTTAATTTATCTTGTAACCATCCTACTATATCACCTCCTTGTAATTCCATTTATTTAAGTGTAAATCTATTTTACATATCTATAACCATTTAGTTGCGTTTGTTTTACATATTTCTCTAAAGGAAAATACTTCATATTTTTTATAAAATCCTCTTCTCTAACGTAAGCATCCTGTTCTGAAATTGAATTAGCGTTTATTAAATTTAATATCTGTTTATAAAATTTGTAAGCTTGTTTATATTCTTCTTTTCTCTCTGAAATATTTAGAGTTTTATCAACACCTTCAATGACTCCTGCTCCTAAAGAAAGTGCTGCTAAAGGAATAAATGCAAAAGCTGATAAACCTGAAGCACTAAATATAAATTTGCCTACTGATAATGATATACTAATTTTATTATAGTAATTAAAACTTTTTTCTGTATACATACATTTTCTTTTCTAAATATTCTTCCATTTATATAGGATCAAAGTTATGTCTGTATCTCATATGAGGATTTTTCAAATCTAACATGAAGAAATCATAAGGTTTTTTAATACTTTTTTGATAAGGATCTATATTAAAATCACCATCAATTTCTCTAATAATTTGTTTAATTTCTCTGTGCTGAAGTTTAAAAAAATATAAAGTAATCACAGTTGTTTCTTATATCAATAGGTGTTGAATAATAGGTCTGTGATAAATAAATAATGGATGCATTTTTCTTCCTTCCTCTTATAAAAAATTTTTCAATTTCGTTTTGATCTTTTTCTTTTACACAGTCATCAAAAATAACTAGATTTTTTAATGAAGGATCTAAGTCATCTACAGTAATAAATTCATTTATGTCTGAACTAAATAATGTTTCTTTCTTAAACTTTTTAAATAATTTTAATAACTTATTTTTATTCTTTCCTTTATTTTTAAAATGTCTTCCTCTTCTATATCATCAAACATTGAGTAATTTTCTTTTAATTTAGAGTATTTAGGTTCGTTAATATCTTTTGCACATATGAATAATGCATCAAAATTTAAATGATCATATATTAAATTTAATAGTAAATTTGTTTTTCCACATCCTGAAGATCCTGTTATTAAAAGTTTAAAAGGATGAATAGGTAATATTGGATTTTGATTTGGATCTATAAATTCTTCTGGTTCTGAATAATCTTTTAGTTTAATGCTGTAAGGCTTAATCATATTTATTTAATAGAAATTCAGCATCTTCAATAAACATTTCAGCTTCAAATAATAAGTCTTCAGCTGGTATTCCTTGAGATAAATAACATTCAGCTAGATATAATGCCATTTCAGCAAAAGATAAATATTCTTCAATTTGTTCAAAATCTTCCATTTATATAAGTAAAATAATTTGCTTGGAAGTAAAATAATTTGCTTGGAAGTAAAATAATTTACTTGGTAGTAAAATAATTTGCTTGGTAGTAAAATAATTTGCTTGGAAGTAAAATAATTTGCTTGGAAGCAAATTTTCAGTTAAATAAATGAGTAAAGTGATACAAGATTTATTAAAATTAGCAAAAGTAAATGCTGAACTAAGAAAACGAAATAAGGAGAAGCAATTAGAAGATTTAGGATATGAAGAGGCAATCACAAAATTTCATAAACCTATAGTTGAAAAATTAGAATATCAAGATGTATCTAGAAAAGAAAATTTAAAAGCTATTCAAAATGCAATTGAAGAACTTTCATTTCAACCAATTGCAGAATCTTCAAGATTTCCTGCCTTAGAAGATGTTGAAGAACCTATTTCAGATGCTAAAGAAATGTATGAGAGAGAAGCAGGAATTCATAAAATTAACTTAAACAAAAACTTGAATGTATCAGTTATTAAAAAAAGTTAGGATTTGATTTACCTTCAGAATTAGTTAATAAATCTGATGAAGAGATTGATGAAATAATAAATCAAGCAAATGAAAAAAACAGTGAAATCGGACGTCTAAAAGGTCCTCAAGTAAAAGCACTTAATAATGCTAAAGATGAAGAAAAAAAGAAAAAATTACAGAAAAAAATTGATCGTTTCGATTATAAAATGGCTGAGGTGCGAAAATATATTAGAGCATTAGAAGCTCTCAAAATGGGGAATTACTATATGGGTGAGGGTCTTAATATTTTAGATAAATTAACAGATAAAATATGTAAGGGAACTAAAAATAAGAAAGTATATAACCAAGTAGTTCAAATACTAGATTTATTATTGAAAGAGGGTAAAATGACTAATGAGCAAGTAAAACAATATTATTCAAAGTTTCTATCTTAATAAATGAGTAATTATATTGTATCAAGAATTTATTTGAGTGAAGGTCAGAAAAACAAATTAAAATCAGCAGTTAAGAAAGGTGAAGAAATTACATTGCAAATTGATAAAACTAAAAGTGCTAATCATGATATGTATTTAACAAAAACTCAAATTACTCAAATTAAAAATGGTAAACGAATAACTATAAGTAAGACACAATTAAAGAAAAACGGAGGTATTTTACCCTTTTTGATCCCTATCTTAGCAGCTCTTGGTACTGGTGCTTTATCTGGTGCTGCTAGTTTTGGTGTGAATAAAGCTTTAAGTAAAGTAACTGGATCAGGTTGTAAACCGAAAGGTTCACACCTTAAAAAAACATTCTGGAAAGGGAGTTCTTCAGAATTACGAGGTATATCCAATAAAACGATAGAACAAAATATGAAAGATGTAAAAGGATTCAGAGGTGTATTTACATCAGATTTATTACCTAAAAAGATTAAGAAATTTGAAAGTGGAATTATTAATTTAGATATATCTACAGGACCTGGGACTCATTGGGTCTGTTATTATAATGATCCTAAATATAATTTTGTGGAATATTTTGATCCATTTGGAGAATATAAATATAAAGACATTAAATTGAATAACATTTTCATACCTAAAAATATTGTAAAATATCTTGAAACATCTAATAAAGGAATTAGATATAATTCGAGTTTTTTACAAGAACCAACATCTGTTAAATGTGGTTTTTATTGTATGAAATACATAACTCAAAGGAATAAAGGTAAATCACCTGTTGAAGTTTTATATTCTTTTACCCAAGAACCAAGTGGTTATAATGAAGATTTTGTGCTTAATAAATGTTAATTTTAGATTCAAAAAATTTTGAGAAATCAGAAGATTTTACAATTGAATATGTCCCACCTATTCCTGTTAATGAAAATTCAAAAATTGCTTTAAAATCTATGTCTATGTGGGTTTCATGGAACAATATTGATGAAGAAAATAATACATTTAAGTATTTTGATGGTAGTTTATGGCATGAAATAACTTTAGATAATGGAAATTACACATTAAGGGAGTTAAATAACTTTTTAATAAAACGATTTGGAGATGAACCACCAATTAAATTTAAAGCTAATTTTGCTACACAGCGCTTTATAATTGAATTAAAAGATGAATATAAAATTGATCTTAGAGAGAGTAAATTACATGAAATTTTAGGATTTGAATCAGAAATATATGAAGATAATCATCAAGAAGGAAAATATATGGCAAACATTTCTAGAGGAGTTGATGACATACATATTCATTGTGATGTAATTACAGGAACTTTATATAATAATATTAATTCAGATATTTTATATTCTTTTACGCCATCTAATCCTCCTGGTAGTTTAATAAAAATTGATGAAATAAATCCTTTATTTTTACCCATTAATAGACGAAATTATATTCATAGAATTCGAATGTATATCACGAATCAAGATAATGAACTGATAGACTTGAATAATATGAGAGTTTTATATAGATTAATTTTAGCTTAAGCGCAGGCTTTTCAGCTTAATAAATGAATTATAACAAACATAGATTATATGCAAAACGATATGGTGGTAATATCTTCACTGAAGGAATTGGAAAAAATATTAGAAGTTTTAGGTAAATCAATTGAAGATAAAGCTAAAAATGTTATTCAAAATAAACTTGAAAATATATTATCTAAACCCTCTGTAACTGTTAATGATATATTAGCTAAGAAGAAAATTCAGGATCGATATGGATCTGGTTTGAAATGGTATAAATGAGTTTTTTATCCTAATAAATGGAAAAACTTTGGGACTTAAAATCTATTCCAGATTATTATAGTAATAAAATTGCTAAGTATGAATATATAAAACATAATGAAGATAGTACTAATGTAAAAGAATCTGATCAATATAAGTTTACTATTAAAGATACAAATTCCCTATATTATATAGTAACGGTTATATATGCTTAGAAAGTAAAATAGTAAAAAATAATAATGATACTATAGGAACTGATAATGTTACATTTGTAAATGGTGGGAATTTGTTTAGATCCGCTTCATTAACTATAGGAAAAGAACAAACTGATTCCAATATTGAATGTGCTTCATTAATTCATCAAATTAACGGACTTATAAATTTCACAAAAGATTATTCCGAGTCTACAAATATGATGTATTATGTTGATACATCAGAATCAGCTGATAAAGATAAAATAGTAATAGATGATCCTAATAAAGATGTAAAGAAAGGATCAGATATCAAATTAAAAGAAAATGCCTCTTATAATAAAGGATTTAGACAGAGATGGCTTTTAACAAAAAACAGTAATGTAATAAAATTTTGGATTCCTTTAAGACAACTGTTTGGGTTTCTCAACGATTTTAGAAGATTAATTTCTGATATAAAAGTTACATTTGAATTTCAAAGAAATAGTCATAATGATATGTTATACACAGATGTTGCAAATCCTAATTATAAAGTTATTATATCTGATATTCAATTATGGTTACCTTATGTAGAGTTGTACCCATCCATTGAGGCTGAATTTAAAAGTATAGCTTTGAATTCTACACCTATTGAAATTACTTGGTGTTCTGCTTCAATTGAGAAAAGTAATCAGCAAACAACATCAAGTGGTGCATGTCATATAAGAACTACATCTGATGAGGTGTTAAGTGTTCTTGTCATTCCACAGTATGTAGAAAAAGAAAACAATCAAACTCAGAATAATATGATTTTTGATAATTTAGATCTCATTGAATGCTGGATAGTATGTAATAATAAAAAAGTTCCAGAAGAAATTTATAAAACTAATTTTAAAGATGGGCAGTTAGATTATAATAGATGTTATTCTGAATTATTAGCAGCTGGATTAAATACTCATAATACTGAAAGTGGATGTCTTATAAGTTATGTAAATTATGCGAGATTGTATCCAATCTTTTATTTTAATTTATCTAATCATCCAGAGTATACTAATATTTCGAATTTAAGACTAGAATTTAACTGGAGATTAGGATCGAATCCAGGTAAACCATATAGATTTTATTTCATCGTGAATGAAAGAAAAAGAGGATCACTTAATATGACTAATAAGGAATTTAAAACTTTAAAAACTTTAGATTAAATAAATGAATTGGTACCCTTTTGGTTCATCTTATGAAGAATTTGGAATTGGACCACCTGGACCTCCTGGAAATGGATTTAAATTAACAGATGATGGTAATTATGATATGGAAGAAAAAAATTTAAAAAATTGTAAAGAACCTATAGATGAACATGATGTTACTACAAGAGAATATGTTTTAAAACAAATAAGAGACAATAATCTGGAAGTTAAAAATGAAATAGAAAAAAATATTAATGGTAGTTTTTCAGATTTTGTTCAAGAAACTGCTGTAAGAATAAGAGATTTAGATGCTGTACTTAAAGGTGAATTAAGTAATTTGGATCAAAAATATTTACATATTCAAGATGGGAATGTGATTAATGCAAAAGGTAAAAGAATAGGAAATGTTGCTGATCCTACAGCAGATAAGAATGCAGTGAATAAGAGGTATTTAGAAAATAATGTTTTATTTTTAAAAGATGAAAAGTTTGATGTTCAAAATAAAAGAGTAGTGAATATTCCATCTCCTCAGGATATGTATGACGTAGTTAATAAAAATTATGTGGATAATCAAAAATTTTATGCAACAATTCAAGAAGATCAAAAAGCATATAATACTCGTGGTGCTATGCGTTATTGGGAACCAGTCGTTTTTATGAAATTTAGTAGCAATCTCCTTGACAGAAATATGAAACTGAGTGAAAATATGGATATGAAAATTACACTTTATTTACGTCCTAATTATACTAATGGGAAATCAGAAGTTTTAATTACACTTGGGGAGAATATATTATTTAATGGTGATGCCTACACCGATAAACCTTTAATACTCTTTGCATCAGGAAAACAGAATGATGAATTAAGTATACAAGTCATGTCTTATTTAGAATTAAACATTTTTAAACCTTACTTAGAAATTGAAAAAATAACATACTTTTAATTCCATTTGAATTAGAACTTTAATCTTCCTACACTTTTTATCTTCCTAAATTTTTAATCTTCCTATAAGGGGTATCCATTTTGGGTACCCCTTTTTTAATGCATTTTTTATGAATGTCAGAATTCTATTTTTTAGGTTATCTAGAAATACCCAGATCTCTATCAAAAGCTTCTGTAAGCATTTCCCATTCTTGTCATTAGAAATTATAGTCATCATTAATTCATTAAAAGACATCTTAGATTTTACATATATTTCTCTTGCTTTTTTATTTCTACAAGATTTACAGAGGTTCCTTTTATATTTTCCAATATTGCTAAAATTTTGTAATTCTCCACAGAGTACACATTTATTTATAATTCATAATATTTTTCTGTCTCTAAGGTTTCTGTCTCTAGAAGAAGAGGGAAACGATGATTTTTTATTGTTTTTATGTTAAAAATGTGTATATTTTTATGATTTTCGTTCATTTTAGAGGGAAACGAGCATTTTTTCAATTTTGATGATTTTTGATGATTTTTTATTGTTTTTATGTTAAAAATGTGTATATTTTTATGATTTTCGTTCATTTTGAGCGTTTCCCTATTATTGCGCTCGTAACCCCATATATATACTACTGTGGTTGTTGGGTATCTCCGCGCATGTCGTAGAACCCGTCGATCCTCTCTCTTTCTTTCTCTCTCTCTCTCTGAGGTTCGTCTAGGTCTCCCACACCCTTCCTGTCGCTGCTGCGTGCCTTTTTATCTCCACTGTCGCCAACAGCGTGTTATTATGATATCCGCACGACCGGTATGGCGCGCAATAACGCGATAAGACCATACCGCTTCCAGAACTCAACATTACGGCACCTCTCGAACTCCTCCAACTGTTCGAATTGCTTCCGAACTTTTCTCCGAGGCACACTTCACTTGCAAAGGATGCAACGAATCACAACAGCACGAGTCAGAATGGCAAGCACGTGCAACAGGACGACCTTATATAACTGGTAAGGCACAGCGCTACGACCCCTTCTTGCTAGTGTCATATGCGCGGCTGAGCGCGGTACTTAAATCATTTGCGGGTCTCACCTACCCACCAAGTTTCATTAGTGTCGGTTGCTTCCTTCATGGTGCAACTGTTTTTTGACGATGAGTGTAGTTATTGTTATGACTGTTTTTCAGATGTTAGTGTTGAGCTCTCCACGCAGAATTGTTAGGCTGAAAATAATGACGTTTTTTCTGTATCAGAAGCTGTTACGCTGCCCGTTCAGATTCTGAAAGTTAGGCTTATGCACCAATTTTTACTGCTCAATGAACTGGCACTAAATTGTCTTCTCGGTCTAGAGTTTATCAAGACCTTTCAATTAGCACTAAACATTTGAGCAAGGGTTAATTTTAATGCCCGAACCGGCTGTAGGCATTCCTAAAATACTTGATCTCCATCTACTCTCTACAGCGACAGATTATCGCCGAAGCAAAAACTCCAACTTTTCCAACTTCTACGAAAGCGAAGTTGGAAAAATTGGAGTGATCGAGGTTGTTTTTCACACTATCGATACCAATTTAGCTAATCCTGTTGTTTCAAACCGTATCCACCTGCAATAGAAAGGATGAAATGAGGAAGCAAACTGATGAAATGTTGAAGGCAGGAATCATAAGAGGATCCACTAGTGCTTGGGCAGCAGTTGTTTTTTTCGTGTCAAAATAAACAGGAGACTATTGTTTCGTGATTGAATATATGAAATTAAATAGGGTTAGAGAAAGCATCAATTATCCTCTGCCTGTCATTAGTATTGCAAGACTTATCTTTTACAAAGTGGCTTTCTAGTCGGGACTTAGCCAGTGGATATTGGCAGGTTGCTGTACATCCTGACTCTGTGGATAAAACCAAATTTGTTAGCACCTTTGGAGCCTAGGAATTTCTCCGTAAACTTTTCGGACTTACATATGCGCCTGCCACGTGTCAGAGATTAATGGATACAATGTTGATGTGCTCGGACCACATGTACACGTTTATCTTGATGACATTATTATAACCTCTGACACTTTCGAGGAACATTTGTCTCTCCTTGATCAAGTGTTGGATTTGTTGCATACTTCTATGCTCACATTAAACCCAACAAATGCCAATTTGGACGGGACGAGCTAATATATTTAGGACTGAAAATTACACCTAATTCACGATGATAGTAAAGTCAAGCCTATTTGAAGAATTTCAAAGACCTAAGGCAGCCAAGGAGTTGTCAAGGTTTTTAGGTATGACTGGCTGAGTTGCATAGTCGTCCCCGACTATGCAACTCTCTATGAACCTCTGTATGCTTTGCAAAGAAAACATAAAAATTTTGTTTGGATATCTGAGGCCGATCGGGCGTTTAATGACCTAAAAGCGGTATTGATATCTCCCCCGGTTTCAGAATTTCAAGATTATGCTAAATGTTTTGAAATATTCACCGGCGCTTCGACATCTGGTCTTGCGGCGGTATTATCTCAAAACGGGCATTAAATTGCGAATACTTCTCGAACCTTGTATAAAGCTGAAAGTAATTACTCAGCTACGGGAAAAGAATGTCTTGCAATTCTGTATGCATTACAAAAATTCAGGTGCTATGTAAACCTAATGGAAGTTAATATCATTACGGATCATTCAGCTCTTCAGTATCTACATACGATTAAAAATTTGTCTAGCTGACTTCTCAGATGGCCTCTCAAGTTATAAGAGTACAATATTCAGATAAATATCAGGCCGGGAAAAATAACCAATTGCCTGACGCATTGTCTCGCTACCCGAGCAGTGAAGTTCCCACTGAACTCAATGATGAACCTGCTTCTCTTTTTCTTATATCCGAAATTACTTCTCGAGATAGAATAATAGCAGAAATTCCTACTCATCCGGACTTTGGGAAAATACACTGCCGGACAATTGCTAAGAACGTATGACAATAGCAACGATAGCAACCATAAAATGGAAGGCAGGAAAATCTGGAAATTAGCATTAGTGCGGGATACAGTAAGACGTGTTGTGCGTATGCAAATTTTGGATTGCCGAACTTGTTCGTGACGTCATAGCGCTGATAAGAGATATAAAGGATTTGACGCGTATTGACCGTTGTTGTTCAAACGCAAAGTTGAAAGGGAAAGAATCAATTGACGAACTTGCAATTTTCAGTATATCAGCCACAGTGTTGTTTCAAGGCTTTGGAAATCATTTCAAACAAATGGAGAGTGTAGCAAACGTCACGGGGGAGGTCGTGTGCGCAGTACGACACCTGCAGAAGATCGGTACATAGTGCTATCAACAAAAAGACACCGACGCAGCGCAGCTAGTGAGGTAGCAAATCAGTTAATGGCTTCGACTGGCATGACGGACATCATAACAAACACCACAAAATGAAATAATTACTTACATTTGAAGCGTAAAAAATGCATTTAAAACAATACAAAAAAGAATAATTAAAGAAAAGGGGAATAATGAAACTCGTCTTCGATCTAAATGAAAGAGAAAATGTATTCAAAATAAAAACAAAGAAATTAGGGCAACTGCAACATAGTAAAAAAGTTGAAAATGTTTAAGGTGTAAGTTCCCTTACATTACTATTTTCCAGGCATATCTCTTTAAAGAAAATGAATACTGCTATAACACACAAGCTTCCTTTATAAAAGACTTACATTCGGAATTGTGACCTAAAGAAATCATCGATGGCTAAACACTGTTACGAAAAGGACCATAAATATCTCTTTGAAAAAGCAAAACTAATTGACAAGCCAGATTTAACCACCAAACTTGATATTTTGGAAGCTTTTCATATATATCAGACATCTTCGCAATTTGTTAATGACATGGTATCCACCCCATTTCTATCAAGCGCGTGGAAGCATCTAACCAAAACACGCGACTGTAAACACCATTTATGATGTCATATACAATTTGAATATTTACGTGCCATTCGTCCTGATGAAGCTAGGTCACTACCCAACAAAACCATGGTTGGATTGAAAAAATAAATATTTGTGACAAACTACGTTGTACCCTGGCGTGCAAAAATTAAGGACGAGACGGTTTTTCGAATGTAACGTCGTGCAGAAGTGCTCCACATCAACTGAAATCATACCATAAGATCCCCAAGATGTAAGAATATGGGACAAGTGAGCAAAACAGTCTAAGCAAGGAATCCAAAAGATACACAGGCACTTTATTGAAAAGGTAGCTTGGAGCACAACTGGACAGAAGACAGAAACATCCATGTGACAGGCGGCTGCCAAGAAAAACCCAGTCTTCAGTAGGGGATATGATCACCCCTGACTGCGTTGCAGGATTTACAACGTCTGTCCATGCTGAGGACGAGGTTGTCAAGGAGCTGTTGAGGCATCGTGGCCCATTCCTTTTGTAGCGCCAATCGCAGCTGCGGAATCGTTGCTGGCGGCTGGTAACGTGCTGCCAAGCGTCTCCCAGCCGCCCCGGTGGCGCAGTGGTCTAAGCGATGGCCTCTGATCATTCGTCCGAAAGAGGTCCGGGTTCGGATCCCGGTGAGGCATGGATGTTGTGTTTTTCTTACGGCACTGGCTCTCTCCCTTCCCTGGAACCAGTGACTCTACATTAGGGACGGGCGACTTCTTATAGCCCATTGAGTTGCTCACGGTGGTCGTTACACCTCCAATCCAAAAAAATCAAGCGTCTCCCGAGTAGGTCCCACACGTGTTCGATTAGATTTAGGTCCGAAGACTTTGCGGGCCAATCGATCCGTTGAATATTTTCACTCTCCAACAGCTCTGCGACAGCTACTGTACGATGAGGTGTAGCGTTGTCGTCCATTAAGACGAGCTCAGGACCCACAGCACCTCTAAACAGACGCACGTGAGGCAGGAGATCCTCGGTACAATAGCATACACCAGTAACTGAACCTCCTTGGAAGATGTGAAGGTCAGTACGGCTACCAAACATGATACCGTCCCAAACGAGAGCTCCGCCACCTCCAATCCGGTCCCTTTCGATGCTGTTGGAGGTGTGATTGCCTGTTCACTGCTCTCTCCAGATGTGTATACGTCCAGAATCACTCGTCAGACTAAATCGGCTCTCATCCGTAAAGAGAACTCGACCCCATTGCTGATGTGTCCAGTATTTGTGTTCCTGGCACCACAGAAAACGCCGTCTCCGATCAGCAGGCGTTAATGGCACACACCGTACTGGTCGTCGTGCAAATAGGCTACCTTTGTGCAGCCTCATGGCCACGGTAAAACGCGATAACGGAAGTCCAGTTCTCTGTTGCATGTGCCTTGCGATTTCTTCCGGTGTCTGCCGTCTGTCTCTTCTCGCCTGTAGGAAAATATATCGGTCGTCCGCCGCCGTGGTTGCTCGTGTGCGACCATTGCTAAACTATTATACAGCTGTTCCTGTCGTTTGAAATGCTCTCCAAGCTCGAGAAACGATGTTGTAAGCGATCCCGAACTCCTCTGCCGCACTAGTCACACTTCGACCTTCTTCCAACTTCCCAATGACGCGACCTCGGGTAAAGTCATCCATATGTCGTCTACTGGATTGCCTGTTGGCCATATCACACGGTGGAAACAACTCGACGTCTCTGAAACCGATGTACACCGTGCAGTAACTTTCACCGAATTTCTGAGCGTACACCGCCCGTGTGCTTTATACCCTTCCGACACTGCCCACCCCCTACGTCATGCGCATGCCCTACCTTACCGAACCCTGGTCTATCTCCTGAGTGGTCTTTCAGTCCGTTCTGCCTGCTCGTTCCGCTGTTATGTTAATTTCTCCTCTTCGTCCATAATTTTTGCACACCAGTGTATTATCTTAATATATACATTTCGGATTTATTTTTAAAATCACTGAAAAGAACTTCTCCCGCTTTACAGAAAGCCTCTTTGATGAGTTCTCTGTCTTCAAATGGTTTTTTTTTTTGTCTCATAAGTACTTCGGTAATCTTGAATGACGCTAATGTCATTGCTTTTGATTTACTGTTAGTCTTTGTGAATGCAGAATGCTGTGTGTTCAAATTTGATTTAAGTTCACGAACTTTAGTCTTTCGAAGTTCACTACCACTTGGGAAACGCGTTATGAATGTTTTGTGAACGGTTTTAAAATGTCTTTCAACGTTCTCTTTATTACGCAACGCAACACTGGAGTTGCAAATAAGACAAACACACTTATCTTTAACCGTAATAAGTACTCTTCCTCCTATTCACTAAGATAGTGATAAGTTTTTACTTTCTTATTACTACCGTCTGTTGCACTCATATTGATCAAAGTGTACCAAATAATGCGGAAGACTCACACACAGACAAACAGCAACAATGCACTCCACTGAACAGTAAGTCCAGTGCTACGCTGTCTCCCCGAGCTGAATCTACGACACGCATGTGCAGTGCGAGAGAGCAGCAGTCAGGGAGAGGGAGAAACATTTGGTACCGCCGCCGCCGAGTCGTAACGTATTTTTAGAGTACTGGAAACCAAGAAAATTCGCTGCATTTCCAAAGGCCTGGATCCTACGTTTGAGTTGCCTTCAGAAACGTGACCATACCAAAATTCCGCAAATAATACGATTTTTCACAGCGGGCTACCAGTTTTCGCCCTGCGGTTGACGCTTTGGCAATCCCTGCTATAAAGTCTCGTACAAGCCTTTCACTCTTAACGACTTTAAAAAATTTCTCCGTATAGAAGAATAGGATTCTGACACTTCGGTGGTGGAAACCTCGATGTGCCTGTCGCACTAAACCGTGAGGATTTCGTTTCGGCTATGCATTACGCCTACGTCCCACCCTATAATAACAGACCAATTTTTGGTTTATTTCACTTCTTAGGGCCGCTACAAGCCTTCTGATTGTTTTTAGAATTATCACTGTCCTCGCATTTTGCTGAGGAATTTTTCTGCGTAAGACACCAAAAATCGCTAACAATATATAGTTATCAACATTTCGCAGGAATTTTCACTTCCCTTTTTACTTTCATATCTTTAACTCCCACTTTTCATCAGAGTTGATTCCCGTGTAGATTATACTTATGTAAGAAAATATGGGTTTCGCTTTTGGTGAGTTTAAAGGACCCAGTGAGAGCACATGACTAAAACAAGTGACCACTTGTCATATAGAGAAACGGGATCAGCACTAGTGTGAACAGAGGTCTAGTAGATTAGAACCTCAGCCCCTTGTCTTCCATGAAAAATTAGACCAACAGAAAGAATTAAGGAATTCAGGTCTAAAGCTTCTGTGATTGAGTACCCAAAATCGAAAAACTTCCTTTTTACACTATTGTTATAAAAATTTGGCGAACGACGCAAATGATTGGTGAAGAAAATCCTGGACCATGGAGTATAATTTTTGTAGCTGCACTGTATAAATTAGATGAAGCTCACGCGAAAATTGTTCTTTTATTCTCTTATATCGAGTGTTTGATTAGGAAGCAGTATTTTATGGCGCATTTGCTAAGGTATTACAAATTTACCACAAGCAGAACAACTTAAACAAAGGGCTACGAAGGACTGCACAGTGGGCGATCACTACCTGTGAAGGGATATTCTAGGAGAGAAAATAGCGAATCTGTTTGGTGGGACCGTGCTCTGAAGTCACATTAAGGTAGTATTGATCTTCTAGCTATGGCATATGTGAGAAACCTCCGATTCTATTTTTTTCTATTTTTTTATCGATTCTTTTAACGTATCTTTGCACTATTTTCGCAAACCAATGTATCCTTGCTCTGGACTTCGGATGAACAACAAAGTGCTTTACATATATGCCACTTTAAATGGATTAGTACGTTACCTAAGTTAGTAAGATGCACAGCAAAACAAAAGCAACCCACTTGAAGTAGATCAGAATGATAACTTACAAAACGGTGTCAGCTGTATGTACCTGCATGGTAAAATACTGGTACATGAATGAATATCATTGTACATGAATCCGAATATCAAGAAAAGTGATTTATGTCTTCACTGTCATACCTTTTATTTAGTAAGTACACTGCCGGACAATTGCTAAGGACGGATGACAATAGCAACGATAGCAACCATAAAATAGAAGGCAGGAAAATGTGGAAATTAGCATAAGTGCGGGATACAGTAAGACGTGTTGTGCGTAGTGCGTATGCAAATTTTGGATTGCCTAACTTGTTCGAGACGTCATAGCGCTGATAAGAGATATATAGGATTTGACGCGTATTGACCGTTGTTGTTCAAACGCAAAGTTCAAAGGGAAAGAATCAATTGACGAACTTGAAATTTTCAGTATGTCTTCCCGACATCACCTAGATGATTTTACGCGTAGCCGCATTATTGGCAAGATTGAAGAAGGGCAAAAAATAACATATGTTGCCAGGGAGTTCGACGTCAGCCACAGTGTTGTTTCAAGGCTTTGGAAATCATTTCAAACAAATGGAGAGTGTAGCAAACGTCACGGGGGAGGTCGTGTGCGCAGTACGACACCTGCAGAAGATCGGTACATAGTGCTATCAACAAAAAGACACCGACGCAGCGCAGCTAGCGAGGTAGCAAATCAGTTAATGGCTTCGACTGGCAAGTGAATCTCCCGAAAAACTGTCGCCAGACGTTTGCATAAAGGAGGACTATACGCCCGCCGTCCTGTTGTGTGCATCCCATTGTCCAGACGTCACTGTACCGCCCGTTTGCAATGGTGCCATCAACATCGCAATTGGACTGATAACGACTGGTCTGCTGTCCTCTTCTCAGATGAGAGTAGATACAGTCTATCGTCTGATTGTCGACGACAACTGATCTGGCGTGATAGTGGTACTGCATATTGTAAAGCAAACATACAGGAAAGGGACCGACAGCCGACATGTAGTGTCATGGTATGGGCTGGCATCATGATCAATGGCCGTATGTCCCTCTATGTGCTTCCAACTGGGACTATGACTGGCCAACGATACATTAATGATGTTCTGCTACCTCATGTTTGCATGTTCCGTGGTGCTGTCGGTGATAGATTCATTTTCATGGACGACAACGCAACATGTCATCAAACAGTCGCTGTCCAGAAGTGTCTTGAGAGCGAGGATATTCAACGCCTCGTATGGCCAGCACGTTCTCCAGATCTGAATCCCATTGAAAATGTGTGGGATGCTTTGAGCAGGAGTCTTGCTGGTCGCCAATGCCCTCCAATAAACAAGGACACCCTCATCCGTGCACTGACAGAGGAATGGGGTAAATTACCCCAACAGCTGCTTGAAAATGTTGTGCAAAGCATGACATGACGTGTGGAATCTTGCATCGCCCTCCATGGTGGCCATATCCCGTATTGACATCTTACGCCGGAACGCCTGCGGACGGTTTTTGCATTTTTTTCACGTTTACGTATTCTGCACAAAATGGCCTGTTTGTCCCTTGAACACGTTCCAAAACCTTCTAGATTTCAGAGCACAATAAATTGTCTTTCTTGTAATGTCCTGGCATTCTGACATTATTTTATTTCACTTTGCATTCAACCACACTTACTTTTTTATGCGCTATATAGCCGTTTATGATCCGTCCTTAGCAATTGTCCAGCAGTGTATATACACAGTGTATCTATCAATTGGCAGGAATTCCGGACCAAGCTGACCCCTCCTTAGCGGTGTGGTCTCAAACTCTTGGAGTGGCACTACTTCATGAATTCCATGATTTATCTCTTGCCGGCCATTTGGGCATACACAAAACACGATCAAACTCCATGACGTTGCTTACTGGCCGGGTATGTATCAAAGCATCCTCGGCTACATTCATTCTTGTGATTATTGTCAAAAGTATAATTATAATAATAAACGACCGCCCAGACATTAAATATCTAGTTCAAGTCAACATGTTTTAGATGAAATATCTGTAGATCCTTATCATATGTCTATTAAAAATAAAGCACTATATACTCTGTCTGACAGAGAAAATGCCACACCACAAAGACGTGAACGCAACGCCATGCAAATAGCAGGGTGGATGCACACGTAAAAGTGATGCAAATGATTGTATTTGAAGGCCAATCGCACGAACGGCGCGTGGGATATATAAGCGGACAATCAGCCCGTGAAGCCATCAGTTGAGACGTCGTCACTGCCGCGAGAAGTGAGTGGAAAACGAACAAGGGGTGCCAATGCCATTAACATGCCGTCGTACGCGATTTCGTCAAACGGATGAGTTCCTAGAGGTGTCATCGTAGGCCTTCGTACCGCCGGGTAGTTTTTGCGTCGTATTGAGGAAGAAACGCAACGTGATGCCACAACCTTCGGTCGCATTTGGAGATAGTGGTCCCAGGAAAGATCTGTGCAACGACTTAGGAGGACTGGAGCACGGAGACAGACGTCCGAGCGCACCGATCGTCACATCCGACGTCATGCCGTCGGATGTGACGATCTGTCTCCGATATCGAAGCGGACTATGTCGCGCCGATTGGCTGCGTATGGTTTGCTGTCGCGCCGATTGGCTGCGTATGGTTTGCTGTCCAGCCGTCCGTTGCGATGGCTACCCATAACAGTGAACCATCGTCGTCACCGCTTGGCCGAGAGCTGCGTGGGGTTCCGAATGAAACAGTGTGTTGTTCAGCGACGAATCGCGGTTCTGTCTCACCACGAATGATCGCAGTGTGAGATTCTGGAGGCGACGTATCCAACGGGCGGATTCCTCCGCCAATCTGTAGCGCCGACGGCTCAGTAACGTGGAATCATGGTGTGATGTGCTATCTGCTCCAACAGCCGCTCACCGCTGGTACGCATTACGGGCGCATGGACGGCTCACCACTATGTTGACGAGGTGCTGCTGCCCGTGACACTACCGTATCTACAGGGCATCCCAAACGCCGTTTCTCAATATGAAAACCCCCGGCCGCACGGCGCTCGGATCAGCCTGAATGCTTTACATGATGTGCAGATGCTACCGTGGCCAGCACGATCCCCCGACCTCTCGCTTATCGAGCATCTGTAGGACACAATTGGAAGTCGGTTGAGAACTCTCCCACACCCGCAAAATGAAGATGAACGGTGAACTCGGATCAACATCACAAGGTCGACGATACCCCAGGATTCTATTCGGACTCACATTGCCTCGATGTCACGTCGGATTCAACGCTGTATTGCCCAAAATAGGGACCAAACTCCTTATTGATCGTCCTGTATTTTCGGCAACTGGAACCTAGTCTGTATGTGACAACGAAAACATTTGTTCAGTATCTACGTGGCTATCTGTGTGTGCAGTTTGTTCTGTTTTCGAGCACTCCTTCATGGTGTGGCATTTCCTCTACCAGGCAATGTACACTGCTGGCCATCCAAAATGCAACACCAAGAAGAAAGCATCCGATTGGTCTGAAATTCGCAGCATACGTCGCCCGCGAGATGACATGCAAACGATTAGCATTGCAGGGCATATGCAAATCATGTGCGCCCGGCACGCCACCCAGAAGTACTATAAGGGTGGACAGAGGGTGGGGTGTAGGTAGTGGAAGTGTGTTGTGCTGCCGGACCTGTGCGTGGGAAGCTTCCTGATGCCTCGTCGCAGAATACGGAAGTCATTCCAGCACGTTTGGGAGTTATACAGTGGACGAATAGTGGCTTATCGCGAGAGCGGTTTACTGTACCGAGACATCGGCGACCGTGTGGGACGACATCCAGCTACAGTGAGGCGAGTATGGATTCGGTGGTTGCAGGAGGGAACGACGGACCGACGTCGGGGATTGCCGCAGCCCCGGCACACCACCGAACGAGAGGACCAACATCTTGTGAGGCGGGCATTGACGGCTCGCACCACCACATCACGAACGTTAGCGCAGGAATTAGGGTGTGTTGCGCAACAACCTGTGTCAGCACGTACCGTTCGACGTCGTCTGCAGGAGCGGGAACTTGTTGCACGGAGCCATTGATCCTATTACCATTGACGTTACACCACCGGCGAGTGCGACGGCTGTGGGCCTTTGAATGCCGCAATTGGACTGCGGAATGGCACGACACTGTCTTCTCCGACGAATCCCGTTTCTCTCTGCAACACAACGATGGTCTGATCCGCGTGTGGCGGCACCGCGGCGAGAGACTGTATGACGCCTGCATTATGCATCGCCATACCGAACCATCGCCTGGTGTTATGGTTACGCATCGCCTGTGCACTCAACAGCCACCGCTTCATCTCCGACATTTTGGAGCCTGTAGTTCTCCCTTACACTCAGGAACAGCCAGCAACCACGTTTCAACAGGACAACGCGCGCCCGCGTGTGGCACGCATCATGCAACAATTCTTCACGTCCCGCCTGGTTTCATTGCTGCCGTGGCCCGCCTGTTCTCCCAATATGTTGCCCATCGAACACGTCTGGTAGCTGATCGGAAACCGAGTGGCCTGGCAAGCATCACCCGCAGCTACCCCTGATGAACTGTGGTAACGTTTGGAAGCATATTGGACCGGAATACCTGAAGCTCACATCCAAAGCCTCTTTCGTTCGATGCTGCGGCGTGCAGCGGCCTTTATTGCCAGCCATGGGGGACACACCAACGATTGATGTCTGCGTGTTCCGCAAGTCGCCCCTGCCTGTAAGCTGAATCGTTTCTACTTTGTATCTGTTATTATGTGTCCAGTAAATCTGGCTTTGCTATCTCGTGTCCTTCTTGGTTTTGCATTTCGGGTGGCCAGAAGTGTAGGTGAGTTCATTAGTGAAAAGTGATTCATATTAGAATTATATTTTAATTCTAAGAGTCTAATATATTTATTTTGTAATGTGTGAAGTTTCCTAAAATTAGAGTTAGTTGCGGCGGGAGAAAACTGACTATGAGAAAGGAAAGATTGTTGGGTGTTATATTAGTGGGTTGTCCATAAGAGAAACCGAGAAGCGTTTAAAGTCAACTGTTTTGGATGTACTGAATAAGTGGAAGACACATGGCGTGCCTGAAGCAGCAAAACGTACCGGCAGATTAAAGAAAATCAGTGATAGAGAACGTCGAAGCCTCAGGAGTGTCGTTACATCTAATCGACGGAGTACTGCACCAGACCTCAGTGTACAGGTGAGTAAAAATGCTGGAACCTCGGTATGTACACGCACCATTCACAGAGAACTTCATTCCATGTGTTACCGTGGTGGTGCGGCTGCTCATAAGCCTTTCATCTCCACTCGGAATGCTACTTGCCGTTTACCATAGTGTACAGAACATTTATCGTGTACTTTAGATCAATGGAAACGGGTCCTATGGACTGATGAATCCATATACACGATCCGTCAGTCTGATGGCCGTGTGTGGATATGGCGGCAGCCGGGAAAACACTATTTAAAACAGTGTACTGTTCCTACGGTCACGTTTGTAGCTGGCAGTGTACTCGTGAGGGGGTTTTCGGGGTACGGTCCCGGCCCATTGGTTATCGTGGACAAACCTGTTAACCAGCACGTCCACCTCGATATTCTGGACAATTAAGCCCTACCAATTGTGTGGCAATACTATGGAATCAAACCTTGTTGGCACCAGCAGGATAATGCACCGAGCCATAAAGCAAGGACTATTACGACGTGGTTTGACGATAAATCCGTATCGTGTGTAGACTAGCCAGCACAGAGCACTGCTCATGTGTGGACTGGCCAGCACAGAGCACTGATCGAATAGGGCACCTATGGGAGGAATTTGAGCACCGCATAAGAAGTTTGGAACCAAGGCCTACAACTAAGCAGCAGTTAGCCGCAGCATTATGTACTGAATGGAAGCGCACACGTACCGCTGTGTTCCAAGACCTTGTCGAAAGTATGTCTCGAAGGGTCAGTGCATGCATTAAGGCCAAAGTTGGAACGACACCGTACTAATGTATGCCAATAAATGCTATGTCGTGTTTCTCTTCTAGGTGTCCGGTGACTTTTGTCAATATTGTGTATTTAATGGAATGTGTGCAAGGTTGCAAATTGAACATAAATTTATTTCTCCATACCAAGCTCAAGTTAACCCAGCCTAGAAGGTAAACCGAAACCTTATAAAAATGATCGTTACTTTTGTCGGAGACAATCATGAGTGTCGGGGCGAATATATTGAACATTTTTGTTTCGCCCTTCGCTCCTCGGTTCATGAGAGTACCAGACTCATTCCCGCAGAACGTTTTCTGGGTCGTAAAATTCGTACCTCATTTGAAAACAGCCTTACGGAAATTAAAGACCAACCCCTGACTCCGTACACAAATTAGCAGAGAAAGCACAGGCGGCAATGATGCGAGCTCAGGTAGAGCAGGCCCGAAACTATAATAAAAAACGTCGAGAACCGGATCTTTCAGTTGAAGACCTAGGGTTACTTGAAACGCATTTTCAGTCCTCAGTGGCTCATGCTCTTGTTAAGAATTTTGCTCCATTATATGAAGGGCCATTCGAGGTGATCAAGGTTTGCAATAATAATGTGGTTTTAAAGAAACCAGATGAACAATTATTATATGCACATGTGCAGCAATGTCGAAAATATTATGTAAGTGTTTTAAAAACGATTGTTGACCCCAATGCACATAAAAATCAGCGATCTGGGTTTGGGCATTGAGGGTCCCAAGCGACTGTTAATTACGAGATTATGGACCCCACTGCTGTTCTTTCTTCTTCAGTAGAGGATAGTACTGGACGACCACTGGATGTTAATTCCTATGACATTCACGAATCGTCACTTTCATTTGTTCATTAAATACTGGAGTTATTCCTTTTACTAGAAATCTGACTATTTCTAGACCTCCGTCTCCTGCATTTTAGAGAAGTCGCGTTTCTTCAGCTACAGATAGTGTTTCTCCAAATCTTTCACAACCGTCAATTCGTATAAGACGAGTTTCTATTTCTTCGGAACATTCTCACAGTCAAGAGATATCAAGCCCTAAGGACAGTATAAATTCTGTGGGTAGTGTCACAAGACACTATTTATAGTACCTGCTATTAGTTATGCGGGTAGTGTCACAAGACGCTTACACATAACTACTATTTATAGTACCTGCTATAAATTTTGCGGGTAGTGTCACAAGACACAATTTATAATACCTGCTATTAGTTCACACTCCACGTCTTGGGTCCTGTTAGTACCTTGAAAACAGGTCCTGATCTTCCTCAAATTAGTGAATCTGTTAAGCATTCTCACGTTGCCAGTGTGGTGCAGAAATGTCAGCCTGCGGTAGCACAGAAACGCACAGCTTCACTGACAACTTCGATACGCCCGAATCGTCAGCCACCGCCAAGTGTTCCGCTACCAGTACCGTCCACAACTAGTAGAAAAAGTTGGTTATCTTCTGTAGAATCGCCACCTGGTCGGAGGAAACCGCCATCCTTGTACCCTCCTGGATTCCGTCCCTGGCATTAAGGGCAGGTCCGACGACACCGATGCCTACGTCAACTACTCTACCCAGACGAAGGAAGAGACCGAACTCGTTCACACCGGATGGAGACGATCTGAAAAACGACACGCTTTTCAAGGGACATCTGATCCAGTGTCAGAATATTCGACCTCCGGACAGTAGCGTACTTGCCCGAAGACAGTCCAGAGACAGCCACGTAGCCCAGGAATAAGCCAGACGATGTCAGTATCTGCAGGACCTCCTGTCCTCGTGAGATCTGTGAAATTTAAGCGGGGAGCAACAAATGCATTGTTGTCTCCTCATAGGCCAACTAAAAGACTAAATGCACGCATATTATACGCTAGTAGATTACAAATTATAATTACGTATGTTATTTCTTGTGCTCCCACAGTTACAGCGTAGCAAATTTCTTAGTTTTTTTTCTGGCGTCACAAAACGTTTTTCTTTTAGTGTCTATAAAATTACTCTTTATGAACTGAACTTTTATACGCAAACAGGAAAATAAATGTTTTTCTTCCAAAAGACTGTCATACGAAGAATCTTGCATTATAGTGCACAGGACTATATTAGTTGCACTTCGAACTAAATAATGCATAATTGTTTATATTACTGATTAGCAAGGGCTTCCCTTTAATGAGTTCATAATTGTTTATATTACTGATTACTTTGCTTCCCTTTAATGAGTTCATGTTTGCCATACCTGATATTTTACTAACTGCAATGAAGAAAGATTATTGTTTTGTTGTCCCTTCGAAGATAGCAACAGTTTAATTCTAGAATATATGGTTATTCGTAAACCTAACGTATAATGTTGTCTTTCGGCACTAGAAATTTTCACATATCAACGATTAGTTATACGTTGATTAGTGTTTCTTGTTATATATGTCTATTACAGAATTCCAGGATAGGGTTATTTCCAGGGTTTTATCCTATGCCGTCAACTGACGTGCGAATGCATGGGGATAATTAAGAAGTCGGTCCTGGACCCCAAGTGTTGGCAGAAAGGTTTTTGTTCTTCATGTCATTGTTCTATGATTAACCTTTACATTTGACACTCGTTATGTTGTTGTTTTTTATGCAAAAAGCAGTTTTCTTCAGCAATATATATACATATATATTCTAATTAACGAATGGTTGTGTCAAAATGTCTTGAATTTTGTGTTCAGTTAAAATAGTCTTTTAGTGGGTTCCAAACTAATATATACAAAGTTGTCTTCCTTACGATGTAAGCAGAAGTTCACTACTGATGCATGTTGCTCGAATTTAAAACTACTATGTTTCTCTAATGTGGATGAAAGTTCTTATTAGGGTCAGAGTTGGAAACGTGTCAAACATTTTGGACCCGGACAAATCTGCTTTGAGCTATAAACAGAAATATCGTCATCACCATCATAATCATCATTGTAAATCGTCATCAATCAACTGCTGGATGAAGGTCTCCCCACGTTTCTTCCACAACGGACTGTCATAGGCCAGTCTCCTTCCTCCATTCACCCATCTCCCAAGTGGTCTTCTTCTGGGTCTTTTCCTGTCTCTTGGGATTCCGTCTAACATTTTGGTTGTTCATCGGTGGTCCGTTCTCCTGGCAATATGTCCAGCCCATTGCCATTTCAGGGATTTTACCCTGATCGTGATGTTTCCCACTCTTTTTGTTTTCCTTATCCTCAAGTTCGTCTTTTTATCTTTCCTGATTACACCAAGCATGCATCTCGCCATGCCTCTTTCAGTTATCTGCAGTCTTTGTATGTCTTTTTTAGTTAAGGTCCTTGTCTCTGCTGCATTGGAAGAATGCATTGATTTAACAATTTTCTTTTAAGAAATAATGGCATATTGCTCTTAAAAATTGTACTGTTTCTTCCAAAAAACTCTCCAACCAAGTTTTATACGACAATCAACTTCTTCATCAATGTAACCCTCACTTGACATCTGCTGCTCAAGGTAAATGTAGGAACTGGTTATCTCCAGCTTTTCCCCATCAATTGATAAAACTTTGTTCCTTGTAAAAGCATTGCACATCAGTTTTGTCTTATGAAAGTTCATTTTTAATCCACCCTTCTCAGCAAGTTCTTGGATCATACTATGCAGCTCTGAAGTATTATTTCAAAGATATCTGAAGGGTTCTTTGAATATTTTTTTTCTATTGAAAAATGAAACAGAAATAAAACCGGGTCGAAATCGGGTCAAGAAACCCGTTTGACCAGGAAGAAATTGTCAAGCCGGTGACCCGTGACCCGTTTCTATCTCTGGTACCAATTTCAGTATATGTAAAAGGTTCAAAAATCTGCCACAAGTTTCATGTTTAGCTGAAGTGAATATAATGCAATATTGCATTACTAATCAAAACGATTTGTTTTTCAGAGCGCCAAACCCATTTATATTTGTTCTGGGAGAGTCAGTATAACGATTAATGATGGCTATGAAGTCTTTTCATTCCACTGTCTAGCATTCTTTATCCCTTCTTATGACTCCCTGCAGTATTTTTATTTTGTGAGTAGAACACAGTGCATAGTGCGGCAAACAATGAAGAGTTTGTATGCAAACAATGAAAACATTGTTTGTATGTTGTGGGCAAATACTGATACTGATAAGTACCAGTGTAACAAAAGGCACAATTGAAAACTCTAGCGTGTTACCTTAAGCAGCTTTTTTTCTTTCGTTTTCAGGTATCTTTGGGTACTGCTTTAACGAACTATGAGCATAAATATATTTTTGGTTTGCATACCACTTTTAGCACCCTAAGGTGATTAACGCAGTTCTTTGATTTGAGGATGCGTCGAGACTTTGATTTGTGAGTATCACCTTTGTGATAGTAAATACAGAAAGCTTACAAATGTAAATAACATTTTATTGCACGTAGATTTTCAGCCTTGGGATGTAAACCATCTCGTTTGGATACTGCACCGATTCATAACGCACTTTAAAACAGAAGCCTAATATTCAACGTTAGTCAGAATAACAAATACATCGGATGTTTCAGAAAAAATTTTCTCTTTTGATTCACCTCTCGGTAATAACATTTAGTGCATAAGTAACCAAAATATCACACATCATTCACAGTTGATGCACACCGCATCGGATGTTCAGAAAACCTACAAAACAACAAGTATAAGTTATAATAGCGTTGAAGTACATTACCATACTCAAGTTTCATATAAAATCATGAGAAAAACGCGTCACAAAGAAGTTTCAGAGCATGGGTTAACTAAATGATATGATGTATGAATGCTAAAAAAATATTAGAATTTAGACTGAATTTTTTAAAAATTCTTACCACTGGTAACGTTGCATAATTCGCAGCATCCCTGTTTGTCTTTCACTATCTTGTCCTAATAGAAACAAATTAGAATAAATTCTTGTAATTTTAATACAGAGTATAATCGAAAACGTTAACACACACACAGACACTAATGCACCCATTACTCTGGCTTACACTACAGAAACCGACTAGTTAAACGAATGTTTTGGGACTATCATGTCAAATTGAAAATGCTCGCTCACCAGCTATTTAAAAATGCGTTATGTAACTATGTAAAATTGAAACCTGTGACCAAAAAATAAAATGCAGATTTAGATGGGTTTTTTTTAAATTTACCTAAAAACTCAATATGCCTTTCAGACGGACGATGCGATTTTTATCCCGCACACCAGAAACGTTTTCAAGATCAGTTTGCTTTTCTTTTCTTTTCTTTTTTTTTCTGGTTGAGTGTTTAAAGATCTCAATAAATATGTAAACCCCAGAAATATTCCACCCAGTATTTAGTGCCACTGGTTTTAAGAAGCGAAAGGACCAGATCCAGAGGACAAAAGAAATGCTATGTCTTGTTCCGGGATGCGAACCCTGACACAACAGTAGAAACAGTCAACTTACATCCTATATCACTGAGATTCATTATCTGAAAAATAGAAATGTTACACATAGCTGTGTTTAATTTTATGTTTCCTGCAGCTATAAAACTAATAACAACTATAGCAACTATGTTAACAATAACGAACTCTTTTGTGTCCGATGTCATTAAAGTATTAAAGATCCCGGTCCCCGCTTACTTGATATCATTCCTGGTAACCTTGATATCGTAAAATTTCACTTCTCATTTCTCCTTGATGCTACTATATGTTTTTTAATGTACTTGCATGAACCAGAGAGCATGCAAGTACTTGATTTAATGCCCTTGCATCCTATTTACTCGTAGAATTACGCGCTTCTTCCTGGTTTTCTTTTTTCATTTCGTTTTTCTCAAAAACTGTGTAAAAATGCAACATAAACACATATAATATAGGTATTCATGAAAAATTTTGTGGTTCTCTCCGGTTACATAAAGAAATAAAATTAAAAATAATTGTGACTTTGCGTGGCATATAATGAATTTTTTCGTTTTTGGATTGGAGGTTTAACGACCACTGCGAGGAACTCAATGGGCTAAAAGCACTTGCCCGTCCCTAATTTTGGGTCACTGGTGCCAGGGATGGGAGAGAGCCAGTGCCGTAATACAAACACAATATCCATGCCTTACTGAGATTAGAACCCGGACCTCTTTCGGACGAATAATCAGAAGCCATCGCTTAGACCACCGCGCCACCGAGGCGACAATTTTTTCCTTCAAATTGTTAGAACGGGGGTCTTTTCGAGATTGTTTTAGAAAAAAACCTGTAAGCAAATATTGTGTAGAATGTATGATAAAGCCAACTACTGCTAGATATCAATATCGCATACAAAAATTTAAATCTTACTCTTAGCTCTTTGCAGAAAATTTGAACTATCCTATGAGTAATTAACAAACCAACTTTCAAACGGCGAAAGTCTATTTCGATTATTATATAATTTTCAATATATGTTTTAATGTGTTCTTAACTCTGAGGTCTCATCAGCTCTCCTTGCCACAATATGATATACAGTATATTGACAAAAGCCACCAGACACCTTGAAGAGAAACACAACATAGCATTTATTGACATACATTAGTACCGTGTCAATCCACCTTTGGCCTACACGTGTCTTCACGAGCTTCTTTTGTATGAGTGCCGAAGTTAAAGGTCTGTGCTTTGGTTTAAGATCCCTCACGAGTTGGTGAGTGCTTATTTTGTTTCATTATCAGTGTTTTAATTTCCCGACGGAGCTGGTCGTTTCCTTCGTTAACCCTTGCCATTGATTATGGCATCTGCTGATGAGGGCGCTGTTCCCGCCCGCATCGCTGCAGCTCCTTGAGTCGCTTCCTCAATGTCAGTCGCAGTGGACCAATCATCTTCGCTTGCTAGTGGAGAGCATCTTCGCCTTTTTCCTGTGATTTGCACCTCTTCTTCTCCTGCCCGTGTCTCCGACACTGCTCTTGAGAGCGTGGATGTGACGTCACTGGCCTCTGCTGACGATGATGACGTCTCTGATGGAGTCGCTACTCTGCCCTCAACAGTTTCAACTGGCCTCTGCTGACGATGATGACGTCTCTGATGGCGTCGCTACTCTGCCCTCAACAGTTTCAACTGCCTCTGCTTCCAGTACCTTACCTCATGCTCCGTCAATGCCTTCCAAAGGGGGCGCTTCTGCACGCTCGTATTCTGAGGCTGCCTCTGGTGTTCCACCGGCTTCCTCCTCGTCCCGTCTGTCTCCTATGGATTCTTTCGTTACTCCATCTTATTAGACATTCCCGAGAACTCTCCTGCTGGTCAACGTCTTCATTCGAGCCTCAAGTTGGGTTTGTTTTGATGCGCTGCCCAACAGTCCTTTGGAGCAGTATAGCTCCGTTCTAAAGAAGATGCTTCCTTCAGGTGCCATCACCCACCTCACCCGTAAGCCATGAACTGTGATTGTTTATTTTTCGAAGAAAGAATATGCCGAGCTTGTTTTGTCTCGGGGCCTATCAATTGGCGATCGTCACCTCTTAGCTGAATACATCGCCCAGCGTCCTGTTCTTGTCTCTCTACATCCGGTAACCCCGGAGATCTCCGATGATATGCTTTGTGATGTCTTAGTCGATGCAGCAGAGTATTCGGCCCAATGAAGACTCTCTCCTCTTCCCCCTCTGACCCCGAGGATAAACATATCTGTGGATTCCGTAGAACTGCTCGCATCATCCTCCCGTCGGACGAGCATCTCGTAAAGTTCCCACGATTCCTTGATGTTCGTTGTGGTAACGAGTGCCGCCGGATTGAGCTCTTTACCTCTGCTCATTGCTCACACTGCAAGGCTTACGGCCATCAGCAGGCTCATTGTCCCCATACAGCGCCACTGACTCCTGCCGCTCCAAGGCAGCATTCTACCTCTTCCTCTGTTTCAGCTGCTATGCCTCCTCCTGCGTCTGCACCTCCTGGGCCCAGTTCTGCCAAAAATCTGATTGAAGCCTTCGACCAACGCGCGTCTTCCGACGTTGGTTTCTTCACTCTATCGGATTTTCTTCCGCTTGAGTCCTCCTCCTCCTCCTCCTCCTCCTCCTTGCCTTTCCGTGTTTTCTCTCCATCAGGGGACAGCACGGCTGATCTTCAAGCTTCATTAACCATCGGCACGTTTGCTCCCGGCGATGAGGTGGACCTTTCCTCTGATTCCACATCTCGTGTGTCATCGATCCACGGCAAACGTCGCTCTACTACCAGTACCGAGGCTCGGAGGAAAAAGAAGAAATCACTTTCTCCGACTGGCCTCCCACATCCTTCCACCCGTCTAGCAAGCTCCAAGTCTTCCCTGTCACGTTCATGTTCTTCCTCTTCAAATTCCAAGGGTCCTCTCCCGTCGCTTGAAGATTTATCGACTCTGCTTACCAATGCTTCCCTTCCTTCAGAAATTGTCTCCTTTGAAGATCTTTACGATTTTCTCACTCGTAAAGCCAGTTGTGAGGCTTGTCTCATCTATTTATAGCAGTTTGAAGCAGTTCTTCCCGAGGTCTTCGACCAAACAACCTCCATCCTCAAATTTCTCCGGCATCAAGCCAAGCAACCCGGCTATGTCTTGTGGTGTCGCGGTATCATCAATCGCCTCAACACATTCCAAAAAAAACTGCCTTAGCCGCCTTTCATCCGACGTCGGACTTACCCATTCAAGGTCGCCATTCTGGAATGTTGGGTTTTTTCTAACCCCCTCGCAAACGCTCTCATTCTAGAAGATCTCTTGCCCCTTGGGGCCGAATTACTCCTTCTGCAAGAGACCAACTGCCACTCCTCGACACTTTTTCATAGATGGCGCACTTGGGACTTCACCTTTCACCATGTTTTCCGTTACTCTGTTCACGGTGGTCTCGCTATTGGTGTTTGTCATCAGTTTCGAATCACCATGTCTTCACTCTCCGTCCGCAATCTCTGCCGAGATCTTCTACAACAAATCTCCTTCACTCTAGCTGGAATTCGTTTTCATGTCTTTAACATCTACGTACAATGTTCCTCTACGCACTTATCCCTGCTGTTCACGAGCCTCCAGGGATCTCCCAGGTTCCTTCCGCTGACCAAGTGCTTCTCGGGGGTGATTTCAACTGCACTCTCAACCCATGTCTTGACAGCCTGCCAGTATCTCGTGAGCGCTGCACGGACCTAGTCGCCCTCCTCCAAGACCTTGTCTCGGACTTTTCTCTAGTTGACGTCCACCGGCATCTTCATCCTGCGGGCACCTCCCACACCTGGCGTTCGTCTGGGACGCGAGCTGCCCTGACAGCTCGTTTGGATCGCTATCATGCTTCGCCATCGCTCCTTCCGGCAGTGACATATTATCTCCATCACCTCACAGCGTCCTCCGACCACTGCGTGGTGAATCTGACAGTGTTCGCTGTATCGCCGGCTTCTCGAACAGTCCGCCCATGGACCTTTGATACTACCCTGCTTGGTGATTCCGAGTTCGGTTCTTCCATCCATGCCTTTCTCGGTGCCCGTCGTGAGGGACTGCAGTCTACTCCCTGTGCTCTTTTGCATTGGTTGGAGACGAAACAACAGCTCGTTCTCCACATCCGCCAGATCTCTTTCACAGCGAAGACTCTTCCATTAATGTAACTCGATCATGCTCGACAGATTCTATTTCTCATCAGTTTAGCTGATTCGCTTTTCCCTGTATACCAAGCTGAGCTCAAAGCGCTACTGGAAACACTCGCACAGCAAGCCCTCATGCGCCTTCGTTTACAACATCTCAAACCAGCGGGTTTCTCATACGACTTCCTCACATCTATGGAGTTAGATCGCCGTGCCTCTACTTCGCTCCGTTACCTTCGACTTCCGTCTGGCACCATCACCTCCGATCCAGATGTTATTTGCTCTCAAGTACGCCGGTTTGTCGACGATAAATTCTGTGAAACTCCTCCTCCTTCCTTCTCTGCTTCTACCCATCTTCTCTCCAATCTCCCTCAGGTCCCCCCCTCATCTTTATCCTACTTCTTGTGAGCTCTCCGATTCTTTTCCTTCTCTTAACCCTCACGCTGCTCCTGTACAGACGGCCTCCCTTTGCTCTTCAACCGTACTTTCTTCTCCGCGCTCTTGTCTTTTCCCCTCTGTGCTCTATCTACTGCTTTTCACCGTTCTACTCTACCGATGAGTTTCACAGATTCATATATTGTTCTTTTTCCCAAGAAAGGAGACCCTCTTAACTTGAGGAATTGGCGTCCTATCTCCCTCCTTAACCTAGACTACAAACTCTATACTAAACGTCTCTCCCGCCGGCTTAACTCTATTCACCCGTACATTCTTTCTCCTAATCAGACCGACACCGTTCCCGGCCGTTCTATCTTTCATAATGTTCTGCTCCTCCGCGACCTTCGTTACCTTGCTAATGCACGCTCTGAAACCTTTTGCCCTTTTCTCTCTTGATCTTCGCTCCGCTTTTCATAATATTTCTCATACTTATGTTTCTAATACTCTTCGCAGCTTTGGCCTTCCTCCCTCCTTTGTTTCTCTCCTTCTCTATCTCTACCGGGTAGCCGTTTTCCACGTTGAGACGGCCTCCTTTCTCACTGCGCCCATCCCTTTTGCCGTGATGTACGACAAGGCTGCCCGTTATCAGGGCAACTCTTCGCCATCGCAGTGGAGCCGTTCCTGCGTTCCGTGGAGCATTCTCTTCAGGCACCTTTAACACCACGAGTTGCAAGCACTCGACACCACTCTATCTCGTACACCACTTACGCTGATGATATCATCGTGTGCATCCGTGCTGGTTCTCAGTTCTCTCAGATCCGTCATCTTTTTGATCCCAATGCTTCCTGTTCTGCTGCAGAACTCAATGCCGTCAAATGCACTGGAATGTGGTGCGGTGCGTAGTCTGGTCGTGCAGACTCCCCGTGGGTGGCCACCTGGTCCTCGTCGGCTCAGCGTTTCCTCGGGGTGTTTCTCGACTCGCCTCATGCTTTTTCAACAGCCACCCGTAGGGCGCTTCGTCCACGTCTCATTTGAGCAGCTGCCTTTTGGTGCCGTGCCCAATTCTGCACATCGTTTTATCAACAAGCCAACCTTGCACGTACCCATCTTATTTCTCTGTGTCAGTACTCCTGGATTGCCTCTACTACTCCACTTTACTGCCTTCGAGAAATTACCAGTTGCCTCACTTGTGTCGTGTGGTCCGGTCATCACTGCGTCGCCGTCACCAAACTCTGTCTTCCTCCTGTTCGTGGTGGAATTGGGCTCATTGATGTTCAGCTGTACTGTCGAGCCAGCCGCATCGTCATGTTCCTCCGTCTTTTTACTGCTCCTGTTCCCTCGGCCGTCGTTGTGTGCGACTCCCCGCGCAATCCTCATTTTGCTTTCTCCTCCCTCGTACTAATGGATTGCTTTCCTTCTCTTCCCTCCAAAATACCTCCTGCCTATTCTGAGGCCCTCACTTTCCTGTGTTCTCTCCCTCTCATTCGCTCCCCTTCCTCTTCTACTCTCGACTTCCTTTCTGAACCTCTCTTCTTCTCCTCGCTACTTCGTCCCCCTCATCTTTCCTGCTTCGCTTTCTTTTCCTGGCTTCGTGCTAGGGTAGTAACGGTTCGCGACCTAACAAACCCTGACCTCTCCTGGCGCTCTTTTTCTAGCCTCCCGCCTGCTATTCTCTATTCTCCTTCAGTACGCTACGTCTACGACTCTCTCTGCTCTGCTATCGTTTCTCAGTTTCCCGATCTCGCAACTCCTCTTGGCTTTGTCTCTGTACTTTCTGCTCCGCTACCACTCCCCTTCTTTCTGCGTATCTCGGACCTGTCTCTTTCTCTGTTCTCGTTCTCACTAAATCCCTCTATCGGTTTCTCTCCCTTTCTACTTCCCCTTCACCTCTCCCTATCCACGGTGTCCCTCCTGCTACTGTTCCTAGTGTCTGGGCTGCTGCCCGCTCCCCTCTTTCGTCCCCGCTTGAACTCAATACCCACTGGCTCTTCCTTCATAAACGGCTCCCCGTTCCATTTCTTCTCCACCGCATGACACTTCTCGCTCCCCTTCTTTGCTCCTTCTGTGCGCAGGAGGCGGACGTCACGCACGTCTACCTTTTCTGCCCTGTGGTACTACCTCTTCTGCATCTAGCGTTCTCCATCGCTCGTCGCTCCTGCACCGTCGACCTCACTTCTGCATCATGCCAGCACCTTCTCCTCTGAGCTCATCCGCCTGTGTTCCTTCCACCAGTGTGTTCTTACGTGTTTGTGTTAGTGAAACACGTCATCTACGTGAATTATCAGCAACTCTGCAGTCTACCTCCTCCTGCGTCTTCCATTCAAGCCAGTGCTGCCCTACTCGGACATTTCCGCAATCGCCTCTTCTCCCGCTTGGAGCTGGAGTATCAGTCTGCCATATCCGCACGGCGTGAAAGCTCCTTCTGTGCTACGTGGTCGCCATTGAACCCGTGATTCGCTGTTACACCAAGCCCATTACATTTCACGGTGAGTTAAGACTGCATTAACTTTTTGATGTTCTTTTGCACTGCGATGCCCCGCTTGTGATCATTTTGTTCTTCCTCAAGCATTGATCTGTTTGCATCACGTTGTAAATTTGTCATTACTCATTCATTGTATATATCGTCGCTTTTATCAGTTTGTATCATTCCTGTTCTTTTTTCTTTGAGACGATTCCATGTTGATCGTCTCCTCTGTTTAGTTACATTAAAGCGATTCTGAAACCACCTTTGGCTTTAATGCATGCACTGACCCTTCGAGACATGCTTTCGACAAGGTTTTGGAACACAGCGATAGGTGTACGCTTCCATTCAGTACATAATTCTGCTACTCACTGTTGCTTAATAGTAGGCCTTGGTTCTAAACTTTTTATGCGGCGCTCTAATTCATCCCACAGGTGCTCTATTAGATTAAGATCAGGGCTCTGTGCTGGCCAGTCCACATACGATACGGAATTATCGTCACACCATGTCGAAACAGTTCTTGCTTTATGGCTCGGTGCATTATCCTGCTGGTATCAACAAGGTTCGGTTCTCTAGTATTGCCACATACACGCAGTTTTTCTGCTACGTATATTTCGTCTTGCTTGTGCTCTTTTCGGTGTTCCGAGTATTTATTTTTGTGTGTGTCAGTTCCGTGAAGGTTCCATAATTTTTCTCATATTCCTGCCAAGTCGGTGAGTGATCATTTAGTTATCTTCGTTTTATTGTCTTGGCCGAGTCGGTCAAGACGTTAATTCTGCTTCGCCATTGCGGATGGCTACATCGGGCGAGGGCGACGTCCCAGCTCTTGCTTCTGATAAGGATTTTCCTTCTCTTCCACCATCCACCAATGGCGGGCCTGCTCCGACAACCCCTCCTCTCCTAAGCGTAGTTCAGCTACCCTATCAGCTAACCCGACTTCTACTTCTACGTCACTGAGTGGTGACCAGCAACCTTCCCAGCAGGTGACAGAAGAGGTGATGGTCGTTTCACTTTCGTCAGTGGTCTCTACGTCATCACACTGCCCAGCCACTCCATCTGCAGCCGTCCTTTCGAAGAAATCTTCTCCACCTTCTGCTTCGGCTTCTATCAAAGGCCCTTATCAGATGAAGTGTTATGCTAACTCCAACTTCTTCGTCGATCTTCAAACAACTTCGCCAGCTGGTCAACACTTCCTTAGTAAAGTTGACCTCGGCGTTGCCTTTCCTGCTCTTGCTAATACTAAGCTCACTGCGTACAGCGCAGCACTTCGTTTACTCTTCCCGAAGTCAGCCGTCCCACACCTGGGCCGGAAAGATGGCACCATTACCGTATATTTCTCTGATCCCAAATTTGCACTTCATGTTATAAATGATGGACTTTCTATTGGTGACCACCATATTAATGCTGATCCTATCTCATACATGCCTACTGTTCTGAGTTTTTCCCCAGTCCCGCCAGAAATTTCAGACAAACTTTTACTGTCCATTGCGCGAAACTTTGTACGTGTAGTTGGCACAATCACCACCTTCTCCTCTTTCCTAACCCAGCCAGAAGATCGTTATTTTCTTGGCCTACGGCGAAAATGTAAGAGTGGTTTTTCCGTCTGATGAAGCGAAACTACGAGTTCCACCCAAGTTCAGTATTCGATGTGATACACACATCCGTGATATCACGATTACTGTCGGCACTATGTGTTCTATCTGCAAAGGTTATGGACACCCTCGTGCCTTATGTCCACATCGCACTTCTACTGCAACTTCGACAGCCCAAACACCGTCTGCTTCAGCGGTACCTTCAACGACTTCAGCACAAGCCAAAAGCAAAAGTAGCACTACAGCCGTTGCTTAACGCGTGACTTCAGACAAAAGTTCTACAGCCGTTGGTCAATGCGCTACTTCAGACAAAGGTAGCACTACAGCCGTTGGTCAAGGCGCTACTTCTGCAAAAAGTAGCACTACAGCCGTTGGTCAGTGCGCTACTTCAGACAAAAGTAGCACTACAGTCGTTGGTCACCGCGGGACTTCGCAACGACCTGCATAATCCGGACCTGTGTATTCTTCTCCGTCACATCTTCCATCAGACACACCTTCGCTTGTTGTTCACTCCCCCTCACCCCTCACTTGAGGGATGCTCAAGTACAATCGTCTGTTGCCGCCCCGGTGGCGCAGTGGTCTAAGGCGTTGGCCTCTGATCATTCGTTGGAAGGGGTCCGGGTTCGAATCCCGGTGAGGCATGGATGTTGTGTTTGTCTTACGGCACTGGCTCTCTCCCTTCCCTGGAACCAGTGACTCTAAATTAGGGACGGGCGACTGCTTATAGCCCATTGAGTTGCTCACGGTGGTCGTTAAACCTCAAAAAAAAAAAAAAAAATCGTCTGTTTCTCCTTGTTGGTCCACTGCGTCTAGCCATTTCAAAGTATCTGACACCCCTGATGCTACCCCCCCCTTCGGGGTAGAGGAAAGCGTTGAAAGACCCACAATGCTCGTGCCAAGAAACCCGAACAACGACTGACCGCTCTGACCGTAGCGATCACTCAGATTCGGCTACACTGCATCAGATGCTTCTGTTGAGCTTGATACTGATACCGACATGCCGCCCCGGTGGCGCAGTGGTTCTAAGCGATGGCCTCTGATCATTCGTCCGAACGGGGTCCGGGTTCGAATCCCGGTGAGGCATGGATGTTGTGTTTGTCTTACGGCACTGGCTCTCTCTCTTCCCTGGAACCAGTGACCCTAAATTAGGGACGGGCGACTGCTTATAGCCCATTGAGTTGCCCACGGTGGTCGTTAAACCTCCAATCAAAAAAAAAAAATAAAAATAAAAAAAGATACCGACACTGGTTCTGCAGACCCAGTGCTCTCACATGAATTTCTTCAATTTCTAAAAACTTTTTCTCTTCCTCAAATTCCAGTCACTGGAGATGTTCTATATAATTTCCTTTCAGGTCCCCGTCAAAACAAACAGTTGAAAAACTTTTTGTCCTCTTATACTTCAATTTCACCTGATGTTATTCTACAATTGCAAATCATCCGTTCTCATCTTCAAGCGGTGCCTCGTGAGACCTTTGGTGATCCGCGCTGGATAACGAAATTTGTTTGTCATTTAGACCTCCTTTTCATAGCAGCAGATGAAACAATCCAGCCACCATCAGACATATCCGTTCAAGATAGTGAACTTGAATTGTTGGATGCCATGTGCGGTATCTTTCGCAACAGGCTTCTGTCGCGATTGCGCCTTGCATATGCGTCTGCCTCAGCTGACTCTCAGAAAGTTCGCTTTTTCCGAGTTTGGTCACCAAATCAAACCTGGTTTACTGATCCCTCAGTACATGTACAACTCCTTCTTTGAGAACTGTTCTCCATTTCTTTGCCATTTGTAATTTTAAATGTATCACTTGCACCTTGTAAAGTTCTTACCTGTGACATTCGCCACAAAGGCTTTACGATTGTACTCTACTTATTCATGTTATCGCATTGTCCTTTACACTTTTTATTTGACATCAACCATTCTATTACTCCACATGTTGTACATAGCATTAATATTTCTTGCTCATTTGATATTATCCTCACATAGGCACCTACCCAGTGCATCACTACATTGTACATAGTATCATAACTATACCTTTATCTTTGTTACACATTTCTACAAGAATTGTTCATATTGATTCTTCACTGTGTATCTCTCGTGCATTACTCATGCACCATTGTTGTCGGTCACTTCTGTAGCTCGACTTATATCTGTGAAGATACTCATCTACTATGTTTTACTGCCATTGTACATAACACATCAGCATATGTACATTTGTCATCTTCGCTGTACATATGTCGTCAATTATGTTTCTGTTGGCACTGTAAATACAGGCCCTCTGTACACTCCTCTCAGGTTTTCTCAATAAACAATTTTGAAAGCCACAGAGTTGGTAGGACATAATTATTCAGAATATCGAGGTAGACGTGCTGGTTAACAGGTTTGTCCTCGATAATAAATGGGCCGGTACCATACCACGAAAAACACACCCACACGAGTACACTGCCAACTCCAAACTTGACCAGGAACAGTACACTGTGGTAATGAGCGTTCCCCCGGCTGCCGCCATATCCACACACGGCCATCAGACCGATGGTTCGTGTATTTGCATTCATCAGTCCGTAGGACCTGTTTCCATTGATCTACGGTCCACGATAAATGTTCTTTACACTATGCTAAACGACGAGTAGCATTCCGAGTGGAGATGAAAGGCTTATGAGCAGCCGCACCACCAGGGTAACCCATGGAATGAAGTTCTCTGCGAATGGTGCGTGTACATACCGAGGTTTCAGCATTTTTACTCACCTGTACACCGAGGGTCTTGTGCAGTACTGCGTATATTAGCTGTAACGACTCTCCTGAGGCTTCGACGACCTCTATCACTGATTTTATTTGATCTACTGGTACGTTTTTCTGCTTGAGGCACGACATGGGTCTTCCACTTATTTAGTACATCCAAAACAGTTGACTTGGGTATGTTTAAACGCCTCTCGGTTTCTTTTATGGAAAACCCACTAATATAACACCCAACAATCTTTCCTTTCTCATAATCAGTTCTCTCCCGCCGCGACATTTTCACTGAACCTCACAGTGCGATATGATCTCGGTCAGCTGAAGGCTTGTTTTTATACCATTTGCAGCTGTACCGCGCATCTTAACAACGCAGCAGATCCGTTCGTTTGCTTTTGAAGGGGTGTCCGGTGACTTTTGTCAATATAGTGTATTTCTAATAAATCAAGAATGCGAGCTTTATTTTGTGCATTAGATTTTTAACATTTAATATGTGCATGAAATATTGCTTTGATTTTGCATGAATTTGTGAGATTAGAAGAATAAATGTCTAGGGGAGCTTAAAGCTTTCTCTTTCGAAATAATCTGTGCTGCAAAACAGTTGTGATTAAAATCATGTTTCCATTGCTTCACTGAAAATTTAGGGCAGCAGATGCTAAAGATATGGTGAGTGATGAATGTCCGTATTACCAAATTATACAGTACTGCTTCCAATAAATCAATAACTCCCTCCCCAATCTATGTACAGTATCTTAGATTACAAATTCGATTACCATGTTGCTCCCCGGTGGCCAAGTGGTATGAAGCTTTAGCTCCTACTCATTCGTCTGAGATGGGTTGGGGCTCGGATCCCCGGTGAGACATGGATGGTGCGTCTGTCTTCCGGCACTGGATCTCCCCTTCTCGGAACAAGTGGCCCCAAACTAGGAATGGGCGATTGAGTGTAGCCCACTGAGTTGCTCACAGTATTCGTTAAACCCCCCTCCCCCTCCTCCTCAAATAATGTCCATGTTGAAAACAGATATGTCAGAACTCATGATCGCACGAAACACTAAGTTAAGCATTCCAGAATTCACTCAGGCTACTCAATTCGTGACCGTTTTGTACATTGCATTCCTAAAACTTGTCCTTTTCAAAACATAATTTTTGACAAATATAATTATTTTGTTTCTTTCAAAGAACTTTCCAAATATAATTATTTTGTTTCTTTCAAAGAGCTTTTCAAATATAATTATGTATCTTGTTTCTTTCAAAGTATTCGAAGTTTCATCTTATATACTGTCGATGGGAAAACTTCGAATATTAAAAAATGTTCAACTGAAAATCAGAGCTCCAAAATATATATAAGCTCTACCCTTAGGAACTTGTCTGTCAGACTGGGGGAACACAGATACGCCCTCAGATCTGGAACAAAACGCACTGCACTCACCACTGCTGTAAATCATGAAGGATATTCCCTAGACTGGAATGGTGTCAAAATACTGAATTCCAACGTCGGCAGGTCTACTATATTCCTGGCCGAGAGTTTGTTCATTCTATACTATGGTGAATCCTGTTGCAATGAGGATATGCCGACCTATGTACCGAGCCCTTGGCAAAGACAGGTTACCGCCCATGAGGCATACACGGATGAGAGACCCTGATTTGCAGTTGAACATTTTTTAATATTGTTTCTTAAATTAATATGTATTATTGATTTTTTGGTATGTTTTCAGGTTTTTAATTTTTAATGTTTGGGAGGGGGGGGGGGTTAAAAAAATATGTGTGTCTTCTTTATTTCCGGTGTGGGGAAGGGGGAGGGTAGGGGTGTGTGTGTGGGGGGGTAGGTTTGGTGGTTAGTATCGTGTTGCATTGTGGGCAACGGTGAGCTGTATATATCTGATCGGCGGTGCTTGTCTTGTGGCACTCGGGGGCCTGTAGATGGAGACATGCGATCTCCGAAAGTGCTAGCTTTCTGCCGGGTTTTTAATCTGTAGATGTAAATAAATGTTTTTGGTTTGCAGTTTGGAGACTTGGTGTTTTTATCGTACGGTGAGACAGCTTAGATGTATATTACACAACAATTCGCTTTTCTTAGAATTTTTAGAGAATTCTGATTTTGCTGTCAAATTCTTCATTTATGTCGAATGATGATCATTCTTACTGAATCACCGAACTCTCTTTATCCTCTGCCACTATTTGATAATTCTGATTCTCTCATAAATAACTGCATTACAAACTGGAGTGAAGAATGTCATTTTTATCAAAGTTATCAAAACATTTACAAGATTTCATCAAGTAAAAAACAGGAATTGGAGTGCAAACGTGGAATGAGGACTAATGCAACTGTGGAAATGTGAGTAAGACCCCTACGACCCCTACACGCACACACACACACACACACACACACACACACACACACACAAATAAATTCCTAATTTAGAGATGCGGTTGACGTAAAATGTAGATTTAATTTTATTTATAAAACTGCCTAATAAGGGGCAGCACAGAAGTTTTCTAAAAAGTGCAGGATGTTCTTTGATAGCATTTGAGATTAACCACAAATTTAAGAATGCTCACTGTTCGAATCCTAAAAGCTGCTTGATCGATGATATATGCAAACAACTTCATTTCGATTCATCTTGTGTTAGAAATAAGGTCCTTTACAAATAAGGTCACCTGTTCCTACACCCTGACCGACTTTCTCTACCTAACTTCCATGTGTGTTTCCCATCTAGCAGCCCAGCTCAAAATCTCATAACTTCCAACTTCTAAGGTTTGTTTAAAACTACAGATACTCCCTTTCTAAAATCTTCTACAACATCCTTCATTCAGAGACAACACTTACCTGTTTGTCTACAAGTGAAGTGTAAAAATGTCAGTAGATAAGGTGCATTTACGGCAACTTCTGGTTTATGAGTCCCAAAATAGAAACAGCGGGACAGCTGCGGCTTAACATTTATGTAGGGTTTTTTGGGTTAGATGAAACCACTACACAAATGTTAGAATTCCGACCTGCAAGATGACTGTCGGTCAAGAAGGACGTCGAGATGATGACATTGCACTTGGAGAACTGGAACAGGACCCTTACCTGATGCCCGTAGCTTTGGGAGACAAGCGTGACGTTTTCTATGCCACCATTTTGAAGCATATTCTTAAATTGGAATTTGTTTTAAAGTACGGAAGATGGGAACCACACTAGTTAACCGAAAGAAACTCAATGCAAGTTTATTCTTTGCTTTTCATACTTATCAAAATTACCCGTTTTTGGATATGTTGTTTATTGGTGATGGAATATGTATACTTTATGGTAACCCCGTGAGGGAAAGAACGTACTACAAGTCTGGACATTCCGCTCCAACCATCGCGAAACCTAATATCGATCAGCACAAACACATGTTGTGTATCTGGAGGGACAAGAAAGAGTCCATCTATTTGAGGTCTTGTTGCGAAAGAAAACCACCACTGCAGGAAGATGCTGTCAGATTTGGATGGAGCCATCAAAGAAGAACGTTCTCTGTTGGCCAACGGAAAGAGTATACTGCTAGTGCACGATAATACCAGGCCATATGTGACCTTCAGGACATCTGTTTTTACGTGTTTAGTTCTTTGAAAAATATTAAATCCCTTAAAAACATTTGAAACTGATGAAAAAGTTGCCACGGCACAAAGGGAATATTTCAACTTAAAGCTTCGCAAGTTGTACGCCCATGGATTCAACAGGCTTCGCGAAAGATGGAAGTGAGTAAAGGAAAGTAATTGGCATTATATTGGAGATATGTCGAGATTAATAAATACTTCTCACCTGGTAAGCAAATGTTTACTTAAAAAACGGCAGAATTTTGCGATAAAGCCGATAGCTGAAGGTCTCTGAAATTTGCTAAGGAAACAAAAAAATGCACATCATATATGAAATTATTGCACAAATATTTTCTTAGCTTAAAGCATGGAAAAGATAAAAAACGACACATATGTATTCAAACTATATCACTGTAAATGAAAATTCTTTGTGATAACGAATCCGCTCAAGAACGAACGAACGTTTTTAGTAAAAATGGATATTGACTATGTAGGTGAACACACAATAAAAGTGCGATAAAAATATACCTTTGGGCAGTCGTCCGGCAACGTTGGGCACCGTGTATAGGTATTAATAATTCTTGGTGTTCCCCCGACGCTAGTGCATTCAGCTTTCTGGCATTGATAAGACTCAGGAACCCAGGTATCTCCAATTTCGTACAAGGTGCCGTTTTCTTCGCATTTGGAAGGTCTACAGATGCCACAACACTGACCTAGCTTCTTAGATGGGGGAAGGTAATCTGAGGACTACGAATTAAAATAAATATTAATGAAAAACCACATAAAATGAATTGACAGAAAAAATATAACTTTTGCACTGACAATTTTAAATATGTGTCATAGCAAAGGCAAGAAAATCAAGTGAAATGGGAAACTAATTAAACACTCATCGTCAAAAAAATAGTTGCACCCAGAAGGACGTGTCAGATTGCAATGCTATTCAGGAGCAAGGTAAAGGTGATATGTGACCTTATCACCTTTACCTTGCTCCTGAATAGCATAATGTATAATATGTATATATATCATTATACATTAAGACTAATATGGGCAATATTTATTGAGCTATACATGCCAATAAGTAGTGTCTCTCAGTATGGCGTCGGACAGCCATGTTTGCTCACACAGCATGGCAGGCGTCTCGGCATGGAGTTGTACAAGTTCCTAATGGTGTCCTGCGATAACCCATACCATGCTGCTCGAATCTTCTCACGCAGTTTCTGCAGATTGTGCGGTTGGGGTGGAGTGTGGATAAGGCGCCAAGTAGCATCCCACACATTTTGAATCGGCGCTAGGACTGGCGATGCAGCTAGCCTTGGCAGAATGTCAGTGCTTGAAGGCAAGCTTTCTAGACAGCAGCAGAATGCGGATGAGCGTTGCCCTGTTGGAAAATTGCACTGGAGTGAGCGTTCAGAAAAGGTAAAGCCACTGGTTGCAGGACCTCATAAACGTAAAGTTGGGCTGTCAAAGTGCCTGTAATGAACACCAAAGGGATCTGGCATCGTAGACAATTGCCCTCCACACCATGACACCCGGCCTTCTGGACGTGTGACGCTCGACAACAAACCGTTCATCTTGGTGCTGACTACGGTGATCCCACACACAGATTCGGCGGTCTGTGTGTGGATCCCGCTGCCATTCTGCGTGGCTCCATGAGAGTTTGGCACGACACCATTGCAGTCTTTCGCCACGATGCACTGTTGTTAAGGGAAGACGTCGTAACGGTTTGCGTGCGTGTAGTCCTACATCGTGCAACCGTCTGCCAATGGAGCTGGCATTAATTGGACGATGCATGAAGAGCACCACTGCGCGCTGAATATCCGCAATAGTGACTGTTGGGTCACTCCGTGCATGTCGCACAACCCGTCGGTCCTCTCTCTCTCCATGGTTCGTAAAGGTCTCCCAGATCCTTCCTGTCGCTGCTGCGTGCCATATTCTATCCACTGCCACCAACAGCGTGCTATGGTGATATCCGCTCGAACGGTATGGCGCGCAATACGGCGATAAGATCATACCGCTTCCCGGAGCCCGACGATACGAGGATGAAACCAACACAACAGCACGAGTCATAATGGCACAAGCAACGGGACGACCTCATATAGCCGGTCAGGCGCAGCGCTATGACCTCTCCTTGCTTGCGTCATATGCGAGACCGAGCCTCATACTAGAATTAGGAATTTGTTTCCAGAACTTTTCTATGATATTGATATAAATAATATGCAAACTTAAGATATAAAATAATTATCCTCGTCTTCATGTTTGATCAGCATGAATATGTATAGAATAATTTGCGCAAGTAGCCCATTACTCGAAGAAAATTTACGTAAACATTGTTTTTGATTATACTCAATCTAGAAAAGAATCTCCTTTTGATCTATCGGCATGATCAGGGCAATTACTCAGAAAAGCGTAAAATGGAAACAATGCACGCGCGTAATAGGTTTTACAAATTTTAATATTTCGAAATGATTAAGCATTTGTCTGTTTACTTTATACTACAGGTTGGTGTGCTGCTCTTTTTTTTTTTGTCGATATTTAGCGTTTGACCCCAAAAATAAAAGTTTTCCTTGTGTCTAGAAAGACAAATTTGCTTATCAGAAACATCAAGGAAACCGGAAAGTTTGTTACTAACCTTTGGACAATCCGGACACTCAATCACCTTTTTGACTTTTTCAATATTCCCAATAATTGATATTTCACACGAATATTTTACGCAAGGATTATCTGGGTTTTCCCATTCTTGTCCTTCCTGAAAGTAAATAAATTTGGCATTAAGAATCAATTTTCTTCGATCCACAAAATTATGACAGTATTATGCAAACTTAAGATATTGTTATGGAAAAATCGGTGTGCGGAACAATTTCTCTATGCTTTTAGCTATGTTTGAAATAGAATAACGTAGATAATACCGTAATGTTTTAAGTAAAGTTTTGGGATAGGTTTAAAATTACACGCACAATTGATATGATTCACTGCACTTTAGCATTTTCCTGCATAAATCAACGTGAAAGTGAAGGCTCCAATTTATAAGAACCGGGGAAATCTTTGGTTTCTTCGTCTAAAGCCATTCAACAAAGCCATTTTTCTCTTCAGATTCAGATGCATGAATATAATTAATTGAATAGAATTCTCTATGAATATAATTCAGTGATTTCCCATGAAAAAGAAAAGAACGCATAATATTCAGTGTACATGCAAAAACTGAACAATGCTCAGATTCTAAATGAGACATACGGAAACGCGAAATCAAACCCAGTCTGAAAATAGTAACCCGTGAAACTTCTAAATCCGAATTAATCAAACGCTATAATTCCTCTGATGTCATTCTTGTGGGCAGAGTGATCTCTTCCAGTCTCGTACTGCTCGTGGAATGATTTTTCTGTTAAGTGGAATCTCTTGAAATCAACGGAGTTTCCCTGCACCTCTGAGCTGATGTTACTTTTTGTTTACAAGTATAAATAGTTTCAGAGTAAATTCCATACATGGTATTTCCGCATTAAACACTTACCCAGGCATTTTACGCGCTTTTCTATTTTTCGATACCCAGAAGCAATGTGAAAATTTTCTAGTATTTAACGTTGGAGAATTTGTTTTTCTTCATTCAACGGTCTCGTAAATTGTTGCTATACTGATTTAATGGGAATATTTTCTTTAAAAGCATAACATACACCAATGGTTTTTAATCTCCTTTCATCCGCTAATCGCTTCAAGGAATGCCACACTTACCACAGAGCAAATTTTCTGCCGTGGATAACAAAAATATGAACACTTTACCACTACGTCGCCAAAATTTAAGTAATGGTTAAATTATGAATTCTGATTAAATGGTAAAATATATGAAGTTTTAATCTAATATCAATGCAAATATCTTAACAAAAGCGTTACAATAATTTTTGTTTGGGGGTTGAACAACCACCGTGAGCAACTCGATGGGCTATAAGCAGTTGCCCGTCCCTAGTTTACGGTCACTGGTTCAAAAAAGGGAGAAAGCCAGTGCCGTAAGACAAGCACAACATCCATGCCTCACCGGGATTCCAACACGGACCCAGTTCGGGCGAATGGTCAAAAGCCACCACTGAGCCAATTGGGCGGCTCTTTCCAATTTTAAGCTTTATGTGTTACATCACAACTCCATAGATAGCGGTTAGACCACTACGCCACCGGGCGATGAGCTACAATGATAAGTTCAAGCATTTTTAACATTTAATGATATTGATACACTTTAAAGGCACTTTTTTTCATTTTCATATCAAAATTACGCTTTCAGTGCGTCTTTTATTTACGCATTAAATTACACTCTTAAATATTCTGTAATTTGAGTCGTGTCCTGGATATAAGATTGTTTTACTTGTATTTGTCAATAATGAGTTACATGGCAATAAGTAATCCACGAAATAAAATCTGAGAGAAACCCAGGCTTTCGATTTTTAAAAAAAAGTTGTTAGGGTGAAGTACCAGGTCTGTCTGTCAAGTATGAAAACAAAATGGTCACCCCAGTGACGCAGTAGTCTAAGCACTGGCTTGTGACCATTCGTCTGAGATAGGCCCGGGTTCGCATCTCTCTGAGGCATGTTGTGTTTGTGTTACGGCACTGGCTCTCTGGAACCAGTGGCCCTAAATCAGGGACGGATGACTGTATTCACCCCATGGAGTTGCTCACAGCGGCCGTTAAACCTCCAAACAAACAAAAACAAAATGTCATGATTTACTAATAAATCGAATGGAATTAATGCGTTGAACGAAGAGTTACGGTCATCAGCGTCTTTTAGTGAAGCTCATTTTGCCATTTATTTTAAAAAGCTGACTTCGTGCTTGGTAAATTGACGCGACTCAGAACGAAGAAATGAAAACTGAATTATGTGCTTGCTACCTTTTTTCTTTTGAGTATGTTACATCAGATTAAAATTTCATAATGCCTGGTATGGTTACTGAATCATGTGCTGAAACGTTTCTTTAATGATTTCGTGCGGTAATGATTTCCAAACTTCAGGGAGCGTCGGGGCGTTCTCTTGATGTTCTGAAACATCAGAAATTTTGAAGCGTCGGGGCGTCATCCCTAATGTTTTCATTCACTCTGTCCACCAAAACTTCCATGACCAGAGAAGACCTGCCATCGCACAATTCGTAACAACGCTCTGTCGTCCTTCATTAAACGTTCGAACCAACTTCCTCACCTGTCCTTCACGCATTTCGTTCTGCCCGTAAATTTTGCAAATTTGCCAATGAATCTCACTTGGACATTTCTTGCGTTCAGAAACCTTATCACAGACCGGACTTCGCAGTCGGCGGGCCGTTCAATTAACGTAAATATTATCAATGCACAGCACCGACCTTTAACATAAGTATAGCCTCACAAGATGGCAAATGGATGATGCAACACACCCTCACAAGATGGCAAATGGATGAGGCAACACACCCTCACAAGATGGCAAATGGATGAGTCGTGGCTAATGGATAAGGCAACACAACTGCGGATGCGCGACTCTGAAGCGGATACTTGAGCGGGAGTGATGCGCGAACAGTACTTATTTTCTGGATGGCCAGTTTAATTTCTTCTGCAAAGAATAAAAATCGTAGATTTTACTCTTCGGGGTGGTTTTGCTTTGTGGAAACGAAAGCAAATTTTTTGGTAATCGCTGGGAAAGTTCAAAGATTTCAGTTTAAGCTTAATTTCATATATTTTATGGTTTGAAAGGTTAAATATTTTTTTAAACTTTCTTTTCTAGTTAGAAGGTTGAATTTATGAGTTTTTGAAGTTTTAATTTCTGAATTTTAAAATTATCTTTCTGAATCCTCCTAGTTCAAAAATGTTCTTTTTACACGAAGTATGACAACCGGGTTCGAATTCCGGTGAGGCATGGATGTTGTTTGTTTTACGGCACTGGCTCTCTCCCTTTCTTGGAGCCAGTGGCCCTAAATTAGGGACGAGAGACTCCTTATAGCCCATCGAGTTGCTCACAGTGGTCGTTAAACAAACAAGCAACAATTTCATTTAAAACTGAGCGCCAACTGGCCGACTTTACCTTACATTTGAAATGCTTTTACAGTGTGATACGAAGTCCGGGAAATCGAGTTTTACATTTCTAGGGGATCTCTGTCATACTTTATCGTTAACAAAGACTACAAATCCAATGAACAGCTTCAACAGCATAGAAACATACCAATGAAAATTATTTTAGAGAAATCCAAAACATACGCATACATATAAATCTTAGTTTTGAACATTTCCTTATTACAGTAGTTTTCAATGTTATTCATGCATGACGAATTAAATCGAAACTTGACATAAATTATTGTAAAATGTTGCTCCTGTGAACAAAAGTTTACTTACCACATACAAAGTGCCATATTCGTCTTTGCAGTACGACCTGAATATTTCTGGACAACACTTGAACTTTGAACGATTTTCATGCAAGTAATAATCCTGTAAAAATGTATTTACAAATGAAAGCAACAACCTTAACAAATGTACTCTTAAATGCAAGGCATGATCCTTAATATATGCCCTCATAAATACAAGTTATATTCCTACAGAAAGTACTTACCCAATGTAACGATGTTGTCTAAATCGTTGAAGGCTCAAATGCTCAGAAATGAAATATACTCTGTAACATTGTAATTTCAACATGCATTAGCAGTGAGAAACTTTAGCTGGTGTTCATGGATGAAGCAGTATTTGACCCAATAAATACATGATTAAGTTTACAAAACTAATTTACAATTTTATTACCTGAAAAGTAAGGCACAGCAGTAAAACGTACAACTACCTCTGTTGGCAATGCTTTCAGCCACGCTCGTGGTACGGAGTGGCAGAGACGTCTGATGTCTTCCTGTGGCACTGCCCAGGTGTCACGTCAATTCGTCGCGTGCGTCAATTCGTCGACTACGACGATTCGTCGCGCGTCAATTCGTCGACTACGATAATTCGTCGCGCGTCAATTCGTCGCCTGCGTCAGTTCGTCGCGCGTCAATTCGTCGACCACGACGATTCGTCGAGCGTCAATTCGTCGCGGACAAATTCGTCGACTACGTCAATTCGTCGCTATTACAGATTTTGGTTACATACAAAACGAATGCAGGAAAACGTACGATTTAAAATTTTCGTGAAATCTAGTTTTCATTTCAGAACCATGAAATTTTGTATAATGAAACTCTAACTTAGACGCTAGGCGGTTTTTCGAAGGGGTTGGAGCCCAGGGGTCAGAGCCTCCACCCCCTCCTCATAAAAAATTTTGTAAAATCTGCAGTTTTCATTTTAGAACCACAAAATTTGGCATACTACCGCATGGTACTCTAACTTAGACGGTACACCGTTTTTTGAACGGGTCAAGGCCCGGGGGTCAGAGACCCCCACATACAAAGTTTTCTTAAAAACTAGTTTTCCATTCAGAACCACCAATTCTGGTATACTATCTCATGGTACTCTAACTTAGACGCTACACGATTTTTTGAAGGGGTTGCAGCCCGGGGGGTAAGGGCCCCCTTCATAAAAAAATCGCAAAATCTAGTTTTCAATTCAGAACCACTAAATCTGGTATACTATCTCGTGGTATTCTAACTTAGACTGTAGACGGTTTTTGGAAGCGGTTGGAGCCCAGGGGGTTAGAGCCCCCTTCAAAATTGCCGTAAAATCTAGTTTTCAAATAAAAACCACCAAATTTGGTGTCATGAAACTTTAACTTAGCGGAAGACCGTTTTTGGAACGGATCGGTGGCCGGGAGGTCAGAACCCCCCCCCCCGGTACAAAATCATCGTAAAATCTACAGTTTTCAATTCAGAACCACCTAATTTGATATACTATCTCATGGTACTCTAACTTAGACGGTAGATGGTTTTCGAAACAGGTCGAGCACGGGGTCAGAGCCCCCCCCCCCATAAAAATTTCGTTAAATCTATAGTTTTCACTTTAGAACCACCTAATTTCGTATACTATCTCACGAAACTCTAATTTAGACTGTAGATGGTTTTGGAAGCGGTTGGAGCCTGGGGGGAAGAGCCCCACACATACAAAATTTTCGTTTAGTCTATAGTTTAAAATTTAGAACCACCAAATTTGGTATCATGAAACTCTAACTTAGACGGGAGACGGTATTTGGAACGGGTCGTGGCGCGGTGGGTCAGAACCCCCCCCACGTACAAAAGTTTCGTAAAATATACCGTTTTCAATTTCGAACCACCAAATTCGGTATACTATCTCAAGGTACTCTAACTTAGACGGTAGACCGTTTGGAACGGGTCAAGGCCCGGGGGTAGGAGCCCCCCCTTGCCATACAAAATGTTCTTAAAATGTATTTCAGAGCCACCAAATTTGGTGTCATGAAATTCTAACTTAGCGGGAGACGGTTTTGGAACGGGTCAGGGCCCGGTGGGTCAGAGCTCCCCCCGCACAAAATTTTCTAGAATCTACAGTTTTCAATTTAGAACCACCAAATTTGGTATACTATCTCATGGTACTCTAACTTAGACGGTAGACGGTTTTTGGAACGGGTCGGGGCCCGGGGGTTTAGAGCCCCCCCCCGGTACAAAATTTTCATAAAATCTACAGTATTCAATATAGAACCACCAAATTTGGTATACTATCTCATGGTACTCTAACTTAGACGGTAGATGGTTTTTGAAACAGGTCGAGCACGGGGTCAGAGCCCCTCCTCCCCCATAAAAATTTTCGTAAAAACTACAGTTTTCAATTTAGAACCACCAAATTTAGTATACTATCTCACGAAACTCTAACTTAGACTGTAGACGGTTTTTGGAAGCGGTTGGAGCCAGGGGGTCAGAGCCACCCCCTTCCATACAAAAATTTTCGTAAAATCTACAGCTTTCAATTTAGAACCGCCAAATTTGGTATACTATCTCATGGTACTCAAATTTAGACGGTAGACGGTTTTGGAATAGGTCAAGGTGCGGGGGTAAGAGCCCCCACATACACAATTTTCGTAAAGTCTATAGTTTTCAATTTATAACCACCAAATTTGGTATCATCCTCCACATACAAAATTCTTCTTGACAAGTGGTCAGAAGCCAGCCCCTAGATCACTCCACCGCCGTAGCGGCACACGTTGAAATGTATTTTTCATACGGCCCCAAACGCTCTTATGGACATACTAGATTGAACTGGACGCAAATAAATCATTAACATAATTTGTACCAGCAGGGATACCAGTTATTTGCCAGGTACATATTACTATTTGTGGAATCACCAAGTTCAGCGGGTGAAAGTTAATGAATGAAAAACATATTCCTGCAATTTTCCAGTAAACTTATTTTAAATTTTTTGATTTAGTTAATTTAATTTTGTGAAACAAAAAAGAAAGAAAAAGGAATGGGAATACTTACCTTCTAGGAGACATCTATAGAACTGCAGTACATGTGGCGTGTGCTTCTGTGAATCCCGCAACAAAGAAATGCAATGTACCTATGTGATGTCAATTGCGTTCGACTTCACATTGGCATTGATCATCTTTTTCTTACCGTTTTGAATTTTGAATATCTGGAACTCTCTATTTACATTACATTATATTTCTTCCTGATAAGCCGTTCGTTGGTAGTGAAAGCTAAACTATATTGATTTTTGTTTTTAATACACCATTGAACGCATATTTTTGCACTTTATTGTTATCTACAGTCTCTAACTTAGACCGTAGGTTGGTTAGTTGGTTGGTTGACGGTTTATGGTGCAAGGCCCTCAAAGGGCCAAAGAGCGCCTTAGAACGTAGATAGGGTATTCTTAAGAGTAAAAACCCGGAGCTTTTATGAAAATTTTGTTTGGGGCTCCCTTGATCAGGCCCCGACCCCTTCCAAAAACCGTCTACCGTCTAAGTTAGATAACCATGAGGTAGTATCCCAAATTGGGTGGTTCTAAAGTGAAAACTGTAGATTTTACAATTTTTTTATGAGGGGAGCTCTGACACCCCGGGCCTTGACCCGTTCCAAACACGGTCTACCGTCTAAGTTAGAGTACCATGAGATAGTATACCAAATTTGGTGGTTCTAAATTGAATACTGTAGATTTTACGGCACTCTTTATGACGGGGGGCTCTTACCCCCGGGCTCCAACCCCTTCCAAAAAATGTCTACCGTCTAAGTTAGAGTATCATGAGATAGTATACCAGATTTGGTGGTTCTGAAGTGAAAACTGTAGTTTTTAAGAAAATTTTGTATGTGGGGGAGCTCTGACCCCCGGGCCTTCACCCGTTCCAAAAACGGTTTACCGTCTAAGTTAGAGTACCATGAGATAGTATACCAAATTTGGTGGTTCTAAAGTGAAAACTGTAGATTTTACGAATTTTTTTATGAGGGGAGCTCTGACACCCCGGGGCTTGACCCGTTCCAAACACGGTCTACCGTCTAAGTTAGAGTACCATGAGATAGTATACCAAATTTGGTGGTTCTAAATTGAATACTGTAGACTTTGCGAATTTTTTTATGAGGGGGGCCCTTAACCCCCGGGCTGCAACCCTTTTAAAAATCGTCTAGCGTCTAAGTTAGAGTACCATGAGATAGTATACGAGAATTAGTGGTTCTGAATTGAAAACTGTAGTTTTAAAAAAATTGTATATGAAGGGCTCTGACCAACCGGGCCCTGACCCATTCCAAAAACCGTCTACCGTCTAATGTTTTTAGTGCCAAAGAAAAAGCATAATATTCCTATCCTGTCTGAGTGTCCAAATTTTATAAATTTGATCAGGGAGGAAGACGTTCGAAATCGTACGTTTTCCTTCATTCGTTTTGTATGTAACCAAAATCTGTAAACGCGACGAATTGACGTAGTCGACGAATTGACGTAGTCGACGAATTGAGGTAGTCGACGAATTTGTCCGCGACGAATTGACGCGCGACGAATTGACGCGCGACGAATTGACGCACGCGACGAATTGACGTACAACCCACTGCCCATCATGCTTCCGGCGCCTGGTCTTGCGTTGTGGCCATAAGAACGCAAGGGCCGTTGTGGGTGGGTGTTAAGATTCAATACAACTATGTCCTTAACATATTCTACTGGGAAAACAGAATGGCCGGGAAATTTCAGGCCATTCTGTTACTTTAACATCGCGTACAGGTTTCCGGGAGATGTTTGCAGTATGCGGACGCTTATTTTCTTGCTGACATTTTCTGCCAGGTGTTCTCTTTACGAAAGAATAGCAACAACATTCAGGATATTCTCCACGCATTCTTGAGCTGCCATACGGCCAGTGAGGAATACTAAAGAAGTTGGGCTCTCATAGATTATGGCGCCAGACACCATGAATCCTGTCCTTCGCACCTTATATCTGCTGGGAAAATAAATAGAACCTTGCAGGCCATTCCATGATTTTGACATCGTACAGGTTCCTCAGGGATGTTTGCAGTATGCAGACGCTCATTAGCCTGCTGAAACCTGCTCTCAGGTGGCCCCTTCTCGAAAGAACAGTAAGAACATCCAGCATGTTCTCCGCGCATTACCGAGCTGCCATACTGAGAGTGAGGAATACCAGAGATGTTGTGCTGTTATAGACGATTGTGCCAAAGACTGTGACTCCTCTCCTTGACGCTCAATGCCACTGGAAAATTGCTGTCGCATTGATCCCTTATCCCCTTCGTCTCCATACGTAATCCCAGGGACGACTGGATCCCAAACAGAAGTGATATTCCTCAAAAGATCTCACTAAACCATTCTGTCTCTCGGTTCTCTCGTGTACGGCACTGCTCCTGACGTTGCCGACGATGATTATCGGATGGGTGCAAGCGACGCAATGGACAATATGTTTGAACTTCTGCCTCTACCAGTCTTCGAGATAGGGTCTGTCTTGGGATAGGACCCTTTAAAGCAACATTGACATATCCTCTGATGTTAGACAGAGTGACGGTAGGGATAAGAGAAACTTGTCGCCGATCAAATAGTATTCCCATACTGTGATCGTCTTGAGTGCTCCTGGTCTACGCCGACGAGTGGACGTATTTTCTCTCAAAACACGTGCTTCTAGTATCGATACACTGTTGCGCTGTCACAGCCCAAAAGCTACCAGTACGGCTCTTCGACCATCTTCCCTCTCAGAGACCAACAATCCGCTCATTGTCAAATGAGCGGATTATTGGTCATTTGGCAATATCGTCGGCAAATTTAGTTCCTTTGCATTCTGTACGAAGTTCGCTTTCTCCTAGAAATCGCAGCTCAAAGGCAGAGGACACTACTGGGAAAGAAACCAGTAGAGATATTTTGTATTTAATTAAGGTGTATCTTGATCTCGGCTACGTTTTGCATTAGTTAATTTGGTGCTAATACATTTACGGTGTACAGTCGTTAAAACCTTCAGGTTAATACTGAATTTTGTGTTAGTCAGTTGTTTTTTATAAAACTTTTTTTATTTAGATTGGAGGTTTAACGACCACCGTGAGCAACTCACTGGGCTATAAGCAGCCGCCCGTCCCTAAGTTTGGGCCATTGGTCACAGGGAAGGGAGAGAGCCAGTGCCGTAAAACAACACAAAATCCATGCCTCGCCGGGATTCGAATCCGGGCCCCTTTCGGACGAATGATCAGAAGCTATCGCTTAGACCCCTGTGCTAGCGGGCGGCTTTTGTCAAACTTGACCAATTCCACAACATACTGAATTTGGTTGTATTTGAACCCAATAAAGTTTGGAAGAGTATTCAGAAACTGAGGCGCGTGTTAGCAAATTATGATGTTTTGGATATAACCATTGCCAGTCTGCTAGTTGCAGATTGGCAATTGTTTGCTAGAGTAATATGCATTAATGAGTAAACTTTTTTCCTCATTCTTTGCAACCCACATTATTACTTTTGCAATGTTAAATTTCAGTTAATAATAAATTTTTTGTTGCTTTTACAAACTGTATCCCTCACTCATTTGAGCGGCGTTGGAATTATTCTCATCGATCCAGTTTCATGGTATCACGCCGTGCATACACAGTAGTGGGAAGTCAGTGACATAGAAGCTGATTATTCTTTTCACCTTCTACAGATACTTATAGTTTCAAAAAGAAAGCGAAAGGGAAATTCATTTTTCCTAGGATTTTCAACCGAGTCCGGAGGAAGGGTTTTGTGTAGGTCATCACTTACTTGGGTAACATTCCAATTCAGGATGGAGTTTTGTTGTCAACTGGAGATTCTCGTCAATGTGTTTTGTAAGAGGAGCCCTTCATTTCTAATACGATTCGAACATGAGACTAGTTAACTTCTGAAAGTTAACTAGTCTCACATGCAGTTAGTGTGTGTGAGTCTGGAGGAATTCGAGGCCGCTGTGGTGCAGTGAAAGCATATCTGGCGCGTAACTGGCACTGGGTTCGATTCCCGGTAATGGCAAATGAGAATTTTTCCGTGACCCACTTATAAACGTGGAAAGAGGGATGACCTCTGTTTGATGCACTCATAAACATCTTCCGTTTTAAACAATCCATCACTTCATTTAGTTCCCTTGGTTTGTATCTTCTTCTGTATAATATACGTTATTAGGATGAAACCAAAACAGATGATAAGGCGTGTTTTACGTCGTTACTTTGTGTTTTGTTCTTAAAAAGAAATTTAACTTCGACAAAATTAATTTTTACTTGGGAAGTTTGTTTCCTTCCGTATCCTAACTGCCGGTTTTAATCCATATATTAGCCGCCCCGGTGGCGCAGTGATCTAAGCGATGGCTTTGTAAAGGTTTGTGTTGACCTGTGCTCCGTGTTTGACCTGCGTTTATTGGTGTTCTTTTGTGTGTGTGCCGTCATTTTGTGTATCTCCTGTGTTGTGAACGTCTCCTGGGCCGCCCCGGTGGCGCAGTTGTCTAAGGCGTTGGCCTCTGATCATTCGTCCGTAAGGGGTCCGGGTTCGAATCCCGGTCAGGCATGGATGTTGTGTTTGTCTTACGGCACTGGCTCTCTCCCTTCCCTGGAACCAGTGACCCTAAATTAGGGACGGGCGACTGCTTATAGCCCATTTGAGTTGCTCACGGTGGTCGTTAAACCTCCAATCAAAAAAAAAAAAAAAAAAAAAAAAAAAAAAAACGTCTCCTGTGTCGATTGAGTCCGACTTTGACGTCCTGTAAGTAAAACTTTACTTGTACTAACTCTTTTTCCGTCCTGGCTTTGCCCAGGGTCGGGTTTACCAAGCCAGCCATTGCAAATGGCGGCGACCGCATCTGATAGGCCAGGTCTGAAGCTTGATAGCAAAGCTCCGCCCCCACCTGGCCACGTTCGGTCATCGTTACTACCACACGCAGCTGGTTTCCAAGCCGCGTTATCTGATGTTACCACTTCTTCTTCCAACTTTATGGATGTTGATTTCCAGACATTTTCCACCACCGTGACGTCATTAACTTCTTCAGTATCCGTTGCCTCTGGTACTTCATCTGCTCCTGCGAGCACTGCGTCTCGACCTTCCCGATCTCCGCCTATTCCTACGGCAACTCTATCTTATGCTTCCGTTGTGAAGGGTACCAGTTCATCTTCCTCTACAGCGAAGAATCCATGTACAACGCCTCTTGATATGATTGTCACTAGAGACAACAAGAAATTACGCATCGAAATTCCGGAAACTTCAGCTGCTGGGCATTAGGTTTTACGCACACAGAAACTTGGCATATGTTTTGATGCCCTCCCGGACACCAGCCTTAAGAAATACTCCTTAGCCGTCCGCCAAATCCTCCCTAAGGGAGCGATCACCCATATGGCGAACGAGGAAGCCTAGGACTGTTTTCATCTAATTTGCGAAGCCAGAGTTTGTGGAGCGCGTCTTATCTGACGGACTGCATGTTTTGGATCATACCTTACTTGGAGTCCCGCTCACGCAGCGCCCAGTACTTTTTACGTGCTACCCCGTACCACCAGAAATCAAGGACCATTACTTAATGGCGGCCCTTTCCCGTTGTGGAAAAGTAGTTGGTTCCATTTCCACTCTGTCTTCCGCACCAACAGACCCAGATGACAGGAACATCTTAGGTCTGCGTCGCCAAGCAAGGATCCTGTTTCCTACTGAAGATGCCATTGCTGATTGCCCTACTGACCTCACTGTGGTTGTAGGGAAGCAGATTTTCCGGATCGATATCGTTACTGCCTTGCATTGTTTTAAATGCAAGGCATATGGCCACATCCAATCACGTTGTCCACATGTATCTGCCAAGCCCCCTATTTCCATACCACCCAAAGTCAACACCCCAGCCTCAACACCAGTTTCTCTGGCCACACCAAGTTCGGCTCCAACACCAGTTTCTCTGGCCACACCAAGTTCGGCTCCAACACCAGTTTCTCTGGCCACACCAAGTTCGGCTCCACAGACGTCCTTGATCCCTTCAACTGTTGTTCCAGATGATTCTCCCCCAGCAAGTGATGATTCATCATCAGTCTCCAAGTCTTCGATATCTACTACAGGTACTTTTGCCACCTCTCCATCGTTGGACCCACTTGCTGCTGTGGTACCTCTACGTTCTTCGGAGGGTATTATCTCAGAAAAGGAATGGCAACCCCTCCGTCGTGTTGCTTCATCTTCTTCCCTTGGATCCCCTAATGTGGAGTCAGATCTAACTGTCCTACACCCACTAGCTTCTTCCGGCGTTCCCACGTTGAAACGTACCAGACAGAGTTCCATCTCGCCAGTGACGTCTTCTCCACGCTGCTCTCGTTCCCGTTCGCCAATTCGACAGTCTTTCTCTCCAACAGCAGTTCCTACATCTCTTAAGTCCCCAGCTGTTCCAAAATTGTTGGATCAAAAAGCTTTCGCTGAATATCTGGAAACTTTCCCTGCAATAGACGGGCCGCTGGCGCCCTCTGATCTTGCTCTCATTATACTCAATCAACCGTCACGTCCTCTCAAGCAGCTAGATTGCGTTCAATCACGTAATGCTCAGCTTCCCACTATTATCACCCAACTTCAGAATCTACTTGCTCTTTTGCCAAAAATTAACACAGTCACTAATGCGCAGACATCTAACTTAAAGAAACGTGTAACCAGTCTTCACAAAAGTGCTGATAGTAATATTCAACCACTACAACCTCTTTCATATTAAAATTACTTTCTTTCAACTGTAAGGGATGCTCCGTCCCTCCTACCAAAAATGTAATGTGTTTGAAGACATTACACCGCATGATGCGGATATAATATTGCTACAGGAGACTAACTGCCATCCCAACACCCCATACCACCGGTGGCGAACCTGGCCATTTCAATTCTACCATGCCCATCGATTTAGTCTTCACGCAGGACTTGCGGTGGCCATCAATTTTCGTCTTCGATCCTTCATTACTGATATCACGGTCAAACCGATTTATCGTGACCTCCTGCAGCTTCTGTCGTTCCGACTTCACAACTTCCGATACCATATCTTCAACATCTATGTTTCCGGCAATCAACAGTATGCAGACTGTCTTTTTGAGCATTTTGTTTCCTGTGTTCAAGGTCTTCCGGCCACTGATATTGTCATCTTAGGTGGTGATTTTAACTGCACCCTTCACCCATCCCTCGACAGATCGGACGGTTCCACGGATACCAGGTATTTTCTTACCAGAGCACTTTCTACAGCCATCAACCAGCTACAACTCCAAGATGCTTTTCGACACCTGCACCCATTTCTTCGTTCGTACACCTGGCGCTCCTACTCCACTTCCTCCCCTACAACTGCCCGACTTGACCGGTTTTATGTTTCTTCCATTCTTCTTCCTTCAGTTATCTCCCTTTCTCACACACCGACAGTTTCTTCCGACCACAGCTGTGTCGTAATGTGTCTTCACACCGGTCCATCTCCTCGACAATACTACCGTACTTGGACCCTTGATGATGATCTTTTACTTGATTCAACTTACGTAAATTCCATCCAATCACAGCTCCAACAAGCCTTATATACGCTCCCTTTTGCTTCTTGTCCCTTGCGACACTGGTTAAATGTCAAATCCCAAATTCTTCTTTATACCAAGCAATATTCCCACGAAAAACGTACCACCGCCTCTATGAAGATTGACGCTGCACGCTCGATTTTTTCCACCCTAGATCTTGATTCTCCGCTGTTTTCTCATTACCAAACTGAACTTCGTGCCTTGCTACTTCCTGTCTCCCAACAAGCTCTTCACCGCCTCAAGCTCCTTTATCTCCAGCCAAATGACTATCTATGTGAACAGGTTCAACAACTGGAATTCCACAAACGTTCTGCTCATCACCTCCGTAATCTGAAGTTACACGATGGAACTGTTACTAATGACCCCACTCTCATTTGCTCCGGTGTTAGAACATATTTCCAGTCACGTTTTGCTCAGTTCCAGTCAAGTTCTCCACATGCTGATTCGATTCTTTGTGCCTTACCACATATTCCATCGCATCTTGTTACATCTCTTTCTATGCCTATCACCCCAGCAGAAGTAGTACAGTCACTTGCCTTACTTAACTGTCACTCGTCACCTGGTCCTGACGGGTTGACAGTTAATTTCTTTCGTACGTTTTCCTCTTTCTTACACCCTCTCCTATTGCCTTGCTTTACAGCTGCTTTTTCCTTATATGTTCTTCCCCCCGCTTTTACTCTAGCTCACATCATTCTTCTTCCAAAGAAGGGGTGTCTGCTGGAGTTGGATAACTGGCGTCCTATATCCATCCTTAATGTTGACTACAAGATTTATACTAAAATACTCTCTCTTCGATTGAACCCTGTCCTTCCCACCGTCATACATCCCGACCAAACGTACACCATCCCTGGCCGAAGCATTCATACTAATATTAATCTCCTCCGTGACTCATATTGCCTTGCCCACCTTTCCTCCGAACCTTTAGCCTTCCTCAATCTTGATCAGAGGCAGGCCTTTGATAACGTGAGTCATCAGTGGCTTGTCTCTGTGCTCTCTGCCTTCGGTTTCCCATCTGTCTTCATCACAGCCCTCCTTGCCCTGTACCAGGACTCAGTTGTCCATATCCGGACGGCCTCCTTCCTTGCAGCCCCCATTCCGTTTCGTAAGGGCATCCGTCAAGGATGTCCTCTTTCCGGACAACTTTTCTCTCTAGTCTTTGAGCCTTTTCTTTGCTCTATCCGTTCTCTTCTACAACCTCCCCCTCCACCATTCGGCATAGCACCAGGCACCATTCTATCGTTCTTACTGCCTACGCCGATGATATCACAGTTCTCATCCGAGAAGAATGGCAATTCACAATTGTTCTTGCATGGTATCAAGTGTATGCTGCGGCTTCCGGCGCTTCGTTAAACCTTTCAAAGAGTACAGGCTTGTGGTGTGGCTCCTGGAGGCATCGCCCAGATACACCGTGGGGCACTCATTGGACTTCCACCAGTCAAACGATACTTGGGGTGCACATTGGCAGCCGGGTCTCAGCAGCGGCTGCCACCTGGAGACCCCTCGTCAGGAAACTACGTCACACCGCTGCTTACTGGTCCAAGCTCAAGTGCTGTTTGACCTACCACAGTCGTGCACGGCTTTCTGGCACCCACATCCTCTCGTTAGTTTATCATTTCTGGATTGCACAACCGCCACCAGCCTACGTTCAAACTGCAACAACATCAGCAATGCTCAGCATTGTTTGGTCATCTACTGATTGGTTATCTTCCTCAGTATTGTCTCTACCTTCGACTTGTGGTGGCCTCAATATGCCAGAGATTACCGTACGTTATAAAGCTGTAAGAATTTTCAATTTCCTCCGTTTGACAGTTCAACCAGACTCTTCCGCTTCCATTCTTCTGCTTAATGTTCTGACTTACCCCCTTAATCCCTGCCTCACCGTCCATCTTCTTCTCAAGATGGATATTCACACTGTCATTCCCCCCCCCCCCGTTTTCCTCTAGTCTACCATGAAGCTGTTCAGTTCCTTCGTTCTTTACCGCTCATTCGTCAACCCCCCTCTTCCACTCTTGATCTTCTTTCCGAGCCTCTTTTTTTCTCCTCCGTCCTCCATCCCCCTACTGCCAACTTTTTCTTTTTCCCCGCATGGCTACACGCTGGTGTAGTCTCCGTTTCCCAACTGGTCCTCCCCTATTTTTCATGGAAACCCGTTTCCGAACTTTTTCCACCCTACCACCCTCGCCCGAGCTCTCTGATAACTTCCACCAACTTAAACATGCTCTTCAATCACTTTTTCCTTCCCTAGTCGATTCCTCTGGCCTCCTTTCCGTTTCCTCTGCCTCTCTCTCTTTTCCGTTCTTCCTTCCCTTTTCCGGTGATCTCCTCCCTCTCCACAGTCTTTCCACCCGCACCCTGTACCGTTTTCTCCGTTCTTCTTCTGCGGTACCTTGCCCTATTCCCTCTGTTCCTTCTTTTGCACTAACCTCAGTCTGGTCTACTGCCCAACATTCACCGGCCCTCTCCTCAGAATTTAATGTGCATTGGAGGTTTTTGCACAATCGACTGCCTGTCCCTTCGACTTTGTTTAGGAGAAATACAGTATCATCAGATCTCTGTCCTTTTTGTAACGTCGTTGGAGACGTCTTACACATGTTTGTTTACTGTCCGACGCTGCTCCCACTATTTCACAGTATGTTCCAACTTGCACATCCTTCTTGTACCAGTGATCTCACCCTAGAAGATTATCGTTTCCTCGGTGACAGTTCTACAAGTTTCTGCTCTATTTTACCAGTTTGTTCGTATTTATTTATTCTAGCTAAATATATTATTTTCTCTCACCTGCTACAGTTACAAGATCCAGATCCTATTACATTCTCTACCTCCTTGGTTGCACACTACCGCAACAGGGTTAAAGCCAGGCTCACCCTGGAATATTCCTTGGCGAAAGATACGGCACGGTTACCTGCCTTCTTCACAACATGGTCGCCGTGTCGTCCCTGGTTTCAGTTTTCTAGTGCCCAGACTGTTCATCTGCTGTTTTAATAAACCTACGTCGGAACTTTCAATTTTTACTGTTCCCTCACCATGTTTTTTCCTGGAACTGGATTGTGTTTGCTTCCTGCTGATGTCACCTTTTGTACACAGTTCTCTTCATCGGCACAGTGACTCTCTGCAACCAGTGATTCCCATGTCACTAGAACTGCACAGATTTTTTCTGTAAATTTTTTCGCTCCAGTGATGTTCCAAGACTTCGATGAACATTTATCCCAGAGCTACTGCTGTTTACAGCAAATAATGTCATTGCTCATCTGTACAATTATCATTTCATTGTAAATATCTACATTTTGTTTTATTTCTCCCCTTCTCTCACACTGCGTGTGAGGTTGGGGATGTTCTGTTGTAATTCTTTTACGTGAATAAAAGCGAATATTGAAACTAAGCGATGGCCTCTTATCATTCGTCCGAAAGGGGTCCGGATTCGAATCCCAGTGAGGCATGGATGTTGTGTTTGTCTTACGGCACTGGCTCTGGAACCAGTGACCCTAAATTAGGGACGGGCGACTGGTTATAGCCCATTGAGTTGCTCACGGCAGTCGTTAAAACCTCCAATCAAAAAAAAAATCCATATATTATTTCTCTAAGCTAAGAGACGTTGTTTACATATTCATTATATCCTACACGCAGATCCACATCAACGTCTTCACCTGATTTTCCAGACGAAGTATGTTTTGTTCACGAAATGTCTGTCAATAATTTTTAAGGGAGCGACAATTGTTAATACTGGGCAAATTGTGTTATGATTTACAACGGCAGGTTGTCTTATGCGAAAATCTCGGTCTAGTGCCTGTGATAAACCTTAGGGAATATCTCGGTCTAGTGCCTGTGAATAAGCACTGCAGACTTTTCTAGGTAATATACACAGCTGGACAATTGCTAAGGACGGATCATAAACGGCTATATAGCGCATAAAAAAGTAAGTGTGGTTGGATGCCAAGTGAAATAAAATAATGTCAGAATGCCAGGACATTAAAAGAAAGACAATTTATTGTGCTCTGAAATCCAGAAGGCTTTGGAACGTGTTCAAGGGACAAACAGGCCATTTTGTGCAGAATACGTAAACGTGAAAAAAATGCAATTACCGTCCGCAGGCGTTCCGGCGTAAGATGTCAATACGGGATATGGCCACCATGGAGGGCGATGCAAGATTCCACACGTCGTGTCATGCTTTGCACAACATTTTCAAGCAGCTGTTGGGGTAATTTATCCCATTCCTCTGTCAGTGCACAGATGAGGGTGTCCTTGTTCATTGGAGGGCATTGGCGACCAGCAAGACTCCTCCTTAAAGCATCCCACACCTTTTCAATGGGATTCAGATCTGGAGAACGTGCTGGCCATACGAGGCGTTGAATATCCTCGCTCTCGAGACACTCCTGAACAGCGACTGTTTGATGACATGTTGCGTTGTCGTCCATGAAAATGAATCAATCACCGACAGCACCACGGAACATGCGAACATGAGGTAGCAGAACATCATTAATGTATCGTTGGCCAGTCACAGTCCCAGTTGGAAGCACATAGAGGGACGTACGGCCATTGATCATGATGCCAGCCCATACCATGAAAATACATGTCGGATATCGGTCCCTTTCCTGTATGTTTGCTGGACAATATGCAGTACCACTATCACGCCAGATCAGTTGTCGTTGACAATCAGACGATAGACTGTATCTACTCTCATCTGAGAAGAGGACAGCAGACCAGTCGTTATCAGTCCAATTGCGATGTTGATGGCACCATTGCAAACGGGCGGTACAGTGACGTCTGGACAATGGGATGCACACAACAGGACGGCGGGCGTATAGTCCTCCTTCATGCAAACGTCTGGCGACAGTTTTTCGGGAGATCCTCTTGCCAGTAGCAGCCATAAACTGATTTGCTACCTCACTAGCTGTGCTGCGCCGGTGTCTTTTTGTTGATAGCACTATGTACCGATCTTCTGCAGGTGTCGTACTGCGAACACGACCTCCCCGTGACGTTTGCTACACTCTCCATTTGCTTGAAATGATTTCCAAAGCCTTGAAACAACACTGTGGCTGACGTCGAACTCCCTGGCAACATCTGCTATTTTTCACCCTTCTTCAATCTTGCCAATAATACGGCCACGCGTAAAATCATCTAGGTGATGTCGGGAAGACATACTGAAAATTGCAAGTTCGTCAATTGATTCTTTCACTTTCAACTTAGCGTTCGAACAACAACGGTCAATACGCGTCAAATCCTTTATATCTTTTATCAGCGCTATGACGTAACGAACAAGTTCGGCAATCCAAAATTTGCATACTCACAACACGTCTTACTGTATCCCGCACTTATGCTAATTTCCACATTTTCCTGCCTTCCATTTTATGGTTGCTATCGTTGCTATTGTCATCCGTCCTTAGCAATTGTCCGGCAGTGTAGTTCTCGCGTTTATTTTCTTTAGTGTTTTTACTTCTTCATACGAAGCTTCTTGCCATATTTGGATTTCAGTCAATAACATTTCATACATTTCTTTGTAGAAATGTATGAAACACTGATAGCGCTTTGTGGGGAAGAATATTTTTCATTCATTTGCTGCTTTTCATATTTTCGCCACTCAGTTTTCAGCAGAATGTAACAGACTCAAACCGAACGCACGCGATAAATTGGCGGACAGCAGGGCTCGCCGACAGTGTTTTGCAATCGACGAACATGGGTAAACGTGGTGATCTGAGCGTCTTTGATCGTGTATGCATTGTAAACTCAAGACAGATGGGCCATTTTGTCGCACAAGTGGTAAGAGCCTAGGCTTCCCGAGGGCAACCGTATCAATGGTGTACCGCGAGTATACCATCGATAGAAGTACCAACGCTCAGAGAGCAAGAGGTTGCCGACCACACATCATTGATGGCCGGGTCGAGTGAACTATCCAGGCTCATGCACACCAACAGCTTGTCAACGGCGGCGAAAATCGCATTCAGGTAAAATGACGGAAACCCAAGCAGCGTTAGCGAGCGGACGGAACGGTGCACGCTGCATACACTGCAGTACGGGAGCCGACGCCATACTCGTGTACCGCTGTTTCACTACTTGTCATTGGAAACTACGTTTCGCCTGGTGACTGGAAAATCAAAACTGAGCCTCTGCAGAGTGGCACCGCGTCGTGTGGTTAGATGAGTCAGCTCTACCGAACTGACGGGAGGTTGCGGGTGTGGTATCGACAACATAAGGCCATGGCCCCGTCGTCCCAGATCAGCTCTGTTCAAGGCGTTGGCTACTCTATGATGGTTTGGGGAGCCTTCTCGTGAAACACATTAGGTACCTTAATGTGTCTGGTGAGGTCTTTAACCGCTGAGTGCCACTAGCATGTGCTGGCTGATTAACTACACGCTTTTATGGCCTTTGCGCATTGTTTTTCCAATGGTCTGTTTCAGCAGAACAATGTGCCGCCCCACGGTGCCACAACCATCCAGGCATGGCTCGAGAAACACTCATCTGAGTTTGGAACAACCCAGTGGCCCCCAAGGTCCCCTGACTTAAGCACTGTGGAAAATCTCTGTAATGCGGTAGAGTGAACATCAAATCTACGGATCCTGGACCGACATGTCGGGCGGAGTTTTAGACAATAACAAAAATGAGAAAACAGGCTGTCAAAGCACGATGAATATCACGATCAGAAACACCAAGGTGTCAGTTACTAAATGATGACATTTATTTACAATTTAAAAGATGTACACCACACCAAAAGGTTAAAAATCAGTGACAAGATCTTTCGGGGCTTCTAAAGCACCCATCTTCAGGTCGAGTGACACAGAATGAAACGCGCACATGAATATTTATATACAAGTTGAAAGTAGACCATCATGCCCTGCCAGGGAGGTAGTAACGTGTTGCCAACGGATAATCTGTAATCATGTATAAAAAAAATAATAATTGAACAATGTGAAACTTTAGCGTTTTATACAGCATTAGTGATGTGGTCGAACTCGTTCATTAAGTTCAGCCAGGGTTGGGGGACGAGCTCAGGAGGGCTCATCATTACAGCAGATTGAGGCGAATTTGTAGATACATAAGCTTTCTGCAAATAATAAGGCATATTTATTTGGAGCTATCGCAATAATTGTTGCTTGTGCCCAATTAGGGTTATATTCACCTTCAAGAACAGTTCTACTTAAAGCAGTTGACAGTAATCCTCGGCGTCCAGTGTATTGGTGTTTTGCCATTCTCCCCCTAAATTGCAGAGGGTAGAACCGATATACGAGTAACAAGAATCTGTAAGATCTGGTACATTTGAGGAAAGCGGTACGTTGTACACACCACATGTCTTATGCAGAGGTATTCGATCACGATCTCTGCGCACAAGTTTAAAGTTATTGACTGTACGAACACCAAAATCAAGGTCGTACTTTCTTCATAGATTCTTAAGTATGTTTACAAGAGGAGGGAGAAACTCAATAGCACCAATAAACTCAGAGGTGGAAATAAAGCTGCAACAGACGTGACTGGCATTACCTCTGAAAACCGTCCGGCATCTGGTGGATTCGATGCCTCGGCGTGTAGAGGCTGTTTTTCGTGCTAGAAGAGGACCAACATGCTACAAGGTAGGTATCTTTAATATTTTTTTCCATTAAGTGTATATTATAAGGCAATATTTGCTACATATAATTTTTCTGTAATGGCATGTTTTATTTTTAGTGTAGATGTTAATAACCGCCTTAAGCTGATTTAAGGGCTACATGCAGGATCGGCAGTCCGTACTTAAAGGCCACTGGTACCAAGGAATCGGACAAACACACCACTCAGGCCTCACCCGTCACTCAGGACCCAGCGCCTCACACCAGTTACGCACCTGGACGACCGGCATGTATTCCAACGCACACACAAACACACTCACAACAGCCGCCCCGGAAGCTGAGTGGTCAGAAGCGCTGGTTTGGGTCCTTGAGCAAGCATGGGTGTTGTGGATGATATTAGCTGGAAACATAAATAGGTCATTGTACTAGATGCTGAGCGGCATCTAGTACAACGGTTTCTTTAACTTATGAACCCTACTGGTTTTTCTCAAAAGAATCACGCACATCATTTTCCGCCCAAAGTAATTCAACCCTGGCGCAAGGACGGCTTTCATTATAGCAGGGTAGCAAATGATACCACAATTCCAGTAGATGCTTCAATATCGGAGTGTACTTTAAGTGGTATTGACACCCCACCCCTGTGGGTGAATTTCTTCATACACAGGTCCTCCCTTGGGTTCCTTTTTTCACAGTGCTCACTAGTGAATAGTTTGGACGTGCTGTACTCTCGTTGGAATTCAGCCAAGGACTACGAATCATAGCAAGCTGCCTGGTAAAATCTATTTGACTTTCGATTGACTCTATACAGCTAACAGCACGCTACCTTGCGACTTCTGTTTTCTGTAGACGTAATCAACAAATCTGCTATCTGGACAACTCTTGCTCACTCTTCGCAGAACTACAGAACAGCTTCGAATGGTCACTGTTTAGCGCCCGATGTACTTGCATATACTGCTGCCTACACCACCGATGTACTCGTGCATCCTACTTTTGCATAAGTAACTGTTGTTCACTGCTATCACTACAATTTTTGGGTATCACGTTCTTTCATTTGTTTCTTAATATATGGATTTGTTCGTTCGTCTATTTAAATTTCCTGGTGTCAGGACCACATCTCTCCCAATAGCGTCGTACCACATTTCATATATATGCTAAAAGGAGTCTGGTTGCGAAACCTCAACCCCCAATAACCTGGAAAACCAGCTGATCCCCGAGGTTTCTTAATTATGGAAACTACGGCAGCAGTACATGCAAATACATCGGGCGAAATTAGATTTAACAGTATGTTACATCGAATAAAATGGAAAATGCTTCTGAAATACGTGATCACCTTATTTTCCGGTAGGTTCTCAATACTTAGGCACTGTTCTTTGACACACTGAGGAATAAACTGGTCTTGGACTTGTTCGCAAGTGCAGTTGTTACATAAACCATCTTCCCATGATTCTCCTGGCTTTATGATAGAAAAAGAGAACATCATTAATATTTGAAAGAGGCATTTCCATTTTAGCTTAAGAAAAAAGTAAAACTGATACAGACGCACACCCTTTAAAAATGGAATGCGCAAGTTTTGTTTTAAGTAAAAATGCATATTTAAGATTCAAATATTTCCTCAACAAAATTCAGGCAGTAAAATTTCGATGCACATAAAGTGACATCTTTCTTACCAGAATTTCAGGTTTCTACCACAGGAATGGTATCTAATACACCGCTGTGGAGTAAGTTATACAGGAATGTGATGCACAAATATTAAATTGTGATGTGTGTGGCATAGCAAAATAATTAACACTGTGTACGTATAACAAATTTCTTAAAGAATTTGAAAACATTTTTCCTTGCATTTATTTCACTTAACGACCGTGATTATCTTGCTATTAGAAATAAACTTATTACTTTATAATACAGTCTATCACTAAACATAATTTTATTTTTATTTTTTTTTTATTTTGTTTGGGGAGTCAACCTGTGTAGTAATCAGGTTTGAGATATAATCAGGTAAATATTTGTGTGATTTCGGAATGTCTCGCAGAAGTTTTGCCAAGAATAGGTGCGGAAACGCTAAGGGTTCTTCTAAAGGCAGTTAGTTTTTCTAGGTTACGTCAAGTGATATCCGCTTTGGAGACCACTATTTTATTGGTATCTGCTTTAGGGACCACACTTTCTTCTATGCCCTGTAGCATATCTAAAATAATTCGTTTCATTCATTACTACTTGATGTTAAGATGTAGTTCCAGGTGTGCAGTCGTAGCTTAAATATTAACTTCTAAGTAAGCGAAACGTTTTAGTCCGATTTAAAAAATAATTTCCAAATATGCAGGAAAATTGGCAATCGAAATAATAAAAACGTACTACCTTGGCAGCAGGAAAATTCTTTTCGAGCATTAAATCTTGACATGTAAAAAGCTTGATTCTCATAAACGATTAACATTTACTTTTGTAAAAGAAGAAATAGATATTCAACTTAAAAAACAGTTTCTTCCTTTGAATTCATATTTACAAGCAAAAGCTTTTTCTTTTAAATCCAAATATTGATTTATTCATACAGTATTTACTTCCAGAACTTTCTGCATTTCAGGTTGTTTAATTTATTTTATATTTTTTCGTTAGGATCATACTTTTACTATTCCTCTTCGTCTTCGTCTGCCATATAAATCTTAGAGACACTAGCTCATAGCCCGTGCATGTTACGGGCTATGAGCTAGTGCCATGCTATGCTGCAGTGCCATGCACGGGCTATGTTTCAGTGAAAAGCTGTGACTGAATTTTTATAACACGAATCGTAAAATACGTATACATACCTATAATAAACGGTTGAATCAATTACACAGGTCTGCAACCAAAAAATTGCACAGGATTTTTATACTGTTTCTTATAGATGTTTACTCACTGAAACCGGGAAAAATACTCAAAAAATTCCATCACGTAAGGTTTTCTTGCAAAACTCGTGTTTGTAGTTTCATTTAGAGTAAAATTCCCGTTTAACTCAAAATCTGGTATCCTATTCTTGATTCTAAAAATCCTATGCAAAAGTGATTTCTTACTTTCGTTTAATATGTATTAGAGTTAGACTCAAGAATAAATACAAAGAGAAAATGAGCGGAATGGGTGGGGGGGGCAGTGGAAGGGTAGCAGAGCAAGGGTAGTGTTGGCGGTGTGAGGAACCTCAGGTTGATCATGTCCCAACCGATTTAATTTGTTTATAGCGAAAAGAGAGGAATCTTACTGGCTGGGTGTTGAGCATGTTTAAACACGTTCTTTAGGGTATTAGGAATGAGTATAAATAAGCGTATTGTCAGATTTCATCATGTTTCAACATGCTAAATAAGTTCAGGATCTAGGTTGCTTTCGTTATGTTGCATAGCTTATATAGATGACTACTGGATATTCGAGGCTAAAAGTACCTAGATAATCCCTCGAAAGCATTAATTTTTATCTTTAAGAACGGGAAAAAAAGAAAAAAAGAAACTTTTTGCTGGGTTTTTTTATTTATATGCAGCGCCATTTTGGAATTTGCAGGTGTTGCCGATTAACCTGCCCAGCTACAGAGAGAGACGATCAGCAGACGCGCAGGCGTCAACATAACCTTGTTCGTTCTGGTGTTCACCTTTGTTTTACGTGTTATTTCACTAGTCTTTTTGAAGAGAGCGAGGCTAGTTTCCATTTGCTTCACCACAGGAAAAGCGTTTGCTTCTAGATGTACGGAGAGTCAGTGTGTGTACTCAATGCGGTGTATACAAACAGCGAGGAGCCACACTCAGTTTACATTTGGCATTCAAACGTGACTAGGCTCGTGGTTTTAGTTATATATTATGGCTCCAAGAGGTTGTGTTATTTCTCCTGACAACTTTTGTTTTATTTGTGGTGAATACACTGTTAAAAGTCAACAAAGAAACATAAGTGATTTCGGGAAGAAAGTGTGTTTTGCTTACTTCAAGTTGAAACTTGGGGATCAAAACAAAGCCTGGGATCCTCATAAGGTGTGCAGAAGGTGCGAGGAAGATCTCCGTTTGTGGTTTAAGGGTAAGAAACACTGATTTTGTGTTGGCATTCCTATGATGTGGCGTGAACAGCAAAACCACACTACCGACTGCTATTTCTGTTAGGTAGATGTGAAAGGTTTCAATACAAAAAATAAAAAGAAAATATCTTACCCAAACCTAAATTCAGCTATTCTTCCAGTGCCTCATAGCTCTGCAATACCAGTTCCACACCCACCTTCCAGTTTGGATGATATTCTGAGTGATTCTGAGGACGGAAACACATTACCACCCCAGGACGAATCTAGTTCAGATTTTTCTGTTGATGAGGGACCCCAACTTTTTTATCAGAGCGAGCTCAATGACCTGGTTAGAGATTTAGGCCTTTCAAAAGATTATGCCGTATTGCTGGAGTCAAGATTAAAAAATAAAAACCTGCTATCACCCGGAACCTCATTTTCGTGGTACAGGCACCGAGAGAGAGAATTCACTACATTTTTCTCCAAAGAGGGAAATCTCGTTTTTGTAGTGATGTTCAAGGGCTAATGAAGTGTTTTGAAATAGAATATGATTCATCTGAGTGGCGGCTATTCATTGATTCCTCCAAAACAAGCCTCAAAGCAGTCTTCCTGCATAATGGGAATCAATTTGCATCACTTCCTGTAGGACACTCGGAGCATTTGGAGGAAAACAATAACGATGTGGCAATAATTCTTAAGAAAATAAAATATCAAGAACATCGCTGGATGCTTTGTGGAGACTTTAAAATACTAACCGTGTTGTTTGGCCAGCAGGCAGGTTATACGAAATGACCCTGCTTCCTTTGCTTGTGGGACAGTCGAGCCAGAGATCTCCATTGGACAAAAACTGACTGGCCACTTCAAGACGCCTTAATCCCGGGCAAAAACCACGTCATTAATACAACCTTGGTTCCACCTGAAAAAGTTTTATTACCACCTCTTCATATTAAATTGTGGCTTATGAAGCAGTTTGTGAAATCACTGCCAAAAGATGGGCAGTGCTTCAGATATCTGTGTTCCAAGTTCCCAAAACTGTCTGAAGCCAAGTTGAAAGAGGGAGTTTTTACTGGCCCCGACATACGAAAACTGTTATCCGATCCCCTCTTTTCAGAAACAATGGGAGAAAAAACAAAAGAAGCGCGGGACTGTTTTATAGACGTAGTGCACAAGGTTTTGTGTAATATTAAAGACCCTGACTACAAAACCATTGTACAACGCATGTTTGCTGCGTATAAAGCTCAAGGATGCAAGATGAGCTTAAAAGTTCATTTCTTACACTCCCATGTCGACTATTTTCCCAAAAACTTGGGAGTCCTCATTGAAGAGCAGGGTGAAAGATTTCACCAGGATGTCCGTGATATCGAGAGACGCTACCAAGGACGATGGGACGTCAATATGCTAGCTGACTACTGTTGGATGCTCAAGCGGGAAACAGAAAGTGGAAAGCGGAAGCGTGTTCGGAGAAGTATCAAAGAGAAGAAGAAAAGGTTTCATATGCAAAAAGAATGAACACGGAGTGTTAAGTACATTTCATGAAGAAATTGTTTGTTTAATATAAGAAATACTTTTAGTTCATTGTAAGGAATGGTGGCTTTCTCATTATTGTTATGCTTTTTTTATGCAAACACCTTGTATTTTGCAAATAAAACTGTACGTGATGGAGGGAAAGGGAGGTCATTTTTTGGATTCAGCACACTCGAAAACATAATATTTACCAAAAACATCCCATGCATCTGAAAAAAAATTGTTTTTTGCAGACCTGTGTTATTAATGGGAAGTCTATAAGATAGGTCTGCTATTAGTTCTACGGCTCTACCTTCGTTCAAGTTATGCAAAGTATTAGAAGATTGGTTTGCACGCCATCGCCGTTGTCGTTCTCTATTTAAGCGACGTTTTCTTTCCAGCTTTATCTTCTTCCATCTTGTACTACAAAGAAAAAATTCCACAGAGCCAATCATTTTTTTAAATTTCCATCACAGTGAATCAAAACTACGTCCGCAGTTACTTTCAAACAATTTTACTTGTTCCTTTTTTATAAAATAAAAAAACTCGGATTCCTTTTCATGGATTCCTTTTTTATAAAATAAAAAAACTCTGATTCCTTTTCATGGATTCCTTTTTATGAAAAAAAATAACGCTGATTCCTTTTCATGAATTCCTCTTTTTTTGAAAAAAAATAACGCTGATTCCTCTTTATGAAATTGCTCTGCAATGCGAAGACAATGAAATAAAACACGACATAACACCTATGTAACAGAACAAACGTCGCAGACAGTTGTTCGAGTACGTGCGTGTTGCTACAGATGAAGTCGTTTGTCTCACCAACTTTATTTTTTTTTCCGGTATTTCTCCTTGTTTTTACGTATCGTGCGATAGCAGTGAGCTTAGTTCCGATTTCTACCACCGGATAAAAACATATGATGCTGCAAGTACTGAATGACGTCAGAGCGTTAGGGATAGGCTTAGCCTAATATATACACTAGGTTTTATTGCTAAAGCAACAACGAATCAATTCCAAATCCTGAGGTCTTACGATCTGTGTGTGATACTTGAAGCACTTAAGATTAACATGCTCTAAATTCCGTCGTTTTATAAGTTTGTCTGCCTACCTAAATATCTCGTTCTTTTAACTTTTTTAGTATTGTCTTCAACCGAAAAAGTTCTCCCTTACGAGTTTCAAAAATGTACTAGTTCCCTATTGATGAAAAAAAGTTAACGAGAATTTTAATTTGTCTAATTTTTCTCAAATCCACTCAGTCGTTTCCCCCTTTAGAAAATGAAATTGTAGTGTTGCTTGCCGGTATCTAAATTTCAGATGCAATGTAAAAAACCTGAGTTTCGTCTTGATAGGGGGTTGTGTTATTTTTCCTGAAATTAGAAAAATCATCAGAAAGTGTTGTGCCAGTTATTTGGGTCTTCTTAATATCAATTCCCCTATCTAACTTCTACTGACCCTGTGTTCTCGATGGAGAAATCCTTAACGTCTTCAGTTCATTCTCGTCTTTTCAAATTTTGCAAATAATCTGCTAACATTCCAATGGGTATAAACAAAGTTTTATTCGAATTTCGAAATACTTCCTTTTTCGTCCCTTTTTGCGTAAGTTTTATTTAGTATTTCCACCATGTATATCTTTTACAGCTGCAAATAACATTTGTGTCGCCTACATAACTAACCTTTTTTTCTCTTCAACCATTCTGACACCCCCTTTAACACCTTTTTATTACCTCTCATGTTATTTTCATTGTACAAATTGAAAGTCCTAAAATAGACCACAGTTCTGCGGAACTGTCTTTCAATTTTAAACCATTCTGAACCAATTTCTAAATCACTGCTTATACTGCTTCCTGTTTACAATATAGATGCTTTACTATTAATTCAGTTACAAGCACCTGAAAATTTTTCTTTGTTATTGTGTAAAATAATTTGCCATTTAGACTCGTCAAGCAGTTTGTAATTTTCTGTAAAATATCAACTGAACACTGAAAGATTTGCATTTTTTATTATGAGTTGAAAAAGGAAAACTTGGCAATGATATCAGTCATTCTGTTCCGAAGTCATAACACTGCTATTCGGATGTATATTTACAATGATAAACCAGTTAAACATACACCAAAGATCCAAAATATTATGACCAGCGCGTCTTTATGAAAATCGAAGCAACTGCAGGTCAACGGCGCGTGTGAAGGTCATCAAACGGTATAAAAAATACCTGATACTGAGCTCTGTAAATCAGTATTGTTCTTGTTCTTCAGTTAGGAAAGGCAGCTGACCTAAGCGAGTTTGCCCAAGGCCAGACGACTGGGTCAGAGCATTTCCTATACCGCAAAGCTTGTGAGGTGTTCATGGTCAGCCGTGGTTAGTTCCTTCAAAAAGTGGTCCGAGGAGGAAAAACTACGAATCGCAGGCAAGGTGTGGGCCGACCACAGCTCATCAATGCTAGAGGAAACGAAAACTATCTATATGGTATAAGCCAAGAGAAGGGATGCTGTGGCGGAACTCCACGGTAATTTGAATGTTGATTACTGGAGTAATGTGTCACAACACACAATACATCGAACCGTGCTGAAAATGAGAGTGCCCATACTAACCTCGGCTCATCGTCAAAAGTGTCTACAATGGGCTCACGGGCATTAAAACCGGACCTTGAATGATTGCAAGAAGGTCGTCTGGTCCGACGAATCTCGTTTCCTATTGCACCATGTGGACGGCCGAGTAGGCCCGTGTACGTTGATTAGCTCAAAATGTGCTGGCACCAGGATTCCCCGTAAGGCGAAAATAAACCGGTGGAGGAAGTGTAATGCATTGGGCAATGTTCTGCTAGGAAATCCTTGATCCACTCGTTCATATGCAAGAAACTATGACGTCTACGACCTAGCGTATCTACGCTCTCTTTATGAGAGTGATGAAATTGGAATAAACACACAGCCTTAAATTGCAAAAAAAAAAAAAGAAAAGATCAAGAATGAGTCTGAAATTCTTTTGTCCGTGTTTCTTTTTTTCTTCTTCGTTTTGGGATCTAGTAATTTCTCTTTTGTGGTGTATTTGATGTTCAATGATTTTATTTTGATATATATATATTATTTCATTTTAGTGTAAACATTTTCGTAGTGTGTTCTTGATATTCTTACCTTTTCGCATATTTTCGATTATTGCTAAACACCTGAAATGTAGGAGCTAGTTTTGATAATAGTCTTTTTTTCACGTACTTTGAGAAAAAAAACGAGCTTCCTTCTCGAATTCAAAATTTCTCTCAATGAAGAATATGTAACAACCTTCAGAAGAAGATAAAATGTTTAATCTGTTTCATTACTTTTTTTTGTATAAATTATGATTTTAGTATTGTTTGTAAGCCAGTTCTGTCAGTTAGAGAATTAGCGCCATTTTGAAAATTTGTCCTTGAAGTTCGTCCCTCGAGCGCCAACTTTATCTCCCAAATCTTGTTGCTAGGCTAGACTCGTGACCCACAGTTGCGTAAGTGGCCTTTTCTCTGTGATAGGCTCGTTTCTATCCGCCCCCCCCACACACACACACTTCGCATTCTTGCTCCTCAGAACTAGTAGAATTGAATGTTCGAAATTATTTTTAAGCAATCAGCAGTTGCCAGCTGGAAAGACGCGAGTGTTCTAAAGAGGGCATTCTTTACATAAGCTCGGAGGAGTTAACTTTTCCTGTTTTGGATCTTCAAAATGGAGTTGTAGGCAACTTAAAAACAATTCACGACGGGAAAAAAAATTTCTTCCTCGACATGGTGCGAGCCATCGGCCAAAACTTCGCGGAGCAATGTATCTGCCCTTGAACTAGTTCGGTCGTGCTTAGAAACCATATCATAGACTGGCGCTATTCCCCGTCTCACGGCTTGCCTCCCTAATGACTTGGCCACTTTAGAGATGCAAAAATGTAGAAGGTGTTTGGGCCCCAGCCAATTAAGAAAAGGGTTCCGGAACTTGCTAGAGACGACAATCGGAGAAAGGACGGTGACATTCGGTTTCTCCTACACCTGATAAGAGACCTGATACATCAAAGCCTTAGTTCAAGTATCCCGAAAAGCGATGGCATCCGGGATTTCCTCAGAGTGGTTCTTCTTTCACTCAGGCAAGATACCAATCAAGGTGCCAGCGGTACTCTTAAATTTTGGTCGAGGCGACCATAGACATTTTTTTAGTTATGACTATCCACTGAATTTTTTTTTTTTTTTTTTGAGCGCCCTCTTTTCTTTATTGTGATGGACTTCGAAAAGAAATTATGAATCAGTGAAAGAGAGCACGGCGAGAACAGAAAATCGCCCTGATGTTATGGAAATGAATTTTACTTTCTTTTTCGAACGATGCTTTCCGGGTAGAAAAATGTGATTTTTGGACATTCGGTAAAACGATAGTTTAAAGTTGCAGTCAAAATTAAACAGGAGAGTTAAACGAAAAGAAAATTTTCATGTATCACAAAAATTGCATTTTCAAATTTGTCAGATGTTGGTCTAAAGAAAATGTGCACACTGAAATAAGTATAGTATATCAAGTCACGTAGCTGATCTTTAGGAGAAATCGAGCTCACAAGTGGTTACAAAATTAAAAAAACATATATACAAAACTTAGCCAACTTATAAAAGTTGAAATTAAGAAGCTGCAAATTTTTTTGTGAAATTTTGGTCAGGTTTTTTTAATGTAAAAGCAATAAAGGGTTCAAATTTTGTGATAAAAGGAAATTCGAATAGTGCACTACAGCGAGAAAAATAGTAATCAATATATAAATTTCATTGTACATTCATTTATAGCTATGTTTTAATTTATTTTTCTAAGCGTTGTATATGAAAGTTTGCATTTGCTTATGGAAAACGCCGAAGCTTCGAGCAACACTCTTTTGGTTATAAAACTGATTAATTTGATGGTGTAAATGAAAATAATCCAACAGATATCAACAGAATGGTCTAAATTGTAAATTTGGTTTTTTCGAGCAAAGAAAATATCTCATTTTGACAAAAGTAAGAATTGGTGTGTTACGAGTTTCCAGCAACTACCCCTTCAAAATTGAATTTAGACTAACTGACCTTTGACGTTTTGGCCATTTGGGTGTTGCAATATTATTTTTTATTTCCTTGTTTTTTTGTTGTTGTTAGCGTTGGTAACAGAAAAATGATCATGAAAGAAATACGGGATTACGCCATATAATACAAATTTTGAAGATGACAATCCGATTTTTGACGTAAATGTGACAAGGATGGTAAGTCAGATAATATCCGAAAACTTGAAAGTTTTCATCGTCCTGGAGCAGGACTCGAACCCGCGTCTCCCAGAAAACGCCTAGGTATGCTAGGCGTGTTCTGGGAGACGCGGGTTCGAGTCCCGCTCCAGGTCGATGAAGAAAAATGATGTTGATCTACAGTTCTTATTTCTAAAATAAATTTAGCTACAGTTTCCTTTAAAAAAATGGGGGGAGGGGATTACAATAAAGATAGTCGAAGTTGGCTTTCAAAAAGAATTGAATGATTTCAGCATGTTTTTGTATTCGTATTCTATGACCTGATCAATTGTCTGAATCACCTCTGTCATCAGCAGAGTATATTTGGGATTCGTGTCTGGGGTATTAAGGCACAAACGTCAATGTATCGTTAAATACATTTATTTTCCGGCCATTTAAATTAGCAGTTTAAATTCCTGCACTTATTTTAGTGTTTCTTCTTTTTCTTTTTTTTTTTTTTGTTAAACTGTCTTGATTTTTAAAAAAAAAATTTTTAACAGTAACCTCACTCGTTAAATGTTTATTCTTTATTAAGAATAACTATTTTTATTTATCAGTCAACCAGACATCACAGATTATATCTATAACGCAGGCCAGGTACGTCGTTTCCTGGCAACCGTATGAATGGATGTGCCTGGTATACCGCTAGAGGGATACCTCTAGTAATGCCGGTTTTCAGAAAGAAAATGCACCATGCCACACTTCCCGGATTGTTCAAGGATAGTTCGCGGAACATGAGAAGACTTCCAGGTGTTGTCCTGGCCAATCTGCGGGGGCTGAACAACGTAACTAACAAGAGTTCAAGGATGTCTTGGTAACGTAATGGTACCAGATACTACAAGATACCTTTAGAAATCATGTGGCGTCTTTTTCGGCGGCAGGTGGAGGACAAATATCATATATTTTTACTCCTCGGTATATATCATTCCCACTGAGTTCACAGTAAAATTATATTAATAAACGTAAATAGTTTTATTAAATGATATCTAAATTGTTATTCAGTTTAATTACAGATCTATTTCTTAAAATACAAAATAACCACAGTTGAACATACCATATACAATTTCGGAACTAATTCCCCAGGATTCTTTTCAACTTGAGAACCATCAATGACATCGTACTGAGGAATGTAAACACATGCATCAACCGGTGGTTCTAAGAAGACAAGGATACACATTTTAAAAGGTTTAATACAATGCAGCAGTTATTTTTTAAGTTCAGTTTTACAAAAGTGAATAATCCCATAAAATTTATCTCTACAGGGTGTTTATCTTATTTGTAAACAATTATACTTAGGTTATTATCGTAGTCGTTGCATATGGGTAGCTGCTGATACAAAATAATGACATACTCAGGGCCTCTCTCTCAAATTACAAAGCGTAAATTAAGAAATTGCTTGAGTAACATGTAAGTGATTGATAACGATGCACGGTAAGCATTAGAATTTATTATGATCGTGCGAAAGTTCTTTAACCACCGACATTCCGTATGCTAGGTGAGATAATTTGCCCTAAAAATTTAGCTAATACAATAAATTCCTCTGACACTCAGAAATAAATCATTCTATATCCCGATTCGCACAAGACAACAGATGTTTAATCAATACAAAATAGGAATAAAGACGTCACTTTCAGGATGCACACACAAAAAATTAAGAACAGGAGACGCGCGTAATGTCCATATTCTTAATTCGTCACCGCAGGCTTAATTTTGGAGCACAGTTCTGAAACTGTTTAGATAGTTACACTGATACCAAGCACAGTTCTCGTAGTTTTAAATATAAGTGTACGTCACAGTGGGATCTTCTGTTTAAAGATCTCACTGGACGTACACTCTAATTTAACTTTCCTTTTTAGTTTCTTTATCTATGTAAATTTGAGTTCCTTCCCCTTAGCGTTTTTCAAACTTAACGTGATATTTTCTCTCTCGCAAGAGTATGGTTGGCAGCACCTTGAGGTCAGAACGTATGACTTGTGTATGTGTCTGATGAGAACTGAACGTTATGTAATGTTTGAGCAGTGTGGATGTTATAATGTTAATTGTGCAAAAGGTGTTGAGTAATTAAAGTTGTGTCTATTTAAAAGCTGCGTATTGTGCTGATATATATTTTTTATCATTAAGAGTTCTACCGATTAAGGTTATTTAGTTTTGAAGTTTACTATTAATCTGATACGTTTAACGTCCAACGTGAAGTGTTCTGTTCTATTGGAATATTAGCGTTTCACAGATCTGTCAAAAGAACAAAGGAATCAATCTGTAAGAGACTTTTTCTTGACGTTTTCTTGGAAAACTCCTGTTTCATTATAAGGTACGTTATTAAGAACTGATTTATGTAGTGTTCAGTCAGCCATAATTCCACGAAAATTACATAATTGGCGCCCGAACGTTTGCTTGGAACCCCCGTTTTTCCCTTGCTCGTTCATCATTATGCAAGCTCAAGACATGCAATTCCCCAACTCCTTCGAGCGGGCTTGTCATGCTTCGTTACCCGAGGCTCTTGATAGTAACAGAATCAGGCAGAATTATGAAACTTGTGGTTTTGACTTTTCAGATTCCAACTTTGATGATTTCGTTAATAATGTATCCGCCAGATCAACCTCAATTTCTCACGTTAATCTTAATTCAACCGTGGACAGTGAGCTCACAAGTGGACATTTCCCAAACTCCAGTTGCTGCACAAACATGAAGCAAAATATAAACCCATTGTGTGCCACATACCGGATCTACTGTCTTTAATGGTGCAGGGGATCATTAAAATTCTTACAGGACTCGAAAAATCATTTTGACCTTTATAATATCCCCGAAGATTGTCAAATCCAAATCGCCGGAACCTGTATGAAAGAAGCAGCATAAACATGGTACCGGCAATGGCGAAAGTTAATTCATGGAGTTTCCTATGCTCAGTTTCGTGCTGACGTTTTAGAAGTATTTCCATACGGTTTAACCAAAACAGACATAGCTCTAAAGCTGTTTTCCAGGCGTCAGCGAGCTACTGACAGTCCTGTTTCATTTGCCCTGCAGACAGTTCGGCTCTATAGATTATGGGATCCACAGACCTCATATCCTGATATTCTCGACACCCACCTACAGCAGCTAAACCCTTTCGTAAAGGATTTTATTGAGGTTAGGAAGCCTCGTACTGTTTGTTCCTGAAGGGCCGTACTGTTTGTTCAAGTCAGGCCTATCGCTGAGTTTCAAATGCCAAGGAGTTTTCACGATTTTGGGTTACGACTGGCTCGTACCAACAGTTCGTCCCTGGTTATGCAAGCCTTGGTGAGCCTCTATATGCTTTGAAAAGGAAGCATACAAAGTTTATTTAGACATGAGAAGCAGATAGAGCTTTTACTGATCTTAAAGCTGCATTGATGTCTCTCCCAGTTCGTTTTTTAAAGCTGCATTGATGTCTCTCCCAGTTCGTTTCTTAAAGCTGCATTGATGTCTCTGCCAGTTTTCCTGATCATACGGAAGCTTCGGGAGTTGTTCTTCGGGCAGTATTATCTCAAAATGGTCATCCAATTGCTTATGCTTCTCGAACCTTGTCTAAAGCTGAACGTAATTACTCAGGTACAGAAAGAGAAGTTCAGGTGTTATTTAAATCGTATACAAGTTAATATTATTACGGTTCATTCTGCTTTTCACTATCTCAATACTGCAAAACTTTGTCTAGCAGACTTCTGAAATGGTCTCTGAAGTTACAAGAGTACCATATACAGATTAGATATCAAGCTGGGAAACATATCCAACTGCCATTCGCTTTGTATCGCTGTCCGGACAGTGAGGTTCTCACGGAGAGGAGCCTATCTCTCCTTTTCTTTTATCAGACATTACTTCTCGTGAACAAATCATGGCAGAACTTTCTAATGATCCGGACTTTGGGGAAATATATCATTATTTGTTGGCAGAAGCTCCTGACCAAGCTGACCCCTCCTCAGCTGGGCGGTCTCAAAATTTTGAAATAATTGATGTCTTACTATATTATAAAACAGATGCATCCTCTCACGCGGAATATCCTCCGGCGTTGCCTCAAACTCTTCGAGTGGCACTACTGCATGAATTTCATGACCTACCTTTTGCCAGTCATTTGGGCATACGCAAAATCCGAGCAAATCTCCATGATGTTGCTTACTGGCCGGATATGTATCAAAGCATTGTCGCTCACATTCAATCTTGTGATTATTGTCAAAAGTATAATTATAATAATAAACGACAGCCCGGTCATTTAATATCTAGCTGTAGTAAGCATGTCTTAGATGTATTATCTGTTGATTTATTAAGGCCTCATCCTACAATATATCTCTTAAACAACAAGCTCGCTATATATTAGTTATAACCGATACCTTTTCTAAATGGGTAGAAGCTTTCCCATTAAAACAGCTACGGCGGATATTATTTGTGCGATATTAGTCAATGAAATATCTGTCCGATTTGGGGCCCCGAAAATTTTAGTTACGGACAATGGCGCTCAGTTTATTTCTGATTTATTTAGTCGAATGTGTGCGAGGTTACAAATTAAACATACATTTATTTCCCCTTACCATGCTCAAGCTAATCCTACCGAGAGGGTAACCGAACTTTTATAAAAATGATTGCTACAATTGTTAGAGACAATCATGAGCTTTGGGACGAACCCTTGAATTTTTTATGTTTTGCCCTTCGCTCATCAATCCATGAAAGTACCAAACTCACTCCCGCAGAAGTCTTTTTGGGTCGTAAAATTCGTACACCATTTGAAAACCTTACGCGAACTATCAATGAAATTCATCAAAGACCAACTCCTGACTCTGTACGAATATTAGCAGCTAAAGCACATGTGGCAATGATGCAGGCTCATGCAGCACAGACCCGTAATTATTAACTAAACCCGTAGAGAACCAAATCTGATGGTCAGAGATTTAACATTACTCAAAGTCAAAACGCATTTTCAGTCCTCAGTCACCCATACTCTTGTTAAGACGTTTGCTCCATTGTATGACGGATCTTTTGAAGTAACTAAAATTTATAACAATAATGTGGTTTTAAAGAAACCTGATAATGAAATCCTGTTTGCACAACACGAAAATATTTTGTTCGACACTCAAATACAATCCCCAAAACACATGCACGTCAGCAGTCAGGGTCCCATGAGGCTGAAGACATTGACCCTACTCCTGTTTTTCTTCAATGGAGGATCATTAATGTTCGACGACCACTAGATGTCTATTCGCAGGACATTTCCGTCTCACCACCTTCATTGAGTACTACAGTCTTTCTTTTGCAAAGCCTAACATTACTTCTGCGCCTACTTCTTTTGCGTTTTTCAGAATAGAAGCCCCTTCACCTACAGCTCATGTTTCTTCGAATACTTCACAATCGTCGATTTGTGTACGGCGAGGTTCTATTTCGTCTACTACTTTGGCATATTCTCCAAGCCATACCGAAATTGCATCTCATTACAAGGTATCTTTTCAAACTACTACGAAAAGTGTTAAACGAACTCTACATTACATTTCAAGCTTTACGGACACTATAAATTCTGCTGATAATATCAAGTGTCTCCTTGTTCACTCTCCACTTCTTTAGGCCCTGTGAGTGCCTTACAAACATGTTCTGATCTTAGTGAATGTGTTCCATATTCTCACATTGCTAGTGAAGAGCCCAAACGTCAGACTACAGCAGCGTCGAAACGACCTGCTACCCCGACAACATCGATGGGACCAAATCGTCAATCACCGCCTAGTGCTTCACCGCCAGTATCGTCCCCCAACTAGACTAAAATCCAGCTTGTCTTCAGTGGATTCATTGCCTCGACGGAGTTGGAAGCAACCTCCATTGCACCCTCTTAAATTCCGTCCGTGGCGTTTGCGGTCAGCTCGGACGTCGCCAAGGTCTACCTCAACGAATCTTCCCAAACGACGTAAGCGACCGAAGTGTTTCACACCGAACCGGCGGCCAGCAAAACGACCCGCAGTTCCAGAAACATCTGATCGAGTCTTCTTATGCTTCACTTCAGGACACCTGCAGCTTTGTCCGAGGACAGCCCGGGGCCAGCCATCAAACAGATGTGCATTCCAAGCGCCGGTAGTTGCTGAACAAAATATTGTGTCCAGATTTTCTGACCAGGTGAGATCTCATCTCTTCAAACGGGGTGCAATACATGCATTATCTCCCCATAGGCCGACCAAACGAATACCTACTAAAGTAGCCTACGCTAGTAGAGTCTAAAGTGTTCTTACATATGTGTATCTTGTACACGCAAAGTTACGTCGTAGCACAAGTTTTCAGTTGTTTTTTGTTGTGGCCCCACACAATTTTTTTCTTTCAGTGTTTATCCAATACTCGTGAACTGGTAAAGATATGTCTATTTATAACTTACACGAAAGAGAGGTCATCGCTCTTTCCACGTTAACAGGTGACTCACGGAAAAATTCTCATCGGCCGCCACCGGGAATCAAACCCAGGGTCTTCCATTTACGCGCCGCACATGGTACCACTGCACCACAGCGGTCTCGAATGCTCCAGTCTCACATGTGATTAACTGCCCAACCACATGGCAGGTAGCTTCATGGAGCCCCGCCCGTACAATGCTGGGGATTCACCAAAGATGGAAAGCAGCACCAGGACAAACAATTAGGAGGCGAATAAGTAATTAATTCATAAACTCGACGTGGATCAGGAACACCAAACGGAAATCATTAGCTTTTCATCTTTGGTGAATCCGCAGCATTGTGTGCGGCTCCATGAAGCAACCTGTCATGTGGTTTGGCAGTTAATCAGATATGAGTCTGGAGAATTCGAGGCCGTTGTGGTGCAGTGGTAGCATGTCCGGCGCATAACTGGAAGACCTTGGGTTCGATTCCCGGTGGCGGCCGATGAGAATTTTTCCATGACTCACTTATTAACGTGGAAAGAGCGATGACTTCTGTTTGGTGTTCCTGATTCTCGTCGAGTTTCTGAATTCATTATGTAGCACTTAACCTATGACTTTGTAGTAGTTCTGCATGATTGTTTTCTGTTAAGTTTATGTAACGTGATTTCAAGATTGTTGATCAGCCTGTTTTAGTGTTTTTGCTGAGAGTTAAAGCTTGGTAGGGTTGTCGGATACGTATTGACAATTGTATTCTGCACTTCAAAGTACTATATTGTCAGTAATGTTCTTATATCAAAAATACGAGAGTACGCTTCTAGGTTGTTTCGAAGTTATGCAGTGCATAATAATACAGAGATGGGATATACACAGTCGAGTCACATTATTGTGACCAGCTCCTACTTTTGACGTCAACAGCGCGTAGCCAATAAAAGAAGGCACGTGTCGTGAGCTGGCTTGGAGAGTATATATGGTATGCTGTAGGCAATCTGAAAACATATCACTTGTTGCTGTCATGGATAAAAGGAGCGATTTATCAGATTTGCAAAAAGGGATGAGTATCGGCTTTCGGACCAAGGGTGGCAGTATTTCTGAAACAGCGCAGTTTGGGAACTGTTCACGTGCTGCTGTGGTTAAAGTGTATTGCGATTGGAGAAGTGGCACCATTGCGAATAAGCGACGTGGAAACTGCGGAGCACCCCGTGCCGTTGATACGAGAAGTGAACGTCGACTTCGAAGGTGCGTGAGAGCCGATTGACAGGCTACAGTGGAGCAACTCAATGGCCGAATGAACCAGGGGACTACCGGAAGTGTGTCTAAAACGGCAGATCAGCGAACCCTGCTGCGTATGGGGCTCCGATGCAGACGGATGGTCACTGCACCTATACTAACGAAGGTGCATCGGCAAAAAAGTTAGGAGGTGGTCACAATCTGGTGGGGACAGCGTTATGGTCTGGGGAATTTTTCCGTGGCATTTGCACGGCAGTATCGGAAATGGAACCTCTGCTGATTGGCAAATGATTGCTTTCTCCGATGAGTCACGTTTTCTGAACGGATGGACGTCGGCGTATAAGGTAAGAAACATCGGAGAGCAAACGCTCTTCAACCATTACTGGCAGAACACAAGCTGGTGGGGACACCGTTATGGTCTGGAGAATTTTTCCGTGGCATTTTCTGGGTCCACTCATACCTGTGGAAGGCACTATTAACCGAATTCGTTATGAATCGAACCTTGCAGAACACGTACACCAATACATGTTGACTGTCTTCCCGGGGGCGGATGGGGTTTTCCAGAACGACAATGCGATGTGTCACACAGCTAGAAATGTCCCAGAGTGGTTGGTCAAAGAGTGGAAAACTTCAAGTACTTTCCCTGGTTCCCAAATTCCGTAGACTTAAACCCAATTGAGCATCTGAGACCACCTCGATCGTGTTGTTCGCTCTATGGATCCTCCACCACGCACCCTCCAGCAGCTGTCAGATGAACTGCAGTCAGCATGGCTCCACATACCTGTGAACACCTTCCAGTACTTTATTGAGTCACTTCCAGTCCGTCAAGCTGCTCTCCGCACTGCACACTGCGGTTACTCTGGGTAGTAGCTGGTGGTCACAAAAATGTGTCTCAACAGTGTATGTGCAGTATTCAATACGTTTAAAGGCTTTGTGTAAAAACATGGTTCCAGAAAAAAAACTCAGCTGAAAGCAATTTCTCAATGACGTACAAAATATGTCATGTACACTGGCGTGCAAAAATTAAGGACGGGACGGTTTTTCGAAATTAACGTCGTACAGAAGTGCTCCACATCGACTCAAATCATACCATAATATCCCCAAGATGAAAGAATATGGGACAAGTGAGCAAAACCTTCCAAACAAGGAATCCACAAGATACACAGGCACTTTATTGAAAACGTAGCTTCGAGCACAACTGGACAGAAGACAGAAACGTCCATGTGACAAGCGGTTGCCAACAAAACTCCAGTCTTCAGTAAGGGATAAGATAACCCCTGACTGCGTTGCAGGATTTACAACATCTGTCCATGCTGAGGACGAGGTTGTCAAGGAGCTGTTGAGGCATCACGGCCCATTCCCCTTGTAGTGCAAATCGCAGCTGCGGAATCGTTGCTGGCGGCTGGTGACGTGCTGCCAAGCGTCTCCCGAGTAGGTCCCACACGTGTTCGATTGGATTTAGGTTCGGGGACCTTGCGGGCCAATCCATGCGGTGAATATCTTCACTCTCCAACAGCTCTGCGACAGTCACTGCACGATGAGGTGTAGCGTTGTCGTCCATGAAGAGGAACTCAGGACCCACAGCACCTCTAAACAGACGCACGTGAGGCCGGAGAACATCGATACAATAGCGGACACCAGTGACTGAACCACCTTGAACGATGTGGAGGTCAGTACGGCTACGAAGCATGATACCGCCCCAAACGAGAACTCCTCCACCTCCAAACCGGTCCCTTTCGATGATGTTGCAGGTGTGATTGCGTGTTCCCTGCTCTCTCCAGATGTGTATACCTCCAGAATCGCTCGTAGACTAAATCGGCTCTCATCCGTAAAGAGAACTCGACCCCATTGCGGATGAGTCCAGTTCTTGTGTTCCTGGCACCACAGAAACCGCCGTCTCCGATGAGCAGGCATTAATGGCACACACCTTACTGGTCGTCGTGCAAATAGACCACCTTTGTGCAGCCTCCTGTCCACGGTAAAAAGCGATAACGGACGTCCAGTTGTCTGTTGCGCGTGCTTTGCGATTTCACCTGCTGTCTTCCGTCTGTCTCTTATCACCTGTAGGACAATATACCTGTCGTCCGCCGCCGTGGTTGTTCGTGGACTACCAATGCTAAACTTTCGGACAGCTGTTCCTGTCGTTTGAAATGCTCTCTAAGCTCGTGAAACGATGCTGTGAGCGATCCCGAACTCCACGGCCACACTAGTCCCACTTCGACTTTCTTCCAACTTCCCAATGACGCGACCTCGGGTAATATCATCCAGATGTCGTATACTGGATTGTCTGTTGGCTATATATCACACGGTGATAGCAACTTGACGCCGTTCAAACCTATATGCACAGTGCAATAGCTTTCACCAAGTTGCTGAGCGTACACCGCCCGTGTGCTTTATACCCTTGTAACACTCCCCCCTTTACGTCATGCTGCATAAATGCGCATTCCCTACCGTACCGGACCCTTGTCTATCTCCTGAGTGGTCTTTCGGTCCGTTCTGCCTGCTCGTTCCGCTGTTATGCTAATTTCTCCTCTTCGTCCTTAATTTTTGCATACCAGTGTACCTTGTTCTTCAAGTTCTTGTCAGTGTGTTTGATTGGTGAGTGCCTAGATTATGTTTCGGATGGTTGGACCTCTATAAAATTGTTAGGTTCTTCATAATAAAAATAAAATAAATAAATAAAATAAAATCCCTTCGCCTGAAAAAAAAAGAAATTAAGGGGGACATGATGTGACGTATAATCTAATTTAACTTTCCTTTTTAGTTTGTTTCTCTATGTAAATTTGAGTTCTTTCTATTAAACGTTCTTCAAACTTAACGTGATATCTTCTCTGTCGCAAGAGTAGGTTTGGCATCACCTTGAGTTCAGAACGTTTGACGTGTGTATGTGTCCGATTAGAACTGAACGTTATATAATGTTTGAGGAGAAGCAAAAGTGTGGAGATGGTGGACGTTATAATTTCAATTGCGGAAGAGGCATTGAGTAATTAAAGTTGTGTTTGTTTAAAAGCTGCGTATTGTGCTATGTTTTTATCATTAAGAGCTTTATCGATTAGTTATTTATTATATAACTACTATGATATGTATTATATAACTATATTTCATATGTTTTTATCATTAAGAGCTCTACAGATTTGTTATTTATTTTTGAAGTTTACTACTAATGTGATACGTTTAACTTTCGACGTAAAGTGTTCTTTTCTATTGGAATAATAGCTTTTCATGGATCTGTTGAAATAATAAAGGTATGAATCTGTAAGAAACTTTTTCTTGATGTTTTCTTGAAAGACTCCTGTTTCACTGTAAGTAAAGTTCTTAAGAACTGATTTATGTAGTGTCCAGTCAGCCATAATTCCACGAACATTACACCACATATAGCAGTCGTCCTATTCTGCTAAGGTAATGCAAAGATGCGAAAAATTACAGGATACTTACAAGTCCTTGTTTTCTCTTAAAGTCGATTTGTACTTGGTGACTGTAAGTAGTAAGGATCTGAACCCTTCATAGGTTATGATCCTTGTTACTTAGTCTCTTTCCACAGGTCTGAAGTAAAAATCTGGTCATGAACTTGAGCAACTTGTTCGCTGCTGCGACGTGTTGCAAGATTTCCTTCTGGGAATAGGCCGTTTAGCTGCCGTTCAGTTGTAATTTACTCGTCAGGATGCTCACTTCATCCATTGTTGCGGCTAGCGTCGTGCTCTACCGTTCATCATCGTATTCTTCATCATCATCATCATCATCTATCATCTTATTTGGGTATTCTTCATCCATCGTTGCGGCTAGCATTCTTTCCACCGCCAGTATAATACGCTATCGCCCTGTATACCCGGTAATTCCGCTTATTGTTTAATAGACCCAGGACACTTCTCCCTCTTGGCCTCAGAAATTGTTTTTTAAATGCAGTTCTTCGCCGTCTACAGCACAGTAGGTAAACTTTTTCACCAACTCGGGCATCAACGCCCGTCTGACCCTTTCCTCTGCTATTCGATTTCCAACTTTCACCCTTATTGCTGTGACTTCTTTTTTCTTCCTCTAGCTGTCACTTAATTTCTTTCCTCTTCCTAGCCTCTCAGGATGTGAAAGCCACTCACACTGCGTTCGAAATGTGACCCCTTTCAGTGACACACACAGCCGCCAATAATATTGTTCGATTCTCTTTAACAGTCACTTCTGCTTTCGAAAATTGCTATAAAGCAGGGATGGTCAAACATTTTGGGTCCTGGGACTACTTTCGTTCTTAGTACACATTGGCGGCCGACTAATAAATTAACTGACGAGATTCGTAGGGTGGGGGAGGGAACCTGGCCAGGACATCATAACAAACACCACAAAATGAAATAATTACTTACATTTGAAGCGTAGAAAATGCATTTAAAACAATACAAAAAAGAATAATTAAAGAAAAGGGGAATAATGAAACTCCTCTTCGATCTAAATGAAAGAGAAAATGTATTCAAAATAAAAACAAAGAAATTAGGGCAACTGCAACATAGTAAAAAAGTTGAAAATGTTTTAGGTGTAAGTTCCCTTACATTACTATTTTCCAGGCATATCTCTTTAAAGAAAATGAATACTGCTATAACACACAAGCTTCCTTTATAAAAGACTTGCATTCGGAATTGTGACCTAAAGAAATCATCGATGGCTAAACACTGTTACGAAAAGGACCATAAATATCTCTTTGAAAAAGCAAAACTAATTGACAAGCCAGATTTAACCACCAAACTTGATATTTTGGAAGCTTTTCATATATATCAGACATCTTCGCAATTTGTTAATGACATGGTATCCACCCCATTTCTATCAAGCGCGTGGAAGCATCTAACCAAAACACGCGACTGTAAACACCATTTATGATGTCATATACAATTTGAATATTTACGTGCCATTCGTCCTGATGAAGCTAGGTCACTACCCAACAAAACCATGGTTGGATTGAAAAAATAAATATTTGTGACAAACTACGTTGTACCCTGGCGTGCAAAAATTAAGGACGAGACGGTTTTTCGAATGTAACGTCGTGCAGAAGTGCTCCACATCAACTGAAATCATACCATAAGATCCCCAAGATGTAAGAATATGTGACAAGTGAGCAAAGCAGTCTAAGCAAGGAAATCCAAAAGATACACAGGCACTTTATTGAAAAGGTAGCTTGGAGCACAACTGGACAGAAGACAGAAACATCCATGTGACAGGCGGCTGCCAAGAAAAACCCAGTCTTCAGTAGGGGATATGATCACCCCTGACGGCGTTGCAGGATTTACAACGTCTGTCCATGCTGAGGACGAGGTTGTCAAGGAGCTGTTGAGGCATCGTGGCCCATTCCTTTTGTAGCGCCAATCGCAGCTGCGGAATCGTTGCTGGCGGCTGGTAACGTGCTGCCAAGCGTCTCCCAGCCGCCCCGGTGGCGCAGTGGTCTAAGCGATGGCCTCTGATCATTCGTCCGAAAGAGGTCCGGGTTCGGATCCCGGTGAGGCATGGATGTTGTGTTTGTCTTACAGCACTGGCTCTCTCCCTTCCCTGGAACCAGTGACTCTACATTAGGGACGGGCGACTTCTTATAGCCCATTGAGTTGCTCACGGTGGTCGTTACACCTCCAATCCAAAAAAATCAAGCGTCTCCCGAGTAGGTCCCACACGTGTTCGATTAGATTTAGGTCCGAAGACTTTGCGGGCCAATCGATGCGTTGAATATTTTCACTCTCCAACAGCTCTGCGACAGCTATTGTACGATGAGGTGTAGCGTTGTCGTCCATTAAGACGAGCTCAGGACCCACAGCACCTCTAAACAGACGCACGTGAGGCAGGAGATCCTCGGTACAATAGCATACACCAGTAACTGAACCTCCTTGGAAGATGTGAAGGTCAGTACGGCTACCAAACATGATACCGTCCCAAACGAGAGCTCCGCCACCTCCAATCCGGTCCCTTTCGATGCTGTTGGAGGTGTGATTGCCTGTTCACTGCTCTCTCCAGATGTGTATACGTCCAGAATCACTCGTCAGACTAAATCGGCTCTCATCCGTAAAGAGAACTCGACCCCATTGCTGATGTGTCCAGTATTTGTGTTCCTGGCACCACAGAAAACGCCGTCTCCGATCAGCAGGCGTTAATGGCACACACCGTACTGGTCGTCGTGCAAATAGGCTACCTTTGTGCAGCCTCATGGCCACGGTAAAACGCGATAACGGAAGTCCAGTTCTCTGTTGCATGTGCCTTGCGATTTCTTCCGGTGTCTGCCGTCTGTCTCTTCTCGCCTGTAGGAAAATATATCGGTCGTCCGCCGCCGTGGTTGCTCGTGTGCGACCATTGCTAAACTATTATACAGCTGTTCCTGTCGTTTGAAATGCTCTACAAGCTCGAGAAACGATGTTGTAAGCGATCCCGAACTCCTCTGCCGCACTAGTCACACTTCGACCTTCTTCCAACTTCCCAATGACGCGACCTCGGGTAAAGTCATCCATATGTCGTCTACTGGATTGCCTGTTGGCCATATCACACGGTGGAAACAACTCGACGTCGCTGAAACCGATGTACACCGTGCAGTAACTTTCACCGAATTTCTGAGCGTACACCGCCCGTGTGCTTTATACCCTTCCGACACTGCCCACCCCCGTACGTCATGCGCATGCCCTACCTTACCGAACCCTGGTCTATCTCCTGAGTGGTCTTTCAGTCCGTTCTGCCTGCTCGTTCCGCTGTTATGTTAATTTCTCCTCTTCGTCCATAATTTTTGCACACCAGTGTACTATCTTAATATATATATTTCGGATTTATTTTTAAAATCACTGAAAAGAACTTCTCCCGCTTTACAGAAAGCCTCTTTGATGAGTTCTCTGTCTTCAAATGGTTTTTTTGTCTCATAAGTACTTCGGTAATCTTGAATGACGCTAATGTCATTGCTTTTGATTTACTGTTAGTCTTTGTGAATGCAGAATGCTGTGTGTTCAAATTTGATTTAAGTTCACGAACTTTAGTCTTTCGAAGTTCACTACCACTTGGGAAACGCGTTATGAATGTTTTGTGAACGGTTTTAAAATGTCTTTCAACGTTCTCTTTATTACGCAACGCAACACTGGAGTTGCAAATAAGACAAACACACTTATCTTTAACCGTAATAAGTACTCTTCCTCCCATTCACTAAGATAGTGATAAGTTTTTACTTTCTTATTACTACCGTCTGTTGCACTCATATTGATCAAAGTGTACCAAATAATGCGGAAGACTCACACACAGACAAACAGCAGCAATGCACTCCACTGAACAGTAAGTCCAGTGCTACGCTGTCTCCCCGAGCTGAATCTACGACACGCATGTGCAGTGCGAGAGAGCAGCAGTCAGGGAGAGGGAGAAACATTTGGTACCGCCGCCGCCGAGTCGTAACGTATTTTTAGAGTACTGGAAACCAAGAAAATTCGCTGCATTTCCAAAGGCCTGGATCCTACGTTTGAGTTGCCTTCAGAAACGTGACCATACCAAAATTCCGCAAATAATACGATTTTTCACAGCGGGCTACCAGTTTTCGCCCTGCGGTCGACGCTTTGGCAATCCCTGCTATAAAGTCTCGTACAAGCCTTTCACTCTTAACGACTTTAAAAAATTTCTCCGTATAGAAGAATAGGATTCTGACACTTCGGTGGTGGAAACCTCGATGTGCCTGTCGCACTAAACCGTGAGGATTTCGTTTCGGCTATGCATTACGCCTACGTTCCACCCTATAATAACAGACCAATTTTTGGTTTATTTCACTTCTTAGGGCCGCTACAAGCCTTCTGATTGTTTTTAGAATTATCACTGTCCTCGCATTTTGCTGAGGAATTTTTCTGCGTAAGACACCAAAAATCGCTAACAATATATAGTTATCAACATTTCGCAGGAATTTTCACTTCCCTTTTTACTTTCATATCTTTAACTCCCACTTTGCATCAGAGTTGATTCCCGTGTAGATTATACTTATGTAAGAAAATATGGGTTTCGCTTTTGGTGAGTTTAAAGGACCCAGTGAGAGCACATGACTAAAACAAGTGACCACTTGTCATATAGAGAAACGGGATCAGCACTAGTGTGAACAGAGGTCTAGTAGATTAGAACCTCAGCCCCTTGTCTTCCATGAAAAATTAGACCAACAGAAAGAATTAAGGAATTCAGGTCTAAAGCTTCTGTGATTGAGTACCCAAAATCGAAAAACTTCCTTTTTACACTATTGTTATAAAAATTTGGCGAACGACGCAAATGATTGGTGAAGAAAATCCTGGACCATGGAGTATAATTTTTGTAGCTGCACTGTATAAATTAGATGAAGCTCACGCGAAAATTGTTCTTTTATTCTCTTATATCGAGTGTTTGATTAGGAAGCAGTATTTTATGGCGCATTTGCTAAGGTATTACAAATTTACCACAAGCAGAACAACTTAAACAAAGGGCTACGAATGACTGCACAGTGGGCGATCACTACCTGTGAAGGGATATTCTAGGAGAGAAAATAGCGAATCTGTTTGGTGGGACCGTGCTCTGAGGTCACATTAAGGTAGTATTGATCTTCTAGCTATGGCATATGTGAGAAACCTCCGATTCTATTTTTTTTTCTATTTTTTTATCGATTCTTTTAACGTATCTTTGCACTATTTTCGCAAACCAATGTATCCTTGCTCTGGATTTCGGATGAACAACAAAGTGCTTTACATATATGCCACTTTAAATGGATTAGTACGTTACCTAAGTTAGTAAGATGCACAGCAAAACAAAAGCAACCCACTTGAAGTAGATCAGAATGATAACTTACAAAACGGTGTCAGCTGTATGTACCTGCATGTTAAAATACTGGTACATGAATGAATATCATTGTACATGAATCCGAATATCAAGAAAAGTGATTTATGTCTTCACCGTCATACCTTTTATTTAGTAAGTACACTGCCGGACAATTGCTAAGGACGGATGACAATAGCAACGATAGCAACCATAAAATGGAAGGCAGGAAAATGTGGAAATTAGCATAAGTGCGGGATACAGTAAGACGTGCTGTGCGTATGCAAATTTTGGATTGCCGAACTTGTTCGAGACGTCATAGCGCTGATAAGAGATATATAGGATTTGACGCGTATTGACTGTTGTTGTTCAAACGCAAAGTTGAAAGGGAAAGAATCAATTGACGAACTTGAAATTTTCAGTATGTCTTCCCGACATCACCTAGATGATTTTACGCGTAGCCGTATTATTGGCAAGATTGAAGAAGGGTGAAAAATAGCAGATGTTGCCAGGGAGTTCGACGTCAGCCACAGTGTTGTTTCAAGGCTTTGTAAATCATTTCAAACAAATGGAGAGTGTAGCAAACGTCACGGGGAGGTCGTGTTCGTAGTACGACACCTGCAGAAGATCGGTACATAGTGCTATCAACAAAAAGACACCGGCACAGCACAGCTAGTTAGGTAGTAAATCGGTTTACGGCTGCTACTGGCCAGCGGATCTCCCGAAAAACTGTCGCCAGACGTTTGCATGAAGGAGGACTATACGTCCGCCGTCCTGTTGTGTGCATCCCATTGTCCAGATGTCACCTGCCCGTTGGCAATGGTGTCATCAACATCGCAATTGGACTGATAACGACTGGTCTGCTGTCCTTTTCTCAGATGAGAGTAGATGCAGTCTATCGTCTGATTGTCGACGACAACTGATCTGGCGTGATAGTGATACTGCATATTGTTCAGCAAACATACAGGAAAGGGACCGATATCCGTCATGTAGTGTCATGGTATGGGCTGGCATCATGATCAATGGCCATACGTCCCTCTATGTGCTTCCAACTGGGACTATGACTGGTCAACGATACATTAATGATGTTCTGCTACCTCATGTTTGCATATTCCGTGGTGCTGTCGGTGATAGATTCATTTTCATGGACGACAACGCAACATGTTATCGAACAGTCGCTGTCCAGGAGTGTCTTGAGAGCGAGGATATTGAACGCCTCGTATGGCCAGCACGTTCTCCAGATCTGAATCCCATTGAAAATGTGTGGGATGCTTTGGGGAGGAGTCTTGCTGGTCGCCAATGCCCTCCAATAAACAGGGACACCATCATCCGTGCACTGACAGAGGAATGGGATAAATTACCTCAACAGCTGCATGATAATGTTGTGCAAAGCATGACACGACGTGTGGAATCTTGCATCGCCCTCCATGGTGGCCATATCCCAAATTGACATCTTATGCCGAAACGCCTGCGGACGGTAATTGCATTTTTTTCACGTTTACGTATTCTGCACAAAATGGCCTGTTTGTCCCTTGAACACGTTCCAAAGCCTTCTGGATTTCAGAGCACAATAAATTGTCTTTCTTGTAATGTCCTGGCATTCTGACATTATTTTATTTCACTAGGCATCCAACCACACTTAATTTTTTATGCGCTATATAGCCGTTTATTATCCGTCCTTAGCAATTTTCCAGCAGTGTACTACAGTACATTAATTTAAAGTGTCATGGCGATTAACTGACAGCACTGGCAGCATGTGCTTTCGTAAGCAAGCAGAGCACAGAGGTAGAATCTGTCAAGATGGTCCACGTGACTAGAACGGAGATGTTAATATTTAAAGAGACTCCTAAAGGACATAAAACCACCTAAATACGTCGCAATTCTTAGTATTTTATTCTTAAAAATATTCTACTTAGAAATCAGTGAAATTTATGCTGGCCATCACCATCATTACCGTTATTTCAAAAAATTATGGGTACCTTACCTTTCATTAAAATAGTGAGCACCAATACTCTAGCTGAACACAAACAACCGCGACAATGGCGCAAGGGAAGTATCATTGCGGATGATATTCGAACTTTCTCTAAATTACACAGTTCAGTAAATTTAATGAAATAGAGTTTATAACCGTGCCATCCGAACTAGCGGAGGTTTTACTGAGAAAAACATTTCAACTTTTTAATTACAAACACTGCATGGAATTTATAAGCCATTTTATGGTGCATGTACGAATATAATTAAGAAACTATTAAATAAATTGAAATTGCTCTAATCTAAACAAAAATGCTACTATGAAATTTCACACACAATAAAAAAATGCATCATTGATCTGAATTGAACGTTCTGACATATTTCGTCTGGCATAGGCATATCCGGTTTTTTGATGTCAAATTTCTGTTTCAAAGACTGAGAAAAAGAAGCGTTTCCTCAAATAAAGTACTGTATTCCTAATTGCAGCACCTGATATTAACCAGTGGGTGTCACAAATTCAAGCAGGCACATTTTAACCAGGGAAGGAAATGACAATGAACCAGGAAAAAGCATTATAAAAAAATATGATATTAATGTACCAGAAAGGGGCTTAACTGCGGATGCTCAGGTATACTTTCATATGGGCTTCGATGCCTCTCTTGTGGAGGCGAAGTAAGTTATTTGGTTATTTGGACAAACTTAAATTTTGGCAAGCATAACGAAAGGTTAGGTCACAACTGGTAACACTAATTAACGAGTTTTATTTCCAATCTCAGACAAAATGATGCTTTCATCGCACAACTGGTAACATTGATTAATGCATTTTAATCTTTAAATATTTTTTTTTGTATCAGTTTAAGCTTTTGTTTGTGTAAAGAAATACCCTCGGATATAACAAGCATTCCCACGTGCTCTAGTAGGCGAGCTACCGCTGCTTGACAGAACAGCCGTGACAAGGCATTTGCGTAACAATTATTCAAGCAGTCTTCAAATTTACAGGTAATAGTGGGAGGCTTACTTAAGGCTTTCAAAATTCGTGTCATACTTATGTGATATTTTTAAATAAAAATCTAAGCAAAGCAACATTTTGTCTTTTTTAAAACATGTCGTGTCATCGACGTGGAAGAAATAGTCGTATGTTGCTTGGACAAAGCATTGTGAGTAGATCCACACAGATCAGTTCCCTTAAAATTATTTAGTAGAACTATGAATTTTACTATGAAGTCAAATTTTACTGGTTTTTAATAGCGAAGGTACAAGAATTAATAATAGGAGTCCCAGAAGGCTAGGGAAACTCTCACAGAATACAGCTCTGTGGCTTTAGAAGGCACATTACGAAGGTCCTCCATTTATAACTTCATTAAATGACGGAAGAATTACAGCTGTAAGAGAACATTTCGCGATTTTGTGACAGTATGTATCACCTTTTCCCCTGAAAGTGTGTGTACAGATCAAAATTGGGTACAAAGTTGGGCAATGAACATGATATGTCCTGAGAAACTTTGCATTCTGCTGAAATCTTCAGTTGCTCCTAATGGAAGAAATGAATGGATATGCAAGTATTCTTAAATCAGTAAGTCAACATATTTCTTTTCTGCATTTTACAAACATGCATAAAAGTATAATATAAAAGTTTTCAAAATATATTTAAATGCACTTACTGCATTTATAAACAGTGCAGCACTTAGCAGAAATTTCAGTCAGCTCCAATCCTGGTGCACATACAGGCTTCTCTGGACAAGCTTCCAATACACATTTAACTTCAAAGTAAGGACAGCAGCTCTCATTTATTATGCTCCCTACTTCGCCCAATTCTAAATCATGCTCACTGGGTACTACCACAGGTGGACAAAGTAACAGATCACATTCTAAAACAGTCAAATAAATACAGTTAAAACATAATACGAACTGTCCGTTTTTATCATTGCTGTAGGCTGTTTAGTTTATGTTATATGTTCATATGATACACCATTGATAAAAGAACCTCAGATATGTACATACATACATATAGACACAGGTACCAAACTGATCTAAGTTTCTTCAGGAATACAAGGTAAATCGAATGAAACGCCACTCACCTTTAAAAAAGATGGCTATCTCCAAAATTTGTGAACATTTTTATATCCTCATGTACAATAGACAAAATAATAATCAATAACAGGAAAAAAAGGCGATAACAACAGATGGTGCTTAGGCATTACTTGCTCAGCTGATATATCACAAAAGTATTGATATGTGTTATTTAACATAGAGGGGAGCACTTCTTTCTCCACACGATCGTTGAACAAAACGTTTTCCCTCTTTCTTCTACTAAAAGTTTCGTGGTGATAGTTTGTAAAGCCCACACTCAATGTTATAAATGTAAAGAGCTGACAGGAGCATGTTGTGAAAACGTGGACAGCTTCAAGGGCAATCAGGCTCGGATCTCATGAAGTTGCTAGTTAATACCTGGGGTCGAGTTCTTGGTGAAGAACAACAATTGTGATGAAGCGAACTTTAATTGTTGCATCCCGGATAGTAGGCATGCATTCCCGAGCAGAGTGCAACAGATCCAAACCGAAGGCAGGCGATAAATAGGCGGACAGCAGGGATTCAAAACAGTGCATCGCAATTAGCGACTTTGATCGTGGACGCATCTTCGGCGCAAGACAGACGGGCCACTCGATCGCCCAAGTGGTAAGTACCCAAGGGTTCCTGAGGGCAACCGTATCAAGGGTGTACCATCGACGGACGTATCAGCGTCCAGAAAGCAAATGGTGGCCGACCATACGGCATTGATGACCAGAGTTGACGTAGACTATCCTGGTACGTACACACCGACCGCTTGGCAACGGCTGCGCAAATCACGTCTAGGCTAAATATCGGAGGCACAAGCAGCGTCAGCGTGCTAACGGTATGGCGCAGGCTGTATACCTTTGGGTACGGGAGCTGGTGCCCTACCCGTGTGCCACTGTTTACTACTCAGTTCCCTTAGTGTGCAAGGAGAGGTCCTTAACCACTGCGCGCTACCAGCATGTGCTTGCTGATCACCTACATGCTTTCATGCCCTTCGCGCATCTCGAGGCCGATTTATTATTTCATCAGGACAATGGCGGCAACCACCCAGGGTACGCTAGAAGAACACTCATTTGAATTTGGAACCATCCAGTGGCCCCAAAGGGCAAATAATTTAAACCACGTGGAAGCTCTCTGGGATGGAGAAGAGCGGAACACCGTGTGTGTGGATCCTAGACCGACGTCTCGTGCGGAATTGTGGGCAATGCTACAACAGATATTGCTGGCATTACTTCCAGAAACACTCCGGCATCTAGCGGAGTCTATGCCTCGGCGTTTATACGCTGTTATTCGTGCTAAAGGATGACCAACACGCTCTTAGGTAGGTGTTTTTAATGTTTTGTCTATTGAGTGTAAATTAATATTCTGACACCAGTAAGCAGTCTCCCAAGAAAAGAATGTCACGCCGAATATCTTTATCTCAAAATCACCAGAAGCTGTTCGAATGAAAAATTTCCTTCCTCCAAAATCCTGGAAGATCACCTCGTACACAGAAAATTTGAAGGCCCAAGCTTTGTGCCTAACTTTATCATAGATCAGCGATTGGGAAGCATTTTGTCTATGACCTGCTCACTTCTTTGTGTCAATGCCTGCAACCATTAGGCTGAATTTATTCTAATCGGATAATTCCTTGCAGAAAAAGCAAGAGAAAATGTGTCCCCAATTTAACTTTTTGAAGTTTTCTCAATACATTACATTGACAAGGAGCTTTGAGCGATGGTTCGTGTCTTCTCTCCCTGTTTATCTGCGTGTGTCTCCAGTCCCCCTTCACCTCACATCTTGTCTTCTCACTCAAAAAAGTTTCATAACGGGTTACTTGTATCTCCTAGCTTAAAGGAGCGTTTAAAATGACTTTTAGCATACTTGCGTATGTCTAGTAGTACGCTTTGTATACAAAATTTAAAGTTGAATCATCTATCCATTTCAGGGCTATTAAAATCCAAATTTCTTCATTTAACATGAGTCGACTTGATGAGATCTATTAATGGACGCAATATACTTATTAATGTCTGATGTTCATTGAATATTATTCTAAATTTTTAAAGTGATGTGCGGTATATTCTAATTAAACTTTTCTTTTTAGTTCCTGTTATCTATGTATTTACAATGCCAATTTTAATTCCTTCTCCTTACGCGTTTTCCAAACTTATGGCCACATTTTCTCTCTCACTGAATGTTTTGTGGCAACCTGAAAGGAGGTCAAGAGTTGAATGACGTATAAGTTCAACAGAGATAAGAAGGATGCTTACGATGTATCGAAGCTCTAGTCTGGTTAGCTAATCGGGGCTTTCGTTAGAATTCAGTTAGAACTTGTTTGTAATTGACTTAAAAAGAGATTTGTTATGCGAGCTTAGACTAACTTGATGTATAGAGTTTGATGTTATTGTTTAGTTTTTTAGCTTTGATTATCATTCTTGTTTGATCATCGAAAGTTATTTTACGAGAATAATTTTACGAGAATGGAGATGCTCAGCTGTTGAAAAGTTATTTGATATTACGATAATTTTAAAGTTAAGTTTAAAGTTGAAGTTTAAAGTTATTTCATATTACGAGAATAGAGATGCTCCGCTGTTGAAGTGTTTTCGATGTGGTGTTAACATATACGGTCGTATAAGAATAATATGACCACCCCGGAATTACAGGGTACCCTCCCAGGCGCGTCACAGAATGCACGTGACAAGGTCGACCACACGGAGATATAAGCGGCCGGCCAAGACAGATGAGACTATAGTGCGTTACGTGAGTACAATAGGCAGAGGTAGTGATTTGATGGACGTTCAAAAAGAAATGATCATCGGCTACCAGGCCAAAGGTGGAGACATCTCAAACAGCAGACTTCGTGGGCTGTTCGCGAGGTGCTGTAGTAAAGGTGCACCAAGAATGAACCGCTGGCACACCGAATACCTCCCGACGTCATAACTGTGGAGTCCCAAAGGCCATCGACCGCAGATGATAACGTTGCCTCCGTCGACTGGTAAAGGGTAATCGGCGCGCAACAGTGCAGAAATGGACCACGCAAATGAGTACTGGGGCACTCTGGTAGGTTTCCCTGATAACAGTAGAGCAAACCCTGTTATGCATGGGTCTTCGGAGTCGACGCTGCGTCAAGTCGCCCATATTAAAGTAGGTCCATCAGCAACAACGCCTGCAGTTCACATGGAACTACCGTTATTGGACACTGGAAGAGTGGCAAAAGGTTGCCTTCTCCGACGAATCGTGGTTTCTACTAAACAGATGTCACGTGCGGTGGCGAATACGGCGTCAGACACACGAGAACGAACACCCGGATACGCTTGTCTGTCAAATACAGGCCGGTGGTGGAAATGTTCATGTCTGGGGGATGTTTTTCTAGTATGATCAGGGACCACTGGTACCAATGGATGGGTCTCTGAACGCCAATGGCTACCTGCCCATCCTCGCTGACTACATGTATCCTTTCATGTTGGACGTTTACCATGGTGCTGATTGTGTCTACCAACAGGGCAATGCGTCGTGCCACGTCGCTAAGGGAGTGCGTGACTGGTTCCAAGAACTCGACAGCGATGACTCCGTTCTCTCTTGGCCGCGTAATCACCCAACCTCAATCCCATAGAACACTTGTTGGATTATTTGGATCAACAGGTTCGACGTGCCGACCAACAACCACGTCATCTCCGGGACCTCCGTTCTCATCTGCAGTCTGAATCGGCACACGTGGCTCGAGCAACCTTGCAGGGCCTCACTGCGTCCATGCCACACCGTCTCGCCGCTGTTATCTGGGCCAAGGGTGGTTATTCCCATTATTAGGTAGGTGGTCATATTATTCTGATACGGCTATGTACACTTTTTTTCACTGAATCTCTAGACGTATTCTGAAAGTGATATTTCTATGCTTAGTTAAGCACATTTGAAAAACTAAGTTATTTAAAGCTATCCGACGCATCATGTAAACGCTACGGAACGTTTCAATCAAAGTCCTATTCTTATTCACATAATGTTAATCTTCTAGGAAAGCATCAGCAATTTAGATAAATTATTCAAATAAACATCTTTAGGACGTAACTGAGTACAGAATCTCTTAACCCAATATTCTGAAGATTCACCAAACTATGTGAATATAAATCCCGAAAGGAAAAATCAGTGTTCTTTGTGGTTCCTACACTTCCAGAAATTATCTCGAAATGTTGATTTTAGTGGCTGGCCAAAAACATTTTCATTCCGTTAAGTTATGCATTTAGATGTATTTTATTTTAGCAGATATTTCATTGAGATTCACTGTAGTAAAAAACTTAGAGTTAAAATTAATTACATCGTACATGTGATTAGGGTCGCACAAGTTTTATTCCAGATCATTTTTTAAATTTGTGCTGTTAAAAAATGAGAGATGCTGTGACATTTGTGCAAGCGGCAGTTTTGATGTACTATACTGTAAGCACAATTGTAAATATAAGGAAAGTATGAAATATTGACATTTAATAAGTTTGAAACATACCAAAGCTACAGTAGATAAAAAAAACATGGAAATCATTGAACAACATTCGAAAGAAAATTAATCTGAAATTCTCCAAACTGTATGTTAATGTCAAGTTCTGAACGAAACATTTTGGAAATATAAAAAAGCTATGAATATAAGTAAAAAGCATTGTAAACAAGCATGGCAGCTATTATTTTATGAATGAACGATACAGCTTTATTTAGACCACGTAGATCGCATAGCAATGCTAATATATTCATACAAATCCGTACAGATATACGAATGCTAAGGATTTGTGTAAAGTTTCAATTCCATGTTTCATATACTGTATGTTGTAACATCTCAGTTACTTATACCATCATTAGAAAAGACCTCCCGGTAATATCAAGAGCTCAACTGCGTACGAAATTGTCGAGTATTATTTCGTCGTTGTTCTTTGGACTTTCTTCAAAGTTTCGTTTACATGATTTCCATAACTGGCAAAAGTTCAATTGCGCACGATATAATGGGAGGAGTTATACTTTGGATTTTATGAAACAGTTTGACACGTGCTTCACGAACTAACAACATTTAAGATGAATATTTATTACAGTTAAAATGCTACAGTCGCTCAGCGGTAGAATACATTAGGGTGCAGGCCCCCAATTTGACGTTCAGTTGGATCTTTGTTTGGATCCAGGGGCAAGATAAGGATGTTACGTTTGTCATTATGGCGTAGAAGACACCTTTCTCTTTCCTGGAACTAGTGCCTTTGAATTAATATGCTCATGCCTTTTCTTAAAATCCGATAATAAAAATCGTATTTTCTGCAACAAATTTAATGACATATCTCACTTACCTGATAACAACATCTCAGTAGCCTATAACATTACGGGCTATTACGGCATATTTCTATGTTCTCTCCTCAATACATGCCAGACCGCATTCATAATTTGGACTTTAAATTCAGGAAAACGAATTCCGTTTCGTTCTTTTGAAACCTGCCGGTTTGATCAGTTTTCAAGCACGAATTTTCTTTTTTTGGGAGGAAAGAAACAGATGATGAAAAACTGATCGAACAGACACTCTAAAAAAGAACAAATGGAGCATGAGCCGATACAGAACCAACTACTGAGCTCTATTTAACAACGAAATGAACAAAGATTGTATAATGGTACGATACATTCTGCTACTAGAGAACACACAAAAATAAAAGAAACTAAGCAGAAATTGTAGGTGGAAGAAATTCAGACACGGGTTTTATTCCTGGAATTCAATTCATTTCAAAAGATTCAGATTAGACATTCAGGTTCCAAGGAAAAGAAGAAGAAAAAAGAGGAGGAAAGAAAAAAGGAAGAAAATCCGTCCCCATTATGACTAGCTTTTTCAGTGACAGTCAGTAAGTCACATTTTGATAAATATGACTTTCCTTACACAAGCCTGTTTTTCACCCTATTTTTTTGCTGCTCTATCGACTCAAATAATTTTAGTCGCATTTACTTCGATGAGTTCATCCACCCTGAACTTCTGATTTACTTGAGGTGGTATCAAAAAATTTATTACTGTATGCGCACAAACATCTTTGATTAATGAATCTCCGATTCAAAAATCAATGGGGTACTGTATTGTTAAGAAACCTTTGGTATTGCTCAATAAGTGTACATTAAGCCGCATGCAGCTAATTTAGCATTTTTTCTTACCACAATAGTAGGAGGGACAATGATCTTCTGATTTTCTGACTATAGCAACTTGTCCTTCCGAGCACTTTGGTACTTCTAAGAGTGGGCAATCTTTTGGAGCTTTCACTGTAAATATGAAAATGACATCAAGTTAAACTTCTAAGAAATCATTGTTACTGCCTAAGACAAGTACTACATATGGAACAATATGTGTAATGCGCTAACATTATAACAACATATAATACAGAAATACAATATTTGTTTTTTGAAAGGCGGTACAAATACTTTCATGTTTGTACTGGCGCTTGTTAATTTCCGGAAAATGTATGTTATATCAAAACAACGAAAAAGATCTACGACCTCCATACTAAAGGTATTAATTTATTTTACAAGAAAACGTGGGATGATAAATACGTCGGATTTCACAGTTCAACAAACAATGATTGGAACGAGACGATAGCTGCAAAAGCCTTACGAGTTATGTTCGATACAAGAGTTTTACTCCTTTCTCCTTGAATGGTACATCACGCAGTTGAGTTCGCAGATATTTCCCAATTGTAATTATGTAATAACCACAATATAGTTGGCAGTACTATAATTTGTCACATCCATTAGAAATTTCAGACAATAACATAAGCCACCGTTAAAATATCTGAAGACAATGAAGCTCAACCTAAAATTGAAAATTATCCAGTCTCATCAAAAACGTTCATAGCTCGCAGATCCCCATACACCTAACACAAAAACTTTGTTCAGATATGCAGTTTGTTCAGATATATATAAAACTTTGTTCATATATAATCAGTTTTATTAAAGTCTGCATGCCTTGACTGAATGCCAGTGATGGTAAAATGAAGAAACTAATGGGAGTTTCGACGTGACGTTCATTACAGAAAACAACAAGAGGTAACTAAAATTTACATGAAAGTAAACCAAAACCGAAGGTTAACGTATAAATAGTAATGGTCACATCTGCAGCCCCCGTAAATTGTTTTTTTCTCTTTCCCCTCAACATTTATGAACTGGCGGATAGCTTTACAAATCAAAATTTAAAGGATCGAACCTTTTTATGCAATGATTAATATTACTTGTTTTTTTCTTTAAGTTAAATATTTAATTATTGGCATTAAAATGCCCTCCAAAATGTTTTTTTTTCAGATGTGAAGATAATGTTTTTGTGGTAGTCAAATAGTCTACTCGAAACTTAGTTTTTCTTCTAAAAAGTCCAACACCAAGATAGTGTATATTATGAATGAACATTGTGTTAAAAATCAAAGTTTTCAGTCCTAAACAAGTGACAAAATTTTGAAAATAAAATATATCTAGAAAGATGTTTCCTAGCAAAGGAGTAAAATAAAAAAAACTATTGGTGTCTTTTTTTTTGTGGCTGTGGAAAAACTCAAAAAGAACAAAATAATTGTCCTTCGTGGTGGGAAGTCCTGAAGAAATATGTTAGAAGAAATCAGTCTAGAAGAAATACCTGGTGGTGAAGTTCTTCTTGGGAGGTTGCACAGGAAATGATGGTGACGACGTAGCTCTTTTCCTGTCCCGTCGATGAGAAGCAGGCGATGTCGATGTAAAAGATGAATTTTTTTTCTCTTTTGATGAGAAGCAGCCTGCATCAATGAAAATGCTTGCCCCTTCGTTGAGGAGAAGCCGATGACGGTGGAGATGCTGAAATTTTATCCCCTCTATGTAGAGCAGCCAAAGTCTGCCTTCGTATCCACGGTGGCAATTCCGGCAGCCGCTTCTAGAATGACTGGAGTAAGATGTTGTTTGGGAATACTTCCGCTTCTTTGGCAGGTAGGTCGAAGCAAGACTAGGTACCGTATGTCTGGACTGCTCACTCAGAGAACGAAAACCAGGAGGGTGAAGAGGTAGAGGTCTACGCCGACCAGGAGGTAGATTAAGAGAACCTGACGGAGGACGTTTCAATGCTGTCTTGACTTGGAAGCTGAACGACTGGAGTGAAGCTTCGGTGAGATGCAACGACTCGATGCAGCAGAAATATTTGATGATAATGAGAATATAGTTTGACGTCCAGAAGACTAGGCAGGAACAGGAAGAATTCAAGAAGGAGATGCAATACACACAGAAATCGACGAAGATGAAAAAACATAAGATTCTGAGGCAGCCTTCAGCAGGCGGACTAAGGAGAAGGCACTACACTTACTTATGGTGCACTGAAGGTAGACGGAGGAGAAATCTTTCTTACTACAGGCGACGACACAGCACTGGAAGAGTACGTTGCCACAAATGGACTAGGCGAAAGTAAGTGATATGATTCACTAAATGAAGGGCCAGATCAGTAGCTCAGTGCTCTAAGCGCAGGCTTCTAACCATTCGTCCGACATGGGTACGGGTTCAAATCCCGGTGTGGCATGGACGTTGTTTTTGTCTTATGGTACTAGATCTTTCCCTTCACTGGAAGCAGTGGCCCTAAATTAAAGACGGGCGACTGCTAGACCATGGAGTTCCTCACTGTGGTCGTTAAACGCATATATAAAAAAAGCGAAGGCAGTCCTGACGAGCTCGCACTTAATTGATACGAACGAAAGTTCAATTGCTATCAGCTGATTTTGTGAACGTTCAGCACTGAAGTCAGTTGTACAGGATTAATAATTAAACATGCTGATTTTCACTAATCTGTGTTGCGTGGGGTTTAAGTGCAATAGCATCAATAATATAACTTTCTAAACCGTTCGATATGTACTGAGGCAGCAGTACCGTCTTTCTTTTTCAATGAGATATTATTGCCACGGAGATCAGTAACCTCAAACGACACCTCAACTAAAGGCGCATTTTTTGATAAGAGTATGAGAAATTGACGACTGAAAATGTATTACTACTGAGGCCAAAACTCCCACTTTCAAGTCGGACGTCGGAGATTATTGTACTGAGCTTTTGATGACTGAGTATTCATTAGCTCTTGTTGCGCTTTACATGCCAATACTTGATTGTTGCGGAGTTACCTTTCATATAAGGCGGTATCTGAGTTTCTAAATTTTTAATTTGAAATATTCCTTCCCTACCCTCTTGCTGTAGCAGTAGCCTGTAATTTTCATGAATTTTTCAGAATTTTGATGCAAATATTTAGCTAGTTGGCATAAACGTAGTTATGCCAACTAGCTAAAAGTTGCATAAAAGTTATTTCCCTGATATTTTTATTCCCACCGGACTGAACTGATTGCAAAGATCCTTTTAATAATTGTTAGTTCCACCTGCCACGAACAACACACGCGTACCTCCAGATGTACTATTTTCCCGGCTACGCAGCTTAAATTATATTTGCCTCTGTGGCTTTGTTTATGCGGTAGTGTGTGTGTGTTTGTGTGTGTGTGTGTCAACTTAAAATTCCGTTTTGAATCCTACTGCTGGAACATCTATAATATTTATGCATGCATTTCCCAGCTTTTCTGGTTCCAGATTATTTCGCGACTGTCTCGCAGGTGGAACCGCCGTTTTTTACTTTGGTGGAAGCCCCTCATTATGTTCAGCTTTATATATCTACACTCCTAAAAGTCAAATCCGAAATATTTTCTCTGCTGCCAATTGTTGATACGTTAAGTAAGGTTATCCTAGAAGTTTTGAGATATTCTTCATGTGAAAACATTTCTCAAGGAGACAAATTACTTAAAGTATCTTCTCCTTTTGAAGTTGCATTGGAATGTTTTTTTCATTTGATATCTATAAACCTCAGCACTTCCTTCTAGATATTTTCTAGGGGGTCAGTGTTAGTGCTAGGTATTCTAACAGGATGTATTAAGCATCATTTCTTCGTTTCAAGTAGAATTAGAAAAAAAACCTTTTGAAGCGGATAGTAGGCACATAGTGGCTGGTACAAAAATACATATTTCTAAGTTGTTATTTGTGAAATATATTGGCCAGGTGTCGTATACGTGGACCAGATGCATTAACTTTACCTGTATTTATAGAATTGGAATTTTCTTTTTCCATCGTAACCTTTGTCAAGATTTTCCATTTCCCAGATTTATTCTACCGTAATAGTTTTCACACACTTTTCTCATGGAAAAATTTTAGAATACTGTTCTGTGTAATTATTTAGAGACTTTCAATAAAAATTTTCGTTGACTTTTCTGATTAACAACTTTGTTTTTACTTTTCTGGTTTCCAAAAAATATGTAGTATTTGGAAAACTTTTGATCTTTCTCTTGCACACCTTAAAAAGTGCCGTGAAATTGCCTTATCGTTATGGATTTGAGCATTTTGTCTATAGCCGTGCTCATTACAGCTAAGGATTACGTAGGTTCGTTCTTATTAAAGCTAATAATTGATACCGATATCAAGTATTATCGATATCAGTTAGAACGAAATCTTATGGATTGCTGTAGTTGTTAGATCCTCCGTGACTGATTGCAATGCTGCATGAAAGAAATCAGAAGAAATTACAATATAGAGTGGACTGAACTGAAATTCTTATATTTGTGAAATCACTCAGCCTGAAGAAACCTACACCGAAGAGCCAAAACATTGTGACCCCTGCCCAATATGCTATTAGTCCTCCTTGTGCCGCCAAAACAGCTCTTACAAGATTTTTAGAGTCGTCTTGCGCCAGCACGTACCAGCAAATCCTTTAACACTTGTAAGTTACGTGGTAGAGCCGCAGCAGATAGGATTTGCTGCTCCAACACAAACCACAGACGCTCGACTTAATGTCTGGTGAATTTAAAGGCCGGGGAACACCTGCAAGTCTTCTTCATGTTTCGCAAACTGTTCTCTCTCAATCCATAAGTATGGTATGGCGCATGTTTTATTTGCTGAAAGAAGACACTACTAAATGGGAATACCGCCGTAGTGAAATGATGTACCTGGTGTGTAGTGAGGTTTAAGTAGGTGGTACGCGTCATAATTCCCAGTAAAAGAATGATTGAGCCCACGATTTACTATCAGAACACTGCCCAAAGCATTAAACTTCCACTGTTGGCTTATTTTTGTTCCACGGTGCATCCAGGTGCCAACACTTCCCCGGCCGTCAACATGGTGCAACAGGAAACGAGATTCATTGGACCAGACGACCTTTTTCCAATCATTCAAGGTCCAGTTTTGACGGTCTTGTGCCCATTGTAGACGCTTTCGACGGGTGAACCGTGGTTAGCATGGGCACTCAGTGTGGCCTTAGACTACGCAGCCCCATGTTTGGCAGGGTTGGATATACCGTTTGTTTTGGCATGTTAATCCCGTCACCAACACGTTACCGTCGAGATGCGCCACAGTAATCCTTCTGTTAACTCGTACTATACGGGATAACCTTCGCTCACCTATAGCATCAATGAGCCATGGTCGGCTCACACTGAGCCGGCGGTTGGTGGCTTTCCCCTCCTCGTACCAGTAGCCGGCGGTCGCGTAGCCTCACTTCACCTAATTCATTTCCCGTAATTCCCGTTTGCCCTAATCACGTTTACCCTAATGGCGTTTCCCCGAAATCGCTTTTACCCGAATTCCCATTTACCTTAATTTCGTTTGCCCTAACTCGTTTCCCCTATTTCACGTTTGTCCGTATCAAGTTTTTCCTAATTCGTGTTTGCCTTATTTCGCGTTTGCCCTAATTCATGTTTGTCCTAATTTTTATTAACTGAATTAAAACGGTGGATCTTGATATCTCAAGAAAATTATCCTTTGCTTTCTTGTTGATGATGTCGATAACCATGCCAACAGAAGTGTAAAGAAGTGCACATGGTGAGGACCATTATACGGTTAGTACTTAACGCAGCCATTGTATCCGTCATGCCACCTACCCCCCCCCCGCGCTGCCTTCCCTCACAGATAAAGTACTATACCGCACTAAACTTTTATTAAAGCAAGAAATAGTATTGAAAAGCATTCGCTAAATTGTGAACGCAGAAGGCCCACGATTATTAATCTACTTCTTTATAAAAAATGTTTATGATCTACAACTGAACAAAAGTTTTCAAGATTTACAAACTGCAAGTCAGCAATTAAAAATCTGAGGGCATGTGCTGCCTCACGAAACCTTTCGAGTGTGGAGGGAGTAACTCCAAAAGTATAAAATATAAAGAATTTCTGGTCCGATCGGGAGATTTTCAGCATTTGCAACCTAGAAGTCAACAAATTATCTGAGGGCATGTGCTGTTTCAAGAAACCTGTCGGGGGGGGGGCACACGTGTTCAAAGTTAAGTTAAACGAAATTTGTTTTGGATTTTATGGATTTTTACACTGCCTGAAAAAAAACATATTTTCTTTTCTTTCTGTTGAACTTGAAATCCAAAAAAGATAAAGAAAATGTTTTGTAATTTAAAAAATATATATACAATGCCCCCTTTTCCATTCCTGAGAATTGATAGCGGCAATATTGTGCACAAAACCGTTTTTTCAAATTTTTACTGTCTGTAGCAGTTGCTTACGCCGAAAGATCGTTTTCCAAACTTAAAATTATGAAAAGTTACTTCTGATTAAATGTGAAACAGGAACGACTTTTTTTTTATTTTCGTTAGTATTTAAAACAAAATTGCTACAGACTTAGACAATTTGGACACTGTTCTAAAGTTTGTAACAAAAAGAAAAAAATAGCTACAAAAGTTAATTTTACCTGAAACTACGTTTGTTTGTGTGCTTTCTTAAAGCTTTAGTTTTTAATTTATAGAAAAAATAATTACATTTATAATTTCATTTACTACGAAAACATATATATATATATGGGATAAAGATTAATGGAGATTATCTAACTCACCTTCGTTTTGCTGATGACCTAGTCATTCCTGCAACTACCCCATCAGAGCTGCAAAGTATGACCGAGGAACTTGCTGACAAGAGTAAAGAAGTGGGATTAAAAATTAACTTTCAGAAGACAAAAGTGATGCACAATGCTTTTACAAAAAATGAAGATTTATCGATTGATGGGGAAAAGCCAATACCTACATTTACCTTGGACAGCAGATATCACGTGAGGGTCACATTGATGAAACAATTAATCAGCGTATAAAACTTGCCTCGAGAGCTTTTGGAAGAAACAGTATAATTTTCAAGAGCAATAGTCTTAAAAGAAAAGTGTTTGATCATTGCATCCTTCCAGTGCTTCGGTACGGTGTAGAGACGTGGACCTTAACTAAAAGATACATACAAAGACTACAGACAACTCAAAGAAGCATGGAGAGGTGTATGCTTGGTGTAAACAGGAGAGATAAGAAGAGGAACGCGCGGATCAGAAAAATGACAAGAGTGGAAGACATCATGACCAGAGTAAAATCCCTGAAATGGCAATGGGCTGGACATATTGCCAGAAGGGCAGACCGTTGGTGGACAGCCGAAATTTTAGACTAGATTCCAAAGGACAGGAAAAGACCCAGAAGAAGACCACATTGGAGATGGGTGGATGAAATTCGAAAGCATGCGGGAGTGAGATGGTGGAGACTGGGGCAAGACAAACCGTAGTGGAAGAAACTTGGTGAGATCTTCATTCATCCAGCAGTAGATTGGTAATGGTTGATGATGATGATTATTAAATATACATATATTTTCCTGAATTTGACGATAAAAAATTGCATGCAACGATTTTTTTTCTTAATTTGACGATAAATCCGATTTCTTTCCCCTGAATTTTGGCGATAAAAGAAACGTTTTATTTCGCTCAACGAAAATCAGGACAAACATAAATTACGGAAAACATTAATTGGGGGAAACGCAAATCAAGACAAAGAAGAATTAGAACAAACTTGATACAGTAAACGTTTTTAGGGAAAACTTTGATACGGACAAACGTGTTTAGGGGAACCGAGATTACGGGAAACGAAATTAGGGGAAATGGGAATTCGGGTAAAAACGATTTCGGGGAAACGCCATTGGGGTAAACGTGATTACGGCAAACGGGAATTAGGGGAAACGGGTGTTCACCGCCGGCGGTTGGTGGTTGTTTTCCCCTCCTCGTACCAGTAGCCGGCCGTTGGTGGTTTTCCCTTCCTCGTACCAGTAGCTGGCTGGTGGTGGTTTTCCCCTCCTCGTACCAGTAGCCGGCCGTTGGTGGTTTTCCCTTCCTCGTACCAGTAGCCGGCGGTTGGTGGTTTCCCCATCCTCGTACCAGTAGCCGTTGGTTCGTGGTTTTCCCCTCCTCGTACGAGTTTCTGAAGGTCTAACCACGGCTGACTGTGAGACCCCCACAAGCCTTTCCGTCTCGGAAATGTTCTGACCCAGTCATCTGGCCATTACGTATTGGCCTTTGTCAAACTCGCTTAAGTCCGCTGCCTTTGCCATCTGAAGAACAACACTGATTAACAGAGCTCAGTATCAGGTGTTATTGATACCGTTTCATGACCTTCAGATGCACGCCCTTGTTTGTCTGCATTTGCTTCAATTTGCATAAAGACGCACTGGTCATTATATTTTGGCTCTTCGGCGTACGTCATTGTAGAACTCAATCTGTTGAACAAACGCGATATGTCATTAACCTCAACCGCTGGGGTCAGATGGTTTTTCAGTTGATTGGTAGTTGGCATCCACACTTTCCGAGCTGTACTTTTCCATATACATGTGTATTCATGTCATGTTTCTGTGCACTTTGGCCTTTTTGTGGCCCTAGTCCCAGAACAGTAAAAGAAAAAAACCCATTAAATTTATATAATAAGCGTTAACACGCGTGTAAATTATTTTTCGATTTAAAATATCTTTAAAGATTAACGGAGTGTACAATAGAAAAATACACACAAAAATAGCAATGAATCATGACAGTTTGGGACTTCATCTAGAATAAATTAAGCTCAGCAAACCGTAGTAGGTAAGACCGTGGGACACATTCACAAATGCTCCATGAGCTCAAAAATACTATATGAAAATGCCAGTTAGAGTGTGAATATTGCAGTCGCAAGGAATTTGCGCCTATAACGTCGTTACGAAAGTTCATGATAACAAGTGCTCTTAAATCATGTGTCAGAATTTCTGAAACAACACGTCTTGTTGAATTAGGGCCACTGGAAGAGGAATCTTGATATGGGATGTGTTCCAATCGAGTTCAGGACCGTGGTCTATCTGAACTGACGTGTAATGGAACTAGCCTGCCAACAGGCCACTTTAGATCTCCACTATTATGCCATATATATACACAGTGTGGCAAAGAATTTTTAAGACTGGGTCTGTAAACTGAAATGGAAATAAGAAATTATAATTTGCATTGGTTTGTTATTCAAAATAAATCCCTCCGGCTTCAATACACTTGTTACAGCGATTTAATAATAATTCGAATGCCTGTTCCAATTCACTTTGCGGAATTGCCTCCAAAGCACGCGTCGAAGCTGTTCGTATGGTCGAAATATCATCAAAATAACACACTTTTAACGTCATTTTAAGTTTTGGGAATGAAGAAAAGTCGCAGGGTGCTAAATCACGCGAATACGGTGGATGATTCAACACACAGACGTTATTTTTCGCCAAAAATCTACGAACAAGAAGTGAGGTCTGACTGGGTGCATTATCGTGCAACAAACACCAACTGTTTTCATGTTTTGAGGCGTCTGCCCGTCAAACGCCTCAAAACATTTAAATAAAACTCACCAGTAATGGCTTGTCCACTTGGAACAAATTCTTTGTGGATAATACCCAAACTATCGAAGAATGTAATGAGCATTGTTTTGATTTTCGATGGAACTTTTCTTGTGTTTTTGGCTTGTGGTGAGTTTTTTTACTTCCATTCCGCACTTTGTCGCTTTGTTTTAGGATCATATTGAAAACACCATGTTTCATCACCTGCAACAATCGATTCTAAGAAGTTTGGATCATTTTCAGCGGCTAAAATTATGTTTCTGCAATGTGCACTTCTCCTTGATTTTTGTTCATTGGTTAACGTGTGTGGAACAAATTTAGCACAGACTTTTGTTTTGCCCAAATCTTCATGCAGGATGGTTCGAATCGTTTCTTTGTTGATGTTTAAATACTCTTCCATCATTCTTAGTGACGCACATCGATTGTTTGCCACGAAATCACGCACTTTTTCAATAATCTCAGGTGTCCTAGATGAACTTGGTCTTCCGGTATGCTCATCATCTTCTAGCGTATCTCTTCCGTCCAAAAAACGTTTGTGCCACAGAAAAACATTTTATCTATTTAAACAAAACTCACTGTAAACTTGTTTCATCATTCGGTACGTTTCCGAGGCACTTTTACCAAGTTTTGCGTTAAATTTAATAACAGCCCTTTGTTCCATCTTAATAATTCAACATGAAAAATATTTTACTTCTCTAATGAACGACCGTTTCGTTTGAGTTACTTTAACAACTGCGCAGTACTTTTGGCAGAAAGGAAGCAGATGGTCATGGTTTATAACGCATTCGCGATTACACTGGTGGCGCCACCATAGGCTGAAATCTAGCGCCAGTCTTAAAAATTCTTTGACGCACTGTATATATATATATATATATATATATCCAGCTGCATTGCGCGGTAGCAGAGTTGGTATGGGCATGTATCAAAGGAAAATAATTTATATATATGTATATATATATATACTATTAAGAAGAGACATTAGCAAGAACAATTTTCTAACCGATATTCCAAAATCAACATAGTAAAACTCATATTCTGACAGGTATGAGTAAAAAAAATGGATAAAATAAAAGCACACTGAATGTAGAAAGTGTCGAGAATGCCGAGCCTTGGCGCTTTTATTTTATCTTTTTTTTACTCATACCTGTCAGAATATGAGTTTTACTATGTTGTTTTTGGAATCTCGGTTAGAAAATTGTTCTTGCTAATGTTTCTTCTTTATAGTATGTGAATTTTGGAATTTTCGTGACTACTGCGTTGCGCGTCTTGATCTTCAGGTTTTTTTGCAAATTTCGTTTTAACTTCTTAGGTAATATCTTTTGTTTTTGTCTCTGTTCTTTGTATATATATATATACACACACACAAAACATTCAAAGACTCATCTCAGTGGGTATCGTAAGTTATACGGTCGTAGGTTATATAGAAATCATAAAAATGTATTATGGGAGCGTATAATTTACTCACTTACTTACAGAAAGTGTTGATACTGTTGTCTTTCACACAACCTAACTGCTTTTTATTGGATGTTTAACGACCACCACGGGCAACGCAGTGCGTTGTAAGCAGTCGTTCGTCCCTAATTTAGGGCCACAGTTTCCAGGGAAGGGAGAAAGCCACCGCCGTAAGACAAACACATCATCCATGCCTCACCGGGATTTGAACACGGAGCCATCTCGGTCCGATGATAAAAAGTCATGGCATAGACCCCTGCTGTTTTACACATGTTTTCAAACACATCTGCGTGAGTCAAGAAGTCCCTCCGCAGTAATGTTAAGACTGTTCCACTTAATTTTGATTGTGCTACAGTCAAAATATTTGAATTAAGTAATTTGTTGTATGTTTAATTTCAGTTTTTGCTGGTTTTATTTTATAGCATATCAAGCTTCAGAATATATTTCTCAGCAACATCAATTTTCACCAGCTTCTGATGAGTTAAAAGTTTTTAAAATGTGGGTGTTGTTTTCATCATTGCCTCTCAGAAGGAAGGAACACTCATGAAATCAACTTCACATTTGGAAAACTTTCAACTCATCACAAGCTTGTCAAAGTTGGTGTTGCTCATTCTGGTTTCTCAAAGAGGCGAAAGAAGTTCCAGCATTCACTCATCCCCGTTTTGTTTTCAACAAGCATGTATTTGATGGCCTCGATGCCTTTTTCAATCTCCTTAATATTAAATTCATCCATATGAACAATAAAGCATTAATTCCGACATGACACACAATGGAACGGGATGTTAGCACGTCAAACGAAAACCACTGAATGCTCAATGCAAAAGATGCAATGTGAAAAGTAATTCTCAGTCTTACAACGTGACACGCGGGGTGTGAAAGAGTAAATCATCAGATAAACAGGCGACAGGCGTTTGTCGTATCTTGCTCCAGACAATCGCACTGAAAACAAACGCAAAGAATCTAGCGTCTGCGCCGTACCATCAAGCGGGAGAAATCTTCTTTATTTAAGAAAATGACGGATATATTTTTGCATGACAAATCATTTTTCACTCCGCTGCCCAGTATCGAGCACAAAATTCCACAGTACGCATTTTTGTTTTCAAAAATAAAACGAAAATAAAATCGGGTCGAAATCGGGTTAGTTTACCCGCAAGAAATTGTCATCCCGTTGACTCCTTGACCCACTGATCAGTGACCCGTTTCAATCTCTGGTGTGCACTACTACGAAATCGCAAATGAAGATTCGTTATTTATACAGTTAAGATACAGCAAAGATTCGTTTATTTATTTATAACTAAATAAATAAATAAATAAATGGGACACAACTTACCACATGTATAAATTTCACAGCAACTTTCTCGTTCGTGCTCAGTTTTGTAAAGAACTTCGTCAACACCGCACACAGGATTTTGTGGGCAAACTTCGACTGTACAATCAATGCTGAGAGTTTCACTGCAGCTACATGATTTACAAGGACCAACATTCCATGTATCACCAGGCTAAAAAATAGAGAATTTATACATCCGGGTGTACGTACTAAATATTCACCTGTTCATAAATTTTTGACTTCAAACAGAAATTAGCCCATAAACGTTACAGGGGAGAATCATGTCAAAAATATTGTCTACAAGAATATAAAGTGAATATTAAATTAGATTTCGTGTTTTCATTAGAACTAATCTGGATATGACGATATGAATCAAATTCTGTGTTAAAATGAAAATGGCACAGTGATTTGCAGTTACAAGAGATTGCTGAAGATAGAATTTACTAGGCGAAGAAAAAGTTATGATTAAAACTATTTGTTTATCAGTGTATTTGAATGGTACTGGAAGAAATTTAGTTCTGTCTTTCATTTGCGTATTTCAGCTATTTTCATTAGCTAAACGATTTATGTAGATGAATATTTTGTGATAAAAGAGGTGTTACCTCGGTACTTTGTGATTCTTTACTAGGCATCTCTAACGACCATGTGATACAAATAAAGATTTGTTAGAGAAAACAAAACACAACTGACAATGCCCACTTGATCACGTAATGTACGATATTAGCTGATATCTCTATCATCCGTTGCAGGTGCACTTCATTCTTGCAGATCAAAATCATAATTGAACCACCCTTTCGACACCCTTTCATACACATAAGTGTTTTCCGTATTACTGACATGAATATATTTTACCAAGGGTAGAATAGTTTGCAGACATTTTCTTACCTCGGAGCATTCTGATCTGCTAGAATTGAATCTTTGCTATCTTGAACTTATTCATCACGTTTCACCTTTTGTTATATCGTACACTCCTTGGAAGAACTAAGCCACGCCCAAATTCGCAAGTAATTTATTTCTGTTCAGTTTTAATACGTGTTAAGCTCTGCACGAAGCACATCGCCTCGAGCAACCGTTTCTAACTTTCTCAGCTTTTACCCCTGCGCTTTCTAGGAATTTCTTTAAGTACGATGCAGACTTATTAAATTCCTTGACATTATAATAGAGGTCAGTCAACTTTACGAATCTGCAGTAAAATGTATTTAATGCACCTGTTTTTAATATTAATATGAAATTCAGATGCTCCCATAAAGCAAGCAAAGAAAGGTTGGAAATCAGCATGACTGCACCTGGTTTATTCTTTAATCCAGATTCAGTGTTTAAAATCTACTCTTAGAAAGTCTCCTCCAGAAGAATTTAGGACAACCGGAGACTAAGTCATGGTTAATAATAATACAACTACAGAGGGTTCAGTAGAAGGAATATGGGGCGCTTAAGCTTCTATTTAACTGTTTCATAACTGATACAATATGCAGGTGGTAATTCAGAAGTTTACTCACGAGTGGAGGAGTGCAATATCATAAATTATTTCGAGATTTATTGGAACTCCCAAACATATACGGTTGTTGTCCGTGCATTTATAGTATGAGCAGTTGGCGATTGCTCTTGGCGTTATACTTTCAAAATTTTTATATATGTGGGAAATTTTAATCTCAAAAAGCAGAATCATAATTTTTCTCGTGAGTCATTAAACTCCAAAATATTTAGTAATGATATCCGTACATTCATGAATAAATTCCTTTGCAAGACAGTACGAAAAAGTATCACTGAAGACGTAAGGAAATTCAACTGTGAACTAGTGAGGAAAGCAATTGAAAACAAGCAAAGCCTAAAGATAGCAAAGCGACATCTCAGTAAGGGAAGAAAACAGATTATGGCACTGAGAAGAGAAGATGGTTCTGCAACAAGAAATAGAGGCGAAATTTTGACAAGAGTGAAAGATTTCTACTCCAAGTTATATGAAAGGGATGTTGTATGTACTCCACACATCATGGAAGGTACCAGTATCAGAGTTCTTCCAGTCCTCCCAGCAGAAGTTGCACATGTAATCAAGAACATGAAGCAAGGAAAAGCTTCAGGAGAAGATGGAATTACTGTAGACATCATACAAGAAGCAAGTGGAGAAATCGAAACAGTACTCGCCCAAATTTTCACTCGATGCCTTAATGAAGGGAAGATTCCTGAGGATTGGAACAACGCTATAATTATCCTGCTACATAAAAAAGGTGACGTTGAGGATCTCAGGAACTACAGACCTATCAACCTCCTATCAGTGGTTTATAAAATCTTCACTAAAGTTCTTTCACACCGTTTGAAGGTAACCCTGGACATGGCTCAACCGAGAGAACAAGCTGGATTCAGGAGTGGCTACAGCACAATAGATCATATCCACGTATTGAGAGAACTAGTTGAAAGAGCGAGGGAATATTAACTTCCATTGTGCATGGCTTTTATCGATTATGAAAAAGCTTTTGATTCGGTAAAATCATCAGCAGTTACAATGGCTCTGAAATCCTGCGGTATTGAAGATGCATACGTTAATATTATTAATAACATCTATGAAAATGCAAGTGCAAAGATTCGGCTTTTTAAAAATACAACACACATAAAAATTGGAAAGGGGGTGAGACAAGGGGACACTATATCTCCCAAGCTCTTTAATGTCACATTTGAAAATGTCTTTTAATCACTGAACTGGGAAAACAAAGCGATAAAGATTAATGGAGATTATCTAACACACCTTCGTTTTGCTGATGACGTAGAAAATTTTGCAACTACCCCATCAGAGCTGCAGAGTATGATCCAAGAACTTGCTGACAAGACTAAAGAAGTGGTATTAAAAATGAACTTTAAGAAGACAAAAGTGATGTTCAATGCTTTTACAAGAAATTAAGATTTATCGATTGATGGAGGAAAGCTGAAGATAACAGATGCGTACGTAACAGATGCAGCAGATATCAAATGAGGGTCACATTGATGAAGAAATTTATCGGCGTATAAAACTTGCCTGGAGAGCTTTTGGAAGAAACAGCATAATTTTCAAGAACAACATGCCATTATGTCTTAAAAGAAAAGTGTTTGATCAATGCATCCTTCTAGTGCTTACGTGTGGTGCAGAGACGTGGACCTTAACTAAAAGAGACGTACAAAGGCTGCAGACCACTCAAAGAGGCATGGAGAGGTGCACGCTTGGTGTAACCACGAGAAATAAGAAGAGGAACTCGTGGATCCGAAAAATGACAAGAGTGGAAGACATCATGATCAGAGTTAAATCCCTGAAATGGCAATGGGCTGGACATACCGCCAGAAGGACAGACCATCAATGGACAGCCGACATTTTAGATTGGATTCCAAGGGACAGGAAAAGACCCAGAAGAAGACCACATGGAAAATGTGTGGATGAAATTCGAAAGTATGCGGGAGTAACCTGGAGGAGACTGGCACAAGACAGACCGTTGTGGAAGAAACGTGAGGTGACCTTCGTCCAGAAGTGGATTGATAATGGTTGACAATGATGATGATGATGATGATGATATATGAAAGAAGGAGAGAGAGAAGTATTGGTCACAGAAGACTGAACAAAGAAAATATTTTCGAGGTAGGGCTGATAAGAATCTTACTCGAAAAGTATGTGTGTTACGACAGGGAGCTGGAATAAATAGAAACTAAAACTTGTATTTAATTTTAGTCACTTAAAGCACCTTTTTACGGAGAAAGATATCTTTAATTTAAAAGAGAGGCTTGAAATCACACACACACACACACACATCTTTTGCAGTTTTGCGTCTGGTTGGATTCAAATTTAAAATCATATGTAGGTGCGGGAACTAATGCTACATGTTATAGTTATATACTGTACGTATGTACATATCTCTAAGCTCAAAGCATGATAACCTGTCAAATGAGTTACCGATGGTGTTAGATTCTACTTACTGTTGATGTATCAACATCTCCATTTTGTTTGGAGATTTAACGACCATCGTGAGCAAATAGATGGGCTATAAGGAGCCGCTTTTCCCTATGTGCCCTGCGGTGCAGGCACGTCACACTACCGTTTGGGCTAAACAAATTCTTTCAGTTGGCACCTCATCATTCATTCTTTCAACATGGCCAAAAGGCCTAAAAATAACAGAAATGATTGATACATCAAGTATATACAGTAAGACTGAAGTGATTATCCGTTTTATCGGCGTAAAAATCAAAAATACATTTTGCCAAGCTTTCGCTCATCAACGAATAGCTTTTTCAAGGCTAAGAGCGTAAAACAAACGGAAATACTAAAACGATTACAATGTTCTCGTTCTGTAATCGTTCTAGTATTTCAGAGTGTTCAATTTTACTGCAATCGTTCTGTAATCATTCTAATATTTCAGTTTGTTTTACGCTATTAGCCTTCGAAAAGCCATTGGTTGATGAGCGAAAGCTTTGCAAAATGTACACTTTGTATTTTAGATTTGTTAGGCTGATAAAACGGATAATTACTTCTGCATCAAAATATTTTTTTATGTTTCCACCGTACTAACAATATTGTACTTCAATAAATTGGGTAGGCAAACTTAGGGGGAAATGGGTTTTACTCCTAGGGGATTATCCTGGGTAACAGTACCACACATGACAGGACAAGCGTGCCAACATCGGACACTATTAATTTGGACATCTTGTGTAAAATTAAGGTTCAGTATACATATTGAGGTATCAATTCTGTGTCACGTTGTCTGAAATACTCCAAGTCTGCTGGTTCCCTTCCAAAATCATTAGGGGAATGACCAACGGGAACAGTCAGTTGGGGGGCTGATCTTTTACAATGATGTACATATATGATTTTCAACAATCAAAGTAAGACACTAAATTTCCTTAGTGTGGGAATGTTGGACCTACTTCACTTGAGAAGGCTTGTCCATCAAGGAAATTAGATGTCTTTTTCAACCCCAAGTATATTCACACAAACATGTGACCGAATCACACTTTTGAGAAGTAAACAGTGATATATTTTTTCGTTTATTATCAGAGCCTGAAATATTTAGTTGCTGACACTCGTGTGACGAGATATGCACATCTGAGTTTGATCAATATCTTTTAATGTCACTAGTGAAGCTGAATGTTGGTTGGAGAAAGAGGAATAGAAAGATGTCTGTGGTTACTGAGACTCAACTTCGCTGTAAAGTAAGCCTGAAGGAGCAAAGCAGTTTCGCCGAGATGGCATAGTATAGGAACGGTTAGGTGAATAGAGAATAGCCTGCTTTTTGGAAAGAGGGAAATCGTTTTGGAAGTACATAAGATATCGAACGAACTGCTCAGGTGAAGTTCTGAGTGCTGTGAAAAATAGGGTTGGATAAATAATATGGATGCTGAATGAGTTAAGTCAAGGATGGAGAGTAAATACTTGCTCCGGTTGCACAGCATTAAAGAAAAGACGATTTTTGAGGTAGAAGCTGCTGATGCCAGAGAGAGAAGCAGCTACAAAAAACAATAGAAGTGACACTTGTCACAATTATATCGAAGTGTGGAAACCATATTTTAAATGTTTCGGTGGTAGTTGTAGTACCAAGTAGGTTAGAATAAATAAAGTAAGAATGACGTCACAAACTTGAAGCACTTTGAGCAGACGAATTTGATGCTCAAACGTCTCACCAACATGGAAGCAGACTCTGTGATTGGCCGCGAGTCGTCTCAAACGTCTCACCAACATGGAATCAGAGACTGTGATACGCCGCGAGTCGTCTCAAACGTCTCACAAACATGGAAGCAGAGACTGTGATTGGCCGCGAGTTGTCTCAAACGTCTCACCAACATGGCGCAGAGGCTGTGATTGGCTGTCACGTCATGAACGTGACATTTTGGTGGCTTCACTTTGATTACACGAGAGGAATGGCTGGCTGAAAGTAGACTTTAGCCGTAGTTGCACAATGACACAATAAAACCTAGCGATGAGTTAAAAACTTTAATAAGATAAAAACACATACACATAAGTTAAAATACCATTGGACCTTTGAAGGCTGCATCACACTCATCTTCAGATGGAAGAAACTACATCGTGAAACACACATGGGCACATATATATGTAAGAGTAAATTAGAGCAGTTGCCACTCAAAGAGACACAAAGGTAACAATAAAGGTTTTGGTCATGGCGCCTAAGTACAAAGGTGAAATGAAATAAAATCTGAGGTCGGTAGACTAGTGAGTAATAACAGTTAGTGACAAATATCATTTACCAAAAGTTTTCATGCTTGATAAACAAAAGCAGGTGGGTCCTCATTACAACAGGTATTTAAAAAATGACAAATGTACAAACTCTTGGTGAATAGTAGACATGACTTTTTGGGAGGGCAAGCAAGGATGGTTGTTTCGGTCCAGGAGGGGGAGTGTGAGCCCTTAATAACAGGGCGAGACAAGGCGGTAGATTGTGAACCAACTTTAACGTTATACACATGTTCATAAAGTCTTGTTTTAAGCCTCTTAGCCTTAAGAAGCTCTGCCCTGACGACCGTTCCCCTGGCGTGGGAACATGTTTGAGTGGTAACTCGTCCGTTTAGATGATTTCCCTCCTAGGAAAGGAGGAGGCGTAACGTTCACGGTTTCTAGAGGCGGAAGGAAGGAAGCCTTTACCATCTACATCTACCAGGGACTCAAGCAAGTGCCTCCAGGAACTGGGCATTCCAATGAAGCCGGGCGGTGATAAACAGCTCTTTAAACGACGCTTCCCAACATGGAGAACAGAGTCGGAATCGTGCCTGGCCCACTACAACAAAGGGGTTCCCCATCGCCAGCCGGGAAATCCGAAAATGTTGTTTCATCTGTTTCCGGGTGAGTTGGTCAAGAACTCTGCTGCAGAAGGAACCTACCCAGGCTGATTGATACCCAGTACGCCAGCTTAATGTAGGAAAGAGCATTCTGAAAACCTAAGAAAAAAAACTCTCCCCTCTGAAGGCAAGGACAGATGGACCGGCGAATTTGAAGTGGTTTTTTGGCCATGTACAGACCTCAAGAAAAAAAAACGAGCCACCCCTCTTAACTTTCGAATCGTTTGTCGCATGCAAACAAGTAAGGTACCCTTGGAAAGTACTCGAAAGGAACTATCATGTGATGTGAAGAAACATGCTAACTAAGCTAATTAACATGTTAATTAGCTATCTATCTCCGAATTTTTCCATATAAGAGGTATGTTATTTTGTATTTTGCGCGCATTCTATTCGGCACATAATAAAACACTTAAATTCCAAATTTAATACGAATCCCCCATTAAGTCCGTGTACAGTGAGCTACGGAAAAAAGATGCCGCTAATATTAAACTGCAAAAGTTGTTTTTGACTTGTATCATTTAATCAAGAACAGACACAGTGATTCGGTGTTGCAACAGTAAAACACAAAGAGGCACAGCTAATATGAGTCTCTATACAAGAACAGAACGGGTATATTAACGAAACTATAAATTATGAAATATGATCATGAAAAAAAGAATTATGACCATATCTCGTTAACTGTTCGTTTGATGCTGTATAGTATAAACCCTTAAATCCAAACTTTCAGCGTCGTAGCATAAAACCGTGCTGAGATATACGCGAAAATTCAAACATACATCGATTAAACTCACTTGAGGCTAGGGTGTTTATGCTGGCCATGTATGCTGTGTACCTTGCCTAACATTACCGGCGCATAATAAATCATCTACATTTTCATGCTGTTTTACAGATGTTTATTTGCTTTCTAGTTGTGCCTTCTGTTGCCCTGGAAAGGTGATTTGTGTCTTTCATGTGTGCAGTGGTCGCTCACTAACAAATTTTATGTTTTATAATTTTTTCGTTAAATTTGATATTTTATTGTTTGTCTGTTTTCATCTTTTGCCTTGCAGTTGCCTTTTTTCAACCTTTCATGGTTTTGCGCTGGTAAACTCCTAAAAGCCACCCAATCAACCAGACAACAGTGACTTGTCTCCCATCGAGTATTTATAGAACCTAACGGGTGAATTCAAAGGCCGCCTAGTAAAGTTTCATGACCATTTGCATTGTACCAAAAATACTAATTCATAGTTTTATCAATGATATGACTCGCCAGGTATATAGTATGTTTTTAACATACATCATCATCATTGTCAACCATTATCAATCCACTGCTGGACGAAGGTCTCTCCAAGCCTCTTCCACAATGGTCTGTCTTGTGCCAGTCTCCTCCATGTTACTCCCGCATACTTTCGAATTTCATCCACCCATTTTCGATGTGGTCTTTTTCTGGGTCTTTTTCTGCCCCTTGGAACCCAATCTAAAATTTCGACTGTCCATCGACGGTCTGTCCTTTTGGCAGTATGTCTAGCCCATTGCCATATCAGGGATTTTACTCTGGTCATGATGTCTTCCACTCTTGTCATTTTTCTGATCCAAGAGTTCCTCTTCTTATCTCTCCTCGTTACACCAAGCGTGCACCTCTCCATGCTTCTTTGAGTTGTCTTCAGCCTTTGTATGTCTCTTTTAGTTAAGGTCCATGTCTCTGCACCATACGTAAGCACTGGAAGGATGCATTGATCAAACACTTTTCTTTTAAGACATAATGGCATATTGCTCTTGAAAATTATACTGTTTCTTCCAAAAGCTCTCCGGGCAAGTTTTATACGATGATTAATTTCTTCATCAATGTGACCCTCATTTGATATCTGCTGCATCTGTTACGTACGCATCTGTTATCTTCAGCTTTCCTCCATCAATCGATAAATCTTCATTTCTTGTAAAAGCATTGTACATCACTTTTGCCTTCTGAAAGTTCATTTTTAATCCCACTTCTTTACTCTTGTGAGCAAGTCCCTGGATCATACTCTGCAGCTCTGATGGGGTAGTTGCAAAAATGATTACGTCATCAGCAAAACGAAGGTGTTAGCTAATCTCCATTAATCTTTATCGCTTTGTTTTCCCAGCTCAGTGATTGAAAGACATTTTCCAATGTGGCATTAAAGAGCTTGGGAGATATGGTGTCACCTTGTCTCACTCCCTTTCCAATTTTTATGTGTGCTGTATTCTCAAACAGCCGAATCCTTGCACTTGCGTTTTCATAGATGTTATAAATAATATTATTATATGCATCTTCAACACCGCAGGATTTCAATACCATTGCAACTGCTGATGGTTTCACAGAAGCAAAGGCCCTTTCATAGTCAATAAAAGCCATGCACAATGAAAGTTCATATTCCCTCGCACTTTCAATTAGTTTTCTCAGTACGTGGATATGATCTATAGCGCTGTAGCCACTCCTGAATCCAGTTTGTTCTCTCGGTTGAGCCATGTCCAGTGTTACCTTCAAGTGGCGTGAAGGAACTTTAGTGAAGATTTTATAAACCACTGATAGGAGGCTGATTGATCTGTAGTTCCTGAGATTCTCCCCGAGTGTAACATAATTTCTTCACTTAATATATAATGGGGCCACGAGCGCAATTAGAGGGAAACTCACAAAATCATCAAAATCGCAAAAAAACATCAATTTTTATCATAAAAACAGTCAAAATCAATAAAAAATCATTAAAAATCATCAAAATTAAAAAATCCATCGTTTCCTTATGGGAAAAATAATGTAAAATGAAAAAAATCAACATTTGAGGATCATCATAATGTTTATTGTTCATAAAAAATGCATTAAAAAAGGGGTACCCAAAATGGATACCCCTTATAGAAGATTAAAAATTTAGGAAGATAAAAAGTGTAAGAAGATATTTAAATTTTATGACATATCTTTGCAAGTAAATATACAACAAGTTTTTTATAGTTTTCATTTATAAAATCATCAGAGAAATTTCTGTTGATAATAATATCACACCAGTTAATTTTATCTTTATATTTCATAATGAAATCTTCTGTTAATTCTTGGTTTAGTGTAACTTCTTTCCAATCAATAAAATCACTAAGACAATCTGTAATTTCTTCACTTAATTTTTGTTTTATTGGAATTATTCACATGTCAAAGAGTCGAAAGTTTTCTTTTATAAAATCATTACTTAATTTTTGATACATAGAAATTCTCCTCAAATCTAATTTATCAACATTCATTAACATAAAACTCTCAGAAAGTGTTTGTTACTGAGAAATCAAAGACCAGTTTAATTTATCAACATTGTTATTCATAAAATATTCAGAAAGAATCTGATATTGAGAAATTTTATCCCAGTTCACTTTATCGTGAACTTCTGAAATAAAATCTTCAGATAATTTTTGATATTCTGATATTATATCCCAATTTACTGCATCTTTTACACTTCTAATTATATCTTCTGAAAGTTCATTATCTTTAGAAAATGAATCCCAATTAATATTGCTCCTATTTAACCTATCCATTTATATAGAATGTATTTTTATAAAAGGAATGTTATTTTTTCAATTTCTAAGTAAGGTTTAAAATTGTTTCATTCTAAATAAGACATGACATGTATGCTTAATTCATCATTCTTTTTTCCTGATGCAAAGAGTATTAAAGGTTTATCTGTGTAGGCATCACCATTAAATAATATATTCTCCCCAAGTGTATATAAAACTTCTGATTTCCCATTAGTATAATTAAGACGTAAATAAAATGTAATTTTCATATCCATATTTTCACTCAGTTTCATATTTCTTTCAAGGAGATTGCTACTAAATTTCATAAAAACGACTGTTTCCCAGTAGCGCATAGCACCAAGAGTATTATATGCTTTTTTATCTTCTTGAATTGTTGCATAAAATTTTTGATTTTTCACGTAATTTTTATTAACTACGTCATACGTATCCTGAGAAGATGGAATATTCACTAGTTTTTTATTTTGAACATCAAACTTTTCATCTTTTAAAAATAAAACATTATTTCCTAAATACCTCTTATTAACTGCATTCTTATCTGCTGTAGGATCAGCAACATTTCCTATTCTTTTACCTTTTGCATTAATAACATTCCCATCTTGAATATGTAAATATTTTTGATCCAAATTATTTAATTCACCTTTAAGTACAGCATCTAAATCTCTTATTCTTACAGCAGTTTCTTGAACAAAATCTGAAAAACTACCATTAATATTTTTTTCTATTTCATTTTTAACTTCCAGATTATTCTCTCTTATTTGTTTTAAAACATATTCTCTTGTAGTAACATCATGTTCATCTATAGGTTCTTTACAATTTTTAATTTTTTTCTTCCACATCATAATTACCATCATCTGTTAATTTAAATCCATTTCCATGAGGTCCAGGTGGTCCAATCCCAAATTCTTCATAAGGTGAACCAAAAGGGTACCAATTCATGTATTTAATCTAAAGTTTTTAAAGTTTTAAATTATTTATTAGCCATATTAAGTGATCCTCTTTTTCTTTCATTCACGATGAAATAAAATCTATATGGTTTACCTGGATTTGATCCTAATCTCTAGTTAAATTCTAGACTTAAATTTGAAATATTAGTATACTCTGGATAATTAGATAAATTAAAATAAAAGGTTGGATACAATCTCGCATAATTTACATAACTTATAAGACATCCACTTTCAGTATTATGAGTATTTAATCCAGCTGCTAATAATTCAGAATAACATCTATTATAATCTAACTGCCCATCTTTAAAATTCGTTTTATAAATTTTTTCTGGAACTTTTTTATTATTACATAATATCCAGCACTCAATAAGATCTAAATTATCAAAAATCCTATTATTCTGATTTTGATTGTTTTCTTTTTCCACATACTGTGGAATGACAAGAACACTTAACACCTCATCAGATGTAGTTCTTATATTACATGCACCACTTGATGTTGTATGCAGATTACTTTTCTCAATTGAAGCAGAACACCAAGTAATTTCAATAGGTGTAGAATTCAAAGCTATACTTTTAAATTCAGCTTCAATGGATGGGTACAGCTCTACATAAGGTAACCATAATTGAAAATCAGATATAATAACTTTATAATTAGGATTTGCAACATCTGTGTATAACATATCATTATGACTATTTCTTTGAAATTCAAATGTAACTTTTATATCAGAAATTAATCTTCTAAAATCGTTGAGAAACCCAAACAGTTGTCTTAAAGGAATCGAAAATTTTATTATATTGTTGTTTTTTGTTAAAAGCCATCTCTGTCTAAATCCTTTGTTATAAGAGGCATTTTCTTTTAATTTGATATCTGATCCTTTCTTTACATCTTTATTAGAATCATCTACTACTATTTTATCTTTATCAGCTGATTCTGATGTATCAACATAATACATCATATTTGTAGCCTCTGAAGTGGAATAATCTTTTGTGAAATTTATAAGTCCGTTAATTTGATGAATTAATAAAGCACATTCAATATTGGAATCAGTTTGTTCTTTTACTATAGTTAATGAAGCGGATCTAAACAGATTCCCACCATTTACAAATGTAACATTATCAGTTCCTATAGTATCATTATTATTTTTTACTATTCTACTTTCTAAGCATATATAACCGTTACTATATAGTATAGGATAATTTGTATCTTTAATAGTAAACTTATATTGATTAGATTCTTTTAAATTAGTACTACCTTTATTATGTTTTATATATTCATACTTAGCAATTTTATTTTTATAATAATCTGGAATAGATTTTAAGCCCCAAAGTTTTTCCATTTATTAGGATAAAAAACTCATTTATACCATTTTAAACCAGATCCATCCTGAATTTTCTTTTTAGCTAATATATCATTAACAGTTACATGGAGTTTAGATAATATATTTTCAAGTTTATTTGGAATAACCTTTTTAGCTTTATCTTCAATTGCTGTTTTTGCTGATTTACCTAAAACTTCTAACATTTTTTTCCAAAAGTTTTAATTCCTTCAGTAAAGATACACTGCCGGACAATTGCTAAGGACGGATGACAATAGCAACGATAGCAACCATAAAATGGAAGGCAGGAAAATGTGAAAATTAGCATAAGTGCGGGATACAGTAAGACGTGTTGTGCGTATGCAAATTTTGGATTGCCAAACTTGTTCGTGACGTCATAGCGCTGATAAGAGATATAAAGGATTTGACGCGTATTGACCGTTGTTGTTCAAACGCAAAGTTGAAAGGGAAAGAATCAATTGACGAACTTGCAATTTTCAGTATCTCTTCTCGACATCACCTAGATGATTTTACGCGTGGCCGTATTATTGGCAAGATTGAAGAAGGGCGAAAAATAACAGATGTTGCCAGGGAGTTCGACGTCAGCCACAGTGTTGTTTCAAGGCTTGGGAAATCATTTCAAACAAATGGAGAGTGTAGCAAACGTCACGGGGGAGGTCGTGTTCGCAGTACGACACCTGCAGAAGATCGGTACATAGTGCTATCAACAAAAATACACCGGCGTATCACAGCTAGTGAGGTAACAAATCAGTTTATGGCTACTACTGGCAAGCGGATCTTCCAAAAAACTGTCGCCAGACCTTTGCATGAAGGAGGACTATACGCCCGCCGTCCTGTTGTGTGCATCCCATTGTCCAGACGTCACCGTAGGACCCGTCTGCAATGGTGCCATCAACATCGCAATTGGACTGATAACGACTGGTCTGCTGTGCTCTTCTCAGATGAGAGTAGATACAGTCTATCGTCTGATTGTCGACGACAACTGATCTGGCGGGATAGTGGTACTGCATATAGTCCAGCAAACATACAGGAAAGGGACCGATATCCGACATGTAGTGTCATGGTATGGGCTGGCATCATGATCAATGGCCGTACGTCCCTCTATGTGCTTCCAACTGGGACTATGACTGGCCAACGGTACATTAATGATGTTCTGCTACCTCATGTTCGCATGTTCCATGGTGCTGTCGGTGATAGATTCATTTTCATGGACGACAACGCAACATGTCATTGAACAGTCGCTGTCCAGGAGTGTCTTGAGAGCGAGGATATTCAACGCCTCGTATGGCCAGCACGTTCTCCAGATCTGAATTCCATTGAAAATGTGTGGGATAATTTGGGGAGGAGTCTTGCTGGTCGCCAATGCCCTCCAATAAACAAGGACACCCTCATCCGTGCACCGACAGAGGAATGGGATAAATTACCCCAACAGCTGCTTGATAATATTGAGCAAAGCATGACACGACGTGTGGAATCTTGCATCGCCCTCCATGGTGGCCATATCCCGTATTGACATCTTACGCCGGAACGCCTGCGGACGGTAATTGCATTTTTTTCACGTTTACGTATTCTGCACAAAATGGCCTGTTTGTCCCTTGAACACGTTCCAAAGCCTTCTGGGTTTCAGAGCACAAGAAATTGTCTTTCTTGTAATGTCCTGGCATTCTGACATTATTTTATTTCACTTGGCATCCAACCACACTTACTTTTTTATGCGCTATATAGCCGTTTATGATCCGTCCTTAGCAATTGTCCAGCAGTGTAATACCACCATATCGTTTTGCATATAATCTATGTTTGTTATAATTCATTTATTAGTTTAAAATTAATCTATATAAAACTCTCATATTATTCAAGTTTATCAGTTCATTATCTTGATTCGTGATATACATTCGAATTCTATGAATATAATTTCTTCTATTAAAAGGTATAAATAAAGGATTTATTTCATCAATTTTATTAAACTACCAGGAGGATTAGATGGTGAAAAAGAATATCTGAATTAATATTATTATATAGAGTTCCTGTAATTACATCACAATGAATGTGTATGTCATCAACTCCTCTAAAAATGTTTGGCATATATTTTCCTTCTTGATGATTATCTTCATATATTTCTGATTCAAACCTAAAATTTCATGTAATTTACTTTCTCTAAGATCAATTTTATATTCATCTTTTAATTCAATTATAAAGCGCTGTGTAGCGAAATTAGCTTTAAATTTAATTGGTGGTTCATCTCCAAATCGTTTTATTAAAAGTTATTTAATTCCCTTAATGTGTAATTTCCATTATCTAAAGTTATTTCATGCCATAAACTACCATTAAAATACTTAAATGTATTATTTTCATATTCTTCATCAACATTGTTCCATGAAACCCACATAGGCATAGATTTTAAAGATATTTTTGAATTTTCATTAACATTAATAGGTGGGACATATTCAATTGTAAAATCTTCTGATTTCTCAAAATTTTTTGAATTCAAAATTAACATTTATTAAGCACAAAACTTCATTATAGCCACTTGGTTCTTGGGTAAAAGAATATAAAACTTCAACAGGTGATTTAATTTTATTCCTTTCAGTTATGTATTTCATACAATAAAAACCACATTTAACAGATGTTGGTTCTTGTAAAAAACTCGAATTATATTTAATTCCTTTATTAGATGTTTCAAGATATTTTACAATATTTTTTAGGTATGAAAATGTTATTCAATTTAATGTCTTTATATTTATATTCTCCAAATGGATCAAAATATTTCACAAAATTATATTTAGGATCATTATAATAACAGACCCAATGAGTCCCAGGTCCTGTAGATATATCTAAATTAATAATTCCACTTTCAAATTTCTTAATCTTTTTAGGTAATAAATCTGATGTAAATACACCTCTGAATCCTTTTACATATTTCATATTTTGTTCTAGCGTTTTATTGGATATACCTCGTAATTCTGAAGAACTCCCTTTCCAGAATATTTTTTTACAACCTGATCCAGTTACTTTACTTAAAGCTTTATTCACACCAAAATTAGCAGCACCAGATAGAGCACCAGTACCAAGAGCTGCTAAGATAGGGATCAAAAATGGTAAATAACCTCCGTTTTTCTTTAATTGTGTCTTACCTATAGTTATTCGTTTACCATTTTTAATTTGATTAATTTGAGTTTTTGTTAAAGACATATCATGATTAGCACTTTTATTTTTATCAATTTGCAATGTAATTTCTTCACCTTTCTTACCTGCTGATTTTAATTTATTTTTCGGACCTTCACTCAAATGAACTCTAGTTTTAATATAATTACTCATTTATTAAGATAGAAACTTTGAATAATATTGTTTTACTTGCTCATTAGTCACTTTACCCTCTTTCAATAATATATCTAGTATTTGAACTACTTGGTTATACACTTTCTTATTTTTAGTTCCTTTACATATTTTATCTGTTAATTTATCTAAAATATTAAGACAAGCACCCATATAGTAATTCCCCATTTTGAGAGATTCTAATGCTCTGATATATTTTCGCACCTCAGCCATTTTATAATCGAAACGATCAATATTTTTCTGTATATTTTTCTTTTTTTCTTCATCTTTAGCATTATTAAGTGCTTTTACTTGAGGACCTTTTAGACGTCCGATTTCACTGCTTTTTCATTTGCATGATTTATTTTTTCATCAATCTCTTCATCAGATTTATTAACTAATTCTGAAGGTAAATCAAATCCTAACATTTTTTTAATAAGTGATATATTCAAGTTTTTGTTTAAGTTAATTTTATGAATTCCTGCTTCTCTCTCATACATTTCTTTAGCATCTGAAATAGGTTCTTCAGCATCTTCTAAGGCAGGAATTCTTAAAGATTCTGCAATTGGTTGAAATGAAAGTTCTTCAATTGCATCTTGAATAGCTTTTAAATTTTCTTTTCTAGATACATATTAATATTCTAATTTTTCAACTATAGGTTCATAAAATTTTGTGATTGCCTCTTCATATCCTAAATCTTCTAATTGCTTTTCCTTATTTCGTTTCCTTAGTTCAGCATTTACTTTTGCTAATTTTAATAAATCTTGTATCATTTTACTCATTTATTTAACTGAAAATTTACTTCCAACAAATTATTTTACAACCAAGCAAATTATTTTACTTCCAAGCAAATTATTTTACTTCCAAGCAAATTATTTTACTTATATAAATGGAAGATTTTGAACAACTTGAAGAATATTTATCTTTTGCTGAAATGGCATTAGATCTAGCTGAATGTTATTTATCTCAAGGAATACCAGCTGAAGACTTATTATTTGAAGCTGAAATGTTTATTGAAGATGCGGAATTTCTATTAAATAAATATGATTAAGCAGAAAGCTTGCAGCATTAAACTAAAAGATTATTCAGAACCAGAAGAATTTATAGATCCAAATCAAAATCCAATATTACCTATTCATCCTTTTAAACTTTTAAAAACAGGATCTTCAGGATATGGAAAAACAAATTTACTATTAAATTTAATATATGATCATTTAAATTTTGATGCAATATTCATATGTGCAAACGATATTAACGAACCTAAATACTCTAAATTACAAGAAAATTACTCAATGTTTGATGATATAGAAGAGGAAGGTATTTTAAAAATAAAGGGAAAGAATAAAAATAAGTTATTAAAATTATTTAAAAAGTTTAAGAAAGAAACATTATTTAGTTCAGACATAAATGAATTTATTACTGTAGATAACTTAGATCCTTCATTAAAAAATCTAGGTATTTTTGATGACTGTGTAAAAGAAAAAGATCAAAACGAAATTGAAAGTTTTTTTATAAGAGGTAGGAAGAAAAATGCATCCATTATTTATTTATCACAAACCTATTATTCAACACCTATTGATATAAGAAAAAACTGTGATTACTTTATATTTTTTAAACTTCAACACAGAGAAATCAAGCAAATTATTAGAGAAATTGATAGTGATTTTAATATAGATCCTTATCAAAAAAGTATTAAAAAACCTTATGATTTCTTTATGTTAAATTTGAAAAATCCTCATATGAGATACAGACATAACTTTGATCCTATATAAATGGAAGAATATTTAGAAAAGAAAATGTATGTATACAGAAAAAGTTTTAATTACTATAATAAAATTAGTATATCATTATCAGTAGGCAAATTTATATTTAGTGCTTCAGGTTTATCAGCTTTTGCATTTATTCCTTTAGCAGCACTTTCTTTAGGAGCAGGAGTCATTGAAGTTGTTGATAAAACTCTAAATATTTCAGAAAGAAAAGAAGAATATAAACAAGCTTACAAATTTTATAAACAGATATTAAATTTAATAAACGCTAATTCAATTTCAGAACAGGATGCTTACATTAGAGAAGAAAATTTTATAAAAATATTAAGTATGTTCCTTTAGAAAAATATGTAAAACAAACAGAGCTAAATGGTTATAGATATGTAGTTAAAAAATAGATTTACAGATAAATAAATGGTGCGGAATATTCATATATTCAAAGAAATTAAAGGTACTGGTTATGTAGGGGTAATAACAGGAGGTGATATAGTAGGATGGTTACAAGATAAATTAAATCCACCTGAAATGCATATACTTGGGTACCAGTATTGTGGCCCATTTACAAAATTAGAAAAGAGATTAAAAAGAGGTGATCCAGGAATTAGCAGAGTCGATAAAGCTTCTAAAAACATGATGTAGCTTATAGTAAAACTAAAAATACTAAACAGAGACATATTGCTGATCAAGAACTCTTAAACGATTTAGATTCAATTTAAAATACTACAAGTGGATTCTATCCATTAGGAGAGAAACAAACTAGAGCTGTTATAAAACCAATTATAAAAGCAAAGAAAACATTTGGTTTAGGAATTTCATCCTATATAAATATGTATTGCTTAAAGTGCAAACAGAAAACTGAAACTAAAGATATTCAAGAAACAGTAGCTAAAAATGGAAGACCCATGGCAAAAGGAATATGTGCAGTCTGTGGATCTAAAAAGAGTGTTTTTTTAAAGACGTCGTAAAACACCTTAAAATATTTATTATACACCAGAAACTAGTTATTGTGGTATTAATGAATTACAAAGAAAAACTAAATTACCCAGGAAAGATATAGAAGAGTTTTTACATCAACAAGATGTATATACTAAACATAAACCCCTTATTCATAGATTTAAAAGAAGAAGAATTTATGTTTCTCATGTCAATGACCAATTTCAAGCTGACCTTATAGATATGCAAGAATTTAAATCCTTTAATAATGACACAAATTATATTTTATCAGTGATTGATATATTCAGTAAATATGCTTGGACAATTCCGATTAAAAGAAAACGGGCGAAGAGGTAACTAGAGCATTTAAAAAAATATTTAAAGAAAGAAAACCAGAAAAAACTTCAAACAGATAAGGGTACAGAGTTTATAAATAAACAAACTCCAAAGTTATTCAAGGATGAAAATATTCACTGGTTTACAACTGAGAATACTGAGATTAAATGTGCTGTTATTTAAAGATTCAATAGAACTTTAAAGACTAAAATGTTGGAAGTATTTCACAGCAAATAATACTAGAAAGTTGTTAAATGTACTAGATAAATTAATTAAGAATTATAATAATTCTTATCATAGATCCATTAAAATGACACCTATAGAAGCAAGTAAGGAAGAAAATGAATTAAAAGTTTATAGTAATTTGTATACGGAAAAAGAGAAAAATAAACCAAAATAACAAAAAGGAGATAAAATAAGAATTTCAAAATATAAAAGAGAATTTAAGAAAGGTTATCTTCCAACATATACAGAAGAAATATTTATAATTTCCGATATATTGAACACAGATCCTCTGACATATAAAATAAAAGATTTAAATAATGAAGAAATTACAGGAACATTTTATGAAAAAGAACTCGTGAAATATGATAAGAAAGATGAAGTTTATAAGATTGAAAAAATTATTAAAAAGAAAGGAAATAAACACTTAGTTAAATGGTTGGGATATCCTGATGAATTTAACAGTTGGGTTGACGATGTAATTTGAAATTTGTTTTGCAAAACGCCCCTTCGGTTGAGCGTCTATGCTTCATTTTTTTTATTTATTTGTACCTGGCCAGCCAGGTACTTATGAGGCGTTAACTCTTTCGACCCTCCACCAGAACACACACACAGAACTTTTCAGATGTTATTCACGCACACGCTCTACCATGAACCCAAACTTTTTTAAAATTAAAGCGGGACAGGGGGCCAATCTACTGAAGGAGATTCGAACCAACGACCTTTTGCATGCAAGCTTAACACGGTACCACTCGGCTACTGCTGGCCGGTGAATTCCTGCTTGAAACACCTATTTACATCCTCACCCAGTCAAGATGAGAAGTGTTCGCCCTCTTATCAGTTTAGTTCCGAGAACTTGGCAGCTGTTCAAGTCTGCCTGAAGGAGGTTATGTAAACATTTTAGCTCAAAGTAAGTTCTTATGTAATGGTTGCTTTTTGCATCTCTGCAAGAAAGAGATTTAATTGCTTGTGCTGCCATCTATATGTGAAAGAAAAACTGTAAATCACAGTATTTAACGATATAATTTCTTAGGCAGGAATTATTAACCATTTAAAATAAGATATTAAAAGAATAACTAAGTTCTAAAAAGTTTTTAATAAAATGATATCTAATAAATGGATAATTTCAATGAAGAAGCTAATTACTTTTCTTATTCATCTTCAGAAGAAGAACAAATTGAAATTCCTGAAAATTTTAAAAAAGTAATGAAACAAATAAAGAGAATGAAATACGATGAAGAGGAAGACTGTTATTATGTAGATTATAATAAATATTTAAAAAGTAGATATGTTAGTAGAATAAGATATTTTAATCAGTTTAAAAGGAAAAATAACTTTAAATTTAATAAGGAAGCAGAAGATTTATTTTTAAAATTACTAGATTTTATGTACTATCAGAAAAATTTAAAATATGCATATTTCATTAAAAAAAATTGTGACTATCGTAATATATCAAATAATATTAAAATTAATATAAATCCAAAAAATGAAAAGATCTGGGAAGACTTTAAGGAAAAATTTTTATATATTTGTTTCCTAATAAATGGAGAACAAAACATGCAAAAGTTGTAAACAAACAAAACCTATAGATGAATTTTATATTTATCATCATCATGGTAAAACTGATAGGCAACATTTATGCAAATATTGTCAGAGTATAGTAAGCAGTAAGAGAGAGACCTGTAATTGTGGTAAACAGTATACGTATGCTCATAAACAAAGACATTTAAGAAGTTCTTTACATAAACGTCTTTTGAAAAATCCCTTTATAAAAATGCCTGCCTATAAATAGTTTTGATTTTTCATCCTAATAAATGGAGAAATTTTTGAAATCAAAAACTGTTAAACAGTTAAGAGCGTATTGTAAAGAAAAACATATTTATGGTTATTCAAAATTAAAAAAGCAGACCTTATTAATTATATAATTGATAAGGTTCAAAGAAGAAAATTTATAAAAAAATAATTTAACTTTGATCGTCATGTATTTTCAAAAACTAAAAAACCTAGAGAGCCACAGATAAAATGTTAAATTTGTGGAAAATATTATAAACCAGAATATGAAGATGTGCATATTGAAAGTCTTAAACATAAACAAGCTTTATTTAAAGAAGAAGGAATTCAAGAGATTGAAACTGCTTATGAATCTAGATTAAAAACTTATGTAATGAAAAATCTAAAAAACTATGTAATTCCTTCAGATTTTTTAGGAGATTTAAGATCTGCAGTTATTGAAAAAACAAAAGGAATATTACTTAAAATGGGACTAAAAATAAATTTTAAATTATTTTGTCAATACATGAGAAATGAGAAAGATTACCAAGATTTTGCATTTAAAACTCAAAATGAAATAATAATAAAATCTACTGATTTAGATAATTATTATGATGAGGTAGTTAATAAATTATTGAGAGAAATGGATGAATTTGAGGCTAGAGGATCAGGATGGAAACTTTCTAAAATTCGCTTTTTGGAACTTAGAATTAATAAATATAATCCTCTAAGAGGTTCATCATATATAGATTTACCAGAAAAAATTAAGGCTAAACAAGCTATTATAAATGTAAAAAATAATGATAATGAATGTTTTAGATGGTCTGTTTTATCATGTTTATATCCTGTGAAAAAGATCCTCAAAGAGTATCACATTATAAACCACATAAAAATGACATAGATTTTAAAGGAATAGAATTTCCAGTTGCATTAAATGATATTAAAAAAATTGAAAAATTAAATAATAATATATCCGTTAATGTTTATAGTTCTGATGAAAAGGATGTAATATACCCTCTAAGAATTACTGAAAATAAATTAGAAAAACATGTAAATCTCTTCTATATTAAAGATGAAAAACATGATCACTACTGTTGGATAAAAGACTTATCTAGATTAATAAAAACTCAAATAACTGGTCATAAAACTAAAATCTTTCCATGTGAAAGATGCTTAACATATTATTATTCAGCAGAATATTTAAAAAATCATGAAAATGACTGTAAAAATAAAAGGCAGTAAAGATAGAAATGTAAGATAGAAGAGTATATTTACTTTGAACATGATCATAATTCATTAAGAGTTCCATTTGTTATATATGCAGATTTTGAAAGTTTAACCAGAAAACTAGATACTTGTCAACCAAATCCTGAAAATTCTTACACTATAAAATATCAGAAACATGAACCAATGAGCTTTTTTTATAATATAAAATATGAACATAAAGATTATAAAGATCCTGTTGTTTATAGAGGTCCAAATGCTGTTAGAAAATTTTGTGAAATGCTGAAACAAGAAACTAAAGAAATTGAAAAGATATATAAAAATATTAAACCTATGAATATGACTAAAGAAGATGAAAAACATTTCCAAAATACTGACATATGTGACATATGTGATAAAATTATTATTCATAAAGGAAATTTTGAAAAATATGGTTCAGTTAAATTCGATGGTAAAAAAGTAAGAGATCATGATCATTTAACTGGTAAATATAGAGGACCTGCTCATGAAACATGTAATTTATGTTATCAAAATCCCAAGTTTGTTCCAGTATTTACACATAATTTAACTGGATATGATGCTCATTTATTTATAAAAGCATTAGGTTATGATAAAGAAGATATTATTATAATTCCAAATACTGAGGAAAAATATATAACATTTGATAAAAAAGTTGGAAATCTACATTTAAAATTTATAGATTCATTTAGATTTATGGCAAGTAGTATTGATAAATTATCAAGTAATTTAAAGAAAGAACAATTTAGAGAAACTTCAAAATATTTTCCAAAACACTTATTAGATCTAGTAATTAGAAAAGGTGTATATCCTTATGATTATATGGATTCATGGGAAAAATGCAAAGAACATAAATTACCACCTAAAAAATAATTTTATAGTAAACTGAATGAATGTGATATATCAGATGAAGATTATAAACATGCTCAAAATGTATGCAAAGCTTTTAAAATAGATAATATGGGAGAATATTCAGATTTGTATGTAAAATCAGATGTTTTAATATCAGCAGATATTTTTGAGAATTTTAGAGATGTATGTATGAAAACTTATAAATTAGATCCTGCTTGGTATTTAACATATCCTGGGTTAGCTTGGGATGCTATGTTAAAGAAAACTGATGTAAAACTACAACTCTTAAATGATTGTGATATGATACTTATGTTAGAAAAAGGAACTAGAGGTGGAATATCTCAATGTTGTAATAGATATGGGAAAGCAAATAATAAATATATGAAAGATTATGATAAGAATAAAGAATCAAATTATTTAATGTATCTAGATGCCAACAATTTATATGGTTGGGCAATGAGCCAAAATTGACCATATGATAAGTTTAAATGGTCAAATACTTATATTGATGTAACTAAGATACCTGATGATTCAGAAACTGGATATATATTAGAAGTAGATTTAAAAAATCCTAAAAAATTACATAAAAAACATTCTGATTTACCTCTAGCTCCTGAAAACAGAATTCCTGATGGATCAAAACAATCAAAACTGTTAACTACATTATATGATAAAAAAGTATGTGGTTCACTATAGAAATCTGAAACAATATTTAAGGATGGGAATGAAATTGGAAAAAATACATAAAGTTTTAAAATTCAAACAGTCTAATTGGTTAAAAAAATATATAGATTTGAATACCGAAATGAGAACTAAAGCAACTAATGAATTTGAGAAATATTTTCATAAATTAATGAATAATTCTGTATTTGGTAAAACTATGGAAAATATAAGAAAAAGAATTGATGTAAGATTATGTTCTGATGCGAAAAAAGTTAAAAAATTAATAGCTAAACCAAATTTTAAAGATAGAACTGTATTTGATATAAACTTGGTTGCTATTCATATGAATAAAACAAAAGTGTATTTTAATAAACCAATTTATGTTGGTATGAGTATATTAGATCTATCAAAATATTTGATGAATGAGTTTCATTATGATGTGATGAAACCTAAATATAGTGAAAATATTAAAGTGTTATATCAAGATACTGATTCCTTTATTTATGATATTAAAACTGATGATTTCCATGAAGATATGAAAAGTATGATTAATTATTTTGATACTTCAGGTTATAAAGAGGATAATCAATATGGTATTAAAAGAGTAAATAAGAGAGTATTAGGTAAAAGGAAAGATGAAAATAATGGTATACTTATGGAAGAATTTGTAGGTTTAAGAGCAAAAATTTATGCCTTAAAAGTAGATAATGAAATAACTAAAAAATCTAAAGGAGTTAAAAAATGTGTAGTTAAAAATAGAATAATATTTGATGACTATAAAGACTGTTTATTTTATAAAAAAGGAAAAGTATAGAACTATGAATCTAATTAGAAGTTATAAACATGAAATATATTCAGTTCAAGTGAATAAGATAGCTTTATCACCTAATGATGATAAGAGATATATATTAGAAGATGGAATACATACATTAGCTTTAGATCATTATAAAACTGTTTAAATCTTGCTTTTATCTTTGAATTTTTATTTTTAAAATTCTTATCTTCTGAATTTTTAATTTTTTAAAAATATTTATAAAAATTATTCTATATAAATGGATGACATTACACTGATTTTCAATTTTCAAGGATTTATTCTTCCTAATAAAAATATTGAAAGAGAGATAAGTTGGTGTCATTTACATTTACCAGTAGGTGAAACTATACAAGTATTTGCACCTCATTATATATTAAATGATAGAGAGCGAAGAGTTGTATATAAATGTACAAGAGATATTCATGGATTAAAATTTAAAAGATTTCCTGATCAAAAATCTCTATGGATACGTACTGATGAGATTAAAAATTATATAAAAAACTTGTACGAATATTATGGTGGTAAGTTTGCATATAAAGGAGAAATAATGGAAAAACAAATATTTGATGAGTTAGAAATTCCTTCTATAGATCTTGAATTAACTAAATGTGAAAAAGTTTTACATCTATGTATAGATGTATGTTTTACAAGAATTGTATTTCAAAAAAATTAAACCTTATAAATGGATTTATTAGGAGATATGAGAGCTCTCTTTACTGATCGTAAAGGGATCAAATATAGTGATGGTATAAGATGTTTATCTCATTTATGTGAAGATTTAATATATGTGAGTAAAGATTATAATAATGCATATCCTGATCTTATTAAATTGATTGCTAAATATCTTAAAAAGATGCATAAACTAATTTTGAAAATAAGAACAAATGAAGAGGTTAAAAATTAAGGATTAGAAATATTTGATGAGATTACAAATGAAATTACATTTGTGACAAATATATTTTAAAAATATTTATAAAAATGTTTCCTAATAAATAAACACACTGAAAAAGCTTAATTCTCTTGGAGCGCTTCAAACTAGTCCAATAATTAAAATGAGTGAACTGAAAAAAGATTATAAATATAAAGTCGTTGAACTTAAACTAGTGCATACAAAATTTGGAAATAAAATTTTAGCTGTCGTAATAGATTCTGAATATAATGAATTTCAAGTATTTCTTCCTGAAAGATCTTCTAAGAATATGGCAAATAAAGAAATAAAAGCAATTAATGATATGGGTGATTTGAAAATGATTTATAAAGGAACTAAAGACTGTGGAAAACGAGATCCTGCTTATATAATTAAATTTCTTTAATCTTCAACAATTTTTATCTTCCTATAAGGGGTATCCATTTTGGGTACACCTTTTTTAATGCATTTTTTATGAACAATAAATATTATGATGATCCTCAAATGTTGATTTTTTCATTTTACACTATTTTTCCATTAAGGAAACGATGGATTTTTTAATTTTGATGATTTTTAATGATATTTTATTGATTTTGACTGTTTTTATGTTAAAAATTGATGTTTTTTTGTGATTTTGATGATTTTGTGCGTTTCCCTTTTATTGCGCTCGTGGCCCCATTATATATACTACTATCCTCAATGTCCCTTTTTTATGTAGCAGGATCATTATAGCCTTTTTCCAATCTTTGGGAATCTTCCCTTCATTAAGGCATCGAGTGAAAACTTGAGCGAATATTGTTTCAATTTCTTCACTTGCTTCTTGTATGATGTCTACAGTAATTCCATCTTCTCCTGGAGCTTTTCCTCGCTTCATGTTCTTGATTGCATGTGTAACCTTTCCTGGGAGGACTGGAAGAACTCTGGTACTGGTACCTTTCATGATGTCAGGATTACATGTATCATCCTTTTCATATAATTTAGAAATCTTTCAGTCATGTCAATAGAAATCTTTCAGTCATGTCAATAGAAATCTTTCAGTCATGTCAATAGAAATCTTTCAGTCATGAAATCTTTGTAGAAATCTTTCAGTCATGTCAATATTTTGCCTTTATTTCTTGTTACAGAACCATCTTCTTTTCTCAGTGCCACAATCTGTTTTCTTCTCTTACTGAGATGTCCCTTGGCTATCTTTAGGCTTTGGTTGTTTTCAATTGCTTTCTTCACTAGTTCACAGTTCAATTTCCTTACGTCTTTAGTGATACTTTTTCGTACTGTCTTGCTTAGCTCTATGTATTCCACTTTGGAAGTCACATCTTTTTTAAATGTCCTCATCTCTCTTCTTTTTTGCATCACCATTTTGGTTTTTCCTGATAATTTGTTTACATGCAACTTGTTCTTAGACCCAGCTAATCTTGCTGTTATTTCCATAAGAGCTTAGGTTAGTGGACATCTCTGAAGTTAACAGAAAAGTAACAAAAGCTCTTCTAGAGCAAATAATCTGTTCCTCAGTTCCAGTTTGAAGGTATTATGATGCTTTTTGAGATTGGTCACGTCGATACACTTTGTTTGTTTTATGAGCTTGCCATTCTCGAGTTTAGCATTGAGGTGCATCTTACATCTTACCATTCCATGGTCACTTACCTGTGTTGAACTTGTTCAGCACACTGCAGTCTTCCATGACAAATTTCTTGCTAAACATAATAAAATCAGTTTCACTTGTCCATTCATTGAGATGCCTCCATGTCCATTTCCTTTGCGGCTTTTCCTTGAAAAAGGAGTTCATGATGAAAAACCCTTCTGCATCTGCAAATTGTCGAGAGTATTTCCACGCTGGTTTCTATTGCCGTGACCGAATTTACCTACTAAAGTTTCATTCTGTTGCCGTTTCCCTATTTTCGCATTGAAATATCCCATAATTATCTTCAAGTGCTGCTTGCCTTTATTATTTAGATGACGAATTTCCTCATAAAATTCTTCAATTTCTTCTTCAGGATGGCTTGTGGTGGGTGCATAAGTTTGAATAATCTGAGCCTCGTATCTTCTCGAGAGTTGGATAACGAGTCGTGCAGCTCTGTCAGAGGAATTTTCAACTTCTACAACTTTATCCTTCAGTTTCTTGTTTATTATAAATCCAACACCACTAGTTCTGCCAGTATCTGTCCCACGATAGTAGAAGAGATGTCCACTTTTCAGTTCAATGAGATCTTCTCCTTTTTTCCTTATCTCACTTAGCCCGACGATGTCCCACTTGATACTTTGTAGTTTCTCTTCCAATTCAAGAAGTCGTGAATCAGAAGATAGGGAGCGTCCATTGTAAGTAGTAAAGGTCTGCATCAGATGGCAGCATAATCCGGTCCTTCGGGGATTCTTAGCACCCTCTGCCTTCATGTCGCACTGGCCGCTGCCTGGGCCAGGTACATTCCAACTGCCGGAGATTGAGGGCCAAGGTTTAAGTTGTGGAGTCATTCTGGAGGATTGGCCATAACTCACAACCCTGGCCAAGCGGGTTGGGGAGTGTGGGATAGCATTTCCTGTAATCCCGATGGTATAGTTATATCGCTATTGGCGGTCGTCAGAGCCCCTTTAGTGGGAAAAGGATGCACCACGAGAAGGCGGGGTTGACAATTGTGAAGGAGAATCTGTGATGTTGCGCATCACGCTAGTGCATGCGTATATTTTGCATATTTCTGTCCCAGACTTATACAGGTGCGTGGTATAAACAGCCATATTGGCGCTATGATTTGCACAGTTCCTTGCGGACAATTTTCCATCGTTGCCATATATCAAGTAGGTATGTCAGCATCGCTCCGGAAAGCAGCTCGTAACAGGGATTTATGCATAAAGCGTTGATCTAACAAAAGTAGGAATGCTTTTCTCATTAGGTTTGGCATTAAATCTCACCTTCTCTTACTTCAGAAGTTTTCAAATCTGTTGTCTGAATCAAACATTTTTGGAAAGTTTTCTTTTTCTATTAACATTTGGTCTGAATGTCGTATTTCAGAATGTAAATATCCATATTTCAGAATGATGATTTTCTTTCTTTTTAACACCTTTTCTCTTTCTGTATTTAATATTTACTAAGACTTTAGTACCTTTATGTTTCTTTAAATCTACCTGGGATTACACAGTAGTTATCCATTTCGCCGAAATGTTTTTAAAACAAGAATATACCGTTGAAATTTAATTAATGTACTTAATTTTATTCCACCTGGTCCTTGTGGCAGCTGCTATAAAATAACTTTTCCTACAAAACGAACATTGGTGATTTGATATCGTGAACGTTGTTCCCATAAGTTATGACCTTTATGTTTGAAAAAGTATTGTAAAACCAAGAAAATTGTTTTGAGATTTGTTGAATTTTGGGGGAAGAAGAACTGGGTAAGAAACTCTTCGGAAATTAAATGAAATCACAAACGGCATTTTCCGGTGAAAATCTTCCAAATACATGGAGACAATGTAAGAGCGATGACTTGTCTATTGGCAGTTTCTGGTGTTTAAATTTGAACACTACACCGAAGTACACAAAATATTGCAGTAAAATTCCACTTCATGATATTCCAGAAAAGTTTTAAAATGTGGCTATCATTATAAAAAGTAATTTAAACACAATTTGTATACTTGTGTGAATAAATACATACCGCATGACCTTCGATATCGCACGTTTCTATTGGAAAAGAAGAAAAAAAACCGGAAATAAGTGACAATATTTTATTTCAAGCATGTACCTCAAATGTAATAAAAGAAATATGGACATAATACATTGTAGAGTCATAAATAGAATATACTGAAACAGTCAGATTCACATTTCTTGTTATTTTTAACACCATGAAGAAAACTATGAAATCTCATGAAAATGAAAGAAAATCATTACGTACAAAAATGCCCTTCATAAACAAAATTCTCAGTAGTCACCTAGTTTAAAACCATGAAAACTTAAATGTCAAAATCGAATACAGATAATTTTGCTCTTGACTTAAAATTTTGATACTTTTGCTTTTAATGGATAAAGTTATGAGATATGACGTAAAGCATTTTTGCGTACAGAAAATATGATGTACTCTTGGAAAAATAATACAATCTTGCTGAGCCCTTTCTGAACACATGCGTACAGCGTATTTGGTTCTTTTTTAGTAAATTCCAGCTCATGAGACGATAAAACACAGGACTTAAAAATGCTAAAAGTATCCAATCAAATCTTTCTTTAAAATATTTATTGGAGAATTACACAATCACGAGAAATTCGATTTTCTTCAACATAGCTCGTAGCTTCTGTATGCTTCACATCAGATATAGTACGTGAACTCCCCGTTTTAGTAAAAGTAATTTAATATTTGATAAAACTCGCAGTCTAAGGACTAAAACAGCACATCCAAACGACGAAAGCATAGGTGTTTTCAGGAAGTTATATGGCACATAACACATTATGGCCATCTTAAAAAAAATCGATCTTCGAAGATTTGTTTTTCGGATTTTAACGACATCTTGAACATCTATGACTATTAAAAATCGTCTGTCCCTAATTTAGGGCACTAATCATCGGGAGAGGATAGAACTGACGCCATACGACAAACACACCACCTATTTCTCTTTTATCTCAGTCTTGGCTTTTAATAGCTTTAGAAATGCAAAACTCATAAGACCATTTATATTTTTTATTCGAAACATAGAAATTTTGATCTGAAAACTTTGATATTGTCATTTTCTGTAAGCCGGATTTTATCTTTTGGGAAACAGATTTTATCTGTGGTACTTTTATGTCTTTGACGTAAAATGCTGATTAGAAATGTTCCGTGACAATGACATCACTAAAAAACAAATACCGAAAGTATTCCATGGTAATTTCAAACAATACTTCATGTCAATTCCGAGAGTGTTTTCATTAATCATCGTTATATTATTATCCAAATACCGCATGAAAATGAAAACCTGAACATTAAATATCTTGTTTCTATTATTAAAAAAAAACGTAATGTGCTTATATGCGTGTGATTTGTTTCAGTTTCAGATCATTACATTATCAGTTGCCCTTTGGATCCCGAGCAGGAAGGTAGCACATCGTGTGAGCTCCTGCGAGTGAACTTCAGTGCAAGCTTTTCGTCGTCGTCGGCCGTGCGTCTTGTTCTACGATTAGATAGTTTCTGGGTTACCAGTCTATCCGATTCAGTCCGGTTAGGGGATCTTTTAGTTGTTAAGCTTTTTTCGAAACTCAATTAAAATTTTCCCGAATCCACTTCTCTTCGTTTCAGCTTCCAGCCCATCGTCAAAAATTAATAGGATTACCAGTACCGAAGTTGTAGAGCAAAAGCCTGACGCCAAGAAAAGTGATGCCGTTTCCCGTTCCTCATTCAATTTCATGGGAAAGCGTGAGTCAACTGAAAAGCCAGATCCAAGAAGATCCAGAAGAATTAGAAACCTTCCGCCGGAACTATGTAATAGTATCCAAAAAAGAACCAGAAGAACAAGAAGATTGGTAAGTGAAACAATTTCTTATTCTGTGCCTCAGAAAATTCTAGGCTAGTCATCTGACAAAAAAAATTCTCGATGACTCTTCTTGTATGTCTGCGCCAATTCCAGACATGGTAAAATCACTTGTGGGATGCCCGGGCGATGGGATATCTGAAAAAATTACAAATATCATTAAAACACCGGAGAGATGCTCGGGCGATGGAATATCTGAAAAACTTGCAAATATCATTAAAACACCGGAGAGATGCCCGGGCGATGGGATATCTGATAAATTATCAGATATCAATAAAACACCACTAATCATCCTCTCCCGATGATTAGTGCCCTAAATTAGGGACGGGCGATGGCATATTTGCAAAACTTTCAGATATCATTAAAATACCGTTGAGATGCACGGGCGATGGCATATTTGCAAAACTTTCAGATATCATTAAAATACCGTTGAGATGCACGGGCGATGGCATATTTGCAAAACTTTCAGATATCATTAAAATACCGTTGAGATGCACGGGCAATTTGATATTTGTAAAATTTTCAGATATCAGTAAAACACCGGTGGGATGCCCGGGCGATGGAATATCCGAGAAAATACCAGATATGTTTTATGAAAAGTCCGAGAAATGTCCGGACGACTTAACCCAAAAGGAAGGTTTTTTGGAAAATAGACCTGAGACGGCTTCGGCGTCAGGCTTTTGTAAAGGAATTTGGTGTGAATCCGCGTCAGTCTTTTAAAAAAAAAGGCCACTTTTAGGGCCGAGTACTTTTTTCAAAAAGGAATTTGCCAAACCTGCTGAGCAGTTGAAGGAAACTATGTTTCCACAGACACGAACACGTATTCACACAAGTAAAGAAAGACTTTACAAAGAAAAAAATGAAACTCTAGAAAGTTTCAAAAAGTTTGAGAAAAGTAAAGAAAAAAATACTGTGCAAAAACAGAAAAAAATGTGTTGAAAAAAAACCCAACCTCAGTCATCATACGAGCATAAGTTAAGCTCAAAAATAAAGGATGCAATTAATGACACAGAATTAATGAAAAATGATACAAATAAATACCTGCGTAATATTAACTTATTACACAGAGAAAAAAATGTTGTCATTAAAAGCAATTTACAAAAAAAGAAAGAATTGAAAAACATCGCAAAAGTTTCCAAAACACAAATGTGACTGAGAAATTGATTGCAGATGTTGACAAATATCTAGGTGAAAAGCAAAAAAAAAAGGCCCTTTTAAGGGCATTTCTGTTTCTGGGGCGGAAAAAAGGCCCTTTTAAGGGCATTGTACAGAATTCTGTGCTAAAAGAAAAAATTAAAAAACATCGCAAAAAAAAATTCCCAAACACAAAAATGATATAGAAATGGATTGTTGATGTTAATAACTATTTAGATAAAAATGCTGCGCAAAAGCAAAAAAATTCGCTACTCCAACCGTGGAAAAACCAAAATATTTCACTGGCAGGCTTAGCAAATAAATTAAAGAGGCAGAAAAAATTAACTGTAATGAAGATGCACAATTGCAGTATGCTAATAACATTACATTTTATAACACACAAAATGAACTGCCTCTTCTATATGATAATGTGGAAAATAACCACACTGAAATAGCAAGCCAACAACTAAAAAACATAGAAAGCAGTGAAAGCACTGTAGAAAGCAGCGAAAGAAAAATTGCCCTATTAATTAAAAAAATTAAAGAAAAGTCCACGAGTGAGAAACTTACGGAAAAAAAATAAATGGAGAAACAGATAAAAAACAAAAAAGTGGTGAATGGACCATCAATAAAATAGCAGAATTAGCTGCCAAACTGGTCAAAAACAAGGAAGCAATCAATTGCAATACTGACATTGATGCCCAAGTCATCGAAAGTAACAACAATATAAAAAAAATTGACCCAGTAAAAAATGATGAAAAAAAAAAAGAGGATGAAATCTTTTCCTCTGAAACAAATGGACTTAACATATTAATTTGGAATGCGCAAGGCATCAAAATGCAGCATAGAGAATTCTTAGCCTACCTAAAATACAAAAAAAATTGATATTGCGCTAATTAATGAATCCTGGCTAATGGACAGAATTAAATTCAAAATTCCCAACTACAAGATTTACAGAAAAGACATAACTTCCCAAAGTGGGGGAATTTTGATTTTAGTGAAAGATAAACTAGAGCAAAGTGAAACAACATGCAACACAGAGGATGGCATGGGAGCGCACTCGGTTATTATTAAAACAAAAAATAACCCGATTAAATTTACGTCGCTATACAATCATCGCAAACACACTATTACCAGGGAAGCTCTAGATAATCTTTTCGAGGAAGATATTCCTACGGTCATAGCGGGAGATTTTAATAGTAAACACCGCTATTTGTACTGCCCTAGAGCTAATAAAAGTGGAAACAATATCTTCACATATCTCTTAAACAAAAACATTGATTTGGAGTCACCATCTGAACCCACATGAACGGCGCTCAGAGGAACTAGCAACATACTAGATTTTGCCCTCTTCAAGAATAATAAATATTACTTTAAAATTTACACTGCGGCAGCTCTCTCCTCTGACCACAATCCAGTTCACCTCCAGCTTTATAATGATAAAACTGTGACGGTAGCACCCAAAATGGTCACTAACTTAAAACAATTTGAAAAGAAAATTAAACTAGTGCCACAACCGGTAATTGGAGACTGTAATAGCAAAGAAGAAATTGACAGAGCTATTAAACTCTTTAACCTCGCCATTAAAAAAATTATGGAAGAATGTCAAATTCCTGCTAAAGAGAAAAAATCCGTACTATTTACCCAAAGAAATTTTGGAACTTATTAAAGAAAAAATAGGTACCGAACCAGGTGGCAAAGATCAAGAAATAAAACGTTCTATGTCCTTTTTTGCTGCCTAAATAGACAAATTAAAAGAGAAATCTCTCTTGGGTCCGGAACGCCAGAAACTGAAACGATAAGAAAAAACAAGACACCTTTTAAGGACCAAAAAAAAATTTTTGTTCCCCCAGATTTTGAAAAACCACTACCCATCAGTGAAAGGGAAGTTAGGTTTCATGTTAATAATCTTAAAAATAAAAAGGCACCGGGCAATGATGGCATAAATAATAAAATTATGAAAACATTACCGGAAGAGTATGTGCAAACCCTTACTAAAATATGCAATTGTGCCCTTAAATTACATTATTTCTCTGATGTTTGGAAGACAGCAGAGGTGATATTATTACCCAAGCCAGGTAAAAGTTCGGCAATTCCTGAAAATCACAGACCGATTTCGTTGCTCCCAACCATGGGAAAAATCTTTGAAAAAATAATTCTTATTAGAATGCAACAATTCTGTGAGGAATTCCCAGTAATTCCACTTATTCAAGGAGGTTTTAGAGATAAACACTCCACGGTGCACCAACTCTCTAAAATAACTGAAAAATATGCTGAAGGAATAATAAAAAAAGAACACACAGCAGCCATATTTCTGGATGTGGCAAAAGCATTCGATAAATGCCCACATGAGGCAATTATCTACAAGCTAATAGCACATGATTTCCCACCCTGGATTATACATATAATCAAATCATACCTCACTAACAGAACATTCTGTGTAAAAATAAATGGGAAAAAATCGTTAAAAAAATCGAAGCTGGTGTACCGCAAGGCAGTGTACTCGCGCTGACGCTCTACTCTATCTTTACGTCAGACTTTCCCAACTATAATAACAGGAATCTGACTACAGCTCTCTATGCTGATGACACTGCACTCGCTTATACTTCCAAAAATAAAAATCAAGCAACTTTCATGTTGCAACATTATGTTGAAAAACTTGAGAAGTATTTCTTAGATTGGAAAATCAAAATCAATACTGAAAAAACTCAAGCAATTCTATTTTCTAGGATTAAATTCAATCACTATCCTGGTTTTGAAATAGAAATGTATAAAAAAAATACCTTGGGTAAATGATGTTAAATATTTATGACTTTTTATGGACCACAACCTAAACTGGAACAAGCATATTAAAGAAACTCTGACCAAATCTCTTAACATCAGAGGAAGTCTCCAGCCAATAATAAAAAATAAAAGGCTTAGCAGGAAAAACAAACATTTGATATGGAAAGCCTGTATCAGCCCTGTTAATACTTATGCCTGTCCTATCTGGGGTAACTGCAACAAACAGCTGAAAAATAAGATTACCTCATTTCAAAATAAAACCCTACGTTATATGGTTGGACTTGATGGAAGAACTTCAAACCATGCTATCCGAAGCATACTAAATATTAATTCTATCCATTACACGATGTATGACTTAGCTAAAAGATACTATGAAAAAGCTAAGATTCATCCTAATCCTCTAGTCAGAGAGGCCATTAACTATACTGTCAATGAAACTGACAGTTATAAAAGGCCAAAAGCTATCTTGAATAAAGTTCCAGAAATGAACCCAATTCACAGCTACCTTAGCAAAAAAAATAACAATAATTGGGACTAGTGTTCAGAGGGTATTCTTCACATAAGAAGAATTTTTGTTAAAAAAAAAGGCACTTTTAAGGGCCGTACTCTGTTTTGCAAAAATGCTTCACACATGTCTTGTTAAAAAAAAAGTGGCTCTTTTAAGGGCCGTACTCTGTTTTGCAAAAATGCTTCACACATGTCTTGTTAAAAAAAAAAGTGGCTCTTTTAAGGGCCGTACTCTGTTTTGCAAAAATACTTCACACATGGGAAAAAATCTTGTTAAAAAAAAAGGCTCTTTTAGAGGCCGAACTTGTTTTGCAAAAAGAAATATTACAGTCCACATATATGAGACTGGCCCAGAAACCAGGTACTATGGTTTAAAAAAAAAGCCGACTCCTACACGGGAACTGAGCAATCGACAAATGTGTGGTTTAAGGTGCTTTGCAACACATGGTTTTGTGAGAAAACTCGGTGTTTATCTGTCGGATTTTTCTTGTGTGGTTCTTTTCTTTTTTTTAGGCACCCCTTTTCCCTGTCCTTTCCCCGGTTACCTGCGGCCGGGCGTTGACTGCGGGATGACTCGCTTTGATTGATTTGTCGCAGGTAAGTATGTAGGGTAGATTACAACTTCAATACTTAACGGGAAACCGTATACTCCTTTTGCTCTAATATTTCTGAACTTTTCTTTCATGCTGTTCTATCAGGGAAATATGTTCCCAAATATCTTATCTTCTTCTTTTTCACCTGACAAAATGCGCAGAGCGCTGTGGGCTCGGGTCTGTCAACCTCAGATAGGAAATCTCTCTCTCAGTTTCAAAGTTTAACGATCGTCCTTAGTACCTCCTAGGCCTATAAGCATTTGCCATTCCCTAATCCAGGGGAAGTGGTTCCAGGGAAGGGACAGAGCCAATGGCCATCAGGCCAACTAACCATCCATTCTCATCTAGCACACGAACCATGGCCAAATGGTCAGATGCCATTACTTCTCTCTTAATCTCTGCTTAGGACAAAACAGGGGAACAACAAAAAAGAATTGGTAAAGAAATTGAAAATTATTTCAAACCTGCTTACAAAAACAGGTTTGTAATAATATATTGCGAAAAACTTGTTTTTAAAGATATTTTTCGAGAAACAGAAAACAACTCAAAAGAAGTGAATATAATAATGCAGTCAAATATGCAAAAAAAACAAACGAAGAAACCATATTTTTATAAGATGTAGCATAAGCCACCCCGATGGCGCAGTGGTCTACGTCCTTGCTTCTGACCGTTCATCCACGTGGGCCGGGTTCGAGTGCTGGATGAGGCAGTATTTTTCGTACGCTACTTCCTCGAACCAGTGGCCTTAAATTAGGGACGGGAGACTGCTTATAGCTCTTAGAATTGTTCATGGTGGTCGTTGAACCCCGAAAAAGAAAGTAGCATATCTGCACAGGTAAATGGAATCTTCTAATGAAATAGAACAAAGCGCCCAGTGGCGCAGCGGTCTAAGCGATGGCCTCTGATCATTCGTCCAAAAGGGGTCCGGGTTCGAATCCCGGTGGGGCATGGATGTTGTGTTTGTCTTACGGCACTCGCTCTCTCCCTTCCTTGGAGTCAGTGACCCTAAATTAGGGACGGGCGACTGCTTATAGCCCATTGAGTTGCTCATGGTGGTCGTTAAACCTCCAATCAAAAAAAAAAATAGAACAAAACTAATCGATATAAATGCTAGAGTGGTCTTCTTAGTTCAACGTCTTTGATAATTGGTGTGCCCCAGGTAATTAACCTGGAAAGTTAAGGCCCCAAACTTCGAAACCGCGATAGATTGCCAAAAATTTCTATCGCAAAGTGGCTGCAGATACCATTGTCCAGTAAGAGCTGTGACGTATACTCTAATTTAACTATCGTTTTTAATTCTTGTTATCTATGTAAATTTTAATTCGTTCTCCTTTAGAATTTTCCAAACTTAATACCACATTTTATCTCTGCTGAATATTTTGTGGCAATCTGAAAGGAGGTCAGTAGTAGAATGAGGTATGATTTCAAGCGAGAGAAGAAGGATGTTCACGACGTACGGAGTAGACTGTCTCTTGTTAGATGTATTCTGCTGACTTTTTCGTTAAATGCATGCCGTTTGATTTTAGCTGTTTGATGTTTCTGTTTAGATGTTTTAAATGCCCCGTTAAGAGGCTCGTTCTTGCTAAAAGTCGATTAGTTTGTTATTCTGTTTTGGAAATAGGAGTTGAACTATCTGTTGATAAATTCTGTCGCGTTTAATGTTTGAAATATATTGAAAAATATTCAGTGTATTCTAGAACTAGTTGTATCCCGAGTCAAATTAAGGGATGATTCTTTGATATGTGCTAACAACCTGTGCATTATGAGTGACCTATGACAGATATGAGTAAAGTCAAAATCTGCAAATAACATTGTTTTCATTGAATCTCTAGACGTATTCTTTAAGTGATATTTCTGTGCTTAGTAAAAGACATTTCCAGATACTAAGTTAATCAAGTTATGCAGAGCATCAGGTAAACGCTTCCGAACGTTTCAGTCAAAATCCTATTCTTATTCAAATAATATTAATGTTCTGGTGAAGTATAAACAATTAGCTCAATTATTCAAGCAAACACCTGAGTACATAGTACTTTGAAAGATGAATGAGATCCGCGTGCGAATAGGGTGTTGTTCCAGATCCCACACCTACGATTCTTAATGAGTAGTATTGTACCTAATGATACACTTCTTGTATTCGCCCTGGATTGTGCCTGTTGTAAGAGCAATCAAGTGCAAAACCATGTATTAATTCGTCCAGACCATGTTCTCAAGGAAACAAGTGTCGTCTAATTTATTGTGGACGTAGGTACATCAGTACACATGGCGTTGAAGATCACTAGGTTATATGGCCTGCTGAGGTTTATTGTGACGTAGATACATCAGTACACATGGCGTTGAAGATCACTAGGATATATGGCCTGCTGAGGTTGGTGAAGCACATGTTCTTGCAATATCTTCAACCGAAGCCCTACAATCAGGTCGCAGACTGAAAATGCTGCACTCAGAGTGGAAAAGTGCAAAGGCCAGAGTGCCGCTTAGGTGGCGCAGTGGCCTCAGCGATTTCTTTTGATTATTCGTTGGACAGGGGTCCCGGTTCGAATCCCGGTAAGGCATGGATGTTGTGTTTATCTTACGGCACAGGCTCTCTCCCTTCCCTGGAACGAGTGTCCCTAAATTAGGGATGGGCGACTGCTTATAGCCTACTGAGTTACTCATGGTGGTCGTTAAACCTCCAACCAAAAAAAAAAAAAAAAAAGGCCACAGTATCCACAACCGTACCCGTTGACGTGGTCTCCCGGAGTATTGCCGACTCATCAAGCTACCTGTTTGTCGGAGCGGATGTACGAAGCTGATGATCGTGGAAGGTATAATACAGGAATCTCCTGCAAAATGTTGTGCTTACAGTCGAACAACTTCTTATGTTTTTCGGTGACACTCTGCATATGTACGTACCATCTGACACCACTGCTAAACAATTTAATCTATTGTACTCACAGTTATCATTTAATAAATCCATGTTATTTTTTTCGGCCAATGAGCGAAACCTTTAAATGGACGTAATTGCACATTAAAAGGTTTGCGCGTCACTGCTATGTTTTACACACACTGCTCTCCATCTTTGAGACCTTTCTTTGTTTTCCATTAGGCTGCAAAATAAATATTCTTTATTAATTACCTTTCGCCACCGATAGGTACTGAATTCTTACAGAATGTATGCCATGGTTGAACCACAAACAGGGACGAGGAGCTAGATTCTGGTTGGTCGTCCAGGTTCGAGTCCCGATAAGGCATGTGAGTGACATTTTAATCTACGGCTCTGGATCTCGCCCCTTCCTGAAACAAGTGGCCCCAAATTAGGGATGGGAGACTACTTATAGACCGAAGAGTTGTTTATAGTGGTCGTTAAACCTTCAAGGTTGAACTGCAGAGTTTTTGCAGCTCCGATTTTGAGCTGTCCGAGAGTGTGTTTCTGACCGTTTCTCCCGTGTTGGCTTGTATTTGTGTTGATTATAAGTGTCTTTGGTGTGGTCTTGTTAAGTTACAACTTCGACGTAAGCGTTTTTATGATTTTATGCGAGTTGAAAGTTCTTAACATCGTCTTGTTTATACACTGCTGACCACCCAAAATGCAATACCAAGAAGGACACGAGATAGCAAAGCCAGATTTACTGGACACATATCAACATATACACAGATGAAACGATTGAGCTTCCAGGCCCGAGCGACTTGCGGAACATGCAGACATCAGTAGTTCGTGTGGCCCCCATGGCTGGCAAAAACGGCCGCTATACGCCGCGGCATCAAACGAAAGAGGCTTTGGATCTGCGCTTGGGGTACGTCGGTCCAGGTTGCTTCCAGAAGTTGCCACAGTTCATCAGGCGTAGCCGCGGGTGGTGCTTGCAGAGCCACTCGGTTGCCGATCAGTGACCAGACGTGTTCGATGGGCGACATATCGGGAGAACAGGCGGGCCACGGCAGCAGTGACACCTGGTGGGCCGTGAAGAATTATTGCACGATGCGTGCCACTTGCGGGTGCGCATTGTCCTGTTGAAACATAGTCGCTGGCATGTCCTGCAGGTAAGGGCTGACTACAGGCTCCAAAACGACTGAGATATAGCGGTGGCTGTTGAGTGCCCCGGTGATCCGCACCAGAGGGGTGCGGGTAACATATCCAATTGCGCCCCAAACCATAACGCCAGGCGAAGGACCGGTATGGCGATGCATAATGCAGGCGTCATACAGTCTCTCGCCGCGGTTCCGCCGCACGCGGATCTGACCATGTGGTGTTGCAGGCAGAAGCGGAATTCGTCGGAGAAGACAATGTCGTGTCATTTCGTAGTCTAGGTGCAGCGTTCAACGGTCCACTGCAGGCGCACTCACCGGTGGTGTAACGTCAATGGTAATCGGAGCAATGGGCGCCGTGCGACAAATGCCCGTTCCTGCAGACGACGTCGAACGGTACGTGCTGACACAGGTTGTCGCGCAACTCACCCAAATTTCTGCGCTAACGTTCGTGACGTGGCGGTGTGAGCCGTCAATGCCCGCCGCACAACATGCCGGTCCTCCCGTTTGGTGGTGTGCCGCGGCTGCGGCATTCGCTCACGTGGGTCCGTCCGTCCCTCCTGCACCCACCGATTTCATACTCTCCTCACTGAAGCTGGATGTCGTCCCACACGGGCGCCGATGTCTCGGTACGATAAACCACTGTCGCGATAAGACACTATTCGTCCTCTGTCGAACTCCGAAACGTGCTGGAATGACTGCCATATTCTTTGACTAGGCTTCAGGAAGCTTCTCACGCACAGGTCCGGCAGCACAACATCCTTCCATTACTTACACCCGCCTTCTGTGCACCCTTCTTATAATGCTCCTCGGTGGCGTGCCGGGCGCACATGATTTGCATATGCCCTGCAATGCTAAACGTCTGCATGTCCTCTCGCGGGCGACGCATGCTGCGAATTTCAGGCCAATCGGATGCTTCCTTCTTGGTGTTGCATTTTGGGTTGGCCTGCAGTGTATTTTGACCGTTCGCTAAGATGGCTGCGGTGGGATACGTTTCCCTAGTTTTAAAAGCCACAGATTCTGCTTCTAGCTCTTCCGTATCACAAACGTCTTCAAAATCTACTAATATCTCATCTGTTCCTACTACTGCACCCGCTACTCAAAGTCTTATGCTATGGGACAATTGGAGCCTTGCGTTCTGTTTCCCACATGAATATGTCAGTCTGCAGCATTGCAGCTACTTAGTCGTTCATCAGATATGCCACAGCTCACTGCATGTGGCACTACTGCTTCTACTTCTCGACCTTTCTCATTACCTAAAGTGTTTCCTAATTCCAACATTTATCCCTTCACGTTAAAGTTTCGGACGTTTCGCCAACTGGATCGGAATTGGCTCAGCGATTGAAGTTGAATTTGTGGTTCCCTCCACTGCATAACGCTCCGTCCCACTGTATATGGAAACCTCACAACCCCTTGTTCCACCGAACAGTGTTACTCATGTATCTCCTGCCCGAGGTAGGATTCTTATTACTTTTGCCTCTGAGCAATTTGTCCACATAGTTCTTTCTCGAGGCATAATTGTTCACCATACTCACTTAATTCCAACCCCCTTGTCTCAAAGTTCGGTGACAGTTGCACTGTCGTCCGTGCGTCCGGAGGCATGTGACAGTCTCCTAATTGAAGCGTTATCTGCTATAGGTAAAGTTGCTAGGGAGGCACACCCTCCCAGCCACTCCTAAAGACTAGCCTTTCTCACATGTATAAAGGCTACAGATGGCAATTTAGGCTTATTTTACCCTCTGATAAAGCAATAATGGAACTCCCAAAACGAATCGTATTAGAGTCCGTCTAGCACACATACACATAAGAATTATTTGAAGGAGCTAGTGCTTCATTGTCTGGCAGTCGTGTCTTCCTGTTTTTATCGCAAAAGTGCCTCAACCTCTGTTAATAGTCTGAGATTTGCCAATGCACCTTTGTCACCAATATCCACACCTCTTGTCTTGACGTCGTATTTTTCTTACACCTACCAGGCATGTCTCTGCGTAACGTAGTCTGTTGACAAGCTTGTGCCAGCTGATCTTAACTCAGACATGGCTGTTTCAACTTTCCCATTGTCCTCTCCTGAAGATATGTCATCTATTAGCAGTGATGCTGCTTCCTTCCATCTATCTGGCTCGTAGATACAGATTCGTACATACCTGAGACAGAGTCTAACTATACTGCCGCCAAACGTCGTCAAGATATTCTGTCCAAATATAAGGGGTAATATTCACACCACACGGCTTTTATACAGAGTAACAAAAAACCTTCTGTCAATTCCTCATCTACGGTTGATCCTGACTTTCATCCATAGATCTCTTCGGATCCCACGGACGCTCCTGATGTAATTATAGCTCTAAGTGATGATTCCGCTTTTGCTGGTAATTTAGAAGTCCATACTTCTTCTCATAAAGGAGATACGTCTGCCGTTTCTGATGCTGATCTGGGCGGTCTCTCAGGCACCTTACCTTCTGGTCCTTTAATAGCGACGGACTTTATCTTAATTCTTCAAATGCAGTCTTATGACAACATTCTTTCTCATCCTTGTATACAGCGCAATTGTTGTTTACCAACTGAAAGATTTTACTAACAACACACTTGAACAACCCTCTATTACTGAGTTCCTTTCGGTCACAAAGAGAATCGTAATGCAGCTCCATACGCTACGGCGCCAGGAAGACTTCGAGGGAATACAGCCTTCCGATGACATCTCCTTTTAAGATCGTTTCTTTTAATTGCCCTTGAATGCCCTTTCAATGGGCCAACTCTAAAATTTAAAGATATTTCTCCATCTAATGCAGATATAGTACTGCAACAGGAGATTCGATGTTCAATTAATGCAGATTTCTACCGTTGTCGAAAGCGGTCGTTTAATTTTTTCCACAATTTTTCCACAACGGGATTTTCTGGTCTTGCCCCCATCGTTATCCATATACGTATACTTCCTTATCTGCATGATATTCATGACCATTCTATTTAATCTCGACGTTATCATCACCTGTAGTTTGCCATTTATAATGAAGTTTTCCATCTGTTCAATGTACACATATTCATTGAATATGTGTCAGCACTTGACGATCTTCTTCAGCTGCTCACCGATTTCTCGTCCATCTTTGTAGAGGAAGAAATCATTATGGGTGGAGATTTCAATTGCACCATTCATCCGCATATCGATTGCCTTCGCTCAGTTTCTCGCAAGACTACAGTCCGGTCAGCGCTTATCTATCACATCTCGGATTATAACCTTCTTATTCATATCTTCATCCAACTATTCAGCGGTTTTCTTCAGTTCATTTGTCTCAAGCAGCGGCTCCCTTGATTTGTGCTCGGAGAGAAACGTGGTTCATGCATAATGGGGCCCCTGCAAATATTTCACCAGCGATCCGGGACCCTGAATGCGACGTATCCCGGCAGGTGGATTGGACGGGTCGGACCAGTAGCTTGGCCCCAAAGCTCTCCTGACCTGAATCCACTGTACGGCTTCTTTTGGGGACACCTGAAAACACTGGGGTACGAGATGCCTGTGGAGTCACCGGAAGATCTCGTCGGGAGGACCGTTGTCGCTGCGGACCAGATCAACATCACACCGGGAGTCTACGAAAGAGTGCGACAGCCCTTCATCCGTCGGTGTGGGCTGTACAACGGCACCCTCGGGTGCCACTTCGAGCACCGCCTTTGAGTCCTGCTCTGCATCTACATTGACGAACGCAAATGTGCAACCCATAATTTGGGTAAGTTGTGTTTTTTTCCACTGTTGGAAGATCAACGTGGACATGGAACTTAACGTTTTTTGGGCACTAGGAGCAAAGTGCCATTCTACGTTCTATTGCAAAAGTTATTCGTCTTTACGTGTACTATCACTTCTGTTTGTCGCAGGAATTTGGGAACGCCCTGTATACTACATAGACATGACTTCAAAGCAAAGGAACAAATGGTTTTCAGTTCAAAATTAAAGATGTCTAGTAGTACACGTCATTGCTAATTCTAAAGTGAAGATGGTGCAATGAATTGAGCAAGAATGAACGTGATGAGAGATGTTTCAAAAAGTTGCTAGATCTTTAATCAACTCGCGAGTTTTAAATATTCATGCTTCATTTTAAAAGTTCACATCAATGTCTTGAAAGTATAAAAATCCAATTAATAGAAATACAGTAATTGATATTCACCCTGTAACAAGGTTTCCAAGAATAATGCGTGAAGGAACAAAATGTAATTTTAAGTGTCGAAAACTGTAGCTTCAGATAAGCAGAAGGGATTAATTTGCTCGAAATGTTTAAACTTTGATTTCACCTTTTCATGCAAAATTAGTTGCTTTTATTTTAGATTCATGTTAGAATTATAACATGTCATATGCATTTAAATAAATCTTTAACTTAGAGAACATGACATCACTTAAAAGCATCTTGAAAGCAAAAATTATTTCAAACTGTTAATGATGAGTGAAATATACGGCAGTAAATGTGTACAACGTAGAGGCATAAACATAAATGCTTTCAGAATCTATTTATCCTTTCACGCAAAGCTATCGGCAATATACAGCGGTTTCTGTAAATTTAGGAGTAAAACGAAAAGACAAAAAAAAAAAAATAAATAAATAAACGTGACATTGCAGAATTCTAACGATGCCCGAAAGTAATACTGTAGTTTATATGGCAAAATGTCTACACAGGACTGAAATGTGTCATGCTATAAAAATGCATGACGCTGAGTCTTGAAAACGCACATTTCGAAACAGCTCTCTATACCTGTAAGTTTCACACAGAGTTTGTCGAGACAGCAGCTTTTTGGGCATTTTTACTAGACATCATTTTTCAGAAGTGGTTTCTAGATACGGGTCAACTCGAGAGGCGGCTAGAGTACCGATTGCTAGAAGACAACATTAGCCATTGCGCATAGGCTTTGACAGAGAATCCAATAAGGACACAGCGGATTCAAGCGATTCAACAATAGGCAACCACAGGTAAAAGAGTTTAAAACCAAGAGATTATTGTTATTTAATGTTATGAGCACTGCGAAGCAAGATGTCAAAATCACACAGCTCCAATAGGACCATGGTTCAAGGGGTTGGAACCGCAAAATCTTCTAACATTATACATCGAAGATACCAAGAGTTGTGCTTATAAGCTATAAGGCCAGCTGTGTGGGTTTTCCGGATCTAACACCATACGCCAAAGATATCAATAGTTGTGCCTATAAGTTTTGCGGCTAGCTGTGTGGGTTTCCCCTCATCGCATTCCCTGACACCATAAGAGGGACTACAAAAACTATTATAAAAGTAACATCAGCTAGACTCAGGAGAAAACGTTGTTCGGGGTATGCACGGATGCACATTTCCTCCATAATGATTCCTAGTGTCAATAGATGTGGAGGGAATCAGTTGCAACACGTTAATACCAATACCCATGTAAGGGTATTGGTATTAACCATAGCACTACCACCATCTATGATGGTGGTAGTGCTATGGTTTGGGAACGGATTACTTCGGGCGACACCTAAAATTTTATGCTTTTAACAGGGTCTCTTACTGGTTGCAGGTACAATGAAGAAATGTTGTATTCCTTCGTGCGGCAATATGAGAGGTCGGAGATGATTCACTTCTCCTACAACCAGATGAACCTTACCCTGCCACTGTTGTTTCCTTGTTTATTGCTAAGAGGAGAATTGCATTATTACCCGCATAAAATGGCAATTCCAGTTTTCGAAATTACGGCTGTCTCCTTGAATCTCGCTTTAGCAAGCCTCTCACAGTTTCTACGTGTTTTGGGGCAGAACCGGATATCACAACCCAACAGTGGTGTGTGACAGTCTTACCGACAGCATTCTACATTACTGAGAGGCCTGAGAAGTGGTAAGAGGTGACATTACACCATAGTGAAGCACTTCTGCTATCTCAGTTGAACGTCATCATTTTGCCATGTGTCTGCATTTACATGTAATTTAAAAATATGAAAGTGTTATCCTATTTTCAACTGTTATTCTTCCTGACCGTATTTAGATGTTTTACTTATTTCACGATTTAAATGAAAAACGTCATCGAGTCCTCGAATACGTCAAGCAGAAAGCTGAGTTTTGATGAACTCGTATTTCACAACTTAAAATTGAAGGTACTGGTTTGGTGCTTAACTGTCGCCATTTTACGACATCGACAATCAAAACATGTATTTTAAGCATGTCTTTTGTGAAAACGATTGTGCTTATGTTACCGGTTTATCCGTCCGTCCATCTGTGGACACCACATCTCTGCAACTATTGTATTAGTCCGATTAGAAAAATTCTTTTTGCACTCGGAAGTTTCAAACGCACGAATGATGATCCTTGCATTCCTTCTTGTTTTTTACGATTCACAATTTCTCCGCTAGAGGGTGTAAATGCAGATGATATCGAATTTAAAATACATTTTATTCCATGTATTAATATTTGCTTCTAAATATCCGATTGAAAAAATTATTTTACCTTTCGATTTCATTTATGTCGAAGACTATTTTAGGTACAGCCACTTTTTGAAGTTACGCATAGATTTTCCGCGAGGGCGAAAAGTAAATTGCTTTCTGTCCGATATCTCTGCTTCTAAAACTCCGATTTGAAAAATTCTTTCTGCACCGGATACAGTTTCTAATGAGAAATGTTTTGCATATACTTTCTAATTTTTGGTAAAAAATGGTTTGGCCAATAGCGTAAGCGTTTATTTCTGCTTCTGATGTATTTCCAGCAAAATCTGAGCTCCTAAAATCTCGATTGAAAAAATTATTTCGTGGACCGATACAACACACACTGATAAATAATGCGTAGTTTCTCCGCCAGCGGACGTAGGGTGGGCCGAAAAAAACGAAAGTAGGCAGACCGGTTTGGTGTAGTGCGGAGAAGTTGTGACCCCTCATCCCTAATCACTGTGCAATTTTTTTTTACTGTGAGTGAACATCTGTTCCGGCAACGGGCTTGAAATTTCGAAAAATAAGCTTAATGTCTAAAAAACCGAAAGTTGGCACACCGGTTTCGTGTAGTGCGGAAAAGTTGTGACCGTTACCCCTAAACACTTTTCCTTTTTTTTTTTTTTTTTTTTTTTTACTGTGGGGTAATATTACTGTTTTGGCAATGGGCATATAATTTCAGAAATTCGCATAAAAAACATCTATCTATAATCAGATACCTATGTCCTATAAGTAACTGTTTTATAAATCGTAACCAAAAAAGGACAAACTACGGTAATACGAAAAACATTGTAATTTATTTGCACTTGCACGCCCTTTTGATCAAAGATTGCGTGACTACAGGGTCTATCGGATAAACCCATCATTGTTTGGTTTTCCACAGACTTCCGATGATGCCTCTGTAACAAACTTTACCATACGTTCCACAGCTTTTGTGTGGCAAAGGAAATCAACGAAATCCCAATGTCGAGAGATATCTTTCGCAATTAGCATGTTTCGTAACAGCTGAGAATCCATGTCGCTTGAAACCGGGGGAGGTGTGCGATCGTACGTAGACCAATCAATCAGTTCGATGTAATCTTTGGCCTGAAAGTTTATCTGAGGTATGACAAATTTTCGAACACAAACATTTGCATCAGCAGCGTCTCTTGCCTTGAGAAACCTACGAATTCCAAGCTCCCGCACATGTGTTCTCTCATCTGTTAACATGCTCAAAAAAATGTTTTCTGGAGACGCAAAGTAAACGTTGTGACTTATCACTGGATCGATTACTTTCAGGTACTTCTTCGGCAAGTATCTAGATGACCTAATGAATTCAAATAGGTGCTTTGTTCCTTCCTTTATAGAATGCTCAATTTTAATTCGGAACCACAAAGGAGCATACACTGTTAGTATGAACTTCACTAATGTCATCAAGCCAGCCGTTGTCAACCAGCGGGACATATCAAATGTACCTGGATCACGCTTGGCAAGGTCAGTTTGTGTGTGTGTGTGTGTGTGTGTGTGTGTGTGTGTGCCTACTTTCGGTTTTTTCGACATTCAGTTACTCATAGCTGTTTTAAACTTAATTTTCGAAATTTCAAGCCCGTTGCCGGAGCAGAAGATATTTACTCACAGCAAAAACATTTTGCACAGTGTTTAGGAGTGAGGGGTCACAACTTTTCCGCACTAATGTGCATCTTATTTTCGTCAATATCTCTGCTTCTAAGAGTCATATTTGAAAAATTCCTTCTTTGTTGGTTTGTTGGATAGCGTTTCCGGTGCGAAATGTTCTTCACATAATTTTAAAAATTTCAAGTAATTCATAGACTTTCTGCTAGGGGGCGTAAAGGTAAATTGATTTTTTCCTGATATCTGTGCTTATTTAAAACAAAGATTTGAAAAATTCTTTCTGCACCGGATACGGCTCCTTATGGGAAATGCTTTGAATATGATTTCTAAGTTTTGGTAAAGAACGGTTTGGCCATCAAGGGTGAAGTGTTAATTTCTGCTTCTGATGTATTTGCAGAAAAATCTGATGAAAAAAGTACTTTGTAGACCGACACCGCTCATCTCGAAAACCTTTTGAGAATACTTTCTTCTTAATATAATGCATAGTTTTCCTGCCAGGAGTGTAGACGCATATCTTATTTTTATCGATATCTCTGCTTCTAAGAGACCGATTTGAAAAAGTCTTCCTTTGTTGGAGAGCATTTCCATTGCGAAATGTTTCTCATATAATTTCAAATGTTTCTAAACGCACAAATCTGCCACCAGAGGGCGTAAGCTTACGTTTCCGTTTACAACAATATCTACGGGACTAAAACTTCGACTGAAAAACTTCTTTCTTTGGTCAGATACTACTGATTATGCAAACTCTGTGTGCGTATTTTAATCTCTTTGTCTCTGATACCTTCCTTTTGCTATGAGAAACGTTTTGTGCGCCATAAGTAATTTTCGTAGTATGCCTTTTAGCCGGTGGTTGAACTAAGCAGCTGTTTCTATTTCTGGATGTTTTATCGATTGTAGAAACCGGTTAATTGTTTTCCTAACCGGTTCCATTAATTTTGAATAACTTGGATAATTTAATTCGCCTCAGAACGAATTGAAAAGACGTGCTGACAAGTTTTACCATGAAACATATGGTAAAGCTTGTAAAAATACAACTGAAAAGTCAGTGTCATCTCTCTGGTTAAATTACGAAGATAGTGAAGACCCAGGTTTTACTCTGAAAGGAACATATTACGTCGGTCAAAGACCTGGGTGAAATGTTGCTAATATAGATTAGTCAGTGCCGAGAGGCGAATTTTCTTTCGGATTATTCAGTCATCGTCGTTCAAGCGAAAGGGTCTTACGTGGAGACTGGCCGTGCAACTTCGTGGGAGATTTCTTTTGAATGGCACAGTTATTAAAAAGACATCATAGCGAATGTCCGCTGAATATTTGTAAGAAAACATTTACGCAGATCAGGATGTAGATCACACCTATATAACAGAATTCGAAGGGACGCCTATCTCTTCTTTGAAAGGACGCTCTTTTCTCGAATGCGCTTACTAAAGACCAAGACAAATATTTTGAACTTGGCAAAAAAGAGAATTGCAAGGCCTTTAACGAAATAACTAAGTTTTTCGTTCATTCTCATGACATAAGAGTTTCTTGAATTGCTTTCACAATATCATCGTATTGCCATAAATCACAATGCTTGCAAGCTAATTCTCTTACTGAATAACTGTACTGAATACCCAGTTGCCGAGCTTTTCTTTAAGGAAACTCCTATCTGCCGCTTCGGAGGCGCAGTGGTCAAAGCGCTCACCTGTGACTGTTCGTCAGGGTGGGTATGGGCTCGAGTCTCTGATGAGACACAGGTGATATGCTTGACTGGCTCTCTCTCTCTTCCCTGGAACCAGTGGCCTCACATTAGAAACAGGCCACTGCTTGTAGTCCTTAGAGTTGTTCATGCTGGTGCTTGATTACAGAAACAAAAAAATAGTCTTTTCTTTCAGCATTGTGAGTTTCACAGTGTGGTAGGTCTACTGTTGCGGAACAATTTGTTTTTATTTGCTTCCTAATTATGCATCCATAATGGAACTCATTGAAAAGAGCACTCTATATTCCTTTAGGTTCGGGTACCAGGACAAATTGATGCGTAAATTGATAAATCTCTGAAACTCTTAAAAAAATAAAAGGTAGTTAATGAAGTTAACTAAAGGATATTCTCAAAATGCAAGTGAGCATTAGGAAACTTTTGGTGAACGATGGCAACAGTCGAAGCCAATTTTATCGAAAGTGGCATCAACCAAAATTTTAAAGTTTCTCCTGGCCGTCCTAGAAAAGGTTTACTGCAAGGGATTTATCGAAATTAAATTTTGAACTCATATATGAACTGAAATTCTTGGAAGAAGTTCTGCAAAGGAATGAATGCAAATGTTAGTTGTCCTCCAACACATAGGAAATGAAATTGTTGACATAGCGCTGTTTCCCGATTGAGGTGATAATGATCAAATGGGGATGAAGTGCAAAATGAAGGGAAACAATGTGTCGATCATTGCAGTCAACCTAATGTATAATTAATTCGTGAATTGGGTCAAAACATTTCCTTTACTAAGCAACATACTGCACAGTGTAAGTGCATAAAATCTTCATGGCAATCAATGTTCAATATCCTCAGTTTCAAATAAAATCTAATTACTTGAAACAAAAACAAAAGAAGTAATGATTTAGGAGCAGAAATATGAAATTGCATTCGTCAACACTTGAACGCTTCTCAAGTTTCTTTCTGAATAATTAAGAAAGCAAATATTTTAATATTCTATTGAATATATTGTACATCCGTTGCGTAAGAACAGATGTTTTGAAAATTCAAAACTCAAGAACGCCTTTGTTCTGTTTACCAGATAAATACTTTAACACAATGCACCTATATATTGAGATATGTAAGAATTCCTTACCACAGCTTATAGAATCAACACATTTTCCGTCTTTCAAAATATTTCCTTCTGGACAGAAGCATCCGTCTACTTTCAAAGAATGACAGTCGACTTCACGAGAGCTATTCTTCATAATGTCACATGTTTGAGGACATGCATCATGACACTGCCTGTATTTTAATCCTTCAGGGCATGTAATATCTAGGAAAATATCACAAAAAAAATCATTATCAGAAATTTATGTTGCAAACTTTAATAAGCGATTTAAGTTTCATGTGCAAAATATCTGGTAATCCAAATAACGGCACAATTGTTCAGAAAGCATAACATGCTTATCATAATTTAAGCATCGGTTTAAAATACCGTTATAAATATTTTAAAACTTCCGCAAATATTTAAAGCAGCATCCTCAAAGGAAAAGGGAACATAAGCTTATAAAAAAATTTGGTAAATTTCTAAAAAGGATCTATTAATAATAGTTGATCATTAAAATAGCGCTTCACGAAAGTTGAAACATGCATCAAAGTTATGCGACCTGGTCAGCCATTGCGTTTAATCACAGCGTATCACGAAACCACGGTGTGAGTAAGAAGCATCTGTCTTGTTTTGCGCCTTTGTTCTGTTTTCCGGCCCAATGACATTTGGCCGTTACGGCACTATCATTGGCTGAATGATGCAAAACAATATGAAAGAGATCCTACTTGTTAGCTACTAAATCCTCGAAGCAATGATCTCCTTTCCGAAACACATTTTCCACCTTCAGTATCATCGGACCTCGTTATCGAGATATACTCACATCTTCATCCTGAGGAGCATAAAAACATAAAATCACTTCCTAATAGCAAATATCAATTCCTAACTCGTCTAACCCAACTTTTTACTAGTAATCCTGGATGAAAAGCTGTATTTATATGTATTTTATGAGAAGAATTCAAGTGCCTTTATCTGCCTGTTAAGCTAAAGTATAGCCAAAATTTTGCCATAGATATTAAAGAATTACTTAGACGAAATTTGACTTGTGTAGCTAAGGTGCCAGCAGTTGGACACTGTCTTTCGATTAAGACTTGCTAAAGGCTATGTTAAAATGTAGTGTAACAGCAAGGACATAGTTGATCAATAAAAAATATAAAATTATTAATCAAAATCAATTTGGTTTTCAACTAAATAAATCTACTGAATTAGTTGCATTGCACATTCAGCAAATAATACAAAAAAAAATTGAAAATAACCTCATTACACTAGCTATCTTTTTGGACCTTACTAAAGCATTTGATACACTAAACCATAACATTTTATTGTCAAAATCACATAATCTAGCTTTTAGAGGTTCAACTTATATTTTGTCCACTATTATTTAATATATATATATTAATGATATCTTTAATATTGAATCTGAATTAAACCTCATTCTTTACGCCGATGATACAACACTCCACTTTTCGGGACCAACTATTAGTGAAATAATATTTCTATCCACTACTGAATTATCGAAGTACACTGACTGGTTGTCTTTCAATGAATTATTAATTAATTACAATAAATCTAAAGCCTTACTTTTTTCAGACAAAAACCTAATCAAACTATTAATTTTAACTTTTCCATTCAAAATAATCAGATTGAGTTAGTTAATTATCTTACTTATATGGGTACTGTTTTTCATAATGATTTGAAATGGAATCTGCATATAGACATTTTATCAAAAGAAATATCCAGAAATATAGGAATAATTAGTCATACACTAACAAATCTATCTGTTAAAACATTAAAATGATTATATTACACATTAATTCATCCACACTTCGATTACTGCTTACTGTCCTGGGGTCAAACAACACTTACTAATATTAATCAATTACAAATTCTTCAAAATAAATATATTCGATTAATAGAATTTAAACATAATTTAAAAGGTAACAATTTACTAGGGCGAAATACGTTCAGATATTCCAGAGCCAACCCGAACAAATATAATATTCTAACTATTCAGCAACTGTTTCACTTTAATTTAGGCGAAATTATGAACAAACGAATTAAATTGAACCTTGGACAGGAGCTCATAGAAATTAATACTGCTACGTATCGTTATAATATTCGTAACCAAGCTTTGTTGAGACTAACTACACCTAGAACACAAACTACTAAACAAAGCCTAAATTATTCTGGTCCGCAGTTTTGGAACTCTTTGCCTGCAGAATTAATACCTATTTATAACTCTAATTTGTTTAAAAAGAAATTAAAATACTATTTACTTAACAACTGATATCCATTTATTAGTATAAGATGGGAGGTTGATCGACAGGGATTATTCGACTGAGCGAGGAATGCGAGGGACTTACCAGGTAAAGATTCAGTGACCAAGGGACGGGGGATCTATACAATGAGGATTGGGTGGGGGGGGGGGACTCATGTTTTTCATTACTTTTACATTATTTTCCCCTTGATATTCTGTTAACTCAAAACCATGATTAGGTGTTTATTTTGATATTTGTTTCCTAATTTGACTCTGTTGCTGTTATATCGAAGTTCTTGTCTTGACTTAAACCTTGGGAGATCAAGGCTGGTCAGGTCTCTTCGAGGCCTTTTCCTTGACCTTTCCTGCTGTTATTTTTATGTTTATGCTTAACTATTCAGAATTATTAATTTTAATATCTAACAGCAAGATCAATAAATGAAATGAAATGAAATGGAAGATAAAGCTTCCACCGTGGCTGAGTGGTATCAGGCGCTGGTTTCAAATCATTATTCCGACATGGGTCAACGTTCCAATTCCGGGTGAGGCGGGTGAGGCATGAGTGGTGCACTTGTACTACGGCATTGACTCACTTTCCTCAGTGGAGCCAGTGCCCCCAAATTAGGGAAGGGTTACTGCCTACAGCCCATTGGGTTGATCACGGCGTTCGTTAGACTTGCTCATTCCCCAAAGGCACAACGTTATAACGTTAAATATTCTGAAACTAAAGGAAACGGTATTTTAAAATATCACGTTGTAATTCCTGTATAAATATAATTCGTGCTGCAAATATGAATGTTAACGACTTCCGTCTAGTTGCACGATAAAATAAGTTAAAACTTTCAATGTAGTTTTAACTTATTTTATCGTGCAACTAGACGGAAGTCGTTAATACTAATCACGTTGTAAGTTCTGTTTTTTTTATTGGAGGTTTAACGACCACCGTGAGCAACTCAATGAGCTACAAGCAGTTGCCTGTCCCTAATTTAGGGTCACTGGTTCCAGGGAAGGGAGAGTGCCAGTGCCGTAAGACAAACACAACATCCATGCCTCACCGGGATTCGAACCCGGGCCCCTAACGGACGAATAATCAGAGGCCATCGATTAGACCACTGCTTTAAAATAAACCTTTATTAGTCTAAAAGCAAGGTACATGTGATACGCTTCAGTCACATGAGACTGTATTAAAAGAGACGAGGCCAAGAAGTCTCAAAACAAAAGAGAGGAGGAAAGAAAACTGGTAACATCAGAACAAGATTAAAATATATACAGATAAAAAAGGAACACAGAAAACAAAAACAAAAAACCCACACATCACAAAACCCGAACCCCAGAGGGAGGGAAGAAAACACATTCCAAAGACTAGTACATAGCAGCGCGAACACAAAAGTGACAGGTAAAAAACACAACAACAATACAACACAACACAAATAGACTGACACTGCAAGACAGTGACAGGAGAAACAAAACTGAACTTCTGAAAACATGCAGCAGCGGCCAAAACATTAGTACAAGAAGAACATAAAAAACAAAAAACCGTGCACATAAAGAGGGGTGTTAACCAACCGCTATAACTAAAAACAAAATACGAAGTGACGCATGTATGTCAGAAGGAACACTGCACAGAAGAATACATGATAATAAGGGGAAAAACCACCGCATCACACAAAATAAATGTAGTCAAACAGGCACACGAGGTTCGCAAAAGAGAAATCGCACTCAATTCAAATTTCATACTCAAAACAAGAAGTCACGCGTCGACAAACCCCGAAAGCCGACGTTGCGCTATAGAGAGAATCACGCGGAAACAAGATCGCATAGCAAAATAACACATTGAAAACAACACAATGTACGTCCAGTCGTGCACGGCAACAGAAGGCTGGGCCGAGAAAAAAATAAAAATTACAGGAAAAACCCGGACAGAAGAAACACGAAGCAAGACGTAGAACCCTAGCTTGAGTGCAAAGAAACACAAAAACGACACAAAAAGTGCACTTAAAACATAATCAAACACAAAACTGTCCCAAACGACAACTTCACTACACATGTAGTCGCAAATAGTCAAGAAAGAAAACACAAGAGGCACAGTAAAAAAATGAGCACAAGGCAAATAGTGCGTTGACCAACTCCTTGGGTCAACGTAACCCAATAGACAAGATACACACGAGAAGCACACTGTATAGAAAACGAGAGATAAGGCTGAGTACTCAATGAAAAAACACAACGAGACCAGCAGGGCCACACTAAGTGATTCAAAATTCATGAAAAAAAGCAAAACAAGTGAACATGAAACACAAGGGCATGAGAAAAAAGGGCTCCCTAAACTGCGGAGCCAACTGAAACACGAAAGTAGAACATACACAAACAAGTAAAAAACAAGATTATCACATTAGAAGTATAGGTAAAATACAATCACAGTATTAAAAAAACTCACACGGGAGCAGAGCGAGTAGAACAGCCGCCATCCGAACAACTAAACAAAACACGTGCAAAAAGCAAGAACAATTACAAAAACACGGGAATACCACATACAGGAAACACAGTACAAAAAAAAGATCAGGAACAACAACAAACAAACAAGCACAAAAGAAACACAACACGCCAAAAAATTTTGCAAAACTAGACAAAACAGACTAGCCCAACGGAAAACAACAACACCCAACATGCACATCACACTATACCAAACAATAACAGTGATCACAAACAATTGGTGGCCAACCAGTACAACAAAACACCACAACAAGAAATGCGTCGACCAACAACTGTGGCCGACGAAAACATAGAAAGCAAGCACACAATAATACATAGACAAACAACTCAACAAAAATACCGACACAAAAAACAATAACCGATTGCATAGCACCACCAAGAACCAGAAAAAAATACACACAGAACACAGGAACACAAATGCCCACGGACTCCGGACAGAAAAAAAGTCAAAGAAACTAGCTGTAAAACATCCAATCACAGAGCAAAACGGCAAGAAAATTCAGACAACGAGGCCGAGGCCGCTAGTAAGAGGAAAAGTATAGAAAAGCACTATCCAAGAAAGAATATACCGACCAGTAGAATGAGCTTACAAAGCACAGGGGAAAAAACAACAAAAAGACCGTAATCTCAAGGAAGCAAAACAGTACAACATTACCAAACGGCCATCAAAAACAAGAAAAGGAAAACGGTGAAAAATTTAAACGGAAAAGCAACAGGATCAGAGGAAAAGAATGAATACAAGTGAAAAAATCTGCAGTTCAATCAAAAACAGACCAAGACAACAACCCGGAAAAGCAAAAACAAACAAAGTGAAGAAAACAGTACACCACAACAAAAACAAGAAAAAAAACCTGATCAAACGAATTCAATCAACCCATGCTCAACCCGAAACCATGGGCGGTGGGGGGACCAGATCGAGAAGAAAGCAGGAACTGCCTGCCGGGCCAGAGCTACCTCGTACTCAAGTTGGATGACGGACTTGATCGAGGAACGAAACCTACGGCACAGAAAAACTATCGCTGGATGATATCGACGAAGAGCAGGCCGATCAACACTGGTATGATAGTATAAATAAATAGTCAGTTTGGCCTGCAAAATTAAAAACGCGCAAACTGGATTGTGAACAGCAGCGGAAGGATGATGACGGCGAAGAAAATAGTAATGTGAAACAGAGTGAAAGGAAGGACAGACCTTGGAGAGAAGAGCAAACATCAATGAAAAAAGAGGCTGTAAAACTAAACAGGAGTCATATGCGTGATGAACATCACCGAGCGTTGAACAGAAAAAACACAAGGGAGAAGACAGGCGACCAAAACGATGAAGAGTCCGGGGTGTGAGCAAGCGACAATGAAGGTGGAGCCAATGAATATCAGTAGCTTTTGGGGAAGCCAGAGAAGTGTGTGAATCGATCCATGTCTGATAGGTTTCATCAGGTGGCACAAAAGGAATAGCGAGAGGTGTTCTAAAATAAGTAAGAAAGTGGCGGTACAAGAGTTTTGCAGTAACTTGATGCACCAGAAAGGGAACATCATTCAAATAAACCAGAAAAGGAAGGCAAGGGGACGCCGAAGAAGAAACAATTAACCCATAAGAATTCATGAGGGACGGGTAAAGGCGTTGAAGCTGAATATGAAGCAACCGGAGCTGGGCGCGATGTAAGGGAGTGTCATCAAGAGAGGGGTCGATTTGGGAAAGAGACTTCCAGCGGAGAGAAGCATCTACAAGTTGGGATACCTGTACCACGCCACTGGCGAACCAGGTGGAGAACCACAAGTACGGTGAAGAGGGAGAACGGAGTACAGAAGAGTAAAAGAGAGGTTCCACAAGCAGATCATTAGTCGAGGTAGGTGGGAGACGGACGGGACATAGGGAATGCCAGAGGGAAAAGACGGTACGATAAGTATCGGGAAAGTGATCTGGAATGAGGGGGAACAGATCCATTCGGAGAAAAGTAGCGAGAGTGAGAAACGGACTGCGAGGGAAAAGTAAAGTATCAACAATAGTAATCGATGAACTCTGAGGATGAGAAAAAGAACGGAAAAAGGTCTGAAGATGAATAGCATTAGATTTTTGAAAAAGTTATGGGAGGGCAAGACCTTCAAAGAACAGAGAAAGGACGAGAGTAGAACGATGAACCCAGTGAACTTTATTCCAGATGAAATCAGTAATCAAACGTTGAGCGGATTGAAGAAAAATTGGGTGAGGGAAAATAAGCGAACCACGAATGTGTCAGAACGGGAAGAAGAAAGGAAGAAACCAGATGTGCTCTGCTAAAAAAGGACAAAAAAAGGTTTGAACCGGCAAAAAGGAGCAAGACGGCGATTTAGCTGCTGAACCAAAGGAATCCATGTGGCATCAGCAAGCGCCACGGGATTTCCAACGTACACACCAAGAAGTTTAATGACCGAGGATGACCAACGGGCACCCCAAGGGTGATCACCGTGTGCCACCCACGATCCGGCCCACAGACCAACAGATTTAGACAGATTAAGTTTGGAACCGGAAATTGAAGCATACTCACGATAAGCAGAAAGGACAACACCGAAAGAACGTTCATTGCGAAGAAAGAGAGTGAGGTCATCAGCATATGCAGACAGCACTATGCGGTGGTGACGAGTAGGAGCAATACTGCGAGGAATCACAGAAAACAAACGCGAACGCAGACAAATTAAGAGAGGTTCCAATGCAAGCGTAAAAAGTTTATCCGAATGGGGACAACCCTGCTGGATCCCGTTGTCAAAGGGGATGGTAGCTGTCATGAATATGGAAGTGCGAATACGGAAAGAAGAGTGAGAGTAAAGATTAATAAGAGCTTGACAGAAAAGATTAGGAAAGCCAAAATGACGAAGAACAGCAAAGAGATAAGGGTGATTAATGGAGTCAAAAGCTTGTTTCTGATCAATATTAAAAATTGCGAGAGGTTCGGAAAGATGGGAAGCAAGAAACTATAAGTTGCAAATGGTGGAAATGTTGGTAGTAATCGAACGGGAGGTAATAGTGTAAGTTTGATCGGGATGGATTAAATGCTGCAAGACTGGATTGAGGCAAAAAGCGAGAATTTTAGCAAAGGTTTTGTAGTCAGTATTAAGAATAGAGATAGGACGCCTGTTAGAAAAAAGACCAAGGTTTCCGGTTTTGGGGATAAGACGGAGAATAGCAAAAGTGAAATCAGAAGACTGAAAATTTGAAGAAGTAAAAACGGCATTAAAACAAGCAACCAGAAGCGGGAGGAGAGAAGGAAGAAACTTCTTATAAAATGAGAGCGGAAGACCGTCCGCGCCAGGGGAAGAACGGTCATTCTGACTGAAAATTGCAGAGCGGACTTCAAAAGGAGAGATAGGAGAAACAAGAGAATCAAAAAAACAATGTGGAACCTGAGTGAGGACATAAGAAGAGGGGAGGTATCTGCAGGAGAAAGGAGTCGGTGTTGAAAACGATCAGAATAATGGGGAAAAGTAATTTCACAGATACGATAAGGGTCGGTAACTGTAGATCCGTCAGGCAGTGAAAGAAAGGAAATTGTGTTGCTTTTAACATGATACTCCTCAAGGGACTTCAAACTAGAAAAGGGGTCGTCGTGAAACCGCAAGTGAGTGAATTTCAGACGAGTAAGGGCTGATGAAGCAAAAATAAACAGAATACGACGAAGTTGAGCTTGAAACACGGGCAAAGACGGATCAGAAGGAGAAATAGTCTGCAATTTACGACGGAGAACTTCAATATCTTGAAAGCGAGAAGTACGATAAGAGAAAGAAAACTGACGTGCGAAAGAAATAATCGAAATTTTCGTGGAAAGCCACAGAGCCACTGGGTCGTCAGACGAAGAAAGTTGTTGCACAGAAGACGAGATCATAGAGCGAATTTCAGCACAGAAAACAGAATCAGTTAAAACTGAATCGTGGAGCGACCAGACTGGGGAAGGGGGAACAGAGGAAGAATGCAGAAAAAGTTTTAAAAGAACGGGGCGATGATCTGACGAAACGGAAGGATGATGAGTAACTTCAACTAGAGATGAATGGAGAAAACTGGAAAACATATAATCTATCTAGGCGTGCTGCGACACAGCGTGAAGCCGCCGGGGGGAACCAGGAAAATTCCTTGGACCGGGGATGGAGGGAACGGAATGCATCAATCAAATCAAAATTAATAACGAGTTAAGTGAGATTGGAAACAAGGTCGGAACGGCTTTCGGTTGAACCATCTCGGTCAAAACCGGGCTGCAAAGTGCAATTGAAATCGCCTACAACAATGACTGTATCATTTGGATGGAGGGTCGAAAGGATAGAAGAAAGATGTTGGAGGAGAGTTTCTGCATCCGTAGGAGATTGCGGAATATGGATATTAAAAACATGAATACGTTTAGAATAAAAACAAAAAGAAATATGTTAAAAAGAACGCAGCAGGCTCTGTGACTCAACAAGATCAGAAAGGGAAGAATGAAAACGCACATGAAATGCTATAGCGGTACCAGACCTGAGATGGGTCCGGTAATTATGATAAAAATGTAAGGCCAGCGTCTCCAGCGGGAACACCCGGCATCCAAGGAACAGTTCGTCTCATGGAGAAGGAGGATATTAGCCCCCAGGTAACGAACGTCCTCGAAAACCAAAGCATTCGCCGCAGAAGACGCAAGCCCTCTGCAATTAAAGCTAAGTAGTGTCAACAAGGGCATCACTGGTAGGTTGCATCCAGCCTTCCAGTTCAGCCCTCAAAATCTTGAGTAGGTAGCCCAGACGGCGAGCATATTGCTCAGTCCCACCAGACAATGTAACATTAGTTATAAATGCATGGAACTGGTTTAGCTGTGCAATCATTTCAGGCAGCAAGTGAAGCTTACTATTCATGCAAGATAGTGTGATCAACTTCGCCTTACGCGAGTGAGTGGTCAATGCATACAGATCAGATAAGGTAAGAGGGTGCAAAGGCACCGCAAGTTCTTCAAACATAGTAGAAATGTCAAGAAGTGTAGGAGAAGGAGAATCATTGTTAGAGTCAACCATTGCAGTGTCATCAGGATCAGGGGCGACCGTGTCCATAACATCATCATCCTGGAGACATGCGAATCGGTTTCGAAACTAGTAATTCAGAATTTGGTTCATGATGGCTAGGTGAACCCAAGGTAGAATGGGCTGGTTTCTTGGACTGTAGACGTTGAGACGAACGGGAAGAGCGAGTAGAAACACCAGGTGAGCTGGGGCGTTTACGCTGTGATTTAGGTGCAGACACTTCCAGCGATGAAAAATCCTCATTGGAGGGCTCCAAACCATCCAGTACGACGACAGGAACCTGGAGGGAAGGAACGACTGGAGAAACAGCAGGCAAAATTGATGAAGGTAGAATGTGAGCAGGTGCCTAAGCGGCCTGCACAACATCCGCAGGGGCAGCGGCCACCGGAACTGTAGTAGCTAATGAAGAATCAGATCTAGCACCAGGAGTAGCATGAGGACAAGCAGAAGCGAGATGACCTTCCCCTTTACAGCGGAAGACCTGAGCCCCTGCAAAAAGATTAAAAATGTACGTCCGGGTATCAATGACTAATTCCAGAGTTGCAGGGTGTTCCGCAATTGACTGAGAAGTTGGAAAAATAACCCGGTACTGGCGGCGCCCACCCTGCACATGTTTCAGGGGGGGGAATCACGGGCTGTAGCTGGAAGAATCTTGGTCACTCCCACAACACGACCCATCGTGTTGAGGGCATCAATCAACAGAAAATCAGGAACAGCCGTTGGTACAGGAGAGAGGGTCACCGTAACTGGTCTTTGGGCTTCAGCGACAGGTTGTAGATGAAAGGACCCAATATCAACCCCATGAACTATAATTAAATCTACTGCTTGCTGGTGGGTGAAGTGAACAACCACCCCTCCACCCAAGCGAATAATGGACACAATGCTTTCGGCTGGAACGACCTTCGACACAGCATGCAGATACTGGGGGAGGGGGTGTCACGCAAAGCAGGAATGAAAACACTTAATAATAAGGCAGACGACAATTGCTTACTTTGCGGTGAATCACTTGGAAGAATAATTTTACACGCCGAAGCTACACGTTCGAAATGTGGTGCAGAATCACTAGAAATATATGAGGTACTTCCCACAGCCTGTTCGAACGACGTTGAAGTAGAACTAGCAGAACCAGGAATATTAGACGCAGCCGGCACACGGGTGGCCAGAAGCACAGTCTCTGGAAGTCCAGCAGCACTAGTCGACGCAACATTCCCCGAAGAAGACACAGAACTATGAAGCGAAGACATATCAGCAATCGACGAAGCAGCTGTAGACGACAGTGACTTATTCACAGTGGTAATGGACATTCTCGACCACTGGCCCACCAAAACTCATGCGTCGTAACTGACGACACACGAAAATTAAAAAAACAAAAAATGAGCACCCACTCGGCACTCAGCCTCACTGCTCGTGAAGGGAGGGTACGAAATACTGCAACCAAAACACAAAACGACGAAATACCACAAAAAGAACAAGTAAACAAACGAACGTTGACTTCTACGCAGGAGCCGAAAAAAATGCAACTTGTCTGTTCAACGACCACTGCGCCACCGGGGCGGCAAGTAAGTTCTGTTTATGTGCATGAAAATAATCTGATTACGAAGAAAATATGAAAGTTTATTAAGAAGCAATTCCGAGCAGTCTTTCTTAACACTGTTATATTTGTGCAGGAAGAACGGTGATATGACGTACCTACACAGCCAGTGACTGCAACTATCATATGATACATTCGTTTTACGTATTCTTATATGCAACTTATTTCAAAAGTTAAGGTAAAACTAAAAGCAAAGCCAAAAAAAGAAAAGGAAAAGAAATTAAAAGGTCGAAATAAGATGAAGTTTACAACAAATTTCCATTAATGCATTGTATTACGGTGCTATTAGGAATTTTAACATTTCAACAAAACTTTGTATAGTAATGTTTGTCAGAGAATAACATCGGTAGAAGAAAAAGGAAACTATCACCTGTTTAAAAAGTTTAGTTAACTGCAATGCCAAAAACCATTCAAAGTAATATGCACAAGTAGTAAGATAACTGCTATTTAAAGAATGTTTACTTACTACTATCATTTAGTCAGCACTAACGTTAACATTGCGACATGTCTCTTTGAATATACGACGAAAAGCCAAAGCATTTTGACTACCAGCCTAATTTGATGTTTGTTCTCCACGTGCCGCCCAAACAGTTCTTACTCAGAAAGGCATGGATGCTACAAGATTTCTAAAGGAATCTTGGGATATTTGGTTACAACACGTTACCCGCAGATCTGTTAACTCTTGTAACCTACGTTGTTGAACGCCGCAGATCGGAACAGCAAGATCGGACTTGTTGAAACAGCAAGATCGGACTTGCTGTTTCAACAAAAACTACAAGTAATCGACTGGATTGATGTCTGAGTAATTCGGAGGCCCTAACAATACCTGGAAGTTTTCTTCCTGTTCTGCGAAACATTCTCGAACAATACTGGCAGTGTGGAATGGCGCATTATCCTTCTTTAAAAAGGCACTACCAGAGATGGCTACCGTTGCCTTGAAAGGATGTACCAGGTTTGCCATGATGTTTAGGTAGGTGGCATACGTCATAGTTTCCTGCACATCAATGACTGGACCCAGGGTTTCCCAACAGAACATTTCCCAAGACATTACACTTCCTCCACCTGCTCGTTTCCGTCCGGCAGTGCATCCTGGTTCAGACACATCCCCAGATATATTAGGCACACCTACCCAACCGTACACATGATGCAACAGGAAATGATATTCCTCGAACCAGACGACTTTCTTTCAATTATTCAATGCTCAGTTATGATGCTCGGTCATTGTAGGCGCTTTCGACGCTGAACTGTGGTTAGTACGGGCACTCGGAGTGGTCTGGGGTTACGGAGCTCCATTTTCAGCAGAGTTCGATGTATTGTGTGTTGAGACACATTACTCTCGTCAAAAACATTCGAGATACCGCCGAGTTACGCCCCAGTACCTGTTGGCTCGTACCATAAGGCATAGCCTGCGCTCACCCCTAGCATGGTGAGCCGTGGTTGACCCACAGCTAGTCCATGGTTCGTGGGGTTTTCCTCTCCTCGGACTACGTTTTGAAGGCACTAATCACGGCTGACTGTGAGCACCTTACAATCCTTGCCATCTCGGAAACGCTCTGACCCAGTCATCTGTCCATAACAATTTGTTCTTGATCAAACTCCCTTAAGTTCGCTGCCTTTCTCATTTGAAGTAACTTATTGGGTTGAAAAGGAATTAATGTCCGATAATGACGTACCCGAAGTCGAAGCAACGGCCACGGCGCACATTGGCCACAGAGATTGCGCAGCACACCGGCATGACATCAGCAGGTAAGTGGCTTACGTTAGTGGCAATTGGCAGTCAGAAATCGAAGTGTGTAAGCGCCAGCCAACAACGAAGTGGACAAGCTGCACATCCGCCATTGCATGCTGTTTGAAGTTCGTCGCGGTAGCACCCGCAGGTGCACTAAGGAACGTTAGCAGTGTGTACGCGAATGACATATCGCATCGTCAGGGCTGACGTTGGTTTCAACGGATTCGAGAGGATAATTTTAACCTGTCAGACCGCCCCAATGCCGGAAGACCCGCAACAGTGTATATGAAAATGCTGAAGACCTTAGTAGAGACCTAACCACGTGTGCTCACGCGGGAGTTGGCGGAACAGCTGGGCACTACCTACACGAGCACCATCACGCACCTGCTTCAACTGTGACGTATGCTCTAATTTAACTTTTCTATTTAGTTTCTTTCTCTATGTAAATTTGAGTTCCTTCTCCTTAGCATTTTTCAAACTTAACGTTATATCTTCTCTCCCTCAAGAGTATGGTTGGCAACACCTTAAGGTCGGTACGTTTGACAAATGTATGTGTGCAATGAGAACTGAAGGATATATATAATGTTTAGGCAGCAGCAGTATGTGAGATGGTGTATATTATAACGTTAATTATGGAAGAGGCTCTGAGTAATTAGTAATTAAAGTTGTGTATATTTAAAGGCTGCGTATGACGAATGTATGTATGCGATTAGAACTGAAGGATATAGTATAATGTTTGAGAAGCAGCAGTATGTGAGATGGTGTATATTATAATGTTAATTATGGAAGAGGCTCTGAGTATTTAAAGTTGTGTATATTTAAAGGCTGCGTATTGCGCTGATATACACTGAAGTGCCAAAAAACTGGTACACCAGCCTAATACTTGGTAGTTCCCCACAGGAGCACAGGACTGCAGAAATACGACAGGGCATGGACTCCACCAGCTTCTGGAAATATGCTGTAGGCAATACTCACCATACTTTCTGCAGAGCGTTCCACAATTCGGGTGTATTCCGAGGTCTAGGATTCCTGTGTTCGATAGCGCGTTGCATGACATCCTAAATGTGTTTTATCAAGTTCAGATCTGGGGACTTGGATGGGAATGGTAACACCCCAAACTCAGATTAATACTCCTCTAACCATAATGGGGCGTCCCGACACTTGTGTGGAGGTGCATTGTCAGTTGGAACAGGCCCAACCCATCAGCATGAATGCAGGACATGAACGGGTGTGCCACGTCAGAAAGGATGCGCACATAGTGTTGGCCAGTCACAGACGTTTGTAGACGTACCAGGGGTCCCAGTCAAGTCCAGCTAAACACACCCCATAACATAACGGACCCCCACCAGCCGGTACAGTTCCCTGTTGACAGGCGGGATCCATGGCTTTATGGAGTTTGCGCCACACACGAATCCTTCCATCTGCCCGATACTGTTGGAAACGCGACTCGTCAGACCAGGCTACTTGTTTCCAGTCATCAAGTGTCCAGTGGCGGTGTTGCCGTGCCCAAGCGAGGCTCATAGCTCTGTGTCGTGCATCCGTGAAGGGGACTCGAGTTGGGCTTTGGCTCCTAAAGCCCATATCGTGCAGGGTACGTTGCACAGTCCGGACGCTGATGCTTGTTGATGCTCCAGCATTGGATTCCGATGGTACCTGCGAGAGTGTTACACGCCTATCCCGTGAAACGATTCTTGACAGCCGACGATGGTCACGTTTACCCAATGTCTTTTTACGGCCACACTGGTATCGTAGGTTGGAGGTTTTTCCGGAATTCTTGTTGCCACGGTACACCCTTGCAATGGTCGACCGTGAAAATCCGAACTTCGTTTCTACCTCCGAAATACTATGACCCATCTCAGGAGCGCCAACTATGACACCGCGTTGGAAATCGCTTAAATCGTTATTAATTGTCATTCTCATGCCAAATACAGCTCTGACAGCTGCCAAGGATGTCTATCGCTTTATATACGCACTGGCGGACGCAACCGAGTAAGCGCATAGGTGACGATGCTATGTATTTTGCATAAGCTCGTCTGTACCAGATTTTCTGGCACTTCAGTGTCTATGTTTTCATCATTAAGCGTTCTACCGATTAACGTTATTTAGTTCTGAAGTTTACTATTAATCTGATTACGTTTAACGTTCGTCGTAAAGTGTTCGTTTTATTGGAATAATACCGTTCCATGGATCTGTTGAAAGAATAAAGAAATCAATCTTTAAGTACATTTTTCTTGACGTTTTCTTGAGAGATCCCTGTTTCACTGTAAGTAACGTTATTCAGAACTGATTTATGTAGTGTTCAGTCAGACATAATTCCACGAACATTACACAACTTCGGCAAGTGCACAAGAGCGGAGTTTAGGTACCCCATCAACTCACAGTTGAGTAGAAAGCAAATCACATGAGTGCATGGATTTCCCGTTTGAACATGACCAAGTTGAACCATTCTTTTACCGCCTTGTGACAAGTGACAAGAAATGGGCTCTGTATGAAAACGTCATGCCTGGAAATAGTGATTGGACCCAAAACAGAAGCCTATGCCGGCCCCGAAGCCGCCTTACACCCACGTATTGTCCTGCTGTCTGTTTGGTGGGATATGCCGGGTGTCGTGGTTTTTCAGATGTTTCAAGACAACATCACTATCACCGCTGATTTGTACCTCTATCAGCTCAACGATCTGCATGCATCACGTACTTCGAAACAACCAGCACTACTGAACCGTACAGGGCGTCGTCCTACAGCAGGATGGAGCGCGCATTTGCTAAACGGACAGTGGTTCACCAACCGGAACGAGGTTGAACGCCCTCTTGCTCACTTTGCGTCCAAGCCGCCCCAATTCTACAGGGACGGTATAGCCAATTCTATAGCTACCCAGATGATAGGAGCAGTTCCGGTAAACGATGGCGGCTACATTTTGGGCTGACGTATACTGGCATATACGGTATTTAGCACTTTTCTGTTGCCTTGCATTTACAAGCATAATTTTCTTTCCAACCCAATAAAAGAATAAATCCCTGATTAATAGAGCTCAGTGTCAAGGTGTGAAGTGTTATTTATACCGTTTCATGACCTTAACACACGCCATCGTGCATAAAGATGCACTGGTCATAATATTTTGGCTCTCCAAATTATAAAGTCAGTTAGGTAGTAAATTTTATCAGCTTTTTTCTCGAACTATTCTTTAAGATCCCAAACACGTTCGTGGTATTTTACATTTGGGTTGACGTTTTCTACAGATTTACGTGTGAGCTTTAAGATGGCTGAAATACCTACTTAATGGAGTGTTGGTCCTCCTCTAACACAACTAAGAGCGCGTACACGCCGAGGCATCGACTCTACCAGATGCCGGAGGGTGTCCGGAAGTAGTGCCAGCCGTGTCTATTACAGCATTGTCCACTACTCAGTCCGAGACGTCGGGTGAGGATCCATGGATCAGATGTTCCGCTCTAAGGCATTCCACAGAGCTTCCACAGTGTTTAAGTCCGAGGACCTCTTGGGACCCACTGGATGGTTCCATATTCAGATAAGTGTTCATCGAGCCATGCCTAGCTGGTTGTGTCCCGGTGGGGTGGCGCATTGTCCTGTTGAAACAGAGCATCGGGTGCATGATGCGTGAAGGTCATTAAAGCGTGTAAGTGATCAGCCGGCACATGCTGCTAGCGCGCAGCCATTAATGACCTCTCCAGGCGCACTAAAAGACCTAATGTGTCTCATGAAAAAGCTCTCCAAACCATCACAGTACCACAACCACCTTGAACAGAACTAACCTGGCACGACGGAAGTCATGTCCTTATGCTATCGACACCACACGCACACCCTCCCATCAGCTTGGCACAGCTAAAAACGGGATTAATCTGACCTCACGCCGCGGAGCCAGTTTTTATGTTCCCTGTAGCAGGCGAGGCGTACTTTCCGGTGACGAGCAGTCAACAGTGAAACAGGAGCAGGGTGTCAGCTCCTGTAGCCCATGGTATGCAGCGTACGCCGTACCGTCCGCTCGCTGACGCTTCTTTGGCCTCCGACATTTAAACTGATTATGATTTGCTCCGCCTTTGCCAAGCGGTCGGTCTGTATGAGCCTGGATAGTCTACGTCGACCACGGTCATCAATGTCGGGTTATCGGCCATCGACTGCTTTCCGAGCGCTGCCACATCCGTTGATGGTATACTCGCGATACAACCTTGCTACGGTTGCCATCGGGAACCTTAAGGTTCCACTATTTTGGCGATAGAATGAAAAATTTGTCTTGCGCCGACTATACACCCACGATCAAAGTCACTCAGATCACCACGTTCGGTTATCAGTTGACATCGGCAACCCGTTTACCCACTATTTGGCAGCCTCTGGCCCGCCCATTTATCGCCTGCGTTCGGTTTGTGTCTTTTGCACTCTGTGCGTGCGATGCCGATGTCAACTGTCCACCAGCCCTATCTCTAATGTCTATTGAGTGTATTTGCCTTCTGGGTGCCACTTCGATGTCCAACATTAATAATGACAGGAAGTATAAATTATCGCGCTACAACATTAAATATGACCCACCTAAAGGAAGAAGGTATGTTGTGTAAGTTATTCGGACATGTCACTGATGTAGCATTCCATTGAATAACGAACGACATTGGTTTCCATAAATTAAGGGAAAAGCCGAAAAATTGCGATTATTTGTGAAAGAAGAGTTGGGAATGCCTGAAACTTGTGTATGTGACATGAAATTTAATGCGGAATCAGGGTACCATATGCGAATGAGATGCAACTTATTGATGCGTATCCAAGCGGTTATTCTTCAAAAGGGGGAAAAGAAAAAAGCATTGTGTAGATTTTTTCGCGAAGGCTGATGTAATGGGACGTGCACGTACTTAAATTTACTTTTACTATTACAAGATCATCCGCGAATTAACTGCTGGGATTGCCGGCACCTAAATACGCTTTAATTTAGACACTCATATTTTCATAATTTATATAACATAATGAATTACCCCGAATCATGGCTATTCACAGGTCACTGTGACCAAACTTGGCAGATTTTAATAGATTGCACTGTCCAATGAGTGATTTCGAGACAGTCACTCAAACGTCTTGTTACGGTTCTACTGAATATTTGTTTCTGTCTTTATAGACCGTACTTCTGAACAATAAACATCCGGCACTTAAAAATCAAAGAATGTTACTTATGGTCCTTTTTACGATATACAGGGTGATCAGAATCGACCGCACAATAAACCTAGCGGACGATTCTTCGTGGAGAAAGAAGCCGAAAACCTTTGTCCGATCGGACGTCACATTCCTGAGATATACGCACCGAAAATTCGTGACGTCACATCCGGTAAGAATACAGACATTAGAAATAACTTACCCAATCACTTTGACAGAAAACATGTAATTTATTGATGTGTACCACTACAACACAAATGATAAAACACGTGGCTCCGTGTCAGATTACAACATGTGTAGTGAGGAACAGGCGGCAGCCCGCCGTGGAATGGACGTCTGTACGCGTTGCAGCATAGCAGGGGCTACAGTTGTGAGGACCGCGTGTAAGGTGGCCACTAGGTCGTGCAGGCTGTTGACAGGCCGTCGAAGTACCAGTTCCTTTAGATGACCCCAGAGGAAGAAGTCCAGTGGGATCTGGGGATCTAGCGGGCCATGCGACAGGACCACTACTGCCAAGCCATCGACCGGGATATTCCGTATCCAGCCACTGGCGAACATTTGCAGCGCAATGCGCCGGTGCTCCACCATGCAGTAACCATAAACTGCCGAGAACAGCCAATGGTACGTTTTCCAGTAAGTCCGGCAGAACATCACGTAGGAACACCATGTAGTTGGCAGCTGTGACACGTTCGGGAAGAAGATATGGTCCCACTAGGATATCGCCCACAATACCACCCCAGATATTAACACCCCACTGAACCAGGTAAGCGTATTCAAGTGTTGCGTGCGGATTGTCCAATGCCCAAACATGACTATTATGGGTGTTGCAGGTACAGTGCCGTGTAAACCTTGCTTCATCGGTCCACAAGATCCGGCGGATGAAACTATTATCGACAGCATGTTGCTGTAGCAGCCACTCACAGTATGCCTGTCTTCGAGGATAATCCTGGAGTAATAGGCCTTGCACCAGTGTGATATGATATGGATGCAAGTCTTCGTCGTGTAGAACGGCAAGTACGGTACTTTGGTGCACACCGAACTGTCGCGCGATCGCACGGTTGCTGGTCATTGGCTCCCAGTCTATGAACTCTAGTATGCGTCCTCGAGGGATGGTGCTATCACAGAGGGTCCAGCACCACTGGCTACACTTTGACGTGTTGCGACATTTCCTGTGTCGCGCATTCGAGCGTCAAGCCGCCGTATGACCTGGACGTCCGGGTGCCATCGTGCTGGGTATCGATCCCTGTAGGCCCATACTACACGCATGCTGAACCATGGCATTCCCCCAATAGGAGATATATGTCACAATGCTATCTCTCAAACTGTACGACATATCGCTACCCACACTACTGTCAATTGTACCAACGCAGTATGAGCTTACCCAAGGTACTTAGAAGGAGGAGAGGTAGGTCCAATTGCCTTTGTTTTCGTGCCGCCGGCGAGCCGTCTCCCTACGAGGTGGGATGTGACGTCACAGTGGCCATAAACGCTCTCGAGCAAGTTCGAGGTCATTCGGAGCTTGTGCTGTAGTGTCAATTACTCACTGTATTTCTTTGTGAATTTTAGACCTGCTTTGTCCTTTTTCAATCATTTTTTCGTCATTTGTTTTCTGTGTAACGTACAACTATCTATCTTGAAAATGCCTGCTGGATGCGCTGTTGCCCTTTGTCGTAATCACAGTTCAAAGAAAAGTAAGTTAGGTGTTACATACCATGTTTTCCCATTGGATAGAGATTGTTTGAAGCAATGGGTAGCAAAATGCTGCCGAAAGGATGTATTCGATGCAAAGAAAGCTAGAATGTGTTCAGAGCATTTTGATGCCTCGAACTACGAACGGGATCTTAGAAATGAATTGTTGAACTTGCCTCCCAGAAAAAACTGAGAAAAGATGCTGTGCCTACAAAAAATGTACCTTATCAGATTGAGGAGCAAACTTCTGTTCGAAGTGAACGGTTTAAAACCAGAGAGGTCCGAAAAAATGCATTAGATCGAATTGAACGTATGTCTCCCATTAAACATCAAATCACATCAGATCACAATGAAAGTGATAGCATTCATCATCGTCAATTTTATGTGAGAAGTGCGAATGTCTGAACAAAAATATAATGCAACTGAAGAAAGAAAATATTTCACTCCGGGAAGAAGTATCAAACGTAAGAAAACAGTTGGTAATTGTAAAACAACGCTCTTGCCTCGAGAAAAGCAGCCTGAAAGCGGAAATTAATATTTTGAAACGCAAATGCAAGAATGGAAATTTACTGAGCAAGAATAAAAGGTGGCTAGCTATCAGAAATTTACTTGGCCATTGTTTCACTGATGTGCAAATTCAAACTCATGTGTCAAAAAAAGACCAGCAAAATGGAATGAACAAGATATAAAACAAGCACTTGTTTTGCATGCTATTTCTCGAAAAGCATATCTTTTCATCAAAAATAAAATGCACATACCGCTTCCAAGCATTACCACTCTGAAACAGGCTCAATTAAGCCGATGGTTTATATGAGCCCGTTTTAAAGGTGATGAAAATAAATGCTACACATCTAACAGAGTTTCAATTTTATCTTTTGATGAAATGAACGTTGATTTCAGATATTATTATGATGCTGCTGCGGATAAAATTTTAGGACCACATAGTAACGTTTTAGTAGTTATGCTGAGAGGATTATGCAAAGCTTGGAAACAACCCATATATTATTTCTTTGATAAGCAGATGGATCAAGAGCTGTTAACTGGCATAATTCGAGCCGTTGAGCAATCGGGTTATTTAGTGCTCGGAGTAGTATCTGATTTGGGGGGGGGGGTATCAAGGTTTGGCGGCAGCTTGGAATAACCCCAATATCGTCTTTTTTTCCAAATCCAGTAGATGAAATCGAAAAATATGGATGTTTGCCGATGTGCGCCATCTAATTAAACTTCTCCGAAATCATATATTAGATAACGGAATACGCTTGCAATGTGGAACAACCATCACTCGCCAGATATTTGACCTTTTGCTGGAGCGCAATAGCTCAGAATTAAAGGTACTTCATAAAATGAAATGGATCCACACAAATGTAAGAGGCAACATCAGACAGAGAGTTAACTTAGCTGCCCAGATGATATCTAACAGCGTAAGCCGTTACTTCGGGGGGGGGGCGTTAGAATTATGCAAGATGTCACGTCCATTGGACTGAAAACCAATGGAGATCAGCACTCTTCACAGATGAGACTAGATTTGCTTTTCAGGGAGATTCCAGGCGAGCTCTGATCTGGGTAGAAGAAGGGACACATTATTGTTCCTCTATGATCCGTGAAAATAGTAAACCATTGTCCGTATGTATTAGCCAGAAAGTTCCCCGACCTAAATCTGATCGAGCATGTCTGGGATGCTCTAGTGAGACGTGTTATTTCCCTCAAACTCCTCCGCAAGACCTGAACAGATTTAGACAAGATTTTCACTAACAATGGTCGTTGCTACTTACAATGCCTGTAGGCAAAACTGCGTATGAGGACCTTATGAACGTTCTTCTAAGGAAAATATGGAGATATAGTATTAGTATTTAAAAGTTAAATTACGAATAACAGATATAGCGTTACCTTACGAGTCTCAGTTTTTTCGTAATTTTTAGATATTAATTTGGAGCAAAATCATTTCGTACAAAAGGAAAAAAGAACGTAAGGAAGAATAAAAGTCAGATTAAAGTCTAATTAGAGTTACAACTTAAAACATTGCCAGCATTAAAATACTTCAAGGGTAAGCCTTGCCCGCACAGCTGATCGTTGAATTCTATTCTTAAAAATCTGCAAATCACTCTTCCTTTTATTTTTTTCACTTCGAAAATCGAATATCTTTTAAATGTCATTGCATAGCCTATCTATAATGATCGAAGAAAGATACTTTAGTTTCGATAAGAACAATTTTTGCCACATTTTAAATGGCGATTACACGTGGTTTTTACAAAGGCAAAAGAAATGATGGTCAATTAAAATAAATGAAACTTAGATGGGAATTCAAATAGTAAATAGGTTCATGGAGTATTTTAGATGTCAGAGTAAACTTTCAGTTTCTGAAATAAAACGCCTTTTATTTAAAACTACGTGAACTAATTTGGCACGCAGCTTCTGGTTGTGGATCTACAGTTTCTCACAAATCAACTAAAGTTTGTTAATTTAATCCGGAAAATTATTTTATTTCATTTCAGATTTCAATTCTTATCCATGCATCCGATATTCTATTTAAAACGTCATACTTTATTACCATTTTCATTCTACCACTCGTGTTACATATAGCAATACTTGATACATTCTGAAATGCGTGAAAGCGAAAAGAATTCAAGCTGAAGCTGACTTACTGCATCCATATAGTTCTGCCCAGTCACTTATGACTTCTCCCACTTGACAGCATTGTCGGGCATATTCCATTACAGTTTTGCAAAAAGATCCTAGTTCATCTCCACTGTAGACAGCATCAAAGTTGCATGCCTTAATGTATTTGTCGGGATCAATTAGTGGGTGGCATGATTTAAAGGTATCGTCCCTTATTTTTTCACAAGTGAGAACAGTACCAGTGACTTCCTTCTGTATGGAAACAATCAAAGTCATACATTTCTAGTTATAACGATTACAATTTAAGACGATAGAATTCACTCTGAACTAAAGTATTTATTCATATAAGGATTTTATAAAAACAGTATTTTCTCAGTTTGACCATATGCAACACAGCTTTTATTATTTTTCTTGTACAAGATGTAGATTAGCAATAATACAAAAAATCCTTGGTATTCGAGCCCTGAGATGTCCCTGAGTAAAAAATGGCGACAAATACACTATTTATTCTACAAACACAATATAAAATCTGTAATTTTTAAAGACATTATGATAAGATTCTGAATGCACAGTTGCCATTTAAAATCCGTCGTATTTTCATGCCCCCACTCCGCTGGTGGTTGGGAGGGACAAGAAAAACTCTATGAAAATCGTCAAAGTGAGAGCTGAAGATTTGCATTTCTAATCCGAAGACGGCGACACATGATTTTCAGCAGGACCCACAGTTTGCTTTCGTATGAGTATCCACGCAAAAGCGTGGATACTCATATGCCGCAATATTTTTAAAGGATTAGAATTTAGAAAAAAAAAATTAAATACCGAATAGTAAAAAAAAAAAAAAAAACTATAAAAAATAAGCATTATTCTTCTTTACTAAATACTGAAATTTGACCAAGCAACATTTTCAACTTGAAAATTAACAAGACATAGATTCGATGTGTTGCAGAAAACATAGAAGAAATACTAATAAATTGTTTATGTGTAAATAATTTATTAGCCTATTACAATTATGTGAAGAACCCTTACATTAATCAATTTACTTTAAATTTATAAAACCTTTAATAAACTGGTTTACTCCTCAATTTCACGAATACACTCACACAACCGTTTTTCAACTGAATCACACATATGTATACTAACATGAAATGCAATTGTTTGACTGCTGCCGAGGCTTTGCCCTCAGCAACCCGTTCACTTTATATTAGCTCAAATCATCTAAAATTTAAATTTTTCCCTTGTGAATTCAACTCTTAACAATGTGTCGTTATTTACCAATACTTGGAAGCTTCTTTCTGTCTTTAAGAGACAGCAAACAATTTCAAAAAAATGTACTTTAGATACTGAACACTTCTCGTTATTATACATTGAGTGGCCACTTTATTATGACCACCTGACAGTTTTAAGCAAATGAGCTATGGCTGCACGCTGTTGCTGCCAGAGGGTGAGGCTAGTATAAAAAGGGAAAGCTTAGTGCTTGCGATAGTAGTAGAAGTGATTTTTGGATGACGAGATGGGTAAAAAATACGATTTGAAGGATTTTCAACTTGGGATGATTGGTGGAGCTCGGAGCCATAGAGCGAGTATCACCAAAACCGCGGCATTCGTGAAATGTTCCAGAGCAGCTGTTGTTAAAGTGTTTAAAGACTGAACTGTCAGCCAAAAAACTGGGTCTTTACGTGCAACGTGTGGTCGTCATCGACTAGTGACTGCTCGGGCGGAACGGAGAGTGTCCAGACTGGTAACAGACAACAGAAGGGCAACAGTGCAGCAAATTATAGACCATCTTAATCAAGGATCCTCTCAAATGATCTCTGCACGCACTGTTCGCCGTACACTGCATCGGATGGGATATGGCAGCCGAAGGCCTGTTCCAACACCTTTGGTGTCTGCAGTTAACAAGAGAAAACGTCTCCAGTTAGCACAGGAGCACAACGATTGGACAGTCGATAATTGAAAACATATTATGTGGTCCGATGAATCACGTTTTCAGTTACACCATGCCGATAGCCGAGTAAGAATTTGTGGAAACAGCACGAAAGCATGGACTCCAAATGCATTGCTACAACCCTTTAAGCTGGTGGAGGCAACGTTATGGTTTGGGGAATGTTTTGCTGGCATGCTTTGGGCCGTTTAATTCGTGTTGATCAACGTCTGACTGGCACATCGTATCTAAACATCGTTGCGGACCAAGTGCATTCTGTCATGTAGATGGTTTATCCCAATGGCGATGCCTACTTTCAACAAGATAATGCGTCCTGCCATAGTGCTCGTATAGTACAGGATTGGTTTCAGGAACATGCCGGTGAGTTTACTTTGCTTAGGTGGCCCCCGCAATCTCCAGATCTCAACCCCATTGAGAATTTGTGGGATGAAGTTGAACGAGCCATCAGACAGCTGGATCCACAATCCTGCAATCTCACACTCCTGGAAAGTGCTATTCATCAAGCATGGTCTCAGATTCCACAAACCACCTATCAACATCTCGTGGAGTCCATGCCACGAAGAATCGACGCAGTATTAAAGGCAAAAGGTGGCACAACGAAGTACTGACGGGGTGGTCATAATAAAGTGGCCACTCAGTGTATAAACATACATTTAATAAATATGAAACACACAACATAAAAAATGAAGATAAGTGAAAATAGAAAATTGAGAGTTACTTCCCGGAATTATGAATTTGTTTTATCTGTTCGCACCGCTGTTCCTTTCCCCGGCACTTGAATTTTTGTTTAACTTATTTAATAATTGATCAATTACCTAAATATAATTCTCTTACTAGTACCTGGTAGACAACCTGTAATTAATTGCTTTCAAATTTGAACTCTCGAACCCTACTACCTTACCGTCTATTATCTGGCAGATAACTCTTAATTATTTAATTCGTTATCAAATGATAATACTGAGCTTAATAAAACGTCAGAAGAAATTGTGCCAAATTTAATTTATTATATTTACGAGTAGACATTATCTCTTGAAAACTTTCATTATAGATGGATTGTCAGGAAAAGGGAATGACTGTTCCTTGCAATCCCTCCTGCGACATCCTTCGTCCAGGAGTGTCGTCGATCCTCACGGTCGATTCGAGGAATACATCCGATCCTTTGTTCCAACGGAAAACGCCTATAACTGACTAATACTCTCCATACCGCGTGCACATTGCCGGGAAAGACTCTCAGAACTTTGATTGAACTAATAGCTCAACATCTTCAACCCGTCATGAAAGGAATTAGAATTCTCCGAACTCATTCTTTTTGCCAGAGAGCTGAATTACGAATCCTCAAAACTTTGTCTTTCCTACTTTGACTCTTCGTACGGGTCTGAATCGCTCCTCCCCTCAAAATGATAATAAAATGAATTCGTATGGCTTACTGGCCCGAGCTAACTAATTTTGTCTTTTTGATTGAAGGTTTTACGACCTCCGTGAGCAACACAATGGGATATAAGCAGTCGCCTGTCCCTAATTTAGGGTCACTGGTTCCTGGAAAGAACCAATGCCGAAAGACAAACACAACATCCATGCCTCACCGGAATTCGAACTCGTACCCATCTCGAAAGAATTATCATAAGCCATAGCTTAGACCACTGCGCCACCAGGATTACTTATACCAGTGAAAAATGCTTCATTTTTGTAAGTTGCATGCAACTGTTTTCATTTGCACTTTTTCAGGTTTTGAAACAAAATGTGATTGCCACTCTTTCTTCAGTACCTGAATACATGACGAGGTGATTGACTGCATTAATTTAAACCAGTCTTCTCAGCAGAACCACTATTTAAACACTGCTGAAACTTGGTATCGAACTAATTTATACTGGAGATTAAATATTTCGACAGTGGCCAGTGGATTCCATTAGTAGTATAGTTTAATGAAATCAATCTCAAAACTTTTTGAACACACTTTGTGATTTTCTGTTTGACATGCCAATTTTAACACGAGAACATACTGTATGATTCATTATTTTATTTCGAGTTATTTATAGTTTCTTCCTGAGTGTCTCTATGCAGAGAACTCCAGGAGGTTCATTTTTTTGTTTGTTTTTTCATTCTTCTTCATGAAATGGGTTCAATCAGTAGTCGTCCTATCATTCCAAGAAAAATAAGATTTCCTAAAAGCGTTCTTTTATATTTTACCTGATAGTTTTTTACCTTTTTATTTTTTCAAAACATGCTGCTAGAAGTCAAGAATCACGAAGGGGTTTCTTGTATTTTTTTTTGTTTTGTTATTCTAAAATTTGACTTTTACAGGAAATTCATTTCCTATCGTTTCATTTTCTTTTCGGTGTTTGAGTATTTCCATGCAAATGCTCAGGTCTTTTTGTTTGTTTTTTTACCATTAGTTTTCAAAACATTCGAAGAAAAGTTCTGGAAAGGGTTTCCTAACATTCATCCCTCTCATAATATTTGAACCTTATATTTCTTTGCGACACTTTCCTCCCTGCTGGTTCTTGTATTACGCCTCGAGAAGTTTTAGATCGAAAAAAATATTAAGTAATTACTCCTAAAGTACTTACGCTAAATAACGCCGCGCATCTCTTTATCGCCACCAAACGAATTACTTGTAACGCTACCAGATAGCGGTGGTTTACTCTACGGGTCGGCATTTACATGCCATGTAGCAAAAAAAAAAAATGTTAGTAGAAATCCGACATCATTTACGAACGAAGCTATATATTCGTCACTTGCTCTCAAGTCATGAAACTGGCTTAATCACGAAACCGCCATTTGCTCTTAAGTCATGAAACTGGCTTAATCACGGAACCGCCATTTGCTCTTAAGTCACGGAACTAAAAGTCTGCTACTGTATCAAGGTAAGCGAAAAGAACTGATTTTGTAGTTGCCGTAAAGAATAACTTTATAAAATTATACACGTTCATAATGTTTGAAGCTTCGTCTATAGAGAGAAGTTAGTTGATTTATATAAAATTTCGAAATGTTACAAAAACGGATGTAGAATACCATGAAATACTCGGTAGCCAATGTAACGCCATGGTGGTGTTAAAGTTGTACATACACGACTTTTAGGTTATTCACGAAACTTACGCAAATCTTCGTCATATTAAACTCATTTCCATTTTGTAAGAAGATCACATGTAAATCATTTCACTGTAAGGAAAGCTTAATCAATACTTCCATATTTAAAGATACGAAGTCACTGACGAAAAATACGGCAAAGAAATCCCAGAAAAGATCAAAATCAGTCCCAACCAGAAGTGAAGAGGTTGAGTCACAACTAAGAACAAGCAAAGGCTGCATACGTTTTATTTGTGATGAAGATCGCGTAGAGAACAAGTCTTTGTGTAAATTTTGTGTGAGGTATATACATGATAAGAATTGAGGCATCAGAAGGAACACAAATCTTTCAATTTACAGATGGCCAGAATGTGCAGTGATGGCTTCCCCTATGAATTTTCAAACTCTTACATGTTTTCAAACTTTTCTAACGCATTGTTCGTATTGTGTGAAAGATTGTACTTCTGTTCCCATATCATTCTTTTTACTAACCCAGTAAGTTCTTAATATATTTTTGCCTATTACAGCTATTGTTCCAGCTGCAGACCAATAAAAACTTAATGAGTGATTATTTATCATTTTGTTACATAAACACGAAATGGATTTGATATTGTTGCACGTCGGATAAATAATGTTAGTTTTGGGGAAAATATTTCATAATGTTATGTTAAGGAATATATGGCCTTAATTGTGGACCACCTGTTCCTGAAAACGCCATCATGCAAGCTTTTCCTAATTCAGTTTTATTTCACCTCCTGAAATACTTATTATTCATATCATTATGCTATTATCTACAGAAGAGATTAAAGTGTCTTCGTCCTTACTTTCCTCCTTTTACATGCCTTATTTCCAGAGCTACTCCATTTGAAGTGTTAAGGTGGCGTTATTCGGGCCTAGTACTTTATAATTTGATTCTCTGTTTCAGTTCTTTGTACACATACATTCAAACTAATTTATTTTCATTTCTTTCAGAATCGAGAATTCTTTTCACAGACAACAGGAATTCAGTCTGTTATTTCGTAGACAGAGTACAATCGTACTGTTAGATCGTAATATTTTGAAGTACTCAATGATGTGCTCGAGATCTGTTCTCCTATTTCAATGCTTATACACATAGGAAACAAAGAAACATTGTTCAACTTGTGGTATCTACGCTAAAATGCATTGGTGAGAGTGAAATTACTTTGTAAAGTTGTTTCGGATTTCAAGACATTTCAAGACATCGTGAGCATCTAGAGATGTAATCAATCGTCCGACTGTATACTGTCTGTTTCTCCTTGTTTCGGGGGTTTAGTAATCACGATGAGCAACCCTAAGGGCAATATACAGAGTCGTCCTTCCTTAATTTTGGGCCAATGATTTAAGGTAAGGGAGGGAGCCAAGGCCTTAGAGATTATACACCACGCATGCGTGATCTGAGAATCGAGCCAAGGCGAACTCGGACAATTAACCAAAAGTCCGAGGCTGTGGACACTCCGCCCCTACCACACCGGTGGCTGAATGATCAGAGGCGTTGATTTCTAGGCCAGTCGTCCGAGATGAGCCTTGGTGCCAGTCCCGAATGAGACATAGAATGGTGTGTTCGTCTTAGGCTGCTGGTTCTCACCTTCTCTTTCTGTAGAGCCAGTAGCCCCACATTAGGAACGGGAGACTGCTTGTAGAGTTGCTGATGGTTGTCGTTAAACTTCTAATAAAAAAACGAAAAGAAGAGAAAAAATACACTCGGTTCCTAATGCAGCAGGCTTTTTTTTTTTTTTTTTTTTTTTTGTAGCGGAGTGTTTTGAAAAAACTGCCTGAAAGGGCTGTTTTACAGAGCTGAAAATTTTGCACGGGGATTTTTGTTCGTTATTTTCAAATAAGTAGCGTACTTGATTTATGTGACTCAGGCTAAAGGGGCGTCGTCAGCCTCGTGTGTTCTACTCCATCGCGGTACGCAGTCGACGCTAGCAATCGATTCGCGCGAGAATAGATGGCCCAATATTATGATCAGCTTAAAACGGGACAAACTTTTGACTAACCCTTGTATTCGAAGTCCACACTGGCCCCCGGTGTCTCAGTGGTATAAGCGATGGCTCCTGATTATTCGTACAAGATGGTCCCGGGTTCAAATCCTGATGATGCATGGATGTTGTGCTTGTCTTACGGCACTAGCTCCCTCCCTTCCCTGGAACCAGTAGCCTTAAATTTGATTTGAGATGGACGACTACTTATAGCCCATCGCCGCCCCGGTGGCGCAGTGGTCTAAGGCGTTGGCCTCTGATCATTCGTCCGTAAGGGGTCCGGGTTCGAATCCCGGTCAGGCATGGATGTTGTGTTTGTCTTACGGCACTGGCTCTCTCCCTTCCCTGGAACCAGTGACCCTAAATTAGAGACGGGCGACTGCTTATAGCCCATTTGAGTTGCTCACGGTGGTCGTTAAACCTCCAATCAAAAAAAAAAAAAAAAATAGCCCATCAAGTTACTCACGGCGGTCATCAAACCTTTAATAAAAAAAAAAGTCCATGCTAATTATTCGGTCAAAGGAAAACGGACTTAAGAAGCAAAAAATAAAGATTTTGAAAAAGATTTATGAAGTATGCACTCAAAAAGAGAAGATATTTCTACATGAAAATCTCCGATATATAAGCAAAAATTTTAGAATCAGTGTTTGAAACACGCAAATAACTGCGAAGAAAAATCTTAAATTCTGAACATTTTAAAGTCTCAATCTTAAAGTCTGAACGCGTGCGACGAGGAGGTCGTTGGGAAAAATACTTAGCAAAAGTTAAATGAAGAAAGAATAAGTATTTGTAATTTTACAAAGCAGGGGAAGTTAGCATAAAGTTTGCTATGTTCGAAGTTAGCTAAGTTCAACTTAATAATTAATTGAAATAACGGCCGAAGTCATAGAATGGCCAAGAACAATGCTTTGCAAAAAGTCCTCGAAAAGAACAAAGCCGGAAAGAAGAATAAGAAAATAAAAGTCAGAATTAAGATCGTTAAATTCGGTAAGTTAAAAGGAAACCAAACACTCGTCTATGTCATCAGATTCTTTGAAAGCTTCCTAAGTTTTCAAAGAAACGTGTAGTTAAGTATCCCGCTCGACGATGTTTTATTTGCATTGGCTGAATTTCTCAAACACAATCCAATTGTGTTTGAGAAATTCCTTTCGAAAATCAAACAGAAAGAAAAGAAATGAAGAGAGTAAATATTAGCTGCCATTCGGAGCGGGATATTTTAACACGAACATAGATTTAAGCACAAGAAAGCCTAAATATTCAAGTGTTTAAAAAAAACTAAGTTCTTTCATTTTCATGGAAAAGAAAAAGGTAAGAGCCAACAATTGTTAAAAGGAAGAGAGAGCGAGAATTTAGCACATGCATTCTGAAGAGCAATTGAATTCGAGATACCTGTCTATTAATGTGTAGCACTACCTTTCGCCCTGATGACGGCGGCGATTCGTCTCGGCATGGACTCGACAAGACACCGGAAGCGTTGGGAAGCCATACGGATCCACGACACCTGAACAAGCTCTCACAGTTCACGAAGATTTGATGGAGGGGGGGGTCAGAGCCTCGAACATCTCTCTCGATGGCATCCCAGATGTGCTCGATGGGATTGAAGACAGGTGACTTAGCTAGCCAAGGAAGCGAGGTCACGTTGGTGGATTGTTCATCCAACCATTCGGATACAATTCGGGAGCTGCATTGTCTTGTTGCAAGATGAGGTCCACAGTGGAATGTTGAAGACGCTAAAACGGGAACAAATGGTCGTTCAGGATATCCCGGTAATGTTGACCTGTGAGGGACGATGTCACACGTACCAGGGGTCCCATTTCAGTCCACGTAAACAGTCCCGAGACGAGAATGTCACCCTCACCACCTTGAAGAGTACCCTGCTGGCAAGAAGGATCCATCGCATGTGGTTTGCGCTGAACTAGTATCCTGCCATCCGCATGTACCAACGTGAATCTCGACTCATCAGTCCAGGTAACATTTTCCCACATTTCTAGAGTCCAGTGGCGATGTTCCAGCGCCCATGCTAATCTTAGCACCCTGTGATGTGCGGTCAGCAGCGGAACCCTCGTGGGACGATGGCTTCTGTACCCCATAGCGAGGAGATGGTTCTGGATGGTGTGGCTGCATACACGTTTTTGTGCACCAGCGTTAAATTGCCGAGTGATTTCTTGCACTGTGGCCCATCTATCCGCTGTTACAATGCGAGCTAGCTGACGATGACCCCGCTTATCCACACGCTGTTATCCACGGTTGTTGGCCTTTGCAGCGACGGTTTTACCGGATTCGATGCACTCACGGTGCGCCCGCGACACAGTGGCTCGTGAAAATCCCAGTGCCTGTATGACGTCCGAGATGGAGTGACCCATTCGTCGGGCCCCGACAATTTTCCCACGATCAAATGCCCTTAGATCCTTCGTCTTACCTATACTGCGTCCGACTCTTACTGATTCCCGTCGCATCACTCCTTATATAGTCGGATCGCTGCATACGTCATGCCGTTTACGTTTACAGGGCCGCCCACAGCGCCATATTTGCATAACGCCAGCTGTCTCTAATTCAATTGCTCTTCAGTGTATATTGCTACACGCAACAGCTGTCTCTGAAAATATGCTAAGTCAAAAAGTATGCATGCAAAGTGAATCAATTCGTTATGGAAGCTAATCTGACATGCCCTTCGAGGAGAAAATGAAAACATGATAAGAAGCAGATATAGTTTAAAGGAAGAAAGAACGATGAGCACAAACAATTTTAAACAAATTTCGAAAACATTTTAATTCGGAACATAGATTAACACACAGATTCGTGCGTCCAGTAGAAGAACTGCAAATGTTTGAATGCATTTTAGGTCAGGAACACACCATACATTCTAATACCCACTACAATTTTTATGACTGATAAGTTGTACATGGAAAAATACTGCATCATATTGATACGAACCCTTACCTAAAACCCTTTTAATTGAAATAACGGCCGAAGTCATAGAATCAACAACTTAAGTAAAAACCAACATTATTTTTCAAATGTCGAAGCAACCACTCTGCTAAGGAACATGATATAACAATAATGGTTTGCAGAACTATTCACCTTTTGTATTATGAATTAACAATGGTAATCACTAAATCATCTGAAGACAATAGCAATGTTCTGTGCAATCACTACACTCTGGCAACAACCTCTCCCCAACTCACCCACGTTTTGCTTTTGACCATGTTTTCTTTACACTCTCTACGTTGCCGAAACGTACAATGAAAGTACGGTATAGCAATGTGCAGTTTAGAAGGAAACATTCACACACTCCAAAGGATGGATAAAGAGTTAATTACAGACACACGTCACACACATTATACGGAATTGTGAGGATCTTAGTAGAACGGATGCCTATAAGTAAATATTTAAATAATATTTATAAGTGCATTTTATTACATATATAACTCAAAGTTGGTTGCACTGATAAGTTTATCAGTGCAGCAATATTGAGTAATACACAGGCGTATCAGAATAATATGACCACCCCCGGAATCATAGTGTATCCGCCCAAGCACGTCACAGAATGCACATGACAAAGTCAACCACACGGAGATATAAACGTCCGACCAGGACAAATGAGCCATAGTGCGTTACGTGAGTACAATGGGCAGAGGTAGTGATTTGACAGACGTTCAAAACGAAATGATCATGGCTACCGCGCCAAGGGTGGAAGAATCTCAGAAACATTAGACTTCGTCGGCTGTTCGTGAGGAGCTGCAGTAAGGGTGCACCAAGAACGGACCTCTGGCACACTGAATACTTCCCGACGCCATAACTGTGGAGTCCCAAAGGCCATCGACCCCAAAGGAGAACGTCGCCTCCGTCGACTGCTAAAGGGCAATCGACGCGCAACAGTGCTGCAATTGACCACGCAAATGAACAATGGGGTGCCCAGGTACGAGTCCCCGATAACAGTAGACGAACCCTTCTAGGCATGGGTCTTCGGTGTCGACGCTGCGTCAAGGTGCCCATGTTAACCCAGGTCCATCGGCAACGAAATTTGCAGTACTCATGAGACTACCGTCATTGGACAGTGAAAGGGTGGAAAAAGGTTACCTTCTGCGACGAATCGAAGTTTTTACTCCACAGAAGTAGGGCGGTGGCGGATACGGCGTCAAACACACGAGAACGAACATTCGAAAACGCTTGTCAGTCAAGTACAGGCCGGCGGTGGTAGTGTGCGTGTCTGAGGAATGTTTTCCTGGTATGAACTGGGAGCGCTGGTACCACTGGATGGGTCCCTGAACTCCAATAGCAACCTGTATATCAACACTTACCACATGCATCCCTTCGTGTTGGTCGTTTACCGTGGTGGTGATGGATTCTACCAACAGGACAATTCGCCTAGTCATGTTGCTAAGCGTGGTGCGTGACTGGTTCCAAGAACACGACACCGATGTCTCCGTTCACCCTAGGCCGGCGAAATCGCCCGATATCCATCCCATAGAGCACTTGTGGGACTATTTGGATCGACAGATTCGACGTGCAGGCCCACAACTATGTCATCTCCTGCACCTCCGCGCTCTGCTTCAGTCCGATAGGCACGTGTGCCTCGGGCAACGTTCTGGGGCCTCATTGCGTCCATGGCACGCTATCTCGCCGTTGTCATCCGGAACAAAATTGCTTATTTCCATTTTTAGGTAGGTGGTCATATTATTCTGATATCATCGTGTATATATAACAAAATGCACTAATAAGTGTTTTAAATATTAAATTAGGCATCCATTCCACTGAGATCCTCAAAGGAATTAATCCAAATTGGTATTTACGATTTCAGCTGTTAGGAATTCGTCTGGCTGAATTCATTTGAACAAAGGTGACTGGGTGACCTGGAAACAATGGACGCATGAAGGCTGGGATTACCCTGTCAAAGAAAGTAAAAGCTTGTGGCCGTTGCTCACAGCATTTTCGAACAAACGCCGTCACCAACTGATATCAGATAGCACTGTAGGCAAGAAATTTCTTTTAACTAGACAAAAGCCAGACCAAAGCAAGAGAGGAATTCAGTAAAAAGCTTTTGACCATAGAGATGACCGTTTTAAATACACTGCTGTCCACCCAAAATGCAACACCAAGAAGGACACAAGATAGCAAACCCAGATTTACTGGGCACATAACAACAGATAAAAAGATGAAACGATTGAGCTTACAGGCCCGTGCGACTTGCGGAACACGCAGACATCAATAGCTCGTGTAGCACCCATGGCTGGCAATAACGGCCGCTAGACGCCGCGGCATCGAACGAAAGAGGGTTTGGATGTGGGCTTGGGGTATGTCGGTCCAGGCTGCTTCCACACGTTGCCACAGTTCATCAGGCGTAGCCGCGGGTGGTGGTTGTCGGGCCACTCGGTTGCCGATCAGCGACCTGACGTGTTCGATGGGCGACATATCGGGAGAACAGGCGGGCCACGACAGCAGTGACACCTGGTGTGCTGTGAAGAATTATTGCACGATGTGTGCCACGTGCGGGCGCGCACTGTCCTGCTGATACGTGGCCACTGGCAGGTCCTGCATGTAAGGGAGTACTACAAGCTCCGAAACGTTGGAGATGTAGCGGTGGCTGTTGATTGTACCGGCGACGCGTACCAGAAGAGTACGGATGTGGTATCCAATTGCACCCTAAACCATAACGCCAGGCGACGGACCGGTATGGCGATGCATAATGCAGGTGTCATACAGTCTCTCGCTTCGGTGCCGCCACACGCGGATCCGAACATCGTGGTGTTGCAGGGAGAAGAGGGATTCGTCGGAGAAAACAATGTCGTGCCATTCCGTAGTCCAGGTGCGGCGTTCAACGACCCACTGCCGCCGCACTCGCCGGTGGTGAAACGTCACTGGTAATAGGAGCAATGTGCGCCGTGCGACAAGTCCCCGCTCTTGCAGACGACGTCGGACGGTACGTGCTGACACAGGTTGTTGCGCAACACACCCTAATTCCTGCGCTAACGTTCCTGATGTGGCGGTGCGAGCCTTTAATGCCCGCGGCACAACATGCCGGTCCTCTCGTTCGGTATTGTGCCGCGGCTGCGGCAATCGCTCAAGTCGGTCCGTCCGTCCCTCCTGCACCCACTGAATCCATACTCATCTCACTGTGGCTGGATGTCGTCCCACACGGGCGCCGATGTTTCGATACGATAAACCGCTGTCGCGATAAGCCACTATTCGTCCTCTGTCGAACTCCGAAACGTGCTGGAATTATTACCGTATTCTGCGACGAGGCATCAAGAAGCTTCATACGTACAGGTCCGGCAGCATAACACACTTCCACTACTTACACTGCCTTCTGTACACCCTTCTTATAGTGCTTCTCGGTGGCGTGCCGGGTGCACATGATTTTCATATGCCGTGCAATGCTAATCGTTTCATGTCCTCTCGGGGGCGACGCATGCTGCGAATTTCAGGCTAATCGGATGTTCCTTTTTGTTGTTGCGTTTTGGGTGGCCAGCAGTGTATTTAATCTTTGTGCCTCACAATCTAGTATTCCGTTTAAATAAAAGTGTCAGTCTTTTGCACATGAAAGAGAGAGACACGGAGATTTGGAGCGGTACGCAACTTCCCTTGCAATTTGTTTCCGACTGTTACGAGAGGAAGAAATAAAAGTTTGCGTACCTACATGTTGTTAAAGGTAAGTGAAAGAAAAATCCAGACTCATAAAGCAGACGCCGACTCGCGCTGATGGATTGAGGTGTAGTTCAGGTGATCTCAGCAAGCAATCGCAAAGTGTGTCAAGTCAAGAATAACCAACAAAATTTCTTGGATCTCATACGATAGATAAAACAATAAATATGTATCCCGCACGCTCTCAGATCACAGAGGGAATACTTTTCTGCAGATGACTGCAGTGTTTGAGAGGTGTGCCCTCCTTAGCCTTGCGTTCACTTCTAAGTGCACGAGCGAGACTCTGACAGCTGCAGACCAAATGTCAGACCTGCGGAAGACGCCGGTTGTCCTGCTCTGTCCTCCAGATGAGATGGAGGAAAACGACCATCGGATGTTTCATTATTATCACCTTCATGAACTGTAAGTAAAGTTTATTTTTCACTGATGACCGACGGTTAGAAATAGTGCCTGTCTAGAGATCTTCATATGAATTTGCAGCTGTTACATTTGACATATTCACTCGGAGAATTAAAAAGTCCATAGCTCCAAAGCTGTCATGTAGGCATCCGTGGTGAGTGAACAATATTAGATAGTTTTCTGTTGCACTGAGTGTTCCTTGCTCTTATTGCCTAACAGGTACCTGCGGATTCAGTGTTTTAACCTGCTACGGAAGTAGAAGTTACTCGCGAGTGGACTGGTTGTCTTGGCCCAGGGTCCCCAATAATGTTGCAATGTTTTTGACGACCAAACTGCACTGGTTTACTGCCGATAATCATCATACTCCTGATGACGTAGTACACATTATACACATAAAGCCTTGTCAGAAGCAAACGTTATCGTTAGAACTATATAAAAGTACCATACACGATATGTAACAGATTGCCTGTCAAAATTAAACTGTTTTATGTATAATTGGATAACTGTAGAGATGGGCTGACTAAACAGAAGTACGTAAAATGTCAGACTCGGAGTGTAGCAAAGAGAAACATGGAAATAGGGATAGCAAATTGAGCTCACCGGTTCTTTAAAGTTTGGTTTACAACTGTCTTCATCCCCATCAGTTAGCCAGCTGCACACAAAATCACTCATAGGATTGTTTCGTAACTCATCTTGAAGCTTGGCATTGCAGTTTCCTAAAGAAGAAACACTTCCTTTAGACAGACGTTTTATGAAAATGAAACAAATTGAGAAAATAAAGTTTAGTGAACTAAAGATTGTTCAGCTTCAGTGATTCACATAATAGGTATTTTATGCTAAAATCAGGGACAAGGCAGAACATTTTCTTTCAGATTACTCAATAAGTTTTCCCCAGTGACTTTACTAGGTTTTTCCACCTTAATGGCCTGAAAAATTATGATAATACGCATAAAATATTGAGCATCATTGATGTATATCTTATTCCGAGAAATATTTTCCTGTTCGATTGAGTTTTTCTGCGTCTCTGATAGAGATATACCACCAAATGTTTCTTAAACAACTTACAATGGCAACTGTGCGGTCTAAGTTTCAAGTGAAGTTAACGAATCTGCAAAGCATTGGAAGTTTTCCAATGTCGAGGACGATAAAAAAATTTTTGCAGCTAGTTACTAAAACAAGCTGTTTCGTATCCTGAAGGCGCATTGTTCTTCTGCCATAACCGGCAATTTAGAGGTACAGTTTATTTTCCTTTTGAATTTCCTTTAAAGACAAAATCCTATCGACTTCGACCGTAGTCAAAACTGTTTTTCTATTCTGGAATACGGAACTGCTTAAAAATATTCATTTGCTTCTGAGATACGTAGCTGAAAATTGCAATTTTATTTGGGAAAGTAACCAGATAAGAATTCCGAATTTGTGATGAAACAAAGGGATAGAAGGGAACCAGATTTTTATTATTTTATTAAGGCAAACTGTTTTTCCCTGCACAGGATCAAGAAAATTTAGGATTAATTTGTGTGTACTGGTCCAAATATAGGGGAAAAAATTCCGAAGTCGGACGAATGTACGACTCTGGAAAATGTAATCTATAATGTAAAAAGTTATTCAGAGAAAAGTATCATATACATCGCAAGAGAAATCTTACTTATTGAAACAGATTTATGTTTAGGAAAAAGGTAAGCACCCTAAAACAGATTGAAGGAAATATTTTTGGAGCAGGGGGGTTAACGACTATCGTGGGCAGTTCGATGGGCTAAAAGCAGCCGCTCGTCCTTAATTTAGGGTCTGTGATTCCAAGAAAGGGAGAGAGCAAGTTCTGTAAGACAAACACAACATCCATGACTTACCAGGATTCGAACTCACACCTATCTCAGACGAAAGATCTACGCCTAAACCACAGCGCCACCAGGGCGGTAAAACATTAAATGTTCAGTGAAAGAGATATTAAGTAGTTCTCATTAGTTCTCATTGAAATGAAACTTTCTTAGCATACCAAAAAGAGAAAACATTCTGTTGGCCGCTTACAAGATAGTGCGGTTTGCAAAGTTTAATCTTTGTGTGATTATCCTTATGACCTCAAAAATGCCCCTCATGACGCAATTTAAAGAAAGTTCAGCGCAGTCGCTAACGTGAATTAGCACCATGTCAAGAAATTCGAAGTATAACACTCATGGATGGTGATATCAACAGCAACTCTGCGAATTGAATTAGCTGTAATAGAACGTACATGAACCGACTCTTGAGTAACGCCTGGGTTAGGGAAAAGTTATTCTTAGCATGTTGCTTTGCAAGTACACGTACACTATATTGACAAAAGTCACCGGATACTCCTTCAAAAGCAAATGAACGGATCCGCTACGTTGTTAAGATGCGCGGTACAGCTGCAAACGGTATAAAAACAAGTCTGCAGCTGACCGCGGTCATATCGCATTGTGAGGTTCAGTGAAAATGTCGTGGCGGAAGAGAACTGACTTTGAGAAAGGAAAGATGGTTTAGTGTTGTATTAGTAGGTTGTCCATAGGAAAACCGAGAGGCATTTAAACAAACCCAAGTCAACTGTTTTGGATGTACTGAATAAGTGGAAAACACATGACGTGCCTGAAGCAGCAAAACGTCCTACAGGCAGACCAAAGAAAATCAGTTATAGAGGACGTCGAAGCCTCAGGAGAGTCGTTACAGGTATTCGACGGGAACTGCACAAGACTTCAGTGTACAGGTGAGTAAAAATGCTGGAACCTCGGTATGTTGACGTACCATTCGCAGAGAACTTCATTTCATAGATTACCATGGTTATGCTGCTGCTCATAAGCCTTTCATCACCACTCGCAATGCTACTCGTCGTTTAGCATGGTGTAAAGAACATTTATCGTGGACCGTAGATCAGCGGAAACGGGTCGTATGGACTGATAAATCCAGATACACGATCCATCAGTCTGATGGCCGGGTGTGGGTATGGCGGCAGCCGGGGAACGCTATTTACCACAGTGTACTGTTCCTGGTCAAGTTTGGAGCTGGCAGTGTACTCGTGTGGGTGTGTTTTTGGTGGTATGGTCTCGACCCGTTGGTTATCGTGGACAAACCTGTTAACCAGCACGTCTACCTCGGTATTCTGGACAATTATGCCCTACGAACGCTGTGGTAATACTATGGAACCGAGCCTTGTTGGGACCAGCATGATGATGCACCGAGCCGTAAAGCAAGGACTGTTACGGCGTGGTTTGACGCTAATTCCGTATAGTGTGTGGACTGGCCAGCACAGATCCCTGATCTAAATCTCATAGAGCACCTATGGGATGAATTAGAGCGCCGCATAAAAAGTTTGAGACCAAGGCCTACTAATAAGCAACAGTTAGCGGCAGCATTATGTACTGAATGGAAGCGTATACCTATCGCTGTGTTCCGAAACCTTGTCGAAAGCATGTTTGGAAGGATCAGTGCATGCATTAAGGCCAAAGGTGGACCGATATCGTACTAATGTACGTCAATAACAGCTATATTGTGTTTTTCGTTTAGGTGTCTGGTGAGTTTTGTCAATATAGTGTATGCTGTGGACAGAAATGGAGCAAGAAAGCAAGTGACGCAATACTGGGTGATGATATGACAGGAGTTTATTTAATACACCCTTATGCCAGAAGCTTTTGTCTTAACTTGAGGTTCCTCAGAATTTTTCTTAGTCATATTCAAAATTTAAAACTTAATTAAACCACTCAAGGCAGGACACGACTCATTAATTGCTTGCTCCGTAACTTTGACCGAACAGATGGGACTGCTGGGAAATATTTAGTTTTTCGGTTTGAGGGTTTAACGACCACCATGAGCAACTACTCAATGGGCATTCGCCCGTCCCCGATTTAAAGCCACTGGTTCCAGGAGGGAGAGAGCCAGTGCCGTAAGACAAACACAACATCCATGCCTCACCGGGATAAAAAAAACATTTAGGCATCCTGAACTGTGTTCTGAAAAAAGGCGCTTACCATTGGAAACCTTGCCTAATAGCTTTTAGTATGACATAAAAATGCCTAAAATGATCAACAGGAAACGATTTAATAAATGAAGTTCACAAGGAAGGATATCCGGCCCTATACCGAACGATTCGAAAAAATAAAAGAAGGAAATCTTGCGTCTCCTCCTCTCGTGTGTGTTGAAAATGACAATTTTTGATCGAGAAATATGATTTTGCTTAATGGAAAAATCTAGAGTGGATATTATAATAGGAAATACGTATACTGCTTAAAATGCCGCTTAGATCTTCTAGTCTTTCAGCTTCTTTTACAGAAGAAACAGGTAAAAATCATCTAAATACGTGGCGTCCGTTTTATAAATAAATCCATCGCTCTTACCACGTTAAGCAACGCACAGCAAACGAAAAATTATTATTCGGCCGCCGTCGGGGAATCGAATTCCGAATCTCTCGATGTCTAGCCGAGCTCGTTAGCCTTACACCACAGCGGCCAACAATTCACGGTGCCATGTTTCGATCGGAATATCATTTCGTTTGTTAAGATTCTCAATTCCACAACTGAACGTTTTCAGCTAGTTGGATGGCTGGGTAATGTTAATAAATTGCAAGGGGCTAATTGCATATAATTTTCAACCGAAAAAAATCGTATATAACTCGCTGTCATCCAGTTTAAAGTCCAGCATTCATAAAATCTTCTTAACTTACCACAAAGCCCTATTGTTTTGTTAAAATAACGTTTTGAAGGAATCTTCACAGCAAAACCAGAATTTTCTTCATAGTAGCGGGCTTCTATGCTTAGTTCTGGAATCAAAGTAATAAATGTTCCTCCTGGAAATCCAAGTACAATCATGCCATCAGTAACCGCAGGCAAGTTTTCCATTGGGATACTCTGACCATTCACTGTAACCTGCAATTTTTAACAAAGTAACAAATGTTAAACGAATGATAACCCTTTAATTTGAATTACATATATTTTAAAGCACAGTAGAACGCAAATTAATATTGAACAACATAAGGTGTTTACTTGCATTGGGACACGGTATGGGGAGCATTGAATGCAGTTTTATGCCCGAGTATGGCACAATGGCGCAGAGATGTTGACCGTGTTTTTCAAATGGTACCATCCTTTTGCAGTAGGAAACGACGAAATAACCATTAGTTATACCACTTACAGTTCAGCAAGCCGATTTTTCTCCTCGGTCAGCTATTTCATCTGCACATTTGGCAGCTATTGAGTCTTTGAGAAAAAGCAAACCACAACAACAACAACAACAACAACAACAACGAAAAAAGAAACAGCACCGGAAGATGTTTTCGAAAGTTATAACGTAATTTGTCTTTCCGCTGTAACTTAATCCTTACGTCCGTAATTACGTTATGTGTGCTAAAGTCGATGTAATATTAGCAGGTACTAATACTCATTACAAGAAAGAGGTCAATGTTAGTACTTACAAATACGCTTATTTTGCTTGCATGGTTCGTAATCCACACTCACATCCGGTTTATTTGCGTACTCAATACAGGATTAGTGATTTAATATTCAATCGCAGTATAACAGCACGTCTATAATCAATAACACCAATCCCATTAAAATACCTCTGCATTGCCTTTTTATCTATCGTTCTTATCCGGCCACACACACGTCACTCTTGTTCTGATCTCAGTGTTGTCAACATTATTCTTGTTTGAGAGAAAAGACATAACGTTAAGGTTTGAAAATGTCTAAAAGAACGAACTCAAAAGAAAAGTTAAGATAGAATATATGTTACAAGGTAAGGATGAGATACTTCTTGAAATAGGTGGAGAGCCAGTAGAAGTGTATCTTTTGGCTTAGACCACTGAATTACAGACATAGAAATTTGTCAAATTGTCCGGGAATTTAAAAAATACCCGTCTGACTATCGTTGAGATTGCAAAGGAGATGAAGTTGGCAACCACAGAGACAGCTTTTCATACAACCGGTCTAAAGTATGTACAAGAAGGATCCCTGTATAATGTCGATGGCAGGAATGAAGAAAAGCCTGTCAGATTACACTGAACAACAAATTTGAACTTTGTTTCTTGCTCCGAAACAAAAGTGAGTGCTTTTGACTAATTAGCATGCCCTGAGTTCGAATCTGAAATCCAAAATGCTCTATCACCTACCAATGTTTTGAGAACTCAAGCTGAAGTTTTGAGGAAAAACTTGAAAATAAAAATAATAAAATTTTATTGTAGTTTTTTACAACATTTTTACCATATTAAGGGTTAAAAATTGGTCATTCCAGCTAAGAATGATATGCTGAATACAAAAATGACGTCAGAAAAGGTTTATAAATACACGAGATTGCTAGAAACATGCCAAAAATATAAACAAATTAAGTGTTTTACATTTTCCTAGAAGACGTCCGGTTTTTACTGGACTCCGAAACGTCTATAATAAGAAAACAGCAATAGTAAGCATCTTGCGTGGTGACCATCTCCCCGTATATTGCCCTTCCATTTGAGATATATCCTGGTGGAATCTTTATCCGTGCTCTTCGCTCACAGCACCTGCGTATAGCGAAAAAATTAAGTCCAAGTGCGAATGGTGTAATTGGATTTTAAAGGACATATTGCACCCCATAACCTTGTATGGTATGCCTTTATCATAGCTTCCACTAGTTTACAATAGTTTTCGCCTTAGCATTTCCCAGAAATGTCCCGCAAACAGCTTTGAATGCAAACCACGCTGCTTTTTCGGCTTTAGTGAGTATTGCCGCGAACTCTGGACTGGTCCTGCATAACAGTCCAGATTTTTGGTCTAATGAAAATAGCTTCTTTTAATTTTGCTTCGCTCAATCAAGGGAACTTTTCCTTCAAATACTGAAAAAAAAACAAAAAAACACTGCTCCCTTTATCGATAGCTTTGACAAAAATTTTCATCACGCGCAGCTTGATGTGGAGTGGGGGCAATAAAAAATTTTCCGAATCAAGGAGCGATTTATATTTCACATTTTTTTTCCATAGGCACTAAACCTTCTCTCAAAGGCCACTTTTAAACTTCAAAATGATGTTTCCTGTCCCGACTGTCCCACTCGCACAAAAAACAACAACATTTGGTATACCCTGGTTGCATTCCTGTTAGGAGACCAATTAATTTTAGGTCCCCACATATTTGCCACACGTGTTTGGAGTAATTGATAGATTTAAGGAGAAAATCAGTATTCTGGTGAGTTTCTTTCATGTGCGCAGCGTAGGCCGGTGGTACTGACGGGAAAATGTTTCCATTGTGTAATGATCCCGCATTTAAACGTGGTTTGGAAGAATCAACGAAGAGATACCATTCTTCAGGACTACGGTCCCTCCCTAATTCGACAAACAGTCCATTAACATCATTGCAATAAACAAGACCACCACTCTTGGAGAGAAGAGACGACAGACGCTCATAATGTTTTCTATAGGTTGTGACTTTAGTGCCAGGCTGAGGAAGATGCCACTCTTGTAGCCGAGAACCTAACTGTTCAGCTTCGTTTTTCGTGAGGTTGAAGACTCTGACTAGGTCGTTCAGCTAGTACTGTGAATCCAAATAAGGCTCTTCCGACTCATGCAGGTATTCCCGATCAGTAGAATAGGATGGTCCAGTTTCTGAGGAGGAGTTTGATGTTTCGTCATCTACGGTTCATTTGTATTGTGGTTTGGGAATCGGTAGGGAATCATCGTGCTTAACAGGTCTCGTGGCTTAAGGCAAATTTGGATAAACTATGGTGTGTTTATTTTTCAAGGAAAAGCCAGATATGTTAGTTAAACAGAAAAAACAGTCAGAAACATGGTCCTTTGGTTCTCTCCAAATCATTAAGAGAGCAAATGGAATTGAACGATGCATGCCTTTTAACCAATTTCTTAAATATCGCGAAGATTTGCTGCAACGTACATGGGGCGCCCAGATTTTATCTTGATCACCAAGTTTTCAACTAAAGTAGTACTCATATGCCTTCTTAATCACCGTAAAAATTACTTTATTTTGGGCTTTCCTGGCAAATTCACAGCATACGTACCAAAAGAAATTTGTAGCATTTACACATTGGTGCTTCCGCGACATTATAGCTACGTAAGAGTAGGATGGTGATGCTCCTAACAGCTCCACGAAGAAATAACTGAAAAAAACGATTTTACACTGAAGTGCCAAAAGTCATGGGATAACAGTATGCAAATTTTAACTGGCGTTGCCGTCGTATAAAGGCTTCGACGACTTTTATCAGTTGCGAGGTGTAATATCGTGAATCAGGTTGAACAACTGCCAGTAGGATTATGGCAAGTCGACGTGAGTTATCAGAGTTTGAAAGAGGCATGGTTGTGGGAGCCAGATGGATGGGACATTTAATTTCCGAAGTTGTGCGAACATTTAATTCCTTGGTCCACCACGTCACGTGTGTATCGAGAATACCCCACGGAAGGCCCTACCACCCACCGTGGACAGCGCAGTGTCCGACCCCGGGTGCTGAATGACCGTGAACAGCGGCGTTTAACCAGGATTGTTCATGCTAACAGACATGCAACACTGGCTCAATAATATCCACATTCAATACAGGAGGTACCAGAAACATGTCCATCAGGGCAGTACAGCGTAATTTAACGTCCATGGGGCATGGGAGCAAAATACCCCACCAGAGTCTCTCTGTTAACACCACGACATCGGACAAAGCGCTTTACCTGGGCTCGTGAACACGGCAATTGGACCCTGGAAGATTGGCAATATGTGGCGTGGTCCGATGAGTCACGCTACCAGTTGTTACGAGCAGGTAGTGTTCGGGTGTGGCGCAGACCCCATGAGGCCATGGACCCAAGCTGTTAACAAGGCACTGTGCAAGCTGGTTATGGTTCCATATATGTGTGGGGTGTCTTTACGTGGCACAGTTTGGGTCCTCTGGTCCTTGTAAATACGTTATTAACAGGTAATTGCTTTGTTGCTCTGCTGGGTGGCCATTTGTCGCCCTTCATGGACTTCATGTACCTCAGAAACGATAGGATTTTTCAGGCAAACAATGCACAATGTCATCGGGCCCAAATTGTCCCAAAATTGGTTCGATTAGCATTCTGGACAGTTCCGACGGATGGTGGTGCCACCACGTTCGCCCGACACGAACCCAATAGAGCACTTATGGGACGTGGTGAAAAGCTCCATTCGCACCTAAGGTCCTGCACCTATAAATGCCAGGGAACTGTGGGCGGCTGTTCAGACGGTATGTCTGAACATCTCTCCAGAAGTCTTCCGGCCACTTGTGGAATCGATGCCACGTCGAGTTGCTGCACTTCGCCTGGCAAGAGAAAGTCCTACACGATACTAGGTATGTGTCCCATGACTTTTGGCACTTCAGTGGAGTTGTCAAATCAAAACAAATGAAGCTCTAACCGACCGGAAATGAGTCATACAATAGGAGGAGTGCATTCGACCTTTAGCCGAATATCAGTGGTTTCAACCGCATATGCGCGCCTGATGTTCCCGTTTCGCAAGAGATGACACCCAGCCTATAACGACAGCGTTAGGTGATAGGGAAAAATGAATTTATTTTCCCTTTTAGCACATCTTAAAACGTTATATTTGCAATGTTTTGAGTCTGGGGAAATTTCAGTGTTGTACAGTAATCACCATAGTCAGCTTTCATCGTGTGTTGAAGGTGAAAAAGCTTTCTTTGCACTGGTGTTGGCAGGTGATGAGAGTTGGCTCCATCAACAGTACCCCGAAACGAAATACAAAACCATGAAAGAACATCGACTCTCCTGCACGGAGCGAGTTGAAGGTCTGACCCTCCGTCAGAAAAACTACGGCAATGATTTTTAGTAATCAAAGGGGTGTTTAGCTGTCAACCGCAGATGGACAATTTTTTTGGAGAATATCAACCTAATCTGCTTGACAGCTGAGACTAGTAATTGAGGAATGTAGCGGGGGAAACTAGCTCGCAGGGAAACATTTTCCAGCACAACACTCCAGTTTACACAGCTAATGTTTCGTATGCCGCAGCCTGGAAATGAGTTTAACCAGCTTCCATGATTTCCACAGCTCTTTCTGAGAGATTTTGTTTTTCTCAGAATTTGAAGAACTTCGGTAGAACACATTTTAGAGAAGCCAGGGGGAATTGTCTTTCAGATCATGATAAAGATCTCTATTTCAAAACGCTTTGCCATGTTTTGCAGGAGAAAAAAATATGTGTTGGAATAGAAACATGCTAAGTTCATCGTAGTACGTTGAGAAGCAATGACATGATGCTGTACGGTACAATGTACCGTTATGTTTAAGTAGCTTAGGAATTATTCAACACCCTTCGTATTGCGATTCATGTCCATTAGTCTCATGTAACTTTTACATTACTTATGGGCCACTGATAAATTAAGTTTTTAGCGCAGAACCCTATTTGTTCAAGTGAAATGGTGACGAATTAGGAGTTATAATTATAAAATGTTGAAGCACTCATTCTCCAAAGTAGCTGTGATTTTGTTCGCTGTAGCTGCCGCTTTTCTACACGTTGCATATTTTAGTCAAAAGCGTAATGTTTTTTTGCTTTTTTCAGGGTTTAACGACCACCGTGAGCAACTCAAAGGGCAGTCTTCCATTCCTAATTAGAGCCACAGGTTCTAAGAAAGGGAGAGAGCCAGTGCCGTAAGACAAGCATAACATCCATGCCTCACTGGGATTCGAACAAGGACCTAGTTGGACGAACGGCCATCAGCCAATGCTTAGACCACTGTGCCATCAGGACGGCGGAAATAATTTGATAGAAACAATAAGTCACACTCTTTTGAAATAGGTAGAATATAAGATAGTTTTGAGTTTCAATCCCTGAGCAACTTCATCTCCGACAGGAAGTTTGCGATCGGATATGAGGTGAAAGAACGCCTTGCAGAATTTTTTGCTACAAAAGCTGATAATTTCTTCAGGAATGGCATCAACAAGCTTTTAAACCGTTGGAGCGTGATTATATCTACTAATAATAATTACGCTCTTGATTAAATAACCCGTTGGCTAATCATGGGAACGATTATTCTTGAATGTAAACTAAAAATAGTAAGAAAAAGCTTAATGCCATCAATTTTATTTCTTCATTCATCTTTCTTCGAGAAATTATTGCCTGATGATGTTCACTCATGTGAAGATAAAGAACGTTAAAAAAGAAGAAACAAGTTTGCAAGGAAAATGATTGTTTGCAAAAATATTGCTAGTTAGTACATCAATTTAACGAAAGAAGTCTTGCTTCATTTGCGCACATATGATGATCATTACAAGTGAAAGCACATTGAACAGCTATGATCCCCACATGTTTAACTTCGAATGTTCAGCCAAAATGCACTTTAGACCTTTCATTGGATCTCCTAATGTTATTCTCTATGTAGATCTACCGTCATGATCTATACTTTCTATACCTATAGTTAAATGGCTTGTTAAAATATTTGTATGTGTGTCGAAGAGAGATTTTAGCTGGACTTCTACAATTCTGCTGCTGCTATAGTTCAGCATGGGCTTCGTTGTATAACCGATACATCAAGACAATACCATTACTTCTTGACTTCACACAGAAAAGAAAAAAAGAAAAGAAAAACGTTCCTAGCATTTGTGGCAAAATTAAGCTTTATATTTAGTCTTGCGCGTGTATTTAATGTATGCTTTAATATTCTTTGTATATTTATTCTCCTCCAAGTACCATATATTGCATAAAAAGAGCTGAATGAGTTGATTGTTTCACTTTTAACTGAAACTTATTCATTGTGTCTTTGCTGCCAACTGCTACTTTTGAGAAAAAGTTTTACTTTTGCGTATGAAAAACTGTGTTCTGGCATGAAAAATTCCGTTTACGAAAACTGATATGCAGTCTGATAATTTGTCATCACAGATCGATATCTGTGGGCCAAAGAAAGGCATGTGCTGAATATGAAATTTGTTAACTAATCGAACGAAAACCAGCTGCTGTCGAAACCCAGTCAAACTCCAGAAGTACAGTGTCATATGTGTCAGCCGAGTGGTGTTTATCAACGTTCGTAGGTGAATTCCTGTGTAATATGTAGCCTACAAAGGAATTACAGTGTTCGAATGAACATCAGGGAAGCTTCACGATACTCCGAAGAACAAAGGCGGCAGGTAGATTAAATGTAACCAAAAACAAAAAATTGTCAGTAGCCCATTTTAAGTAAATACTTTCTAGTGTTAGAAAAAACGGCGAAAACCGTTTTCAGAAGGATAACTCTGTACAACAAGCGAACTAACAATGCTTAGATAACATTAGATTTGATGGCGTAAATGATTGATCTCTAATTGTAAAAAACAGCAGCTCACGTTTTATTAATGCCTTTTTTAAATAGTATAACTATACTAGTGATCGGAAATTTCTTAGCATAGAATACAAATAAAAATTTCTAAGCTTTCGCACATCAACCAAATGGCTTCCAAACTGAATAATAGAACGGGTCAACAATTTAGACGTGGTGACTTGACAATAACGAATAGATGCGAACGCAATCAGGTGTTCAAAGACACGAGGCGTTATGCTCGTTTAGCATGCGGAATCATGTTAGGCAAACCAAGAGGCAATCACTATTTGAAGAACTGGTTGCAAACTCGTGGCAACTCCAGTAAGACGCTATCATTGCACCACTCGCTGTTGGTTATGATCTCCAAAGTTTCGCGAATGGCAGTAGAGTTTAGGGTGGAGTAGGAAGCTAATTTCTTTACGTCATCCCACATGGGAGCAGCGGATTGAACGTGACTTCTCTGGATAGGGCCGTGGTTACTTTGTCGTTCTTTATGTCACTTTTATGCTCGTTAACTCTAATTCTAAATGAACGTTTAGTCATTCCAATGTAGTATCTCGCCGATCCGTCCGGATATAGTAAATGAATGGCATAAACACCTGCTTCATTAGAAGGTGGGGACTTCTCAGTGTTTCCTTTAAGCATGGTATATAAAAATGTCGGAGATCTGATGACAACACAGAGGGTCATCTTCTTGAGCGCGTTCTTGAGCTGATAGGAAACATTTGGTATATAGGGAATTGATCCCAGGTAGCGTAGCTGCGGAATAAAAAGATTAGTACGACTGGTTCGGGTTTTCTCAATGTAGCGATGTGCCAGGTTCGGGGTGTATCCTGCCTCATTGTCCATCTCGATAACGTTTCTCAATTCGCATTGCCTAGAAGGAACATCTGAGGAGACTGCAAAGGCTCTTCGGATTCGAGAACGGAATAAAGCTGTCTTGTAGTCAGCGGGACAGAATGAGTTTCGGAGCATCAGGTTAGGTACGGATGAGCGTTTATAATATACTTGTGTGCGAAGGCGATTTTCAGATAATTTACTCAGTAAAGCATCCAGATAAGGCAAGGCGCCATTGTGTTCGAGCTCCATAGTGAAATTGATAGTAGGGTGAATATCATTGATTTTATCTAGAAAAACCGGGACGGTATCCTTTCCTTGAGGCCATATGAAGAATACAGGGTGATCGTAATTAAGGTATCCCTAGTCAACACTCTGTAGAGAGATATCTAGCAGTCCAAACGCAGCCAAATTCGGTGTGCTAACAATTCAGGACATGCGAAAGAAATTTCCGAAAAAAAAAAAAAAAAAAGTTCCAAAAGTCGCTACTAGGGGACTTCTGGCGCTTTAAGCTGCGAAAATATAGACAATTTTTGGCTCTACGAGAGAAACGACACAAAAGTCGGAGCAGAAACCAACACACGTGTTGCGTTGGTATCTGCTTAAAACAGCTTCACAAGAAGAGGGCGTTCCGGCAAAGTGATATTCATTGCGGTTGATGGAATGCGGATCACATTCATCATGCCTAGGACATTTTTATACCCACGAGTTACTTGTAGCGTGAGTGCATTATGTAAATGATACGCTTTCTTGTCGCTGGTAGCTCCATAAGGACTCATTTACCTTGTAGAGCCGAAAATTATCTATAGTATTGCAGCTTGCAGCGCCAGAAGACCCCTGGTGGTGACTTTTGGAACTTTTTTTTTTTTTTGCGGAAATCTCCTTCGCATGTCCTGAATTGTCAGCATGCCTAAATTGGTTGCTTTTGAACGGCTAGATATCTCTCCAGAGAACGTTAAATAGGGATACTTTAATTATGATCACCCGGTATATCGTCCGCATATCCTAGCCAGGTGGTAGGTCTGCGGGTGATGTTGGTGAATATATATTGCTCAGTTGGACGAAGTATTGCTTCCGCGAGGACGGCTGAAAGGGATGATCCCATCGGAGCGCTTTTTTAACTGTTTGTAAATTTGTCTTTGGAAGCTAAAGCAGCTGGAATTTGAGACCAATTCCATTAATTTGAAGATGCTGTGACAGGACTGCTGGGAATAAATTGACGAATTAGTTATGGATTATTTTAACGTTCCGATGGCTTCCGGCACAGATACCGAAGGATGAAGAGAAACGACGTCGAAACTGACTGCCGATAATGTCGCTATGTTGCACAGAAATTTCTTAACTTTCATGAAAAAGTCTACTGTGGAGGATATTATGAAGTCCGATTCCGGGAGATGATTAGCCAGAAATTTGTATAGTGCCTTCTCTAAACAGTACGTCGCCGCCCCGGTGGCCCAGTGGTCTAAGGCGTTGGCCTCTGATCATTCTTCCGTAAGGAGTCCGGGTTCGAATCCCGGTCAGGCATGGATGTTGTGTTTGTCTTACGGCACTGGCTCTCTCCCTTCCCTGGAACCAGTGACCCTAAATTAGAGACGGGCGACTGCTTATAGCCCATTGAGTTGCTCACGGTGGTCGTTAAACCTCCAAAGAAAAAAACAGTACGTCGGTCGGTGCGGACCTCCTTGACATGATGGTTCTCAATGGATTATCGGGCTTGTGATGTTTAAGTCTTCCGAAGAGCCTCTGGATTTGAGAACCTGGAGGTAATTTGATGGCTTTCTTGAGATCGTCCGGGATAGCAGGCAGCCTGGCAGCTCTTTGCACTTGAGCAATCCAACAATTTAGAGAGTTCTTATGCAGTACTGTGGATCCAGAATCCGAGATGAAGTTTTGTAGTTTCTGATTGTAATCTATAGCATCCATAATTGCTATCTGGCCGGATGTGTCCGTTAGTGTTAATATTATAGAGCGATCATTTCGGAAAATCGAAATCGGTCTTGGAATTTTAAATTTACTAGGTGTTCGTTTAGAATTGTACCACGATCGTAACTGAGAACAATAGAGTTGGCGTAATTCATCTTTGACGTCCTCCGGAACTCGTGATATTACGCTCTCAAAATGTGAAACTAAGTTTTTAGTATTCGGTCTTATATAGCAGCAAAATTTTGGTCCAAGTTTCAAAACTTTATTTTCTTCTACTGTGAGCGTCCGGCTAGATATACTGACGAATGGAATGATGAAATCTTTAGAGTTTGGGTTCTGCGATGATATTAAGAAATCTAGCTTCTTCTTGAGTCTGGAGCAGAAGGTAGATTGGATTATTTCAACTAACATATCTACTCGGAGCGTTAGGTTGTTAAAAGTGATCGGGTCACAAAGACTATGTAACATCATATATAACAAGTAGCACTTGTTTTCCAAGGACATGACGTCCTTTCTTTTCAGGTTTGGTATCCTTGATAGGGTCTGGCGGAGAAATTTGTCCTTTTTATTTTCGAACTATGTTCCTTTAACCGGAGTATTAAAATTAAAGAACTTTGGGATTAAGCCTAACGTCTTGCAATCGGTTAGAATTTCGAGATGAGACCGTTGCTTCTCCAGTTTGAGTCTCAGATGTCGAAATAGTTTAAAGGTGTTCCACATGCTCGGAAAGTGCCGAAACTAATTAATAACAAGGAACAATACACCAACTGTACTTAAATAGTATAACTATACTAGCGATCCAAAATTTCTTGGCGTAGAATAGAAATAAAAGTTTCCAAGCTTTCGCACATCAACCAGATGGCTTTCTCAAGGGAGATAGACAGCTAACTGCAAACTGAATAATAGAACGGTTCAACAATTTGAACGTGGTGACTTGACAATAAAGAATAGATGCGAACGCAATCAGGTGTTCAAAGACACGAGGCGTTATGCTCGTTTAGCATGCGGAATCATGGTAGGAAAACCAAGAGGCAATCACTATTTGAAGAACAGGTTGCAAACTCGTGGCAACTCCAGTGAGACGCTATCATTGCACGACTGGCTGTTGGTTATGATTTCCAAAGTTTCACGAATGGCAATAGATTTCGGAGGGGAGTAGGAAGCTAATTTATTTACGTCATCCCACATAGAAGCATTGGACTTGAACTTGACTTCTCTGCATAGGGCCGTGATTACTTTTCCGTCCTTTATGTTCCTTTTATGTTCGTCAACCCTAATTCTAAATGAACGGTTAGACATTCCAATGTAGTATCTCGCCGATCCGTCCGGATATAGTAAAGGAATGGCATAAACACCTGCTTCATTGGAAGGTGGGGACTTCTCAGTGTTTCCTTTAAGCATAGTATATAAAGATGTCGAAGATCTGATGCCAACACCGAGGTCCATCTTCTTGAGCGCGTTCTTCAGCTGATAGGAAACATTTGGTTTATAGGGTATTGATCCTAGGTAGCGTAGCTGCTGCATAGAAAGATTAGTACGACTGGTTCGCGTTTTTCTCGATGTAGCGATGTAACAGGTTCAGGGTGTATCCTGCCTCAGTGGGCTCGATAACGTTTCTCAGTTCGCATTGCCTAGAAGGAACATCTGAGGAGACTGCAAAGGCTCTGCGGATTCGAGAACGAAATAAAGCTGTTTTGTAGTCAGCTGGTCAGAATGAGTTTCGGAGCATCAGGTTAGATACGGATGTGGGTTTTTAATATACTTGTGTGCGAAGGCGATTTTCAGGTAATGTACTCAGTAAAACATCCAGATAAGGCAAGGCGCCATTGTGTTCGAGCTCCATAGTGAAACTGATAGAAGGGCGAGTGTCATTGATTTTATCTAGAAAAACCTAGACGGTATTCTTTCCGTGAGGTTATATGAAAAATATATCGTCCACATATCTTAGCCAGGTGGTAGAAGTGACTCCACAAGATGTACGGACGCAGGTATCTATAGCCTTCCACTACAGTACCCGGACTCATCCACGAAACAATAAAAGGTGAGAATGGCAGAACACAAAAGGGACGCGAATCAAAATAAACTTACCACAACGTTTTGCCAGGGAAGTAGCTACTAAAGGAGCGCAACCACAATGGCAGAACATACGCAAGATTGCTCCATACAGAGATGCTACAACGGCAGCAATTGGATAAACTACTGAGATATTAACACGTCATGACGTGTGCAACACAGGAGTCTCAATTGAGCTCCCTGTGGCCTGGAGCCATCTGCTTGGCATCATAAATACAGTAGGATGCAATGATCCTGTATACATTAACGATTTATTACGTTTTGTGCATATATCATATACTGTAGCTTTTCTGTTGTTACCCGCGTGTTTGGCATGCGCGAGCGTGGTGTTCTACATATCATATTTATTTATTTATGTGTATGCGTATTAATCTATTAGTTTGATTCTGTTTTCCTCTGAAACCGCCTGAAGAAGCCGTCCCTTGACGGGGAAAGCTTGCATGAAGATTATATTTTTTCTTACACCAATAAATACGGCTTGTTTTATATTTTTTATATTTGTTTTTGTCATATGTATTGTTAATTCCATGGAATAGTAACAAAGGTGTTGAGAATGAATGAATTCACACGCGTAGATATATGCTAAAGATGTCTTTGTCTGACTGCAAAAGTGTCTCGTAAATGTCAACAGCTCAATTGCGATCATGTGGCGGAATTTGTATTTTCATGGTTCTACGTTCTACATCGAAGAATGTGATTTAGCCGCTACTTTAGATTTTCCTTTCAGCTCACGTGAATAATTACCAATTTTCTATTTAAGAATCGGATCATATCGTTCACATGTTTTCGACCATTGATAATGTTTCCACATAGAAACCTGTATTATGCACGAATGAGTGAAACTGAAACACTGAAGCAGAAATACTTACGACTGAACGCTGATCAAACGTGCTCTGCCTGAAAAAGAGCAAACAAAAACGCAGAAGAATGAACATAAAGAGTAAAATCGATTGAGGCCAAAATTAAAAACTTAAGCGCCCAAAGTCACAAATTAAGAAATAAGAGTGGAAATCAATGAATATAACACATGTAGCCCTACCGGAGATTAAACACTTTCTAAGCGAAATACTGAAACTCCAAATTGAACACATCAAATAAAGGCAAAAACTGCTGTATTGATGAGAAAATTTGAAACTTTTAACAAAATCACCTAAACTACGAAAAATATACTGACTGAAGTTACACAAGAAACCCAAAATCAGTGAGAAAAAATCGGAGGCCACAATTCTGCTCTATGCTCTTTTTCACTTGGATCTCAGACTCAGCAAGAAATTAGCGACCGCTTATCACACAAAATTACTTCCTTACAGTTTGCAGCTCACAAAAAGGAACAGTCTCGAAATGAGTCCCACTGTATTAGAATATATGGCCTAATTTGTACAAAACTTTCTCAAACAAGGTCATGCAGAGATGTATTTTTTGAGTCTGCAGACGCAACAGGAAAATACTACAAAAGCAACTGAACAAAAGCTCTAATGAAACAGTAATATTACAAGTGGTGAAATGTTACGGAGAAAAACCCAGTAAAAATACAATTTTTTACGCTGTTTTTATATATACCCCGTAAATGGTTATTGTATCATATAATAAAGAGCAAAATTATTTAAATCGATCCAAATACAGTGTTCGAAAATGATTGGATATTGCGATATCAGCAAGACAGAAAAGTCGACGAGTTGCAATTTTGTGTTGAAAGGTCAACCTTTGAGCTCTCCATGTCAAGAAAAATGAGGGGATGAAAACTTGAAAATGAATAACACTAATGTATTTGCATACTCCACAGAAGCACAAAACAAGCCGGCTGTAAGTATCGATCTTACCGAGTCGTTCTCATTCAGCAGGAAGTTGCAGCTGCAGGTGTGTTTCTTTTGAACGCTGTCTAGAACCGACAGCTTGAAAAGCAATCGGAAGGTTGGGAGAAGGTCAAACACAAGAGATAGTAGCAGAAGAGGTTGGTGTGTCTCAAAGCGTCATCAGCACGCTATGGAGGCGTTTCCAGGAAAACAGAAGAGCACAAATAAAATCTGTTAACTACAGTCATGGAATGACGCGTTTCCACGTAGGCAAAAACGGCTCCACCAAAGAAGAATATTTGCCAGGAAAACGATGGTCTGTGTGCTCCTCTCCACACAAGACCAAATAGCCCGCACAGTGTGAGCTGGAGACTAATGTGGTTGGTACCGTGAAGAGTGGCGCTCCGTTACTTTCAGGGGTGAGTTGTGGTTCCGCATGCGGTCCAATAACATAGGCCTACATGATTCGAGGGTTTGTAAAATTTTAAGTGTTTTATAGTAATTTAGGCATACTGATCACGACAATCACATCCGTTTTTCTCCGTCACCAGAGATTTTTCACAATTTCCCATGTTTTGTTTACTTATGTATTACGGAAATGAAAAATATTGGGTTGTCGGAAAAATTATGACGTATTTTAGCCATGTTTTACATAGGTCATTCTTTAAGATCAATCACTGATATAATGCACGTTTTGTTCGATAACCTTTTGCCATCTGTCAGTAAGCTGCAGAATGCCTCGTTCATAGAACGACCTGTCTTTCGTGGGGAAGAACTGTACAAGGTGCTGATTTACAGCCTCATCTGAATTGAACGTTATACCCCGCAAGGACGGTTAAAGAGAGCGAAACAAGTGGAAGTCTGACGGCGCAAGGTCAGGCGAGTATGCTGGGTGTGGCAACACATCCTACCCAAGATCCAATAATTTTTGGCGGGTGATCAAACTTGTGTGTGGTCTCGTATTGTCGTGATAGAACACAACACCTTTACAATGAACGAGCTCTGGACGTTTCTGACTGATGGATTTGTTCAAACTGTCCAAATGCCGACAGTACACATTCGAAATAATGGTTTGTTTCCGTGGCAGGAGCTCGAAAAACACGACACCTTTAAAATCCCACCACACTGAGACCAGAACCTTCCGCTGATGAATGTCTGCTTTGGATGTCGTTTGAGGTGAAGCAATACGTCGGGACCAAGACCGTTTGCGCAGCACATTGTTGTACACAATCCACTTTTCGTCACCAGTTATCAGTCGCTTCAAAAACGGATCGTTTTCCTTACGTTTAATGAGCATATCGCAGATGTTTATACGCGCCGTCAATTGATCTTCTTTGAGTTCATGAGGAACCCATACATCGAGCTTGCTTACAAATCCGAACTTCTTCAGGTGGTCGTGAACGCTTGAATGATGGATGTGCAATGTGTCTGCAATGTCTCGTGTCGTGTAACATGGGTTTCACTCGATCAGTGCCTTGATTTGGTCGTCATCAACTTCGGTTGGCCTCCCGGACCGAGGAGCATCGTTGAGGTCAAAATCCCCAGCACGGAATTTTGCGAACCACCGCTGGCACTGACGTTCTTGTAGAGCATTATCACCGTACACTTTACGCAACCTTTGACAAGCTTGACGCGCATTCTTCCCTTTACGGAAGTAAAATAGTAAAATATGGCGAAAATGCACATTTTGGTCTTCCATTTTCAACTTGATGTCAAATCTCCACAAATCAACCAAAATCGCTCACTATTCTTTTCAGACTGCAGCTAGAACTGGCACCTGTAGAATGCCTTAGCGATAACAGCGATGCGCATGCCTCTAGTACTTCCAAAATCGCCCAACCGCCATCGGGTGCCAAAATACGTTATGACTTTTCCGACAACCCAATATTATAAAGTAACTTGTTATTCTAAAGATTTAAATTTACTAGCTAACGCAGGTCGCTGCAATTGGAATTGATACATTAGATGGAAAAAGTTTATTTGGAAAATGATGCAATAGATGCCGCTACTATATCAATGAGTTGTGAAAAACTCATTAATATAGTAGAGCTACTATATCATTGTGTGAAATTACTATTTTGAACACTGTGTTTCAAGGGATAAGATCGAAGTGCATTTCACACATTTTAACTATTGCGTTGTTCTTTAGAACTGCGTTATGACGTCCAGAGGCTGTGCTAATAGTCCTGATTCATTTTGTTACATATGTGGTAGTTTTGTGGTGAAAAAAAGGCCACGCGACATAACGGATTTTGTCAAAAAGGCTGGCATGCGCGTTTCCATATAAAGCTTGGAGACCAGGACAAGAAATTCGTTCCACATCAAGTTTGTCATACGTGTGATGAGCAAATGAGAAAATGGACTTAAGGTAAGAAAAACTCTCTTCCATTTAGTATTCCAATGTTATTGCGGTAGCCAGTGAGTCATGAGAAATGTTATTTTTGCTTAACCACACCAGTAAAGGGATACAAGCCGCCCCCGAGGGCGCAGTGGTCTAAGCGATGGCTTCGGACCATTCGTCCGAGATTGGTCCGGGTTCGAATCTCGCGTGGTCTCTTCCTTCCCTGGGACCAGTTGCCCTAAATAAGAGACACTAGATAGCTTATAACCCATCGAGCTGCTCACAGTGGTCGTTCAGCCCCCAATAAAAAAAGGGCTAGAATTGCAAAAACAAAAAGTATATTGTCTGCCAAACGACTCCCTTTGCTATAAGACTTGTACCGCATGGTCCTGATTTACCTGTACCATCGCCTCCTACATTATTAGATTTTTCATCAGCTTCAAAAGTTGAGTTAAATTGCAATGAAACTGAAGACTTGTACAGAAATCCTGAAATAGGTAGTGAACCACAGAAGTTTACACAAAGCGAATTAAATGAGTTGGTACGACTCAAAGGATCAAGACTCAAAGATAAGAATCTACTTGCACCAGGAACAACGTTTTCATGGTATAGAACCCAAGAAAAAGAATTTATTGAATACTTTGTTCGAGAAGAATCGCTTGTATTTTTCAGAGACATTCCTCGACGTATAATGCATTTATCTTCCATTGTTCATGACACATCGCAGTGATATTGTTCATTGTTTCTAGTAAGAGAAGCTTAAAAGGAGTTCATTTACATGACGGCAGCATTTCCCCCTCAGTATCATTTGCTCATTCAGTACATTTGCAGGAAATTTAAGAACACCTTGATATTCTCCTTAATCAAATAAGATATCAGGAATACATCTGGCAAATTTATGGAAATTTTTAAATTCTGAGTGTCATATTAGGACAGCAAAGTGGTTACCCAAAAAAAATGCCATGTTTCATCTGTGAATTGGACAGTAGAGCTTATAAGCAGCATTGGATCACCAAAAAATGGCTTATAAGAGAAAACTTAATTCCAGGATCAAAGAACATTCTCCACCCGAACCTAGTGGATCTGAAGAAAGGTTATTTTACCACCCTCGCATATAAAGTTAAGATTGGTGAAACAATTCGTCAAGGCTTTGGACAAAAATGGTGAATGTTTTCAATATTTGATTAATGTTTTTCCACATTCACCAGAAGCAAAAATCAAAGAACGCGTGTTTGTTGGCCCAGATATGTGGCAGTTAACTTTTAAAGATAAAACTTTTGATGAAAAATGACTACACAGGGTTAGTTTCAGAAATGTCATTCAAAACTTTCTAGGCAATAACAAGGATCCTAATTACAAATCCATCGTAGCAAGTATGCTAGAAAAACGTAAGAACCTGGGTTGCAACATGAGCTTGACAATTCATTTTCACCACTCTCACCTTGATTATTTTCCCGAACATCTTGATGCTGTGACTGAAGAGCAGGGCGAGAAACTTCCCCAAGATATAAAATGTATGGAGAAACGATATCAAGGTCTCTATAATATGAATATGATGGCGAATTACTGCTGGGTTTTCAAAAGAGATTCTGCGTCGGAAATTTCACCGTATAAGAAAGGTCTTAAAAGTTCGTTTGACGGAAAAGGAAAATGATTTTGTAATAAAACATTAATTTTTTTCATTAACTATTTTTTCTCTTTACACAACTAAGTTTTATTTAAATTGTATCAATATGTATTAGTTTTTGTATTGTATATTGCCCTAAGAAAATGAAACAAATTCTATAAATTACTAATATATATACCATATTAAAGTTTGTAGGTTTGTGTAATCATCGCTCGCTTCTCTGGCGTTAAGGAAAAATATTTCCGTAATCTAGCCTTTATTAGGTAAAGACATGCCTTCGGTGGTGGTGGAATATTCATGCGTAAGCAAGCAGCAACTCTACGCCATTCGGAATGGATCAATGACGGCCGTCGGATAGAGATGAGATCCTGCGACCTACAATTTTTTTTATGCCACAGTAGTCGGAGACATGTTTCTCTTTATGGATGATAACACACGCACCCGTCAAGCCTAGCTGGTGAAAACCATGCTACAGGGTAAGAGTATCGAGTCTGTGGACTGATCTTCGCGCTCGCCAGGCCTTAACTCTATTGAGCATGCGTAGGACGCACAGGACAGATTTATTGTAGATCGTCAGTCCTCTCTCTTGAAGCTCCAGCGGCAGGAGCATACCCGCAACTAGGAATGGCTGGGAATCCTAAAAGAACTACTGTATATTCTCATCTTTTTGATGCCTCACCGGTGGCATGTGATACGTCGATGTGTCTCAGAGGTGGTTGGTAACCACACACACTGCTACAGATCAGTACGCACCGCTTTACTTTATTTGTTCATGTGTAACTTCTCTACCACGTGTTGTTGGTTGCCACAATATTTACATCAGTTTTCTGAGATGACTTGTGTGTCGTTTGTTTTGTCCTGTTTCATGATGCAATTGCCTCACATTCATGCTTTCGATAACAGTCCATCATAGGTCTACGCGTGCACGGTTGCTACCGCCTATTCCCTTATCGTTTAGCTGGTCATGTGTACAAACATTTTCTTGCATGATTCAGAAACCGGTACTCTACATCCAAGACCAAACTTTTCACTGTATTTTTTGGAGACAATGATGAACCTCCTGCAGAATGACACCTGCTCTTGTCCGGAGGGCAGTACAAACAAAACCATTACGTTTACGAATAGAGACTCTAAGCAAAGATTTACCCATTATTATCGCAATATACAGAAAACAGATAGTATCCTAAATTGAAAAACAGTGACGGAAGAACAAAAAGAATGCCAGTTATGCGTCACCAGTTTCACGTATTTTATTATCAATAATGAAATGAGTTCAGGGTACTTACTGGTGGCAAACTTTCGAGAGAATATTTTGTAAGTGCGTGTGTCAATACAGAAGGAACTTCATTAAATTGTTCCATATACAGTCAGAAGTTACACGCTGAAAAACAGAATGCCATTTTTTGCGATAGAAATGAGAGCTGTATGCCAGAACTTCAGACCAGGAATAATAATTTTTCTCTTACCTATATTTCAGTTATGAAAGATAGCTACTGTAGAACTGCAATGGTGAACAAAACTTTAGGCAACACAATAACTGCCCCGGAGGCCGAGCTACAAGAAGCACTAATTTCTGGCTCATCGTCCCAGCTGGGCATGGGCTAAAGTTCCGTATGTGGTATGTCGATGGAACTGATGCAACCCTAAAGCATACCTAGATATGAATATGACTGCGTGCATTCCAAGTCACAATTTGGAAATGTAGAAGTTAATCCGCAGAAGCGTGGAATGAAGAAAATGCAGAATACTTCTGCTGAACTGTTTTCTTACCTTCGTTTTGCTAATGACGTAATCATTTTTGCAGCTACCACTTCAGAGATGCAGAATATAATTAAGAAACTTGCTGACAAAAGTAAAGAAGTGGGATTAGAACTGAATTTTCAGAAGACAAAACTGATGTACAATGCTTTTTCAAGAAATGAAGATTTACCGATTGATGGGGGAAATTTCGAGGTAACCGATATCTACATTTACCTTGGACAACAGATATAAAGAAAGAGTCACATTGATGAAGAAATTAATCGGTGTATAAAACTTGGATGGAGAGATTTTGAAAGAAATAGTGCAATTTTCAAGAGCAATATCACGTTATGTCTTGAAAGAAAAGTTTTTATTTAATGCAACCTTCCAGTTTTTACATATAGAGCAGAGACATGGATCTTAACTAAATAAGAGATACAAAGGCTGCAGGCAACTCAAAGAGGCATGGAGAGATGCATGCTTGGTGTAACCAGGAAAGATAAGAAGAGGAACTTGTGGATAAGGAAAATGACAAGACTGGACGACATCATGACCAGAGTGAAATCATTGAAATGGAAATGGTTTTGGTTTGGGCTTTGGTAACTGTGGGTACCAAAGCAGTACCCAATTTATTGCGATAATGGGATTAAAAATTAGGAGATGTACCTGAATATTGCAGTAGAGAAAATATAAAGCAGAAAATATACATATATCCACAGTGCAACACAAACTGGAGAGCAAATACAACGAGCACACTACCATGGCGCAGTGACATCGGTATCAACAGAAGCGGAATCAGTTGGATAATACCAAACTAAGAGAACAGGTCAGCGTGAAAGATAAACAAATAAGAGGTCGGACCATAACATCAAGGAGCCGACAGTGTGAGGCAAGGCCGGCAAAACATCAGTTTGCACATATAGCAAAAATACGATGCACGCAAATAAAGAATAGCATAACGGCATATTGTAAAACACGAACTTCCACACACAACAGTGCGGAATGATACATTGACACTTAATGACTTGAGCGTGTGGTGAGTGATGTAGAGGAGTAGCGTGAGAGATTTTGAAGGAGTAGGACATGCCGAGTTTTGGCTAAGACATCAAGTTCAGTTTGTACCGCGGAGTGTATTCCAGTTTATGTTTTTGTGTGAAATAGTAAAGTAAAATGTTTTGTGTTGTGATGGAGTGTCTGTGATGTTACAATATCATTCGGTACGAAGTAACACAAATACAACATTATGTGCATTCAGTATGTACAAGTGTATGATGAAACAACAACCGAGTAGAACATAACTACAATCAAAATGCAAGGCATAGTACAGGAATACACCTATTACATTATGCGAACAATGTTAAGAATTGTAGAACTAGTACAGCAAGGACATACAATGAAAACACTAGTACAGCATGAACATACAATGAAAGCAAAAGAAAAACACAAGGCACAATAACAAAATCTGGAAACAAGATTGCAATGCGAGAGTGATGACATGAAGGGAACAGCACACAATTAGGAGAACAATAGATGAAGAAACGCGAAACCAGAAAATTCTAGGTGACCACAAAGTGGAAAATATCGCCGGAGAGAGAGAAAAGTATTGGGTTAGGAAGGAGCGCTAAATTTCGACGGCTTGAGGAAGTAAGGTATCACAAAATCGTTTCTCAGCGAAGTCTTTCAAGGAAGAAAGACCGCGAGTGTATCGTCTCATGTAACCTGGCACCTAGGATCTGGAACACTCAGAGATTTGAAAAATGACACATGAGCTTCAAATTGCATCACCACTGCACACAGATCAAGATCAGGTGAGTGGAGATATTCTTCAGTACAGACAACCGTACGAGCAGATTGGAAGAGGCGTAATAAGAGTTGCTGTCTGAACAGTGGTCCAGAAACTAGAAGAAACTTATCAATGGCCTGGATAACCTCAAAATCTGAGAGAGGATTGATAGGACCAGAACCGAGATGCATACTGTTTGAAGAATCATTAAGCGGAGAAGCATCTGAACAGTAAACATCGGGAATACTAGATGAGGCCACTGAAGGAGTAACGGAAAGATGTTTTACCTTTTTCTGTTTCACGGAGCCTTTGGAAGTTCCAGTCCATTTCGAAGACGGAGTTGAGGCGGATGAATCCATTGCCGGATCTGGAAGATCACAAGTTGGTCCAAGGAATCAGTATGTACTCGAACAGCATCGGTGGACACCGAAACATCAGCCGAGGCAGCACGAAGGTGCGGCAACAGGGGAACAGCAGACATGGTCGTAGTTGGAGGTTCGATATGCGTGAGATACAGAGGAGAGCTAGTTGGGCGGAGTGCCGAAGCACCACTCGACACATCCGAGTCCGAAAACTCCGCCGGAGAACCATCATTAGTGGAAGACATATCTGCTAACCCAGAAGGAGGATACACTGCCATGTGGTGCGGAAGAGGAGAAAATAGATCATTGTCTATGACCGGCAGGTGCGTCTGACGGAGAGAAGGAGAGTTCGTGTCAGGAAAAAACCCTGGAAGAGGGGATGGTAGAAGGACCAATGTGATCGGCATTGGGATGCGAACCGGAAGAAAAACCACGGCGTATGCGCACATAGGAGGCAGTGGTGTGATCCTGTGTAAGACAGTGAGTATAATAGTGAGTGGTGAAAACCTTGAAACTGTACGTGCGTGAGCCAATTTCAACAGTAGCTTCTGAAGGACAATCCGCCATGGCGTTCTCAGTGGGAAAGACGACCAAAAAACTGACGGCGAGGTACTGTAGCATGTTCAAATCGAGCTCCGCGTGGAGCGTTCTTAAAGGCAACGGATCTTTCCCACAATTTTACAAACATGATTGACAAGGAGAAGAAGCGCAGTATCAGGCACTTCCTGGGAAACAGGATACAACGTGATGTTCACTGGACGCTTGGAAAGAGGCGAAAGGATGAGCTGATATGTTCGAATCGAAAGTCCGTGTGCAAGAAAAAGTCAGTATCCATCTTGGGCTGGAACTAGTCTGAAACACCCTGAGGGGTACGAGAAATTCCGGCGATAGACGCGGACGACACATGTCCTGAGGGGACCTTCATGCGACGTGGCAAAGGAGTATTCGGTAAGGCATGAAAGAGCACACCTCTATCTAGGAGATTATGGAATTTACGGCCAGTCTGGAAATCTTTTATGAATCGTTACCCAGCAAAAACACAAGTGCTGGGACACTGCTGGCCACCAGCTGGCAGTGATGGGTCACTGCTGGCTGAAATCTTCCGCTCGCGGCCCGGTAGTGGTCCGTTGCTGGCAACCAATGCAACCCCCAACAGCAGGTGGAAGCAACGGGACTGCGCATGCGCAGAAGCAACACTTGCTGTGTCTCTCATGGTACCAGTTAGTTGAAGACGACGCTATCGCCATCGTGTTATTTTAGTGGATGTTTAGAAAAAAATCCATATGTGGAGAGGCGAATTAATATCCTAATGAAATTTTACGTCGACGAAGATATCAGATTAAGCCATGAAATACTAGATTACAGCCATGAAATACCCATTCCCATGAATAACAATTCATGGAATGGAGTGGATGAATAACAAGAAAAAAATTGAAACCTCTTGAAACAAATATCCTGAAAAGCCATTAAAACAAAGTCTGTTGAAAAAAAAAAAGAATTATACGCGTACAAAATTTATTAATTATTTGAAAGAAAAAAAAAGCAACGCTATGTGGTGTACTCATCCATGGGTTGAATACACAAGACTGGGAGGATTCGCTTCTAAAAATAACGAGAAGTAAAATAAAATATATTTTACTCTTTAAAACAAATGTAGTTTCGGACAACGGAAAGGAAAGACACAACGTTAAAAATGTAACAGAATGTGACATGAACCCGCGTAAATATATATTTATTCAACAATCTCTTTTCAAGATGGCAAGGACAGTACAAAACTTTGGAAAGCGACTCTATGTATGTACACGCCTTGAAAATGAGTGAAGTTCCCTTAAGGTAAAAAAAAAAAAAACTATCGTTACGTTGAAAAAATTTATTTATCAATTATATGAAACTGACTTTTATGAAAAATACCTCGCAATACTGTAAAATGAAAGAGGGAAGCTTTCGATTACACATTGCATTCCAAACAGACAGCTTTACGCATGTCTCAAGCGTGCAGATTAGTCCGGTCGGTAGAGAGCTCAGTTATCTCGCCAACGGCCCAGGTTCAAATCTACTCAGATACAAACGGGTGTTTTTCCGATTTGTTGAGAAAATTTCCCGAGCGCAGTGCGTTAATTCACAAGCTTCGTAAGGGTAGAAAAAAAAATTGCAGCTTTGGGAAACTGCGGTTATCTTTGCTTATAATTATAGCTACTACTGGAAAATTGGCGGACAAGATTCGGCAAGCCACCAGCTACGTCACGTGGTTGACGGCTGCCACTAGCAGACCACATTAGGCTAGCCATCATTTCTGGCACGTGCTTGCAGGGCCACTGAAGGGATACTTGTGGCAGCTACTGCCTGGGATGGACCACGGATGGCCCTGTTGTGGCATATGACAACTGATGGGGTGCCAGCTGCTGGCCCTTCTGTTGGCCGCCCGGACATTTTATTGACGGTTCGGCAGCGGCAACATAGTGCTGGGCCATTGCTGGCTGACAGCAAGACTGATTTTGCTGGGTACCTTAGACTTGTAGTTGATTTTTTTTTTGGATTGGAGGTTTAACGACCACCGTGAGCAACTCAATGGGCTATAAGCAGTCGCCCGTCCCTAATTTAGGGTCACTAGTTCCAGGGAAGGGAGAGAGCCAGTGCCGTAAGACAAACACAACATCCATGCCTGACCGGGATTCGAACCCGGACCCCTGACGGACGAATGATCAGAGGCCAACGCCTTAGACCACTGCGCCACCGGGGCGGCTGACTTGTAGTTGGATACCTGAATAATAGATGTTCATTGCAATAGAACGTCAGGTTCAGAAGAAGCTGACGTAGAAGCAGGGCCTCACTGCACTGTATAGGCAAATGACATCCGCGGAAGAGAAGTCTGCGCTGAGGCGGCTGTCACAGAAGGCAATGAGAGAAGAGGTACACAGTCAAAAGGCAATACAGTAGTTCCAGCAGTACCCAGCGAGGGCCCAGAGGCAGAGGTAGAAGCTGAAGAAAGAGGCGCAGCGAAGTGAAGTGAAGGCACCGGAGCAGGGTTACCAGGAAGCTGGGAAGGCACTTCAGCAGACACACCTGAGGACGAGAGTACGTCAACTTCCAAGGACGTGGGAAGTGCGACGTAACGTGCATCCGCCACGCCCAGAGATGACAAGGATAGACCGGAAGCTGCCAAACGTAAACAAACGAGCGAACGATATGAAAACTGAAAACGGAGGAATATGAACAAATACAAGGACGATATCTTCAGAAAAGTAGCTCAAAATGTACACAGTACCTTTAAACAGGCGAGGCACGCGACAGGTGAGTGCGTTACGAGGTATATCACACTAGAATGCATAAAATGTAGGAGCCACCAACACAACATTTGTCAGGAACAGCAATGGGCTGGACATGTTGCCAGAAGAACGGATCACCGACCGACAACCGAAATTTTAGACTGGATACCAAGGAACAGAAAAAGATCCAAAAGAAGATCACATGAGAGATGGGTGAATGAAATTCGAAAGCATGCCGGAGTAACATGGAGGAAACTGGCTCAAGACTGACAGTTGTGAAAGAAACTTGGGGAGACCTTTATCCAGCAGTGAATTTATAATTGTTGACAATGATGATGAGAATAAAAACCGAATTTCAAATTTATCTGAATATTTTAACATACAGTATTTTGTTGAACATGAGCACAAGAAAGACTTTGACGGTGTAGGTTGTCGATCCGAGAACTTTGTGTCATTAGCACCGTTTGTTAGGCAAACACGTACTGTCTTTCTTTTCAGTCCAGAACCGAACCCACCGTACATTTATTAGAAGTTCATCGTTCGTACCACTAATACAGAAGACAGTTTACACATTTCTATGCAGCTTCCAATTTTAGGAGTTCCTGGAAATTACACATATGAACCCAAGTCCTCCTCTACCTTTTATTGGAACCAACATCTACGCAGTTTTGTTTGATGCAGAAAACGCTCTCTCTACTTTGTACACATGCATCTGCATCCGCACATGGTGTGCTGACTGAACTGACGTGGGAGCAGTCGTTCATACTTGCCACCCTTGATGCTGGGAGAAGTCTACGTGCTAACAGCTGACTTCTCCTTTCCTGGATCCAGTGACCCCAACTTATAGACATGTAAAGGCCTGTAGTCGCTTTAGGTGGTTGTACAACCTAAAAACGTAAAAACAAAAGGAATAGCACAATCTTTTCCATCAACATTTGTACTTTAACAATGTCCTCAACGGAAAAGGGCCGCAAGCACAATAACATGACTACGAACAGTGAACCGAAACAGATTTACGACCGCACAAGTTCGTGCAAATTATTCATATTTATAACAACTTGGGTTAGGCACTTCATCGTTACTGAAGATGACAAGTAATCATTGTGTAAATGATTCTTTGAGATGGCAAGTTTCTGGACGACTTGAAGCAACACAGTCTAGTGGCAGGTGGCACGATGACCCAACGCGTCAAAAAACTTTCTTTTGACTTTCTGAAAACAGTTCCAGGAAACAGAAACTATTTGAAGAGCTGGGTAAGAAAGTTGCCATCATACAGAACCGTTGTCTTTCTATAATGGAAAAACAGAATATAAAAATGACCGCATAGCAACTGTCTCTCGAGTTTCCTGCGGCAACAGGAAAAAGAATGTCCTACAGAAATAAATGCATTAGGAGCTCCAATTCAAGTGTATTGCAAGGCTAAACGCTAGTTGACTCTATGATAGGAAACCGCTGACCTGCAATCAGCAGAGAGCTTGTCAGAATCGGTGTCACCGTCATCTGACTTGTAGCACCGAACAATAGGCAACAACTTTGTTTTCTTACGAGTTCTGTTTCAGCTCAACCTGTTATTTGGCTTTAATAAAACCATCTCGCCATGCTGCAGATCACACTACCTCGGAGATCCTACGCATTCTACTTCAGTTTCTGCAGGGAAATTCTCCGATGTTGGAGACGCATAAAAAATTTCAAGTGGCCACGTGACCAACACGGACGGAATGAGGCAGCAACGCGTTTTTTTCTGAATGGGCTTGAAAAATTATGTCACCTTAAATGAGAGGAGAATTTCGGAGCAGCATTTGAGAAAGATGTCTGGCTCTGGCAGTGAAGCTTTCTTTTCTTTTCTTTTCGTTGTTTTCGTATGCGAAAGCCATGTTATCATCTTTCTTGTTCTATATGGAAGAATTGAACTGCATACTTGCGTCGACTCACCCTCTCTCAGATAAACATTCGATGTCCCTGAATCTCAGAGTTGTCATTTTCTTTAATTGTATGATCTGACCCTTGGGTATAAGTCACGAGGACTATTCTTCTCTGTTTCTCCGGGATCTTCAATAGAAGACGAATTGGAAGATTACGGCAGTACATAGCTGGTGGTGAAAAAACACACGAGCTAATCTTTCTTAACTTGCGTTAACTCTTCCTCTTCAAGAAATCCCCTGATCAGATGAACCTTTATTCTCCCAGCACTAGTAAAAGTGACTCCTGCACTTATGAATACAAAATGGTTACTGCTAAATCAGTTTCATCGGTATTACGTTAGTGGGTAAACAGAAAACTGAAAGACGAACAGGTTTGCGCAATTATATGTACACGGTTTTCCTCAAAGAACAGTGGTCAGTAAATTTAGTGCTTTTCTGTCATCGGATTCCGTTCTGTAGATTAGTTTGTAGAAGAGGATGAGATATCAAACATTATCAGCGCCACCGAGTACGATATCTGCTGAAGTTAAAATAATGTATAAAGGATGTGGAAACTGAAAAGTAATATAAATATTGCCTCTTGTGCGTGAGCGGTAGATAAACGGATGATATCTTAATATTTTCTCAAATATTCTTAAGCTTTACGTATCTACGATTACTCTTCGTCTACTTGAACGAAGAGTAATATTCATGCTAACGAAGACTAATTTCATGTCAACGTAAAAGTACTGATCCGTAATAATACAGCTCAAACGGCCTTCAAAAAAATGGATAGTGTTGCGAGCGATGATCAACCTGCGCTCCAGAATTCGGAAATAATCTAATTCCAGAGCCAGCACACCTGTTCATGAAAGAAAAGGAGGATCCTCTGACTTGATTCTTAGAAGCCTAAAGCTACTGATAAGACTGTGAAATTGTACGAGACCTACTATTTTAAGAACACACATGAAAATAATTAAAGATAGTGCTATCGGTGCAACAAACAGATTCACCGAAGAGTGAAATCATTATTACCAGCGCGTCTTCGTGGAAATACAATAGAAACAACTCCTGTAAAACGCTGGCGCGTGTGAAAGTCTTGAAAGCGTACATATAATACCTACTACTGAGTTCTGCTAATGAGTGTTATTCGTGTTTTACAGTTGGGGAAGGCAGAAAACGTAAGCGAATTTGACAAAGGCCAAATTGTAATGGCCAGACGACTGGGTCAGGGCATTCTAAGACAGCAAGGCTTCAGGAGTGTTCACGGTCAGCCGTGCCAAATACCTTCAAAAAGTGCTTCGAGGAGGGAAAGTCAACGAATCGCTGGCAAGGTGTGGGCTGACCAGTGCTCTTCGACGCTACAGGTAAGGAAAAGCCATTCCGTATGAAACGAGCCGACAGAAGGTATACTGTGGCGCAATTCGCCGATAATTGGAATGCCAGTAACGTGTCTCACCCGCAGTACATCGAATCTTACTGAAAATGGGGCTGAGTAGCAGCTAACTGCTCCGCGTGTCCATGCTGACGTCGGTTCACCATCGAAAGCGCCAGCAATGGGCATTCGAGTAAGAAAAGTGGACCTTCAGTGATTGAAAAAACGTCGTCTGGTTCCATGAATCTCGTTTCGTCTTGTACCATATGGACGGCCATGTACGTGTGCTTCATTTACTTCGGGAAGTGTTGGCCACAGAATGCACCGTGGGACGAAATTTAGCCGGTGGAGGAAGTGTAATGTTTTGGGCAATGTTCTTGTGGTAGATCGTGGGTCTAGTCTTTCATGTGCAGAAAACTATGATGCATACCACCTACCTGAACATCATTGCAGACCAGGTACATATTTTCATGGCAACGTATTCCCCTCTAGTAATGCTTTCTTTTAGCAGCAAAATGCGCCATGCCCCAATACCCCCGGATTGTTCGAGAATGGTTCGCGGAACATGAGGAAAACTTCCAGGTATTGCCCTCATCTACAAATTCAGTAGACATCAATCCAATCGAGCTCTTGTGGTTTGTGTAGGAACAGAAAATCCGATCTGCGGAGGGTCAACCATGCAACTTACAAAAGTTAAAGGACCTGCTGGTAATGCATTGATACCAAGTAGCACAAGACACTTTAAGAAATCTTGTAGCGTCCATGCGTCGCCGGGTAAGAACTGTTTTGGAAGCACATGGAGGATCAACATAATATTAGGCAGTTGGTCATAATGTTTTGGTTCTTCGTGTATATGATATTCACAGGAAAATAATCACGTGAACCTTATCGGAATTTTTCACGGGCGGCTCAGTACTCGCATAATTTGTTTGAACTGCTGCAAATGAATGGCTTCGAGGACAAGAGTTGATCAAAGCAGTCGATTTCTGCACTGCAGGGATTGTATTATCGAATATCAGTCCTTTTCGTGTAGTTATTACTTCCTTCTAATATGAAAATATCTCACGGTTAACGATATTGATTGCACTATGCAGAGAACGGAGATTTATCGTTTCCAGACACAGACTCTTTACTGACTTTGGACCATAAGAAAGCATCTGTATGTGTCGTAGAAAAGCCGAGGAAGAGTCGTACCCATAGTGGGACTAAGGACACAGTTGCAGGAGTCAGACCTTTTACCAATGGCAAACAGCTGAACACCCAAAGAACCTTTTTAGACACTGTTAGAATGGCATAGCAAACCGTTTACGTCATAATTCACCAGGATTTGAAGCTCATAAAATGCCATAACAGCCGAGCGCAAAAATTGTTTGCGACATATACGAACTCCAGGCGTTCTGCAGAATCATGAACGAACTGCAATTTGAAGTTGAGAAATGAATCTCGGTGATTACCTTAGACGAAGCCGAGATCTCTTTCGGTAATTTCAACAAATCTCATGCAATTTAGTAAATTTCAGGAGATCGTATGTCCTATTCAGTGTGTTGCGAAGAGTGTCGGAGGTTTTTTCTGCGGTCTTTATCAGGACAAATTACAGATCCGAAAGATCGAGAAAAATATTTTGGGTCTGCTCGAAAATGTATACAAGAATTTTTTTCCTTGTACAGTTGGGAGCGAGTAACTGTGTTAGTGAATCATGATAAAGACTCCAGATTTACGTCACAAAAAGCGTTAGGCCACATCCACCTCGTGCTGGAACAAGAAACCGGAATACACCGAATCCTCGTTGAACGTATCACAGAACAAGTTCCTGGTTTATGGCCCATTGTGTCACTGGACTACTAAAATATGTACCTAAGAAATCGGTGAACTAGAACACTTTCTGGGTGATGAATAACATACAAAAATGTGCGGAGATGTTGGACCCTGTACAGAAGAAACTATGATGTCGAGCAGTTCAAAATAAGGGCCATTAAATTGAGCCCGACATCACGTGGTGCCACAGAACATGAGATTGACGAAGGAAAACAATCCCATATGACGACATCATTATTTATTCCAAGAATTCCATTCATTCGATCAGACTAAAATTTTTCATTCATTTAAAGAAATGAACAATATCTTTTACGACTGTTTTTCTTTTTTCAATGGCAGTAAAAAATCAACGGCACCAAACGTTTGACATAATATACCTTTACCGAGATAGGCTTGATTTCGTAGATGTTTAATTGAACACACGTTTACGTATGCTTCCATGTTAATAGTAAGATCAAGTTGATTCACTTAAATATGTCCTAGAAATTCCAAAAATTGACAGCTACCTGTTCTCACATAAATATGGAATTTAGAAATCTCAGATCTATATGTCACTATATTACTGTTTAGTTAAAGACACTTTCAGCGCGGCTCACTAGATACAGCTAGAGTATTTAAAGTGCGGACAAAAAACAACTTCTTACTGGTTTATTCTTCCACATCTGAACTCTTTGGCCTTTGTAAGTGACCTGAATTCCAGTTACACAAGAGATAGGAACAGATGTGGTGCATCTTTCTGTTGTGCCTTCAATAGCGAAATTCATCGCATCATCACCAGAAATCAGAAATGTTCCAACTGATTGGTATGGATAAAATAGACCATCATACGTCTCCAGATGTGGATCACCAAATCCTTGGCACACTTCTGAAATTTTAGACCAATCATGTATAAGAAAAAAAATAACCCTTAACCTATATATTGAAAACATAAAACAGACGCCCTTCACAACTAATATTTCAGCAATACATATTAATTCCACTTAATGATCTACACAAAATTATAGAACTGATCGTTATTTTCACAAATATTTTATTATAAAAATCGAGAAAGCAAAGCACAAATATATTTCTTGAAATTCAGTACCCTTAAAGGCGTGTAAGGGATTTTATTTTCCAAAGCATGCTAAAAATTCGAAATAGAAATTTAAAAGTATTAATCATCATTTAGCTGTTCTCCAGATTTAGAGGTTATGTCTTCAAGAGAGTCTAAGAAATTATCAATTCTGTTAATGCTGAATTTTTCATAACAAACGGTAAAGGGATCTTTACCGTGATATGGGTACACATATCGAGTTTGGCACACATCTGCCACATGTCTGACAAATGAAATTTTGCGCTTCTTCTCTTTTAGATATTAAAAATCTAATGTCCCAATGCTTTTCTCGATACCCCTTTAACAGTTTTTCCAAATCTTTCAGTTAGCACTTTACTATTCAAGTTATCAACATGACCAAACCACCTCAGAATATATATCTCCACCCCATGAACAAAATTTCATATCACACTCGTGCGCGGAACACATCTTTATTCTGCCCACAGTCAGACGAATCCTGCCACAAACCCCTAGTAGGTATCTCATCGTTCCATTAAGCAGACAATTTCTGCGCCTGTATTACCACCCCTACTCGATGTGAGGGCGAACCATCTGCTGCGTCCTATTCGCTGCAGTGGGATTAATTATTAAAAAGACCGTTAATTTTCGTAACACTTTATCTTCTATTATCTTCCGCCTATGGGTGTCTATCGTGAAGTTGGGTTCCCTAATTGAGGGTCTCCAAGCTCAGGGTTGATGGGTGCATTGCGTTGTGTTTCACATGGGAGAACATGGGAAACCCATATTCCGCCATATGCCGCTTGAAATTTAATAAACTCATGATGTCAGATTTGGACCGTTTATCCTGCGACTGTTATTTTCTTCTTAAAATCTTGGAGTTGCTACTCTATCAAAACTTTGCGACTGTTCTAGTTAATTATTCAGGTTAAAATCGACAAAGATTCACTTATTTTGAATTTTCAAAGATTGGAGAAACTCGGGTAGATTTCATTATAAAATACATAATTTATTTTCATTAGTGTTTCCTTAAAATCTATTACACTGATCGGTGGAAATTTCTATTAACTTAAACCAAAATATATTTTAAGTTCAGTATGCTTTTTGATATTCGTAAACATATTTTAAAGTTCACCTTTCGCAAAATATAAGACACATTATGTTATTCAGCACTTGCAAGAGATTAAAAATATCTTTTCTGCCGAGGATGTATAGGAGAAAAAACCATGATCATGCTAACTAGATATTGGGAGCTATGAAATTTTTCTCACCAAATTCTTTTCTGTTCATCACATTCGTTGTCGTCCGGTATTACTTATAGGTATAAAGTCTATGGTTGGGACCTCATCCGGTCGTGATGGATGCACACTGCCCGCATGGGGTCACTCGATGCTTCACCCAAAAATTGTGTAAAAACCTCTCAGGGAAAAACATCATACTTCCCTTCACCTGGAAATCATCTTGCTCAATTTTAAGCGTCCTCTCAGGACAAAACCTCCTAACTTAATTCTCTCCGCGATATTCTGCCCTCGCTGCCATAATCATGAGTCCCTTTACGCCTCTTGAAAGATTTTTCTATCGTGTCAACATCCTCAACCTGCGAATACGTCCTTCTCAGCTATGCGAGTGAACCGCGTCTCTCTCCTCTCGATCGCCCGGAATAGAGAACTGATATCTTATCCTCGATTATTGTCAAACTCTTGCATGCGTTCACCCAGAATCTCAAGTCATCATTGAATGTGTAGCCTGCGTTCACCCAGAATCAGAAGTCATCATTGAATCTGCACTCTAAAAAAATCTCTCTCTCTCGTCTATGTTTAAGGGGTTGGGGGGTATTCCTGTCCTACCCAAATGGCTCTCCCATTATTGGCTGGGCCTCTTTTCCTCGCTTCGGCATTGGTTTACATCCCTGCATGGGAATCCCTCCGATTCGTTGGCAAAAGCTTGAGAACATGGAGTTTTCTTGAAGATGAATATTCCTTTATCTTGTCAACTGCTCCGCCGGATGTCCGCGTTGCCTTAGAATTTTCACGTACGCTTCCTGTGTGACTCTTTCTTTTGGTGTCAACCAGTTACGCCCACTACGAGAAATATGCCCTGTTCGTTCCCCGCTAGCGTGCGTAAAACGTGACATCGTTAATAGAAGACGGTCCAGTAAATTGGCCCCCACCTGTGATTGCGAGCATTTCACTCTCGTAGCGTTGCTTGTTGTAACCTCCGAGTTTTCCTTTTATTAACCAAGGGGTGTGTTTCGTGCCTATCCCAACTTGAATTTCCGGCGAGCTCGGGAACACAAAAAAAATAAAAAAAAATCAATTCGAAAGAATGATGAAAAAAAATAAGCAATTTCCTCCTAAAGAAAGAAATCTGCTCAGCCAGGTCTTAGAATAATTAAGAAATATGTATTATAATTATCCTCTTAGAATGCCTGTCCGCATTATGCTTCTCGGATTTTCTTTCCCAATTCCCGCGCTCTCTAAATTGTCTACTTGGTAACTACTCTTCCTCGTTTAACTATTTCCTCGTACTATGCGACACCGTAGGAATTATTTGGTGAATATATTGCTTTCCTACACTTACTAATTTGTAGGCCCCCTCTCCGAAATTCATACCTACGAAATCATGGTCCTCCAATGTTGCACGATATTCCGGAGGACATACGGGTAACACCTGTTCTACAGCATCGATGCCTCACTATCATACCAGAGAAGGAAAAATATCACTTTCATACACTGCCATTTTGGACCTTTCTGATAATACATCACTGCTGTAAAGCTGTGATTATAAGACTTCATATCAGTCTCTAATCCGTTTTCTCTGTGAAACGTGCTTCTTAAATACTCAAACTCATTCACCTAGTCATAAGAGAGTACCACTCTCAGGTTGGTGTTATATTCGTAACTAACCACCATGGCTTCGGCTTTTTCCTTATTTATCCCCAGTTTGAATTTCGTACGCACTTTTCCTAACCTTCAAAACAATCTGCAGCTCTCTTTTACTCTCACAGAGCACGACTGAGATTTTTAGAATACAAATTACGTCGACGGAAATTCCCAGTGCTGTCATGAGTGCATACATTCCATGAATACACTATTTAAGAAGCACGTTTCACATAAATATGTTGACCCATCATGAATACACTGCACAACATTGTCCAACTCCAGAGGGCATATTTGGATTATCAAAATGTATGAAACAGTTTTGCATTTTTCCCTCTGGGAAATAAAATGGAGATCTGTTTTATTAGAAAATATGTTCTCTTTATTTCTTAATATACGGTCAATTAAACAAAGTTGTAACAGGTTTTCAAATAATTTTGTCAGTTCCTCACTTCTTGTACGTCGCCTTCCATCTATCCGTAATTAAACACAATTTAAGCCTAACTACATCGCTGTCTGACTCCTGTACTAATGGAAACCAAACTCATGAAACAAAACATAATTTCCACGCACTTCTGCGGCATGCGTAGCTTTCATAAACTCAAGTAAATTCCCGCGTATCCCTAGCGCTTCAAGACATTCCATAGAAGCACCCTGTTTATGTTAGAAATTATTATAAGAAATATGGCTGTCAGAGTTCTTCGAACCAGACGCCTCAGAGAACATTTAACAGAATTGCAGGTGGCGCTGCTCGAAACGTTTTTAGTTGTTTACTCTAGCGAGCGTTGCCTGAGAAGAAAGAAGTTCCCCTTCTGCTGCTCACGTCGGTTAGTAATCTAAGTGGTTGATCTTTTGACTGAACAACAACAATGTCGGGGATATGTAGAGGGTGTGCGTGTTGGAATAGTGAGTTATTACCTTTTTGTGGAGATGTACAATAAATATTAGTGTGTTGTCTTTGAAGCATTTATATGTGTGATTACTAAGGAAGATCTTCCTGCAGCTGGTAAGTGGCTTACTGCATTACTTAAAAGAATTATAGATTTTAATTGTTTAGAAATATTTAACAGTTTACTCTGTCATATTTCTTTAAATCTATAAGTACAGAAAAAGCGTTTTTATCAACGGCGATAAATATTTTTCATCATCATTATATCAGATTCATTTCTGAGCAAATTTCAGCCTATTTCCTTAGCCCCGAGTTTATTCGTTCCTGCAAGTTAAAGGATTAATGCTGAGGTTATCAGAAATCTCTCCAGCTTGTATACGTTTCATCAAATGTACTTTCTCAGTTTCATTCTTTTAACAAAAAGATAATTATCGGACTCTCTTGCATCAGCTTTTCCTCTCTGATTATCCAACACTCCAGACTCACACTCATTTGTCCATTCTCTTTTTTTTTGTCCGAAATCCTTTTTAGTTTCACTTACGCGCAGGACATGTGTGGTGAGGTGGAATGCAATCCACGTCTGATAGTATGTTTGTGATGACAGTTCAGCCTGGGAGCGGGACGTCCAAAAGGGGTGTCAGTTCGTTAGTTACGAGACCCCCAGAGTTTTCATTCTGCTGAAAATGCACTGACCGGATTGGCCAATGGCCACTGACCGGATTGGCTAATGGAGTTGGGTGATCGCAAACACGTTTCTCTCTTTCTCTCTCTCTCTCTCTCTTAGGCCTCCGGGAAGAGACCGCCTGCTCCACGTTATATATCATGGCATCTCACCCCTGTCTTTTTCTGAACTGTCCTGACAAACTTACTTTCAGACACCAGTTGCATTCCACCTCGCCACAACATGTAATCTGTGCTTATTCTTCCTTCACCTTTGCACTTATTCCTTTAGTATTTTATACACAAATCTTGCTTTCACTCTGCCGTGATCTCATATGCCTTTATCACAGTCAAGTTATTTCTGTGGTACACCAGTACGCTTAAGTATGATTGACCCACTACATCCTGCTTTTCCATCTTTCTGCTTTACTGATTGATGCTGCTTTTCTATCTTTCTGCTCTACAGTATAACTACTTTTCTATCTTTCATGAGTCTTGAAATCAATAAATACCTTATTGTGGGTGTTCAGTCTACAGCAGAGAGTGTGACGTACTACAGAGGTGAAACACGTCAAGACGACAAATCTGCAGCGATACATTCCGTCAGTTAGAGCATCTATCTCCGGAGTGAGGTGACGCGTATTCGATCTCTATCACAGTCAAATTCATGTCTTTACATTGGAATGGATCTACTGGCCAACATAAAAATGTCCAATTCATGTCTTTACATTGGAATGGATCTACTGGCCCACATTTTTCGAAGAATGTGTGATGTTTGTTCCACCTCGTCTGGAATGAATGAAAATCCCATCTTCGCTTAAAAATAATAAGAGGGAGATAATGTGACGTACTATAGTGTCAAGACGACAAATCTGCATCGATACATTTCGTCGGTGTAGCTTAGTCGGTTACAGCAACTCACTCCGGAGCGAGAAGACGCAAGTTCGATTATGGCACCCACAAATTCCTGTTTTCACAACGGTTTTAACTGGTCGTTCCACCTAAGAATTCCGGAACCAAATACTGTGAGTTCATCTCCTTTTAGTCAACATTGAATGGAACTTCGTAAGTATGCGAAATAAAATTCTAGTCTAGAAATACACGACACTAAACAATAGGGTGGAGCGAAAAACACTTTTTTTATTTGAAACGTCACCATGTGCAATAGTTGCGATTTTATTACTGAAATGACCCCCCGAAATACGGATGACATTATTTGATATCTTAGGCTGCTCCAAGAACCTCGAAGTTTGAAAGTTATAGGGAAAAATGGTTTAAAAACACCAGCTTTCTCCATTTTGTAAATATAAAAAAACCTGTGTAACCATGTTATTTAATATCACCTTTGAGTGTATAAACACGGGTAAAAGTTCAGCAGACATGAGTTAATTTCTTAGGCTTCCCCAGATCCCTTAAAGTATGTAATTTTTGCCAAAAATGGCATGATAAGTTGCGTAAGCATTAAGTTCGACAGCAGCCTTATTGTCACCAATTTGGGCTTAACATTAACAATCCCCCACCGCCTCTCATACTTTCTGGAAACCTCTTGTTGATTTTCAGAAACATAGCTTGTTGTTTTGCGCTCTGCTTTGTTTTTGTAACCTTTTTCACCTCAGCCCACCCCCTCTTTCACATCGGAGCTGTGTTTGCGAACTCGCCGAGTCATCTCATCACAGTCGCACAGGTCCGTTTGTGAGAGAGTGTTGGCAGGTTTGCGTCATAATGATGCAACGGTTTCTTTCACTCCTAGGGACGTTGATTGGATCGTACCGGCATTTTCGTTTTGTCGTCCAACTACTTAAGATGGCTGAAGCAAGAAATAAAGCTGATTGCCCTATCCTCGGGAGTTATAAGGAGATGCATGAAAATGTGTTGCCTACGTACGAAGATGTAATGCGCCATTACTACCTTGTGAGGAATACTCTTAGGCAGGAAGGTGCAAATTATGAGCCTTCTGCAGCAGAAATAGCAAGTATTGTCGCTGACAAAGTGCTAAGTATATGGAAGAAAACATCTCTTCCGACATCTCTCCACAAATCTGTTGCAAAGCGTATTACCGCATACAACACTGAAATCCGAAAGCTGAAAAAACACGCTGCAAGAATGGATGAAACCTACCGAAAGAAAATTGAACAATTTCGTGCAGATTCGCAACGTATCTTTGACATATGCTCATGCAAGTGCAAATGTTTTAGAACCTGCAAATGCAGCTCTGCAAAAAAGGTACCCGTGAAAGAGCGAGACTTTCTGATCGACCAGAGAACAAACAGAAGAATGATAGTAGGTGGGCTTGACGCAAAAACCACCAGTGTACTGAAGAAAAGATCAGCTCGAAAGAGTGATAGGGAAGAGCATGTCCGTAGGAAATTACAGAAAGCTGCATCACTGAAATCGGCCCTGCGAGTCGAGGATGATCCTTCAGAAGAGGATACAAATACTATCAGATGACACTGTCGGCATTTTCTAGAAAGTGCGATAGGCGAGGCATCAGCGACCGAGCGGCAGCTGATCTTGCGTCGGCGTTGTTCCATGATGGAAGTGAACCGGTTCGAATGTAATGTATCTGTTATTGACCGGCATAAAGTACGACGAGAAAGGAAAAAGACCCGACAAACAACTCAAGATGAGGTAAACTTGACTGGTCGCAAGATTGTAGCTTTATTTTTGGACGGATGAAGGGATGAAACTCTTACGAATACGCAGTCAGATGATGGCAAGTGGCACAAGCGAAAAGAATGGGAGGAGCATATTACACTTGTTGAAGAACCGGGTTCAGTCTATTTGGGACATTATGCACCGAAGAGCAAGAATGCAAGGGACATTTCCGACGGTATCTTCAGCTTATTGAACCAGAAGGCATTTGACTTGTCGGAGTTAGTCTTTATTGGAAGTGACGGGGAAGTGACTAATACCGGCACAAATGCAGGTGTAATTAGGCGCCTTGAAGAGAAGCTCAATTCTCCCGTACACTGGATTATATGTCAACTTCATTTTAATGAACTGCCTTTACGCCACCTCACTGAAGCACTTGATGGGAAAACATCAGGTCCAAGAGGATTTAGTGGATTGATTGGAAAGCGCATGAAGACGTGGACAAACCTTCCTATCGTTAATTTCCAGAAAATTGAATTTTCGCTTCAGTCCAACATTAACTATGGAGATCTTAGCTCGGATCAACTTTATTTGTGGGAAATTTGTTAGGCAGTCTCTGCAGGTGATTGCCCACAAGATCTGGCAAATCGGTATCCTGGAGCACTTGCACATTCCCTTTGGCTGACCTTCGCAAATCGCATTCTGCGTTTGTATGTTGGAACTAGTGATCCAACACCACAACTTGTCTCATTACCCACCTTCATAATGAAAGTATATGCACTATCGTGGTTCACGATCAAATGTAACGGTACCTGTAAAGATGGTCCAAGAAATTTGCAGCTTTTTATATCTAGGTTTCAGTATCTTCCAGATAATTTAAAGGATAATGTAAAAAGAGTCGTCCAAGACAACGCGTATTTTGCCCATGCAGAAAACTTGCTCGCTGCAATGTTGTTTGACGACAGAAGGTATGTCCGTGAGCTTGCTGTTCGACGTATCATGAAGGCCAGGAAATTTTCCGAACAAACAACTACCATTAGGAAGTTTCGGATTCCTAAGCTGAATTTCCAGAGACCTAATCGACTGGCAAGAGTGTAACGTGACTCAGCCTCCCATCACACTGAAATGGAAAGACGATGAGCTTCAGGAATTTCTACAGTCGGATAAATATCGAAGTTCTTGCCACGAATTTACAAAAATACCCTGCCATTCTCAGGCAGTAAAGAGGATGGTTAAGATTGTAACAGATTCTTCTGCTCATGTGTGTGGCCTTCTTGCAAGAGATGGATTCATCAGAGCAAAAATTTTGGATAGGAAGCTGATGCCAAGTTTTGAAAAAAAAAGTCTGAGTTCCAAGTGAAATAAACTCACTACTCAAGTTATGCTACTAGGTAAGGCTGGTGTCTATCATATTTACATAACGTATGCCATTTTTAGAGAAATATGACAAATCTTGAGCTCTTTGGGGAAGCCTAAGAAAGTAACTCACGTCTGCTGAATTTTTACCCGTGTATATACACTCAAAGGTGATATTAAATAACATGGTGACACAGTTTTTTTTTATATTTATAAAATGGAGAAATCGGTGTTTTTAAACCATTTTTCCCTATAACTTTCAAACTTCAAGGTTCTTGGGGCAACTTAAGGTATCAAATAATGTCATCCATATTTCGGGGGTCATTTCAGTAATAAAATCGCAATTATTGCACATGGTGAGGTTTCAAATTAAAAAACAGTGTTCTTTGCTCCACCCTACTGAACAAGTAAAATGCTCCCGTTTAACGGAACTTCACGTAAATTGATGTTAAATGCTAAAAGCTTTGCAGCATTTAATTTCGCTTTGAATTTTACTGAACATTTTTTACATTAAATGGAATGACAGCAGTTCTTTGAAATACAGTGTTTCACCGAATGATGTAAAAATCGAAGAAGAAACACTTGTATTCGGTTTTTCATTTTCAGCATTTACATTTGACCTGATTTCTGTTTTAAATTTTCTGCAGTTGTATATATTACTATATAAGTAAATGATTTCCCAGGGCGAATATATCATTAAACATTCTACGTGATGGGTAACCTGTTTAGCTTGTCATTTATTATATTACGTTCAGTTCTGAAGTTATGATATTTGTTGTCTGTTCAAGATGTCTTCTGAGGTATAATAAATTGCATGGAGACAGCCGATCATGATTTCAAATTCTTTATTCAAGGGCTTTCCTTATCCCCATGCAGCTTCAAAAACGTGAAAACTAAATAGCGTTGAACTTCACAAAAGTTAGACTAAATTCACTACTAGCCACGGAATTCTTTTAGAAGACGTCTTTTTTGCGTGAAATGATACAATTCCCAAACCAGTTATCTCTAAAGGGTGGCATGGATCTCTTTGATATTGAATCAAGTTGTCTCTCGACGGACTGAAAGACCTTTTCAAATAAACAAAAGCTCGTAGCTGTTCAGACGCAGCATTTGGAATAGAAACGTAAAAAGAAGCTACACTTCTTTTAAATGAGAATGTATGACAACTAATCTGGAAAGTTTAAATGGCGGTATACGTCACATGTCTCACCACATAACTTATCAGTATAAGAATTTTTCTTGGTGGTAATGCAATGCTTAAAACATCAAATGGATTTCATAAAACAAGAGCAATTTTAAAGCAGCAGTCTCTGATTGCACCCAGTGGAAGCATGGGTGATCAGGACGTTATTCTAAAAAGACACCTTTCCTTTCTCATAAAAAAATCAAGAAGTTTCAGATATAGTACTTTAGAATTCCCATAATCGTGATGTCTAAATTTTTATTTAAAACAGAAATAACTAACTAACCTCAAGTTGTTGTATTTGTTGATATCGTCATGCTATTTTAATTTAATAAGCCATTAATTAAGAGTGAATTATTTTCTGCGTGTGATCGTTTTGATAAGTATCAAGTTGTGTAAGGTTTAACGTTTTCATTTCTTATTTTTCATGATATTCTTGCACATAGGATTTCAAAATTGTATTGTAAGTTAACTTTTAATGTCAACATGTATCTTTACGAAATAAAGAAATTAATAAACCTGAAGTCATTATGACTTATGAGAAGATCAATTCAAAAACTTCAACGGAATTCTTTTAGTAGTCATCTTTTATACGTGTTGCAAAGAACACCCTAAAGGCGTAAGCATAGGCTGTTTCCGCACGATAATAAATAGTTATTCAACCTCATTGAAAATCTGTTCTTAAAATACATTAAAAGACTTTATTTACAATAAAAAGGTTAAAAACATATGCACGAGATCTTTCGTGGTCACTCTGACCACATCATCAGGCTTGGCCAAGAGTCGAGCAGGTACTACAGTTTTATATAACATACTCTCTCAAACATTTATGCAGACAAGTTACTGATCGTTGCCAGTTCCGATAATGTTATAAATATCTGAAGAGCCTCTAACATCGGCTAGAGCGTGATGTGAAATTAAAGTTCGCCAGGATGAAGGGATAATTGATGGGAGATCTTCATTGCAACAGTTAACCCCATGTTTAATGATAAATAAGCTTTCCATCATGTGCAAAGCGGGTCGACACCCCGCGGAGCCCAAAATAGAAGCATTGTCCCAATCTGTAATGTAAGACCCTGAACGAACTGTCTTTACTAGTGCAGAGAGAGGGTTCAAAGTCCTCAATGAATATTTGTGTTCTGCAATGTGCACACCAAGACTACGCAGGGTAGAACCTACGTAACAGAGGTCCGTCATTTCTCCGAGGGTGGTCCGGAACTGAATCTTGTACACTCCGTGATGACTCATTAGAGGAGTAGGGTCTCTATCTCTCCTGATTACCGAGAATCGGTTACGTGTTCGAACCCGAAATCCCAAGTCAGATATTTTACAAACTTTTTAAAGAAAGTTGGTTGTCAGTGGAAAATAGTCCAATGATCCGACATAACGGCATGACGTAGATTCCAACTTGAGTGTTGAATATGATCCTCGAAGTTGTTTATTAATCAGGGTATCGATAACTGAAGGCTGATATCCATGTTGACACGCAATACCCTGGATCCGAACCAATTCCTTCTTACGATTAGTAATGGTAGAAGAATGGGTAAATGCTTTTTTTACGCTTTCCAACCGTAGGTTGAAGAAGCGTATAACCGATATAGTTACGTTCCTTTCGAGCTCTGTGTTTGTGCCCAGTTTTTGGAAGTTTTTTTATGAGTGTTTGTTCCTATTTTTGTGTTCCCCTTCAAGAAGAAGATCTGTACATTCTTTTAGCTCAACTCCCAATTCGGTGAGTTGCATATTTTGTTTGCATTCAGCGTTTTATTATTTTCGATCAAGCTGATCGATCCTTGAGTTAATCCTCGCCATTTTCAATGGCAGGCACTGAGAAGGGTGATGTCCGCGCCTACATCAGTGATGCTCATTCAACCTCCTCCTCCTCCTCACTCTCAGGAGACCAATCAGCATTTATGCACGTCAGAGACGTCATACGCATACAAGATGTGACGCGCGACTCCTCTGCAAAAGCTCAAGCTGATATCCCTGTCCAGGAGAGTGACGTCACCTTGACGTACGTCCCTGGTTCATTTGCCGAAGCTATGGATGTGACCGATTGCACGGTTGCGTTGCCTTCAACTGGCTCAACTCAGTTTACCAAGCCGCTACCAGCAATGAGCACTGTGTCGCATCCTTCCGCTGCCAACTCTACGTCTCTCACTTACTCCAAAGTGACCTCCGGAGCAAACGTTCCTTCCAAGTTTAGTGCTCCCGTTTTTCCTGACTCTTACGTCAGTGTTGAGGGTAGTTCTGCCACCATCGATATCCCAGAGGATTCCCCAGCCGGGAAAATTTTTTTCTCCACAATGGATTTCGGTGTCTGTTTTGATGCATTACCAGACACGAAACTCAAGGAATACAGTATTGCCCTAAAGAAGATGCTTCCTACAGGAGCTCATATCACTCATATGGCTCGAAAGCCACGGGCCGTATTAGTGTATTTTGCCCGTAAAAAACATGCAGACCTTTTGATGACTGCTGGCTTATCCATCAAAGATGTGCATCTTCTGGCTGAACCTGTGGCGCAGCGACCTATCCAGGTCACTTTCCACCCAGTCTCGCCTGAAGTTTCAGATGTCGGTCTATGCACTTTACTCAGCAAATTTGGCAGAGTGGTTGGACCAATAACGACCCTGTCGGCGACGCCCAGAGATCCCGATGACAAATCCATTGCAGGGTTTCGTCGAAGTGCCCGTGTCATATTTCCGTCGGACGATCATCTGCTTGCGTGCCCGAAGATCCTAACCGTACGGTGTGGCCAGTAACGTCGGAGAATGGACGTCATTACCTCTTTGCACTGCACGCTTTGCCATGGCGAAAACCATCTTCGCGTGCACTGCCCACATCAAGTTCCACCGACTCCGACTGGCGCTCCCACAGGTACTGTTCCTACCTCGCTTCAGCACAGCAGGCCTCGAAACCAAGATATGATGAAAAAGTTCGCTTACAGACGTTGGTCAACGCAACTCTCCCACAGCCGCTTCCTCATTTTCACTAGAGGACTTTCCTACAATTTCCTGCTCACTCCCGCAACATCGTCGCTCCACCACTGAGTCCCTTTCAGAAGATTTACAACCATCTATTACCACTGGAACCTCCGAAACAGCTGATGTGGAGTCCGTTGGTCCAGATACGCAGTGTGAGGATGAGACGACCGAGCTTCCACTGAAGCGCAGCGGCTCTGGCCGCAGCAGGCGAATAGCGAAGAAGCAAAACTCTACTTCACCTCGTTCAACTTCCCTCTCCAGCAGTTCTCCTCGACACACCTTGCCAGCCGAAGTCTCCTTTCCCACGGTCGAAGAGTTCGCTGCATTTCTCCAGACAGCCAATATACCTCCCGTACCACTCTCATACATTGATCTCCATACATACTTAACGAATCCGACAAGCTGCGCAACAGCGCGTGCCTTAGCAGTCAAGAATCCATCGCTTCGCCAACTTGTGCCGGAGCAGATCTTCAATGTGTCGCATTTCTGCCGCCAGAACGTTCCCACCCATTCGTGGGCACAAATTTTCTATAACCGTCTCAAGTCTTTTCCTCCAGCTCTGAAAGATCTTCAGCTATAGGCAAGGAACTCCACAATTCAAGATCGTGTCACTTAATTGCAGGGGATTTGCTTCCCCCCTCAGCAACTCTCTGGCATACGAAGACCTCAACCCGTTGGGGGCTGATATTCTCCTCCTTCAAGAGACAAATTGCAAATCAACTACCGTCTATTCTCGATGGCGCCAGTGGAAATTTGTGTTTCATCACGCCTATGGACTAACATCTCATAGCGGTCTTGCCATCGGCATTAGTCATACTCTCAATTCTATTATCACATCCCTCTCTGTGCGAAATATTTGTCGAGATCTCTTACAGCATGCATCTTTTACCATCGCGTCTTCCAGATATCATTTATTCAATATCAATATTCCGAGCACTACAACACATTTATCAATTCTCTTCACGCGTCTTCGCAGAGCACTTGACCGTATCCCACCGTCAGACCATGTTCTCGTTGGTGGGGATTTTAACTGTACCCTTGATCCTCTTCTGGATAGGTCTTCTACAAATAGAGAGCGCCGCCATGCCCTGGCGAACCTGCTCCAGACAGTTGTCACCAACAACGCTCTTCATGATGTACATCGGCATATTCATCCATGGTCGACTAATTACACTTGGCGCTCCTCTCATGCGCAAAATCCTTTCTTAGCCCGCCTTGACAGGTTTTATGCCTGTAGTACTCTACTTCCTGCCGTGACAGAATCGAGTGTGCATCCCACGGCCTCATCTGACCACTGCGCCATTGCCATCATAGTTCATACTGCACCATTCAAACCCAGGATAATTAGCCCGTGGACATTTGATAATGCACTTTTCTCCGACCCGGCATTCTGCTCTTCGGTCCGGTCATTCCTGATTGACAGACGACCGCAGCTTCAATCTGCACTCTGCGGATTAAATTCTTGGTTGGAGATCAAGCAACAGCTCGTTCTGCATATCCGAAACTACTTTTTCCAATTAAAGACACTCCAAAACATGCGCCTAGACTATGTTCGTTGAATGCTATCCATGCTCAGTCTCAGTGATCCTCTCTTCTCCTCCTTTCAAGAAGAACTTCGATCTCTTCTCACTCCTCTGGTGCAACAGGCTCTCCGCTGACTTCGTTTGCAACACCTGACGCCGGATGCTCACAACTATGAGTTCCTGACGTCGGTGGAAAACACCCGACGAGCTTCGTCCATACTTCATCATCTACGCCTTTCTTCTGGAGAGCTATCGGATGGGCCGATTGCGCTTTGTTCCCATGTCCGTCACTACTTTTCCATGAAGTTCAGTGAACCTCTTCAACCATCCTCTCCTACGTCGTGACCTTTGACCACATTTGTCCCATTTTCACCAGGGTTCGTCCCATGGTGGTCCCCTACCACATACTAAAATTTCATCGAAATCGAACCATTTTTACGCTAGTTATCGTGTGGACAGACTGACGGACAAAGCTGGAGCATATACGCTTCGTCAGTTCAACACAATTTTATTAACAAGGTTGGGTTTTGCCGAACCCCAATGGATTCTCTCCTTTCTAATCTACCTCAGGTCCCCCCCATCTCGCTTCTTTTCTACTCCTTTCCCCCACGCCCTCTGAACTAAACACTACATTCTTTTCTCTGAATTCTAGTGCCGCTCCGGGTACGGACGGCCCAACCTTTAGCTTTTATAAAACTTTTCTGCCTCTCCTTCTTCCGTTTCTCCTATCTGCTTTCTCTGCTGCCTTTACTTACTCTCCTCTCCCGAGGGGATTCACAAATGCATACGTTGTCCTTTTCCCCAAGAAAGGTGATCTCCTTGACTTGGTGAACTGGCGCCCAATTTCCCTACTGAATCTCGACTACAAACTTTATACCAAGCTTCTTTCACAACGACTAAATCCTATCCTCACTTACATCCTCTCCCCTAGCCAGACTTACAGAGTTTCCGGCCGTTCAATATCTCACAACATCCATCTCCTGACTGATTTAATTCACCTTGCGCGCTCCCGCTCTGAACCCCTCGCCCTCCTCTCTTTAGATCAACAGTCCGCCTTTGATAATATCTCCCACACTTATCTCTCCGCCACACTTCTCCGATTTGGATTTCCATCTCCGTTTATTTCTCTCCTTACCTCCCTCTACCAGGACGCCAGTTTCCAGGTCAAGTTGCCCACCTTTCTTACAGCACCAATCCTCTTCCGCCGTGGAGTGAGGCAAGGCTGTCCACTCTCCGGTCAACTTTTCGCTATAGCCTTAGAACCTTTTCTCCGCTCCGTTCAACGCTCCTTTCAAGCCACCCTGCCGCCACTCATCGCCCGCACGAGACACAATGTCACCACTTCCGTGGCGTATGCAGACGACGTTACCTTCTGTATACGCCTAGATTCACAGTTCTCTTTGCTCCAAAGTCTTTTCGCCGATTACGCCTCCTGCTCCGGAGCTGCGATTAATACAACCAAAAGCACAGGCCTGTGGTGCGGCTCATGGGTTGACCGCTTGGATTCCCCATGGAGAGCGCACTGGTATTCAGCCTCTCAACGTTTCCTTGGCGTACATCTTGGCGTCCCAGGTGAAGCCTCCAGCACAACGTGGAATACCATCCAGCCACGTCTTCATCGGTCAACTGCGTTTTGGCGAAAAGCGCAGTTCTGCACCTCATATTTTCAACGTGCACGTCTTGCGCAAACCTACCTTCTCTCCATGTGCACACATTCCTGGCTTGCTACTAAATCCCCACTTCTTCGTCTCAATAATATCACTCGCTGCTTCACCTCAGTTATCTAGACCGAACACCACTGGCTCAGTGCCCCCAAGCTCAGCCTTCCTCCTGACCAAGGTGGCATTCGCCTAATTGATACACGACTGTACTATCAAGCTCTCCGGATTACTTCGTTCCTCCGTCTTCATACCTCACCTGTTGCCGACGCCGTTACCGCAAGGAATGTCATCACCTCTTCGAGCAACACTAATTTCACTTTCACTTCTTTCATTCTAATGGACCTCCGTACTACCACTCACTCTCGCCTTCCTCCTGCCTTACGGGAGATTCTTACCTTTCTCCGCTCTCTTCCGCTCATTCGATCCCCACCCGATTCCACCACTGAACTCCCTGCCGAACCCCTGTTCTTCTCCTCTCTTCTTCACCCCCCTCATCTTTCTTGCTTCGCCTATCCTTCTTGGCTCTGAGTCGGAGTTGTAACCGTCAAAGATCTTGTAACCTCAGATCTGTCCTGGCGACCCTACGCCAGCCTCCCACCCACCGTTCTAATTTCACCCTCCTCTCGCTCTGTCTATGACTCCCTACTCTCTACTATCATTGCTAAGTTTCCTCATCTCGCAACCACCACCGGCCTGACCTTTGTTCCTTCCGCCTTCCTCCCCCTTCCTTTCTTTCTTTCAGTCGGCAGATCGACACTTCCACTATCCTCTCTTTCAACCTCAGTTCTCTATCGGTTACTTTTAAAATCCCACTCTCCTTCTCCCCTTCACATCCCTGATGTCTCCCAATCGTCTCTCACCGTTGTTCGGTCTGCCACCCTTTCTCCTCTTTCAGCTCCTCTTGAAATAAACACTCACTGCTCTTTCTCCACCGCCGTTTTCCCGTTCCATCCATCCTCCACCGCATGACCATTCTTGACTCACCTCTTTGCCCCTTCTGTGCTCAAGAAACTGATGTCTCTCACGTTTATCTACATTGTGTCATCCTCCTTCCATTACTCCATCTTGCATTTTCCATTGCTCAACGTTCAGCCACAACTGATCTTCCTTTCTATGCCTATAAGACACTCCTCCTGCAGGTCTCTCCGTCAGTCAAGTTTCCACCCATCTGCTCATATATTTTCATCCTGGTGAAACACGTCATTTACGTATTTCATCAGCGTTGCCGAGATATCTCATCTCCTTATACCATCCACCAAGCTTCTGTGGAACTACTGTGCCACTTTCGAGAGCGTCTCCTCTCAAGACTTCGTCTAGAGAACCTTGTAGCCGTTGCCCAACAGAGAGAACAACATTTCCGTTCCACCTGGTCTCCGGCCGCTTCCTGGTTCGCCGGCATGCCAGCGACGTTGCAGCTGACTGTCAGTAGCTTATAACCTCGTTGCTCCTAGCTCTGTTGAACTTCAGTTCAACGTGCATGCTCACCATTAGTTTTCGGAATCAAACTTCAACATATAGCTTATATCTTCTAACACATGTGAATATATATGCACCATACTGTACAAATGTTTATAGTCTTACTTGTTTTCTCTTTGATAATCATTTTTTCTAACAGTATTAATACATCGTAATTCCGTTTGCCTTAGGTTTCACATTGTCTACTTTGTCATCTACAGTTCTCCTTTTGTACAGTGCTTCATTATAATATTCTCGTTCTGTTATTTGTCAGCACTATAATATACTTATGCTTCGAGACGAAATGTTTCGACAATCTCTCTCATTGTTCTTGTGCAAAATGTCTGCACCTCTTACCACGAGGCTCCTTTGTGAATCAATACATCGTGCTGTATATAATGTACATAGAATTTTAGAGTTTGTATATTTTACCGTACAATATATGTATCAGGACGTCCATGTTTGCCTCCTGAACCCAACCTTGTTAATAAAATTGTGTTGAACTGACGAAGCGTATATGCTCCAGCTTTGTCCGTCCGTCTGTCCACACGATAACTAGCGTAAAAATGGTTCGATTTCGATGAAATTTTAGTATGTGGTAGGGGACCACCATGGGACGAACCCTGGTGAAAATGGGACAAATGTGGTCAAAGGTCACGACGTAGGAGCGGGCTCCTTCCATTGCCTTTATGCGTCATAACTTTCGTAAATATGGTTCGATTTTAATGAAAGTTTACTATGTAGTCGGGGACCACCTGGGGACAAACCCTATCGAAAATGGGATATATGGGGTCAAAGGTCACGACGTAGGAGCAGGGTCATTCCATTGCCCTTATGCGTCATAACTTGCGTAAATATGGTTCGATTTCAATTAAATTTTAGTATGTGGTAGGGGACCGCCTGGGGACGAATCTTATTTAAAATGGGTGAAGTGGGGTCAAAGGTTAGGACATAAGAGCGGGATGCATTCCATTGCCCTTATGCGTCCTAACGTGCGTAAAAATGGTTCGATTTCGATGAAATTTCAATGTGTGGTAGAGGAACACCTGGGGAAGAACCCTATTGAATGTGGAAGAAATGGGGTCAAAGGTCAGGACATAGGGATGCGATCCATTCCATCGCTCTTATCCCATAATATTAAGGTGGACGTCAAGTAATTTTGCTTACTATACTTCCAATGGAAAAACTTTTGTACACATGTCCTTCACAATTAATGTGTTCCCAAGGATGAAAATTTGAATATCGATTAAAATAACTTTATTACAACTTGGAATACTCAATATTTTCTAAAACATAACCATAATTACATTAAAAATCAATAACTTTTCCTTTGGTGGTGTTGAAACCGGAAAGAAGATGGCGCGACCTGTACTTTGATGACGTCAGTAGACAAACAAATGTTGGATTGCATAATTATGGTTATGTTTTGGAAAATATTAAGTATTTCAAGTTATAAAATGAAGCTATTTTAATCGATGTTCAAATTTTCATCCTTGTGAACGCATTAATTGTCCAGAAAAGAGATGGCGCGACTTGTATTTTCATGACGTCAGTAGACAAACAAATGTTGGATTGCATAATTATGGTTATGTTTTAGAAAATATTAAGTATTGCAAGTTATAAAATGAAGCTATTTTAATCGATGTTCAAATTTTCATCCTTGTGAACGCATTAAATGTCCAGAAAAGAGATGGCGCGACTTGTATTTTCATGACGTCAGTAGACAAACAAATGTTGGATTGCATAATTATGGTTATGTTTTAGAAAATAATAAGTATTCCAAGTTATAAAATGAAGATATGTTAATCGATGTTCAAATTTTCATCCTTGGGAACGCATTAATTGGGAATAAATTGTGCACAGAAATTTTTCCATTCGAAGTTCAGGAAGCAAAATTACTTGACGTTCACCTTAAAGGAGCAATTCTTGTATGTATGTAAATTTTATTTTGAAAACGGCTCTGAGGATTTTGATGAAAGTCGTTAACCTACGGTTTTCTGGTAATAGAAATCGATTTAGCTTGATTTCCAATTTCAGAAAATTTGTTTAGTGGGTTAAATAACCACCCCGAATTACGAAGTTTGCAGTGTGATGTCATGGCGTCACCCCTTTAGATATTGGCGTGCGGTCATGCCATCTATCTCATTACGTCACGCGTTGTTTGTGGATCTATTAAAGTTTTATCACGTCACACCTTGGTAGCAGATGGTCGCGATTACCATCTGCCTCATTACGTTACGCGTTGTGTGCGTATGTTCGTCCGCACGATAACGTGCGTAAAAATCGTTCGATTTCGATTAAACTTAGTATGTGGTATAGGCACACCTGGGAAGGAACCCTATTGAAAGTGAACGAAATGGGGTCAAAGGTCAGGACATAAGAGTGGGATCAATTCCACTGCTCTTATGAGTCATAACTAACGGAAAAAAGGTTCGATTTCGATTAAATTTTAGTATGTGGTAGGGAACCACCTGGGGACAAACCCTATTGAAAATTGGCGAAATGGAGGTCAAAGGTCAGGACATAGGAGCGGAATCACTTCCATCGCCATTATGAGTCATAACTTACGTAAACATGTTTCGATTTGGATGAAATGTTGGTATGTTGTAGGGATCTTCCTGGGGACGAATCCTGTTGAAAATGGGCGAAATGGGGTGAAAGGTTAGGACACAGGAGCGGGATGTATTCCATAGCGCTTATGCATCATAACTTACGTAAAATTGCTTCGATTGCGACAAAACTTTATCATGTTATTTCGGAGATATACTGAACTAGTTCTGTTGAATATCATCCAAATGGATCAAAGGTCAGGGCACAGGGGTGAGATTTATTCCACAGCCATTTTCCTCATAACTTGAGTAATAGCTTGAGTAATGATTTCTAGTATATTGGAAAGCGTATCATAATCAATGCATTGCATGATTTTACTAACTTGTTACAAGGAACCGCGGGGTAGCGTGTTTATATTTAGCAGGGTGTTTAGAGGAAACAGAAATGGAATTAGGAATGAAGGTGGGTTCGCTGTAAACAGAATTAAATCAAATCAAGTTGTTACAGTTTTCAAATCAAATCAAGTTGTTATAGTTGTTAAATCAAATCACGTCGTTATAGTTGTCAAATTAAATCAAGTTGTTATTCTTGATCGTACTTAGTATGTTTCAAAAATGGGAGCAGCTATTCAGTCCATTTCTCATTCTGTTGTTCATCTTTAGCAACATTGCGTAATGGAGGACAGCTGCCCGAATGCATTTCCCAAAACATGCGCCCACTACCAGGCCCCCGTGTTCCGGAGGCATTTGGGAAGTTAAAAACACACAAACCCGACTACTCACTTCGATTACTTGTTTCCGGCTATGCTAGTGCTACCAGACCGTTAGAGAAATCCCTTGCTATTTCCGTGAAGCCTCTGACTCTCTCTTCTAAATAATCCATTCGTAGTTCCCTGGAGGTGTTGGACAAAATTAAGACATTTGATTCCGGGGGTTCTCCATTTTTCTTGGATTCTTTGGACGTCGTCCAGGTGTTTCCTAGGGGTTCCCTTCCGGCTGTTCATGCCATTGTTGAACAGAAATTGTCAACCTCGAGACTGTGTTCTCCACTGGAAACCCAATTCACTGTATTATTGGTGGTCTTCAATTGTTGGCAAAGCGCAGTTACTTCCGTTTTAATGGAATTGTTTACCAACAAAAACAGGGGGCACCTATGGATTCGTCCCTATCTCCAGTTTTGGCAGAGCTACTTCTTCAACATATTGAGGAAGAGGTTCTGCCCACATTTCAGTTCAAACTTGTTTTGTTTTGTAGGTATGTAGACGATATTTTAATTTTTTGGCCTCACTCAATTGAACAATTGCAGCAGTTTGCTGAGGTTTTTTCATCTTGTTATCCCCCTGTTAAGTTCACTATTGAACTTGAAAATGAATATTCGCTCCCTTTCTTGGATATTTTAATTAAGAGGAATTCTACAAATTACTCACTTAGTTATTCTGTTTACCACAAACCCACCTTCATTTCTAATATCATTACTGCCTCCTCTTCACACCCTACTAAATAAAAACACGCTGACCCGCGGTTCCTTGTAAAAGAGCATTTACCCATTCTTATAGCATTACAAGTCGTAAGAAAGAATTGGTTCGGATCCAAGGTATTGCTTGCCAACATGGATATCAGCCTTCAGTTACCGATGCCCTGATTAATAAACAACTTCGAGGATCATATTCAACACTCAAGTTGGAATCTATGTCAAGCCGTTATGTCGGATCATTGGACTATTTTCCACCGATTACCAACTTTATTTAAAAATTTGCAAAATCTCTGACTTGGGATTTGGGGTTCGAACACGTAACCTATTCTCGTTAATCAGGAGAGATAGAGACCCCACTCCTCTAATGAGTCATCACGGCGTGTACAAGATTCAGTTCCGGACCACCCTCGGAGAAACGACGGACCTCTGTTACGTAGGTTCTACCCTGCGTAGTCTTGGTGTGCACATTGCAGAACACAAATATTCATTGAGGACTTTGAACCCTCTCTCTGCACTAGTAAAGACAGTTCGTTCAGGGTCTTACATTACAGATTGGGACAATGCTTCTATTTTGGGCTCCGCGGGGTGTCGACCCGCTATGCACATGATGGAAAGCTTATTCATCATTAAACACGGGGTGAACTGCTGCAATGAAGATCTCCCATCAATTATCCCTTCATCCTGGCGAACTTTAATTTCACATCACGCTCTAGCCGATGTTAGAGACTCTACAGATATTTATAACATTATCGGAACTGGCAACAATCAGTAACTTGTTTGCATAAAGGTTTGAGATTGTATGTTACATATGTATAAAACTGTAGTACCTGCTCAACTCTTGGCCACGCGTGATGATGTGTTCAGAGTGACCGCGAAAGTTCTCGCGCATATGTTTTTAACCTTTCTATTGCAAAAAAAGTGTTTTAATGTATTTTAAGGATAGTTTTTCAATGAGGTTGAATAACTATTTATTATCGTGCTGAAACAGCCTATGCTTACACCTTTAGGGTGTTCTTTACAACTGTGTGCACGACAGATATATATTTACTTTTATACATATTGTTCGCTTGTTACAATGAAAATAAAATTATCGATAGTGAAATAAGCGTGTATTGTGCATGCTGTGCATGTATGCATCTGTTATTGTGCCAGCATACAAGTTTAGAAAATGACAACTCTGGCTTTAAAGTAAGAGCGTTGGAAGACCAAAACTGCTTGCTAGATGTGAACTTTGCACTTTTAGCAGTTGTGTATCGCGAAAAACTGAACCCAAGCTGTATACCATTAAAATACTCCAGCGTCCTTTTCCCTAAGTTTAAAAGAAAGCCACTTAACCTTTGATATAATTAGCACATGGAATAACAATCTTCATAACTTCTTAACCTTTGATGTAATTATTACAAGAACAACAATCCTCATAACTTCTGTTATACGTTAATTTTTCACTTAGCTGAAAATTTGAGAATTCATGGTGAAAATCTTTTAAATATGTGGAGACAATGTAAATAGACAGTCATCGCTTTTTCCACGTTTTTCTTAACCAACACGCAGCAGCCGAAAAAATGTTATTCGACACCCCTGGGATCGAACCCGTGGAAAGAGCGATGACTTTGTTTATTGCATTGTCTCCACGTATTTGGAAGATTTTCACCATTTCTCTCGCCCTTTGGATTTATTAGCTATAATTGATCATAAATGATCATATGTAGAGGATTTTAGGAAGGGAGTGTCTGACCCCAGGTCTTGAACAACCCTTAGAAATAGGAAGCTAGGAGATTTGGGCTAGAGTGCCCGATAGGAAAGTCACACGTAAGCGAAGTAGAAGACGTCCTTATTTATTACCGAGGGCCAGTACCCGGGGTCCGACGGCTTAACATGCCCATTCGACGCACGGCGGATATTTAGTGGTTCTAGCGTTCGTACCTGCTGGGATCGAACCTGAGGTCCTTTCTATGGCAGTCACGAACGTTTCCCACTTGGCTACCCACGGCCCATTAGCTATAATTAAATATATTGTGCATTTAAGTCCCACCAGATGGAGACGTCTCAGTTGCTGAGCCTATCCGTACGGATTTGTGAAGTCAGATTCTTACAGATAAACACACAGAGAGCGGTTGATTGTTGGCACCGTTGCATAATGTGACCGCACTCGGCTATTTATCGAGAGATCTGGGATTCTATCCCAGCGGTGTCGAATAACAATTTTTCTCATGCTGTATGTTGGTTAAGGAAAACGTGGAAAAAGAGATGACTTTGTCTATTTATCTGAGAATTCAACTTCATTTTCCACTAAAACACAATCTGATAACATCCTTTTTTTACGCTTTCTAACCGTAGGTTGAAGAAGCGTATAACCGATATAGTCACGTTCCTTTCGAGCTCTGTGTTTGTGCCCAGTTTTTGAAATTATATAGTGAGTGTTTGTTCCTATTTTTGCGTTCCCCTTCAAGAAGAAGATCTGTACATTCTTTTAGCTCAGCTCCCAAGTCGGTGAGTTGCATATTTTGTTTGCATTACGCGTTTCATAATTTTCGATCAAGCTGATCGATCCTTAAGTTAATCTTCGCCATTTACAATGGCAGGCACTGATAAGGGTGATTTCCACGCCCACATCAGTGATGCTCATTCAACCTCCTCCTCCTCCTCCCTCTCAGGAGACCAATCAGCATTTATGCACGTCAGAGACGTCATACGCATACAAGATGTGACGCGAGACTCCTCTGCAAAGGCTCAAGCTGATATCCCTGCCCAAGAGAGTGACGTCACTTTGACGCACGGCCCTGGTTCATTTGCCGAAGCTATGGATGTGACCGATTGCTCGGTTGCGTTGCCTTCAACTGGCTCAACTCAGTTTACCAAGCCGCTACGAGCAATGAGCACTGTATCGCATCGTTCCGCTGCCAACTCTACGTTTCTCACTTACTCCACAGTGACCTCCGGAGCGAGAGTTCCTTCCAAGTTTATTGCTCCCGTTTTTCCTGACTCTTATGTCAGTGTTGAGGGTAGTTCTGCCACCATCGATATCCCAGAGGATTCCCCAGCCGGGAAACAATTTTTCTCCACAATGGATTTCGGTGTCTGTTTTGATGCATTACCAGACACGAAACTCAAGGAATACAGTAATGCCCTAAAGAAGATGCTTCCTACAGGAGCTTATATCACTCATATGGCTCGAAAGCCACGGGCCGTATTAGTGTGTTTTGCCCGTAAAGAATATGCAGACCTTGTGATGACTACTGGCTTATCCATCAAAGATGTGCATCTTCTGGCTGAACCTGTGGCACAGCGACCTATCCAGGTCACTTTCCACATAGTCCCACCTGAAGTCTCAGATGTCGCTCTATGCACTTTACTCAGCAAATTTGGCCGAGTGGTTGGACCAATAACGACCCTTTCGGCGGCGCCCAGAGATCCCGATGACAAATCCATTGCAGGGTTTCGTCGAAGTGCCCGTGTCATATTTCCGTCGGACGATCATCTGCTTGCGTGCCCGAAGATCCTAACCGTACGGTGTGGCCAGCAACGTCGGAGAATCGACGTCATTAGCTCCATGCACTGCACGCTTTGCCAAGGCGAAAACCATCTTCGCGTGCACTGCCACATCAAGTTCCACCGACTCCGACTGGCGCTCCTACAGGTACTGTTCCTACCTCGAAGCGTACTACACCATCTACTTCAGCACAGCAGGCCTCGGAGCCAAGATATGATGAAAAAAGTCCGCTTACAGACGTTGGTCAACGCAACGCTCCAACAGCCGCTTCCTCTTTTTCACTAGAGGACTTTCCTACAATTGCCTCCTCACTCCCGCAACGTCGTCGCTCCACCACTGAGTCACTTTCAGAGGGTTTACAACCAGCTATTACCACTGGAACCTCCGAAACAGCTGATGTGGAGTCCGTTGGTCCAGAGACGCAGTGTGAGGATGAGACGACCGAGCCTCCACTGAAGCGCCGCGGCTCTGGCCGCAGCAGGCGAGTAGCGAAGGAGCAAAACTCTACTTCACCTCGTTCAACCTCCCTCTCCAGCAGTTCTCCTCGACACACCTCGCCAGCCGAAGTCTCCTTTCCCACGGTCGAAGAGTTAGCTGCATTTCTCCAGACAGCCAATATACCTCCCGTACCACTCTCATACATTGATCTCCATACATACTTAACGAATCTGACAAGCTACGCAATAGCGCGTGCTTTAGCAGTCAAGAATTGATCGCTTCGCCAACTTGTGCCGGAGCAGATCTTCAATGTGCCGCATTTCTGCCGCCAGAATGTTCCCACCCATCCGTGGGCACAAATTTTCTATAATCATCTCAAGTCTTTTCCTCCAGCTCTGAAAGATATTCAGCTAGAGGCAAGGAACTCCACAATTCAAGATCGTGTCACTTAATTGCAGGGGACTTGCCTATCCCCTCAGCAACTCTCTAGCATATGAAGACCTCAACCCGTTGGGGGCTGATATACTCCTCCTTCAAGAGACAAATTGCAAACCATCTGCCGTCTATTCTCGATGGCGCCAGTGGAACTTTGTGTTTCATCACGCCTATGGACTAACATCTCATAGGGGTCTTGCCATCGGCATTAGTCATACTCTCAATTCTATTATCACATCCCTCTCTGTGCGAAATATTTGTCGAAATCTCTTACAGCATGCATCCTTTACCATCGCGTCTTCCAGATATCATCTATTCCATATCTATATTCCAAGCAATATAACACATTTATGAGTTCTCTTCACGCGTCTTCGCAGAGCACTCGACCGTATCCCACCGTCTGACCATGTTCTCGTTGGTGGGGATTTTAACTGTACCTTGGATCCTCTTCTGGATAGGTCTTCTACAAATAGAGAGCGCCGCCATGCCCTGGCGAACCTGCTCCAGACAGTTGTCACGAACAACGCTCTTCATGATGTACATCGGCATATTCATCCATGGTGGACTAATTACACTTGGCGCTCCTCTCATGCGCAAAATCCTTTTTAGCCCGCCTTGACAGGTTTTATGCCTGTAGTACTCTACTTCCTGCCGTGACAGAATCGAGTGTGCATCCCACGGCCTCATCTGACCACTGCGCCATTGCCATCATAGTTCATACTGCACCATTCAAACCCAGGATAATTAGCCCGTGGACATTTGATGATGCACTTCTCTCCGACCCGGCATTCTGCTCTTCGGTCCGGTCATTCCTGATTGACAGACGACCGCAGCTTCAATCTGCACTCTGCGGATTAAATTCTTGGTTGGAGATCAAGCAACAGCTCGTTCTGCATGTCCGAAACTACTCTTTCCAACTAAAGACACTCCAGAACATGCGCCTAGACTATGTTCGTTCAATGCTATCCATGCTCAGTCTCAGTGATCCTCTCTTCTCCTCCTTTCAAGAAGAGCTTCGATCCCTTTTCACTCCTCTGGCGCAGCAAGCTCTCCGCCGACTTCGTTTGCAACACCTGACGCCGGATGCTCACAACTATGAGTTCCTGACGTCGGTGGAAAACACCCGACGAGCTTCGTCCATACTTCATCATCTACGCCTTTCTTCTGGAGAGGTATCAGATGAGCCGATTGCCCTTTGTTCCCATGTCCGTCAGTACTTCTCCATGAAGTTCAGTGAACCTCCTCAACCATCCTCTGCAGCAATGGATTCTCTCCTTTCTAATCTACCTCAGGTTCCTCCCCCCTCCCATCTCGCTTCTTCTCTACTCCTTTCCCCCACGCCCTCTGAACTAAACACTACATTTTTTCTCTGAATTCTAGTGCCGCTCCGGGTCCGGACGGCCTAACCTTTAGCTTTTATAAAACTTTTCTGCCTCTTCTTCTTCGGCTTCTCCTATCCGCTTTCTCTGCTGCCTTTACTTACTCTCCTCTCCCGAGGGGATTCACAAATGCATACGTTGTCCCTTTCCCCAAAAAAGGTGAACTCCTTGACTTGGTGAACTGGCGCCCAATTTCCCTACTGAATCTCGACTACTAACTTTATACCAAGCTTCTTTCACAACGACTAAATCCTATATTCACTTACATCCTCTCCCCTAACCAGACTTACAGAGTTCCCGGCCGTTCCCTATCTCACAACATCCATCTCCTGACTGATCTAATTCACCTTGCGCGCTCCCGCTCTGAACCCCTCGCCCTCCTCTCCTTAGACCAAAAGTCCGCCTTTGATAATATCTCCCACACTTATCTCTCCGCCACACTTCTCCGATTTGGATTTCCATCTCCGTTTATTTCTCTCCTCACCTCCCTCTACCAGGACGCCAGTTTCCAGGTCAAGTTGCCCACCTTTCTTACAGCACCAATCCTCTTCCGCCGTGGAGTGAGGCAAGGCTGCCCACCTTTCTTACAGCACCAATCCTCTTCCGCCGTGGAGTGAGGCAAGGCTGCCCACTCTCCGGTCAACTTTTCGCTATAGCCTTAGAACCTTTTCTCCGCTCCGTTCAACGCTCCTTTCAAGCCACCCTGCCGCCACTCATCGCCCGCACGAGACACCATGTCACCACTTCCGTGGCGTATGCAGACGAGGTTACCTTCTGTATACGCCTGGATTCACAGTTCTCTTTGCTCCAAAGTCTTTTCGCCGATTACGCCTCCTGCTCCGGAGCTGCGATTAATACAACCAAAAGCACAGGCCTGTGGTGCGGCTCATGGGTTGACCGTTTGGATTCCCCATGGGGAGCGCACTGGTCTTCAGCCTCTCAACGTTTCCTTGGCGTACATCTTGGCGTCCCAGGTGAAGCCTCCAGCACAACGTGGAATACCATCCAGCCACGTCTTCATCGGTCAACTGCGTTTTGGCGAAAAGCGCAGTTCTGCACCTCATATTTTCAACGTGCACGTCTTGCGCAAACCTATCTTCTCTCCATGTGCACACATTCCTGGCTTGCTACTAAATCCCCACGTCTTCGTCTCAATGATATCACTCGCTGCTTTACCTCAGTTATCTGGACCGGACACCACTGGCTCAGTGCCCCCAAGCTCAGCCTTCCTCCTGACCAAGGTGGCATTGGCCTAATTGATACACGACTGTACTATCAAGCTCTCCGGATTACTTCGTTCCTCCGTCTTCATACCTCACCTGTTGCCGACGCCGTTACCGCAAGGAATGTCATCACCTCTTCGAGCAACACTAATTTCACTTTCACTTCTTTCATTCTAATGGACCTCCATACTACCACTCACTCTCGCCTTCCTTATGCCTTACGGGAGACTCCTACCTTTCTCCGCTCTCTCCCGCTCACTCGATCCCCACTAGATTCCACCACTGAACTCCTTGCCGAAACCCTGGTCTTCTGCTCTCTTCTTCACCCCCTCATCTTTCTTGCTTCGCCTATCCTTCTTGGATCCGAGTCGGAGTTGTAACCGTCAAAGACCTTGTAACCTCAGATCTGTCCTGGCGACCCTACGCCAGCCTCCCACCCACCTTTCTACTTTCACCCTCCTCTCTCTCAGTCTATGACTCCCTACTTTCTTTTATCATTGCTAAGTTTCCTCATGTCGCAACCACCACCGGCCTGACCTTTGTTCCTTCCGCCTCCCTCCCCTTCTTTTCTTTCTTTCAGTCGGCAGATCTACACTTCCACTATCCTCTCTTTCAACCTCAATTCTCTATCGGTTACTTTTAAAATCCCACTCTCTTTCTCCCCTTCACATCCCTGATGTCTCCCAATCCTCTCTCACCGCTGTCTGGTCTGCCATCCTTTCTCCTCTTTCAGCTCCTCTTGAAATAAACACTCACTGGCTCTTTCTCCACCGCCGTCTTCCCGTTCCATCCATCCTCCACCGCATGACCATTCTTGACTCACCTCTTTGCCCCTTCTGTGCTCAAGAAGCTGATGTCTCTCACGTTTATCTACATTGTGTCATCCTCCTTCCACTACTCCATCTTGCATTTTCCATTGCTCAACGTTCAGCCACAACAGATCTTCCTTTCGATGCCTATAAGACACTCCTCCTGCAGGTCTCTCCGCCAGTCAAGCTTCCACCCATCTGCTCATATATTTTCATCCTGGTGAAACATGTCATTTACGTATTTCATCAGCGCTGCCGAGATATCTCATCTCCTTATACCATCCACCAAGCTTCTGTGAAACTACTGTGCCACTTTCGGGAGCGTCTCCTCTCAAGACTTCGTCTAGAGAACCTTGTGGCCGTTGCTTAACAGAGAGAACAACATTTCCGTTCCACCTGGTCTCCGGCCGCTTCCTGGTTCGCCGGCATGCCAGCGACGTTACAACTGACTGTCGGTAGTTTATAACCTTTTTGCTCCTAGCTCTGTTGAACTTCAGTTCAACGTGCATGCTCACCATTAGTTTTCGGAATCAAACTTCAACATATAGCTTATATCTTCTAACACATGTGAATATATATGCACCATACTGTACAAATGTTTATAGTCTTACTTGTTTTCTCTTTGATTATAATTTTTTCTACCAGTACTAAGACATCGTAATTCCGTTTGTCTTAGGTTTCACATTGTCTACTTTGTCATCTACAGTTCTCCTTTTGTACAGTGCTTCATTATAATATTCTCGTTCTGTTATTTGTCAGCACTGTAATATACTTATACTTCGAGACGAAATGTTTCGACAATCTCTCTTACTGTTTTTGTGCAAAATGCCTGTACCTCTTACCACGAGGCTCTTTTGTGAATCAATACATCGTGCTGTATATAATGTACATAGAATTTTAGAGTTTGTATATTTTACCGTACAATATATGTACCAGGACGCCCATGTTCGCCTCCTGAACCCAACCTTGTTAATAAAATTGTGTTGAACTGAAGAAGCGTATATGCTCCAGCTTTGTCCGTCCGTCCGTCCTCACGATAACTCACGTAAAAGTGGTTCGATTTCGACGAAATTTTAGTATGAGGTAGGGGACCACCTGGGGACGAACCCTATTGAAAGTGGGCGAAACGGGGTCAAAGGTCAGGACATATGAGCGGGATCCATTCCATTGCTCTTATGCGTTATAACTTGGGTAAAAATGGTTCGATTTCGATGGACTTTTAGTAAGTGGTAAGGAACAACTTGGGAACGAACCCTGTTGAAAATGGGCGGAATGGGGTCAAAGGTCGGGACATAAAATCGGAATCCATTTCATTGCCTTTATGCGTTATAACATGCGTAAATATGGTTCGATTTCGATCAAATTTTAGTATGTGGTAGGGAACCACCTGGGAACGCAACCTATTGAAAATGGGCGAAATGGGGTCAAAGGTCAGGGCATAAAAGTGGAATCCATTCTATTGCCCTTATGCGTCATAACATGCGTAAATATGGTTCGATTTCGATGAAATTTTAGTATGTGGTAGGGAGCCACTGGAGACGAACCCTATTGAAAATGGGCGAAATGGGGTCAAAGGTCAGGGCATAAAACCGGGATTCATTCCATTGCCTTTTTGCGTCATAGCATGCGTAAATATGGTTCGATTTGGATGAAATTTTAGTATGTGGTAGGAAACCACCTGGGCAAGAACCCTCTTGAAAATGGGCGAAATGGGGTCAAAGGTCTGTCAGGACATAAAAGCGGGATTTGTTCCATTGCTCTTATGCGTCATAACTTGCGTAAAAATGGTTCGATTTCGATGAAATTTTAGTATGTGGTAGGAAGCCACTGGGGACGAACCCTATTGAAAATGGGCAAAATGGGGTCAAAGTTCAGGACACTGGAGTGGGAACCATTCCATTGCCCTTGTGCAATCATAACTTACCTAAAAATGTTTCGATTGCGACAAAACGTTATCATGTTGTTCCTGAGGTATAGTGAACCGGTTCTGTTGAATATCAACGAAATGGGGTCAAAGGTCATTGCACAGACACAAGATTTATTCCACAGCCATTATTCTCATAACTTGCTTAAAACTGCTTCTATTGCTACAAAACTTTAGTATGTTATTCTTGAGGTATACTGAACCGGTTCTGTTGAACATCGTCGAAATGGGGTCAAAGGTCAGGACACAGGAGCGAGATTTATTCCACAGCCATTATCCTCATAACTTGAGTAATAATTTCTGGTATGTTGGAAAGCGTATGATAATCAATGCATTGCATGATTTTACTAACTTGTTTAAAGGTACAGGAATCACCACGTGTCTCAACAATTTTATTGACAAAAGGTGTCGGTTAAGAGACATTACTTTAAGCTGTTAAGTTAATTATGAAAACAGTTTCGTACAATACATGATTGTACTGAAACCTCCAGTATCTGTAAGATTTGAAGCCGGAACCATTTGAAAGGTCTGTCAGAGAGGAGGATATCTCTGGATGAAATGAGTCCTTTCAACACTTACTCCAATAATCGCATCATGTGATAAAGACTTCTGAAGAAATAGTAGATGAAAAGTTTTCATGCTTCTAGAAACCAAAGCCTTTTAAGTGCTTACGTGAGAAATTTTCCTCATTATGTATTAGGGTGACAGCACAAGTGAAATCCTTGAGTAGTGTGAAAAATTACCATTTTCTTAAAAGAAAGTCGTGTCAAGTAATACTGAGGAATATTATAAAACGGATTTACTATCAAAACTCAGATATGGGGGAATCGGCACTAAAAATATTACAGATTAATGGTATTCCAAGAACGAAATCAGGAAACCAGTTAAACTTCTTGATTAAATATTACTCAGCGGTAATTTTGGTGTAACTGAAGGAACACTTTTGTTTAATATTGTGTGCATAAAAATCATAAAATGGTAAACGTAGGTCTTACACGCAAAATATTTACCAGAGTAATAAGTGGGTCATTTTCCCAATGTTGAAATTGTACATGTAGTTTATAAGAAAGAGCCGTATAGAAAAATGATTCGAGTACCATTGGTGTTTTTTTCAAACTGGGATTCCAACAAAAGTTAAAATTTGAAGAAACACTGCCTGTTGAGCATAAAAGAATTGCAGCAAATTATCAAACTATGTATGAGCTCTAATCTTAAACTACGCCAGAATTTTTTCGTATGAATTTCGGCTTACAGTTAAGTACTTGAGTTTTATTTCTATTTCATTTCCAGTTTTATTGACCCAAGATTTCTCCTGGAAATCGTATCAAGGTAAAAATGTATACCATATTATAAAAATTATGGCGACAATTTAAAATAATTTAAACGTTTGCCCTTACAGCAACATTCCTACTTTTTCCTTATGACGTACTGAAAACCCTGATTAATGAGTTGGTGTAACACATTTCAGCAACTTTGTTGATTCAAGAAAAACGGAATTAAATATCTCTGAGTGTGGACGTGTGAGGCGTATGCCTTTTTTAAAAGCAAAAAAACAAAACTGCGAAATGTTACACTTTTAAACAAACCAACACAACCTAGTAACCAAACATTTATAACTTATAAGTTTCCAGGGATTGTTATGAATTAACTAAGATCATATCTTTAATGAAAAGAACCATATTATAGCATTAATAAGATTTCACACAAATATACGTACTGTCGGAACAGCGTTCAGGTGATACACAAATTTCCCCATTGAGAACTGTGCCTGGAGGGCAGAAGCAACCAGCAACGCAATCATCAGAACAACTATCCGTAGCTAGCTGGTCACAAGTAAGTTGACAAGAAGGTCCACAATCATCCCATTTTAAGCCAGGTGGACAAGTAGGAGCTAAAAAGAAAAGGCGGTTTTATAGAAAACTATATGCAGCTGAAAAGGTATAACGTACACCGTAGCACACGGAGTATCAGGGTTATATAACCAGAAAGTTTCGTGGAAATTATTTAAATTTCATTTTGAGTAGGGTCAAAGCGACACAGGACAAAACAACAGTAGCATACTTTCTGATTTCACTGAAATGAAAATATATTTTTTGAGATAACTGAGATTCAAGATCTTCTTTAAGGAGTTAAATAAATACTAATTTTCAACCATAGAAAAATCCTTAAGGAAAAACGATTATAATTTATTACATTCTGTCCTGCATGAAAGTGCTTCTATTTCGTTTTATGTTGCTGACTACAAATACAAGAAAACAAATTTATTTGATCAAATCTCGCGAATTTAAATGAAACAATCTGCCCTATGTGTAATATTTTCCCCAGAAATAATATTTTACGCGAAAATATTATATAAAAAAGATTATGTAGTATTTTTAATATATGTAATTTTAACAGCATGTAAAATAGAAAATTTTAGGAAAAATTATATCAAGCATGAAATGAGGTGTTTCTTGGCTAATGTACAAATAAAAATACATATCAGAAACTCAGAGCACAAAAAGACAATTGATCCATAATAATCCTATACAAATGGTCACAGAAATTTCTGGAGTAATTCAACAGAGGAAGACTGCAATGATTTTTTTAAAATTTCCCAAGTCAGAAAAACACAAATATTAGATTTTTAGAATCCCTAAGTGCAGTGTGTTGAAAACGTATGCGCAAATGAAAAACAGTGGGTTGAACATCAGTGGCTCTGTCACCCTACGTAAGGAATAAATCTTGGCGAAAATATTTTAAATAAAAGAACATAAGGGGAACAAATACTAACTTTTAAAGACAGTTATAATAATTATTTTTGCATGAAAAAACATAATGCGTAATAATATGAAACAGCTGAATGCGATTCAATGAGTAATCTTTACTGCCAGAGTTTTTCTCTGCGTACAGGTAAGTGATTTGTTTTCAATTACAGTAAGGTTTTAGAATTTAAGTTTCAAACATTACTTACGATTAAGTTTCTGACTAATATTTGCAATTTATGTTTGAACTGATATATGCAATTTATGTTTGAACTGATATATGCAATTTATGTTTGAACTGATATATGCAATTTATGTTTGAACTGATATTTACAATTTATATTCCGACTGACACTAAAAATACTACAGTTTATTTCAGCGCTATACTGTCATATTATTTGAAATCTTTAATCAGTGCTTTCGTAAAAATTTCACGAAATTTTGTTCCTTAGGTCAGCACCATTCTGTTCCTTAGGTCAGCACCATTGTTTTTCTTAGGTCAGAACCATTCTGTTTGCATTTTGGACTGATATTTTAGTAAAGTAATAGTGCACGTCCGTTTGTACAATTTTACGAACCATTGAATGGTAGTTTTGTCATGCCATTGAATGGCATGGAAAAACTACATAAAACTCCAACAGAATAATGGAAAATTTCTGTTCCTAACGATATATTTTCTCTACCACAGGCTCACCCCTTGAGCCTAAGGTTCCTCGGCAGGTTCTGTCGCTGCTCAAGTCAAAAGAACAGGATATTGTGAAAGCGATTTTTTTTTCGTTTGGGGGTTTAACGGCCACCGTGAGCAACTCAGTGGGCTATAAGCAGTCGCCCGTCTCTAATGTAGGGCCACTGACTCCAGGGAAGGGAGAGAGCCAATGCCTTAAGACAAACACACTTGGACGAACGGTCATAAGCCAGCGCTCAAACCAATGCGCCACCGGGGCGGCCTGCTGATGTTATAAGCTTCAACGTTTCCAGTATAAAGCGCAAATCCTGGAGAAACCAAAATTTGGGAAGACGGGAAGCATCACTTGAATTTTTCAAAGACTGAAACTTTCGCAAAATAGCTAGAGCATCGTATTAAAAAGTTTGATAGAGAAAGAATCATTTTCCAATGATTAAGTAATGTTACGCTTTACAGGCAAAGAAACCATAATAGCCAATCAAGCCAGTTTCCCTTTATTGCGCGTTTCAGTTATTTTTGACATACTGGCATATGAAATTGCAAAATTGCTCCCATTTTTACAGTCTACAAATATTGGAACCTCTTTGAACAAATTAATTTGTACAGACACGAAACCATTTTACGGCGAAGCTTAATTTTCTTAACAAAACTCTTAATCTAATAAATATCAATCGTATATACCGGCATTACAGATATCTTTCTCAAACGATACTAATGTGACACCTTTTTCTACAATTAATTGGAAAACGACATATTCCTACAAATCATAAAAAATGGAGTGGGCTTATACAACTTTCTCCTTTACTATTTCCATCAAAAACTTTGCTTTGTGTACTGTTTTCTAAAAGTTATGAAACAGAAAAGTGTACCAGACGAATAGAAATATAAAAAAAGTTAAATAAATCAAACAGCGGAAGAAGTGAAAAACAGCACTGTTCCATACATAAACTCGTGAAGTTAACAAATTTCTCTAGAAATTTTGAAAACAAATGCTACTAAGAGCTTCAGTGCTAGGATTTAAAGGTACAAGCAACTCATTAGAAATATCTCAGAGGAAGCGTGATGGCGTGATCTGTTTGGAGAATGATCGCAAATTACCATAATGTACATCAAAGATACAATTATCAACATTCATTTATTAGTAGAATACATCAATCCACTTTAAAGGGAAAATGTTTAAAAAAAAAGGGACTGTATTTTTCTTAATTTTGAATAAAATAAAGAAAAACCGCTATAAATATTTATTCAAGTCGATCCTTGCGCGTTCTATATCCCAGAAGGTCTGTATGTAATGAGCTTTTTTGTCATAAAATCTATGAGTAATGATTTTGCTCTGTTAAATACATATCTCAAAAGAAATGGCGAACCAGTGGTCTGTAGATCGTACTGGTACAATTTAAGGTACAGTGGTCTGTAGATCGTACTGGTACAATTTAAGGTACAATTTAACATTTTTTTACGGTTTTCCAATACCATTGTTGAGCTAGTTTGTCTATTATGATATGTTGAAAAATAAATTTTTGTTAGCACTTTATTTATAATAAATATATATACCACAAGAGTGCTTGAACCTCCAACTGCGAAGTGGCACTGGTCCAATCTTTTTCTCGCATGCTTCTATGAGCGGCAGAAAACTGTCACATTTGCAGTAATGTTCTGAATTACTTTGTTTCTCAAGGCATTCGCATGTTGAGCTCAAACAGAATTCTATAAAAGTGTCTACTGACACTATTTCAGCACAAACTGTGAATGGGTCCTCTCTGTAGAAAGTAAACAATGCAGACACAAGTTAGCTGAATAGTTGCACATATTTTGTTGTAAATAACATAACATGCATTACATTAAATCTTTCACGCATGAAAACAGAAATCACGAGAAAGATGGCATAAAATTAGGTGAAATTCAAAGGTAGTCTGTCTCTTGGAAAAAAGTAATTGATTTCAAGAATCCAAAAGGATAGTTACAGGTTTGGTTACCCTGATGTTGGTCAGAGCTTCTCACGATAACAGTATCTTATGTCCACGCTGTAAAGACAACTTTTCAAAGTTTTTGAATTCAGTTTAAATAAAACTAAGTAATAAATTGCAAAAATTTAAGAAAAGTTCAGCCAGATATTATACATACTTACATCCATTACAATGGAACTGAAGTGCCTATTCATTTTACCAGAATTACACTCATATTATATCATTGAAAATGAACATTCATAGCTGCTGCAACTACGGCAAAACATTTGCAGATTAAAGGTATATTTAAGTAGTGTTGAAGCTGACAAAAATTCAACGCGAAATGCTAAAATTTAACATGCTTAAACAAAGCCATCATAAGTTTTAATATTTTATTTTATTGGAACTTGAAATGCACTACAATCTCAAAAACGCATTTCTTTTTATGGGAAGGTGAAATTCACTTAAGGTTTCAGAAATAATTTGATTAAAATAAATCAAGCAAACCAGTCGAGCCATTGTCTTTGTGAATTCAGGGACTGGGCTACTGTGGATGAAAAGTTTTTTTTTCCAAGTTTTAACCAAAATCACAGTAAAAAGAATGGTGAAATAAAAAATTTGTTCCTGCTTTTGTTTTTCAATTTCATAAATAACTAATTAGATATTTACTCGTTTAGATAGGTTTTAACAAACGTCATTTACCTTCGGCGCATTCCGCCTCATAAATTTCGCGTCTGCTAACATCCTCAAGTCTCATGTATTGGCAGAATTAATTGATTACCAGATGTAGCAGGTTTGGAGTTCGTTTATATGAAATACAACACCCTAGTGCATTGGTCAAATTTTGGTGACTGATATCTGAAAATAGTTAATGCTAAACGTATATTCTAAGCTGCATGAATTTTGACCTTAACAATACTAATAGAATGGCTAACGTTAATTATTTGTCTTAATCGTACATTACAGATACTTTTCGCATCGGGATTGCATGAGGAAGGTAGATTATTTACATCAGAAAACTACAAGACATGTCCTTTTTGCCGCCCCGGTGGCGGAGTGGTCTAAGCGCTGGCTTATGACCATTCATCTGAGAAGGGTTCGGATTCAAATCCCGGTGAGGCACGGATGATGTGTTTGTCTTACGGCACTGGTTCTTTCCCTTCCCTGGAACCAGTGGCCTTAAATTAGAGACAGGCGACTGTTTATAGCCCATTGAGTTGCTCACGGTGGTCGTTAAACCCCCAAACAAACAAAATAGAAAAAGACATGCCCTTTATCTTACACACAGGTGACGCACATGTCAAGACGACAAGCTGCAGCGATAAGCCTTGCCGTCGTAGTTCAGTCGGTATAACAGCCGCTCTGGAGTAGTAAGATGAGTATTCGAAAACCAGCACCAGCAGAAAATTATCACATTCGGGATAATATAACATTTCCATTGTGCAAATATGCATTTCACTGTCTACAGTGATGATTTTAAAGCTTTTGGAAATGCCGGAGAGGAGGTGACGTGAGGCCCCATCGCTATGAAGCTTGATACTGTCTTTCATTAACGTTAATGCTTTTATACATATGTGTTGTCATATATTTAATTATCAATAAACTTTTATTTGGGTCTATAGACACACATCTGAATTTCGTACTTTTTTTATTTTTAGCATAAGCGAAGTATCATTCACTTACCATGAGCTGATCGATAAATTTAAGATTTATTATAAAAAAAGAACACTCTCGTAAAAGATTTGTGGTTTATTTCCACAGTACGAAATTTCCTGCTGTTCTATGGGAATAGTGTATTATTTTAACACTAATTTATTAGTAAAGAACTGGCTCGTTTTATATAAAGCTATTTTTTACAGTGTAGTAATCATGTGATAGGACTCAGCATTATTTTTTTAAAAAGAGATCTGCTCATCTTCAAAGTAGGAAAAACGCTTTCAGGAATTTAAATGTGATGTGTAAACATGCCCAACTTCACCTAATTTGTTAGGTATAAATTTAAGCATTATGTGCGCATCAAAAAAATTGTCCCATCCAGAACAAATGCTATGCAGTAATAAATTATCCACTCATGGATTTGTGGTAATATCAGTACGTTGGGTGGCCACCTCTTGCGGCAATACAAACATTAATCCTGTTAGGAAGTGAATTAAAAAAAATCCCGATAATGTCCTTGCTTATAGTTCTTTAAATTTGGTGCACTTTTTCCTCAGCATCATCATGTTATGCGATGGAATAAGTTATGTTTTCTTACAGTTCATAACTTTCCACGTGTGCTCTGTAGGTGATAGATCCGGAAAACGTAGTCTCTCTGATACCTTAGGAAAAGCTGGCAGACTGTTCTGAGCAATGGCTTGGGGGTTTGGGATGTGGCGTTTAATATGCTGTGAAGGATCGGTTTGTACAAAAGGGCGAGAATGGTGTTCACATACCTCTGGGAGGTTAAATTATTCTCGATGGCTGTGAGAGATTACCGACTGTTGTAAAAGATGCAGCCCTACACCTGAATAGCTGCAGTGGGAGTTGTATGACACTGAAGGATACACGACGAGAGCTTTGCCGCTACATCACAGTGCGTCCACCAAAACTGGTGGAGTCTCATCATTGAAAGAAATATTTCGCCATTGGTCAATCCACAAAGTGCCGTCCCTGTGTCTGAGTGTTCATAGGCGTAGGTTTTTAGCTAGTCGTCTGAGTTGAATCCAGGTTCTTGTCCGTAATAATGCATGGGTGGTGTGCTTGTCTTACGCGGTGCTAGCTATCTCTCTCTTCGCTAGAATAAGTGGCTCTGAATCAAGAGCGGACAGCTATTTATATACACAGATTCTCATGGTGGTCGATAACCCCTGCCCTGTCCGAAAAAAAAAGAAAGAAAAATCCACGAAGCCTGTTTGCTGTACCACTTCAATGCGGCATACCTGTGGTTTTGAGTGGGCGGTATGCCGAGAAAAGCACACCTTCCTTGTATAGCAGCTTATTTTTTTATTTAATTGCAGGTTTAATGACAACCAGGAGCAGCTCAATGATCTATAAATAGAAGCCCGTTCCTACTGTGGAGCTATTGGTTCCAGGGAAGAGAGAGAGCCAATGCAGCGTAAGAGATGCACACAATACTTAACTCGGAATTTGAATCTAATCCCATCTCGGACCAAAGATTAGAGGACAGGGCCTTGTAGGCCACTTGAGCTGCTGGCTGGCAGCTTCTTGCAGTCGATGAATGGTGCTGTAGGATACCGACATGTACCATCCATGGTTGTGTAGATCGATACCTGTCAGGTTGTCGCGCTTCTCGTACTAACATCCATTCCGCGAATCTGCCTGTCATTCTGATCTGTAGTCACTCGAGGACAAACGGTAGTGATGACGTGAAGCAGCTTCCCATCTGGACTGCTGAAAGTAGCAGCAAACCGTTCGTGTTTCATTTTTCAGACGCTCTACAATTCATTGCGTAGATCACTGTGTTAAGCTCGCGGAGTTGATTAAATATCCGTCAAAGATGTGCAAAAGGTATAACTCCTTGATGGTAGCCAGATTGTCTACGCGGTTTGATTTTTAATTGGGAGTTTAACAACCACAATGAACAATTCAGTGAGCTATAAAGTAGAAATCCTGCTCCAATGTCTCCAGCCAGTGCCGTAAGACAAAGACAGCAATCCTGCCTCACCCGGGATTCGAACCACAGGCACATCTCGGACGAAAATTCAGAAGCCAGCGCTTAGATCACTGCGCCACCGGGGCGGCTACTCTGTCTTTTTCCCCCAACTTAAGAGATAATCTGTCAAGTTTATGAGTCAATGCAGTCTTCTTAGATAATAGTACAAAATCTGTCTTGAAGTACGAAAATGAATGAACAATAATTCAATCATATGACATCAATTTTCATTTTAAGGTTTTTAATGCTTTCGACGACACTCTTTCAGTTGATTCTCAAAGTAATTTTCTTCTTCTATTTCTTAGATAATTAATTCACACCTGTTTCTGAAAGTCTTCGTCAAGAAAATGTATCCTAAGTCCCATGTTACATGAGCGAATAAAAATTAACAAAAAAAAGTACATGGATTGCAAATGAAATAATTTATGTTATGTACTAGTTGAAATAATATGTTGATGCTCTCACATACCAGGATCTCCGCCTTATATTTTAAACGTTACAGCTTATAACATCCGCAGGCCACCCCAGTGGCGCAGTGGTCGTTGAACAGACAAGTCGCATTTTTTTCGGCTCCTGCGTAGAAGTCAACGTTCGTTTGTTTACTTGTTCTTTTTGTGGTATTTTGTCGTTTTGTGTTTTGGTTGCAGTGTTTCGTACCCTTGCTTCACGAGCAGTAAGGCTGAGTGCCGAGTGGGTGCTCATTTTTTGTTTTTGTTTTTCATTTTCGTGTGTCGTCAGTTACGAAGCATGAGTTTTGGTGGGCCAGTGGTCGAGAATGTCCACTACCACTGTGAATAAGTCACTGTCGTCTACAGCTGCTTCGTCGATTGCTGATATGTCTTCGCTTCTTAGTTCTGTGTCTTCTTCGGGGAATGTTGCGTCGACTACTGCTGCTGGACTTCAAGAGACTATGCTTCTGGCCACCCGTGTGCCGGCTGCGTCTAATATTCCTGGTTCTGCTAGTTCTACTTCAACGTCGTTCGCACAAGCTGTGGGAAGTACCTCATATATTTCTAGTGATTCTGCACCACATTTCAAACGTGTAGCTTCGGCGTTGAAAATAATTCTTCCAAGTGATTCACCGCAAGGTAAGCAATTGTCGTCTGCCTTATTATTAAGTGTTTTCATTCCTGCTTTGCGTGACACCCCTCCCCCAGTATCTGCATGTCGTGTCCAAGGTCGTTCCAGCCGAAAGCATTGTGTACATTATTCGCTTGGGTGGAGGGGTGGTTGTTCACTTCACCCACCAGCAAGCAGTAGATTTAATTATAGTTCATGGGGTTGATATTGGGTCCTTTCATCTACAACCTGTCTCTTCAGCCCAAAGACCAGTTACGGTGAATCTCTCTCCTATACCAACGGCTGTTCCAGATTCTCTGTTGATTGATGCCCTCAACACGATAGGTCGTGTTGTGGGAGTGACCACGATTCTTCCAGCTACAGCCCGTGATTCCCCCTGAAACATGTGCAGGGTGGGCGCCGCCAGTACCGGGTTATTTTCCCAACTTCTCAGTCAATTGCGGAACGCCCTGCAACTCTGGAATTAGTCACTGATACCCGGACGTACATTTTTAATCTTTTTGCAGGGGTTCAGTGCTTCCGCTGTAAAGGGGAAGGTCATCTTGCTTCTGCTTGTCCTCATGCTACTCCTGGTGCTAGATCTGATTCTTCATTAGCTACTACTTAGCTTTAATTGTACAGTTCCGGTGGCCGCTGCCCCTGCGGATGTTGTGCAGGCCGCTGAGGCACCTGCTCACATTCTACCTTCATCAATTTTGCCTGCTGTTTCTCCAGTCGTTCCTTCCCTCCCGGTTCCTGTCGTCGTACTGGATGGTTTGGAGCCCTCCAATGAGGATTTTTCATCGCTGGAAGTGTCTGCACCTAAATCACAGCGTAAGCGCCCCAGCTCACCTGGTGTTTCTACTCGCTCTTCCCGTTCGTCTCAACGTCTACGGTCCAAGAAACCAGCCCATTCTACCTCGGGTTCACCTAGCCATCATGAGCCAAATTCTTAATTACTAGTTTCGAACCGATTCGCATGTCTCCAGGATGATGATGTTATGGACACGATCGCCCCTGATCCTGATGACACTGCAATGGTTGACTCTGACGATGATTCTCCTTCTCCTACACTTCTTGACATTTCTGCTATGTTTGAAGAACTTGCGGGGCCTTTGCACCCTCTTACTATATCTGATCTGTATGCATTGACCACTCGCCCGCGTTAGGCGAAGTTGATCACACTACCTTTCATTAAGAGTAAGCTTCACTTGCTGCCTGAAATGATTGCACAGCTAAACCAGTTCCATGCATTTATAACTAATGTTACTTTGCCTGGCGGGACTGAGCAATATGTTCGACGTCTGGGCTACCTACTCAAGATTTTGAGGGCTGAACTGGAAGGCTGGATGCAACCTACCAGTGATGTCCTTGTTAACACTACTTAGGTTTAACTGTAGAGGGCTTGCGTCTTCTGCGGCGAATGCTTTGGTTTTCGAGGACGTTCGTTACCTGGGGGCTAATATCTTCCTTCTCCAGGAGACGAACTGTTCCTTGGATGCCGGGTGTTCCCGCTGGAGACACTGGCCGTACATTTTTTATCATAATTACCGGACCCATCTCAGGTCTGGTACCGCTACAGCATTTCATGTGCGTTTTCATTCTTCCCTTTCTGATCTTGTTGAGTTACAGAGTCAGCTGGGTTCTTTTCAACATATTTCTTTTTGTTTTTGTTCTAAACGTATTCATGTTTTCAATATCCATATTCCGCAATCTGCTACGGATGCAGAAACTCTCCTCCAACATCTTTCTTCTATCCTTTCGACCCTCCATCCAAATGATACAGTCATTGTTGCAGGCGATTTCAATTTCACTTTGCAACCCGGTTTTGACCGAGATGGTTCAACCGAAAGCCGTTCCGACCTTGTTTCCAATCTCACTCAACGCGATGTCAATTTTGATTTGATTGATGCATTCCGTTCCCTCCATCCCCGGTCCAAGGAATTTTCCTGGTTCCCCCCGGCTGCTTCACGCTGTGTCGCAGCACGCCTAGATAGATTCTATGTTTCCAGTTTTCTCCATTCATCTCTAGTTGAAGTTACTCATCATCCTTCCGTTTCGTCAGATCATCGCCCCGTTCTTTTAAAACTTTTTTTGCATTCTTCCTCTGTTCCCCCTTCCCCAGTCTGATCGCTGGACGATTCAGTTTTAACTGATCCTGTTTTCTGTGCTGAAATTCGCTCTATGATCTCGTCTTCTGTGCAACAACTTTCTTCGTCTGACGACCCAGTGGCTCTGTGGCTTTCCACGAAAATTTCGATTATTTGTTTCGCACGTCAGTTTTCTTTCTCTTCCCGTACTTCTCGCTTTCAAGATATTGATGTTCTCCGTCGTAAATTGCAGACTATTTCTCCTTCTGATCCTTCTTTTCCCGTGTTTCAAGCTCAACTTCGTCGTATTCTGTTTACTTTTGCTTCATCAGCCCTTACTCGTCTGAAATTCACTCACTTGCGGTTTCACGACGATCCCTTTTCTAGTTTGAAGTCCCTTGAGGAGTATCATGTTAAAAGCAACACAATTTCCTTTCTTTCACTACCTGACGGATCTACAGTTACCGACCCTTATCGTATCTGTGAACTTACCTTTTCCCATTATTCTGAACGTTTTCAACACCGACTCCTTTCTCCTGCAGATACCTCCCCTCTTCTTATGTCCTCCCTCAGGTTCCACATTGTTTTTTTTATTCTCTTGTTTCTCCTATCTCTCCTTCTGAAGTCCCCTCTGCAATTTCCAGTCTCAATGACCGTTCTTTCCTTGGCGCGGACGGTCTTCCGCTCTCATTTTATAAGAAGTTTCTTCCTTTGATCCTCCCGCTACTGGTTGCTTGTTTTAATGCCATTTTTACTTCTTCAAATTTTCAGTCTTCTGATTTCACTTTTGCTATTCTCCGTCTTATCCCCAAAACCGGAAATCTTAGTCTTTTTTCTAACTGGTGTTCTATCTCTATTCTTAATACTGACTACAAAACCTTTGCTAAAATTCTCGCTTTTTGCCTCAATCCCGTCTTGCAGCATTTAATCCACCCCGATCAAACTTACACTATTCCCTCCCGTTCGATTACTACCAACATTTCCACCATTCGCAACTTATATTTTCTTGCTTCCCATCTTTCCGAACCTCTCACAATTTTTAATATTGATCAGAAACAAGCTTTTGACTCCATTAATCACTCTTATCTTTTTGCTGTTCTTCGTCATTTTGGCTTTCCTACTCTTTTCTGCCAAGCTCTTATTAATCTTTACTTTCACTCTTCTTACTGTATTTGCACTTCCATATTCATGACAGCTACCATCCCCTTTGACAACGGGTTCCGGCAGGGTTGTCCCCTTTCGGGTCAATATTTTACGCTTGCATTTGAACCTCTCTTAATTTGTCTGCGTTCGCGTTTGTTTTCTGTGATTCCTCGCAGTATTGCTCCTACTCGTCACCACCGCATAGTGTTGTCTGCATATGCTGATGACCTCACTCTCTTTCTTCGCACTGAACGTTCTTTCGGTGTTGTCCTTTCCGCTTATCGTGAGTATGCTTCAATTTCCGGTTCCGAACATAATCTGTCTAAATCTGTCGGTCTGTGGGCCTGATCATGGGTGGCACACGGTGATCGCCCGTTGGTCATCCTCGATCATTAAACTTCTTGGTGTGTACGTTGGAAATCCCGTGGCGGTTGCTGATGCCACATGGATTCCTTTGGTTCAGCAGCTCAATCGCCGTCTTTCTCCTTTTTGTCGGTTCAAACCTTTTTTGTCCTTTTTTAGCAGAGCACATCTGGTTTCTTCCTTTCTTCTTCCCATTCTGACACATTCGTGGTTCGCTTATTTTCCCTCACCCATTTTTCTTCAATCCTCTCAACGTTTGATTACTGATTTCATCTGGAATAAAGTTCACTGGGTTCATCGTTCTACTCTCGTCCTTCCTCTGTCCTTTGGAGGTCTTGCCCTCCCAGAACTTTTTCAAAAATCTAATGCTATTCATCTTCAGACCTTTCTCCGTTCTTTTTCTCATCCTCAGATTTCATCGATTACTATTGTTGATACTTTACTTTTCCCTCGCAGTCCGTTTCTCACTCTCGCTACTTTTCTCCGTATGGATCTGTTCCCCCTCATTCCAGATCACTTTCCCGATACTTATCGCACCGTCTTTTCCCTCTGGCATTCCTTATGTCCCGTCCGTCTCCCACCTACCTCAACTAATGATCTGCTTGCGAAACCTCTCTTTTACTCTTCTGCACTCCGTTCTCCTCTTCACCGTACTTGTGCTTCTGCACCTGGTTCGCCAGTGGCGTGGTACAGGTATCCCAACTTGTAGATGCTTCTCTCCGCTGGAAGTCTCTTTCCCAAATCGACCCCTCTCTTGCTGACACTCCCTTACATCGCGCCCAGCTCCGGTTGCTTCATATTCAGCTTCAACGCCTTTACCCGTCCCTCGTGAATTCTTATGGGTTACTTGTTTCTTCTTCGGCGTCCCCTTGCCTTCCTTTTCAGGTTTATTTGAATGATGTTCCCTTTCTGGTGCATCAAGTTACTGCAAAACTCTTGTACCGCCACTTTCTTACTTATTTTAGATCACCTCTCGCTATTCCTTTTGTGCCACCTGATGAAACCTCTCAGACATGGATCGATTCACACACTTCTCTGGCTTCCCCAAAAGCTACTGATATTCATTGGCTCCAACTTCATTGTTGCTTGCTGACACCACGGACTCTTCATTGTTTTGGTCGCCTGTCTTCTTCCTTGTGTTTTTTCTGTTCAACGCTCGGTGATGTTCATCACGCATATGACTCCTGTTTAGTTTTACAGCCTCTTTTTTCATTGATGTTTGCTGTTCTCTCCAAGGTGTGTCCTTCCTTTCACTCTGTTTCACATTACTATTTTCTTCGCCGTCATTATCCTTCCGCTGCTGTTCACAATCCAGTTTCCGCGTTTTTAATTTTGCAGGCCAAACTGACTATTTATTTATACTATCATACCAGTGTTGATCGGCCTGCTCTTCGTCGATATCATCCTGCGAGAGTTTTTCTGTGCCGTAGGTTTCGTTCCTCGATCAAGTCTGTCATCCAACTTGAGTACGAGGTAGCTCTGGCCTGGCAGGCAGTTCCTGCTTTCTTCTCGATCTGGTCCCCCCACCTCCCATGGTTTCGGGTTGAGCATGGGTTGATTCAATTCGTTTCATCAGTTTTTTTTCTTGTTTTGGTTTTGGTGTACTGGTTTCTTCACTTTGTTTGTTTTTGCTTTTCCGGGTTGTTGTCTTGTCCTGTTTTTGATTGAGCTGCAGGGTTTTTTTCCTTGTATTCATTATTTTCCTCTTATCCTGTTGTTTTTCCTTTTAATTTTTTACCGTTTTCCTTTTCTTGTTTTTTTGATGGCCCTTTGGTAATGTTGTACTGTTTTGCTTCCTTGAGATTCCGGTCTTTTTGTTGTTTTTTCCCCTGTGCTTTGTTAGCTCATTCTACTGGTCGGTATATTATTTCTTGGATAGTGCTTTTCTATACTTTTCCTCTTACTAGCGGCCTCGGCCTCATTGTCTGAATTTTCTTGCCGTTTTGCGCCGTGATTGGATGTTTTACAGCTAGTTGCTTTGACTTTTTTCTGTTCGGAGTCCGTGGGCATTTGTGTTCCTGTGTTCTGTGTGTATTTTCTTACTGGTTCTTGGTGGTGCTGTGCAATCGGTTATTGTTTTTTGTGTCGGTATTTTTGTTGAGTTGTTTGTCTATGTATTATTGTGTGGTTGCTTTCTATGTTTTTGTCGGCCACAGTTGTTGGTCGACGCATTTCTTGTTGTTGTGTTTTGTTGTACTGGTTGGCCACCAATTGTTTGTGATCACTGTTATTGTTTAGTATAGTGTAATGCTTGTTGGGTGTTGTTGTTTTCCGTTGGGCTAGTCTGTGTTGTCTAGTTTTGCAAAATATTTTTGGCGTGTTGTGTTTCTTTTGTGCTTGTTTATGTGGTATTCCCGTGTTTTTGTAATTGCTTTTGCTTTTTGCACGTGTTTTGTTTAGTTGTTCGGATGGCGGCTGTCCTACTCGCTCTGCTCCTGTGTGAGGTTTTTTAATACTGTGATTGTATTTTACCTATACTGCTAATGTGATAATCTTGTGTTTTACTTGTTTGTGTATGTTCTATTTTCGTGTTTCAGTTGGCTCCGCAGTTTAGGGAGCCTTTTTTTCTCATTGCCTGTGTTTCATGTTCACTTGTTTTGCTTTTTTTTATGAACTTTGAATTACTTAGTGTGGCCCTGCTGGTCTCGTTGTGTTTTTTCATTGAGTACTCAGTCTTATCTATCGTTTTCTATACAGTGTGCTTCTCGTGTGTATCTTGTCTATTGGGTTACGTTGACCCAAAGAGTTGGTCAACGCACTATTTGCCTTGTGCTCATTTTTTTTACTGTGCCTCTTGTGTTTTTTTTCTTGACTGTATGCGACTACATGTGTAGTGAAGTTGTCATTTGGGGCAGTTTTGTCTTTGATTATGTTTTAAGTGCACTTTTTGTGTTTTCGTTTTTGTGTTTCTTTGCACTCAAGCTAGGGTCCTACGTCTTGCTTCGTGCTTCTCCTGTCCGGGTTTTTCCTGTAATATTTTATTTTTTCTCGGCCCAGCTTTCTGATGCCGTGCACGTCTGGACGTACATTGTGTTGTTTTCAATGTGTTATGGTGCTATGCGATCTTGTTTCCGCGTGATTCTCTGTATAGCGCCACGTCGGCTTTCGGGGTTTGTCAACGCGCGACTTCTTGTTTTGAGTATGAAATTTGAATTGCGTGCGATTTTTTTTGTGAACCTCGTGTGCCTCTTTGGCTACATTTATTTTGTGTTATGCGGCGGTTTTTCTTCTTATTATTCATGTATTCTTCCGTGCAGTGTTCCATCTGACATACATGCGTCGCTTCGTATTTCGTTTTTAGTTATAGCGGTTGGTTAACACCCCTCTTTATGTGCACGGTTTTTTGTTTTTTATGTTCTTCTTGTACTAATGTTTTGGCCGCTGCTGCATGTTTTCAGAAGTACAGTTTTGTTTCTCCTGTCAATGTCTTGCAGTGTCAGTCAATTTGTGTTGTGTTGTATTGTTGTGTTTTTTACCTGTCACTTTTGTGTTCGCGCTGCTATGTACTAGTCTTTGGAATGTGTTTTTCTTTTCTCCCTCTGGGGTTTGGGTTTTGTGATGTGTGTGTTTTCTGTTTTTGTTTTCGGTGTTCCTTTTTTATCTGTATATATTTTAACCTTGTTCTGATGTTACCAGTTTTCTTTCCTCCTTTCTTTTGTGTTGAGACTTCTTGGCCTCGTCTCTTTTAATACAGTCTCATGTGACTGAAGCGTATCACATGTACCTTGCTTTTAGACTAATAAAGGTTAATTTTGAAGGCAGTGGTCTGAGCGATTGTTTCTGATCATTCATCTGTGATGGGTACGGGTTCGAATCCCGGTGAAACATGGATGTTTTGTTTGTTTTACGACACTGGTTTTCTCCATTCCTTGGAACCAGTGGCCCTAAATTAGGGACGGGCGGCTGCTTATAGCCCATTGAGTGGTTCAAGGTGGTCGTTAAACCTCCAATCAAGAAAAAAACATCAGCAGCTGACGTTAAACTTTTACATTTGGAGGTTGCGCAGGCGCTGGAACACAGCAGGAAAAGCACGTGGTAATATGTTCATTTGTAAAGCAAAGAGGCAAAACAAGTTCATGTACCAATTATTTTCTTTTGTACATAATTTTTAAGTGTACATTAGCCAACAGACGGTATGATGCATAATGCATGATCACCAGCACATGTCTAAAGTCACAACTCGATTGTTTCCTAGTTCAGGGGCACCTCCTCAAAAGTCTTAAACAAAAGGAGAGTCGCGAAACAATGCTGGAACTGCGAACGAAGAATGTATATGATTTTTTCTTTGCATGCGTGCGTGACTTTGGAATACTGATGACCTAATGAATTCGTAATTCGTGACAATGGAAGAATGCTAATGAATTCGTGATTCGTGACAATGGAAGAAATATGAAAGATCATAAAACATGATTTTAAAGAGTATCTTTATTTCTGAAAACACCTCAGTCTGAATAAATTACGATGAAAAAAATTAAGTCCTCCTATAGAAAAAATAACTTATAATAAAACCCTGCAGAAAAATTAATTTTGAAGACACGAAGAAAAAAATCAATATCTTTATTTCACAAGATAAATAAGTGAAATAATATAAACATGACATATTCCATGCAGCATGCTGTTTTTTTCTGAAAACAGCATGCTGCATGGAATACTGATGACCTCCACAATAAAGTAATGTTGAAGACGCGAAGAAAATAAAGGTCTTAATTTTACAAGAAAAAAATGTGAACGACCATAAAACATGATTTTATAAATATCACAATATTTTAATATGCGTTGAATAATCGTGAAAAAATTTGTGAGTCTTCCTCAGGAAAAAAATAACTTATCATAAAACCCTACAGAAAAAACAATTTTGAAACGTGAAAAAAGAAGTATTTCCTTTCACTAGAAAAGGCATGATTGAACTCAAACTTTTTCGTAACAAATCGAAAAATTTTAAGTTCTCAAAGCCTAACGTAAACTTTTGAAAAATTACGAAGAAAAAAATACATTTTGTGCCTCTATAGAAAAATAAAATATAATAAGCCACTACGAAAACATTGTCGCAATATAAAAAAAGAAAGACCCCAAAATTTCGCAAGAGAAAACAAAAAACATGAACGAATGCAAATGTCATACAAAAAATCTCAGTTTCTTGAAACAACACGTTGCACAGAATAAATAACGAAGAAAAAGTAAGTCCTCCTGTATAGAGAAAATAAAGTGTAATGATCCCATGAAGGGAAAAAATAATTTCGAACACCCAAGGAAAATAAAACGAGCTTTCATTTTGCAAAATAAAAACATGAACACAAAATACGGTAGAAAACAATCTCAGTTACTGAAAACAACATGTTACATAGAATATTCATTAAGAAGAAAGTAGTAAGTCTTCCTACAGAAAAATGAAATATAATAAACTTTACAAAAAAGTAATGTTGAAGAAGTTAAGAAAATAAAGTTCTTCAGTTAATGCAAGAGAAAAATATGAACGAGCATAAATAGTATCGAAAGAAAATCTGAATTACTGAAAACCCGTTGGATAGAAAAAAGTTATTAAAAAAATATTTCATAGGTCCTCGTACTGAAAAATTAAATGATAAGAAATCCCTACGGAAAAAATAATTCTGAAACGTGAAAAATGTTCTTCATTTCGCAAGGAAAGTTATGAACCAAATTAAGCGCGTATTAATCAACTGGGAAGAAAGTTTAAGCACCACCTTACGTGTGAAAATTCTTGTAGGTATAAAATTATGTTTAGGACTATGACGAATAATACGTCATGAAATAAACAATAAGCTCCTATTTACAGAGAAATGAACTTCCATTTCAGAGTTAATGAATCCGAGACTTCCAGCATCTGGCCAGTAGCAATTCTCAATGATCGTGGTGAATGAATCACGTGCGTGGTTGTGAAAATCATGTATGGGCATGCTTGCAGGACCCATACGCCCTCCTTCCTATATTCGATCTTAAGACGGCCGACAGCAAGTCCTTCTAGCAGTTTTCCCCATTATGCGAACCACGTTTCTTAATCCCATTGACCACCCCAACCAAGTTCTCCGTAGCCCAAGCAGTAGAGAATTTGACTACCACGTGATCCGTCTGAGTTCGAATCCATCCAGTTTCACATCTACTTGCCGCCATTTTCGAAAATATATCCACGGTTTATAAAACATTTCCCGATTCCACTTACAATTAAATTTTCCACCCCGAAAACAGATTGAGAAATTACAAAATAAAAATGGCGCAGAAATTTCCCAGAATTAAAAGTGGTTTCGTGAACGTTGACAAGGTGGTGACGTCATGCAGTAAAAAAAATGGCGGTCAACGAGGACAAGGCCCAGCGTTGCCACCGGATGAAAACTTTCTTTCTCGACGTCCACAGGAAGCGCATCCGTGACGTCACTTTCGGAAGTTGACCACGCCCATTAGTAACGTCACTTCCGCCGCAAGAGTGGCCCTCTACTACTTATGTGATTGTATAATGACAAATTATTTACATTTTCAATACAGACAACATTAAGAAAGGAACAAGAACTCGTCACCAGTATAGATTTACTTACTATCTAATCTTTTCGGTATACAGAATCATTCAGCCTGTTTCCCAAGAAATAGACATTTTGTTCACGGGCTGTTTGTGTTTCAGTGACCAGTTTTCCTGTGACCAGCCTCCCTAGGGTTCCAGTGGTAGTCGGTGCAGTTAGAAAATTTGTTCAGTTGCCCTTTATAAACCATGAAAATCCACACGCGATCGGACTAGGAATTTTTATGTTTTATATTTTCGGGTTAATCTTCCCCCTCGCACGCACGCACGCACACGCACGCACACACACACACATACGCACGCACACACACATACGCACGTACATACACACGCTCTCTCTCTCTCTCTCTCTCTCTCTATTTCACACACACACACACAGCTGCAGCGATAGCTAGCATTTGCTGGCAGAGGATTTGTTGGTAAACCTTCAAATTTGCTTTCGATCAGAGTGGTAATTCTCTGTGTTCTGTAGGTTTTAGATTAAGACCCCTCCCACGGTAAACCAGGCGAATTTAACTAACTTTCAGCGCTGTGAACTGCCCCAGAAGAAAATCTGCGATTCAAGTTGTTACTTCTTGATGCCGTTCTTAATCATATTTCGTCTCCTGTGTAAAGCAAATTGACTTTTTAGAAAAATTCAGTAAGAGCAAGAAGACCTTCCTCGTTTCATGACGGTTATATAAGGCGGAATGGGGATTGTCGTGCTAACGGAAATTTCGTGTTTCCGTTTTACAGCCACTAACGGCTCTAATATAAAGGAAAACAGGCCGACCCCCAAGACAGAAAGGATAGAGTGGAAACACCCTTCATTCCCAGCAAAAAGGTAGTTCAGAAGTGTCCCTACTGTGCCAAAAATATCTTGCTAACCTTGCTTTGAGACACGCATCTGCCTGTTTCGGAAGGTCATCAAAACGCTCACAAACAGTTAACAATGCAACATACAGTATTCAACAATGCTCAAGAATAAGCTGAAACCTGCAGTTAACAACCAAATATGATTGTTGTCAAAATCTGTTCTTTTGCATTACGATACAACAGGTGCAACCATGGAGAGAATTCAAAACCTCAAGTGTGAGATCGCAGCCAGAAACCAAGCAATTTTCACTTCTTTGGGTTGCGTAAAGAAACACTGCATGGTCAGCAGTTTGGTAGTGATGAAGAGGTGAAAAAGTCGATGCATACATTCCTTCAGAGACAGACGAAAACCTACTTCTCTGATAGCATTAAAAAGTGCGTTGGACTGCAGGGAGACTACATTGCAAAATAGTGCTACAGTTATATGAGTTTCACTTTGTTCTTAGTAAATACAAAACGAAATTTTTATTAAATTTTCATTTACCCTGGCATAATTCTACTTTATTTTTAGTTTCCTGCTTAGGATTTTACCATTTTAACATTGGATAATTTTACCTTTGTACAAAAACATAAACCTTCAAATATTTTTTTCATTTAAGGAAAACAAAAAACAGTCTTAAATGATCTGCATAAAAATCTGTGCTACCTGAGTTCATTACAAATCTTCAAAGCCTTTGTCACAGTTTCCATAGGACAGATAAGGGGTTTGCAGCTATCACTTCCTTCAACAGCCCAACTGTCTCCAAACTCTTTACTTGTGAAAGCTTGGTTTCCATCGGGTTTCGTTTGATCATCATTTTCCACACCGGAATAAAATCCACATAACCCAGCAACATTGTTCATTAGTTCGGGAGATATCTGGAAATTAGAAACATATAGTAAGGCCCTTCCATAAATTAGCTTTAGTTATCCATAGAAAAAATGACGGAAACAACTGCTGAAATCAAACAATTAAACCGAAAGAAAAATTTTACGCAGGCATTCTAGAAAAATATCTTATCGAGGAGATTTTCATGAGCATGAAAAATAGCAAAACGTTTGGTCACCTGCTTTGGCAAGGTTCAATAATGCAGCAATCCGAAAAAGATACAATGCTCCGTTGGCCGAATGGTCAGATACGCGGGCTTTTGATCAATCATCCCAGTCAGAATTCAGTTCGGGATCTGGACGAGGCATGAGCGTTGCGTTTGGCTTACGCCGTTTGTTTTACTCCTTTCGTATAGCCAGTGGCCCTAAATTAGGGAAGGGCTAATTTAGGGCCACTGCCCATTGGCCTAGTAGTCTTATATTCTTACGGGATTCGTTAAACCTCAAACAAGGAAAACGTACGTGGTTTAGTATTTATCTCACTGGTAAATACGTGTATCTAGTTACGAGAGAGTAAACTGTGTCGTAAATGATGTAGAAAAATATAATAAACGGTATACAGCATTTGCAATCAAGAAAACATTCTGAGTTAAAATGGCCATTTCCTGATGAAAGACAAAAAGTTTACAAAACCACGTCTTGCAAGTAGTAATGTCAACTGGAAATTGCAAGTAATTTACACTTCTTGTCTGTGGTCACGTAATTGTACGCATTAATACAATCCACGTAGCCGTTTTAGTTATCAGAGGGGACCTGCTGTCGCAAAATGGCACCGCATAAGGCGATGCCAGGTTGTGAGCAGTGTGCTGATCGTGAACAACAGCAGGATCTTTCATGTGGCTACGTCATCGCCGGATGTGAATTCGACGATCGTTAGCACTGGTGCAGAATTAGGATTCGTCGCTGAACTCGGCGTAGCGCCATTCTTCTTGCCACGCAGCTTTACTACACCACTCCAGTCTATCTCGACGATTCCCTGCGGTCAATGGCGTTTGACGCAATAGCTGCCAGGAATGCAGATCTGTCTCCGCCAATTTTCGATTCACAGTCCGAATCGTGACGGGGATGTCCATTGTCGTCACTGCAGCCCGTCGTCAGTTCTCTGCGGGAGCTAGTGGCGTGGCTCTCCAATCCCTGACGACGAATGCAAAGATCGATGCGTGCTGACAACCGCCTGACTGCAGCCGTCCCACTGTGCGACTGAGCTCGCCTTTTTGCAACCACTGTTGCTAACACCTGCCAACTTTTCTGGCATTCCGATGCATACGGGCCACGATTCAGCGAATCGATCTACTATTTTCACGTAGGACCTACGCCCGCTAGTAGGTCCTACGTGAAACGCATCCAGATAGTGGTGAGTTTGGCAATGGGGTCTACGAGGAATCTTTTGTCCTTAAATATGGTGTCGCAGCGCTCAGTACTCCTTTGTTTGGTTCCGTACGGACACGGCATGGCTTTGGCAGCTCTTGTTTTCTCTTTCATCTGTCGCATATCTCACGCAATTGGTTGCATGCGCGAATAATTTGCATATCCCAAATGCAGATTTCCACCGAAGAATCCGTTGTGCTCATGTCGCAAAAAGCTAACTGCTTTTACCGGGCACAGAAGGAAGACTTGCCGCACACATATATCCAAGGACCCCACGTGGTATTTTAGAATCGGGTAGTTTAACTTCTAACAATGACGATAGGCTGTGCAGCGAGGCTCTGAATGAAAAGAAGACTCATCAAGGATTGGAAAGTTGTGCAGGAAAGCACAACTGACATTTTAAGGCGGATTTTTTGTTTGTTTGTTTGGAGATTTTACTACCACCATGAGCAACTCGTTTGAAAAAATGCGGCAGCTCTTCCCTAACTGGGAGCCACTGGTTCAAGAGAAGCGAGATATTCAGTGCCGTAAGACAAACACAACATTAATATTTCTCCGGGTTTGAACCCGGACCCATCTCGAACGAATGGCCAGAAGACAGAGCTTAGATCACTGTACCGCCAGATTTTTTTTGATTGGAGGTTTAACGACCACCGTGAGCAACTCAATGGGTTATAAGCAGTCGTCCGTCCCTAATTTAGGGTCACTGGTTCCAGGAAAGGGAGGGAGCCAGTGCCGTAAGACAAACACAACATCCATGCTTGACCGGGATTCGAACCCGGAGGGGTCCCCTTACGGACGAATGATCAGAGGCCAGCGCCTTAGACCACTGCGCCACCGGAGCGGCGCACCGCCAGGTTTGCGGAGGAGTTATACTTCAAAGTAATTCAGTATTACACGTTTATAAGAATGTGATATCTATGACACAGGAAAAATCTCACATTTTAGATAACTGTTACTGTGAAAATGCAACTCCAGTGACATAATGGCAGTGTCAGAGCGGAAGCTACCCTAGCTCCCCTGGTGAAGAATCGAGGAATTATAAAACAAAAATAATCTAGTTGTCCGCAACTCTTCCTCCTAAGAAATCAGTAACAAAAGAAACAAAAATGTTAGAGGATTTCTAGAAACGACGCCAGCGCCTTTGATTGAAAATCGCAGAACAATGGAATAAAATTTCAAATTTTCAGAAAATCTTTTTTGGAGAAAAGTTGCAACTCATAAAATAATGCCAAAGACAAATTGTAATTTGTCTTTGGCGTTATTTCGTCACTTGTGTTTGCAAAAGACAGCAGCGCCTCTGGTGGAGTATCGCAAAACGAGGAAATCAAAATTTCGACTTTTAATTTACTGTTGAACTTCAGTATTTCACGTGGTTCAAAACAATAGAACTATAACACATGAAATATTTTTCATTTTTACTAACTATTCCTACGAACGTATTTACAACTCAAGGGATAATTGTACAGTCATAGTAGAAGCGACCCTAATTCTCCTGGTGGAGATTTGCGGGACTAAAAAATAAAATTATTCAGTTTTCCCTAATTCTTCCCACGAAAAAAGATTTCAACAAAAGAAACAATATCAGAGGCAGTATGGAAATTACTACAACGCATCTGAGGTGAGATGGAAAATCCCCATTTGGGAAAACCTTTCAGCATTAAAATGAGTAGCCATGACATAATGTTTGACTCAAACTGGAAACGACTCTACCGTTCCCATTACAGAATTCCGGAACTAGGAAGTAAGAATTCCAGTTTTTTGCACCCTTCGTGGTAGTGAAAAGTATCTCATAGTTCCAGAAACTCTTCCAACGGAAAAATTTATAACTACATGTAAGTAAATAGTTGCAAAGTTAGTCTACAAACACCCCAGTGCCATTAGTGTGATGTGTGGTGTGCGCAGAACTATGAAATGAAATTTCCAGTTTTCAGCAAAACTTTTGGCGGAAAAATCTGCAACTTAAGAAATAACACCAAAGTCAATCTGGCAAACAACCTAGCGTCTCTGATGTCTGCGAAGGACACCAGCGCCCCTGATGGAGGATTAAGGAACAAGGAAGAAAAATATCCGATTTTCGACAACCTCCTCTGCGGAAAATATTTATGTTATGAAATAATGGTAGTGTTCAATTGTAAACGATTCAGCACCCATGGTAGGTAATCGCGGAGCTATGAAATAAAATCTCCACTCTTCGCCAATTCTTCAGCCGAAAAACTGATATAACACAGGTAATAAAAATAGACTCCACCTGTAAACGACACTGGCGCCCTTAGTTGAGAGTGGGAAAGGAAAGTTCCAATTTTCGGCAACGCTTTCAACGAAAAATGTGTAGTTAAGGAAATAATAGCATTGCCAGTCTGGAAACGACACTAGTTACCCTGGCGGGAAATCCAAGAACTTTGAAAGGGAATATCCAGTTTTCGGCAAATTTTTTTGAAGAAAGATCATAAACAGACGAAATAACGCCAAAGTGAATCTATCAATCATCCTAGAGCGTCTTGTGTCCGCGAAGGACACCAGCTTCCCTGGTGGAAGATATCGGAAGAGGAAGTAAAACTTTCAATTTTCGACAGCTTTTTCTGTGTAATAATATGTGTATCATGAAATAACGTCAGAGCCCGATTACGAACGATCTAGCACCAGGAGTGGATAATCGCGGAACTATGAAATAAAAATCTCCGCTTTTTGGCAATTCTTCCGGCGATAAAATCACAACACCAAAAATAAAAGCAGTCTCCAAATGAAAAGGACTGTGGGAAATCGAGAAGTTAAGGCAAAACAAATTTCCAATTTTGTGCGACGCTTCGAACAAAAAATCTGCAACTAAGGAAGTAATTGCAATGTTAGTCTGAAACCAACACTAGGGCCTGTGATGGGGAATCGAAGAACTACAGAATGTAAATCTCCGCTTTTCGGTAATTTTTACTGCAAAAAAATTGTACCTCAAGAAATAATGGCAGCAACAGTTCGAGTTCAACATCAGCGAAAATGGTAGGAAATTTAAATGGTAGGAAATAAAGGCAAAAATTTTGATTTTCGGTAAACCTTCACGTGAGAAAATATGTAACTCAGTAATTTATTGCAAAGTCATATTATAAACAACGGCAGAGCCCTTTGTGAGAAATCGTCGATCTATGAAATAAAATTCTCCAGTTTTCCGTTTATCCAACAAATTTGCAATTCAAGAAGTACTTACATTTGGATCGTGGGGCACTTGATGGAAAATCGGAATCTATAATATCCCAAATTTCCAGTTTTACACAAATCTTCCGAAGGAAAATCGGGAATTAAAGAAATAATATCAGATTAAACTTCCAATCGCCCAGTGGAGAATCAAGAACAAAAAAAAATAATAATAAAAACTGAACTTTTTGACATCATTTCGTGAGCAAAAACTTGCTACACGGGAAATCATGGTTTAGTCAAATTATAAACGACAGGGGCTCCCCTGGTTAAAAATCGTGCAATTAAGAATAAAATAAATTTTTGTCTACACTTCCTGCTGAAACTTTCGCAAATGATGCAAATGAGAGGAAAATACCTCGTAAAATAATGGATGCATAATATTCGAAGCAACTAGCGCGCGTGGCGCAATTTCACGGAACAGATGAGGAATAAAAATCTTAATTTTTGGTAGCCATGTTTGAGGAAAAACATATAACTGAAGTAATAACGCCAAACTTAAATTGGTAACGTCTCTCACGCTCTTTGTGGAGAATGCGAAACTGAGATAAAAAAATATTTTAGTCAACTTTTCCTTCAAAACAGTATAAAATGTACCTGAGGATATAGATTCAGTTTGCGAAAGACACCAGCGCCCTTGGTCGTGTATTACGGAACAAAGAATTCAGAAAATTGCAATGTTCGGCAACTCTTCCTAGGGGTTGGTCTGGTTTGAACGTGCAGCTCTTTCCCGCATCTCAAGAAATAACTACACGCTCAAACCATAAATGATCCGAACGCTTCTGGAATAGAGTTGCAGATCTATAAAATAAAAAAAAACTTTTTTCTTCGGTAAATCTCTCTGCGAAAAATTTACTACTTGGGAGTTCATGGCAGAGCAAGCTCGAAACGACCCAGCCGCCGCTGTTAGATAATCACGGAGCTAGATTTACCCAAGAATAACTTTGGAATCGTGGTGATGACAAAAATTAAGTGTAAAACATTTCGCACGTCTACAGCACTTCCTCCTCCAAAGTTATTTGATGTAATTTGCGCAGGCGACTCGAAGTGTATTAAAAGGAAGAAGTTTTCGCAACATCTGCTTTCGTTGAGTCATTTAATTTAAATGAACGTCATACATTGTACTCTATTACAATATCTGCGAGAGAGGGGAAGGGTGGTGAGCGAATTTTCGTCAAATAAAAGTCCTTTGCGTCTTTAAACCAGGAGCGGCGTTATTTCTAGTAACAAACCAACGAGATAAATGTAACTGAGCGTTATTCCTGGTGCTGCATTTTTCTCTGAAAATACAGTATATTCAGTACATCAGATTTGCCTTATACAATATGATTTGCAGAAAGGTCACAATAATAATAGAGAAATACCTATTTTTTCACGGAAGATGGAGCAAAATCTCAAAAAGACATTATGCAACTAAATGACCCAAGCTCCTTGGGTATATCTCAAAATCTTAGGACAAAAAATGTGGAAGTATAAAAAAAAACAGGATATGGTACGCAGTTACACGCATGCCTTCAAAGAAGGAAGTCTTGCTGAAATCTAGATATCTTTGATGCCATAGTTCCATGACATCCCACAAGGGGCTTTTCCCAGATTGGCTCTGACATTATTTCCTAAGCAGCATTTTCTTTTACATGAAGAGTTGAAGAAAAGTTTTGTCTCATTCGGCGGTTCTCCATTAGAAGAGCTGATAGCTACACTATACTAAATATACCAATATCTGCTGAGTTGCAAACCATTCCAGAATAACGGTTAGCAAAAATACGAATTTTCATTATGTATATTCCAGCGCCAGCGCCCTTTGTGGAGAATTTTCTTTCTGATTATCCACAAGGGGCGCTGTAGCTTTTCCCAGATTGACACTTCCACAATTTGCAGAAATTCATTTTTTTCTCGAACGAGCTGCTGGAAATTGTAGTTTTATTTCGTAGTTCCTCGATCATCAGATTGAGTAAATACGGAATAAAATTACCAGGGGCACTGTAACCATTTCTAGACTGACACTCCCACTATTTCACAAATTTCAATTTTTTCCAAAGTAGGAATGGATGTTATTTGGAATTTCATTTCTTAGTTCCGCTATTCTCGAACATAGGGTGCTGTAGTCTTCCCAGGCTGACAGTCCGACTATTTGCAGAGTTCCGAATTTTTATTCGCAGTAGAAGATGCCCTGTTTTGAAAATTTGGTTCTTACTTCCGCGCTTCGCCTCCAGGGGGCTTTAATTGTTCCCAGACTTTTATGTTCACCCAAGTTAAAAAAATTTAACAAAAAACGGTGTTGTACTTTGGAATTTTATTTTTAGTTTTTCCATTCTCCACCAGGGGTGCTGTAGTCATTTCTAGACTCGCAATCTCACTATTTATATAGTTTCTATTTTTTTCGAAGCACGAGTTCCTCTAGTTTGGAATTTTAATTTTTAGTTCTACGACTTTTCAGCAGGAGCGTTGTTATCGTTTCCAGACTGCACCTCCCTATATTTCCCCAGTTGCGATTGTTTTCCGCACAAAGCGCTGCCGTATAGTATGATTTTACTTCCTGGTTCCGAAGTTATCCACTAAAGACACTGTTGTCGTTCCCGGCCTGATATTCCAAATATTTCCAGTGTTTCAAATGTGTTCTCCCTGGACTGTTTGCTACTCTTTCCCGAGCTCCAATTTTTTTCACATAAAGTGTTGCCGAAAATGGCAATTTTAAATTTTTTATCTGCGCAATTCTCCACCAGGTGCGCTGTAGTTGATACCCACACTATTTCCGGAGTTTCAAATTTTTTCGCAGAATGAAATAACATCTTTTTACAGTATTAGTTATTTTTCAGTTCCTCGATTCTCCACTAGGGCGCGCTCTAGTCATTTTCAGACTGACTTTCTCACTATTTCTACATTTTTTTTTTTCGCGTACGAGTTACTGTAATTTATAATTTTATTTCTGAGTTCTGCAATTTCCCACCAGAAGCGGTGTAATCGTTCCCAAACTGTTTGTCTAATTGCTGCCTTATAGTTGCAAAGGCTTTCACCACAAAGAGCTGCCAATTAGGGACGTTTTTATTTCCCAGTTCCGCAATTCTCCACTTGGGGCGCTACAATTGTTTTCAGATGGATAATTTTGCTGTTTTCAGAGTTTCAATTTTTTTTTCGCAATACTTGTTTCCATAATTTGGAATTTTATGTTTTTACTTCATCGATTCCCCTTCAAGGGGAGTTGTCGTTTCTAAACTGACCACCCATTATTTCTAGATTCTCCATTTTTTTTTACAATACGATTTTTGTAGTTTTTTTTCTTAGTTGCCCAATTCTCCATTATGGGGTGTGAGAGTCGTCCGAAATTGATACCCTCGCTATTTCTAGAGTTTCAAATTTTTTTCGCAGCATGAGTTTCATTAATTCGGAATTTCATGTCTTAGTTCTGCGACTTTTCCCAAAAGGCGCTGTAGTCGTCCCCCCACGCAGAGGGATTCTCCTATCATTTTCCGAATCGCAAAAGTTTTTCGCACAAAGAGCAGCCGAATAGTGTAATTTTTATTTCCTAATTCCTCAACTGTACACCACTGGCGCTGTGATCGCTCCCAGACAGACACTCCCACTATTTCCAGAATTTCAACCTTACCTTTATTTTCGCAGTACGTGTTGCCGTAATTTGAAATTTTAATTTTTAGTTCCGTGATTTCCCACTAGAGGAGCTGCTGTTGTCCTCAGACTGACCTGCCCATTGTTTCCGAAGTCCCATTTTTTTGTTTTCACAAAGAGCTGCAGAGAAATGAAATTTTTATTTCTTAGTTACGCGATTCTCCACCAGGGGCTCTATGGTCGTTCCCCGACTGTCACTATTCCAGTTTGCAGATTTTTTAAAAGGAAGACTCGCCAAAAATTGGAATTATCATGTTATATTTCAGTCTTACTCCCACTCTCCTCCCTTCAGGGGTGCTGGGTTTGTTTCTGATTCCTCATTGGGTTCTGCGTTAGGATTTTGACCTTAGCAAGAAGTGTCTAAAAATTGGAAGATTTTTTCTGAATACTTCCTCTCGTATCCACCAGTGTCGCTCGAGTCGACAAAAACCGGACTGGATCTGCTACGTATCTTTCCCGATTTCGACAGCTAACGCCAGAAAATCTGTGAATCTGCAAATCTCTTACGTACTTCACTGTTTGTCTGGGAAGTTGTACAGAGAAGCCTACCGATTGGGAATGTGGTATTGAGCATGTACACAGTCGTATCAGAATAATATGACCACTTCCGGAATCGCAGTGTACCCTATAAGGCGAGTCATATAGTGCTCGTGACAAGGTCGAGCACAAGGAGATATAAGCGGTAACTCAGGACAGATGAGCTATACTGTGTCACGTGAGCACAATGAGCAGAGAGCCGCCCCGGTGGCGCAGTGGTCTAAGCGATGGCTTCTGATCATTCGTCCGAAAGGGGTCCGGGTTCGAATCCCGGTGAGGCATGGATGTTGTGTTTGTCTTACGGCACTGGCTCTCTCCTTTCCCTGGAACCAGTAGCCCTAACTTAGGGACGGGCGAATGCTTATAGCCCATTGAGTTGCTCACAGTGGTCATTAAACAGCCAATCAAAAACACAAAAAAAAACAATGGGCAGAGATGGGAAGAATCACAATGGCGATTTGACGGACTTGCAAGAAAGAATGATCATCAGCTACCGCGCCAAGACTGGAGGCACCTCAGAAACAGCAGACTTCGTGGGCTGTTCGAGAGGTGCTGTAGTAAGGGTGTACCAAGAATAGACCACCGGCACACCGAGTACATCCCGACGTCATAACTAAAGAGCCCCAAAGGCCATCGTCTCTAGAGAAGAACGTCGCCTCCGTCGACTGGAAAAGGGCAACCGACGCACAACAGTGCAGCAATTGGCCTCGCAAATGAACGCTGGGGCACTTAGGTACGTGTCCCCGATAACAGTAGAGCGAAACCTGTTAAGCATAGGTCTCCGGAGTCGACGCTGTGTCAAGGCACCTGTGTTAACCCAGGTCCATCGGCAACAACGCCTGCAGTTCGCATGGGACTACCGTCATTGGACAGTCGAAGAGTGGAAAAAGGTTACCTTCTCCGACGAATCAAGGTTTCTACTCCACAGAAACGACGGACGGTGGCACATAAGGCGTCGGACACACGAGAACCAACACTGGGACACGCTTGTCGGTCCAGTACAGGCCGGCTGTGGCATTGTGCATGTCTCGGGGATGTTTTCCTGGTATGACCTGGGACCGCTGGCACCACTGGATGGGTTCTGAACCCCAATGGCTACCTGTTCATCCTTACTTACCACATGCATCCCTTCATGTTGGACGTTTACCCTGGTGGTGATGGTGTCTACCAACAAGACAATGCGCCCTGCCATATGATTAAGGGGGTGCGTGACCGGTTCTAGGAACACGACAGCGATGCCTCCGTTCTCCCTTGGCCGGCGAAATCGTGCGACCTCAATCCCATAGAGCACTTGTGGGACTATTTGGATCAACAGGTTCGACGTGCCGACCCACAACCGCGTCTTTTCCGGGACCTCCGTGCTCTGCTGCAGTCCGAATGGACACGTGCGGCTAGGGCAACCTTCCACGGCCTCATTGCGTCTATGCCACGCCGTCTCGCCGCTGTCATCCGTGCCATGGGTTGTTATTTCCATTATTAGGCAGGTGGTCATATTATTCTGATACGACCGTGTAATTTTCACATGACTTTCAGAATCACGGAATTGAGGTGAGTACGGGAGATGTTTGACCGTTTCCCGATGGGAAGTGTTTGACTGTCTCCCTATAAGAGTATAAGAGGTGTTTGACTGTTTCCCGGCGAAAGGAGCTCGATTTTTGGCATGAGCACAATTGATTCTTCGGTGGAAATCATAGACCCTTTAAATGGGATTTTTCCAATACGTTTTTGGAATTTTTGAAGCAAATGTAATTTTTTTAACCAAAAATATAGCATATAACTGACAATCTCAGTTTTTGTTTTACGTATTTTTAAAGTTTTCGCTGTAATATAAATTTTGATACCAAACGTTACTCATAAATTAGAGTACTAAATGTAGAAATACATTTGTAATACCACAAATCGCCAGAATCTACAGTAATGATAATCACTATGCCAAAAGTAAGGGATAAAAGACTGTGTGACGTACCTGCCAGCTGGACGAATACGACATAAAGGCAGATAGGAGTCAGAACGAACGTCTGCGTAGCTCAGTTGGTAGAGCAACTTGTTCCGGAATAAGCGGACTCGGGTTCGATTCCCGGCGTAGACCAAAAATGATGGAGAAATTTACTTCGTTATAATGGCGCCCGAACTATCCAGATGACCCGACCGTTCAAAATCTAGCAATGGTGTGATGTTATTTCCACACCGCGAGATAGGAAAAATCAGAGAATCTCTTCTCCAGCGCTTCGAAAAATAAATGTGTGTGACGATGCATTTCACACACCAGATTGCCTTGGAGTTCTCAAGTGCACGTTCTACAGTGGATGGCTGCCTGCAACGATTCATGGTCACGGCTGACCCGTGGGCCATGCCCCCGGCCCTCTTTCGGGGGGAGATGTGACGTACCTGCCAGCAGGACGAACACGACATAAAGGCACATAGGAGTCAGAATGAACGTCTGCGTAGCTCAGTTGGTAGAGCGACTTGTTCCGGAATAAGCGGACTCGGGTTCGATTCCCGGCGTAGACCAAAAATGACGGAGAAATTTACTTCGTTATAACTGTTTTAAGTTTTCAGGAAAACTAGGGTAGAAAAACAGTTGAAAAAAGGCACATTCTAAGTGCTCATAGGTTTGTAGCTACTACCATAATATTTGTTGATTTTTTAAACTAATATACACTGTCATTATAACAAAGCTCAATATTTTCTTCTTCATCATGTATTTTATAAGGTCTCACACTATTCTTTCCTTTTTCAGGCAAATTATTTTTCTTTATACACGTCTTTATTTTTGAAATTTTTAAGTCACAGCCCTTTTTGTATACGGAAACTTTTCTGAATGCGATATGTATTTAATACTGAAAAATCAATTCATAAATTCAATATGTTCTTACCCCAACCTTGAGATGAGCTCTTATATCATACACGATGGTCAAACCTCTCGTAGTAGATTTTATAATGACCTGATCGCCGACTTTCTCCATTGATATATTTAAAGACGGATTTTTATTTATGAGAACAAGTTGAGATGCTGTGTACTGATGACCATCGAAATTCACATCCAAGTCAGAGGTAACTTCAATGTCATGGCTTTCATATACAACCTGTAACCAGTGCTTGCATTCATTACTGCTAGAACAGTCCTTGTGTACTGCAAAGAATACAAGAAAAAAGTTTTACAATGAAACTCATCTCTTTGAATAAAAGGATAGAAAGGTACTAGCAGGAAATTAATGCCTTTGTAAATAGTTTGCAGTACTCGTAAATTATTCAAACAGCAAATTAAAATTAAATTATGAACCGTCGCAATTTACCTCTGACACTTCATATCTTGCTTCCCCATGTAACTATTTTTAACTCATGCATTTCAGCGATTGCCGATCCACATCAGCATTTGACGCTACAATGAAGTTTACGTCCCGTTAGTCCCGTAGAAGAGAGAGAGAGAAGGGTTTCCATAATAAAGAACATTACGTCTGTAACTTACCCCAAATTCGAAACCACACACAGCAAAATGACAAGCAATATTCTTCTGCTATGGACCACACACTTACGGAGTTCGAAAGAAATCTCAGATTTTCCTCTACATAAGACTTGTCTGAGAAGCTCGTGGACTGAGAGTACATGAACGATTAGCGTTACACAGTTGTACTTTCCCATAAGTAAGCATAATACGTCACACGTAATATTTTTATAGTCACCCCCAGAATTTCGTCTTTTTACAACAATTTCTGTTTTTACCGGAAGGCCATGAAGCTGTGGGAAGTTGCGTAAATGAAAACAGATAAAGACAATCAGCCACTCCACAAGCATCCAGTACTTGAGAAATAAAAAGTCGGGTTGACGCCGAAGGCCATTAGTGATGACATGGATGTGACATCTGGAAAGCAATGTCGTTTCCGATACCACTGTAAGAACTGGAGAGCGGAATTCAAACCAGGGATGTAGAGCCTGTGGAATACCTGACACGTGCACCACTTCTGAATTTGTTGAGAGTGTACATTATATGGTGATGAGTGATCTGCAAGTGAAAATTCAGCATATCCACGGTAGTGTGATCATCACACTCACAGAGCTTAGGCCGTGTAAAAGATCTCAGTACTGCGGCTCTCCCTTGAAGTTATCAAAAGTACTCGAGTAGTCACATTCCACGGCACTTTTCGGTGACTTCAAGCAGGTGCTACACACCTTCTAAGAAGCTTTGTGACAATAAATGTGTGGTAGTTCCAATACTTCCAGCCAGAAACAAAGAACAATTCAAGTAGAGGAAACATAAATACACTCACGGACAATAAAATTTGCGCACCTAGAAGAAAACATGCTACAACCGTTAAACTTTGCAAATAGCTAGAGCGCGTGCTGGTACACAAATTATTTACGTTTCGTGCTAGTGCGCATGACCGCACACCCACCCTGTTGTGGCGATGCCAGCACAAACCGGCAGCCTTATAAACCAGCTTGTAGTGGATGCCCCATGAAAGCGAAAAGCACCGTACGACGCAAGCAAGAGTACAGAGTGACAAGAAATCCGAGTAGCTGCCAGAGACGTCGATTTACGCAATGTACGGACTTTGAGAGAGGCCGCATCATCGGGCTAAAAACCGCAGGGTGGTCGGCGCCCCGTATAGCCCGTCACGTGGATCGTTCTGACCATACCGTCCGACTGTGTTGGGAGCAGTAAACACGTGAGGGCACTGCCACACGGCAAAGAAGCTCCAGATGGACCAGGAGGATCACCGGTAGAGTGGATCGACAGATCGTGCGCCAGACACGAACGGGTCCCACGGGGACCCGATCCACTATACAGGCAGATATATCGGCTCCTGTGTACCCACGAGCATGAAGTTCTGGATGAGGCTGCACTTCGCTACTTATGGGTTTCTATGGTGACTCTCATGAGTCCTAGAAAAAAAGCCAGTGTCATGAGAATCTGTCAGAGGCAGACATTGCTCCTTTTCATACAAAAATGTTTGACGTGCTTATTTTAATAAAAACAACCTCTATCTCAGACGGACTGTGAGCAGCTTTCCTTGACACAGACTACACTGGTCGGGTCAAGAACAACGTAAAGCAAAAATAACTGAAACTGAGAGATTTTATTTGTCCGTGACTGCGAAGTAAACAACTGAATAGCATTTTTTCAGATACATCAGTGCAACATAATTATCGAAGGCAACGTGCCGAGTTCTGAAGTTTCGGAGATTTTGTGTCATTTTACACTTCCTTGTGAAATGAAAAACCTGAGTAAGCATGAGTATAGAAAGAACAAGAAATATGACACCGAATTTTCGGTTCTAATAAGCACGTCTTTTGAATCCGTTCTGGCGTGAATTAAATTTATCAAAGCTATTCAAAGTCAATGGAACCCTTTAGAAAACAATCAACCGGTTTCTACAATCAATAAGACATCCAGAAATAGAAACATTTACTTAGTTCCACCAGCGGCTAAAAAGCATTTTAGGAAAATTAACAAAAAGCTTCTCATGGCAAACGAAAGGTATTGCAGACAAAATGATTCACAAATCGAATAGTTAAAAAAACAAAAATACAGAAGCAAACATGATATAAGTCTACGTCTGCTAGCGGAAGAATGTTGCATAACGGAAAAGTTGAAAGTAGGCAAAAAAGATTCTTCATGGATAAAGCTATGCTAAGGAAAAATCACTTTTCAAATACGTCTCCCGGAAGCAGAGATAGCGAAAAAAAAAAAAGGTTTCGACCTTTTAGTACCTACCGGGAAATATTTGCATTATTTAAAGTGGATAAGGCTCCATATCCCTATTGTAGCGAATGCCATACAGTAAAAAAAAAAAAATTATGAACAGTGTTTTCAGAAGCGGCGATACAGATGCAAATTAAATTACACAAACACCACCTACCGACAGAACTGTGAACTAAAATGGTCCTCATATACTAGCTTAAAGTGTTCAACAAGGTAAATGGCATCCGGTGTTAAAAGAAGTTTTTAAAACTCACGTGTAAAAGCAGAGATATTGAGAAAAACAAATTAAGCATTTACGCGCCATAGCGGCGAAGTTCTGCATTATTTGGGGAAGAAAATGCGCATACAGAGCTTGCTTAGTTAGTAGTATCTGATCGAAGAAAGAAGTTTTTTAATCGGGTTTTTAGTCCCACAGATATTACTGTAAACAGAAACGCAGAAACGTGAACTTACGCCCTCGGATGGCACACTTGTTCGTAAAGAAAAATTTGAAATTATATATGAGAAACTTTTCTCAGCGGAAACGCTCTCCAACAAAGAAATATTTTTTTCAAATCGGACTCTTAGAAGCAGGGATATCAATAAAAATAAAATATGCATCTACGCCCCCTGGAGAAAAAACATGCATTATTTTAAGAAGAAAATATTCTCAAAAGGTTTTCGAGGTGAGCGGTATCGGTTCAGGTAAAAATGTTTTCAATCGAGTTTTCCGAGCTCAAATTTTGCTGTAAATTCATCACAAGCAAAAATAAACACTCACGCCCTCTGTTGGCCAAATCATTATTTACCAAATAGTAGAACTTACGATCGAAACATTTCCGATCAGGAGCTGTATGCAATACAGGAAGAGTTTTTCAAATCGGAGTTTTAGGAGCGGTGATATCGGGAAAAAGCAATTTAGCTTAACGCCCTCTAACGGAAACTCTATGAATTACTTGAAAATTATAAATTATATGAAAAACATTTCGCACCGGTAACTCTATCCCACAAAGAAGGAGTTTTGGACCATTAAAAGCAGAGACAATGACGAAAATAAGACATGTACCTACGCCCCTGACGGAGAAATCATGCATTATTTTAAGAAGAAAATATTCCAAAAAGGTCTATAGACATGAGTGGAATCGGTCTACGAAAGAATTTTTTCAATCGAGATTTTAAAAGCTCAGATTTCGCTGCAAATACAACAGAAGCAGAAATTAACACTTACGCCCCCTGGTGGATGAACCATTTTTTACCAAAAATTAGAATTTTTTCGCAAAATATTTCTCTTCAGGAACTGTATCCTGTGCAGAAAGATTTTTCCAAATTGGAGTTTTAGAAGCAAAGATATCAGGGAAAACGCAATTTATTTTTACATCCCCAAGCGGAAAATCTATGTGTAACTTGAATACCTAAAATAGTCTTCGACATAAATGGAATTGAAAGGTAAAATATTTTTTTCAATCGGATGTTTAGAAGCAAATATATGGAATAAAATGTACTTTGAATTCGATATCATCTGCATTTACACCCTCCAGAGGCCAAATTTTTCGTCGTAAAGAGAAACAAAATAAAGGATCATCATTCGCACATTTCATGCTTCCCAATGCAAAAATAATTTTTGAAATCGAACTAATGTTGCACAGATATGGTGTCCACAGGCGGACGGACGGACGGACGGACGCACGGACGATCCGGAAAAATAAGTACGACCTGTTTTACAAAATACTTTCTAAAAATGCAATTGCAATTTCTTTCTTGCATTGAAGGAACTATTCTGTTCCGAGAGCAGTAGGTAATGAAGAATTGCGGTTTGTTTCGTGATAATGACGTTAGTTAGATACTAACTCTAATGAAGTCCCGCGTAAGAAGTAAGATCTAGTTATTATTACATAATGCAAGTGTGGCACACCTCAACCCAAATCATCGGGAAACACAATATTTCGAACCAGCGGAAATCTGTATTTTGGTCAAACATTTGCCCTGTACTATACATTAGGCAATATTTTGAGTGTCTGTATCAATACAAACCTTGCGTCACTAACTCTAAATCATTTACGCATATCCTGCACAACCGTTATTTTGTTCCTCATTACAAACATTGTAATATGTCTTTGTGGAATAATTATTGTGATTAGGACGTTTGGCATATCTTTTACGATCATTACACAATTAACGATGCAAGGTAATAATATAGATTTTTCATTCACATACACTTAGGAAGCCAATCACATTTTTTTTCCTGTTTTTTTTTCTTTTTTGTCGATAGGAACAAAAAAACAAGCAAGAAAATGGGGAAAAACTATTGGTAATTCTTTTTAAAAAAATAAGTCATCCTGCCATATATTACAGCAGGATGCATGTGAAGTTGTTTTTATGCAGACATTTTCATGTAGCAGCCGGTGGCCAAGAGCGTAAACAAATAACCCAAGGGGGGCGTTCTCAAGCGTCAGGAGTTCACGACAATATCCAGTTTAGCCCTTCGGCATGGAGTTATTTTTGTAAGGATCGATAGCTTGGCACCGTCGCCGTGTCTCACCACTTGTTTTGCGACTATGGAGTCAATGTTCCCAAAGAAAAAAAATCGGTTTTGATATCAGTCCATTTTGGGGTTCGTAGATAAAGTTTGCCAGAACTGTCGTAAAGAGCTGGATTTCTCCTGAGAGATAAAAGTTCTTAAACAGCTGAAAAAATCACTGTGTACAAAATAAATAAATAAACAAAACACCGTGTTTCAAATAAACTATGAGGCGATTTCCTCATTGCAAAACGTAGGATGAATTTTAAACATGTGTAAGACAGTATACTGAATTCTGTAAAAATAGCATCATCCGATTCTTCAAGAGAAGAATGTTCGCATGGTATAAAGTATGTGATATATGAAATATATTGCTGAATAAATGCAATGATTTTTCTGACAAATGAATGTATGGCATTGTAGATGCTATAGAAGCAACTTTTAAATATCATGATGTTTCATAAAATTAAATTTTCTACTTACTGATAACATTAAATGCATCATCTTTGATGTCCCTCAGAACCATGTGATTACAAGTATCGTAGTTGAGTTCTTGACCATCGAATGTATTTATGTGGCGTCCCAGTATTTCACAGGTTGCGTTTTCTAAAAAGAAGACAAAAATTCTTATTTCATAATTTTAATTTTAGTGTGAAATAGAGAGATTTAGGAACCCTCATTTTCGGTTAGCACGGCTTTAAATTCGCCAAACATTTTAGGGGAAATGAAAACTCAGAACTAGAAGTTCCCACCAGTCACATAAATGACCTATACACATGAGATTTATTAGAAAGCTCAGTAGTCTAAAGAAACATGGAAAAATTAAATCTTTTGTGCAAATATAAAATATGAGAAAATATTTTTCCAGTGGAGGTGTATTTATTTTGAGATGGAATGACGGCTTGATATGGGCCGCACCGGACCGAGTGGTCAGAGGCGTAGGTTTCTGGCTAATTGTCTGTGCTGGACACGGTTTCGAGTTCCCGATGAGAGCCATGCAAGCGTGTTGGAATATTGAATTTTTCTGTCAGTGAAACTCTGAATTCTTGAAACAACTGTGTAATATGCTATGTACCTTATATAGTGGCATGATTTATAAGGTGAACTTCTACGTTACCTTCAAATTTTCATATTATTTTCATTTGAGGAGTAAACAGATTTGTACGCTTCCGAAAAATTTTGTTAAGGTAAATTTGTCTTCAGTATACTCCGAAGGGCGAAAACATTATGAACTCCTAACTAATATGATGTTGGTCCTCCACGTGCGACCAAAACAACCCTTATCCGGCGAGGCACAGACTCTAAAACATTTCTAAAGGTGTCTTGTCGTATTCGGTACCAACACGTTACGTTTACCTCTTGTAACCATAAATCCTAATATTACCAAAATTATCAGTAACACTATTCTCATAGGGTGAGTTCTCCCCAGCATTCCTATTCCTAATAAAATAACCATCGACAATTTCTTAATAGTTTAATAAGCATTTGCTTTGGATGCAGAAATTAAGTGGTTGAGTCCCCCCCAAATCTGATCTGCTGTTCCAACACAAACCACAGATACTCGATTGGATTGATGTCTGGGGAATTAAGAGACCATGACAATTAATACCTAGAAGTCTTCCTGATGTTACGCGAGCCATTCTCGAACCATTCTGACAATGTGTCATGTCGCATTTTTCTGCTGACCGAAGGCACTACTAGAAGGCAATAGCGTTGCCATGAAAGAATGTATCTGGTCTACAATGATGTTTAGGTAGGTGGTAGACGTCATAGTTTCCTGCACATGAATGATTGGATCCAGGGTTTCCCAGCAGAACATTTCCCAAAGCATTACACTTTGGGAAATACTGGCTTGTTTTCGTCCCACGGTGCATCCTGGTGCCAACACTTCTCCAAGTAAACGACGCACACCTACCCTGGCGTCCACATGGTACAACAGGACACAAGATTCATCGGACGATCATTCAAGTTTTAGTTTTGATGCTCGCGTGGCAGTTGTAGGCGCTTTCGACGGTGAACCGAAATTAGCACGGGCACTCGAAGCGGCCCGAATTTAAGCAGGGTTCAATGTATTGCGTGTTGTGACACATTATTCCCATCACCATCATTCAGATTACCCCCGAATTGCGCCAGAGTATCCTTTCTGTTGGCTCGTATAATACGGGATAGCCTTCGCTCACCTCAAGCACCGATTAGCTGCGGTCTGTCCACACTTTGCCAGCTGTTCGTGATTTTTCCCTCCTCGGACAAGTTTTTGAAAGAACTAACTAGTGCTGGCTTTTCTGTCTCTAAAATGCTGGCTTTTCTGTCTCTAAAATTTCTTCATACACTTCTAAGATGTACTCAAGCAATTTATTTGAATATTTTTAAACAATTGGCAAAGGATATCTTTAAAGTCTTTATCCAACTCAGAACTAAACTAGATTACCTTATTTTGGGACTCATTTGGTTGACCACGTCGTCTCAGTGCGAATTCTAGTGGGTCCCAAGCACTTATAAAGGTGCGGCAGCGTTCATAGGGTAATTTGCCTCTTGTCGTACAATGACGTCATGTATCAATACGCTCCCGATGACGCGGCGTTCTTATGTCAATGAGCTGCCATTTTGTTTTTTGTTCGACATGACGAGCTGGACGGCTGAGCATTGTGCTTTCGCTGTTGAAACGTATTTCAAGAATAACGATTCTATAGTTGGTACACAACGTCTATTCAGGCGACATTTTAAAGTGGGACGTCATGGGAATGTGCCAGATAGTCGCACCATTGCAAAGTGGGTGAGTTCCTTTAGATTAACAGCATCGGCTTGTAATCGTAAACAAGGAGGTAGCGAAAAGACTGCGCAGACAACGGAAATGATTGAAAAATGTCTGTGCTGCAATCTAGCGTAGCCCTAAAAGATCTGTTCGGGGACTCTCTGCAGTTTGCACATTTCTGATAATTCATTGAGAAGAATATTGCATAAGGATCTCCATTTTCACCGTTATAAGCTCCAAATTGTGCAAGAAATTAAATCTCAAGATTTGGTTACACGCGAACAGTTTTGCACAACCATATGTGATCTCCTTCATGAAAATCCACACATGTCACACACCTTGATTTTGTCAGATGAAGCACACTTCGAGTTATGTGATTCGGTGAATAAACAAATTGTGCGTTATTGAAGTGATGTAAACCCGGGTCAACTGCACATCAAGCCCTTGCACAGACACCTGTTACTGTCTGGTGTGGAGTTGCTTCCTTTGAAATTATCGGGCCGTATTTTTTCGAGGACGATGAGGGTGTCACTGTAACTGTCACCAGTGAACGTTATCTACGGATGCTGCAAGACATCTTGCTGCCTCAATTACGGGTGCTGAACGTGGATATAGACCATTTCTGGTTCCAACACCACGGGGTGACCACGCACACGGCTCGCATATGCATGGATTTTTTACGACAGACCTTTCCACAGAGATTAATTTCTCTTCATGGTGACATCTCTTGGCCACTCAGTTCCCCGATCTAACATGTGCTGATCTTTTCTCATGGGAGTACCTCAACCAAGGAGTCTTCCAAACACGTTATGCCACCATATTGGAATTGGAGGACTGTATCTGAGCTGCCGTCACCAATATCCCAGGCGCTATGTTACGACGAGTAATGGACTCCTTCCAGCGCAGTTTATAAAAATGGGTGGTGCAGCTGGTCTCCATTTGACAGGAGTTATATTCAAACATTGACTGATCAATGGCATTCTTGTAACTACTATTTGACATAGAGAGCAATAAATAAAAATACATCTGTTTGCTTACGGTGCGAATTTATTAATACGCTATCAACGCTGCCGCACCCAATAGAATTTACAATTAAGAGTCATACATTACTACTTTTACCAACTCGTTCATTATGTTCGGTACGGTTTGCCGAAATTGTGAATTAAACTGAGTTCAAATATTTGTTTTTACCTACAATAATAAATTCCAAACATTTTTATATGTTATTTGAATTTTTCTTGTGCATCGTGGTGTTTTGATAAGTCTTCTGGTTGTCGTTGTACACTTTTGGAACGATTCCTATTTTCTCACTTTAAAAAGATTTGTTGGTATCAAAAAACACAATAGGTTATTCGTATACAATATATAAAAATATATATATATATAATTAAATTTATTCTTAAACTGTCAGCTAAATACCACTTACCATATCAGGCATTTTTACCATGCATGTGTTTGGTGTTTAACAAGCTAAATAATAACATTACACTTTGATACGTTGCAACCAAATCACAGAAACTCCTATTAGATTATAGAGTGGTTAAGGAACTAAAAGATAATTTCATAGTTCCCACAATTGATAAAGCCAAAAATAATTTTGCCCTAATATGCAAAAGACTATCTGCTTATCAAAAGCATTTGATACTATAAATCACAACTTATTATTATCAAAATTGTATGCAATTGGTATTTGGGGTACATCACATAATCTCTTTAGAAACTATCTCACTGGTCGCCAGCAATATACAGAAATTGAACATACTAAATCTAACCTACAATCAGTCATTTCAGGTGTCCCTCAGGGCTCGGTACTTGCTCCATTATTATTTAATATTTATATTGTTGACTTCTGTAGCTGTCCACACAATTCAGATATAATTTTATATGCAGATGATGCAATCATAATAATACATGAAAATGATGTTGAGACACTGGTGCGACAACTACAAGTCCGTTTTGTATCTATCACTAATTGGTTAACTAAAAATCATCTGGCTATTTAATACTAACCAAAACAAAAGTAATGATTTTTTCAAGTACTTCAACCCCTATTTCCTTAATTCAGAATATTAATTTACTCGGATCATCTACAGAATTGGTTCAAAATCATAATTATCTTGGTATCATTATTCAGCATGATTTAAAATTGAATTCACATGTTGACTACTTATTTAATAAGATCTCAAGAAATATTGGGGTTATTAGTAGCGCAGTGGCCAATTTAACCCCAAAACTAATGATTTTATTATACTATACTTTAATTCAATCTCATCTAATCTATTGTATATCTGTATGGGGATCGACTACCTTATATAAAAAAATATGAAAAAACTTCAGTCGTTACAAAATAGCTTCACGAGACTGTTACAATTTAAATAACAATATACTCAATTTTCAAATACAGTCTTTCAGGCTAGACTCAGTCCAAATGTTTTTAATATACTAATGATTCAACAATTGCATATCTATAGTATAGGTAAACTGATGTTTTTGAGAATTAAAAATGGTTACTACCAAGATTTAATTTCAATAAGTACTCGAGGTCATGATTATTCCACGAGACAAAAAACAACACTAATCCCTATGTTTCCACTAACAGAACGATTTAGATCATTTGTTAATTATACTGGTCTGGCATTATGGAACACATTTCCTACTGATATTGTATCACTTAATAATGTTACAATGTTTAAACAAAAACTCAGGTATTTCTTATTGACCAAAAGCCCATAATGTATTATTACTTTTATTAATTTATAGTACCACCCTAGCTGTGTTTGATATTATGTGTGAACTTGACTTGTTAATTTTTTTTTTATTTTTTTTATTTTCATGAAAACTTTGATGCTTTGGGAGAAGAGGGAAGGTCAGGCCTATCAGGCCTTTCCCCTCCTCATTCCCTGTTGTTACAAAAATATAATGTGTGCTATATATTTATGATTACGTAATACCATGTCTGTAACAACTAAAATGCAATAAATGAAATGAAATGAAATGAAATGAAAAATGATTATATATGGAACTGTTACACTCAGAATTAAATAATCAGTCTACCTATGTGAAGATTAAAACAGATAAGAACATTATATGTAAAAAAAGTATTACTGTGCAAAGAAGACTGCAACCCCATTGCTGATGTGAAAAAAGTATTACTGTGCAAGAAGACTCGACCCATTGTTGATGTGTCCAGCTCTTGCGTTCCTGGCACCACAGAAATCACCGTCTTTGATGAGCAGGCGTTAATGGCACACACCGTACTGGTCGTCGTGTAAATAGACCACCTTTGTGCAGCCTCCTGGCCACGGTAAAACGCGATAACGGACGTCCAGTTGTCTGTTGCATGTGCCTTGCGATTTCTCCAGCTGTCTGCCGTCTGTGTAGTCTCGCCTGCGGGACAATATACCGGTCGTCCGCCGCCGTGGTTGCTCGTGGACGACACTGCTAAACTCTCGGACAGCTGTTCATGTCGTTTGAAATGCTCTCCAAGCTCGTGAAACGATGCTGTGAGCGATCCCGAACTCTTCGGCCACACTAGTCACACTTCGACCTTCTTCCAATTCCCCAATGACGCGACCTCGGGTAAAGTCATCCAGATGTCATCTACAGGATTGCCTGTTGGCCATATCACACGGTGGCAGCACATGGACGTAGTTCAAACCGATATACACCGTGCAATAGCTTTCACCGAATTGCTGAGCGTACACCGCCCGTGTGCTTTATACCGTTCCGACACGCCCCGCCCCCTCCTACGTCATGCTGCATATATGCACATGCCCTACCGTACCGGACCATAGTCTGTCTCCTGATTGGTCTTTCGATCCGTTCTGCCTGCTCGTTCCGCTGTTATGCTAAGTTATCCTCTTCGTCCTTAATTTTTGCACACCAGTGTACATATACATATATATATATATATATATATATACAACCTCTCCTTTACAAATGTCAACCCCGCCTTCTCGTGGTTCACCCTGTTCCCACTAAAGAGGCTCTGACGACCGATGAATAGCGGTATAATTACAGTATAACATCGGGATTAGAGAAAATGTTATCCCACACTCACCACACCGCTTGGCCAGCGTGGTGAGGTATGGCCAAACCCCTCCAAATATGCTTACACAATTTCAAACTTGGCCCTTTCGGCAGCTGGAATGTACCTGGCCAAGGCAGCGGCCAGTGCGACATGAAGCAGAGGTTGCTAAGAATCACCGGAGGAACGGACTAGGCTGCCATCTGATGATGACCTTGGCTACGTTTAATGGATGCGCCCTATCTTCTGATTCAAGGCTCTTTGAATTGGAGGAGAAACTCGAAAAGATCAACTGGGACATTGTGGGACTAAGCGAGGCAAGAAGAAGAGGAGAAGAGCTCGTTGAACTGAGAAGTGGACATCTCTTTTACTATCAGAACTAGTAGTGTTGGATTTATAATAAACAAAAGACTGAAGGACAATATTTCAGAAGTTGAAAGTTCCTTGAACAGGGCTGCACGACAAGTTATCCAACTCTCAAAAAGATACCAGGCTCAGATTATTCACGCTTATGCACCCACCACAAGTCATTCTGAAGAAGAAATTGAAGAATTTTACGAGGAAATTTGGAATCTAAATGACAAAGGCAAACAGCACTTCAAGAGCATTATGGGTGATTTTAATGCAAAAGTAGGGCAGCAGCAACATAATGAAACTTTGGTTAGTAAATTCGGTTATGTGAACAGAAATAAACGTGGAAACACTCTCGTAGAGTTTGCAGAGGCAGAAAGGTTTTTTATCATGAACTCCTTTTTCAAGAAAAAGCCACACAGGAATTGGACATGGAGACATCCAAATTTGATGACAAAGGAAATTGATTTTATTACGTGTAACAAAAAATTCGTCATCGAAGACTTCAGTGTGCTAAACAACTTCAACACAGATGATGACCATAGAATATGAGATGTAGAATGCACCTTAACACTAAACTTAAACGTGGCAAGCTTATATGACAAACAAAATGTATTGACATAACCAATCTTAAAAAACATCGTAACATCCTCAAGTTGGAACTGAGGAACAGATTCTCGGCTTTAGAAGGCCTAACATCTGATGAAGTGGATATTTCTGAAGTTAACAGGTAACTCACCAAGGCTCTTATGGAAACAGCAACAAAAATAGGTGGCACTAAGAAAAAAATTACGTATGAAGCAAATTTCAGGAAAAACAAAAATGTTGATGCAAAAAAGAAGAGAGATGAGGACAAATAAAGGCGTAACTTCCAACGTGGAATATAATAGAGCTATGAAAGACAGCGCAAAAAAGTATCACTGAAGAAATAAGGAAATTCAATTTTGAACTAGTGAGCAATGCAATTGAAAACAACCAAAACCTGAAGAGAGCAAAATGACATCTCAGTAAGAGAAGAAAACAGATTATGGCTCTGAAAAAAGAAGATGGTACTGCAACAAGAAATAGAAGCGAAATTTTGACAAGATTGAAAGATTTTACTCAAATCTATATGAAAGGGATGACACATCTAATCCAGACATTGCGACAAGTATCAGTACCAAAGTCCCTCCAATTATCCCTGCAGAAGTTACATATGCAATTAAGAACATGAAACGGGAAAGAGCTCCAGGAGAAGAGGGGAATATACAAGAAGTAAGTGGAGAAATTGAAACTACACTCGCCCAAGTTTTCACCAGATGCTTAAATGAATTGAAGATTTCTGAGGTTTGGAATAATGCTACAATGATCCTGCTACATAAAAAAGGTGACGTTGAAGATGTCGGGAACTACAGGCCCATCAGCCTCGTTTCAGTGGTTTATAAAATCTTCACTAAGGTTCTTTCACATCGCTTGAAGGTAACACTAGACATGTCTCAACCAAGAGAACAAGCTGAATTTAGGATTGGCTACATCACTGTAGATCATATCCATGTACTGAGAGAACTAATTGAAAGAACAAGAAAATATGAACTCAAATTATGCATGGATTTTATTGATTATGAAAAGGCCTACGATTCTGTGAAACCTTCAACAGTAACAATGGCTTTGAAATCATGCGGTGTTGAAGATGCATATATTAGCATTATTAATGACATCTATGAAAATGCAAGTACAGTGGTTCGGATATTTTAGGATACAGCTCAAATAAGAATTGGAAAGGAAGTGAGACAAGGTGGCACCATATCTCTTAAGCTCTTTAATTCCACATTGCAAAATGTCTTTCAATCATTGAACTGGGAAAACAAAGGGATAAAGATTAATGGATATTACTTAACTCACCTTCGTTTTGCTGATGACGTAGTATTCTTTGCAACTACCCCTTCAGAGCTGCAGAGTATGATCCAAAAACTTGTTGACAAGAGTAAAGAAGAGGAATTAGAAATGAACTTTCAGAAGACAAAAGCGTTGTACAATGCTTTTACAAGAAACGAAGATTTATCGATTGATGGAGAAAAGCTTGAGACAACCGATACCTACATTTATCTTGGGCACCAGACATCAAGTGAGGGGCACATTGATGAAGAAATTAACCGGCGTATAAAACTTGGATGGAGAGCTTTGGAAGAAACAGTACAATGTTTAAGAGCAGTACGCCATTATGTCTTAAAAGATTAGTAGTTAATCAATGCATCCGGCCAGTGCTTACGTATGGGAGCAGAGACATGGGCCTTAACTAAAAAGGACATACAAAGACTGCAGGCAACTCAAAAAAACATGGAGAGATGCATGCTTGCTGTTACCAGGAAAGATAAGAAAAGAAACTTGTGGATAAGGGAAATGACAGGAGTGGACGACATCATGACCAGAGTGATATAACTCAAATGGTAATGCGCTGGACATGTTGCCAGAAGAACGGATCACCGATGGACAACCGAAATTTTATTTTAAAAGTTTGTTGGAGTGACATGGAGGAGACAGGCTGAAGACAGACAATTGCGGAAGAAACTTGGAAAGACCTTCATCCAGCAGTGGATTGGAAATGGTTGATCATGATGACGATGATATATAGATAATTATCATCATCATCATCATTGTCAAACGCTATCAATCCACTGTTGGACGAAGGTCTTCCCAAGTGTCTTCCACAACGGTCTGTATAGTGCCAGTCTGCCCCAACTCCCGCATACTTTCGAATTTCATCCACCCATCTTCCATGTAGTCTTCTTCTGGGTCTTTTACTGTTTCTTGGAATCCAATCTAAAATTTCGGCTGTCCAGTGATGGTCTGTCCTTCTGGCAGTATGTCAAGCTCATTGCCATTTCAGGGATTTTACTCTAATCATGATGTCTTCCAGTCTTGTCATTTTTCTGATTCACGAGTTCCTCTTCTTATCTCTCGTGGTTACACCAAGTATGCACCTCTCCATAAGTCTTTCAGTTGTCTGCAGCCTTTGTATGCCTCTTTTAGATAAGGTCCACGTCTCTGCACCATACGTAAGCACTGGAAAAATGCATTGCTCAAACACTTTTCGTTTAAGACATAATGGCATATTGCTCCTGAAAATGGGTAATATATATCAAATACGTGGAGATAATGTAAATGGACGATGTCGTCGCTCTTTCCACGTTATTTTTTAAACAACGCATAGCGACTGAAAAATTGTATTCCGGCACCGCTGGGATCGAACCCCAGAACTCTCGATAACCAGGCAAGTTTTTTACGCCGATTTATTTCTTCATCAATGTGATCCTCACTTGATATCTGCTGACCAAGATAAACGTACGTGTCTCTTATCACCAGCTTTTCCCCATCAATCGATAAATCTTCATTTCTTGTAAAAGCATTGAACATCACTTTTGTCTTCTGAAAGTTCATTTTTAATCCCACTTCTTTACTCTTGTCAGCAAGTTCCTGGATCATACTCGGTAGCTCTGATGGGGTAGTTGCAAAAATGACTACATCATCAGCAAAACGAAGGTGGGTTAGATAATCACCATTAATCTTTATCCCTTTGTTTTCCTAGTTCAGTGATTGAAAGACATTTTCCAATGTGGCATTAAAGAGCTTGAGAGATATGGTGTCACCTTGTCTCACTCCGTTTCCAATTTTTATCTGTGTTGTATTTTCAAACAACCGAATCTTTGCACTTGCATTTTCATAGATGATATTAATAATATTAATGTACGCATCTTCAATACCGCAGGATTTCTGAACCATTGTAACACCTGATGGTTTCACCGAATCAAAGGCTTTTTCATAACCGATAAAAGCCATGCACAATGGAAGTTCACATTCTCTCGCTATTTCAATTAGTTCTGTCAGTACGTGAATATGATCTATTGTGCTGTAGCCACTCGTAAATCAAGCTTGTTCTCTCGGTTGAGCCATGTGCAGTGTTACCTTCAAGCAGTGTGAAAGAACTTTAGTGAAAATTTTATAAACAACTGATAGGAGGCTGATAGGTCTGTAGTTCCTGAGATCCTCAAAGACACCTTTTTTATGTAGCAGGATCATTGTAGCGTTGTTCCAATCCTCAGGAATCTTCCCTTCATTAAGGCGTTGAGTGATAATTTGGGCGAGGACTGTTTCGATTTCTCCACTTGCTTCTTGTATGATGTCTACAGTAATCCCATCTTCTCCTGGAGCTTTTCCTCGCTTCATGTTCTTGATTGCATGTGCAACTTCTGCTGGGAGGACTGGAAGAACTCTGGTACTGATACCTTTGATAATGTCTGGAGTATATGTATCATCCCTTTCATATAATTTGGAGTAAAAATCTTTCACTCTTGTCAAAATTTCGCCTCTATTTCTTCTTACAGAACCATCTTCTTTTCTAGGTGCCATAATCTGTTTTCTTTCCTTACTGAGATGTCCCTTTGCTATCTTTAGGCTTTGATTGTTTTCAATTGCTTTCCTCACTAGTTCACAGTTGAATTTCCTTACATCTTCAGTGATACTTTTTGTACTGTCTTGCACAGCTCTATATATTCCACTTGGAAGTCACATCTTCTTTAGTTGTCCTCATCTCTCTTCTTTTTTTGTATCAACATTTTGGTTTTTCCTGATAATTTGTTCACATACAACTTGTTCTTAGACCCAGCTAATTTTGTTGCTGTTTCCATAAGACCTTTGGTTAGTTTTCTGTTAACTTCAGAAATATCCACTTCTTCCGATGTTAGGCCTTCTAAAGCAGCGAATCTGTTCTACAGTTCCAATTTGAAGGTATTATGGTGTTTTTTAAGGTTGATTATGCCAATACACTTTCTTTGTCTTATGAGCTTGCCACGTTCGAGTTTAGTGTTGAGGTGCATCTTACATCTTACCAATCTATGGTCACTACCTGTGTTGAGGTGCATCTTACATCTTACCAATCTATGGTCACTACCTGTGTTGAACTTGTTTAGCCCACTGCAGTCTTCTATGACGAATTTTTTGTTACACATAATAAAATCAATTTCACTTGTCGTCCCATTTGGATGTCTCCATGTCCATTTCCTGTGTGGCTTTTTCGTGAAAAAGGAGTTCAAGATGAAAAACCCTTCTGCCTCTGCAAACTCTACGAGAGTATTTCCACGCTGGTTTCTGTTGCCGTGACCGAATTTACCTACTAAAATTTCATTCTGTTGCCGTTGCCCTATTTTTGCTTTGAAATCTCCCATGATTATCTTCAAGTGCTGCTTACCTTTATTATTTAGATGACGAATTTCCTCATAAAATTCTTCAATTTCTTCTACAGGCTGACTTGTGGTGGGTGCATGAGTTTGAAAAATATGAGCCTTGTATCTTCTCGAGAGTTGGATAACGAGTCGTGCAGCTCTGTCAGTTACACTTTCAACTTCCACAACTTTATCCTTTAGTTTCTTATTAATTATAAATCCAACACCACTAGTTCTGCCACAATCTGTCCAACGATAGTAGAAGAGATGTCCATTTTTCAGTTCAATGAGATCTTCTCCTTTTCCCCTTACCTCACTTGGCCCAACGATGTCCCACTTGATCCTTTGCAGTTCCTCTTCCAATTCAAGAAGCATTTAATCAGAAGATAGGGAGCGTCCATTATACGTAGCCAAGGTCAGCATCAGAGGGCAGCCTAGTCCGGTCCTCCGGAGATTCCTAGCACCCTCTGCCTTCATGTCGCACTAGCCGCTGCCTTGGCCAGGTACATTGCAGCTGCCGGAGACTGAGGGCCAAGATTTAAGTTGTGGAGTCATTTTGGAGGGGTTTGGCCGTAACTCACCACGCTGGCCTAGCGGGTTGGTGAGTGTGGGATAGCATTTGCTCTAATCCCGACGGTATAGTTATATCGCTATTGGCGGGCGTCAGAGCCCCTTTAGTGGGAACAGGATGCACCACGAGAAGGCGGGTACGACATTTGTCAAGGAGAGGGTGTGATGTTGCGCATCACCTGACCTTACATTCCCACTCCAAGTGTGACAATTTAAGACTATTGAAATTTTAAATTTATGTGTTTAAAAAGACTTATTTAATTCACCGAGGTGATTTATAATGGGTTGTACAAATAATTACAAGGAAAGGGGAGTGCAATAAAATTAGTCAAGCATGTATTATTTAAAATCACAAATATAAACTGAAGTGCCAGAAAACTGGTACACCAGCCTAATACTTGTTAGGTCCCCCACGGTAGCGCAGGACTGCAGAAATACGAAGGGGCATGGATTCCACTAGCTCCTGGAAATATGCTGTAGGCAATGCACACCATACTTTCTGCAGAGCGTTCCGCAATTCGGGTGTATTCCGAGGTCTAGGATTCCTGTGTTAGATACCGTGGTGCATGGCATCCCAAATGTGTTTTATCACGTGCAAATCAGGGGACTTATGTGGGAATGGCAACACTCCAAACTCAGATGAATGCTCCTATAAACATAATGGGCCGTCCCGACACTTATGTGGATGTGCATTGTCCTGTTGGAACAGGCCCAACCCATCAGCATGAATCCAGGACATGAACGGGTGTACCTCGTCAGAAAGGATTCGCACATAGCATTGGCCGGACACAGACGTTTGTAGACGTACCAGGGTTCCCAGTGAAGCCCAGCTAAATACACCCCATACCATTTCGGACCCCCCACCAGCCGGTACAGTTCCCATTTGACAGGCGGGATCCATTGCTTCATGGGGTTTGCGTCGCACATGAATCTTTCCATCTGCCTGATACAGTTGGAAACTCGACTCGTCAGACCAGGCTACTGGTTTCCAGTCATCAAGTGTCCAGTGGCGGTGTTGCCGTGCCTAAGCGAGGCGCATAGGTCTGTATCGTGCACCCATCAAGGGGACTCGAGTTGGGCGTGGGCTCCCAAAGGCCATATCGTGCAGGGTACGTTGCACAGTCCGGACTCTGCTGCTCAAGCATTGAATTCCGATTATACTTGCGAGAGTGTTGCACGCCTATCGCGTGAAGCGATTCTTGACAGCCGACGATGGTCACGTTCACCCAATGTCTTTTTATGGCCACACTGGTATCGTAGGTTGGAGGTTTTGCCGGAATTCTTGTAGTCACGGTACACCCTTGCAATGGCCGTCCGTGAAAATCCGAACTTCGTCTCTACTTCCGAAATACTATGGCCCATCTCACGAGCGCCAACTATGACACCGCGTTGAAAATCGCTTAAATCGTTATTACTTGTCAATCTCATGCTGAAAACAGCTCTGACAGCTGGCAAGGATGTCTATCGCTTTATATACGTACTGGCGGACGCAACCAAGTACGCGCATAGGTGACGTTGCTATGTATTTTGCATAAGCTCGTCTGTACCAGTTTTTCTGGCACATCAGTTTATATATTATATCCTTACCTATTTCGGCATTTTTTTTTTTTTTTTGGTTTCGAAAATTTGGTGAGCTAGGTAGGTTTGTGCAACTTAGCCTGTTTACCTTTTGCTGATTTATGTGTTTGTTTTTTGACAATGATAGGGGTGAGTCCGATTTGGATTTTCTTTATCTCCCGCTCGGTTAAGCTACCTCCCTAACTCTTTGTGATTCTTAAACTGGCAAAAAGGAACTAGCATTATGTGGCGACAAACGTTGCCTTACTTGTAAGGCTGCGATTCCTTCATTTATTTCAATCTCAACCCCAAGCACTGGGAAATAAGTTTTGTAAAGCTCTTAACACTGTTTATAAGCTTTCTTGCACTCTGTGTGGTCTTGTACATGTAGGCCAGTATAAGAACCCTCTTAACCTTAGGACTAATGGTCACATATCTCAGGTGAGCAAATTTCAGCCTAAAAAGGCTGATTCTCATCCGCCTTCTTTCCTGTATTCCACTGACGAGCTGGAACACTTCGATTTGCATGGATTTGGCAATGTCCAAATTGAAGTCCTGCATATTGTTACAAATCTTGAGCTTGCCGCTGAGTCCTTAACAGTCCTCAAACAACAATCACTTAACTCCTATGGGCTAAATTCAACCTTAGGTGATAACAAGTTCTCTAAGTTTGGGCACGCAATTAGGGAACTTTTCTCTCTGCTCTCCCACAGGGCTTGTTCCAGAGGTAATAGAGGAAAGAGGCTAGTTAATTCCTCCAATTCAATAAATGTGCTGTTCTTAAGCAGTATCTTCTTAATTTCAAAAGCAGTCCTAACTTCATAAAGATTACAGTGTCCCTTCTTAAAACTTTTAAGTATTCAGTGTTAAAATGTTTTTTCAAAGCTTGGACTTCTCTTGCAGGTAAAATAGATGCCCATGATCTTGGCTTGGTCTGGACTTACGGAAATGTGTTCTTAAAGATAAGATTTCCTCCAAGCCAGTTTCCAAAAACCACATAACTGCTAGATTCCTCAATACATGCTATGATTCTCTTGGGATTAGAAAACTCTTCTATAATAAGGCTAGCAACTGCCCCATTTCTAAACACCAAACAGTTGTAAATTTTAATTATGTAAAAACTCTTGGCTCTAAAGTAACAAATTAGAAGTCACATGCCTTTATTTTCTATCTTACATACTTTTGGCTGTAATTGTAGTAAGTTTAAAGGAACTGTTTACTTCGACAGTTTCCATAAGCATATAATTACAGGCAATTTAAACTTTGTAGATAATGCATTTCTTAAGGAGCTTTTGAATTTTGGAGCTAAATTCAGACCATCTTTCAACCACTCTAAAGAGAAGATTAAATATGAGTTTTGCCAAAATTTGAATAAGTATATTGCTAGAACTAGCTTAGCCTACAATTCTCCAGTAGAAGCTTTCGCTGAGTGAAAGTACAACATTTTACAAGATTTTAAGTTTAATTTGTCTAATTTAGTTGTGTTTCAGGATAATAGCCTTTTTCTCTGTAAATAATTGAAAATCACTTGCAAGTCTGCAAGAAGAATATACTGTATATTTACAACCACTGCTAAAGCTAATAATAACTTTACAATAATTTGTAAACAATTGTATTTTGACCTAATCAGTAAAGATCTCAATAATCAGGTAACCTATCTCCCTGTTACTGCTTCCGGTAAGGAACTTGCAAATAAGTTCAAAGCTTTTCACAAGCAGCTTCGGCTTAGGTTGGCATATAGTTATGAACCTGAATTTCGTTATATTTTTGTTATTGTAAAATTTCATTAAAAACCGGTGAAATTTAGGTTCACAGCTAGTGGGATGAAAAGTCATAAGAAAGTAATAGATAAGTATTTCGAATCAATCTTAAAGCAGGTTTTATTGCAAGTCAAAAATAGCACTTATCTTGAAGATAAGGATTTTTGGATTATTAAGAGCAATTCAGAGATAATTTTAGATATCATTAATGTCAACCCTGTGGATATTAATAGCTGTGACTTTGAGAATTTGCATACTATCCTCCCTCAGATGATATTATAGCCACCCTTAAATTGCTGTATGCTGAATTTAAGATCTCTACCATCGTCTCTAAAAATATTGGGAATATTTTGTTAAATTGCTGCAATAAAAATAATTTTACCTTTTTTGGTCATAAGTTCTACAAACAAGTTAATGGTATTCCTATGGGGTGCTTCCATTTCACTAGTGTACGTAATCTCTCCTTGTTCTTTAAGGAATATCAGTTTATTAAGTATAAATCTTCAAATTGTGACAGCTACTTATTTACTTACAGGTGTATAGATGATTTACTTTGCTTAAATAATTCGGGTAATCTGGAACAAGATTTTTCGACTATTTATCCTGGCTGTCTTAAATTAAACAAGACTAGCACCTGTAACCAGGAACTGGATTTCCTAGATTTATCCATAAACCTTAATGATGTCTGTTTGATAAACGAAATAACTTTAAATTTAAAATCGTAAAATACATAATGTGGTGCAAAAACATCTGCTGTAAAGTAATTGAGAATGTTTTTATTTCGCAAGTATTAAGGTTTGCCAGGATCTGTCGTGTGCAGTCTGATTTTGAAAAACATGCTAAAGTACTTATCAGTCAGTTCCTTGAAAACAAAGTACCTAAAGCCTTCTTAATGCAAACCTCAAAGAAAGTAGTTCTAAAGTATAGAGTTAGGACAGCAGACTTAATTTAATAATTTTGGTGACCGAATAAATAATCTAAATTAAAGCTATTTTATAGAGGTTTAGTTGATGATATGGTCACTATCCCTTTTCTTGAATCTAGATTACTTTATCTATTCCACTCCTTTAGTTAAAAAAAAGTTTAAAAATTAAATAAAATAATACAAAAAAATTATAAAAAGTATAAAAAGAAAATCTATGATATAAAAATAGTAAAACCTTAATAATTAAAGACTTGGGAGAGATCCTTTAATTATTGTTGCTTCAATACTTCAAACGCCTGTTGGGAGCAGAACTATCTGACCCCAAGGAGCAGTTTTAGTATTCTGGTTATGTTTTTGCTTAAAACTATCTCAGTCCCAAATTGTTCTTTTTTCAGTCCGGCAGCAACAGGTTGTACACTCTATCCCAAAGCTTTAGGATCGGTTCTGAGGTCGTCTCCCAGGGGAGCTGCCAGCGTCTTCTTACTTTGGTGGCCATTACGTATTTCGTAAAGAAGACGGCACGGCATGTGCCCTCGTTTGAATTTGGAGCAATTTTGGAATTTAGGGTAAGTTCGGATTCTTTTGGTTTTACGCTTTTGGATCGGATTCGTTATACATTAATTTCCTTGGGATTTTGTTTGTTTGGAATAGTAGTTTGCCCTTTTTTCAGTTTCCTAAACGTTTTATTTGAGTGTCATTTGTTTCAAAAAATACTTCTCCATTTTAGTTGGGGTTTTTTCCCGTCATTCAGTGCTCATTTACTGCAATAGTAGTGTACATGGTAACCTAGTAAAAGCTCTTAATTCATTGTTATTCATTTTCGAAGGGTTTTGCTGTGTATATTTACGAATGTAAAGAATGTCATTTTGTGAACTTTCATGGCGTTCTTTGACTTCAGTCTACGACAGAAATTTCGGTGTGAGTAAGGCCAGAATTATACAGTTTGCAGCTGGGAAAATTCAATAAAGGTTGTTTAAATTATTTTTATTTTTTTATTTTTATAATTTTTTCCTTTTTACTTTTTTTATTTTCTGTTTTAAAGGTTAATTATTTTGTTGCTGTTGAAAATTCTGAAGGGTGGGATACCTTTGCACTGGCTTTTTAGTCAATTGGCTTAGTTTTGTCTCATGTTTTTTCTTTTTATCTTTTTTTTGTTAGCTTTTTCTGTCTGCTGAAGGTTTCTCCGTGCTGCTTTGCAAACTGGATAATGCAGAAACCCACACTTAGGTCTGGGTAGAACGATGAGAGCTGTGGTCTGTGTGGCCCCTGATGAAGCCATATGTGACAGCTGCCATTTGTTCTGCAATCCTTCCTTATTTCTCCAATTCGCGACACCTGTTTTAAGTTCTGTGAAATTTGTCTCAGAGTATTTTTTAGTTTTTTCTTTAAATTTTCCTAAACTATAATGTCTTGATGTTTGTACTATATATATATATGTATATATAAGCCATTCATTCAGATTTTCTCCATTATATATACAGGGTGATTCAGCACCAGTGCGACAAACTTGCGGGAGGGTTAGGGGGCACAAAGACGATTCGGAATCACATAGCATTGCAGGGTCGGCAATGCCTTCTTCACGAGCTACGGTAAATAGAAGTAAAAGGAAAACAAGAAATGAAACAGCAACACGTAAGTGCAACATGAAGCATTTTAATAATGAGATTTACATTAGCAAAAACCACACATGCTACAGAAGGAGTTCGAAATTTCGACCACAAGCTCTTACACAGGCTTGACATCGGCGCTGCATGGAATTCCTAACATTCTGGAAAATTCCTGCCGTATCTCGGACCTCCCTGACCGCTACACAGATGCGAGCAACAAGGTCCTCAACTGATTCCACGGGGGTCTCATACACTTTTGCTTTCATATGACCCCAGAAGAAGAAGTCAAGGCATGATAGGTCCGGCGATCTGGCAGGCCAATGAACCGGACCACCACGACCGATCCAATGCTGTCCAAATGTAACGTTTAGGTGTTGCCGGACTTCATTGGTGAAATAGGTGGGGACCCCATCATGCTGGAACCACATTGAGCGGCGCAGCGACAGAGGAACATGTTCTTCTTTGAAAAGTTCCGGCAGGACTTGCTGTAGAAAGATCAAGTAGTCCGCAGCTCCATATGCGAGATGCATGTCGGCCAGTTCAACGTTTGTGTATTCGCCCATCCTACAACCTCAGCGACAGGTTCTCAAATGCCAGTTTCCTGCGGGAACGTTGTGCAGTCCAGCTCCCATACAGCGCCCTCTACCGCACGAAGAAGGCATTTCCGACCCTGCAATGCTATGTGATTCCGAACAGTCTTTGTGCCCCCTACCCCTCCCGCAAGTTTTTCGCACTGGTGCTAAATCACCCTGCACACACACACACACACACACACACACACACACACACACACACATATATATCGAAGTGGATATTTCTGAAGTTAACAGAAAAATAACCAAAGCTCTTATAGAAACAGCAACAAAATTAGCTGGGTCTAAGAACAAGTTGCATGTGAGCAAATTATCAGGAAAACCAAAATGTTGATGCCAAAAAGAAGAGAGATGAGGACAACTAAAGAAGATGTGACTTCCAAAGTGGAATATATAGAGCTATGCAAGACAGTACGAAAAAGTATCACTGAAAACGTAAGGAAATTCAACTGTGAACTAGTGAGGAAAGCAATTGAAAACAACCAAAGCCTAAAGATAGCAAAGGGACACTTCAGTAAGGGAAGAAAACAGATTATGGTACTGAGAAAAGAAGATGGTTCTGTAACAAGAAATAGAGGCGAAATTTTGACAAGAGTGAAAGATTTTTACTCCAAATTATATGAAAGGGATAATAGATGTACTCCAGACATCATGAAAGGTACCAGTACCAGAGTCCTTCCAGTCCTCCCAGCAGAAGTTGCACATGCAATCAAGAATATGAAGCGGGGAAAAGCTTTGGGAGAAGATGGAATTACTGTGGACATTGCACAAGCAAATGGAATAATTGAAACAGTACCCGCCCAAGTTTTCACTCGATGCCCTAATGAAGGGAAGATTCCTGAAGATTGGAACAATGCTACAATAATCCTGCTACATAAAAAAGGTGACATTGAGAATCTCAGGAACTACAGATCTATCAGCCTCCTATCAGTGGTTTATAAAATTTTCACTAAAGTTCTTTCACACTGCTTGAAGGTAGCACTGGACATGGCTCAACCGAGAAAACAAGCTGGATTCAGGAGTGGCTACAGCATTATAGATCATATCCACGTACTGAGAGAACTAATTGAGAGAACTAATTGAAAGAGCGAAGTAATATGAACTTCCATTGTGCATCGCTTTTATCGATTATGAAAAGGTCTTTGATTCGGTGAAACCATCAGCACTTACAATGGTTTTAAAATACTGCGGTATTGAAGATGCATACATTAAAATTATTAATAACATCTATGAAAATGCAAGTCCAAAGATTCGGCTGTTTGAAAATACAACACACATAAAAATTGGAAAGGGAGTGAGACAAGGTGACACCATATCTCTCAAGCTCTTTAATGCCACATTTGAAAATGTCTTTCAATCACTGAACTGGGAAAACAAAGGGATAAAGATGAATGGAGATTATCTAACTCACCTTCGTTTTGCTGATGGCGTAGTCATTTTTGCAACTACCCCATCAGAGCTGCAGAGTTAGGTCCAGGAACTTGCTGACAAGTGTAAAGAAGTGGTATTGAAAATGAACTTTCAGAAGACAAAAGTGATGCACAATGCTTTTACAAAGAATGAAGATTTATCGATTGATGGAGAAAAGCTGGAGATACCAGATACGTACATTTATCTTGGACAGCAGATATCAAGTGAGGGCCACATTGATGAAGAAATTAATCGGCGTAAAAAACTTGCCTGGAGAGCTTTTGGAAAAAAACAGCTTAATTTTCGAGAGCAATACGCCATTATGTCTTAAAAGAAAAGTGTTTGATCAATGCATCCTTCCAGTGCTTACGTATGGTGCAGAGACGTGGACCTTAACTAAAAGAGACATACAAAGGTTGCAGACAACTCAAAAAAGCATGGAGAGGTGCATGCTTGGTGTAACCAGGAGAGATAAGAAGAGGAACTCGTGAATCCGAAAAGTGACAAGAGTGGAAAACATCATGATCAGAGTTAAATCCCTGAAATGGCAATGGGCTGGACATACTGCCAGAAAGACAGACCATCGATGGACAGCCGAAATTTTAGATTGGATTCCAAGGGACAGGAAAAGACCAGGAAGAAGACCACATGGGAGATGGGTGGATGAAATTCGAAAGTATGCGGGAGTAACATGGAGGAGACTGGCACAAGACAGACCGTTGTGGAAGAAGCCTGGAGAGACCTTCGTCCAACAGTGGATCGATAATTGTTGACAATGATGATGATATATATATATATATATATATATATATATATAAAAGAAGACTTATTTTATATCTTCGTGACCCAATAAATTTTCTAAATTAAAGCTATTTTTAGAGGTTTAGAGGATGGTGTGGTGTACTACAATTTTAGGAACCTATAATAGAACATTTTTTCCCTCTCCTTTGATTCAAAAAAGTTTATAATTAAAAATATACAAAAAAAAAACTACTACATAAAGAAGTAAAGAAATATATATAAAAATAGCAATATTAAATAATCAAAAGTTTGGGTAGGATAATGCTCTTTTGGGTAATGAAATGCTTTTAAAACTTCTGGGAACTGAGATATAAACTACTCTGTCCCCAGGGAGTGCTTACTAGTATTCTGGGTTGCATTAAAAATTCGTAGCAGTTTTTTCAGCATGATACTTCTGGAGTTGTTGGTATTTTCCATACAGGAACCAGCTTGCTTTTTACTTCCCAGGAAGGTTCTATAGTTGGCCGCTAGATAGCGCTATGACGTGAATGCCCTTTCATTTGAGCTTGAGGTTTTTGTTGTACAGATGTGGCTAAGTCTGCTGCTATGGTTAGGTAAGTTGTAATTTTAATTTGTATCTTTTATTTTTAATATTTTCTTTATTTTAGCTCTTAATGAGCCTCTTTGGAAGTTTGAATTTTGTTTAGGGAATACTTTTAGTTTTTCACGGGACTTTGGTCCGCTGTTTAGGCTTCCATTTCTGCAAGTAACCACGTTTGGTTACAAGTCAGATGCACTGTACGCTTAGGGCCATCCTGCGGGTATTTCACTGATTAGAACAATATTTATGTAAATAATTTTCCGTGTACTAGTAACACTATGTTTCTCTTATTATTTAGGTTGTTTTATATTATTTAGAAGTGGTGTACATATTCGTGAATTCTTGGGAATGACCTAAGCTTAACATTTTTGGTAATTTTTATATGTGTCTTGTGTTTCTCTTTTACAGATCTGAGTATTGCCCCTTGATTCTATGGATTCCATCTCTCATATTGCCACAGTGGTTTAATACTCGGGCTCCATTAGCTGCTGTATTTAAAAAAAGTATTATTTCTTTTTATCTGTTCCAGGACAAATGTTTCTGAGTATGTATCTTTTAATTTGGTATAACTCTTCACTTTTCATCAGTAAATTACTTTCTTCTCTTGTTTTGTGTTGTAGTGGGAGTTTGTCCTCCTTCAGAATGTAATTTACTAGTATTCTCTTGGAAGGATTATTTTGTGTGTGTGTGTGAGTTGGGCAATGTGATTTAGTTTGCTGTTGTTTAGGTTATTTATCCTTTTTAACATTTGTTGATTTTTACCTTAAACTTAATTTGTCCTTATGCAAACTAAATTAGCAGAAACCCACATTTTTCTGGTCTGTGTAGATACGTGAGAAATCCTCTTCATGTTTTGCCCCTGACGAAGCCCTTAGAGAATCAGCCATTAATCTGAAATCCCTATGTTCTTCTGGTTTTTATTCAAATTGGTTTTATTTTTTGTTTTCAGCTTGCTCCGGGGCTTGTCTGCTTCGGGAGTTGTTTTTTTGTTTTTTTATTTCTTTCTCAGTTTTGTTCTGGGTTTTAATTTGTTTCCTTTTTATTTAATTTTTTTTTTCCTTGCTTCGTTATTAGCTTCTTTATGCATTTAGGTTTGATCCTTTGTTTTGCAGCCATTGGTGCTTTAGAATTTCAAAGTGGTTTCTTGTTTGATGCTTCTAGTTGTTTTTTCAGATTAGTCATGTATATATATATATATATATGACTGATCTGAAAAAACAACTATTTATATAGAGAGAGATATATATAACGGAGAAAACCTCAGGTTCGATCATAGACAGGAACGAACGCTCGAACCACTAAATATCCGCCGTGCTGCGTCGGATGGGCACGTTAAGCCGTATGACCCCAGATACTGGCGCCCCGGTAATAAATAAGGGTGTCTTCCTCTCCCTTTCTACTTTGCTTCCGTGTCACTTTTCTATCGGGCACTCTAGCCCAAATCTCCTAGCATCCTATTTCTGAGGTTGTTTAAGACCTGGGGTCAGAAACTTCCTTCCTAAAATCCTCTACATATGATCTAATCTGATATATACAGCAGATATACATGTATGTATATATTCGAGTTTGACTGCGTCAAAATATACGCTAATTTAATCCTCATTCACCGTACTACCACCATCACGCTGCCAACCACCACATTTTTGCTCTGGATATCGTTTTCTTTTACTCTTTGACTCACTTTTAGTGTTACCAAAACGTATAAGAAAATTCGGGAATGTGATGAGTCGTTCAGAAAAAGAAAACTCTAACTGAAAATTAGCAAAATTTACATAGAACAGAAACTCAAAAGGAAGATTAAACTAGAAACATATGCTACATTCATTTTTGATCTAATACACTCTTACCAAAATGAATAAATAACGAAAAAAAACGAAGGACCCAGAAGGAATCATCCAGTCGTGATGAAAGTTGGTATGTAGAAATGTGCATGTACAGGGAAAGAAATTATTGCAATTCCAGAGCAGTTGGGCCATTTATTCGAATAAAACACCTACACGAGTGAAACAAGTCAGCACGTTGTAGCGCCACCTCTGGCTCGGATATAAGCGCTTACCCGGCCTTCATAGACGCACATAGTTCATGGACAATGTCCTAAATTTTATCATGCCCTATGGTGTCCAACTTGCGGGCCAGTTCGCCGACATTCCGGGGTGGGGGTAGGTGGTGTCCCATCATGTCCCAAACATGTTCGAACGGTGAGAGGTCGTGCGATCGGGCTGGCCATGGAAGGGTGACGACATTAAGGAGGCAGGCCTGGGCGAGCCGTGCCGTGTGTAGCCGAGCATTATCCTGTTGAAAAAAATGCTCAATGATCGTGCGGCAGGAATGGCAACAAAACAGGTTGTAGAATGTCGTCGACGCACCGTTGAACAGTGAGGTGGGCACGAAGGAGTACCAAGGGTGTCCAGTTATCGTAAAAAAATGGCTTCCCAGACAGTCACTTCCGATGTGCGAGCCGTGTGCCGTTCAATGGTAAAGTCAGGATCCGTGCGCTGGCCATCGGCTCCAAGTGCAAACCGTGACTCATCATTGAAGACAACACGATGCCATTTTACACTATTCCACGTTGATCGGGCCCGATACCACTGCAACTGGTGCTGGCGATGCTCGCTGGTCAGTAGTATGCGGCGCAATGGCCTCTTCGAAGTGGTCCCCGTGCGAGAAGTCATCTGGGAGCGGTCTGGATGGCCACGTACGTCGTCTGGGAGCGGTCTAGATGGCCACGTAGACGATGCAACACCGCCACGTATAAATTGAGAGCGACGAATTTGATTCTGTCCGTACGGCTCACACGATAGCTCGATCCTCGCTTTCTGTCCTTCCTCTCGGCCGTCCAATGCGCGCATGCCGCTAAGTTGTGCGCTCCTCGACCCATTAGCACCAACATCGCCCTATTGCATCGTCGCTCCGACCCAAATTTCTGGAGATACGGCGACTTTACAAACCAGCCTGTCTCATTTCAGTTACACGTCTTCACTCAAACTAGCTCAACTACTCGGATTGTGCACGGATCCGACGTCGAGGCATCCTCACAGTCCATGGAGGTTAGTGCAGCCGCAATCCGCTGTCACACTTGTCCCCGAATACGAGCTTTGCTCTTGACATACCCTCCTCGTGGCACGTTTTACATGCGCTGTGGCGGGCCACTATTTTGCTAATGGTTGCGATTTTTTAAACATTTCCATATTCCGCTCTGAGGCACTCGCATGCGGCGTTTCATCAGGATCGAAAAACTATCTCTGGGTTCTTCGTTTCTTTTTTTTTTTTTTTTGGAAAACAGTGTATGTATGTACCAAATCCGTAATTTCGTTACTTGACCAGCTGACATCCTCTTTGAAAATATCATAAGGCAATAAAGAAATGTATTTTTCTCATTTCAGTCACAATGCCATTTGTTCTTTGAATAAACATAACGGTTAAATGTTCGACATCTTTCCTATTTGTTAGCCCACTGCTGCTTTTTAACCACCTTTAAATTAAATAGACGTCTTGTCATTCGTTTAATTTCGAATTTTTCATTATAAGACAAAGAACCTAAAAACCCTTTTAACGCATGTACTCCTCCTTCCGACCTATTCGGATAAAGGATGTCACATGTAAAATATCGTATTCGATTTCGATTTTAGAAGATCGCGCGCTGACAGACGCAAATTAAACTGAGCGCAAACCGATTTTAATCACATAGTTACTCTTCCAAGAAAGGCAGAGAATGGCCTTTCTTGAAAGATAGGATTTTTTTCCGTAGTGAATGTGTTAATAATGGAAGTATTGTATTCATTGCTAACTTTAAAACAATAACATCGCTGACGTACGCTTCGTTCTCACGTGACCCTAAACCAAACTGATTGCGGCCCAAACGCGTGAAAGGGAGCATCCCTGTCGAGCGAGAGAAACGGGCTGTCTGCGCAAACGTCACGTCTCTGGGAGGAAGATGTATTGTCCTCTGTATCTAAGGCCTTGACTCAGATAGCAGAACAGGAAATTACATCCAAGCGTGACCGTTAGAGAACGGTATCTTCTTTGCATCTGTAAAAATTGTGGTTTTGAAATCCGAACAATTATATTCTTCTGCTGTGGCGCCCGTTAGCATCCCCTGTTTCGAAAATTTATTCAGACTGTTCCTTTACTTCCTGTGCACAATGGCAGTGTCATGGCCTAGTGGATCTGTCCACAGGCCGCCAGTAGTGCAGATATCTTCATAAAATCAAAATGATGACATTAATGCGATTTTTTACATATTATTTTACCAAACCTGACAGAAATACTGCAGTATTTCAAAAGTAACTAAGAGACAAACGTTCCCTAGTCCTATTTTATAACAACCTTTAAGAAATTAAACCAGATAAAGGCTGAAACTGAGATCCCTACCAACAAATCTGTATTGCAGTTAATGAACATGATGTCACCTCACCAAAATGAACATGATGTCACCTCACCAAAATGAACATGATGTCACGTTTCTTCTATATGTTAAACATTACTATGCTATTGATTGGAAAATCTCTTTCTAATTCCGAAGATAGATATCTGCTTATAAAACTTTGTCATTAGAAAATGTGGTATCAGTTAATTATTTACGTTTTCACCTCAACAAACAGTGTTTTATCGGAAGTGCTTTATTCAATAATTTTTTTACGATTTTCAGCTTATATATTTTAGTAAATTTTCCTTCCATTTTATAGATTTCTTTAATTAGAAGATGCGGCTTCCAAAACTGAGCCATAAAACCTTTCGCATTGTATTATATATAGAAAGCTGAATATCTAAAACTTTGTAATAATGAATTGTTACATTTCCATGTGAGAACATTGCGTGACAGACTTCATTTTTTTGTATTTTTTTGTTTAAGGGTTTAACGACCACCGTGAGGAAATCAACGGGCTATAAGAAGTCTTCCGTCCCTAATTTAGAGCCAGTGGTTCCAGATAACGGAGAAAGCCAGTGCCGCGAAACAAACGCAACATTCATGCCTCACTGGGATTCGAACCCGGCCCCATCTCGTACTAACGGTAACAAGCCTGAGACACCTAGGCGGCAAAAAGAGAAAGACTTCTTTTTATTCTCTTGGACTGTTATTCAACATTAGGTAATATTTTATTAATAGTACATTTTCCTTCCTTTCCTCCGACTGTTGCATAATCCATAAAAATAAGGTATAAATAGCACAGAAGGAAAAGGTTTTCTTACAGGCCGTTTTTTAAACGTATAACGAAAAATGTACAAGGTTTTTATTTAAAACCTTGAGGAAGTTTTCAAGCGTGTTCACAATAAAATGGCATGATTTAAAATTCTTGGATGTGTCATATTTTCAGGCATTCAAATCTATTGTTCCTATTTTGCGAAATTTGCCTGACTAGGTAGATTCCACAAAATATGACTAAATTCCTAGTGGAGGAAATCTGCCTATTATTTTTTTTGAAGCAACTAACGGAGAACCTAACATGGTAATTAAAAATGTAGTGACTTTCCCAAGCGATATGATGAGAGAAAATATCTCTGATTAGGACATGTTTCTCAGTCTTTACACGCCCCTTTAGAACCCAGAGGTTAAAAGCGGTTGTTCTTCAACCATTTTCGTGACGCGTATATAAAACAGTGCAGCTCCAGTTTCACATTTTTACTAGCCTGAAAATAATTAAGGCAAACAGACTTATTCTTTTTAATTTTTCTGTTAAGCAGATGCTTTTGCGGGCCTGTGTCAAAGCTAAAATTAATGAAAAACAAATTAAAAACACCAGAACATAAATCTATCGAGCTTTTTGACAACATTCTGTGATTTCTTGATGCTTAAAAGCGAAGCCAAAACGAGAGCAAAGAGCACGCTTTTATTGATTTAAACGATCCGCATCATTGTTTGTTAATCTTTAACTTGCATATCAACAAAAACTCAGCTATTCATATAAAAACATTGACATTTTTATAATTAGAATGAGCGTTTATCGGAACTTCAGGAAATGAATGACGTAAAAACGTGAAAGTGCAAAAATAATTTGAAACACACTGCTATATATCCATCACCAAGAAATTTTCTGTGTAGCCGTTCTTTACTTTATCCGAAATGCTTGCTTTTCAGTCGTTTGACTTAAAAAACGCAGATATATTTAATTTCTATAAGAATAAACGTTGGGCAAATTTTTGCTGTGGAGAATGAAGAGGAAATTTATTATTCAACATTTCTACCGATGCTTACTGCCAGTCATATAACGTATCAGACCAAAAGTTGGCTTACGTTTGCTTCATCATCTATCATGTTATACACGGAGCCTATATGTAAAAGCCATTAGTCAAAAATTGTGTATATATTGAAACTGTCATGTCTGGAAGAGAAGCTTTGCTTATCATGTACTGTAATTCAATGTGGCGAACACCACAGAAATAAATTTGTGAAGTCTTACAGAGGTAAAGCATGTGTGAAGACGACAAATCTGCAGCGATACATTCCGTCCATGTAGCTTAGTTGGGAGAACAATTTACTCCGGAGTGAAAGGGCGCAGGGTCGATTTACGTCACGGACAAATTTGTGTTTTTACAAAGTATCCAATTGTTCTAGTATACTAAGTGCTTGGGAGTAAATAAATAAGTTCTTAAATGAATATTAATTCAATTCTTATGCCATAATACGACGACCTATTCAATGTAACACTTGGTAATCAAGAACAGTGGTGCGAGTTGCAATGTTGCATACAATACAAAAACAGCCATTAGCTTATTCAAACAATTAGTAGCACCTACGTAAGGCTGATAAGGCTCACCAGTGGCTGCTATTGACATAAAGACATAAGGGGCTAATGTACACATAGCCGCAAAACATTAAAACTACCTGCTTAGGCAGGTAGTTTTAATGTTTATAGGACCTACGTCATATTAGTATGACGTAGGTCCTCCCGTCGCCAAAACAGCTCTCACCCGATGATGCATAGATTCAATGAGATGTTGTTAGGTGTTTCTTGATATTTGGTACCATAATGCAACAAAATATTCCGCAGTTTTCGTAAATTACGTAGTTGAGGTGATGCTGCTCGTACCCGTTTCTCCAACTCAAATCACAAATGCTCGATAGGATTCATGTCCAGCGGATTTGGGTGTCATGGCAATAAATGGAATTCCTCTTCATGTTCTTGGAACCATTAGCGAACTTTCTTCGCCGTGTGGCATGGAGCATTGTCTTATTGAACAACGCCATTTACCCCAGAAAATACAGTTGCCATAAAGGGATGTACTTGGTGTGCCACGATTTCAGGTATGCAATAACTGTTTGAGTTCGCTCTACAGGGATAATGGGCCTAAGTGTCATCACACTCCCCCCAGCCGCCTAGATCCGTCCAGCAGTGCGTCCAAGTGAGAAGGCTCCCTTGGGTAAACGTCACACAAGAGCTCGTCTGTCGGCATGGTGTAACAGAAAACGGGATTCGTCTGACCAGAGACCCTCTTCCAGTCTTCTATGGTCCAATATCGATTATTACGTGCCCACTGTAAGCGTTGACGACGATAAACGCCTGTGAGCATAATCACAGAAATGGATCTGCGGCTGCAGAGACCCATATCTAAAAGCGTAAGATGAACTGTGTGTTCGGACACATTGGGACCTTCACCACAATTGAAATTAGTGGTAACGTCAGCCGCAGTAGCCCTCCTGTTGCTGCGGACAAGACAAGATACCTGTGCTGACCTCTGGCATCAATGAGGAGTGGCATGCCCACGCCTTGTCGACGGCTTGAAGTGTCATCTGTTTCGGACCACCTTCGATAGGAATTAACTACTGCATAGCATAAGCAGCCTACTAGCGTCGCTGTTTCGGAGATGCTGTTACCAAGGCGTCAAACCACAGCGATATGGCCTTTGTCGAAATCAGATAAGTCCTTTGCTTTTCACATGTTGAGACGAAACGAAATACTGAATGAGAGAGCTCCGACACAGGTTTTAAATACACTGGCGGAAAGTGAAAAAATAACACCAAAAAGGAAACGTCTGACACTAACGAAATTTGTACAGCATAATAACGGAATACAGATGATAACGTGATCAAAACATTATGGCAAAATACAGCTGTATTTGCTGGTAAACTGAAAAATAACATTTCCATGTAACATGGTTAGTACGAGGTTGAACCGCCATGAACTGCGTCACACTGTGCAGTTCTGGCATGGAGTCGTCTGTCGTACAGATGTTGGATTTAAGTTTGGGGTATTGAGTTCCAAGCATACTCAACCTGGACGCGTAAATCGGGGATGGTCGTAGCTGGCCGTGGAGACCGGATAAATGGTTGTCCCATAAAATCCCACACGTGCTCAACGGGGGACAAATCCGGTGAACGTGCAGGCCATGGAAGTTGTCTCACACCCTGAAGTGCATGTTGCGTTGCACGTGCCATGTGTGGGCGAGCGTTATCTTGCTGGAAAAAAACACGATGGACCGACCTTACAAATGGCACAGCAACGGTCTGAATGATGTTGTTGATGAAGGAGGTGCTGTTTAACGTAACCGGTACAAACACTAGTTGTGTACGGGAGTGATAGCTGATCGCTCCCCACACCAGGAGACCAGGTATAGGCCATGTGTGTCGCTGGCGGATGCAAGAAGGGTGGAGATGCTCCGCTGTGCGTCTGCGAACACGCATATGGCCATCGGAGGCTCCCAAGCAGAATCTGCTTTCATCGCTGAACACGACTGATCGCCATTGCGTTCTCCAGTGCAGACGTTGGCGACACCACTGCAGCCGTTATTGACGGTGGGCTGGAGTCAGAGGTACACATGCCAGAGGCACACGTGCACCTAGTCCTGCATCCAATAGACGGTTGCGGATTGTTCGCACAGTCACCTCAAGTGCAACGGCTGCTCGGATTTGGGTCGCAGTGGATGTTCTGCTTGACAATGGCGCTCTTCTTATACGTCGATCGGTGCGCTCATCAGTCCGTCTGTTACTCCCGGTTCCACGTCTTCTCGGGTGGGAATGTTCCTCGGACCATCTACGCCACCATCGTAACACCACAGATATTTCCCGTCCAATTCGCTCCGCAATACGACGAGACGACTACGTGGCCTCGCGGAGTCTGACCAGACGACCTCGCTCAAAGTCCGATAACTGCTGAAATCGTAGTATACGTCTTCCATGTGCAGGCATTGCAGCTTCTTAAGGGTCTTCGCACGTGTCCGTCCGCCGACGACTGATTACATTCACTTCGCCGTACTCCTTAAATACCACCGACGATAATTTGCATATTATGCCGTGCTGTGGCGTAAGCGCTCACCGGTTGGTCCCGAAATTAACATCACACCTACGTAAACTCGACCCCATTAACATATGTAAATTTCATGATTGTCCGCCAATTCCTTCTTGGTGTTCCTTTTTCATTTTCCGCCAGTGTATATCATTCGCGACTTTGGCACGTGACGCTGATTGGCTGCACGCGCACTTATTTGCATGACACAGAAGTTGTTTTAATGTTTTGGCTCATCGGTGTATATCGAAACTTTCATGTCCGGAAGGGGTATAAGGGACTGATATATATGGCAGTCATATAAAGGACTGCTACTGATATATGGGGCTGATATACAGTATATGGCAGTAAAAATATTTTTGTCGGAGCATCATATCTGGTGGAGCGGTCTTGAATTTCACATGTTGTCCACATTGTAACCTTTTCAATGAATAACAGATGCGAAATATTCCGATACTTTATCAAACACGATTATTTTTAAGTATACATTCCACTCTCCGAAAGTTAATTAAACAAAGGTGTGTGATCTATTTTTAACGAAACATTGAAAAATAATACTGTCCTGGTGGCCTAATTGTCAGAGGCGCAAGCTGCTGTATGATCGTGCAAGCTTAGTACAGGCTTCGTCCTCGAATGAACCATGGTCGGTATGTTTGCCCTACAGTACTGGTTTCATCACTTCTCTGGAACCAGCCACCCAAAACTTGATCCGGTAGGCCGTTTACATCTTAGATGCTCGTGGGAATGGTTAAAGGTAACAGAAAGCATTTTACAGATAACAGTTTACTGATAGCTTGACCATTTCTAATTCATCAAGTACCTTAAGCAACATTTATCCCGTCTAGTGAAAGAGGATTAATTTACACCGCTATGGAAGGACGCTGTTATTCTTTTACGAACTCATAATAAAAGACTTACTTTATTTTTTGAAAGTATGCATATCATGATATAGGGTGGCCAATGTTGTAACACCAAAACTCCTATTGTTTTACCTTCTGCTTGGAGATCTTTGGCAAATGACTCACTCATTATTTAGCATAAGATACTCCACATATATATGTTTTTCAATGCTCATTTACTGTATCTTGCGCCGAAATATGCGCACATGTCTCCTGACGATGACGATATGTACACCCGCAAGCACCTGGCCCAAATCAGTTCACAGCCTAATGATGCATGTGCGACTCATGTGAAAGATCTTGCGTTTTTATCATGTACACATTTTAGAATTTTTTAAATACTTTGAGATCTGCATCGTATATTTTTGTCGTGCTTCGACAGCTGTTTGATTTGATGGAATTGTTTTCTTTTAAGGGCCAATTAAAGAATTGCCGATATTTTCCGTTAATGCTACTAGAGTAAGCTTAGCGTAATTTTTTTTAGATAAAGAGGACATAGTTTTACATACCAGGTTTTTCAGGCACCTCTGAAATCAGTGGAAGTGCTGCTAACGTTGTTGCTGAAAGAGAAATCTATAATTACTCTTATTATAAAATAAATTATTCAAGCCGAAAGTACCGTACAAACTTTGCTTATTAAAAAAAACTGCAAACAATCGAACACAGAATGATTAAAAGCATGCTTGAAATGGAAGCAGCACAAGTATGTACTTGAAAATATGAAATCGTAGCAGCATAAAAATGTAATTTAAAATATGAAATGACAACAGAACAAGTACGTAGTTGAAAATACGAAATAGCAGAAGCACAGGTATGTAGTTTAATGTTCCTTAACTGTTCGAAGCTGTAAGTATCATTTCCTTTTTTTTGTGAATCGTGATTTTCGCTACGGAGTATTACAAAATTTTTGCATTTTTACGTTAAATTACACATTTCGCAACGGGCGTGGACATAAGCTCCTCACATTGTTAGGTGTGACCCCGAATTACACTTGAGACATGCTTGCTGTGTTTTTCCTTACAGAGATGATTTTCAGGTTTTCATGAAAGCAGTGAATCGAAATCAAGGGTAAACAGAAACAAAAAGCACATGCAAAATCACGTCATACGATTTAATAATCATACAAATTGAAAGGCATCCTAAAGTTGAAATGTAATGTTTTTATAAGCATGATACCAATTTGCATTTCTTGTATACACATACAAAACCAATACATGATCAGAAAACAAACTTTCCAAGATACTTTTTACAGAGATCCTTCTAGTAGAAATAAAGTTAGTAGATTATAAAAAGTTTTTTTGATAGGTCAGTCTTCATGCTACAGCGTTTATTTGCAAAACAAAGAAAAGAAAATATTTTGTTACCAACTAAATTACTAAATAGCATATTATTTTACAAATTCACACAAAGGGATATTATGAAGTCGACACGATGAAATCGATAACTTTCTGGAGGCCCACAGAAATTCGTTTTAAAAATGAATATATATATATATCAGTGCTGTATTACTTTTTTCATATTGCATATCGAAATATCACAGTGCAGTGGAAGCATATCCGGCGCGTAACTGGAAGACCCTAGGTTCGATTCCCGGTGGCGGGCGATGAGAAATTTTTCCGTGACTCACTTACAAACGTGGAAAGAGCGATGACTTCTATTTGATATCAAAGAAGCACAAAAAAATTTCTTTGAGAACTTTAAATATTTTAATTTTCCATCACAGTTTAGAGCAGTCGTGCGTTTCAACGGAATATGATTTAGGTATACACCTTACGAGGCACCGAACACAACTCCTGATCCACCCTATGTGCACTTTAAGAACGGCAACACGTGAACAGAGTTCACTATTTTCTGGATACTGCCATTCTTTGCTCTGTATTCGATGATTATGCGATTTTCCAAGAGGTCAAATCTCGTCCTTTACCCTTTACAACCAGCGTTTCAGCTACGACAGACAATGCATGTGTCACATATAGCTATCCATACTCCCTTGACCTTCACACGTCTATACTGCTGCGCCGAAAACGATCCGAACGTCAGATAAGAGCGTCACAATGTTTTGCCTTTACTGTGTATAATTTTAATATCAATTTTAGATACAATATTTTACCAAATACTTTTAATCTTATTTTTGTTTGGGGGTTTAACGACTACCGTGAGCAGCTTGATGGGTTGTAAGCAGTCGCCCGTCCCTAATTTAGTGAATCTGGTTTCAGGGAAGGGAGAGAACCAGCGCCGTTAGAGGCAAACACAACATCCATGCCTCGCCGGGATTCGAACTCGGACACATCTCCGACGAATGGTGTGAAGCCAGCGCTTACACCACTGCACCACCGTAGCAGCTTTTTAATTTTTACTAGTGCTTAAAAGTGTGAACGACTGAATTACAGTGAGAAATATTTCTACTCCCTGTTCAAGAACTTTCGACTGTTTTTGCTTAACTCTGCTACATTTTCATATCTGACTTCATCGCACCAATCGTCATGATCTAATGTGGTCTAACAATATTTTCCCCAGCTCTTTGGGTTCCAGTTACGTAAATATACGGCATGTAATGCACATTTTCATGCTTCACAATTTTCATGCACACTTTCATGCATGTTATGGATGACTGGATAATTATTATGGGCTAAATCACTTTTCTTTCCCTAGAACTAAGAGGAAAATTTTAAAAAGAAAATTTCATAGGGAAGTGTGTTATGCAGCTCTAAAATTTGATAACTTTAATTCTTTTGATTAACTAAAACAGAAGTTTCTATCCGAATACGATTGAAGTTAGTTTGATTTCATGTTCAAACTGATAGCACAGGCTTAGAATGTTATATCATAACAGCCAGCATAACCTAGTGTTTTTCTATTTGGATATGCATGAATTACAACCTCGTACTAAAGAAAAACCATGTGACTGAAAAGAAATTACGGCAATGGAGTCAATATAGCACATAGATTCACTGAAGGCAGCGAAGTTTTTGTCAATGATATGTTTGATTAATCATCATGTTATTGAAAGTGTGCTTTTTACATATTTCAACTACTCTTAGGTTTTCGTTATTCTTTGTAATTGTGTGTTATTAGAAACTAGGTGAAAGCCCGTCATTAATGACGGGAGAGAGGGGGGGTAAGATACGTTCAGTTTTTTTTTTTAATGACTGGGTATTCTTTTTCTTTTGATATTCAAATGTGAAAGTATGTTTCACGAACATTTCAGCAATGAACATTAGAACAATAAATAAATATATACAGTATATATATACAGTATATATATATATATATATATATATATATATATATTAGCTGGGTCTAAGAACAAGTTGCATGTGAACAAATTATCAGGAAAAACCAAAATGTTGATGCAAAAAAGAAGAGAGATGAGGACAACTAAAGAAGATGTGACTTCCAAAGTGGAATATATAGAGCTATGCAAGACAGTAAGAAAAAGTATCACTGAAGACGTAAGGAAATTCAACTGTGAACTAGTGAGGAAAGCAATTGAAAACAACCAAAGCCTAAAATTGGCAAAGGGACATCTCAGTAAGGGAAGAAAACAGATTATGGCACTGAGAAAAGAAGATGGTTCTGTAACAAGAAATAGAGGCGAAATTTTGACAAGAGTGAAAGATTTCTACTCCAAATTATATGAAAGGGATGATACATGCACTCCAGACATCATGAAAGATACCAGTACCAGAGTTCCTCCAGTCCTTCCAGCAGAAGTTGCACATGCAATCAAGAACATGAAGCGAGGAAAAGCTCCAGGAGAAGATGGAATTACTGTAGACATCATACAAGAAGCAAGTGGAGAAATCGAAACAGTACTCGCCCAAATTTTCACTCGATGCCTTAATGAAGGAAAGATTCCTGAGGATTGGAACACCGCTACAATGATCCTGCTACATAAGAAAGGTGACATTGAAGATCTCGGAAACTACAGACCTATCAGCCTCCTATCAGTAGTTTATAAAATCTTCACTAAAGTTCTTTCACACCGCTTGAAGGTAACACTGGACATGGCTCAACCGAGAGAACAAGCTGGATTCAGGAGTGGCTACAGCACAATAGATCATATCCACGTGCTGAGAGAACTAATTGAAAGAGCGAGGGAATATGAACTTCCATTGTGCATGGCTTTTATCGATTATGAAAAAGCCTTTGATTCGGTGAAACCATCAGCAGTTACAATGGCTCTGAAAACCTGCGGTATTGAAGATGCATACATTAATATTATTAATAACATCTATGAAAACGCAAGTGCAAAGATTCGGCTGTTTGAAAATACAACACACGTAAAAATTGGAAAGGGAGTGAGACAAGGTGACACCATATCTCCGAAGCTCTTTAATGCCACATTGGAAAATGTTTTTCAGTTGCTGAGCTGGGAAAGCAAGGGGATAAAGATTAATGGAGATTATCTAACCCACCTTCGTTTTGCTGATGACGTAGTCATTTTTGCAACTACCCCATCAGAGCTGCAGAGTATGATCCAGGAACTTGCTGACAAGAGTAAAGAAGTGGGATTAAAAATGAACTTTCAGAAGACAAAAGTGATGTTCAATGCTTTTACAAGAAATGAAGATTTATCGATTGATGGAGAAAAGCTGGAGATAACAGACACGTACGTTTATCTTGGACAGCAGATATCAAGTGAGGGTCACATTGATGAAGAAATTAATCGGCGTACAAAACTTGCCTGGAGAGCTTTTGGAAGAAACAGCATAATTTTTAAGAGCAATATGCCATTATGTCTTAAAAGAAAAGTGTTTGATCAATGCATCCTTCCAGTGCTTACGTATGGTGCAGAGACGTGGACCTTAACTAAAAGAGACATACAAAGGCTGCAGACAACTCAAAGAAGCATGGAGAGGTGCATGCTTGGTGTAACCAGGAGAGATAAGAAGAGGAACTCGTGGATCCGGAAAATGACAAGAGTGGAAGACATCATGATCAGAGTTAAATCCCTGAAATGGCAATGGGCTGGACATACTGCCAGAAGGACAGACCATCGATGGACAGCTGAAATTTTAGATTGGATTCCAAGGGACAGGAAAAGACCCAGAAGAAGACCACATGGGAGATGGGTGGATGAAATTCGAAAGTATGCAGGGGTGACATGGAGGAGACTGGCACAAGACAGACCGTTGTGGAGGAAACTTGGGGAGACCTTCGTCCAGCAGTGGATTGATAATGGTTGACAATGATGATGATGATGATATATATATACAGGGTAATTCAAAAGTCCCCGATTTCTATTTTTAAAACGTATTTGCTGTGAAACCATAAAAGATATCCGAGTATTGCTGCTTGTGGCTGTTGAGTGTAACCTTGGGGAACGAGCTGCGCCACATGATAACACCACATGACACTACGCTTACGCGGGCGCTGGCAAGCAGTAACGTTCAGTCAACCATGAGTCTCACGCAAGAACGGAGTGTTGCTTTGTTAGAAGTTTATTTTGCGAAAACATCTTACAAACTTTGCATCCAGCTCTTTCAAAGGTAGTTTCCCTGATGCTCCTATACCAGGGGAAACAACTGTGTATGACCTTGTCAACCGGTGTCGCGATACAAACAGTGTTCAGGATAAGCCTAAAATCGGCCGTCCGTCCGTTGTGACGACCACGTTTCTGGAGAAAATTCACGTTTCCCTGAAGCGCTCTCCCCGGAAGTCACTTCGGTGGCTGTCTTAAGAGTTAGGGTCATCGTATTCAGCCTGCCAGAGGGCTACTAAACGTCTAAAGCGACGGCCGTACAGAATTCGAGTAGTGCAAGAGCTGCGTCTTTTGGACTGAGAAAAGCGCATTGCCTGCTGCCAATGATTTAAGAATTTTACGCGCAACAATGTGACTAAACAGCTTAACAACATTTTTTTTCAATGACGAGGCATGGTTTCATTTGAATGGATATGTCAGTAGAAAAAACACTCGCATATGAGCTGAGAAGAATCCACACGCATTACATGAGGTTGGGCTTCACTGTCAGAAAGTTGGAGTGTGGTGTGCCATGTCTAGACTGCGAATTGTAGGGCCATTTCTGTTTGACACAACTGTAAATTCCCCTGTGTATGCAGACAACATCCATCAATTTGTAGCAATGCTGGAAGAGCACGAACGTTACTGTTGGTTTCAACAAGATGGAGAAACGTTCCACATATCCAACGACACAATGAAGAGGCTCTGTGTGTTCTTCCACGATCGATTAATCTCGAAAAAACTTTGGCCGCCTCGCTCACCAGACTTGAGTCGTCCAGACTTTTATTTGTGGGGCTATCTGAAAGACGCAGTTTACCACAACAACCCTAAAGACGGTACAGGACCTGCGGAACAACATCATTAGAGCTGTGAGGGACATACCAGCCAACACGCTGAAAATAGTGTCCGACAACATGTGTCGTCGGGTGAATTTGTGTCTTCAATAGAGTGGTGAACAATTCCAGCACCTATTGTAAAATGGTTTTCATTACCCGTTAGTATGAGTGTCAATATAACAGTATGTAAAAATAGTTATACATCACTATATTCGTGGTAGAAATATTTGAATTCAGAGTTCGGGGATTTTTAAATCACCCTGTATATATATATTTCATCATCATCATCATCATAAACCATTATCAATCCACTGCTGGATGAAGGTCTCCCCAAATTTCTTCCACAATTGTCTGTCTTGGGCCTGTCTTCTCCACGTCTCTCCATCATACTTTCGAATTCCATACTTCCATCTCCCATGGGGTCTTCTTCTGGGTCTTTTCCTGTCCCTCGGAATCCAGTATAAAATTCTGGTTGTCCATCGGTGGTCCGTTCTTCTGGCAACATGTCCAGCCCATTGCTTGTTCGTGATAGACGTAGTGTAGGTGGCTCCAATATTTAATACATTTTAGTTTAGAATACCTCTTCCCTCACTCACCTGTTGCGTGGCCCGGCTGTCTAAAGGTACTGTGTACGTTTTGAGCTACTTTTCTAGCGTTCTCATCCTCATATTAGTTCATATTCATCCTCCGTTTTCTTATCGTTTGCTCACGTTTGGAAACTGCCAACATGGCGGCTTCCGGTATTTCCTTATCATCTATGGGCGTGGCGGATGCGCGTCACGTCACACTTCCGACGTCCATGGAAGTTCACATACTCTCGTCCTCAGATGTGTCTGCTCAGATGCCTTCCCAGCTTTCTAGTCATCCTGCACCGGTGCCTTCACTGGACTTGGCTGCGCTTTCTTCTTCAGATCCTGCTTCTGCCTCGGTGCCCTCTCTGGGTACTACTGATTCCACTGCCTTGCCTTCGGCCTGTGCTTCTCTTCCCTCACAGCCTTCTGTGCCTGCCGGATCCGACCAGACTTCACTTCCGAGGATGTCATTTGCTTCTAAAGTGCAACGAGGCGCTACATTTACGTCTGATTCCTCTCATCCAGATGGTCTTTTGCAAGCAACACCTGTTATTCAGGTATCCAACCACAAGGTGAAGGTAACGATAGATGACAATTTGCAGATTGGCCGTGAGTTCCCTAACTGCCTGGATAGAGGTGTGCTCTTTCATGCTTTACCAAATACTCCATTTCCCAGCTACATGGAAGCCCTCTCTTGACATGTGTCGTCTGCGTCCATTGCAGGAATTTCCCGTACTCCTCGGGGTATTTCGGTACAGTTCAATCACAAGGAGGATGCTGACTTTTTTCTTGCAAACGGACTTTCGATTGGGACAAACCATCTCATCCCGTCGCCTCTTTCCAAGCGACCGGTGAACATCACGTTCTATCCTGTTCCACAGGAAGTGCCGGATAATGCACTTCCTCTCCTTGTCAGTCATGTTTGTAAAATTGTTGGCAAGGTCCGTCGCCTCTCTGACGCTCCCGCGGAACTCGATTTGCACATGCTACCGGACCTCGCCGTCAGTTATTGGTCGTCTTTCCCACCGAGAAAGCCTTGGTGGATTGTCCTACAGAAGCTACTGTTGAAATTGGCACACGAAAGTACAGTTTCAAGATTTTCACTGCTCACTATTGTACACACTGTTTAACACAGAAACACACCACTGCCTTCTGTGAGCGCGTTCGATGTAGACGTTCATCAAGTTCGCATCCCACTGCTGACCACATTGGTCTTTCTACTATCCCCATCACCGGTAGTTTGCCTGACGCGAATTTTTCGTTTCTCCGTCAGACGAACATTTCCGTCACGGACGATGCTGCCTTTCCTCCACTCCCGACCCGTACGATTGTGCATCCACCTTCAAGATTGACAGAGTTGTCTTCGACTACAGATGTGTCTACAGCGGAGTGTTCCGATCCGGGTGTGTTGAGTGGTGGTTTGGCAGATCGGCCGTCTGGCTCTTCTCCTAGCCTCTCGGATATCGGATCTCCAGTTACAACCTTGTCTAAAATACCCTTGTTGCAACATCTTCCTGAGGCCTTGGCTGTTGTACCAGTCTCCACTACGGCAGCTCAGCTACGTACTGCTTCTTCGGCGACGTTCGTTTTCTCGTCTCCTGACTTGGGAGGTGAGCCTGATCCACTAATGGATACATCCGCCTTAGCTTCTTCTTCGAAGCGGATTGGAACTTCCAAAGGCGCTGCAAAACAAAAAAAGTTAAAACAACTTTCTGTGCCACATTCTGAGGATTCATCTAGTGTTCCCGAGGTTTCCGGTTCCGATGTTCCTCCACCTGATGATTCTTCAAACAGTATGCTTCTCCGCTCAGGTCCTGTCATTCCTCTCTCTGATGCTGAGGTTCTACAGGCCGTTGATACGTTTCCTCCAGTTCCTGGACCACTGTCCAGACAGCAACTCAACGACTGTTGGTTCTGAAAAATTCCTTCACTTGCCTGATCTGGACCTGTATGCAGCGGTAACGCAATTCGAAGCTTATGTGTCACTTTTTAAATCTCTGTGTGCCACCGATCCTCGGTATCAGCCTTTTTGAGACGTTACACGCGCCGTCTCGCCTCCTTGAAGGAGCTCGCTGAGAAGCATATATGTGATACCTCACTTCCTCTTACCGATGACCTTTAACTCTCTTCCCTAAACCGATCACTTTTTGTTCTCTCAATGCTAGGGGATTTGCGAACCCGTTCGCAAATTCTCTGGTTTTTGCAGACTTAGTGCCTGTTGATGCTGATGTTTTATTTATTCAGGAAACAAATTGCATTCCCGTTACGCCATTTCATCGCTGGCGCCCGTGGCCCTATAGGTTCTTTCATTGCTTTTCCACCCGTCTCGGAAACGGCGTATCCATTGGAATTCATCAACGCCTTTACCCAGCTACGTCATCAATTGTCGAAGTCGCGAAGACTGAGAGAGTTTTCTTATATCTCTCCTTTCGTCTCGGGGCTTTGGGTGTTCATCTTCTTAACATTCATATACCGCAGCGAAATGACGACGCAATTTCCCTCTTAGACTCCATCTATGTTCATCTTGCCACGGTAGCTCCCTCTGATATTGTTCTCTTTGGTGGTGATTTCAATTACACGTTGTACCCTACTCTTGATCGGTCACACTGTGTCGAATCTCGTTTTTCTCTTGTTCAGGTTTTATCCGACCTTTTGTCCCATTACAACCTTGTTGATGCTTTCCGTTGCCTTCATCCTTTTGTCTGTGATTTTACCTGGTGTTCTTCCAAATCCTGCTTCTTTGGCCGAAGCACGACTTGATCGGTTTTACGTTTCGTACCATTTTAGTACACACTTTCAAGCTGCGTCACACATTCCGTGTGTTTTGTCTGATCATTCCATTTGCATTCTTTCTGTATTTCTTCCTGTTGTCTTCAAACCGTTCTTTGGAGTATGGTCTCTTCCCATTTCGTTCCTTCTGATTCAGATTTTTGTTCCCATTTATCAGCTTATCTTCAGGCTGCTGAAATTGATCTTCACTCTACCTCGGATCCTGTGTCGGAATGGATCTCCGTTAAAACTACATTAGTTGCTTTCTGCAAGAGATTTTCTCTTTCCACTCGCCTCTCGGAATCCACGATCGTTGATCGCCTTCGTCTAGAGTTAGCTTGTGTTTCACCTACGTCTGCCGCCTATCGAACACGGTCCTCGGCTATCCGGGGCTTACTTCAAAGCCAGGCGTCGCAAGCTCTTGTTCGCCTTCATGTACAGGATGTTTCTTCAGACATCTAGGATGCGAGTGCCTTTCTTGAATTTGAGAGGGACATCCTTTCTTCTCCTTCGCTCACCCATTTAACCCTTTCTGATGGCTCTGTCTCTGATGATCCCTCACGGCTTTCCCCTTTTCCCGTTTCTCATTTTACTGAACATTTCTCTTCTTCCTCTTCGCCTCCTGATCCATCCTCCACTCTCTTCACAGGCCTTCCTCAAGTTCCGTCTTATCTTCATTATTCTCTCCTTGCCCCAATTACTCTCTCGGAATTATCTTCAGCTCTCTCCTCTTTAAACTATCAGTCCACCCCCGGTTTAGATGGTATCCCAGTTGCATTCTATCGTTTTTTTCTACCTCAGCTCTCTCCCTTTCTTCTAGCTTGCTTTAACAATCTTCTATTTCGCACTGATTTCCCTTCATCTTTTACCGTTGCCGTCGTTCGTCTTCTCCCGAAGAAAGGCTGTCTCCTCAATATAGACAATTGGCGTTTTATTAGCATCTTGAACAGCGATTACAAGCTTTTCGCTAAGATTCTTTCTCGTCGTTTGAATGGCATACTGCCAGACATTATTCATTCGGACCAAACGTATACAATTCCGGGTCGATCTGTTCAATCAACATTACATCTTCTTCGAAACCTTCTAGTACTTGCTGATCGACAGGTTGAGCGCCTGGCCTTGCTCTCGTTGGCCAGGCGTTTGACCGTGTCTCTCATGCCTACCCTTTTTCGGTGCTTCTTTCATTTGGTATTCCTCATAATTTTTGCAGACTTCTTTTAAACCTTTATCGCAATTCTTTTCTTCACGTTCGGACTCACTCATTTTTAACGAGCTCCATTCCTTTTGCTACTGGAATTCGTCAGGGGTGTCCCCTTTCCGGGCAGTTGTTTGCTTTGGCGTTTGAGCCGTTGTTGTGCCAAATCCGTTCTGTTCTTGCTCCTTTGCCTCGTTCTTTACTACCCGAATCTCGTCATTTTTCTTCTCTCCTGGTTGCGTATGCAGACGATCTGACGATACTCATCCGGGCGCAGTCCGGTTTCTCGACCCTGGAATCTGTTTATTCTCAGTATGCACAACTTTCCGGCGCTGCGTTGAACAGAGACAAGAGCACCGGGCTCTGGTGCAGTGCGTGGCGAGCACGCCCTCATCGCCCCTGGGGAGCCTCTTGGTATCGAACGACGCAGCAGTTTCTTGGTGTAGTTCTTGGTGACCCTTCTTTCATGTCCTCTGGTTCCTGGACACCGCTTCTCCAAAAATTATCAAATGTTTTATCCCGCTGGAGTCGTGCTAGGGCTTTATTGTCGTATTGGGGTAAAGCCCGGGTTGTCTCTACGTTTCTTCTCCCTTTATTGACATATACATGGTCTACACAAGCGGCTCCTTCTTTTTTCTAAATTTTTTTTTTAGTTAAGCAATCTCCATTAATTTTTATCCCTTTGTTTTCCCAGTTCAGTGATTGAAAGACGTTTTGAAATGTGGCGTTAAAGAGCTTGGGAGATATGGTGTCATATTGTCTCACTCCCTTTCCAATTCTTATTTGTGCTGTATCCTCAAATATCCGAACCTTTGCACTTGCATTTTCATAGATGTTATTAATGATGCATGCATCTTCAATACCGCAGGATTTTTTTTTTGATTGAAGGTTTAACGACCACCGTGAGCAACTCAATGGGCTATAAGCAGTCGCCCGTCCCTAGTTTAGGGTCACTGGTTCCAGGGAAGGGAGAGAGCCAGTGCCGTGAGACAAACAAAACATCCATGCCTCACCGGGATTCAAACCCGGACCCCTTCGGACAAATGATCTGAGGCCATATACCACTGCGCCACCGGGGCGGCCCGCTGGATTTCAAAGCCATTGTTACTGCTGATGGTTTCACGGAATCGAAGGCATTTTTTTATAGTCAATAAAAGCCATACATAATGGGAGTTCATATTCTCCTGTTCCTTCAATTAGTTCTCTCAGTACATGGATATGATCTATAGTGCTGTAGCCACTCCTGAATTCAGCTTGTTCCCTTAGTTAGGCCATGTCTAGTGTTACCGTCAAGCGATGTGAAAGAACCTTAGTGATGATTTTATAAACCACTGAAAGGAGGCTGATGGGCCTGTAGTTTCTGAGATCCTCAACGTCACCTTTTTTATGGAGCAAGATCCTTGTAGCATTGCTCCAATTCTCAGGAATCTTCCCTTCATTAAGACCTCTGGTGAAAACTTGGGCGAGTGTAGTTTCGATTTCTCCACTTGCTTCTTGCATAATGTCCACGGTATTTCCATCTTCAACTGGAGCTCTTCCCCGTTTCATGTTCTTAATTGCATATGGAACTTCTGCAGGGAGGATTGGAGGGCTTTTGGCACTGGTACCTGTCGTAATGTCTGGAACAGGTGTATCATCCTTTTCATATAGTTTTGAATAGAAATCTTTCAACCTTGTCAAAATTTCGCTTATGTTTCCTGTTACACTACCATCTTTTTTCTCAGAGCCACAATCTGTTTTCTTCCCTTACTGAGATGTCCTTTTGCTCTCTTCAGGCTCTGATTGTTTTCAATTGCTTTCCACACTAGTTCACAATTGAATTTCCTTATGTCTTCAGTGATACCTTTTCGCACTGTCTTGCATAGCTCTATATATTCCACGTTGGAAGTTACGTCTTTATTTGTGCTCATGCCCCTTTTCTTTTACATCAACACTTTTGTTTTTCCTGAAATTTTCTTCATACGTAACTTGTTCTTAGTACCACCTATTTTTGTTGCCGTTTCCATAAGAGCTTTTGTGAGTTCTCTGTTAACTTCAGAAATATCCACTTCTGTCGATGATAGGCCTTCCAAAGCAGAGAATCTGTTATTCAGTTCCAACTTGAAGATATTATGGTGTTTTTTAAGGTTAGGTATGTGAATACACACACACACACACACACACACACACACACACATATATATATATATATATATACTATCTACCAACAAGTAATTGGACACCCCTGCAATCAACGATATCTGCGGTTCTGATACACGTCACGGCCGCCGCCGTTAAATATCGTGTGGGAAACAACAACGCAACCAGTCGCATGCAAGATGCCACGCAGTTCGGAGCTCTCTGATTTCGAGAAAGGTGTAATCGTCACGTATCGCAGAAATGGCCGATCCATACGTGACATATCCAGCGAGTTGAAGTACCCAAAATCAACAGTGGCCTACATGATTGGCAAGTGGAAGATGAGAGGTGACTGTCGGAATGTGCCCCGACCCGGCAGACCCACAAAATTGGGAGTTAGAGATCGACCAATGCTAGCCAGAGAAATTCGGAAGAACCGCACTAAATCGATGGACCACATCCGCGAGGAGTTTCAACAGGCATCCGGGAGTGTTCTTTCGATGAATACCATCCGTAAGGAAGACCATCTGTTTGGTTATCATGGACGTGCTGCCGCCCATAAGCCTTTGATCACCAAGTCCAATAGCGCTGCTCGGCTAACGTGGTGCAAAGAACGTCGACAGTGGACGTTGAACAGTGGAAACAGGTTCTCTGGAGCGACGAATAAAGGGTCGCCCTCTACCATTCGGTTGGAAGGGTCTGGGTTTGGCGTCTGCCTGGAGAACGCCTCCTGCCGGAATGTATTGTGCCAACTGTGAAGTTCGGCGGCGGTGGAATTATGCTATGGGGGTGTTTCTCCTGTTATGGCAGGGGACCCTTGGTCTCAATTCCTGGTAGACTGAACGCCGAGAACTACTGCACCGTTTTGGATGACCATGCGCTTCTTACGTTGTGGCAGTTTTACGAGGTGGACCCACGTTTCTTTCAGGATGACAATGCCACCTGTCCTGTTGCGAGGTCCACCATTTCTTGGTATGGTGACAATGGGGTTAATCGAATGGACTGGCCTGCGCAGAGCCCGGACCGTAACCCTATCAAGCACATCTGGAACGAGTTGGAGCGTCGACTTAAGGGGTGCCCCCACCGTCCGAAATCGGTGAAGGAACTGACCTGTCTTCTCCAAGCCGAGTGGAAGAAAATACCGCTAGCCGTCGTACAACGCCTGGTTGAGAGTATGCCCCGGAGGGTCACAGCTGTAATCGCCGCTCGTGGAGGCTCCACCAACTATTGAATGAGAGTAAACGTCGTTTTCCTTTGCTATCACAGGTGCCCAATTACTTGTTGGTAGATAGTGCATATATATATATATATATATATATATATATATATATATATTGGTTGAGGCAGGGATTCCACAATTACAACAGACAAGCGCTCTTTCCACCGGGGCCCCAAAGTGGGACAAATGTTCTGACAACGAAAATTATATTGCTTGTGATTATTATCATTGGCAGATGTGAAATTCATTAAGAATTAATCTTTTCCAAAAATTGCGATTTATAAGCTTCCACGAACGAATGCTAAATCAATACTTAAAACGCGTGTAAGCTTCCGAAGGTGTCAATCAGTTGTTGAGGATACAAATGACATAACACAAATCGGGCACTATTTACTTTGTTATTTTATAGCCTCTAGCCACTCCTAGGATGGTTTGTGGCGATGTGAGAAGCACACATACGTCCCAAATAAGATTTCAGTAGAAAATGAGTTGGTTGGAAAGTAGGAAATGGACGGGTGGAAGCCATTTTGGGGTATTCGGCAGAGAGGTCACGGTAGCGAAGCTGCGGCATCGAAGAAGAAGGGCGTGTCCTCAGCGGGGAGAGTTGACAGTTGCATAAGAGTTATGGGGTCAGAGCCAAGCGTACCGCGGGAATGCGCTGCGCTGATTGGCCCAAAGCTGTAGAAATGCTCCCTAGAAGAGAGAGAGAGTGGCCGACAGAGCAGGAATTTGGGGCATTCTCTGGTGACTGACGTGGAGGAAGAATGTACGATCTAGTATTCTGATGGTCGAGGTCATCAGAATTTGGGGCAAATAGTGATGAGAGTCACTAAGTTAGAAACAGTAACTACGGGTTACTAAATTTGAGGACCTGAACTGAAGTTCAGGAGCAGCATAATAACACTGACAACTGTGTCTCTCGATATGCCAGTATCAGGCTGAATGCACCAGGTGATATACCAGAGAGAGGTAAACTATTCCATCTGATCTTGTTCATTTACTCGCTGTAACTACTGTGACCCTCTGGATCGGAAAGAGAAGGACTGACAGTGTCTTCGTCACGTCAACCGAACTCTGACGGCTCAATTATAAGAAAAACTGTGGTCTATATAGACCTGGAGGAGTGATCACTGTACGTTTAAAAGTGTGAACGGCATTTGTCAAGAGATGAAAATCTATGTGCACCCTGATGCATTGTATGTAAATAAATTTCCATTTACATAGGTATTGCATGTCGAATGGTGTAAAACGAGATATTCTTTGCTTAGTTTGTCAAATACCTCTGGTGGCAGCATTTTTTTTTTGATTGGAGGTTTAACGACCACCGTGAGCAACTTAATGGGCTATAAGCCGTCGCCCGTCCCTAATTTAGGATCACTGGTTCCAGGGAAGGGAGAGAGCCAGTGCCGTAAGACAAACACAACATCCATGCCTAACGGGATTCGAACCCGGACCCCTTACGGACGAATGCTCAGAGGCCAGCGCCTTAGACCACTGCGCCACCGGGGCGGCAGGGTGGCCGCATTACCAGTCCCAACTCAACCGACTGATACATTCCGGTTTGTCTTCCATCGGAAGCGCCTACCAGTCCTTCATCAACATTACACGTGATGTAGCAGTGCGGGATGCAACGCACAGCCTCCTCCTACTTTTAGTAAGTCAAAAAAATACATCACACGAAATAACCACCACATATTGATTTGTTGGCAGCGGTGCTGATACGAAAATGTTCGGGAAAATTCAGTTGCGGTCTTATGAAAGAAAAACCTATGAGCACAGATCCAAGAGCGCACAAGAAAGTTACAGAACTCGAGGAGAATCGTAAAAGCCGAAAAAGTCAGCGTGGAGATCCAACCGGAAGCGGTCAGAGCCAAGCAGTTCGGAAGGAGAAACGCCAAGCGAGCAGTAGGGGAGGGGGAAGAAAGCGACAGAGAGGACCCTCCCAGAGCTAGGCAGCAGTGAAAAGTGTGCTCCGGGAGTGACGTCACACACCAGGATCTTCCAGTGTTGTGAGCGTGCAAACCAGGTGCTTAAGGGGATCCAGTTGAAAAGCCCCAGCAGAGCATCAGTGTGTGTGTGAAAATAAATTCAGTTGCCTTTGCGAAGAGCGTCCTGAAATGTGAAATAAACGGCCTACAAGCCAAATCAGAATGCAATCTGGTTAACCGGCAGAGGAAGAAAGGTACAGTCATTTTGCTTGATTTTGTAAGAGAGCACAGGCCAGATGATCATAAATAGCTTAGTAGGAGCAGTACACAATAAATTAAATAAATAAAGTGTATGACAAGTATGACACTCTTTGGAAAGAAGTTAGGGATTAAAGTAAGTATGCACATAAATTGTTTGTACAAGAACACAATAATAAAAAAATTTATTTTGAAGATTGCATAACAGATATGACACACATTAAAAGAGTTAAGAAAGTGTTGAGAAAGAGAAATAAAGAATGCCTCCAGAAGAAAAAATACAGAAAGAATTTTAAAAAAAGTGTATCAAAATTACTGTAAGGGAAAAGACTCACTAATTAAGTAAACCAAAGTGTTAGGTGTCAAACGCTAAAAAGATGAGTGAGAGGTATGCAGAGATGTCCCTTAAGGACATCTGAGAGGAGTGTCGGGAAAAGGGAATTCAGGTAGGAAGAGAGTCCAGGCGTCAGCTAGTGACGGAGTTAATAATTTGGGAAGAGAGGGAGAGAGATAGAATCTGAAGATAATAGAGATAGAGATCATTTTGATGGGTATAATGCAGTAAGGGATGAAAGGCAGTACAGCCTTCAGATAAAAAAGTTGTTTATTGAAGAGGAGGCTATGAAAGTTGAAAGGCTGATGTTAGAGCTTCAACTTAGAGGACAGAGAGAGGTGAGAAGTGCGACAAGTAGCCCAGTGCTCTATGAGAAACCCTTAAGTAGTTATGGGGACATCATTAGAAGGTACTCTGAAGTGGCAGACGAGATGGATGCATACTTGGATGAATTTTCCAAAATATGCACGGTGCTCGATATACCCATAGAGAGGTGGAATTAACTGTTGCTCACCAGGTTAAGCCATCGAGGTGCAGCCGTTATCCATTCGATGGGAAAGGATGACCTGCTCAGCTTTGAGAAGCTAAGGGAACGTTTACTTAGAGAGTATAGAGTCACTCCAGACAAGTACAGGGTGTTATTCAGAAACCTTGTCAAGGAAAAGAACCAGAGCTATCAGCAATTTGGGGTCAGGCTGACTGAATTGTTAGAAAGGAGGATAGCTGGAGCCAAAGTAGAGGATGACTTCGAAGGGCTAAAGGACATAATTTGCTGGAACAACTGTATTCTGTTGTAGGAGACAGTGTGAAGGATTATATTAAGGTCAATGATCCTGATACCTTCGAGAAAGCACTAAACTTGGCGGACAGGTATGTGGAAGCCAGAGAAAAACCCACTGGATACCAGAGACCAGTGTAAAATAAGCCAATCTCTAGAGAGGGTAAGAAAAATGGGCTTAGAGATGGACAACAAGGTCAGGAGAAACAGGTGGCTAACAGTAGCTATGGTGGCGAGGATAGGCAGAAGAGTAGGTATTTTCTCTGTAATAGAATAGGGCATAAGAGTTTTCAGTGCAAAACTAAGAGAGACAAGTATACCTCCAGTAGTCAGCATGTGGAAAGTAGGGAGAGTGCTCCCAGGGGAAATGCTGATACAAATAGACAGACCGGCACAGCTCGAGAGAGGTCCCCTATTATGCTTTGTTCAACCAACAGGTCTGTTTGGGCAAGTAAGGACTCCATTTTTGGACCATACCTGGGAGAGGCCATAATTAATGGAGAGGTTCTCTCTACTCTCAGGGATACAGGGTCATGTATCAGCTTAATGAAAGGAGCGCATGTACCCAAAGGAGCGAGGACAGGTGAAAAGGTCACTCTGTTCCCTGTAACAGGCCAGAGGCAAGAACTAGAGTTAGTCAATGTGTGCATAAAAATAAACGGGGAACTGAGGAGTCATGAATTTGACATCGTGTCTGATATCCCATGGGATATCATCCTAGGGAACGATTGGGACCCTCCTAGTGAACATAAAGGCACTGAAGTAACAGTTGAGAGGAATGTGGGACAACCATTACCTCAGAGTAGGACTGCTTTGTGCCATGACGATGAGAATATGGGAACGTGTACACAGGAAAAAGTTAGTGTCCTCAGGAAGGAACAGTCGGTAGAGGGAGAATGTTGAGTGATTACCAGAAGCATGTAGAGAGCGCGTGAGGAAGATGCTCAGAAGAAGAGTATCACTCAGGAAGGTGTGGACCAAACCTCAGAGCAGCAATGTGACTCTAGAGAGGATGAGTCGGAGTAAGGAGGGGATGATGGGAATACACTAGCTGAGGTAGACGAAGAGTTAACCAACATGTTCACAGGAGAAGAGTTTCGCAGAGAACAGAGGAGTGATGACACCTTGAAAAGTGTATGGGAAAACTGGAATTAGGTAGGTCAGATAAAGGCAATGCACACTTCGTGTTAGAAGATAAGTTATTAAAGAGGGTGTTCACGAATAGGGCAAAGCAGGAAGAAGTTACACAGATAGTAGTACCCAAGAGGTGCCCGGGAAATATTTTGATGATGGCACATGATCTACCCATATCAGGTCACCTAGGAGTTAAAAAGACCTTGGATAGGATCCTGAAGAACTTTTACTGGCCAGGAGTCTTCAAGGCGGTAGGAACTTATGTAAAGTCGTGTCCTAAATGTCAGGTGGTGAGATAGAGAGGAGATCATGCTCCAAGCCCTCTTCAACCCTTACTCATCATTAGTGAACCTTTCGCTCGGGTGAGCGTAGATCTGGTAGGACCCTTGCCTACCACGGAGAGTGGAAAGAGGTACATTGTGGTAGTCATTGACCATGCGAGTAGGTACCCAGATGCACGAGATTTGGAAACCATGGAGGCAGAAGAGGTGGTGACTGCCTTAATTGACATCTTTTCTCATGTTGGCTTTCCAAAGGATATACTGTCCGATCAAGGCAGACAGTTTACGTGCAAACTAACTCAGGAGCTATGGGCACACTTAGGGATTGAACCCATATTTACTAGTCCATACTATCCCCAGTGTAATGGGTTGACAGAAAGGTTCAATAGAACACTGAAGTCCATGCTTAAACGCGTCAGTCAGGAGAATCCAGAGGAGTGGGACAAGGTGCTGCCTTACGTATTGTTTGGGTGCAAAGAGGTGCCTCAGGCTAGCACAGGTTTGTCCCCTTTTGAGCTCATATTTGGACACAACGTCCGAGGCCCTTTGGATGTGTTAAGAAGGATGATTGAGAGACCTGAAGGAGAAAAAGTAGAAATTTTGGACTATGTGCATCAGGTAAACACAAATTTGGACAGAGCATTGACTTTAGTTCACGAGAATTTGGCGCACGCCCAGAGTAAACAGAAAGTATGGTATGACAGGCAGGCAAGAGTTAGGGAGTTTGCTGAGGGAGATGAAGTCTTGGTACTCACCCCGAATAAAAAGAGAGCCCTCCAAATAGAATGGGAAGGACCTTATACAGTGTTGAGGAGAAAGGCAGAAAGCACATATGCCGTAGACATTGGCGAAGGAGAACCCTGCCCTATAACGTATCATGTTAACATGATCAAAGGTTATCTAAGGAGGTCCGAAGCAGTGAGCACTGTATGTTATCAGTATGAGGGAAGTGAAGTGGAGCCAGGAAGTGACTTCCCCGATTTACCCAGACAGAATAAGTCAGAGATACAGTGGAAGCTAGGAGAGAAGTTGTCGAACAAGCAGAAGAAGTATTTAGCAGCTCTGCTTCGCACGTTCGAGGATACATTGACAGGGAAACCCGGAAGAACCAATGTTGTTGTTCACGACATTGAACTGGTGGATGAGGTGCCGGTTTAGTGTAAGCCTTACTGGGTAAACAGAGAGAAAGAGGAACTGATAGATCAGGAGATCGAGAGAATGCTAGACATGGGTCTCATCCAAGAGAGTAAGAGTCCCTATGCAGCACCAGTGGTTTTGGTCCAAAAAAGAGACGGGACTATGAGGTTTTGCGGTAACTATAAAAGGCTAAATGCAGTGACCAAAGGAGATGCGTTTCTGACCCTTAACATCGATGAATTGGTGAACGGGTTGCACACCTGCAATTATCTCACCAAATTGGATTTATCCAAGGCATATTGGCAGGTGGGCCTCACCGATAGAGCACGGGAATGTAGTGCATTCACGACCACAAACCAGCTCTATGAATTCGTGGTCATGCCATTTGGTATGAAAAATAGTCCACCGACTTTTCTCAGACTCATGTCTAAAGTTTTGAAAGGAACTGAGGATTTTGCCAGATGTTGCGTGGATGATGTCATCTTTACTGGAACATGGTCCGAGCATCTGAGCCACGTGGAGGAGGTACTAACCAGGCTAGCAAAGGCGGGATTAACTGTGAACCCTCACAAGTGTGAGTTTGGAAATGCTAGTGTGGATTACCTAGGCTTTAAGGTAGAACCCCATGGCATCACACCGGAGGCGGCGCGGGTGAAGGTTATCCAGACCTGGCCTCGACCCAAGACCAAGAGGGATGTGAGAGCCTTCCTAGGTATCACTGGTTACTACAGGAAGTTTATTCCGCATTATGCCGATGTATCCAGTGCCCTTGCACAGACACTGAGAAAGAAAGAGCTCGATTGTGTCACCTGGACGGAGGAGTGTCAAAACAGTTTTGACACACTGAAGTCCAAACTAGAAGAGAAATTCATACTGCAGTGTGTTGATCCACGGAAAGATACTATAGTTCAGACCGATGCAAGTGGTATAGGAATTGGAGCAGTCCTCAGTCAGAAAGATGCTAATGGCAGAGAGCAGCCTGTAGCATATCTCAGCAGGAAGCTGACGGAGACTGAGACGAGGTACTCAGAAAGATGCTAATGGCAGAGAGCAGCCTGTAGCATATCTCAGCAGGAAGCTGACGGAGACTGAGACGAGGTACTCAACCATCGAGAAGGAGACCCTTGCAGTCTTCTGGGCAGTGGGTAAGCTGAAACCTTATTTGGATTCCAGGCTCTTTGTGATTCTAAGCGACCACAACCCGTTGGTTTGATTAGATCACATTAAGGAGAAGAATTCCAAATTGATGAGATGGTCCTTGTATCTCCAAGAGTACAACTTCACAATACATTACAAGCGCGGGGTGAAGCATGAGAATGCAGACGGACTATCTAGGAGATTGTAAAGAGGAAATAGTGTGATTGAATACTAATGTTGTATATAAATGTAACCCTTTTTGTGTATAGTGTAGTAGTGTAACCAAGAATTGTGCATTGTAGTGCGCACCCAGCGTTTAGGAGTACAGAGTGAACCTTAAAGCAGTGTTTCGCAAAGTGTGTTCCGCGGAACTCCAGGGTTTCCGCGACGGCCCTCCAGGGGTTCCGCAAGCAATTCGTAAAACATCTCCGAAATTTTCAAGAAAATCTGTTAATGCCATATTTTTCCCGATGGCAGCCGTAACCAATCAATTCTTCGCAACCAATAAAAAACAGGAAAAAAGATGTGAGAGATAGCCATGAAAACCACGTGTGACAAAACATCTCAAAGAAGTGGTGCAAAAAGGTTGAGGGAGGAGTCAAAACAGTTTGGCGCCTGAAACGCTGATAAGGCGATTTATGGCCTTCACAGTTGCCTAGGTCTGGACGGCTATATAGTGCCTGAGAAGCTGGAATTTACTTCGTAGTTTTGGCCTGACAATTTTAGTTAGTGTGTGCTTGTTGAACTATGCTCTGTACTCCGCTTAACGTTAGCAATGGATCGTTGGCTTAAACAGGGTACGTTAAAACGTTCGAGTTTCGAAATTTTTGAGTTCACTTCTATATCAGTGCCTAGTACTTCTCATATAGATGAGAATGATAATGACCAAGAAAGAAAAGAATTTGCTTCAGTTCAAGAAAATGATACACGTTCTGGAAGGTCTGATCAAGATAAAACTGCCAAATTTGCAAAAAGAAGAAAGTATGATGAGAACTATATTGGTTTCGGATTTATGAATTCTGATGATAATCCGCAGTGTGTCGTATGCCGCAAAGTTTATCATAATAGTTCAAAGGCACCTGCCAAACTGCGACGCCATTTGGAGACTACACATCAAGAGTTCAAAGATAAGAACGTGGATTTTTTTGTGCGCAAGCGTGATGAACTTTTAAAAATGAAAAAAAAATATTTTTCATGCAGTACATAAGGCGAATGAAAAGCTACAGAGGCTTACTTTTTAGTAAGCAATCAAATAGCACGAGCAGGTGATCCTTATACAATAGCAGATAATCTAATCAAGCCATGTGTTATTGACATGGTTAAGTGTATACTTGGTGAAAAATCGGCCAAAGAAATATCGAAAATTCAGCTATCAAGTGATACAGTTTCTCGCCGAGTGAAGGAAATAGCAGGCAGCGTAAGAGAGGAACTTATTTTTCGCATCAAGTCTTGCGCTTTTGCTTTGCAAATGGATGAGTCTACAGACGTGTCAGGTCTCGAGATATTGCTTGTTTTTGTAAAATATCCATATGAAGCATCTCTAGCAGAAGATCTTCTTTTATGCAAGCCGCTAACAGCTCGTGCAACTGCAGCAGTGATCTTCAATATTTAAAAATCCTTCTTTGAAGGAAATGAAATTCCTTGGGAAAATTGCGTTGATATTTGTACAGATGGTGCGAAAGCTATAATGGGAAAAACATCTGGTATTGTCGCACGCATCAAAATGATTGTAAAGCACTGTACCAGTAGTCAGTGTAAGCTTTTTAGGCAAGCTCTGGCCGCGAAAAAATTGCCTCTCCATCTAAAAAGCGCCCTATATGAAGTAATTAAAATGATAAACTTCATAAAAGCTCGTCCTCTGAATAATAGATTGTGTAAAATCTTGTGCGATTATATGAGAAGTGTGCATACATCATTGCTTCTACACACGGAAGTGAGGTGGTTATCTCGAGGTAAAATATCGGAACGCTTTTTTGAACTTCGGGCTGAAGTGCATGCTTTTTTCATAGATAACCACTTTTATTTGGAAGATCGATTAAATGATAGAGATTGGTTATTTCGAGTGGCTTATCTATCTGATATTTTCTCAAAACTGAATGAACTCAATCATGCACTTAAAGGAAAGCAAATTAATGTATTCACTACCAAAGACAAAATTTCGGAATTAAAAAAAAAAAAAGCTACAATTTTGGAACAGTTGTGTCGGCAGCCACGAACTTGATTGCTTTTCAACCGTGAGAAACTTTCTGTCGGAGTTGGACTCAGAAATAGAAAACAAACAATATGAAGAAATCACCCAACATCTGGAAGCTCTGCACGATTCAATGAGTCACTATTTTCCTGATGAGCAGCATGAAAAAATGAAAAGTCAATTATGGATTAAAAATCCATTTGTTATAAAGGAGAAACATCTTTGCTTTTCATCTGATGAGTATGCAAAAAGTATTGAACTGACGTCAAATTCTTTAGTGACATCTCTTTATAAAACAGTGCCAATGGCAGAATTTTGGTGCAGTTTGAAAGGAGAATATCCATTATTATCGCAAAAAGCTGTGTCAGTACTCTTACCATTTGCGACAACCTATCTGTGTGCAACTGGCTTTTCTGTAAAAATGCCTCAATAAAAACTAATCACCGGAATAAGCTGAATGCAGATCCTCATATAAGATTCCATTTTTATTCGATAGTACCGAATTTTAAAGAATTATGTGACAATAAAAAGCAAAGCCAGTCATCACATTAATTTTTTCATTATTGAATTCTTGCATCATTGGCATAATACATTTTCTTGGCTCTACATTACCTTTTTGTATGTATTACCTTTTTATTGATCGCTTATTTTTTCATTTTATTTTTATTTCAAATCAGTGATCAATAATAGGCATATAGGTATATTAATTTTTAAAAGGTCTTTATAGAGGGGTTCTATTGCTAGACATTGTAGGAAAAAGGGTTCCACAGGCTAAAAAGTTTGAGAACCACTGCCTTAGAATACAAGCAGAGGAACGGTGAGTGATGAGTTAGGGAGTGAGAGTGAGGCAGCAGATTTAGTGGTGAGGGGACTGAGTTCTCGCCCAGTTGTCGTTGGACGAAAACCAGTCATGGAACTTATACATTGGCGATGTGAGAAGCACACTCACGTCCCAAATCAGATTTCAGTAGAAAATGAGTTGGTTGGAAAGTAGGAAATGGTCGGGTGGAAGCCATTTTGGGTTATTCGGCAGAGAGGTCGTGGTAGCGAAGCTACGGCATTAAAGAAGAAGGGCTTGTCCTCAGCGGGGAGAGTTGACAGTTGCATAAGAGTTATGGGGTCAGAGGCAAGTGTCCCGCGGGAATGCTCTGCTCTGATTGGCCCAAAGCTGTAGAGATGCTCCCTAGGAGAGAGAGAGAGAGAGAGAGAGAGTTGCAGAAAGAGCGGGGATTCGGGGCATCCTCTGGTGACTGACGTTGAGGAAGAATGTACGATCTAGTATTCTGATGGCCAAGGTCATCAGAATTTGGGGCAAATAGTGACGAGGGTCACTAAGTTAGAAATAGTAACAGCGATTACTAAATTTGAGGACCTGAACTGCGGTTCAGGAGCAGCATAATAACCCTGGGAACTGTGTCTCTCGATGTGCCAGTATCAGGCTGAATGCACCAGGTGATATACCAGAGAGAGGTAAACTATTCCATCTGATTTTGTTCATTTACTCGCTGTAACTACTGTGACTCTCTGGATCGGAAAGAAAAGGGCGGACAGTGTCTTCGTCCCGTCAACCGAACTCGGACGGCTCAATTATAAGAAGAACTGTAGTCTGAATAGACCTGGAGGAGTGATCACTGTACGTTTAAAAGCGTGAACGGCATTAGTCAAGAGATGAAAATCATTGTGCACCCTGATGCATTGTATGTAAATAAATTTCCTTGTACATAGGTATTCCATGTAGAATGGTGTAAAACGAGATATTCTTCACTTAGTTTGTCGAATACCTTTGGTGGCAGCATTACCAGTCCCAACTGAACCGACTGATACATTCCGGTTTGTCTTCCATCGGAAGCGCCTACCAGTCCTTCATTCAACATTACACGTAATCGTGCACTGCGGGATGCAACGCACAGCCTCCTGCTACTTTTACTAAGTAAAATATATATATATATATATATATATATATATCACACGAGACAACCACTACATGGTTGTTTCTAAGCTTTAAATAAATATAAATATATGGCGGACGTTGCCCGTTCTAGGACAGGGTGAAATTTTTACTTGAAGTAGAGATTGAAATCAAATCAAATAGACGCCGAATTTTTCTATGGAAATATAGTCAAAACTCATTCATGTAAGATCTGGAAAATATATATGCTATTTATTTCCGTTTTTCAAAAGACCTCGTAATAAATCACATTATGTGTAAAATATTTGTTGTTGTTTAACAATTTTCTTGTTTTCATGTTTCTTTGTAAATATATTTGTAAATATATTTAAGTGCACGCAGAGAAGTGCAAACTTCGACGTTAATGTTTGTGTCGTATTTTAGCAGCAGATACGGATTGTAGGGCACAACGAATGTGTGTCCATTGTCGAGCCCGTTGCGAAACAGCGTTTCCCCTTAGCGTCAAGAGATAGCGCCATAATGCAGACGTTGACTCAATAGCGTTCCCGACAGAGAGATAGATAGATGTTCTTTATACTGTCAGGTCTTTACGAAAATGCATTTAAATAATATGGAAAAACATGTATGCTCCTCACAAATCAGACTGAAGTTTAACATGCAAACATGCAACTAAACGTAAACCTTTTGGTAGGGTAGATGAAAAACAAATGTAATATGACTTCCTTTTGGAAGGGTAGATGAAAAACAAATGTAATATGACTTACTTTTGCAGTTGGCTTCATCATCTGGGCAATCTGTGATGCCATCACACCATTTTTCTTCGGAAATACATTCTTGACTTGTGGGACATAATATTAACCCTTCTGTACACTCCTCACATTCACAAGAGCAATTCTTTCGGAAAGTTTGCTTTTTATTCTAGTGCACGAAGCAAGAAAGAAAACAAAGTGCCATAATAAAAATAATTTACAAAGTGTTTAAAATATTAACACAGCAAATAACTTATGTTTTGTTATCAAGCATGCGGTATATTTCCACACCATTTGAAGCCAATTATTTAATTAAAATATTTTTTTCCTTGAAAACGAAACGTACACTGGGAAAGGTGCAATGTAGAGTTATTGACTACAATTTGTGGCAGTTTTTATTTGGTACATTTTTCCCTTTAAAAATGTCACTATCTCTCATTAAAATTTTATTAATGAAGGCACTGTAGAATTAGAATTATTACAAATTTGTAAAAGAACTCGGTTTCCGGACTGAAATTCTGATGAAATATTATCGTACCAAATGTAAAATTATCAACAGAAAGGTTACATTCTAATCCTTTCACTCCAAAACACAATACATTTTAAAGTCGAATTTTTAATTAATTCAGGTTTACATCGAAGTAGCTCAGGTCACTGCATTCCATGATCACCGGGTATTCTTAGCAGTCCTGCCAACCTCAACGAACTTGCGATACACAACGTCATTGTGTAATTCATAAGATAGCATAACTATACTAGTTATCCGATTTTATTGGCGTAGATAAAATCAAAGTTTTTAAGCTTTCGGTTTTGCAAGGAAGGTAGATAGTTTGCTGTCTACCTTCCTTGAAAAAGCCAAATGGTTGATGTGCGAAAGCATGGAGACTTTAATTTTGTCTACGCCAATAAATTCGGATAACTAATATAGTTATACTATCTTATGTATAGTTGGTGTATAGTTCTTTGCGTTATTATTGTGTTATTCTTTGGCGACGAATTCTAATATTTTTGGAGCTGATAATTGCCATACATATGTGTGAGGACGACACAGGTAGCACTCGGATGCAGACGATGTCCTGCCTAAGTAGCAACCATTAAGTTCTGAGATTTGATTGTAAATGATAATCCATAGGCTCTGGTGTGCATAAGGCGCAGTATGAGAGTGCTGTGCTACGTCGATGACCCTCTGAAACCTATAAATACTCTGGAACAGAGTATATAATATTAGCAATTTCAGCGGAGATGTTGGCTTGAAGCTCTTCAAGAGTTATCGGGTTATCAGAATACACCTGACTCTTTAGTTCACACTACAAGTGAAAGTCACACACAGACAGATCAGGGGATCGAACAGGTCAAAGGTCATGACTCACTACACGGTCTTCCTCAAACACCTCAAAAATCGCTTTCATTGAATGGTGGGCAGTATGAGCTGTAGCTCCATCTTGTTGAAAGTAACAATATATATTCTCCTCGCTGGCAAGCTGATTGACAAATGGGTTGAAAATATTTGCAATATATCGAGCTGAGTGTATGGTTTCGTGGAAAAAAATGGTAATAATCCTACGTGCTGACACAGCACACCACACACCATGTTTCTGCGCATGTAGAGGGGTCTCCACAAATTGATGTGGATTTTCTGTGCTCCAATGTCGACGGTTCTAGGAATTTGCATATCCACTTAGGTGGGACCATGTCTCATCGCTCATGAAGTACAGATTCATGTCCAGCATCCCTGATGCAATTTCTTCTTGTAACCACCGGCAGTATCGCACACGTGCGGGTTTATCTTGAGGTTGCAACTGATGCAATGCAAAACTTTTGTACGGTTTAGTAACCATATCGAGTTTAAATATTCGCTGGCACGAGGAACGTGATATTCCTGCTTGTTGAGATAATCGACGCGTAGATTTTTTAGGAGACTGAAGATTCGCTCGCTAATGTTCTCAATGTTCTTTGGAGTACGTACGCGCTTGTCATAATTTCTGGCAGCATTTTTCACTGAACCAGTTGCACGCCACTTTTTTACCAGATCATTGATTGCCGCCTACGTTGGTGGTCGAATTTTAAACCTTGTTTGAAACTGCTGTTGACACGTTTTAAAGGACGTAAGCTTCACATATGCCTCGACGATGAAAATTCTTTGCTGCAAAGTCAGGGCCATCTTCTTTGCTGCAGGGAAACTCCTCACAAGTAAATTGGTATGTAGATCGATGGATTGTCAGCGCTTGTAACCAAAAAAGTTATAACTAACAAGTAACAAACTGTTCCGTTAATACTGTAGATTGTCAGTACCTGTAACTAAATAAAGTATCATTAAATTGGGCGACCATGGGTATAGGTTTGTTTGACCCACTATAGGTATAGTTTTGTTTGGGCCACCCTGTATAATCTGCAACCTCACTTCTGCTCTCCGTCCACACAACTGTTATCAAACTAAACGACTAGGTATTCTCCAAATATAAGTGCAGTCTGTCTTGACACCGCGCGTTCATGCATCAATTAATAGAGTAAAGATTCACAGAGACAGGATAAAACGCTGTTTGACTCCTGCACCGGTGGAACCAACGCGGTAAAGCACCATTTACACATACACACACCTTACCCCCAGCGTACATAGTAACACACCCAAGTAAATTAGGAGTACCAGTTATAGCTTAATGTTTCAAGACCTTCAACCCAAGCACCATGTTTACTCTGTTATAACCCTTCTACCAATATGTAAATGCAGCAAAAACTTTCTTGCCGGCACACAAATACTTTTAAATCACCGTACGTAACAAAAACATTTAGTTGATACAGATCTTTCTAGGCATAAAACCTGTCTGTAAAAATCATGCTTTCTGTGTGAAACCGCGACGCTTATGAATGACGACCTTTCAAACACTTTTTCTGGTACACCTTCAGCAGGCGGTCTGATCACATTTCCTTGTTATATATGTAAATTAACAATGATAGCATCTCTCCGATTCATGTGCCTTAATACTTTGGGCACTCATTTCCAACACCTGCTGTAGGAACTGTCTTGGACACTATAACATCAAATAAAACTTGTGCTTATTTGATTTGTTCATTTGGTGTAGTTTTGTATGGGCCAACCTGTATCATCAGGTGAACGAAGTGTAAATAAGGGGAAAACCAGAGTTATGGTTTTTGAGCGAGGAACTTTGTACACTCAGTGTAAGAGCGGTACAAATTGTAAAGAATTAGTAAAGGTGAATGAGTTTGTTTACTTAAGGAGCATGTTTGATAGGGAAAACGGGTGAGGTGGTGAAATTACTGAGCGAGTAATTTTGGCTCTGAAAGTAGTACTGGCTTTATAAGGTTTTCACAGCAATTTCGTTTTGACAGTGATCAATTGTTAAAATGGGCCACCCCGGTGTGGGTGGCCATTTTTAACAATTGGGTCAGGATTCAAATTTCGGATGAGGCATGTGTGGTGTGTTTGTCTGATGGCCCTGGCGACGAGTCGCGGTAAATCTTGTTCTATAATGACGGTAGGAAGACAGTTCGGCGGGAGCCACAGAAAGCAATGGACCCATCTTGCCTTGTAAACACAACTCAAGATTCAGGAGGTGGTGTCATGGTGTGGGGCACGTTCTGTTGACACGAAACGGATCCCCTGATATTGCTGGAAAGTCGGCTGTCCTCAAAGGATTATCTGAACATTGTTACCGATCAGTCCATCCTACAGTGTTGACTTTTTATCCAGCAGGTGACGGCTGTTTCATGGGCAACAATGCTGCTCTCTGTCGCGCGATGTGTTCAGCAGTGGTTCAGCGAGCAAGACAGCGCCTTCCATCATATTCCCTGGCTACCAGAAACCACAGATCTGAATCACATTGAAAATGTATGGGGCCTGTTAGAAAAACACGTGAAATAAAATGTTAGTAGGATGGAGACAATCTTTCAAAGAATAAAGAATAAGTATGAGCGGTTAAGGTGGTTTGGTCATATTGAAAGAATAAGTATGAGGGACTATTGAAGATTTTATTCCGTCATATTGGCAGGAAAGAAACGTATAGGAAGGACGGAGAAATCATAGGAGGTCCAAATTTCGGAAGACCTGACAGAGAAAAAGATAATTTTCAAGAAAGCAAAATATCTTGTTTGGGACGTGTGATTGGTGTAAGTGAAGTTTTTGGTTGTACCAAGCTCGCTGTTGACAAAAACGTTTTTATACGGCAGCAGTAAGTTAGGTATAATAACATTTGTAGCTTTGATTTGGAAGATCATCTTAATCTCGCTTTGGGGAACTAACTATTAAATCTCACAAAATATCGTAGTTATCGATACATGAACTTTCAATACATTGTCTACTTCTGGCTACTAGTGAAGCTTTTCAGATTTTTTGATTTTATATGCAGCTGAATCTAAGTTCCCAATACATTGTACCTAGCACTTAATTAAGTACTTCATCCACATTTTGACGAAACCATGATTTTCTCTCATCTTTTGGGTACCAGATGAGCACAGCACAGGATTGAGTTGCGCTTTTTACTTCACACATGAGCATTTCTCGTTGATCTACAGATACGATGCCTTGATCTCCATCCTTTTTTGTCTTCTACTGAACTGCAAAATCTAAGAATTGCACAGGGCACATGTATCGTGTATTCGTTTACTGTTCTCACAAACTATTTGTAGAGGAAATGCTGAGTGGTTGAAAGATCAGGAATCTCAGCCTTTTCTCGTCTTTTTTTCTATTTTTGTCCACGGCTTTTCGCAAAAGAGGTACGTTCTTATAGAAATAACTGCACTGGTTTCTAAGCAGCATTAACAAAATGACCATATCTTGTATTCCTGTGCATATATTTAATTCGAAATGGCACAGTTATAATATGTAATGATCAATCACGATCGGCAAAAAGCTGTTTACTATAAATCTGAAAACGCACCGGAAATTTAATGCTGACAACATATGATGCAAAACTGCATATCTTGTGGAATATGAGATAAAGGTAATTCAAGGGTATGGTCAACCCTGACTGCCGTACAGGTTTCACAGCAATTGTGTTTGCTGTTTTGAAGCCGTCCAGAAGTAGCTGGTAAAATAACAGCCAATAACGTTTACCTGCGAGCTCATGGTGAAGTTATGATGGGGACTAGTAGGAAGCTACTTTCTTCCTAAGGCATACCAATGATGCTCGATCGAACTTATATCTGAAGTTCGTGCTGGCCACTCCATGCAGCGAAAGATGTTTACTTCCAGATATTCGTCAACCAATCTCGTATGGTGATTTCGAGCATCATCATCCTGTTAGCTGAAATTTTATCCTATTGTACAGGTCGTACAAGGGGTTTTGGACCTTACTCCTGAACAGCTGAGCATGCTTCCAACATCTCACTGTGTTCCACCCAATGAGATGTGTGCCCAAACTGTGACACTGCCCCATACTGTAAAAGTCTCTTTCATTGACGTTAGAAGGATCGTGATGTGATATAAGTGGTTTTACAATCAGTATCCTCTTCGAGTAACTCCGTAGAGGAAATTGCGGCTCATCCGTGAGCCTCTACCTCCATTGGAGTTAGAGGGACACATACACTACTGTGGGTCTGTTGCGTACGGTGGCTGCAGAAGTAAAAGTTCCCATACCAGAGAATAGGTCATAATGCAGTTAAGATTAAGTTGTTAGCCAGTACCGTGGTGCTGTAAATTGAAGATGCTTGTCTTCACGTGTTGTAATTGCTCTGTCTCTTCAGGGTCTTCTGAAAACAGTCCGTATTTCTGAGAACCGTCTCCACAGTCTCTTTGGAACTGAACGATCGATACTGAGCCCTCTGGCGAAATATGCGTAGGACTGTTCTCCATCGCAAACAGGCAGGCATTCAATTCCTGTGAGACATGTTTAAGATGAGCACGATACTACTGTGTGGCCCGTGACATGTTTGCTGTTAGGACAAGAATATGGCGACTGCCTGCTATTGCTGTTCCTTTTTTCCGAACATTTCTGTTTACTCCTGCTTCTGGGGAATGTTAATCACCTCCGGAATTTCCATGGCACTTTTTTCTTTTGTTTTCTCACAGACATTTCCCCCAAAAATATTGAGCTCTGCACGCATCTTGTTCTGAAGGGGAAAGTAGAGGGTTTGTTATAAGTTTCAACGTGTCATTCCGTATGTTGTTCCGATATCAAAGATAACGTCTTGAATTTACGCAATACAGGCGTCACTTCCTGACTTATACATACAAGCGGGCAGCTATTTCACGAAGCTTAAACCTTTACCGACTAAGTGCCTTTTGGCATAAATTTCTGTTCTTTCACTGCTTGTGTTCTTTCAGTTTAGGTATATACACTGCTGGCCACCCATAATGCAACACCAAGAAGGAAGCATCCGGTTGGCTTAAAATTCGCAGCATGCGTCGCCCGCGAGAGGACATGCAAACGATTAGCATTGCAGGGCATACGCAAATCATGTGCGCCTGGCACGCCAATAAGATGCACTATAAGAAGGATGCACAAAAGGCGAGGTGTAAGTAGTGGAAGTGTGTTGTGCTGACGGACCTGTGCGTGGGATGCTTCCTGATGCCTCGTCGCAGAATACAGCAGTCATTCCAGCACGTTTCGGAGTTCGACAGAGGACGAATAGTGGCTTATCGCGACAGCGGTTTATCGTACCGAGACATCGGCGCCCGTGTGGGACGACATCCAGCCACAGTGAGACGAGTATACATTCGGTGGGTGCAGAAGGGACGGACGGACCGACGTGAGTGATTGCCGCAGCCGCGGCACACCACTAAACTAGAGGACCGGCATGTTATGCGGCGGGCATTGACGGCTTGCACCGCCAGATCACGAACGTTAGCGCAGGAATTAGGGTGTGTTGCGCAACAACATCTGTCAGCACGTACCGTTAGACATCGTCTGCCGGAGCGAGGACTTGTCGCACGGCGCCCATTGTTCCGATTACCATTGACGTTACACCATCGGCGAGTGCCGAGGCAGTGGGCCGCTGAACGCCGCACCAGGACTACGGAACGGCACGACATTGTCTTCTCCGACGAATCTCGCTTCTGTCTGCAACACCACGATGGTCGGATCCGCGTGTGGCGGCACCGCGGCGAGAGACTGTATGACGCCTGCATTATGCATTGCCATACCGGGCCGTCGCCTGGCGTTATGGTTTGGGGCGCAATTGGATATGACACTCGCACCCCTCTGGTACGCATCGCCAGTACACTCAACAGCCACCGCTACATCTCCGACGTTTTGGAGCCTGTAGTCCGCCCATACCTTCAGGACCTGCCAGCGTCCACGTTTCAATAGGACAATGCGCGCCCGCACGTGGAACGCATCGTGCAAAAATTCTTCACGGCCCACTAGGTGTAACTGCTGCTGTAATCCGCTTGTTCTCCTGATATGTCACCCATAAGACACTTCTGGTCGCTGATCGACAAACGAGTGGCCCGGCAGGCACCACCCGCGGCTACACCTGATGAACTGTGGCAACGTATGGAAGCAGCCTGGGCCGACATACTCCAAGCCCACATCAAAGTCTCTTTCTTTTGATGCCGCGGCGTGTAGCGACCGTTATTGCCAGCCATGGGGTCCACACGAAATATTGATGTCTGCGTGTTCCGCTAATCGCACGGGCCTGTAAGCTCCATCATTTCATCTTTTTATCTGTTGTTATGTGTCCAGTAAATCAGGCTTTGCTATCTCGTGTCCTTGTTGGTGTTGCATTTTGGGTGGCCAGCCGTGTACTTCTTGTCCGTGCCTTTTGCCTTTCTTTCGTTATTCAACGTAATTGTAATTGGTACTATTTACACTAAGGTAATATCAGTAGACGACCAAAATTCACATGTCACTGCATCAGTTGATGAGAACTCTGTGATATTCGATGGCTCTACACCTCCTTACACCTGGAGTTTGAAACGTTCGTTACTCCCTTACATAGCCGGCCGTTTTTCCCCTCTCTCGCCTAAGTGTCTACGGAGCATCATTAAACCATGCCGCACAGGGAGGTGCAAACCGCCATTCTTCACTAAACACGTCTAAACCCTATCGCAGCGTTCGACTTACCCGTGAACACACTCACTAAACATGTTCATGTAACAACAGAGTAGGAGTGAATGGCTAGCATTCCATTTTAACCAGAGGATCTAAGCTGTACTTTCAGCACATCACTGCGAAACTTGCGAGGTGTCACTTGGGGATCAACAACAATTATAATATGTGCAGAAGTAGCAAACCTACTCGCTAAAGATATCAGCCAGGAGAACACCCTACATTCTCAAAGATGCCGAGTGTGTTCTTCGAACACGTGCCTTCTTCCCACTAAGTCCATACAAATGAAATGCAACTGTTATCCAATTCAGTTAGCAATATTGTTCAATGATACCTCTCACTCTCTCTCTCAGGACGACAGTCTTCCCTCTTCCGAAGTCTGTTGTTTGGACACATAGAAATATTTATTTTCTTCCTGGTATTATGCTCCGAATTTCTTAAAATATTAATTTCAAAATTTGAAAATGTTTCAAATATTTGATGCGAGAAAAGTTGACCATTTAGTATTACCGTCTTCTTAAACAGCTACGCCAGATTTCGTCAGACTCATTACTCTTTTCGTAGCGCCTAGGTTCAGTTTTCACTAGCGTAATTTATGAAATTTCGGGAAACTTCTACGATATTTTAAAAGACGTTACTACGGGGTTGGAAAGAAAGTAATGTCCGATGACGAGGTATCCGAAGCTGAAGCTCCGGACACGATGCACGTTGGCCACTGAAATTGCGCAACGTACCGGCAAGACATCAACACGTAGGTGGCTTAAGTGAGGGGTAGTTAGACGTCAGAAGGCGAAGAGTGTTAGCGCCAGCCAACATGAAAGTGGACAAGCAGCACATTCACCATTGCATTCTGTATGAATTTCGTCGCGGTAGCACCCCGCAAGTGCTCCAAGGAACTTTAGCAGTGAGTACGACAACGCCATATAACATCAACAGTGCTGTAGCGAGAGAGAAAGTTTGACCTGTCAGATCGTCCCAAAGCCAGACCCGCAAAAGTGGAAATGGACATGCTGAAGATCTTATTAAAGACCTAACCACGTGTGACCACACGGGAGCTGGCCGAACAGCTGGGCACTACCCACACGAGCATTGCCACGCACCTGCGTCAAACTGGGAAAGTGCGTAAGAGCGGAATTTGGGTACCCCATCAACTCACAATTGAGCAGAAATCAAATCGCATGAGGGCATGCGTTTCCCTGCTTGCACGTGACCAAGTTGAACCGTTCTTCAATCTCATGGTGACAGGTGATGATAATGTCAGCGCCCAGAAACAGTGGTGATACCCAAAACAGAAGCCCATGCCGACCCCCAAAGCCGGCGTACACCGACGTAAGGTCCTGCTGTCTGTTTGGTGGGATATGCAGGGTGTCGTGTTTTTGCAGGTACTTCCGGACACCACTACTATCACCGCCGATGTGTACTGTCGCTAGCTCGAAGATCTGCACGCATCGCTCACGTCGAAACGACCAGAACTGTTGAACCGGAAGAGCATCCTTCTACAGCATGATTGAGCGTGGCGCCACAGCCTTGGTTACTTATCTTGTGACTGCACCGTTGACTTGTCACAAGGTAAGAAACCTAGGCTGGGGACGGCTGCCGCGCCAAGCCCATTCTTTGGACATTGCCCCAAGCAACTACAACTTTTTCCAGTCGTTTCAGCATTTCGTGAACGGACAGCGGTTCACCAACCCGGACGATGTCGAAAGCGCACCTACTCACTTCTATGCTTTCAAGCCGCCCCAATTCTACAGCGACAGTATGCAACAGCTGCCCAGACGATGGAGCCTGGTCATGGTAAACGATGTCGACTATATTTTAAACTGATTTGTGCTTGTATATACGGTAATTAGCAATTTTTTGTTGCTTTGAGCTTGCAGACTTTACTTTCCAAACCAATACGTTAGCTACGTACTTTGGTATTTTTATTTTATCTTACCTATCTTAACCAGTATTAGTTTTTCATCGCTTTCAGAATGTATTTAAAATACAGCTCCTTGCAGTATTTTCTCAACATTGTAAGTTCGGCGCTCTACGATTCCAAACGATGGCGAGCTTTGCTCTAGTGTTTCCTGTTTCTCTTGCTATCACATTTCACAGTATTTCGATTTTTGTGTACTAGCACCAAAGGTCTGGTTTACGAAAGCATATCTGCGTTTGATCCTGAAACGCGCAACACCAGGTTCTTCGAATTTCTTAGATTTCCTTGATACCAAAAGTCGGCAGGGTTTGCAGAGACTCAATAAATTGCATTTTATATCTGTGATTAATAGGTTCACACGCCAGTCTGACAATTTTAACAAATATTTTTCGCTAATCACCCGACATAACCTCCCCAAAAACCAAATGCTGTGAAAAGAACTGCTTTATAATACTGCGCACCACAAATTTAATTCGAAAGTGATAGCTGATTCACCACACATGTACGCGCATTCATACTACTAGGGGTGTTCAAATGAAAAGGTACGAAACGTCATAAGAACGTAACCGTTAACACATTCGCCTATGCCGCTATGGGAGAACATAGCGACACATCTAGGGATGCGATTGGAGTCGCCGGCGTGGATCGGAGCATGCGCGGGCGCCCGCATACGCAGGAGAGAGCAGAAGCCCTTATAAAGAGCGCCGTCCAATTGACGCGGCAGTGCGTGTGGGGACAGGATGGCGTTCACATTGCAAAATTCTACGATTGGGGAGCAGCGAGACGTTATCCGATTTCTGACAGCGGAAGGTGTTAAACCGGCCGCTATTCATCGCTGAGGGTGTGGTTCTGCTCCATGATAACACGCGTCCACAAGTCTCCAGGGTCACACACGCGGAACTGGCCAAGTTCCAGTGGGAGCAGCTTGACCATCCGCCCTACAGCCCGGACATGTCGCCCTGCAATTTCCATGTGTTTGGTCCCCTGAAAAAACTTCTGAAAGGGAAGCGCTTCCACTCGGACGACGAACTCAAGGACGTTGTGCAGGACTGGGTCTCGTCACGGCCACAGGAATTCTGGGAACAAGGAATCCTTCGGCTCGTTAATCAATGGGATCGTTGTGCTACGGCCTATGGTGTATACTTTGAATAAAGTCTTCATTTATACCCACAGTGTCGTTTCGTACCTTTTCATTTGAACACTCCTTGTATATACGAGTATAACACATACGAAAGAAGATACTGTAAAAATAACGGTTCAAATGTAATGCATACCATATCTGAAAAAAATTTGCAAATTAGTTTGTAGAATTGTTTTATCTATCTATCTGTCTGCCTGAAGCCCATATATTTCCTCTCATGCATTCATTCATTCATTTATACATTCATCAATGTTTCTATCTAGCTTTGACGGTCACGTTCTTGCTAGCCCCTGCGATTTACGTCTATAGCGGCGTGTTTTCAGCGTATTTACTCACTGTAAGTTGTTAATTTTACCTCTAGTACGAAGTATTTTGCTTTCAGTTATTCAGTAACTTTTGTTTGTGGTATTTTGTTCGTGGTTGTTGCGTTTCAAATTGAACGCTGCGTTGTGTTCGTCTGCGGATGACCGACAAGATGCGGTAGCACGTCAGCGTTGCTAGTCTGGCGAGCCAATTTGAGGCGTATGCAATAGCTACGAGCGGTGGTTCTACTCCTAGTTTAAATTTCTTGTTACTGATACTTCAAGTTTGTTTTCCGCTGCTTTACCGTTTGCTAATGTGCAAGGGTCTACTATGTTTTCTCTCTGTGGTGCTTATTTTCGACCTCTTTCCGCATCGACTCCTAGTGCTTCGACTTCATCGTACTCTGGTAAAGTGTGAGATCCTTCGTTTACTGCTCCTACAGCTGTTTCCAGTGCACCTTCGAGTTCCAACATGTTGGATATTGTGATAGTTAACCATGATTTTCGACTCAAGTTTAAGACGACTCCTTTTATGGTAAGTAACTTTCTGAAAACACTTATGCTTGGTCTGTTCTTTCCCACCCTTAAATACACTCTTACTGCTTATTACACTGATGAATTACTGAAAGTTGTGCCTTCCCTATGACATATCATTCGCGCTTCCAAAAAGGTGTTGTGTTCTATTTTACCATCCAGGACATGGTTGATGCTATATTGGCAAATGATATTGACGTTAAATCTACTCATGTCAACCCAATTCCGCTTACACAACGTCCATTGACTACTCTATCCTCCGGACAATTTGAAGTTCCTGATTAACGTTTTTTACATCTCCTGCCCACCTTAGGAAAAGTTGAAGGTGCCACAAACCTCTTTCCTGCAGCTCCAGTCAGTTTTATTTCCCATGCCAACAGCTTTTGCCGACAATATCGAGTTTTTTTCCTTCAGACGCAGCTTTTCAATCTAGGCCAGCTAATAGCTAATCTCACTGTGTATTCAATTTCACATAAGTACACCTGTGACCTTTGCATCGGGGTACAGTGCTTTGATTGTAAAGCAGAATGCCATGTTGTTTCTGCTTGTTCACATCGAAAACCATCTTGTACTTCTGATGAATTTGCCCGTGGACCTCCTCATTCTGCTGCTTCTTCGACCATTTCCACCTCTGGTGTTCATCCTACACCACCGCAAAAACCTTCGCCGAACGACTGCTTCCTGCTACTTCGGAGCCCACGCCTCCACTTGTAATTCCTATGCCTGCCACAGGTCACGTTTCATCGCCCGCTGCAAATCCTCCACCGTCCAATCCTGTTCTTGGTGTCACCACTTCCAACAAATTCTCACTGTTGACGGATAAATCTGAGCTCCTGGACGAGACCCTTTATCATGTCTCTGATTCTCTTACAGATGACTGTGCAATGTGCATCTGATGTATTTTTTCAAACTGTCACCGATGCCCTGAAACATTTTAAACGTGGCACCAAGAAACCGCCAACCTCCGCCTACACTAAACGCACCCGCACTAACAGATCTGCTTCTACTATTCTCCTTCCGAAAGGTCTTCTCTGCTGGAGACTCCAACCCACGATTCTATGGCTTCCGAGAGGGAGTTCTCTCTACCCTTCCTTCATTCACCATGAAATCTGAGGTGCTGGTTGAAGACCAACAGCCTACCGACTCGCCAACACTTCAGGACACCGAATCTTCTTCCTTAGATGAGTCGTGATTCGAACGCACTCCACTTTCTCACCAGGAAGCGACCGAAATGATAGACTCTCTTACGTTCACTCTATTCCTCCCCCTCCGAAGAATTGGTTCAGGTTCTACTGTTGCCATCTCGAACCAAGTTCAAAACTGCGCTCCTGTATTTTCATCATATGCACCAGCTTTCATTTCTAATCACTAAGTTTCATACTGTTACCCAACTCATCATTGACAAATACCCTGATAGACGCCGGCAACTTCACGACTGATGCATCCAGAATTTTGCTGACAATCTACACATAACAGGAGATGAGGTGGGCAGGCTCTCGGACCTTCAATTGCTGGGAAGTGGTCAATTCCTTGACCAATTCCCTTGTTTATGAGGATATCGCGCCCCTCAACTTTCACATTGTCGCATTTCAAGCGTTTCCCTGAACCCTTTTCCACTGCTGGCGTAGGTGTCCCTTCACCTTCACCAACAGCTACGGCCTGACTTTCCATTCAAGTGTCGCCGTTGCCATTCATGTTCATCTTCTGCCGGTTGTATAACAGTTTACATCTACTGAATTATTTCCAGGAAAGCTACAACGCGTTTCCTTTCAATATCATTCCGATCGCTTTCAAGTTGTTCAACATTCATGTTCCACCGACTAATGACTTAGGTCATCAAATTACACAGATGTTTCAAACCGTACTTTCTTCGATTCCGGTCTCCGATGTCATTCTCCTTTTTGAAAAATTTAACTGCAATCTTTAACCTGACCTTGATCGCCTCCATTCCACTGAATATAAATTTTCTCTTATTTCTGCTATCTCCAATATCATTCAGCAGTCAAATCTCGTCAATGCTTTCCGATCCCTCCATCTAACCATGACATCCTATTCGTGGAGGGCGATGGCGAGTACCTCGTCAGTGGTGGCCCGTCTTGACCGCATTTATATTTCTGTTCACTTCAGTCCCCGTATTTCTGCATTTCATTACATCCTTACCCTTACCGTATCTTGTGACCATTTTATTATATACTGCTCAGTCTTGTGCACCATACACGATCTACTCCACGTTCCTGGTGTCTTGACGACGATGTCCTCAATGATCCTTCTTTTCGTTCATCAGTTACTCACATTCTTCCTGACTGTGATCAACAAATCTCTACAACCCCGAATCCGGTTTTATTCTGGTTGGCAAAACAAAGAATTCTACCTGGGTTCTATCTGGGCCCTAGCGGAACGGTTATCTTTTCAACGTCGCATTAATCAACGAATGGATCCTGACCAAGTAAAATTTCAGCTTAATCTCCTTCCTCCTCATGCTCTTGAATACAGATTTTTCACCGACGAATTAAAACAACTTCTTCCGGCAGCGCAAGATGCTTTGATTATGCCTCAAGCTCCATGCTCTCAGCTTCCAGAACAAACCTTCTCGCCTTGCTCTCGATTTTGAGAAATCACATCGCCAGTCGCAAAGCATCTCTCATCTACAGCTGTCCGATGGATCTGTCACATCTTATCCCGATATTATTTGCTACCTAACATATGAGTATTTTTATGCACGTTTTAATCCTCCGCCATCCTCTCCTCCTCAACGCTATCTCTCCTGTAAATGGACGATGTCATCGCTCTATCCACGTTATTTTATAAACAACGCATAGCAACTGAAAAATTGTGTTGCGACACCGCTGGGATCGAGCCCCAGAACTCTCGATAACTAGTCGAGTGCGTTCGAATTTACGCTACAGCGTCAACAATTCTCAGCGCCATGTGTGGTTTATCAGTCAGCATCTGACTACACGAATACGTATTGATGGTCTCAGCAACTGAGATGTCGTCATCTGGTGGTATTTTAACGCAACAGCTATTTAATTACAGCTGATAAATTCAAAGGGCGATAGAAATGGTTAATATATATTAAATACGTGGAGATAATGTAAATGGACGATGTCATCGCTCTATCCACGTTATTAATGTTGGCGCTGTAGCGTAAATTCGAACGCACTCGACTAGTTATCGAGAGTTCTGGGGTTGGATCCCAGCGGTGTCGCAACACAATTTTTCAGTTGCTATGCATTGTTTATAAAATAACGTGGATAGAGCGATGACATCGTCCATTTACATTATCTCCACGTATTTAATATATATTAAAGCTATCTCTCCTTCTCCAGAATCTTCCACAGCTCGCTTGTTTTCCCCATCCCCTCGTCCTCGATGCTATATCTCCTTTTCAAGAATCTTCCTCAGGTCGCTTGTTTTCACCATTTCTTCCACTTCGAAGCTATCTCTCCTTCTGAAGTCTCTTTTGCTTTCTCTCGTCTCAACCATCATGCCGCCTTTGGGGCTGACTGTCTCCCCGCTTCTTTCTACTTCGTCTTTCTTCACGATCTTATTCCGATCCTTTCTGGGGTCTTCAACGCTCTGCTTTCATCCTTTACCCTCCTTCCCAGTTTCAGCATATTCATCTTCCGCCTACTTCTTAAATCTGCTAACCTACAACTCCTAGCTAAGTGGCTCCCGATTTCTCTTCTTAACACAGATTGTAAACTTTATTCTGTAACGTATACTCTATATTCACTTTCCTTTTGATTTTACTATCTCTGGTTATTTTATTTTACTATGTAAATTATCTTCCTACTGAACGGAATATTATTTCACCCGCTGAATGAGATCTGGCAATGAGTGTAAGTCATGACGTGGTGGTAGCTCGTATATAGGCGCGTTCATCGAGAAGTGTTGCATTGTAGTAGTGTGTTGTTGCGTTGTAGGGTTGTTGTTGCGTGGTAGTTGGGTGTTGTGGCGTTGTAGTTGTGTTGTTGCGTTGTGTTGTTGCGTTGGAGTTGAGGGTGGTTGGTGTTGCGTTGCAGTGTGTTGTTATGTAGTAGTGATATATGAGTGCCTTAGTTGACCAGGAGTCTTCATAATAAACAAGTTGTTCTGTAAGTTCAGTCTTTCTCAATTCTTAGTTTTGTCAGACCTCTGTCTGGCTGTTAGGTTTATGACTTTGATTACTTAATATAAATAACCAGCGTTGAGACTTTGTTTAAGTTCATAATTAACGAGTAACAACACCCTTTTGGGAATTCATCATTTTGAAGCTTAGAGCATTATTCATTCATAATAATTAGCTTAGCAAAAAGATAGACAAAGCTAATTCATTATAATTGGCGCCCGAACGTTTCTCGAACACGAGATCCTGACTATTATTACCCATGGCTTCCTTACCTGAGACAACTGCAAATTTCCACCTTCCGGCAAGTCTCGAGGGTAATGGTGTTTGTTTGGACAATTTGTACGAAGCCTGTGGCTCTGACTTGGATATGAATAATCTACACATACCCAAGCATTCTTCACCATCTCGTAATGCACCAGCTTCTTATCACTCTGAGTCGCGGGTCGTAGCTGAGGGAATTCAATCCTCTCAGCGAAGCAGAATGCTTGCCCATTTCGTGCCGCATGCAGGAACAATTCATTTCAATGGTTTGGAGGGGTCTTTAAAGTTCCTTGAAGATCTGGAAGACCATTTTGATTTATATAATATTCCGGAAGACTGCAAGGTCCAAATTGCCGGCACTTGCTTGAGAGATACCGCCAAGACCTGGTATCGGCAGTGGCGAGGGTCGAACCCGGATTCTCACTATGAGAATTTCCGTGCAGAATTCTTGGAGGTCTTTCCTTTCGGCCTCAGTCGAGCTAGCCTTGCTCAACAGCTGTTTTTTCGTCAGCAGGGTCCCAATGATAGCCCTGTTGCATTTGCGTTGGAAACTACACGCCTATATAATCTATGGGATCCACATGCCAGTCATGTTGACATGTTGGATACCCTCGTACAGCAGCTCGACCCATTCTTACAAGATTTTCTTGAGGTTCGACACCCTACCACTATTCATGAATGCCTTCGCCTCATACGCACGTATGAAGAGCGACATGGCAAACATGCTGCAACTCACCATGCTCGGGCACCCGCGGGGCTTATTCCGAAAACCCTCAGCGGCATAATAGACAAAACTTTCAGCGCGAGCATACACACGTGCCCACCCAAGCTTCATACGTTCCACCACACAGAAGAGTGGCGAACCAGCAACGAGTTTCGGAGCAAGCTACGGGGTATCGTCATAATGCACAGTATGCTCGACCCCGTTCCACTCAGCAGCATTCGGAACGTTATCATGCTCAGGGCAATAATAATTTTTCTGCCCGTGCTGAGGGCAGACGTAACGAAAATGAAAATCTCAACAGACACGCGGAGTTCCCGACGCAGGGTGCACGAAATTTTCCTTATCGTGAAAATTTTCCCGATACCCGGCAGGGTCGAGGTTTCCGACCACATGATAACACCACCAGAATTCCTTTAAACTTCCACAGGAAGTAGACGAAGGGTCGGTCCTGCTTCCTGATACCAAACATCCTGACCCTAAAACAGTATTAGTGACTGTTCAAACTCCTCAGTTGCCTGATGTATTCTTGACACTTGAAAACATTATTGTCGAGACAAAGTTCGACACTGGGTCTGAGATATCAGCCCTAAATACAAAGTTTTGCAATGATGTTTTTTCTGCAATACATGTTCAGCCTGCAACGCAGTATTTGCGAGGTGCAAATAACGAAATCTTCAGTATTTCAGGAACTGTCACATTATCTTTAGGGCTGGGAAAAGCTCGTTTTACACATTCTTTCCTGCTTATAGACGAGCTACCCGTGAAATGTCTCATGGGTATGGACTTTATTAACAAGTTTCAAATAACTTTGAATTTTGTACAACATGTGACTTCCTTTCCGGAACCTGTCGAAATGATTCCGACGGTTCCTGTAGATATTACGAGTTTATTGTTGAGTGACCAAGTGAATGAGGGGCAACGAGACCAGCTTTCTCTCCTTTTACAGGAAAGCCCTGGTTTATTTTCGGATCAACCTGGTTTCACACAGGTGGTTTATCATGTTATTGACACTGATGGTTCGAAACCCATTGCGACGAAACCTTACCCTTGTGCTCCACATAAAAAACAGGAAATGCAACGTCAAATTGCCGAAATGATTAAGCAGGGCATAATCAGGGAATCAACAAGCGCCTGGGCGGCTCCTGCCTTCTTGGTTCCAAAGAAATAACCAAATGAATTTCGTTTCGTGACAGATTTTCGCAAACTCAACCAAGTCACAAAAACAATCAATTATCCCCTACCTGTCATATCACATATTCTAAATGACTTGTCGTCAACCAAATGGATGTCAACTTTGGATTTGGCGAGTGGATATTGGCAGGTGGCAGTACATCCGGACTCGGTCGATAAAACAGGCTTTGTGACTCCTTTTGGGGCCTATGAATATTTACGTATGCCTTTTGGTTTAGCTTCTGCACCTGCTACTTTCAAAAGCTTATGGACACGGTTCTCAGACCTGTCCTGGGTCCCCATGTGCATGTCTATTTGGATGATATTATTATAACATCAGAGACTTTTGACGAGCACCTTTCTCTGCTCAAACAGGTGTTCCAACTTATATACAATGCTGGCTTGACGTTAAAACCTAGTAAATGCCAGATAGCGAGGGACGAGATTGTATATCTGGGGTTGAAAATTACTCCCCACGGCTTATTCACTGATAATGAAAAAATTAGGCCTATTGCTGACTTTCCTCGGCCTAAAACAGCAAAGGAACTATCCCGCTTTCTGGGAATGACCGGATGGTATCAGCAGTTCGTCCCCGCTTATGCTACAATATGTGAGCCATTGTATGCTTTAAAGCGTAAATACAAGAAGTTTATTTGGACACCTGAAGCTAACGCTGCATTCGAAACACTGAAGTCTGCATTGACTCAGCCTCCGGTGTTGGCTTTCCCGGATCATTCTAAAGAATTTGATATTTATACTGATGCATCCGGAGTTGGTCTTGGTTGCGTTTTGTCACAAGCTGGGCATCCAATAGCTTTTGCGTCTCGTACTTTAGCCAAAGCTGAACGCAATTATTCAGCTACGGAACGTGAATGTCTTGCTGTTGTGTATGCACTGAATAAATTTCAATGTTATCTTAACGAATTGACAGTTAACATAATTACGGATCATTCTGCCCTGCAGTATTTGAATTCTGCTAAACACCTATCTCAAAGACTTATGAAGTGGGCTCTGAAGTTACAAGAGAGCAATATCAAAATTTCGTATCAGCCAGGTAATAAGAATAAATTACCGGACGCATTATCTCGCGTTCCGATTAGTGGGGTCCCCACCGAAACTACTCCTGGATGTCAGCCTTTACTTCTGATAGCTGATATCACATCCAGAAGAGCAGATAATGGCAGAATTAATAAATGATCCAGATTTTGGGGATATTTACAATTTTTTGCTTGCGGGTTCGCCCCTACCAAGTGATCCTTCTCTGGCTGGAAGGTCACAACATTTTGAAGTAATAGAGGGTCTTCTTTATTATACAAAGTCTCGGACTACTAGGGCAGAGTTTCGCCCATGTATTCCGCGAACCCTTAGAATGGCTCTTTTAAATGAATTTCATGACAAACCTCTTGCAGGCCATTTAGGTATTCGCAAGACCCGTTGTAAATTGCGGGATGTTGCCTATTGGCCTGGAATGTACCAAAGTGTGCTCGCATACGTTCAATCATGTCACTTGTGTCAGATTAATAATTACCGTAATGTAAGACCGGCCGGTCACTTGAAATCTAGTTCAAGTTCTCATGTATTTTATATTATTTCCATAGATTTATTGGGACCTTATCCATTATCTGTTAAAAATAAAGCTCGTTATGTTTTAGTACTAACTGATAATTTTTCTAAATGGGTTGAAGTTTTTCCCATTAAAGCCGCTACGGCTGAGATTATTTGTAATGTTTTAGTTAATGAAGTATTTTCTAGATATGGTGCACCTAATAAAGTAGTTTCGGATAATGGTCCTCAATTTATTTCTGACATTTTTTGAAAGAATGTGTGCGAGATTACACATTAAACATAAATTCATTTCCCCATATCATCCCCAGAGTAATCCTGCAGAACGCGTTAACCGAACGCTAGTGAAAATGATTGCGACTTTCGTAATGGACCACCATGAAAGATGGGATGAACATTTAGAACTTTTTGCGTTCGCCCTCCGCTCGTCTGTCCACGAGTCTACTAAAATTACTCCTGCAGAACTTTTTCTGGGTCGCAAAATTAAAACCCCTTTTGAAAATTTAACGGGGATTATCGACGAATTAAACCAGCGACCAACTCCGCAATCAGTACACATTATGGCAGAAAAAGCTCGTGTTGCAATGCTAGGAGCACAAGCGGCTCAAGCACGATATTATAATTCTAGGCGTAGGGAACCAGATCTTGTCGTTGGAGATCTCACTCTCGTGGAAACGCACTTCCAGTCTTCTGTTTCGCATACTTTAGTGAAGAAATTTGCACCCAGCTACGAAGGTCCATATCGGGTGGCAAAATGTCTTTGAAAATAATATTGTTCTGGAGAAACCGAACAACAATTTTCAATATGTACATGTTGATCAATGTCGCAAGTATCACGAACGGAATATCGATTTCATTATCAATCCTACTCAACCTTCTGTTCCACAGACTCAAGAATCTATATCTCATGTTCAACCGCCAGAAATTGTGGACGAACCACCGAACATTTTTGACGAATCACCAGTGATTTTTCCTTCACCCTCCCCCTCCAGACGAGTTTCTACAACCGCAACCTGATTCTCCCGTGAGACCAAGGCTCGATTCGCGTTCGTCGAATACTAGTATCGTTCCTTTCCCTCCAACCATTGCCAAGACTATTGCTGCGCCGTTTCCGGCTACCTCTGCACCAACGCGGGATACTTCTTCTTTGAATACCTCATCGGAAAGTATTCCTATAGGCAAATCCAAACATCGCCCTGCACGACCGCTGAATTAAAGCAGCGACTCAGAGGCGTCGGACATTTCGGATTTGTCAGTTATGAATCCAACATTTAATATTCCACACCGTCCAGCACCACCAAAAGCTGGGCGCAAACGTCACTTGTCTCCCCAATCTGCTTCGCCGCAACAGCGACGAAGGCAGAAATCTTTGCATCCGCCCGGGTTTCGCCCCTGGAACCTCCGTTCAGGGCAAACAGGGCCGATGCCTGCTACTACTATCATGCCCCGTGGGCGTAAACGAAAACAAGCGATGTGGCCGGAGACACGTCCCTCCAAAAAGATACTGGAAGGACACAACGGCCCCAGCATCAAGGGACTTCATATCCAAAGCCTGGGGGAGCCCGTTCCTATCAGCCGCAGCAGGGATTTCCGGACCGCCAGACTTCTGACGTTCCTGACCGTTCTTCTCAGCCGCAGGGATTTCCAGACCGCCAGACTCCTGACCGTTCCTATCAGCCGCAGCAGGGATTTCCAGACCGCCAGACTCCTGACCGTTCCTATCAGCCGCAGCAGGGATTTCCGGACCGCCAGACTTCTGACGTTCCTGACCGTTCTTCTCAACCGCAGGGATTTCCAGACCGCCAGATTCCTGACCGACAACAGACCGATGTTCCATTACCGTCCCGGAAGAGATCCAAGCCACCTGATTTCCCCAGTCCCATTAGGCCTGGAAAACGTTTTCGCACTAGAATTTTTTATGCGTCCTCGAGATAAGTAAGTTCTCGTGGACAGGTTCTTTTCTCAGTTTATTGTTTTTCCTGCTCGACCAGTTGGCGTGTCAGAATTTCTTTTTTTCGTGTGGGCCTATGCATTCTTTTTGTGTATATATGTGTGTTTTTTTTTATATTTCTTCTATGTCCATCTACTAATCCACTTTTTTTTGTATATATCTATGTGCTTAGGGGTAAAATAATAAAATTGTTACTGTTAGGCAGCTCCAGGTAAATTTTGCTGCTGATACAGTTATTCTGTATTTCAACGACTGAGGCAAACGTAATTTGAAATGAAAATAATAAAATTGTTACTGTTAGGCAGCTCCAGGTAAATTTTGCTGCTGATACAGTTGTTCTGTATTTCAACGACTGAGGCAAACGTAATTTGAAATGAAAATAATAAAATTGTTACTGTTAGGCAGCTTCAGGCAATCTTCGCTGCTGATACAGTTGTTCTGTATTTCAACGCATGAGGCAAACGTAATTTGAAATGAAAATAATAAAATTGTTACTGTTAGGCAGCTTCAGGCAATCTTCGCTGCTGATACAGTTGTTATGTATTTCAACGGATGAGGCGCACGTAATTTGAAATTAAAAAAGTGATTCCTGCTAGGCAGAATAAAAGGAAAGTATGCCGATGCAGGTTTGGTTTGTTCTACACTACAAATTTCAGTCGAATACAGATTCGTAAATTGTTATGCCAAGTTGATAATGTAAATACGGCTACCACCAAACAACAAATCAAAAAAAAAGATCGAGAAACGTCAATCATCGAAATGTAAGACTTACACTCCAAAATTGATAGGTTTTTCGGACACAAAAAAAAAAAAAAAAAAAAAAAAAAAAAGAAAAAAAAAAGAAGAAGAAAAATTAAGGGGGAGATGATGTAACGTATACTCTATATTCACTTTCCTTTTGATTTTACTATCTCTGGTTATTTTTATTTTACTATGTAAATTATCTTCCTACTGAACGGAATATTATTTCACCCGCTGAATGAGATCTGGCAATGAGTGTAAGTCATGACGTGGTGGTAGCTCGTATATAGGCGCGTTCATCGAGAAGTGTTGCGTTGTAGTAGTGTGTTGTTGCGTTGTAGGGTTGTTGTTGCGTGGTAGTTGGGTGTTGTGGCGTTGTAGTTGTGTTGTTGCGTTGTGTTGTTGCGTTGGAGTTGAGGGTGGTTGGTGTTGCGTTGCAGTGTGTTGTTATGTAGTAGTGATATATGAGTGCCTTAGTTGACCAGGAGTCTTCATAATAAACAAGTTGTTCTGTAAGTTCAGTCTTTCTCAATTCTTAGTTTTGTCAGACCTCTGTCTGGCTGTTAGGTTTATGACTTTGATTACTTAATATAAATAACCAGCGTTGAGACTTTGTTTAAGTTCATAATTAACGAGTAACAACACCCTTTTGGGAATTCATCATTTTGAAGCTTAGAGCATTATTCATTCATAATAATTAGCTTAGCAAAAAGATAGACAAAGCTAATTCATTATAATTCCAAAATCTTTTCTCTTTGACTGAATCACGTTCTACCCGAGCGTGATTCATGTCGATCAAACTTATTACGTCACTAATCTCTCGATATTGTTCAGAACCTTACTTTACTCATTAATCTACAGATTCTTGCTCATCATTTCCACAAACCTCTGGCTTTCTTCAGTCTCGATCAAAACAGCAGCACGTTTGATCGCATTAACCATACCTGCATTTTATCTGCCTTAACCCATTTCAATTTCCCCCAAAACGTCTGTCATTCTATTTTCAGCCTCTACAGTGTGGTGCCGTTTTCCATGTCCGTAATTCTTCTTTTCTCACTGCTGCTATTCCTTTTAATACTGGAGTCCGACAGGGGTCAATTCTTCGCTCTTGCTTTAGAACCCTTTCTCATCCAAATCCGCCTAACTCCCACTCCCCTCTCTCCGGTTCCACATTTCCTCCATCACTCCATCGTCTTTATAGCTTACGCCAATGATGTTACCATTTTTATTTCGTACTGATTACGCCTTCCAAGTCGTTGCCAACACTTATCAGCTCCATTGTTTAGTTTCTGGCGCCGCTATAAACATCTCCAAGAGCTCCGGCCAATGGTTGGGCGATTTGGTTAACCGCTCGGACCACTCTTCGGGTACTTCCTGGTCTTCTTCAAGCTTCAAATTCATCGATATATAGTTCAGGCAGCGCATCCACGTAACAAACCAGACCTGGCTTCCCACTCTTCCTCGCTTTAAGAAGTCGCTTAATTCTTGACTGGCAACGAGTCAAGCTTCTCACTCCTTTTCCGTAAAAGGCAGCCTTTCTTCACATATTTCTCTTACCACGACTGCTCCATCTGTCGATCGCTCATCTTCCCCTTCGTTTCTTTAAGCAATCTTTTTAATCGGCATTTGTTAACTTCATCTAGCATTAGGCACGCCATGTCGAAGTTGACAGCCTCACTTACCCTGTGTCATATGGTGGAATTGGTTTGCCTTATATGTCGCTGAAGTATAAAGCTTTCCGTATTGTTCAATTTGTTCGTCAACACACCCCTCCCTCCCCTTAAACTCCGACTGAAATCCTCAACATGTTTCTCAACGCATCGAATCCTGCACTCGCCTTCCCGAATTTATGTTCATGGATCAGTATCTTCTGCTGCCTTTCCGCCTTTTCCTTATATACAAAGAAGCAATTGCTTTTCTCCGTGCCATTTCGCTACAGAGAATCTACTCCTCAACCACAACTGATCTTCTGAACAAGCCGCTTTTCTACAATTCCTTGACCCTTCTGGCTACTCAACCTTTCTATTATTTCCCGTCTTGGGTGCACGCGGTCGTTGTCTTGGTGCAACAACTTGTCCACCCTGATATGTCATATAAATCGCTCGTTGACGTTTGTGCTTCTCTCCTTAATACTGCCGACAACTCCACAAAATGTCTGATTTTCCAGTATGCCATCATCAACCGTTTTCCACATCATGCCACCTTCTCTGGTCTTGTTTCTCACCTATCTATCGGCATATACTTGCAGTTTTACCTACAAATCAATCATTTCATCGTATTCATTCCGAACCTCACCAATGAGTTGTTGTACCAGATCCTCCTGACATGATTCTCTCCTCTTCCACACCCGTCTACATCAGTTCTAGATATCCTCCACACCCATTTGTTCATTTTGTGATGTTCATGGTACCGTATTGCACGTTTATTCACATTTTCTCGTTGCTCCGTCACCTGTTTCGTATAACCAACTCAATTTTTTTCTTGACCATTCCCTACGTGGCTACATGTTTTTGCCTGCTCATAACCCTGTCAGTACATGCCGATCACAACTCTGTTCCCTTTTTTTTTCATTCATGGCAAATCTGTCATTTATGGGTTCTTCGTTGATCATGCCACTGCAGCCGCCGTTCAATCGCTTCATCATGCTCGTCGACAACTTATTTCCCAATTTCCATCCGTTCTCATGTCTCGACTACATCTTGCTCACACAGCAGCATGCCAACCTTCTCGTCTTCCTGAATTTCACTCCAAGTGGTTGACGTCGACTGGGTGAGCGTCTGCGCACCATAACAACATTAATCCTTTCAGACTTGTCACATCATTGAACTTCCGAAATGTTCCTCAATCCTCACAGACTTGTCACATCATTGAACTTTGGCACCTACATCACTAATGATTTGCCTTTGGACTCGATCGTCATACCATTGGAGTGCCTAACTACTTTTATGTGGCATTTTATTATCTGGCTTTCACTCTTTTAAGCCAGGTTCATTGTGAATACCATATGTCATATTTTATCAAGTCTTCACCTGTAATTGTTTTCTTATTAGTTTTTAAGAAACTGTTATCTATCTATCTATCTATCTATTTATGAGTCGTATTCAAAAAATAATTTTCTCAGTGGGTAGCCCCCAAAATGATGAATTTGATTCACTCACTTTAAAACTTTTGTGACAAATACATTTTACGCAGGGTACCGTACACTTATATATCTTTGGTGCGATACCTGCTCATTACACCCGAGAATTTGTTGTTAGAGTAGGATGATAACAAATTAACAGCATGTCACAAACTGTACCAACTAAGGTTTGCTGTGCTTTGGCCCAACTTCTTCAGGTCAAATGGGAAGTAAAAGCAAGAAAAGAAAAATAAAGTCGACAAGGAGAACAAAATAATTGTTACTGTTTTCCTTAATCTTAAAGGTTACTTTATTGTATCAATGGCATGTTTGCGTTTGATACAATATCTGAGCTTGTGACACTAGTATTTTAAAAGTACTTTTTGCTGCTTTCATTTTTCAGTGCATTAAAACGATCTTCCACAAATTTTACACATTTTCAGCTACAGAATTTGAAAGTTCAGTGGCGTGAAATCCTATTTTTTTATTAGAAAGCTATTGAACTGCACATTTTAAAAAATACATTGGGCCATTTTACTGTTTGCCTCTTGGGTTTAAGACTTTAATCAAAAGACGTGATCATTACGCTAGAGAATTCGTTTTACCTTTCTCTTTTCTTCACGTTAGTAAAATACTACTTACCTCCTCACATGGTGGACAAGTCTTCTTAGAACAAACAGAGTGACCACCTAAGGCACAGTCGCATTGTACACATGTTTCATCTACTATTTTGTCACTGACCTAAAGTACACAATGTTAAATCAATATATATGCATATATTACGTGAAAAATTTATAAACTGATTTCATTGACGCAGGTATCAAATACTAAACTTTAATCTATAAAAGTTGCAGGCTAATCGGTACGAGAAATGTTACTGTTAACAAGAAGGAACAAAATAAACACCACTAAGAAGAAAAAAATCTCCCAAGCACACTAATACTAAGCATAAAAATTGAAAGTAAGTTTTAAATTCTAGATAATAAACTTTTGTTACTCGGATCAGGTAAACACTTATTCATTTTAAGAGAAAGAGAAGAGCAGACTCTTCTTAATCTTATCGTTTAACAGGGGAGGTTTTACCAATTTCGAAAAAATATTAACTCATCCAGATCTTCCAAATCGGAACCTACTACTTTCAAATGTAATTGAGATTTCCCTCTTATGTTTCGTTGATCAGTGGCATTCATATTAATCATTCGTTGAACAAGCATATGCTCGATCAATAAGTAACGTATCTTGCTCAACTTATGCCTTAACACAGATTAAAAAAGTTGAAATCTATCTAAACACTTATATGAATACATGAAACAACAAAATGTAACTATGAAGAAAAAAATAATAAAGGCTAAATTACATCCAGAGAACCTCTTGATGTCAATACATTGCACAGGAAAGGTTTCACAACATTGCATTATAATATAAACGATTACACAGGACTACAATGAAGAAGCCTATAACGAAGTGAATTTCTCCGTCATTTTTATCCGCGCCAGGATTCGAACCCGGATCCCCTCATTCCGGAATAAGTTGCTCTACCAATTGAGCTACGCGGACGTTTTATTCTGATTCCTATCTGCCTTTATGTCGTGTGCGTCCTTCTGGCAGGTACGTCACATCTCCTGGTACGTTACATCATCTCCCCCTTATTTTTTTTTTGTTTTTGTTTTTTTGTTTTCGAAGTGCTGGAGAAGGGATTCTCTTATTTTTCCTATCTCGCGGTGTGGAAATAACATCACACCAATGCGAGATTTTGAATAGTCGGGTCATCCGGATAGTTCGGGCGCCATTATAACGAAGTAAATTTCTCCGTCATTTTTATCCGCGCCAGGGATTCGAACCCGGGTCCCCTCATTCCGGAATAAGTTGCTCTACCAATTGAGCTACGCGGACGTTTTATTCTGATTCCTATCTGCCTTTATGTCGTGTGCGTCCTTCTGGCAGGTACGTCACATCTCCTGGTACGTTACATCATCTCCCCTTCTTTTTTTCTTTTTTTTTTTGTTTGTTTGTTTTCGAAGTGCTGGAGAAGGGATTCTCTTATATTCCCTATCTCGCGGTGTGGAAAGAACATCACACCAATGCGAGATTTTGAACGGTCGGGTCATCCGGATAGTTCGGGCGCCAATATAACGAAGTAAATTTCTCCGTCATTTTTATCCGCGCCAGGGATTCGAACCCGGGTCCCCTCATTCCGGAATAAGTTGCTCTACCAATTGAGCTACGCGGACGTTTTTTTATTCTGATTCCTATCTGCCTTTATCTCGTGTGCGTCCGACATACAGCCACATGTTGAAGTTTTATCAAGTGAAATGACTAATAAATAAAAGAAAACCTTTTGCACTTCCTGAAATAATATACACCGAGGTGCAATTAAAAAAACAAGGAACGACGCTGCCATTCCAATTATATGCCACCACACCCATGCGGTAAATAGTGTCGTACGCAAACAACGTATATGCATCGATGAGCCATTTCATTATGACAACCCTCAGTCTAGAGAAATAAGCGTGCCCAGAGACCGAACGGTGGCACAGCTAAAGTTCACAGAGCAGTATATATATAACCCGAAGATGGGCTTTCGGGTATTCGTAGTCAAAATGGGAAAAGCTGCTGATTTATCGGAGTTTGATAAAGGACAAATTGCGACAGTACGGTGCCTCGGAACTACGATCTCGGAAACCGCTCGGCTTGTGGGTTGTTCACGTGATGGCCAAACGACGAACCGTCGTTAGCCGTATGTCGTCCGCAGCTCACTAAAGCCAGAGGAGTGAGGAGACTGCCGCGCGCATTGTTCACAGCGATCGCAGGGCTGCAGTGCGACAAATCACCTGGAGATCCAACAGAGGTGGTTAGGGCAATGTGTCACAGGACACAGTTCATCGCAGCCATCGTCTCATGGGCCTGCGTGGCCGAAGACCCAACCGGGTTCCCACGCTCACTGCACGTAATCGGCAACAACGCATGAAATAGGGCCATGATTATCGAGATTGGACCGTGGATGATCGGAAGAAAATGGCCTGGTCTCTGACGAACCAAGATTCCTGGTGCATCACGTAGACGGCCGAGCGCGGATACGCCAACTACCAACGGTGGCTATGGCACCTGGAAGCAATGTTGGGCGGAAACATGCAGCAGGCGCCGGTGTTATGCTGTAGGCGATGTTGTCTTAGGACACTTTAGGTCCCACTATCCCAGTAGGAAAATCCCTGACAGCTGTCAGGTATCTAAACATCGTTGCAGACCAAGTTCACCCATTCATGGCAACTGTGTTCCCTGCTGGTGATGGCAATAACCAACAGGATAATGCGGCATGCCACACTGTCAGAATCTTCAAGGAGTGGTTCGAGGAATATGCTGGTGGCTTTCTGTTAATGCCCTGGCTTCCAAATTCATCTGACATGAACCCAATCGAACATTTGTGGTTCGACTTGGAAAAGCGGGTTCGTGCTAAATCACCACCACCCCGAAATGTACGGGAACCGGAGTACCTGCTGTTGTCATTATCATACCAGATACCTATCGCCACCTTATCGAATCGATGCCTCGCCAAGTGGCTGCTTTTTTGCGGGCTAAAGAGAGTCCTATAGCTTATCAGGTATATGTGGTCATAAAGTAATGGCTTATCGGTGTATAGAGGCAGATATCTCCGCAAGCTCAAGTAGTAGCATTCGCAGTTCAAATGGCAGCTTCTAAGGATATAAGCCATTTCGAACCTTTCATAATAGTCGGCGCCCGGGAGATGGGTCACTCCATCTCGGAAATTACCAGGAAATTTGGATTTGCACGGTCAACAATTTCAAGGGTGCTCTTGGACTACATAAATTCAGAGAAAAACTCTACAGTGTGAGACCGGTGTGGCCGTAGAAAAGCACTGGACGATCGAGAACAGCGACGTCTGGCACGCATCGTAACATCCTCCCAGTGCAACATAGCCGCAAATCACAGCACAATTCAATGCTGGGGCCAGTAGTATCATCAGCGTTCTGATAGGCCAACGTTCCCTGTGTTCTATGGGGTTCCAGAGCCTACGGCCTGCCGCCCGGGTGCTGTTGCTGACCTGACGGCACACATTGCGCGCCTCACCTGCGCTCGGGAAGACCGCCATTGGGTGCAAGATGAATGGAAAGGTGTTGTCAGCTCCAACGAATCGCAGTTTCAACTGTTTTAGGCAGATGGCCGACTCCGGGTGTGGCGACAATCTCATGGGGCAATGCATCCCGCATGTTTGCAAGGAACACTGCAGGCCGGCGGTGGCTCTGTTGTAGTGTGGGGTGTTTTAATCGGGAACGCATTAGTACCCCTCACACTTCTGCAGACCGCTCTGATCGGTGAAGGCTACAGAACCATCCTTGAGGATCATTTGCACCCGTTCATGTCATGCAACCACTTCGACCTCTTTCAAAACAGCAATGCCACCGCACACGTCCATAGTCACCCGAGTATGCCTGGAAGAATATTCCACGTAGTTTCGCATCCTGACTTTGCCCCCTTGTTTGCCGGATTTTAAGGCCATCGAAAACATTTGGGATGCTGTTCAACTTGCCGTCATTGTCAGGAATCCTCCACCGTAGAATATTACCGAATTGTGGGACGCTCTTCAAGAACCATGGTGCACACTGTCTCCACAGTACTACAGAGAACTCGTCCCGTCGCGTTGCTGCTGTTATCCGATCGCGAGGAGAACCAATGCGCTATTAGAGAGGTATCTTATTTTTTTTTTGGTTTTTTTTAGCACTTGAGTGTATATCAAAGTTCAAAAAGTTCACATTTAACAAATATTAAGTTATTCTTCATATTGCGAGAGACATGTCGTGTTGCGTAAACTGACGATATGTAAGGGAATGATGTTGGCTTTTATAGGCAGTGGGTATATACTGAATATATATATACACTGAAGAGCAATTGAATTAGAGACAGCTGGCGTTATGCAAATGTGGCGCTGTGGGCGGCCCTGTAAACGGAAACGACAGGACGAATGCGGCGATCCGACAATATAAGGAGTGATGCGACGGGAATCAGTAAGAGTTGGAAGCAGTATGGGTAAGACGAAGGATCTAAGCGCATTTGATCGTGGGCAAATTGTCGGGGCCCAAAGAATAGGTCACTCCATCTCGGAAGTCGTGCAGGCACTGGGATTTTCACGAGCCACTGTGTCACGGGTGCACCGTGAGTGCATCGAATCCGGTAAAACCATCCCTGTGAGGGCCAACTGCGGTGGACAACAGCGTGTGGATTAGCATCGTCGGCTAGCTAGCATTGCAACAGCGGATAGACGGGCAACAGTGCAAGAAATCGCTCGGCAATTTAACGCTGGTGCACAAAAACGTGTAAGCAGCCACACCATCTAGAACCATCGCCTCGCTATAGGGTACAGAAGCCATCGTCCCACGAAGGTACCGCTGCTGACCGTACATCACAGGATGTAAAGATTAGCATGGGCACGTGAACATCGCCACTGGACCCTAGACATGTGGAAAAATATTGCCTGGACTGATGAGTTGAGATTCACGTTGGTACCTGCGGATGGCAGGATACGAGTACGGCGCAAACCACATGAAGCGATGGATTTTTCTTGCCAGCAGGGTAATCTTCAAGTTGGTGGGGGTGGCATTCTCGTCTGGGGACTGTTTACGTCTACAGAAATGGGACCCCTGGTACCTGTGACATCGTCCCTCACAGATGAACGTTACAGGGATATCCTGGACGACCATTTGCTCCCGTTTGTGCGTCTTCAACATCCCACTGGGGACCTCATCCTGCAACAAGACAATGCACCGTGCCATCACTCCCGAATTGTATCTGAATGGTTGGATGAACACTCCACTGATGTGACCTCGCTTTCTTGGCCAACTAGGTCACCTGACCTCAATCCCATCGAGCACATCTGGGATGCCATCGAGAGAGATGTTCGGAACTCTGACCCCCTCCATCAAATCTTCGTGAACTGTGGGAGCTTGTTCAGGGGTCGTGGATCCGTATGGCTTCCCAATACTCCCGGTGTCTTGTCGAGTCCAGTCGGAGACGAATCGCCGCCGTCATCAGGGCGAAAGGTTGTGCTACACGTTACTAGACAGGTATCTCTAATTCAATTGCCCTTCAGTGTATTGTATATAAACGAATATACAGTGTAATGCCTATTGCCTATAAAAAGCCAACAACATTTCTTTTATCATCATTGAAATGATGTTAAAGAAATCTTTTAACATGATTTTATTTTAAAAAATGATGTTGGCCTTTTATAGGCAATAGGTATTATATATATAAACAAAATTTTACTCACAATCATCGAAGAACTCCCCAAGGAAACCCCCGAACTTTCCATAAACTAACGCACGTAAGCCAAAACACATACTGTTACAAATATACAGTACATACAAAAATAGCCGTAACAAAAAAATTACAATGATAGCAAACATGTAAAGTCAGAAACCGGGAGCCACTTATCAGGGAAAGACACCCCCGGCACCCGAACCTGGTCCAGGTGGCGTGTTTCCCTGAAAAGTGGCTCCCGGTTTCCGACGTTACGTGTTTGCTATCATTGTAATTTTTTATTACGGCTATTTTTGTATGCAAACACTCTCGAAGATCTGTTTGCGTTATGTCGTTGGATTGTGTGATGTATATATACAATTGAATATTCATTCGATCCAGTTTGTTTACGTAGGTAAGACGTTTCCCATTATGTAAAGATGTAAATACATATTCCGTTGACCATTGTTAGTGAAAATATGTAGCATGACATATTGAGTTGTGCCATCTATGTCTTCATTCTATAAGTTTTTTTATTGTGAGACTTATTTTGAGAGAACGGCTGAACGTAAAAATATGGTTCAGGTGTCAAAATAAAGGTCTTGCCATGTCGATGTGCCAGTTGAGGAGAAAACTGAGATTAGGGCAACGGTTCGGGCATGGCAGAGCGGCAAATTTCCCATGTAAAGTCTATGGGAGAAGCGTGAGGCCCTTATCTACATCAGGTGCTGAGTTCAGGGTCAGACTTGGTGTGTGCATGGTGTTCTATGATCAGTCCTAAAGTAAGTAAATACTTTATTACATACTTACCCTTAACAGAATGTCTCTCCCGCAGAAAAAAAAGAAAATGTAAAAGCATTACTGGAAGGCGTGAGAGATCAATGGGTCGCAACTATACATGTCTCAGACAAGAAAGAATGAAGAGTATTCGCCACATGAATCTCATTCCAACTACATTTACAAACACAGCTGTGACTGAAGATGAGAGTGAAAGAGTGCGCTATAGAGTTGAATGTTTGCACACGATCGAAGTGAGTGGTAGTCGTTAGACCTTCAGTCAAAAAAAAAAAATCACGAACGTGGACTAATGTCTTTACTGAAGTGGTTGAATGAATTTGACAATCAAATAAAGTTTGCATTTGTTGTTTCATATGAGTTTATGCTTTTCAGAATAAAACAAAAATACTAATCGTCGATTCCAACGGATCTCGTCTAGTATATATATATACTGTATATATATATACATGTATATGCCTATTGTCTGTAAAAAGCCAACATTACTTCCTTAAATACCAAAATACAGTTAGTATTTGGTATTTATATTGACAAAATTTCCCCAGACACCTAGAAGAGAAACACAACATAGCATTTATTGACATACATTTGTACAGTGTTGATCCACCTTTGGCCTTAAAGTGGTGTGTCGGTCCACTACTGACCCTTCGATACATGCTTTCGACAAGCTTTTGGAACCCAGCTATAGGTATGCGCTTTCATTCAGTACATAATGCTGCCATTAACTGTTGCTTAGTATTAGGCCTTGGTTACAAACTTCTTATGCGGCGCTCTAATTCATCCCATAAGTGCTCTATGGGATTATGAACAGGGCTCTGTGTTGGCCAGTCCACACACGAAACGGAATTATTGTCAAACCACACCGTAACAGTTCTTGCTTTATGGCTCGGTGCATTATCATGCTGGTATCAACAAGGCTCGTTTCCATACTATTAACACAGAGTTGGTAGGGCAAAATTGTCCAGAATATCGAAGTAGACGTGCTCATTAACACGTTTGTCCACGATAACCAATGGGCCGGGACCATACCACGAAAAACACCCCGACACAAGTACACTGCCAAGTCCAAACTTGACCGTAGGAACAGTACACTGTGGTAAATAGCGATTCCCCGGCTGACGCAATGCCTACACACAGCCATCAGGCCGATGGATCGTGTATCTGGATTCATCAATCCACAGATCCCGTTTCCATTGATCTACGGTCCACGATAAATGTTCTTTACACCATGCTAAACGACGAGTAGCATTCCGAGTGGAGATGAAAGGCTTATGAGCAGCCGTACGACCGCGGTAACCCACGGAATGAAGCTATCTGCGAATGGTACGTGTACATACTAAGGTTTCAACATTTTTACTCTCCTGAACACTGAGGTATTGTGCAGTATTCCGTCGATTAGCTGCAACGACTCTCCTGAGGCTTCGACATCGTCTATCAACTGATTTTATTTGGTCTGCCGGTACGTTTTGCTGCTTCAGGCATGCCATGTGTCTTCCCCGTTTTCAGTACACCCAAAACGGTTGCTTTGGGTATGTTTAAACGCCTCTCGGCTTCTCTTATGGACAACGCACTCATATAACACCCAACAATCTTTCCATTCTCAAAGTCAGTTCACTCCCGCCGTGATATTTTCACTCAATCTCACAGTGTGACATAGTGCGTCGCATAAATATAGACAGAACAAATTCTCGAGTAAAAAAGAAACAACAACGAGCTGAAATGTACACCCCATATTTATAGCAAAAATAGCATAGGACACGCAGCTGCACAATAGTTTGACGGAAACATAACAATTCCAACGCCAAGTACAAGAAAAAAAACAGAAATACGCTGTCTCAAAAATATAAAGACTTACTAGTTATGAGCACCGACGGTACGAATAGTAGAGCCGTTGTTCCAAATAACACTGAAAACCCGTTTGGGCATGCTGTCCACCAAGTGATGTAAGTGTTCTGGACGGAGTGCGTACCAGCTTCGTTCAATCTGCTCTTTCAATGCCACCACACTTGAGAACTGCCGTCCATTCGCATACACATCACGAGCTAGGATACCCCAGAGGTTCTCGATAGGGTTCAGATCTGGACTGAGTGCTGGCCAATACATTACGGTCACATGATGAGTGTTAAACCAGCTTTTCGTTTATGCAGACCGATGGATAGAGGCATTGTCTTGCTGGAACTGATTATCAACACCCGCTAGAGTTTCGGCAAACGGTAGAAGGTGGCTGATGAGTATGTCCTGATACGTTTCGGAATTTTGCCTGCCTTGCAGAAAAGCGATATCCGTTGTCCCATTGAACGCAAAAGCTCCCCAGACTATCACAGATCCCCCACCTTTCTGTCTGCTGAAGAAGGTGCGTGGCTCGCGTCGTAAATCATGCCAATAGCAGTTTCAATTGTCAGGGCCGTCCAGGTTGAACGTTTTCTCACCGGAGAAAATAGTTGTGATCCACTCGTCCGTCCAGTGCATGTGGCTGCTTGCCCATAACAGTCCAGCTTCCTTGTGGCACCGCGTGAGGTGTGGCAGACGCCGCATTTTACGGAGCACAATGTTGCGACTTTCCTTGATTCGTCGATGAACCGTGTCCTTTGAGACGGGGACACCAACAGTCCGAGAAACTAGACGTACTGGACAACCATTTTCTCCCATTTGTGCGTCTTCAACATCCCACTGGGGACCTCATCCTGCTACAAGACAATGCACCATGCCGTCGCTCCCGAATTGTATCCGAATGGTTGGATGAACACTCCACCGACGTGACCTCGCTTCCTTGGACAGCTAGGTCACCTGACCTCAATCTCATCGAACATATCTCGGATGCCATCGAGAGAGATGTTTGACCCTCCATCAAATCTTCGTGAACTGTGGGAGCTTGTTTAGGGGTCGTGGATGAGTATGGCTTCCCAACGCTTCCGGTGTCTTTTCGAGTCCATGCCGAGACGAATCGCCGCCGTCATCAGGCCGAAAGGTGGTGCTACACGATACTAAAGAGGTATCTCTAATTCAATTGCTCTTCAGTGTATATCGAGTGACTAGAACCGTTCCGCTGACTCAGTCGTCTAGGCGCTGGTTTATGACTATTCGTTTGAGAAGGGTCCGCGTTCGACTCCTGGTGACGCATGGATATTGTGTATGTCTTACCGCACTTGCTCTCTCTCTCTTCCCTGGAACCAGTGGCTCTAAATTAGGGACGGGAGACTGCTTACAGCCTATTTAGTTGCTCATGTTAAACCTGCAATAAAAATCATTGATCACACGTTCATTCCCAAAAGCTTTGTTACCACGCTCATCAGGTTTTAAACAGCTTGACCTTTGGCAGCGGAGTTGTCGGAAAAGAATGTCGTATCGTAGCAATGTTCTTCACTTGGCAGACGTGAAAGACAGAATCGTACAGAATGTCAGAAACGTCACCCCACATGTGCGTTCTGTTGTTGAGAACACGGTTTCGCGGATTCAGGTTTAGTCCGCCCGAATTGCGGACATACTGAAAGATGTCTATGATCGTATTAAGCAACACCCAGCAGCCTTCACCTGCTCTCTGTATTAAAGAAAGCTCTAGTCGTACTTGTAGTTAAAGAATGGCCAACATGTCATCCCGCATTATTGTTTGTTGGAAACAAACGTGATAATAGTAATCGATTAAACGTCACATATGTCGTTAACTACCTTTTATATGATAATCCCATGCACATGCAGATCACAAAATTGTCGTTTTCTCCGTTTGCAGCGCAGACATTCCTCCTGGTAGGGACCTTTTGAACTATTCGTTTCTTATTTCTCAACTCTTCTCTTATTTCTCCAGGTAGTGAGTTTAGTCTTACCAAGAGCTTAGTTTCGTCCAGTGATTGTATCTGTAGATGATTCCTCATAGTGGTCCTTGTATAGATTAGTGTATTGCTTATACATTGTGAAAACACAATTTTGTCCGCGACGGACATCGAATCCGTGTCCTCTCACTTCGAAGTAAGTCGCTCTCCCAACTGAGCTACGCGGACAGAATGTATCGCTGCAGATTTGTCGTCTTGACACGTGCTTTACCTATGTAGTACATCACAACATGTATTTCCATTACTGCAATCCATGGAGCACTGCATGTACATCATTCTGTTTACATCTACTGTACATACCTATATTATTTTTTAATTTATTAATTAAAAAAAGCTGAACCACCCACCACCCAGTGTGATAGTTTTGAGAGATTTCTACCAGAATTGAACGCCTAAATTCAGTACTCGTGTGAACGGGGGAAGGCAAGGGTTATTGATTCCAAGGAAACCTCTAAGCTTCTGAACAGTTCTCACAAGGCATATGTTGCACGTGTTGGATTGCGGAGAAGGAATGAAAATAAATGAAATTACTTTGTGATATGGGGATGCATTGAAAACCGTTTTTCAGTCCCTATCTCAGCAGAATACATTATAATAGGAGCGAAATAGACTGTTCTTATTCACTTGTCAATAGTTATCACCACTCAAGCAGTCTTCAAATCAAAAACGGATCCGGTGTGTAACCACAATTTTTTTCCTGAACTACTGGGGAAGAAGAGCAAGTATCAGAAAAGAAAAAACTCCCCCGTGTAAACTGCATGTTACAAAACGTAATCAATTCTACGAAATAATTCACGTACAACGGAAAACTCAATCCCGTACAAACGAATACAATAAAAAAATTGGTAGAAGGTTGTACCGTCTTTTGTGGCTAAGCTAAGCACATGTGTGATGCATGAAACGCGCATAAACATAGCGCTGTGGATACAACTTTGCACCAATTAGGCTAGGCACCATAACATGTTGCATAATCGCATCATGGTTTTGTGTTTCATGCACCACACAGTGGTTTACCTTTGCCCCGAATTTGGTGCAGTTGATATAGCACCATATTTTGGTGCAACACACCGCAAAATTTTTAACATTGTAGTACAAACGATTCACATGGCTTAAACTTCGACTTCATTTGAAGCCCCGAAAACGACGCACTGTGTATGTATTTCCATCTACTGAGTAGCAGATGAGTTAAACAACCCTGCACAGAAAAAACTGTATTACTAGGAACCACGTAAGTTCAAAATTACTGTCTGCAGACATCGGTAACTCATTTACGACAAAAAATTCTTATTTGTCGATTTGCATATTGCGTTGTGTCTCTAAAGGTTTTACATAGTGAGAGTCATAAAACTAAGTGAGGGAAACTGTCCGGTTCGTGACAAGTGGAGTTGAGTGAGAAAGAATTACCTGCAAAGAACATTTTACAAATGCACTTTAAAAATAATGACCTGAAACAGCTACACGCAAGAGTTTTCTTCAAACTTCTGATATCCCTATGACAAAAAATGTTAACGGGGAGGCCTGGCTCAAATAGTACGAATTGCATCTTACCTTACAATATGAAATACTGAAAAATCACACTTTGCACACAAATGAAAAATACATCACTTCAAAAGTATGGAATTTATGTAAGTGACAAAAACGTAATTTCATAAATTTTCAAAGACCTCAGCAGTAAAATTGGTTTTAACAGCACAAAGGGATCTTCTCGAAACAGCACCAACGGCTTTTCGTTTTCACGTTAAATACTGTTTCTCATACCCTTTTCTATGTTTTCACATAAAGATGGTCCCAAATTATGCATGCAAACATTGAAATGAATATTTAAGCAAGAATATATGTTAATACTCATGTGGAACATAGTGGCTTGAAAATACTAAAAATTATCTTTCTGGCGAATGTGGTTGATGAATCTTATCATAACGTTCCTATGGAATTATAATGGCTTGAAAAAGTATCTTCTCACCATGAAAATGTTTCCATCATGAACGCAGACACAATCAACGGGGTCAACACATTGTTTTCCATCACAAAGTAGACCAGGAAGACAAGATTCTGGGCAGGAAGTGATGAGTGCAGTCTCCATTTCAGGACAGAGTTCCAGGAAACGTGGAGTAGTTGACGCCACCGTAGTTTCTGTGAAGACGTTAAAATAATTAAAATGTGATACTCCGAAAAAAAAGTGAGTGCAACAATCTAATTAAAATTATCAGTGGAAATAAAATCATGAACAGTCCTTTGCTGACCCAAAGGAATTTCCTGATGATTGAGAATTAAACGCAGTGTTTCTCAAATATTCCTCTGTTCCGGACCTCTAGTTAAGTACTTCTTAACAATAAAAGGAAGACTTCGCACAATACGTCAAATGAAATGAGAAACTCACCGTCTATGAACGATATTTAAATATTGTACATAGACGGTGAGTTTCTCATTTCATTTAAGTACTTCTTGTTAAGAACATGATGCATGTGAGGACCTCTACTTAAGTATTTGATGAACATACGAACCACCTGACTTAATATATTCCTTTCCGAAGCTTATAATAATTTCTTATGGGGTCTGGTTCGTTTGCCCGACATTAACTTCACCGAAGGGTCACTTGACCGAAAATCACTTCACCGAAAAGATTATTTCACCGAAAGATCACTTAATCGAAATGTTCATTTCACCGAAGAGTCACTTTATCGAAAGGTGTATTTCACTGAAGGGTCACTTGATCGAAAAGTTCATTTCACCGAAAGGTCTCTTTACCTAAAAGTTCATTTCATCGAAAGGTCATTTCACCGAAAGGTCTCTTTACCTAAAAGTTCATTTCATCGAAAGGTCATTTCACCGAAGGGTCAGTTCATCGAAAACTTTGGATTTCATTACAGGATCTGTTGAAGCATGGTGCCAGTTCGAAAGACAGACCACCTAAACGTTAGGGGATCATACTCAAAATTACACTTTTGATTTCTCCGTGTCACAAAGAACGCAAAGATTTAGTTTTAAGGCAAAAATAATTAATTTTAAGTACATAAACCTCGGTTTAGGCCTTCTTAGCAAATATTAATCGTGCGTGCTCATGTTCATAAGGTTTACATGAATTGTCAAGTTAATAATGTTGTACATTTATTGAGGCAAAAATAATCAATTTTAGGTCCCTAGGTCTCGACTTAGGCCTTTTAATGTTATATTTCAAAAACTATACGGCAAACGTTTGCACATCACATACGGCAAAAGTTCGCACACACTTGCGTATTAACAAACTGCTTGCTACCACGTACTCGAGAAAGCAATTTCTTCTCCACACTGCGTGCCATAAATTTTATGGTCCACTGTACTGTGGGATTCGACAAAATCATTTTTTGATTTCTTGCTCGGCCTTTTCTCCAAGCATAATATTTGTCATTAGTTTTGCCGCTGACTTTTCCAGTTCCTCAGCAATAGTATGTATGGCTTTTACCGGTTTTTGCTGTGAGCAAAGCGACTCTGAATGATGCTTTCGTAGTTTTCGTCTGTTCTATCCTGTAGAAGCATAAGTAATTGACTTCTTAGTGAAAAGCATTATTTAGCGTTTGTTTTGAAAAATTCAATTGGTTTCTTCGATAGTTCATAGTGGTTTGCTTGAAAATGTTACAATACTTTAGAGAGTTTCATGGTTTCAATTGAGAAAGCTTAACATCACACCATACACACAAACAGGATTACCGTGTATGGGTATGTTGGTCTCCAGTCCAATAAAATCCCATTTTCAAATATTCGTCATCGTATTTCTCGTTCGCAGTTTTCTTTTTAATCAGTTTAAGACAAGTAGACACTTCCCAGATCCGCTTGATTCAACAGAAATAGTCTCGCGTTCAACAGCCAAAACCCTTATTATGTTCCCAGTTTCCAGTATTTAATCTATGCCACTGTGAGAGCCACCTTTCAGCCAACGATCTATTTTCCACATATAAATATTAAGAAAATAATAATCAACAATCTGACACAAAAAATACTGCCCATCGCCAAAGAAAAATCTTCTATGAATTAGTTGCACAGCAGTATGAACAGCAAAGCAATACGACAGCGAGATGACTGAATGCTGTTAACGAAGCAATTACGAAAAACGAACCTATTTGCCGAATTCCAAGAACATATTTGCGAAATTACTCAAGTTAGTCACCTATGAAAGTAAATATACTGTTCGTGGAAGAATGAAATGCCGCTTCGGTGGCAGAGTGGTCATAGACGAAGGTTTTTGACTAATCGTCGAACCTAACAGCGGGGTCGAGTGATTGGCGAGGTGTAAGTCTTATAGCTTTGGTTCTCTCCTTTCCCTGGAACAGGTGGCCCTACATTGGAGACCGGGGACTGCTTATAGCACTTAAAGTTGCTCATGCTGGTCCTTAAACTCCGAAATAAAGAAAAAAAAAAGGAGACGGGAATACAGCCAAGAACATACAGTATAATGAAAAAATGCGCTCGTATTTCATGCCAGACTTGATGCTGTATTTGTTGAATACGATAATATACCGGCTCAGCGAGAAATTTTGATTTTTCCCGAAGGTTATACTTACATACCATACAGCCTACAAATAGGAAATGAGACCTGTTGGTTAACATATTATTATTGCCATGCGGAAAAAGCGGCTAGCATGCGGAATTAAAACACGCACTCAAAAGATGAGAAACAAAATGAAAAAGATTTCCTCAACTACAGTTCGGTGAATCTGAACAAACAATGAGGCACTTTTAAGTATACCTTACTCGAATTGAAAATGTTTCCTGCAATGTTATCAATGCATGTACCAATAGAGAGGTACTATATAAAACTAACTCTGGTAAAATCAGAAGGATTTATGTGTAGGAAAATATAGAAGGCTGTTACAAATGCGACTCAAACCAGAGCTGGAAGTCGGTACTTCCTACCATTAAAATGTATTATTCTTCCATCTACATTTTAAAGTAATCAAAAAGTTGTGTTGAAAAATTATCAGGATGCAACAGCAATTCTGCACAAATCTGAGAATTTTTGTAACTTTTACGTATTAGACAAAGTGAAGTGAAATTATAAACGCTGTATTTGGGACTCAAAATCAGAATACCTGCATGATGTAAATGTGCGTTTCTTGAAAGGCAGCCTGCATAGATTTTTTTTTTGATTGGAGGTTTAACGACTACCGTGAGCAACTCAATGGGCTATAAGCAGTCGCCCGTCCCTAATTTAGGGTCACTGGTTCCTGGGAAGGGAGAGGGCCTGTGCCGTAAGACAAACACAACATCCATGCCTGACCGGGATTCGAACCCAGACCCCTTACGGACGAATGATCAGATGCCAGCGCCTTAGACCACTGCGTCACCCTGGCGGCCCTGCATAGATTACCTGACGATGTTTTGAAAAGTAACATGTTGATTTTTTGTCCCCTACGACCTAGTTATAGAATTTCAGACACCTGGCTTATCCCATGCACATAGCTCATTTATAAAATTCCCTACCAATCGCATTCCTCACATCTCAAATATAATAACAACCATCCCGACCACCAACGCATAAAGAAAAAAATATAAAATTCACACAAACCTACCAGTTCCTTGTCTCAATATCATTCATCCTGTATGTTGAACAGACGAATAAGCTATTAAACTCCGCAAGTCCATTTGACCAAAAGCACCTATAACCCCCACTCCCAAAAATAAAAAGGTCCACCTCCAACTTTCAACGCCAAAACCACCATCACATTTCCTCCAGAATATAATATTCCTAAAAATAAACCTGAAGATATACTCTGAATAAAAAAATATTTAAATAAACTTTCAGGTTCACACGAATTATCCCGATGAAATACCAATCTCAAAAATCTTAACATATAAATTTCTATTCCTAACCAAATCAAAAATCAATCTCTAAATCTAAATACTATCATGAAACTCAAGCTATAAACTAACAAAAATAACAGTAGGGAGGGGGCCAAGATTATTCATTTATGAGGTATGAACTCATCAGCTTGAATAAATCCATCGCAGAAATTAGTTTAATAAAAACAATGAATTGCAAGCTCCTTAATAATAAAAGAAATCTATATAGATAGAAGACTGTAAATCTTCTTAAGAAACATTTTAAAACTTGAAAGCTTACAGATTTGCTTATCTTACTATCCTTTTTATCCCAAAACTAACAATAGGAGGGGTAAAACAAATCTTCCTAATAATACAGGGACAATAAAAATCCCACCATCGATTTGTTTTACCCCTCCTGAAATCTCTCCGTTCCCTCCTAAAATCTCAGAATACACTACACGTAAATAAACACAAAACATGATTAAAGAACTCAAAATCATGCCCCCGCTTGCTACTAAATCTGTCACTACTATGCTACTTAAAACTACTCACCTCATAGCAAATCCTAAAAGCGGGGGCATTCCCCCCATTGAAAGCATACCAATTACTACTACCTTTCTGTAACAGCAGATGACATCGACAACATCAAAACAGCAGATGACATCGACAACTGTGTTGACGGTGAAATTTCTAACAAGGATACAAACTGAAGGCTATTTGAAATTGTTAGGATGCGTATGTACGTGGAACCATCTATATAAGTATGCAAGTATCTATATAAGTATGCAAGAAGAGAAAAAACATCTATATAAGTATGCAAGAAGAGACGGCGATGCATCTGTTAAACTCCAAATTAATCAGTCAATTAGTTTCTTGAATACAGCTCCAGCTTTTCGTAATCGAAAATATGTTAATTCTCCAGATCCGACAAGCAGTGCACATTTATTTATTTATTTATTTATTGTTGTTACACGCTCTTAGAAGAAAAAAAAAGAGTGGGAAAAAAATTGACAGTTCATAAATTATGAACATAGACTGTAAGAACAGGGAAAACAAGGGAAAAAACCAAAATGGCCTGGCATAGCCCTATACTCCCCGTAGAAGAAACAAATGAAACAACAGATAGACACATCAAGTCAGACAATCAGAAGACGTTTTGCCAATCTTTTCCTTTTTGTTTTAATTATTGAAGTAGATAGAGTTTGAATTTTTTTAAATAAATTAAAATTGTTTAATTTAGTTAAGTTGCTAGGTAAAGAATTCCAGTATTGAGGGCCTCTGTAATTTAAAGTAAGTTTAATTGATTCCGTTTATGGAAAAATAGGTTGTAATTGTAGTTTATTCCTTGTTTCATACGTATGTGCATGTGTATTAAGAAATATGAGATCTGAATATAAATTATATTTAATTCGTTTGAACATAATTTTACTAAGATTAAAATAGTATAGTTGAGTAATAGTAAGTATAGTGTATTTATTAAGATGTACTTTTGTTCTAAAATTTATTAAAGGTCGAGTATTTAGATGTGATTTGAGATCAATTAGTCTAATAAATTTATTTTGTAGAATTTGTAATTTATTAATATTGTATTGTGTCGTTTGTCCCCATGTTAGTATGCAGTAATTAATATGAGTTTGAAATAATGTGTAATACAATGAGATCAATGCTTCAGTTGCTAGATCAGTCAGGATATTACTTACTATACCAATATTTCAAAATCAATATGTTTATTCCATTTCAGGTCAAAATTTATTGTAGTTCCCAGGTAGTTGAATGAAGGTACTATATAGCTCATAACTCCAGAGAAAGCACACAGATCTGCGTACAATGTCTCTATTTTCCTGATAAACAAGACATAATTTTTTGTGAAGATCATGAAAGACGTTGGGCACCAAAAATCAAGAACTTTACTTCCAGCGTGATTTGAACCAAATGTGACAAATACAAGGACAAGAGTTCTCAAATGCATTCTCCTCTTTCTGCTATCCTCAACCCGAAGGTTGGTGGTGTAGCAGGCGTCATCACCCTCAATATGACTTCCATGTTAAACAATCCTGACAAATAAAAGTGTTGGGTTCCTGTTACCTCGTTACCTTCCAATTCGCAGTACATGGCCGACTTCATAGGGAAACATCTACACATTCGCGTCCTTCAAATGCATAGTTATACAAAATCATTATACATAGTTATACAAAATTATTATACATAGTTATACAAAATCATTATACATAGTTATACAAAATTATTATACATAGTTATACAAAATCATTCTGAACAAGTCCGCTTACAAGCTGAGAAATTTATTACAAATACAATTGAAGAGATAATTTGATCACATTGTCGAGTTAAGTAGCTTCTACTATTGAGTGGTGTTTACTGTAAGCTCTTATTGTATTTTTTTTTCAGATACAGCGGAAAGCATAATTTCATATGCTAAAACCTTGAATACTGCGTTTTGTTTCTTTGTTTGTGCACCCAGATTGTAAAATGTTCTACTATTATATCGTAATTCTGGGTCCTTGTGAGTCGTGTTCTCTCGTCGAGAGCCTGCGTAATTTGTGTCTGTCGACAGCTTCGGAAAAGGCTTATACTGTAGAATGTGAGTAGCTCATTTGTAATTATCTGAAACGTCTTGAATGATTGTAAGCTGAACAATGTTGAAGGGGTCGGTTCTCGTTTGATTTTACTGTAAACAATTAAAATTCTCCTGCCAGCTATACATCTACAACCTCGATTTGTGGAATCTGTCTTGTGCTGCCATCTGTGATCTAACTTTTGCACTGTAAAAAGGCACTTTGCCATGTTACCATTAATTAAGTTCTGAACATTTATATCGTTTTTTGATACAGGGAAATAAAGTGTATGACTAAAAATAGAGGGAAGGTGATTAAGAAATATCGACAGCAGAAGATTCTGTTCACAGTTTCTATTCGTCGTAAGGTCTTCCCCAAGTATGTTCTGTGTGGAGGAGACTTAAAAAATTCCTATTCTCAAGGGAAGAAAAATCATATATCTTGTCGATATAGCAGTTATCTTGCATTATGACAACAAAGAAGAATCAAACTACTAGAAAGAAGAATCAAGTGCTATAAAACACAAAGCTGGACCCACTCATCCCTGGTGATGGTTGACTTCGAGAATTTTGTCAAGTTGGCCTTGACTGAAATTAATTCAAAACTGATACTATTCCTGAACTTACAGCAGAACTTAGGGGCATAATATATAATGTTGATTATTCAAGTGAGAGGTATGATGGTCTTATCTCTAGATGTAACTCAACAGAACAATCAAACAGTGACTTACAAAAAAATTAGAAATTGTTACTAGAACTGATCAGGTCACCCAACAGGAGGTTTATTCATTGAGAGTTGAATTAAATTAACTGAATCAGTATCATCGTAATAAAAACATTGAAATCAATGGTCTTGATCTCAGGACTATTGCGAGTGATACAGATCTTATTTCATGTATAGGAGGCCCCTTGGCAAAAAAACTTGAAATAGATGAGCGTCATCCGTCTGACATTGACATAGCTCACTCAATCCCTCTCAAATATGGCAAAACACAAAATTCTGTTGTTAATGTTCAGTTCAGGTCCAGCTCAGTAGTAAGAAACTTATGGATGTCAAAGAGAAACGTACTCGTCATGAATTCAGATCTAGATTCTAGTTTACCAGCTACCAGAATTTTTTCAAATCAAAACTTAATTTCTTTGTTACAAACGGCTGCTCTGGCAGGCTAGAACTCTTGTCCATCTAGGTAGACTTAAATGCGCTTGGATCTGGAATGGTTGTTTTGTATGCCAAGGCAATGGAACAGGAACAGAGGAAAATAATTTATACAATGAATGATTTGGTATAATATGGTCTTGACTTGGAATCACAGACTTGAGATGAGTAATTGGAAATGGGAGTTCAGAGAACAGGATGGGCTATAGAAGGGGATACTAAATTGTGATACGGGGACGTGTGAAATTAAAGTAATCACGGATAGTTATTTCACTGTTGATAGACTAAATAATATTTTAGCAACTAATCCAACCCAAACATTTAAACTTATTCATTTAAAGCCTGTTCTCTAACTAATAAGATAACACTGCTAGAATCCTTGCTACAGTTAATTACCTCAGACATAGATATCATTTGTATTACTGAAACATGGTTCCCCTCTGGGGAGTACTCTCCTCAATTGAACAATTATAACATATGTAATTTAAACAGGGATCCTTCCAAGGGGGAGGGGGTGGCAGTTTTTGTTCATAATCAACATAAATACTTCTCTCTAGTCCCTGAATTTACTTTCATCAATTCAGATGTGGAGATATTAACTATACAAAATGATCACTGTATAATCTCAGTTAGGTATCGACCCCCTAGTTCTAATTTTGATGAATTGCTAATTATTCTCAACGAATTTTTTGATTATTATTATGAAATAAATAAAAAAACTTTTATTATGGGAGATATCAGTATCGATATTTCCCAAGAGAACCCTAGTGCTCTTAAACTTACTATTACACTCCATTCGTCTAGCTTTATAAATACAATACTATCCCCAGCAAGAATGACCCCGACAACGTAAACTACACTTGATTTATGTACTACTAATATACTGGTAGATCCAATTATATTTGACATCGTCGAATATCATATTAATGATCATTTACCAATCTTTTTAATACACAATTCCTCCCCACAGCACCTGAGAACACACGAACGTTATAAAATAAAATTAATAAATCCAAGGAGGTTGGAGTCATTTAAAATTAAACTTAGTGAAATCAACTGGCATGTTGAAAATAATGACTCACTTGCTACAGCGTACAAAGCATTTTATAAGATTTTTAACGAACTTTATGACAACACTTTTATTGTAACTATAAACAGTAACAAAGCACATAAAACAATTTGAGAGCCTTGGATAACAAATACCTTAATAAATAATATCAATAAAAAATAGATTCTATTCAAAATTCTTAAAAACGAGGCAACAATCAGATTTTACTAATTTTAAAATATATAGAAATAATTTAGATTCTAAAATCAGGATGGCTGAGCACAACTATTATAGGAATATTTTTTCACAAAACTCTTCAAAACTCACTTGGAAACCTCTCAAACGTTTATTTGGAAAGAAACCTAATAATACATCAATAGAGTGTTTAACTGACTCTAACAATATCAAAAGCAATGATAAACAGAAAATAGTGACATGAATCAATAACAATTTTATAACAATAATTCGAACTATTAAGCAAAAGTTAAATACTGTCGATATAAATTATACAGATTACCTCAAACAATTGTATTCTCCAAATAATTTTTATTTATCAAGCATTACCCATGACGAATTATTAAAACAATTATGCCAAATTAAATCTAGTTCTGGTTCACGTCCGGATGATATTCACCCGATGGGAATTAAATACGTGGCCGAGATCGTCATTGATCTACTACTTCTAATTTTTAATTTAGTGTTTCAAACAGGAATATTTCCTGATAATTTAAAAATTACTAAAATAACACTGAAATATAAATGAGGATCAAAAATGATATTAATAATTATTGACTCATTGCGAACCTTTCTATATTCTCTAAATTTTTGGAAAAATTACTTTACAACGGAATGGTTACATATTTAGAAAAATATAAAATTATTAATCAAATCAATTTGGTTTTCAACTAAATAAATCTCCTGAATTAGCAGTATTACATATTCAACAAATAATACAAAAAAAGTTTGAAAAAATTCATTACACTAGCTATCTTTTTGGACCTTACTAAAGCATTTGATACATTAAACCATAACATTTTATTGTCAATGTTTTATAATCTTGGTTTCAGAAGGTCGACTTATATTTTGTTTGAAAATTACCTTTGCAATATATCACAATATATTAAAATTAATCAATTTGTTTCACCTATGGCCTACATAAAATCGGGAGTTCTACAAGGATCCGTCCTTGGTACACTATTATTTAATATATAGATTAATGGTATCTTTAATATTATATCTAACTCAAGCCTTATTCTTCATGCTGATGATACAACACTTCTTTCCTCTGGAGCAACTATCAGTGAAATAATATCCCAATCCAATACACAACTTCTGCAGTACATTAACTGGATGTGTTCCAATGACTTAGTAATCAATTACAGTAAATCAAAAGCTTTACTTTCTTCTAGAACAAAATCTAACCAATATCTTAATTTAAACTTTTCTCTTAATAATGCTCAGATTGAGTTAGTTAATAATCTTACTTATCTAGGTATCGTCTTACAAAATGACTTAAAATGGAATCTGCATATAGAAATGTTATAAAAAAATTGTAGAAGCACAGGAATTATTAGTCATATACTAACAAACGTATCTGTTAAAACACTAAACTTATTATATTACACTTTAATACATCCACATCTTGATTAATGTTTACTATCCTGGGGTCAAACAACACTTATTAATATTAATCAATTACATATTCTCCAAAATAAATACATTCGATTAATAGATCTTAAACATAACTTAAAGGGTGACAATTTTGTTGGACAAAATACATTTCGATATTCTAGAGTCAACCCGAACAAATATAATATCTAAACAATTGAGCAATTGTTTAACTACCAATTAGGCAAAATTATGTATAAACGAATTAATATGAACCTTGGATAGGAGCTCATAAAAATTAATACCGCTACGTACCGATGTAATATTCGAAATCAAACTCTGCTGAGACTTACTACACCTAGAACAAAAACTACTAAAGAAAATATCAATTATTCTGGTCCAGAGTTTTGGAATTCATTGCCTGCAGAATTAACACCTATTAAGAACGTCAATGTGTTAAAAAAATTAAAACACTACTTACATTCATACAATAATTAACATTGATTCGATAATGCAGGATGGGGGATGGGTTGAAAGAGGACTACAGACAGAAGGGAGGAGGCGGGGGAATTTGAGACCAGACGGGGATTTGGTGAATGACAAGAGAAAGGGGAATCTTTAACAACGGGGATTGGGTATGGGGAAACAACTCAGCTTCTTATTACCTTAATGTTTTACATTTGTCCTAATATACTGTCTATTGAATGTAACACTTGATATCTAATTTAGTAAACATGTTGTATTTTAAATATTTTACTTCTTTTTGTTCTTGTTTTTCTTTATTTATTTGTTTTTATTTCCCGACCTTGCTGCTGCTATTATATGAATGCTCTTGGCTGGACTTATACATAGGCAGATCGAAGCTAAGTCAGGTCTCTGTGAGGCCTTTTTTTGATCTTCCCTGCTGTTACACTGACAGAAAAAAATCCCAACACCACGAAAAAATAGTTGTAGAGGAATGAAATGGCGGCAATACATTTGTATAGGTAACATATTTAATCGATTAAGGTTTCAAGATAACAGCTTAATGTAAGCGCGAGACGAGCCATTTTAAATGTGAATTGCTAGTACATTAATAACCGGTGTAACCACCAGAATGTTGAATGCAAGCACGCAAACGTTCATGCATTGTGGCTTACAGGTGCTGGATGTCAGTTTGTGGGATGGGGTTCCATGCCTGTTGCACTTGATCGGTCAATACAGGGACGGCTAATGCTGGTTAGGGGTGACGCTGGAGTTTTCGTCCATTGATGTTCCATACGTGCTCGATTTGAGAACGATCTGGTGATCTAGCAGGCCACGGCAACATGTCGACACTCTGTAGAGCATGTTGGGTTACAACAGCAGTATGCGGGCGAGCGTTATCCTGTTGGAAAACACCCCCTGGAATGCTGTTCATGAATGGCAGCACAACAGGTTGAATCACCAGACCGACGTACAACTGTGCCGTCAGAGTGCGTGGGATAACCACGAGAGTGCTCCTGCTGTCATAGGAAATTGCTCCCCAGACCATAACTCCAGGTGTATGTTCAGTGTTGCTCTGCCGCAGACAGGTTGGTTGCAGGCGCTCACCTGGCCTCCTTCTAACCAACACACGGCCATCACTGGCACCCAGGCAGAACCGGCTTTCATCAGAAAACACAACATATCTCCACTCCGTCCTCCAATGAGCTCTAGCTTGACACCATTGACGTCGCAAACGGCAGTGGTTTGGAGTAAGTGGAATGCACGCTACAGGGCGTCTGGCTCGGAGCTGTCCTTCAAGTAACCGATTTGTAACAGTTCGCTGTGTCACTGTGGTGGCAACTGCAGCTCGAATTGCTGCCGCAGACGCGGTACAATGCGCCACGGCCATACGCCGTACACGGCGGTCTTCCCTTTCATTAGTGCCACGTGCCTGGCCGGAACCCGGTCTTCTTGAGGCAGTACCTTCCCTTGACCACCGCTGCCAACACTCATGCACAGTATCTACATTCCTCCCAAGTCGTTCTGCAATATTGCGGAAAGAAAATCCACCTTCTCGTAGCCATATTACACGACCTCGTTCAAACTCCGTGAGCTGTTGATAATGGCTTCTTCGTCTTCTTAAAGGCATTCTTGACTAACATCAACACACTACGTCGAATCTCAACGATAACTAACGCTCACGAACGTTACAGCGCGTATTTACAGCAAATCTGCTTTGCACGTTCCGAGGGGCGCTACTAACGCCACACGTATGCGCCGAGCGCTAAATTTGCATAGACGTCATCTTACGGATGTACTCTCACCGCCTACCAACTGTCGTTTATCTAACATATCCCCTTCTTGGTGTTGGGATTTTTTTTTCCGTCAGTGTATATTTAGGCTTATATGCAACTGTTTAGAAATATTACCTTTCTATGTAACAGAATGATCAATAAATGAATTGAATTGAATTGAAATGAATATACTAAGTGATTATCAAAGTTTTTATCGACATTACATTTGTCTAATTTCAGGTACCCCGTTGATGTGACAATTTTCGTTAAATAAACCGAATTGTTGCTCTTCAAGAAAAGGCGCAATGTGTGGTGCGTGCCTGGTTTATTGCAACAAAGCCGGATACACCGACTAAGCGAAATTACAGGACTAAGTATTGAAAATATCCACCGTCACGTCCGTCGATTCGCAAGTGGCACAATAAATTTATGGAGACCGGATCAGTGTTGAAGAAAGAGAGAACTAGTCGAACAAGATCATCCGATGAAAACATCGATCGTGTGCGTGAATCATTTGCCCGTAGCCCTACAAAGTCCATCCGTACTGCTGCGAGACAGTTACAACTACCACGTTCAACACCGCACAAAATCCTACAGCAGCATTAGCGACTACACGCATACAAATTGCAACGCTTGCAGGCATTTGAACCAATTGATAAACTAAGACGAAGAGATTTTGCAGTTTACACACTGGAACGAATTTCTGAAGAGGCAGACTTCCTCATCCGTGTTCGTTTTACCAATGAGATAACATTTGATGTCTCAGGGAAGCTAAACAAACACAATGTGAGGATTTGGGGACCTAAAAACCCCTATGTGACTTAGGAAGTTCAACGGGATAGTCCAAAAATATGGTGTGGGATCATGTGCAATCGAATCATTGAGCCATTTTTCTACGTAAAAAAAAAGCTGTTTCTGCAGCTGTTTACATCGATGTTTTGACCGCATAAGTTGTACCACAGTTCGAAGACCTTCAACCGAACATAATCTTCCAGCACACCCTCACTGGGGACTGTGTGCGCTTGAGTTCCTGAAATACAGATTTGCAGACCGGTGGATTGGAAGGGATGGTCCCATTCCCTAGCCACCTCGTTCCCCAGATATCACTCCCATGGACTTCTTCCTATGTGACTATGTGAAAGACACTGTGTATCAAACCCAGGTACGGAACACCAAGGGCCTGAAACAAAGAATCGATGACGCCATTTCCACCACTGATGAAGCTATGTTACAGCGAACATGGCGAGAAATCGATTACCGTCTTGTTGTGATTTGTGCAACAAATAGTGCCCACGTAGAAGTGTTTTAAATAAGGCATAACATCTTTCACATTTACTCGTCGTTATGTAAGCAATTGCACAGTTTTACTTATTCACTTGTATTTGTAATATATATGTATATATTTAAAGTTTCAAACAGATTTTGTGGATACCCTGTGTGTACTTCTGGCACAGCTTCTGGAACATAACAATGACGCCAGAGTGGAGAAAACGGTGTTGAGGGCAGAATGCCAGTTGTATAGAGAATTATCACACCTATTTAGAACGATTTTGAAGCAACATAATTAATGTTTAAAATAACTTTTTTCTTTAAAGTAACAGGGAATTTCTTAAAAGTGGTAGTGGTATTTTTCCACTTCTTATTCCACTGTTTTCCATAGTCCAATCATTGTTTTAGGTCTGCGTTTAGAAAGCGCTCTTTTTAGCAGTCCGAAGGCGCAATAGCCCATTGGTGACACATCAGGGGACTTTGATAGAATATGAGCAAAAGGTATAATATATTTAATGCCCGTCTCTTCTTTATTTTTTCAAGAAATAGAATAGTAGATTTGGATGTATGACTGGTAGCCTTATCCTCGTGGAGTTCACTTTTTAAAGGCTCTGTGGATGAAGGAATGGTATTTCCTCTTTAAATATAGGAGTTAAAATGTTATTTTAACGATATGTAGAACTGAATTTAACAGTCTTTTCAAATTTTCTTAACTTTAATTTCTCATTATCCCACAAACAAGCAGTAATTGTGAATCCTTTTCTGAAATGTTCTTTATATTCTTGAAACTAAGTTGGTAAGTCTTTTTCTGCTCTTTCGCGGTAGCAAAACGACCTTTTTTGCTACAGTCGTTTAGGTAGATCCATGCTTAATCAATAGTCACTCTAAATTTCCATGCACTTCCGGCTAAGTGACTTTCATAAAAAAAGTGTACACCGTGTTCTGAACTCAGTCACGTGCCTAGGCAAAAGCCGGTGAACATTATGTTGTTGTTTTTTTCCAGATTCAAATCTTTGTTTACTATCTTGTTTACAATTGATATAGAGATTTTTAACGACTTAGCGATTAAGAAAATCCACCGACCGAAAGTCGCTGAATTTTCTTTTAAGGCCAAATACCTTACCTTTGAAATAATATAAAGTACATACGTACCTTCTTTGGATATTCGTTTGGTGTTTTTTTTTCTTGTTGAAAGCAATGCTTGATGATTTATCCCTCCATTATTAATAATACTGTTTATTTTAAATTTAGAAATGTTAATTTCATGATTTTCACAGCGTTTTTAAATTACAGAATACGAATATTTCTCTTGGTAAAGAGCAAAAATATAATCTTTTGTCCACAGCTTGTTTCCATGAGTCATTTTTTAGCAGACGATATTTAAGTGCAGCAGATGTTTCTTTCGTGTTCACATAGCACGCTGTTACCAGTTTCAATTTTTTGCACTTCTTTTATTTTCTGTAATTTCTTATCAAAAACGTTCTTAAAATGTGTGAACATCCTCTGAAATGATTCAATATAGCGAACGCCACTTTTTGCTTATGCTTCTAATGTATGCTGGAGACACCAGATGCTTCAGTACGCATGTATCTAAGGTTATTAAATTTTCAACACGTCAGAACCCTCAGTGAAACAGAACGAGTGATGTTGGAACAATTTCGTTAAAAGTTCGGTCTTCTACGGAGGATAAGATATAACAGACACGCTTGCGAAAGCAAATAAAGATAAAAATTTTGCGTATGTATTTGAGACAGCTTTTCGCTATGATATACGGCTTTGGAGAACAAGTAAATGAAATGCCTCCATGGGTAAAGTATAAATAATAAGCAAAATCAGAAATTGCATAGGAAGCGAAAGAAAACTTTATGCTCTTGAAGAAGTAAGTATGCTGCTGCTAGCGTATGGTTTCGCTTCGCAAAATATTTTGAAATGTTCTCAATCGGAATGCTGCTAAAATCTGGGATTTCGGAATCATTCGAAGTTGGAGAAGAATAGTCACAGCTATTCTCAATACAGAAATGCTGAACAGCGATCAGCATAAAGCTGTTCAGGCCACACTTCATGCTGTGTAGGAAAATTTCCCTGGTTCCAACAAAAGTTATTGCTTGGATGGTTTGGAAGGACGTGAACGACTTATATATTGTATAATACCTCATGTCATCTGAGGCCGAGAAGATATAATAGAAACAGTCTATCAACACGAATAGCAGCATACTATAATATTAGCTGCAAGCCAAACTGCGCATTCCGATGTTCAAAATCCCTTGGAAAAAAATGCACATATGAATTGCTTGGAAATGAAACATGCGAGAATTTGCGGAATTGCTCACCAAGAAGCAAGAGGAATTCCGCAAAATCTCGATTAAAATTGTTTCCTAATCACCAATGTTTGAGAAACAAATTTCATTGCAAGTCTCTGAGAATGCAAATTGCCCTAGTATTCGATGATGTTGACTTTTTCTGTTATTACCGCTCAGCAACTTAAAGTAATAGCAATACTGAGTGTTACAAACCGAATCACTTTACCGGAACAATGAAGGATTCAGTGTTTGTAACGCAGTTGAAAAAATAATCAAATCTTGTTTATTGTCGTGAGAAGTGACACTTCCTACCAAATATAAAGTGAAAGTTAAAAGTAGAAGCCGTCTCAAGCTTCTAAATCTAATGCAGTTGATTCCAGAAGCCGTTTCAAGCTTCTAAATGTAATGCAGTTGATCTAATGTCCTCAGGAAATCGGGCTCCAGAGAGACCAAGTAATACAAGAAAAAACGTTTGATAAAATATACTTTCAGTCACTTAAGCCTAGTTTTAGACGTTGGCAATTACATGCGTTTGTATCAATAATCAGATAATTTGAAGCATTTAAATTAGTGTAAAAAAAATAACATAAAGAAGACGTATGAAACATTGACAAACACGTGTTTATGGAAATCTTTGATTAATAAATCTCGGTTTTAAGAATCATTTTACTTCTGTTTACTTCTGAAACTCACAGAATTCTAAATCAAGAAAGACGTATGTTACGCAGGGTGTAGCTGCTTCAAATTTATAGATTTATTTAGAGAGACTGTTTTTTTTTTTTTTTTTTTTTTTTGGCAAGGTAACGTTTCCTAGCTTTCTCTGTGAAAACCAAGTTTCACTTCTTTCTGTATATACAAGTCTTTCTTGTAAACATATTTCTTACACGACATTCCAAATATCGCTACTATATAACACAGAAACGTCAAAATGAACTCACATCTACGTGCAAGTAGACATGCCCCAGAAAACTTTAAAATTGATATCTTTTTGGAACGAGAATCGAACCCGCAGATCCCGATTTACGCGTGCGCGAGCGCTTTCGCGTATGTTATCGTTACACGTTTCTAGCTTTCGGTAACATACTCAAACGTAAATCGGGAGCTGCGAATTCGATTCCCGTTCCAGGACAATGTAATTTTCAACTTTTCTGAGACATGTTTACTTGCATGACTAATTTGGCACCCCGTAACATCTATTTGACTATCACATCTACGTGGTCCTAATTGAAAATTTCATGGATGAAAATTAATAAAGGAATCAGGAATTGAGAATTAATTACGCAGTTGGCCACATGGATGAAAGCATTTTGTGTCATAAAATACTGAGATTTGTGCCTTTCATTGGAACTAGGTATTGTTTCTTTGCGGTTACCTACAATTTTTATTGGTGAACATGTTTTCCCTCTGTTTGCACCCATTTTACAAAAATCAAGTCACAGTACTGATTTTCCTTTAGGGCTCACTGCTTATGTTGTCCTTAGAGTTTCACTTGAAGTTTACTTTTGCATGATTACAAATATATTTAGCATTTAACGAAGACTTAAGCTGGACAATACTTGTATTCACCACAATGCAAACGAACTGGAGGTTATCTTGGAGTAGAGCATGGTGAGAGGGCCGCATGCTCTACTCCATGCTCTACTCCGCATGCTTCATGAGATTTACATATCTACGAAGGAGCAACATTCATTAATGTTGAAACGGGTTGATAGAGGAAACATACTTTCTCTAGCTACGTGTGATGCGAGGTCTCGCAGCATAGGAGAAATCAGCGGTACAATTCGCAGAGACAAAAAAGGTTAAGGACAGATTTTATAGTAACGAGTTTGTGTTGCTGGGTAAGTACTCTGTGTCATATATTTAGAGCACCTGAGCGCAAAACTTAATCTCATTCCAAGGTGCAGCATGTAACAGGTCATTGTAAATTAAACAACAATAGCGCTTAGAAATTTCACACATATCGCTGATATACGAAGCTTTTAAATATGCGTTGCAGATAAGCATTTGTGGAAAGTGGCTCCATATTTATAGCACTACATATACCACACACACCGACAAGGTGTACTGCAGGCATAGGCAAGAGACCTAAAGCGAGGGTCACATTGATGGAGAAATTAATCGGCGCATAAAACCTGATTGAAGAGCATTTGGAAGAAACCGTATAATTTTCAAAAGAAATTACTATTATGTCTTAAAAGAAAAGTATTTAATCAAAGCACCATTCCAGTTCTTAGTATAAAGCAGAGACATGGACCTTAACTAAAAATGACATTTAAAGACTACAGACAACTTAAAGGAGCATTGAGAGGTTCATTCTTGCTGTAGCTAGGAAAAGATAAGAAGAGGAACTCGTGTATCAGAAAAATGACACGAGTGGAAGACATCATCATAATAAAATCCCTAAAATCCTGGAAATGGCAATGCAGTGGACATATTGCTATTAGAACTAACCACGGACAGACAACAAAAATATTAGACTGAATACTGATCGACAGAAAACGACCCAGAAGGAGACCACATGGGAGATGGATGGGAGACTGGCTGAAGACACACAGTTTTGGAAGAAACTTGGGCGACCTTCATCCAGCAGGGAATTGATCATACATGTAGTTGACAGTGATGATATACTACACATATAGCGGATAAAACACGGATCGTCGAAAAATAAAAACAATATATATAATCAATTAGTATATATATACAGTATATATTCTATTATACTACATATATACTAATCGATTATATATGTTGTTTTAGTATATATTCTATTATACTATACATTAGTTCAAACGCATTTAATTTATTGGCTTTCATCATGGGGACAAACAACGAAATACAATGTTAAAAAATTACAAGTTCTACAAAACAAATATAACACACTGATAGAACTTAGATATAATTCTAACACTAATATGGCATATCATGCTGATCTGAGCATTCATACGCACGTTAATCCCAATAAATATGATATATTAAATATTAAACAACTAATTAACTATAACCTTGGACTAAATATGTATAAAAGAATAAAAAATAATATCAATTGTGAAATAATCCATATCCATAGTGTTACACATAAATATGATACCAGAAAAAAGACTCTTATTAAAACATGTAAGACAAAAATTGAACTGATTAAGCAAAGCATAAATTATAAGGGCCCACGCTTTTGGAATCATTTACTTTCTGAAATAACTATAAATAATGATTATCATTTATTTAAAAAGAAACTAAAAAGCTACTTACTTGCACACTAATAATTTTATTATTATTTAAAAAAAAAGAGGGGGGGGGAATGTGAGTAAACAGCAAGCCCGAAAGAGGTAGGTAAATAAATGTAAAATGGACATTGCCTTTTTTATCCTGATACTTCGATTTTTTTCTCTGTCAAACGCTGGGCTCTATTTGACTATGACTTCGGGGTTTCAATGCGAAGTCAGGTCACTATTTAGACCTTTCCTTGATTCTCCTTGCTGTTTCATCATTTCCCAGATTGATATGTTAATAATTGTATTAGTAGTAATATTTCATGTAACAGCTAAAAACGGAAATAAATAAATAAATAAATTTACAAAGTGAATGCTTATTTTTTTGACGGTTCAATGAAAATGCAGGACATTTTACACATGGTCAGATTGTCCTATGTTGAAAAAGAAAGTTTCGTGATTTAAAAGAAAGTTTGATATAAGTACAATAAACCAAATTATAATCACAGCTGATGTTGAATTTAATTTAATGCTGAGATATCAAACTAATCCATTCACAGAGAGCTTGTTAAACAACTTTCACTTTACACATACAAATCTCAAATATTACTTTTTGTACTGAATACTGGTTATCTTTATCTCGTTTAGATATTTCTGAATTTCAACCTAATTTAGATAGTTCTGAATTTGATCAATCGCCTTTCCATTAAGTATGGCACTGCTTCAGTAAGCAGACGGCTTTTGTGAATATTGCACAGTACCTCAATACCGTAGTAGGTTTCAATACATATATCGAAGATGAAACAATTAGGCATTCATGCGTAGTCATTCGGACCAAGGCGGCAGAATGGGCAGAGGTGTGGGCCTCTGGCAAATCATTTGGGTTGGGCCCAGGACGAGTACCTGATAAAGCATAGATCTATGTGTGCTTGTTCTGCGACCCTCTTTACCCTGTCTTTTTAAGTTCCCTGGAATTAGTGTCCCCAAATTAGAGTTGGGAGAATCATTATAGCATTAGGTACTCATGAGAGTTGTCAACCCTTACAAAAAGTTATGTTTCTTATAGAGAATAATTCCCACGTAAATTTCACACATGTTCGATCTTTTTTACTTAGTAGATTGGGTTAACTCCGATGTTTATCAGATGGAAAACCTTGCAACATTTATTCCGTTTCGTTTTTGGTTTGGGGGTATAAACGACCACCGTGAGCAACTATATGGAAAATAAGCAGTCGCCTGTCCCTAATTTTGGGCTACTGGTTCCAGGGGAGAAAGAGAGCCATTGCCGTAAGAAAAAATAACTGCCATGCTACACTGGCATTTGAACCCAGGCCCATCTCTGTCAGAAGCCAGAGCTTAGATCACTGCGCCACCGGCTTCTGTTTCTTCACCCCACATTCAGCTACCCTGGTGACGTGGAAAAGTAATATTCAGACTCAAAATCTGCACCCTTCTTTGATGCTAGTGTTTAAACCCTTATATTTCTGCAAATGTAGAAAATCAAGGGTATAAACGCGAGCATTTAAAAAATAAAGACTACGATCAAAAATGACAAAATCTATTGCACTTTCTGCTCTGCCCCAGTGCACGATTCTCCTACTTCTCAGTGCAGACGCGGTTTAAAAAGGTGTTGGATACCAGCAAAACTATTCTCAAGGCAAACTTCAGTTAATATTTCACCATGGTTTACATAAGGATCATTAAACGTGCACAGAATATTTTTAAATATTTCATTCTGATCACCTAAACTAGCATTTGAATCCTCTGTTAGAGCAACTTCCTGTCCATGTGCTGCACCTATTTCTATTTGGACATCATACATCGGCTCCTTAAAATAGGACTAGAAAAGTTCGTTTTGTATTCTATAGATTGAAACACGTGCAAGTATTTCCATGTGTTTATATTACTTTGTAAAATATCAAGAGAGCTTTATCTCAAGAAAATGCAAACGCATACTGTATTTTCACGGAAGATAATATGTACTTCTATTTGACATTATGCCTCAGTTTCGAAAAGTCCTATCTAATGTTTTCGTACTTAAAGTAGTGTTTGACTTAAGAGATTAAAATTTTTTATTCATTATTAAGCTTTTTTATATAATTTTCTCACATGCGTGGAATGAACTAATTTTTTTTAATTTCAGCTTCTGCACGTCCTAGTGGATAATTTTTTTAACATCTGCTAACGTCAGTGTTTATCAATATAACTCACATAGCAACTGGTTTTCGCGATGCACTATTTCCCCTGTAGGGACTTGACTGTGTATTTTCAACAAAATTGCTGTGTATTTTCTCTTCTAATTAATATTTTCGAAATTCCTCACATATCTGATTTCTGTGGTTCAACCATTATTTTGCACGCATTTTTCAAGTTTTTGAAGTAAAATGGGTCCACTAGATTCGGTAAATTCAGATTTTTAGTTCGACCAAACCTCATCTTCTGTAGGTTGAATAGGAATAATTCTTTTAACATTGGTTCGTTGTGAACGCCATCTAGATAGTTTCTGATGTTTCGATCTACTATTTCCACAAATTTCCTTTAGAATGCATAACAATATACACGGTCGAGTCACATTATTTTGACCACCAGCTAATATCCAGAGTAACCGCCGTGTGCAGCGCGGACAGCAGCTAGACGGGCTGGGAGTGACTCAATAAGATGCTGGAAAGTGTTCACAGGTATGTGAAGCCATGCTGACTGCAGTGCATCTGACAGCTGCTGGATGGTGCGTGGTGGAGGATCCATAGAGCGAACAACACGATTAAGGTGGTCCCACAGATGCTCATCTTGGTTTAAGTCTGAGGAATTAGGGGGCCAGGGAAGTGCTTTGAAGTCTTCATCGTGCTCTTCCAACCACTCTCGGACATTTCTAGCTGTGAGACACGTCGCATTGTCATGCTGGAAGATCCCGTTCGCCCCAAGAAAGACAATCAGCATGTATGGGGTGGTCTGCAAGGATGGATTCATAACGAATTCCGTCCATAGTGCCTTTCACTGGTATGAGTGGGCCCAGAGAATGCCACGAAAACATTCCCCAGACCATAACTCTGCCCCCACCAACTTATGTTCTTCCAGTAATGGTTAAAGTGTGTTTGTTCTCCGATGTTTCGCGCCTTATACGCCAACGTCTATCCGTTCTATGAAGCAGAAAATATGACTCATCGGAGAAGGCAATCCTTTGCCAATCAGTGGAGGTCCAATTCCGATACTGCCATGCAAATGTAAGCCTTTTCTGCCGATGCACCTTCGTTAGCATACGTGCAGTGACCATCCGTCTGCATCGGAGCCCCATACGCAGCAGGGTTTGCTGAACTGTCGTTTTAGACACACTTCCGGTAGCCCCCTGGTTCATTCAACCAGTACGTTGCTCCACTGTAGGGTGTCAATCGGTCCTCACACACCTTCGAAGCCGACGTTCACCTTTCACATCAATGGCACGTGGTACTCCGCAGTTTCTACGTCGCTTATTCGCAATAGTGCCATTTCTCCAATCACAATACACTTTAACCACAGCAGCATGCGAACAGTTCAGAAATACTGCCACCCTTGGTCCGAAAGCCGACAATCATCGCGCTTGCAAATCTGATAAGACGCTCTTTTTATCCATGACAGCAACGAAGGATATGTTTTCAGAATACCTACAGCACACCTTATATAATATCCAAGCCAGCTCATGACACGTGTAATCTTTCATTGGCTACGCGCTGTTGACGTGAAAAGTAGGAGGTGGTCACAATAATGTGACTAGACTGTGTATATGCATTTGATAATATATCTGCGCTTCTAGGAGTCCGATTTTGAAATTTCTTTTTTCACCCACTTACTGTAATTATTTCTTGATTTTCTGGGAGTTTTTTAGCTTTAACTCTACTAATTGTTACTTTTTGATACTGTTAAACTTAGCTTTTTAGAAACATTGCCGATTTTACTCATTAAAATATTACCTAAAGTACATTTGACGGACACTGTCTACCCCAGTCTTTTACATCCATTCTGCACTTTACCCAGTATAATCTTTTTCTGACTTTCGCAAGAGTTTTTCTAACGCCGACGTGTCCACCTGTGGGGCTAACGTGCATCTGCCTCAACACATCTTTCACCAATGATTTCGAAACTACCAGGTGAGATTGTCGTGAATCATTCCGAAAGTTATCCAATTCTCTATTCAGAATTCCATCTTTTATTACAAGTAAATTCCATTGTGACCACATGATTTTCAAGACCGGTCCATACGCGGAGATGGAAGTCTACGTAGGTGGCTGGGAAGATTATCCCTTCCATCGGAGCAAGCTTTCAACGTTCTCATCCTCCTCCTGAGCCTTCTTTATCCGCATTCGGACTCAACTGGTCATGCACAGCGATGGTCGGGGGACGGTTGCTTGGCGCACCTCCGTTCTCCCTCGCTGGTCGTTGCTCTCAGCGCGGACGCAAGATTTGCATTGCGCGGCACAGTGTCTTCGGGACAAGGCGTCTGCACTCTTATGTACACTTCCCTTTCGATGCTGTACCTGAATATCATACTCCGGTAAACTCTGCAACCATCTAGCTACCTGTCCTTCGGGATTCTTAAAATTAAACAGCCATCGTAAAGCACCATGATCGGTTAGCAGTAAAAACTTCCGACCAAAAATGTAATAATGGAAATATTCTATACCTTTTTACAGTAGCCAATAACTCCTTTCTGGTGACACAATATTTCCTCTCTGGTTTAGAAAGTGATTTGCTAAAGTATGCAATTACCTTTTCCTGTTGCTTTTGTACTTGGGACAAAACTCCTCCCACTCCGGTTTCACTAGCATCGTCATCAAGGATGAATGATAACTCCGTCTGCGGATAAGTTAATATTGGCGCTGTTATTAGAGCTTCTTTTAACGTCGAGAATGCTCGTTGGCATTACTCACTCCATTCATAGAGAACCTTTGCCTCTGTTAACCAATGCAGTGGTCGGGCAATATGCGAATATCCTTTTATAAATTTCCTGTAATAGAAACAGAACCCAAGGAAACTTTTCACTTCATGAACACTCGACGGTGTTGATCATTCTTTGACCGCTGAAATCTTTTCGGGGTCAGTTCCTATGCCTTCTGCAGGAGTTATATGGCTCAAGTACTTAACTTCCTTTTGTAAGAATCTGCACTTTTTCGTATTCAAGTTTAATCCAGCATCTCGAAGCCGGGTAAGAACGGCTCGTAAATTATCCAGATGCTTAGAAAACGTAGTGCCAGTTTCAATGATGCCATCCAGATATACTATGCAAGTTTCGAACGGTAATTCTCTCAGAACGGTTTCCATTAAACGCTCAATTGTGGCGGGCGTATTACACAAGTCAAAGGGCATAACCCGAAATTGCCATAGTCCATACCCTGTGAAAAAGGCAGTTTTCTCTTTATCATCTTGATTCACTATTACTTGCCAATAATGACTATTTAGATCGAGCGTAGAAAACCATTCGGCTCCGGACAAATGGTCAAGAGTGTCGTCGACCCTAAGTAAAGGATAAGAATCCTTTCGAGTTAGATCATTCGCCTTTCGAAAATCTTAACAGAATCTTGTCGCTCCGCTCGATTTAGAAACTAAGACAACAGGGAACGTCCAGGGACTAGATGCAGGCTCTATAATTCCGTGCCTCTCCATATCCTTTAACATCTCCTCAACTTCTGTTCGTTTAGCTAAGGGTAGGCGTCGAGAAGGTTGTTTAACTGGAGCCCTATTTCCCGTTTCTAGTCTATGAAGAACAACATTGGTTCTTCCATAACCATCCTCCTTTTCGTAGAAGGAATCCGCATATTCAACGATCATCTCGGTCCATTCTCCAAGTTGTTCCTCACTCAGGTGCGTTGTCGCTTCCGTCATGAGGTCACGGAGATGCTCCGGAACCTCGTGACTCCCGCGAACCCGCAAGACTCCGCTCGTTTGCAACGGAACTCAACACCGAAACTACCGGCTCTAAAGAGCAAAGTGTCTTTCTTTCCTTTATCGTTACAGGGACGTCACCAAGGTTTGCAATTCTCACGGGGATGTTTTGTACTGATCTTACAAGCGCTTGGGCTACCATTATATTAGTATTCTTCGGTAAAAGGCAAATCTCTGACATTCCCTATACTGGCATTGGACATTTGGGGTAAAACTCCGACAAACACCCTACTATAATCGTTTCGCTCCTCGGTGGTAAAACACACTTTTCCTTCGCGAAAACTATTACTCGATTCGATGTCAGGGACGCCTGTTGGCCGCTCATGATAGCCGTTCCCTTGTCCTTTGCCTTCAACGTTCTAGTATTTTTCAGGTCCAGAACATATCCGTTCTCACTAAAAACATCAAGCCCCAGGATGCATTTTTCAGCGATATCAGTCATAACTGCCATGTGTCTGCAGCATTTATTTCCAATTCGTACGGTGATGTCTGCAGTTCCAAGAACAACTAAAGTTTACCCATTTGTGGTTTGAATTTCTACCCGTTGCACCACATTCAGGCAAACTGAAGGTTCCTCAATTTGCTCGAAAAAATCTTGACGAGCTTGTTCTTTCGCTTTCTTTTCCTCTCTCATACGTTTTCTACATTCGCTAATCCTATGACCTTTAAAACCATAATGTCAACACTTCATTTAACATCTGCTCCTGCATCAAACAAAAATTCGCATTCAGTGTTATTTATCCTTCCCTAAAGTTTTAGACCACTAAAATACCCAGAGAGACCTGTGACGTGCGCTTTGACCGCTCGGGGCTCCTCTACCCACGTCAATTCTTACCCCTCGAAACTGACTTTTGCTGATTTCCCGAAGATTGTTCTTTCGTTTTCTTTTCCTCTCTCATACGTTTTCTACATTCGCTAATTCTATGGCCTTTAAAACCACAATGCCAACACTCCATTTTTTTAGACGAAGTATTGCTTCTCCTGCTAGGAGAAGGTGCTGAGCGATTACTCTTGTCCCTGTAATGAAGTCCCGTAAAAAAGTTTTGTTCTGACTAATCAAACCAGTGCTACCCCTTAATACACATAAGGGACAAACAGAAAAACTTGGGTAGACATCACCATATTCTGGAGCTGTTTTTCTAGACGCCATTTTTCAATATGACCGCCATAAAATTGGTATTTAGCCTACCTCGGCTCCTAAAACTTGTGCAGAAGTGAATTTATAGTCAAAATACCTTAAAGTATTCAAATTGAAGGTGTAAAATATCATACAGGTGTTATATATTAGATAAACAGGTTTATATTTATATATTATTACATAAAACTTATTGCAAACAGGCACAATATGCTTTAATATGATTAAACTTCTTTGTTTCAGAAAAGCTACGTTTTTAATGAAGAGAAATGGCTTTTGAACAATGTCTAGGAACTGTTCTTACTTCTGTGCATCAGAAAGACACACAAGCTTCAGTCGATGTGAAATTCTACACTATTTGTCAGACTGCCAATTCTAAAACAACAGTAAGCATAAGCGAAAACGGGAGAAAACAAATACGGGAAGCAGCAAATATTAGAGACGATGTGGTTGCCAAAAGACATAAGTGTGTGAAAAAAGATAATGTTTTTTTTTATCATGTGTCTGATCAGTGCTACAAATCCTACACTTTGAACAAAATTATTGATAAAATATCTGCGAAGCGTAGTGAAGAGGAAACCACGACGTATTATACACATGATACACATGATCTACGCATAACATCACGTAAAATGAGGTCAGAAGTTTCACCTCAATCCCCTCCTTCTTCAGGTATACTAGCAACCCATGTAAGGTGTGTAATCGGAGGGCAGCAAAGTCATAAAAAAATTCGAGAGAAGTTTCGAATAAGTGAAAGTGGAACAGCAAAGAACGTATTAGCTGCTGCCTTTCATTTTCAGATGATGTTTACAGCCTTGTGGTAGATTTAAAATCAGCTTCTCAAGTATTTGGGGACGAAATATTTTACCACAAAACATGTTATGAAAGATATTTAAAATCCTACGAGTATGCTATGAGGCATCCTAAAGAACAAAGACCAATGTCAGCAAAAGGTTATGCATTTGAACGAGTCAACCAAATTATAGGTCCTAAGTTCAAAGAAGGATACGGTTTCATACTGTCGGAAATCCGTGACCTGCTAAACAAAACAGCAGGAGAAAACTTAATAAGAAACCATAAAGTGAAAATTCACTGCAACAACACTATGGAGAACACATATTTTTCAGTTTACGAACCCTTAATGGTATACTCCTCAAGTCTAGGGATTGAAGAAATTATCCGACGTGTACGAAAATTTCAGAACATCAAATCAGCTGCGAAGGATATCAGAGATGCTTTAAAAGAAGTAATTTATGGACTTGCAGACAGCTTCTGTGATTCTGAAAAACTGAAAATTTCGTGGAACGCTACTCCGGTTCCAAATGAAATGTTAACATTTTTGTCAGCATTTTTTAATATTAATAAGGGACTGTTAATGTCAAACACCATCACTCTTGAAAATAATCCAGAGCAAGATCCAACAGAAAAGTGCAACGAAGCAGATGATGATGATGAATGTAATGAGGGAAGTAGTATTCCTGCGTTCATGGACAAAAAAATGGCTGTTTGTGCAAAGGTTATATTCCAAATACTCTATTACTCTCTTCATCAGGGGAAAAAACAGATACCGCTACATGTCATGGTTGGTCATAGTATATATGACAAATGCAAAAGCCAAAATTTAATTACATGCATGGACATAGCATTAGTTTCAGTTAGCTACAACGAAGTGTTGAGAAAAAGACATAACTTAGCAGCGTATACTGTACAAGCAAGCGGAGGAAATACACCATTGCCTAGACATTTTGATAACGAAAACTTCACTATTGCAGCCATTGACAATTTTGATCATGAAGATCGATGAACAATATCAGTTACTCGTGCTTCCCACGATATTGTAAGTGTTATTTTTCAAGTATGTCCCGATTGCGCAAAGTTACCAAGTAAGCCAAAGATATCTGAGGGCAATTTAAATAAACGAAGTCGCTATTTACATAAAGAACTGGCATGCCAGAGACATTTGAACTACAAGAAACCACTTCACAAACCAACTCTGCCGGACTGTTTCATTGTTCAGGAAAATCTACTTTTCCTAAAAACCACATCAGAGCGACATGAGCAAACTGAGTTTCCATTCAGCCTCATCAAACATGGAATTTCTGAAGAAGGAAATGCTGAAGTTGTTCCAACATGGTCTGGATGTTGATCATTGGTACCAAGAGCAACACCACCTCGTATGCAAGTGGGATTTCTGCCGTTCGTTTCAAAACCCGTAACAGAGCATGCAACCGTCTTTTTAGCACTGAAAAACTTACAGAATGTCTGTTCACAACTAAAACAGTTAGCTTTGCCCATTATTTCGGATGAGGGTGTGTACCATATTGTTGTTGCTATCATATCGATCAACCCATCTGAATTTCCAGACATGATCCCAATGCTTGTTATTGGGAAGTATCTGCGGGGCAGTGGTCGTCAGGATACTCTAATTGAGTGCAAGGTGTTTGGGGTAAAGAGGTCGGAGTCGGTGATGAATGGAAGCCATTATCACATATCTCTCAAAGGATACCTCATTCTTGACGAAGTACTACCTAAGATGAAATGGATTACATTTTGGAAGTCTAGGTGTAAAGAAAAATGCTCTCAAACTATCAAGCAGGCAGAAAACATGAGAGCTAAACTCACAGAGAAGAATGTAAAATCATCCCCTAGTGATTTTAAAATATTTTTGTCTGACATACCAGAGTTGCATGAGGACTTCAAACAATTTTCTAAAGAGTGTACCAAAACGTCCGAGATGTGTAAATACTGGGATACTTTCCTTAAACTAGTCAACTTGATGAAGTTTCTAATAGCAGCGGACAAGGAAAGTGATTGGAAAAGCCATCTTCAAGTCATTCAAGGTATTCTGCCTATGTTTTATGAATTTGATAATATAAACTACTTACGGTTTGGCATCATGGTACCTAAAGAACATGCGATTGCTACAAGTAGAACACCCTGAAATTTACTAGAAGTTTACTACAGGCCACTTTGTAGTTCGAGAAACTAGTCGACGATTCAGGGCTATGTCACCAAACATGAAACTTGAACAAAATATACAGATGTCTCAAAAGAGTTCCAAAGGTATGATAGGGCAGACAAGGCAAAACACATAAGTAACTGAATAGGAGTTAACATACCATGAAGAGTTGGTATTAGGCAACTTTTTAAGAGAAATCATTGATGCTAATAGCACTGGATACAGAGAAACAAGAATCCGTTACGAATTGACTGGGAATTTATCTTTCCATGTAGCTTTATCAGTTAACACGCTTTGTGAATTCATGATTACTAAGGGGAATCCTTACAAAACGTCTAGTTCTATGCAACTCCACAACTTCATCACCAATCAGTGTGTACGTAGAGAGGTAGCGTTACGCATCATGAAAGTGAATGAACATGCAGAAGAAGGTTACCAAGCTTTTAGAAATGAAAGATTTGTGAAAACTAAAAAACTTTCAGACACAATTTCGAAGGTGAAAGTACCTAGTATGAAAAGCAAAACACCTTTATAATTCATAAAGTCATCACTAGGTGTACAAAAGAAAGATATCATTGCCTCAGAACGAAGTGTGCATGCAGCAAAAGAAAGAGGAGAAAAATTATATACATATTGAAGTATGACCTATTGCAGTTACACAAACTATTCGATGACAGTGGCTTTCCAACCAAGCAAGTTAAGTACCTTCTTTTGATTGAAGTTGAAAATCAACTGGAACTGAAAGATTATGACTTTCATCAGCGTCAAATCACGGAAACAGCTGTTATTATCGATTTTATGCCTCAAGTACGAGAAATAAGAACTGAAGATTTGAACATTTTCAAAAACGTGTTCTAAAAAGTTTGGACCAATGCAACAAAGTTTCAAAGTGTAACCCGAACAGACTATGTTTTTGATAGATACACTGAGAAGTACCTTAAGGAAGGAGAAAGAGAACGAAGAAAGGCTGGTGATCCCATTGAAATGATGAGTATAGGATGTGATACTCCTATTCCAATTCAAATGGAAAGGTTCTGGTTTTCCAATATAAATAAAAAGATGTTCCAATTTGCTGCTACTGATTGCTTCACTGACAAAGCCAAAGAGACATCTAAAATTACGGTGTTAAGTGGAACCATGACAGGCAGCAATGATAACAGAGATGCACTTATGATTGCAATCAGGAGGTGCATCTACAAGTTCCCATTGAAGAAGCTGATGCGAGATTGATAGTTCACTTGTTTCACGACGTTGTTCAGTCAGGAGTTATATGTGTGATAGTGCTGTAGTACTGTCAAATGACACTGATGTTGTTGTACTCTTACTTAGGTATATATTTCAACTATACTGCTGGCCGCCCTAAATGCAACACCAAGAAGGACACGAGATAGCAAAGCCAGAGTTAATGGACACATAACAACATATACAAAGATGAAACGACTGAGCTTGCAGGCCCATGCGACTTGCGGAACACGCAGACATCAATAGTTCGTGTGGCCCCCATGGCTGGCAATAACTTCCGCTACACGCCGCGGCATCGAACGAAAGAGGCTTTGGATGTGGGCTTGGGGTATGTCGGTCCAGGCTGCTTTCACACGTTGCAACAGTTCATCAGGCGTAGCCGCGGGTGGTGCTTGCCGGGCAATTCGGTCGCCGATCATTGAACAGACGTGTTCGTTAGGCGACATATCGGAAGAACAGGCGGACCACGGCAGCAGTGACACCTAGTGGTCCATGAAGAATTGTTGCACGATGCGTGCCACGTGCGGGCGCGCATTGTCCTGTTGAAACGTGGCCGCTGGCAGGTCCTGCAGGTAAGGGAGGACTACAGGCTCCAAAACGTTGGAGATGTAGCGGTGGCTGTTGAGTGTACCGGCGATGCGTACCAGAGTGATGCGTGTGTCATATCCAATCGCGCCTCAAACCATAACGCCAGGAGACGGACCGGTATGGCGATGCATAATGCAGGCGTCAAACAGTCTCTCGCCGCGGTGCCGCCACACGCGGATCCGACCATCGTGGTGTTGCAGGCATCAGCGGGATTCGTCGGAGAAGAAAATGTCGTGCCATTCCGTAGTCCAGGTGCGGCGTTCAACGGCCCACTGCCGCCGCACTCGCCGGTAATGTAACGTCAATGGTAATCGGAGTAATAGGCGCCGTGCGACAAGTCCCCGCTCCTGCAGACGGCGTCCAACGGTACGCGCTGACACAGGTTGTTGCGCAACACACCCTAATTCCTACGCTAACGTTCGTGATGTTACGGTGCGAGCCGTCAATGCCCGCCACACAACATGCCGGTCCTCTCGTTCGGTGGTGTGCCGAGTCGGCGGTAATCGATCACATCGGTCCGTCCGTCCTTCCTGCACCTACCGAATCCATACTCGCCTCACTGTGGCTGGATGTCGTCCCACACAAGCGCCGATGTCTCGGTACGATAAATCGCTGTCGCGATAAGCCACTATTCGTCCTCTGTCGAACTCCGAAACGTGGTGGAATGACTGCCGTATTCTGCGACGAGGCATCAGGAAGCTTTCCACGCACAGGTCCGTCAGCACAACACACTTCCACTACTTGCACCCCGCCGTCTGTGCACTCTTCTTATAGTGCTTCTCGGTGGCGTGACGGGCATGATTTGCATATGCCCTGCAATGCTAATCGTTTGCATGTCCTTTCGCGGGCGACTCATGCTGTGAATTTCAGGCCAATCGGATGCTTCCTTCTTGATGTTGCATTTTTGGTGGCCAGCAGTGTGTTTACAAATGGATTGAAAGCTATGTGGATAAATTTATTATTGGGAGACAAAGTGCGCTACGTGCCTCTTCACAAACTAGCAAAAAATTTGGGGCTAGGATGCCTACTGTTGTAATAAAGGCACATGTCCTTACTGGTTGTGATGTCACTAGCAAAATTGAAACAAAGCCCTCTGCTTTAAAAGTTGCTCCAGAAAAATTCTTACTTGGATTTGCGGAGGAGAATTTCCTGTCTCAGGAAACACTTGAAAAAGCAGAAGAATATCTTGTAAAGGTTTTTAAGTCCTTCAACAAAGTGCAAAACATTTGATGACCTACGCTATTCAATGCATACGCACCAACAAGTAGGCATATCCCAACTTCCTCCTTCATCATTCTCACTTCGCTCTATCTAGTGGACCATGCTCTGACGAAACGCTACAATCAACAGACTTTGGATGTTACAAAACGTCAAGTGGTATTCTAAAACCTCAACTACACCATAACACTTTGCCCTCGGAACTGCTTGTCCAATACACGTGCACAACTTGCGTTACTTGCAGATGAAAATGTAAAGTAAAATATGTAACTTGCACAGAGTACTGTAAATGTGGAGAACAATGCAAACGATCATAGTTGAAGATATTGTTAAGTGATCTCCCAGAACCATTATTTATTTTAAACATGTTGAGCGTTTACATTGACCAGACATGCTTCTTTATTTACTTTCTGTGTGTGTATGTATGTATAAATATGTTTTTCACAAAATTAGTTTGAATATTTGTTTCAATAAGGTTCAATTCCTACGTCCCAAATTAAAATAAACCTATATATCCAATATATAACACCTGTATGATATTGTACACCTTCAATTTGAATTCTGTAAGTTACAAACATACATTTTAACTCTACATTCACTTCTCCACGGGTTTTAGGAGCCGAGATATGCTAAATACCAATTTTACGGCGGCCATTTTGGAAAATGGCGTCTAGAAATACAGCTCCAGAATATGGTGATGTCTACCCAAGTTTTCCCGGTCGTCTCTTAGGTGTATTAAGTGGTACACTGGTTTGATTAGTCAGAACAAATATTTTTACGGGACTTCATTACAGGGCCTGGATTAGATGTTTAACGTCCCAGTGAAGGAGATCCAAGAGCTCCGCAAGTTTAGTCTCGAGTGATGAATTCATCAGATTTTCTGTGACTGTCGCAATGCGAGCTGTATTTCACTGACTCCTCGAATGACGCGATGAGTAATACTTCATTGCATGCAAGACGGCTGAATTGAGTAAATCACAATCCGCATGCGCACGGAATGCTGAATGTCTGGATCAGCAATTACATCTACAAAACGTTATTGCGCTATCGTGTACTGAATAACCGGCGCGCATTGCACGCATGCGAGCCTAGTCATCCGATCGATGTCGTTTGCGAGCTCCTGAAGTTTCTCGTGAGCCTCCTGCCGGCGATTTTTCAATTGAAGCACACGAATTTGCTTCAATTGAAAAAAATTGAGTTAGTTGAAGCACACGAAGTTGTTTCAAATGTTCTTCCCCAAATCTGAGTTCTAAGGCAGCGACCAGACAGAAATATTTCAAACGGCTTTCCTCCGACAAAGTTTGTAGGATATCAGCAGCCGCGCGCGCCTCTCAATGATGCAGCAAGCGCGCCTCTCAATGATGCAGCAAGCGCGCATGCTTTGGCATTCGGAACAATCGCAAATTGGGTCTTAAAAACTCCCCAGCGCTTTGATGGGAAGTCTATTCCCATCAAAAGCGCTCGGTCTGATTCGGATCGGCCTAACTAAAGCTTCTCCCATCACTCCCATCAGTTTAAATTCTGACGAACTCAATTTTGTCTCAAAATGTTGCATGCTTTTTTCCATATCCCTTCAAAATTTGGTTTGTTCTAACTTAGCGTTTTGAGACTCACAAGAAACCTTTTCTTTAACATTCTTGCATTGCGTCTCACACATGTTACGGACGCTATCCAATTCTTTAGTGCAATCAACGCATTTTACCTGCTCAATTGTTAACTGATCTATACGCGAGTTGGTATCCTCAATTTGCTTGCCAAATTTTGCTTCATACCCGCCAAATTTAGCTAACAAATTATTTATTCTACCAGTCTGCTGCGTAAGATTGTCGTTTTGTTGCTCGAGGCGCTGCCCGAGTCTTTGCTGCAAACTTTCTCTTTGTTGCTCGAGACGCTGCTCAAAACTTTTTTTTTGACTTTCAAAATAAGCTTCTAAACTTTCTCTGTGCATCTGTGCACGTTCATTGGTAGTTCTCAGTTTATTTTTGAGTTCATTAATCATTTCTTTAAGCCCTTCCATCTCTAAGCTTTGAGCTCTGCTTATACTGCAATAGCAAATATATATACTGCTGTTACTACTGCCCACTGATTGTACTGGGCTTCTGAGGTACTCTACGGATTCCACTACCTGAGATCAAATTGTAACGGGCCCCGGACTACGGAGGCCCCCGGTGTGGGAATTATTCCTACGTTGAAACTAACAAATGGGGACGTGGGCTCCACAGCATATGCTGAACTTCTGGAACACGGAGTCGAACGCTGAACCCGTAGGTACCTAAGCAATCAAAGCCGGCAAACACTGTAAACATTCTTATACGCAGTAGGTAACATACACGTTTTTACGCTTTCCAACCGTAGGTTGAAGAAGCGTATATGCTCCAACTTTGTCCGTCTGTCTGTCCGCACGATAACTCGCGTAAAAATCGTTCGATTACGATGAAATTTTAGTATGTGGTAGGGACCACCAGGGGACGAACCCTATTGCAAATGGACGAAACGGTGTCAAAGGCCACGACATAGGAGCGGGATCCATTCCATCGCCCTTATGCATCATAACTTGCGTAAATATGGTTCGATTTCAATAAAATTTTAGTATGTGGTCGGGACCACCTGGGCACGAACCCTATTGAAAATAAGTGAAGTGGGGTCAAAGGCCAGGACATAGGAGCGGGATCCACTCAATCGCCCTTATGCGTCATAACTTGGTTCGATTTCGATGAAATGTAAATATGGTTCGATTTCGATGAAATTTGAAGTTTGTCGTAGAGGACCACCTGGGGACAAGCCCTATTGAAAGTGGGTGAACTGGGGTCAAAGGTCAGTACATAAGACCGGAATGCATTCCATGGTCTTTATGCGTCATAAGTTGCGAAAATATGGTTCGATTTCGATGAAATTTTAGTATGTCGTAGACGACCACCTTGGGTCAAACCCTATTGAAAATGGGTAAAGTGGGGTCAAAGGTCAGGACATAGGAACGGGATGCATTCCATCATATCTTATTAAAGAAGCAATTCTTGTATATATATAAATTTTATTTTGAAAACGACTTTAAGGATTTTGATGAAAGTGGTTAGCCTACCGTTTTCTGGTACTAAAACTCGATTTGCTTGATCTCGACTTTGGAAAAATTCGCGTAGAGGGGGTAAATAATACCCCTGAGTTACTACGTTTTCAGTGTCATATTGTCGTCTTATTAATGTTTCCCATTCTTAGAAATCTTATGACGTCACACACTCGCGATCGACTTGCGATTGAGAAGTTGTTGGCGCGCGGTCACGCCATCTGCCTCTATTACGCCACACGTTTTTTGTGGATCCAATTAAAGTTTAATGACATCACAATCTCGCGACCATCTGCATCATTACGTCACGCGTTGTGTGAGTATTACGCATTACTTCTATTTTCTTCTAGAACAAAAATTGAGTTGTGCCGGTTGCTTGGAGTTGATGCGTAGTACAGTATAAGCAGCTGAACGCTGATTTCGCATGTTTCTCCCTTTAAAATTTAAACTTAATACCGTATTTTGTTTGTTACATTTTTGAATAGTCGCTGTGCTAAAATAGGATTAGTTCATTTTTACGCCTTCCAACCGTAGGTTGAAGAAGCATATATGCTCCAGCTTTGTCCGTCTGTCCGCACGATAATTCGCGTAAAAATGGTTCGATTTCAATGAAAATTTAGTATGTGGTAGGGGACCACCTGCGGAACAACTCTATTGAAAATGAGACAAATGGGGTCAAAGGTCACGACATAGGAGCTGGATCCATTCCATTGCTCTTATGCGTCATAACGTGCGTTAAAATGGTTCGATTTCAATTAAATTTTAATATGTGGTAGGGGATCACCTGGGGAAGAACCCCATTGAAAATGGGCGAAATGGGGCGAAAGGTCAGGACATAGGATCGGGACCCATTCCATCGCCCGTTTGCGCTATCACTTACATAAAAATACTTCGATTGCGACAAAACTTTATCATGTTGTTCCGGAAGTATACTTTACCGGTTCCGTTGATTATCATCGAAATGGGGTCAAATGTCAGGTCATAGGAGCAAGATTTATTCTACAGCCATTATCCTCATAACTTGAGTAATGATTTCTGGTATGTTGGAAAGCGTATCATAATCAATGCATTGCATGGTTTTACTAACTTGTTAATAATTAAACACAAATTACACATGCAGAGAAATATGTGTTAAACTTCGCCAAGGCCACTAAAGCCGCAGGGCTTGCTGCGCGAGTCTGCTAGACCCGCTAGCTACAAGGGTTTCTAAGCAGAGAGAATGAGCATTTTCTCAGTTTGCATCAGTGCACTTCTGATGTTTTGCTTGGGACTGCACCTCTCACGTAGATACAAATCATGGCAAAGATAAGAGTACTTACAGTGGCAGACGCTTTTTAATCAACACGATGGATAGACTATGGGGCGATGCGTGGTCCAGCGCTCCGAAGGATTTCGTCTGTGTACGAAGCTTTCTTTCGCCTTCGGACGACTGCACGAAGTTGCCCACACACACGCAAACAAACATGCTTGTCGGCGGCCAAACAGCGTCGCCTGGAGATTTTGGAAAGAAAGGACGGTTTCCTCCCACCTCGTGGCTTCTTCGGCTTACTTGGCTTCCCGGCTGGTTCGGTTGCGCGAAGGAGAGCACAGTCCTCCTTTTTGGGCGGTCAGCTTCGCCGATGCTATTGGAAAGCCTCTTCTTCTCGTCGCTTGGGTTGAACTGGAGGCAAGCGCTAGCTTCTCTCGACATGCAGTAGACTGGAGCTGTAGTACCCAGGGCCTATCAATTTCCCCCTCCGGACACCATTTCTTTAGGCTAATTCTGACCAAGCCCCAGTTAATTTATGTGGCCTTTTTATCCGCATAGAGCCCTGGCTTTCGAGTTGCGATCCTTAGAAAAGGATAGCGTCTCCCCTCGCTCTTTCAGACTGTCGCTTTCGACGATCAATTCGCAACTGCCTAACGCGTCCTCTCCATGGTCCCCGCTCTCTTGTCTGTCAAAAACAAGCCTCTTGAGACTTTACACGTATGACTGTCTGGCCGCATCGCGTGCTGTTTCCGACGCTGAAAATAGAATTCCAGACACATTTTTGTCTGCGTGAAGAGGCGAAAAATGGGAACTTCGTTCGTCGGATAGGATTTCTTGCGGTCGCTAAGCGTTCTTACGAAAATCGTCCCAAAAATACAGCTTCAGCCAATAATTTTTGTAACAATTTTATCACCGGCACTCAGATCTACTGTAAGCTTTAGTTCCACGTGAATGGAAGTACAGTATATTTCTACGGAGGGCACTAAATGTTTCTGTTTTCTGCTGCAAACTGTATGCAATGGTTGTTCAAATGTATAAACAACGTTCCGATGAAGACGTGATCACAGCGGAAAAAGAAAGGCTGACCAGAGTGTCAGTTATGCTAAGTTTGAGTTAGCATTCATGAGTGAACTCTGTAGCTTCACGTTTGTGTTCATGTATATTTCACTAATACAGTTCTTCATGAATCTAGGTATAGGCATGAAGACAGCAATTTTGTAAGGCAGTCAAAAACAAAATAAAAATATTTGTAAAGAGATTTATTCTTTAAGTGAGAACAATTATCTTGTTCAGAGAGCATTTAAATGTATCACGTGGTATGACTAGTTCTAAAATTAAGAAGAACGTGACGTAGTTTAAGAAAAGTAACGTTCTTAATTGGTCTAGATAAAACCGCGTCGACTGATATCGTGACTAAAATGTCGCATATGTTTTTAACATGTAAGGAGCAAGTGTAGTATACATTGCACACATTTAAAAACGCATAGTATGAAAGAATAACACTACTCTACGTCTGAACTTGATGAATATATGTTCGTCATGCACCTTTTATCAGTAATCCAGTAACATTCAAAACGCTGCAAATAAGCTTTGGAATTTAAATGTACACTGTGTGGACAAAGGTGATTGCACACCCACACGCAGGAGCAATGTTTTTTTCCCGCAGCAGACCCTTGGTCTATAAAGTAAGGGTATATGCTCAGAACAATCACTGATAAAGTGGCCAGCAGGAGAGAACTCTCAGAGTTTGAAAATGCGTTATAACAGGCTGCTTGGTTGTAGGTATGAGCATATCAAGCATTGCTGATATCAGACAGTTGTCTATATTGACTGTGGATTTTGTCATCTGCAAGTGAAAGATGACGGGCATTGCGGGAATTCACCTCACGAAACTTCAACCACGGACCAGAGGGTGCTGAAGAGGGAGATCCGGAAAACCAGGACCCGAGCACACGAGTTCCAGACGGCCACATAACTTTAGGTCTCCACAAAGACACTTCGAAGAGAAGCACATGCACTCGAGTATCATGGCCGAGAAGCCGCCCATAAATCTCTCATCACAACGACCGATAAAGCCACGCGGCTACGATGGTATCAACATCTACGAATTTGAAATTGGAGCAATGGTGGCAGGTGTTATGGAGTGACGAATCCCGCCGCACATCATTACGATCGGATGGACGTATCTGAATTTGGGTTTGCCCGGAGAACGTCTATTTCTCAAATGTACAGTGCCGTCTGTGAAGGACGGAGTCGGTGAATTTATTGTATGTGGTTGTTTCAGGTGGTACGGTGTGGGTTCACTGGTTGTTATTCATGGCACTATGAACTATGTGCTGTACAAAGATATCCTGGATAACTCAATGCTCCCAACGTTGCAGCAGCTCTACGGACACGACGATTGTTTCTTCCAAGACGACAATGCCACTTGTCATATTCCAAGGCTACAAAGGAGTGGTATGAGTAAAATCAGGTCTCGCGGATAGACTGGACCAATCAGAGCCCGGACCTTAATCCCATGGAATACATATGGGATAAACTTGAACGACGGGTGAGGTCTAGACCAACACGACCTTCTACACAAACAGAGATGGTCAAGGTACTCAAGGCTGAATGGAGGAACATCCCGCTCTCCGTACTCCATGGACTTGTGGACAGTTTACCTTGACGGGTGGCTTCTGTAATCTCTGCTAATGGAGGACCTACCCGCTATTTATGTAAATACAATGCTGTTTTTCTATTTACTTGTAATGTCCAATCACTTTTGTCCACGTAATTCAAACGAAAGTAGAACTCCAGATTTGGGCTATAGAAGTACACGAATACGTATTAAATATTTTGACGAGCAATTCACGTCACACTTGTGTGGTTTAGCAAGATCTTATTGACCTCAACTTCGTCTGTGTGTGTGTGTGTGTGTGTGTGTGTGTGTTTATGAGTGTGCCAGCGCGCGCGTGCGCGTGCAAGTGTGACAGTTTGCTTCAGAAATTTTAAGAGGCATACTTTGTTCTACACCGCAAAACCAAATCAATATGATAAACTGCCTCACATGATGTTGATTCTCCACGTTTCGCCAAAAGACCTATTTTACCTGGCGTGCCATAGACGCTACAAGACATTTACAGATGTATCGTGGTATCTCGTTACTTACAAGAGCTTAACTCTCTTAAGTTACGTGGCTGAGCTGCAGCAGATCGAATTTGCTGTTCCAACGCAAACCAGAGATGTTCGATTGGATTGATGTCTGGGGAATTTGGAGGTCAGCGGAATACCTAGAAGTTTCCTTCGTGTTCCGCGAAACATTCTCAAACAATCCGGGGAGTATGGCATGGCGCATTACCCTGCTGAAAGAAGGCACTACTAGAGGAGAATGCCGTTGCCATGACAGGATGTTTAGGTAAGTGATAGACGTCAAAGTTTCCTGCACATGAATGATAAGACCCAGGGTTTCCCAACAAAACACTGCCCAAAGCATTACACGTGCTCCACCGGCTTGGTTTTGTCCCACGATGCACTGTGGTGACAGCACGTCCCCAGTTAAACCACGCACACATACCCGGCCGATCACATGGTGCAACAGGAAATGAGACTCATCAGACCAAACGGTCTTGTTCCAATCATTCAATGTCCAGGTTTTGATGCTCGCGTGCCCATTGTAGGCTCTTTCGACGGTGAATCGAGGTTAGCAAGGGCTCTCTGAGTGGCCTGTGGTTACGCAGCCCCATTTTCAACAGATTTCTATATACTGTGTGTTGTGACACATCACACCCGTAATGAGTATTTAAAGTACCAGCGAGTTGTGCCACATTATCCATTCTGTTAGTTTGGACAGTAAGATATGGCTTTTGCACACATGGTGGGGCCCACACCGTGACTTTGATTCCCGGTTTTTTCTCTCTTCGGACCACTTTCTGAAGGTACTAACGACAGCTGACCGTTAGTACCCGACAAACGTGCCGTCTCGGAAATGCTCTGACCCAGTCACCTGTTCGTTACAATTTGGACTTTGTCAAACTCGTTTAGATTTGCTGCCTTTCGAGTCTGAAGAACAAGAACAGCAGTAATTAACGTAGCTTAATATCAGGTGTCATTTACACCATTTCATGACCTCCACATGCGCCGTCGTTTACCTGCAGTTACTCTGATTTGCATGAAGATGCGCTGGTCATAATGTTTTGGCCATTCATTGTATAATTCTCATATTAGAGGTAATATTTTGCATTTTTATTCAACTTCTAACTGCAGAAATTTTACGAATTGCCCCGACAACTGAGCCTGTGCATCAAGTTTAATAACCAACTATTCGGGTTTTCACATGAAAGAAAGATATCTGTATCGATGCGAAGAGAACAATTTCGTGTTCTTGCACTGATTAATGGACGCAGAGTCACTCTCCAAGATTTTCGGAAGTACTTCTGAAATAGCTTCTGAAATAATGAAAACAGGATGTTAAAGAAGATCAAACACACAATATCACTTTGGGTTTCTGTCTTTAGAAAAGCAACTAAAAATTGTAATAAGGTTAAAAAAGAAAAAAGAAAAACAAACGTCTACCGATAAGTGGTTGTGAGCATCCTCTTAGATCCATTCTCATACTAGCTCGCTTATTCCAGGATTCTGGTATTATTTTCACAAATTTAGCAGCAACTGGTTCCTTAAAATAGTGTCCGGAAATGCTATTCTGATCTTTACTTCCTGTCATTTCCTGTTAAAATATTGAAAGAGGAGTTATCGACATTTGACATGTGCAAGTATGTGCACGTTGTACATAGATAATTTTAAAATTCTTGTGTGTGTTACAGTACTTGTGAAAAACAGACACAGCAAAAAACAGTTTAATTCCATTTTCGGGAAAAAAGAAAATTCTTGTAGCTTTTGTAGATGATGTTAAATCAAATAAAGAGAGTAACCTTAAAAAAGTCTTGGAAAATTGGAGTCTCTTACACATTTAATTAATATGTAATTCTTTAATTAGTTAATATAGTTCAGCAGTTTATCCTCAGATGAGTTGTGGAAGTTTATACAATTTACTGCGAGATGAGTTAAGAAAGTTCTTTCGCTGGCATTATTTATTTAATCTTTTCGTTCCTGCACTATGATACTTTCGTAAACAGAAATAATATACTAACACAAGGAACTTTACACAAACAATACATTATAAAGTATAACTATACTAGTGATCTGAATTTATTGGCGTAGATAAAAATCCAAGTTCCAAGCTTTCGCACATTAACCAGGTGGCTTTTTCAAAGAAGGTAGACAGCAAACTGTAAACTGTGTGGATAATAGAATGCAAACTGGTTAATAAATTGTTGAAGGGTTCTAGTATCCACACAGTTTTCAGTTTGCTGTCTACTTTCCTCGAAAAACCCATCTGGTTGATGTGCGAAAGCTTGGAGCTTGGATTTTTATCTTTACCAATAAATTCGGATCACTAGTATAGCTATACTATCGCAGAAAGTCCCTTTTCGGCGACACTTTGTGAACATTTCGCTGGAGAACATTTGCATAATGTATTCGAATTTCATGCCTACATATGCATTTGGCCCCGCACGTGGATAACTGGTTTTCCAGTTATTTGGGGAGCGGCGCCCCCACGGCCCGAGCTGACCTTGTGACTGGTCAACATCTGATGACATGCCACCGCTTGTTTTTTTTTATTTCGGTGCTGTTGGAGTTTGCAGGGACGGCTGTTCATCCAGCTGTTGGGGAGTCGCGGCCCCACGATCCCGAGCTGGTCTTGTGTCTCGCTTTTTCGTTTTTATTTATTTTCTCCACTGGCTAATTGCCCGTGTTGTATACTCTACCTAATCGCTACCATGCTATGTACTAACACCCCGGTCTTGTGGTTTTGTTACCCTCCACCACTAACTGTTTTATATTAACCGCTCAGTTCGTAGGTTGCTGAGATTCCGTTTAGGTTCCCTTTCAGGGTTTGTCTTCCTTGGATTACATTTTTCCTTTTAGCTGGTTTGGGTGCTAGACCTACCTGCATATTTGCCGCGTGCGGAGACCCGTGAGGCGGAAATGGGATGTCTGGCGGCTGAGGTCGCAGGAGACCGGAGAAGTGCCTCCTGTGTACCAATACTCCTCTTCGACCCCGGCTTCGCTGTAAACGAGAGGCTAGAGACTAACCCACCTCCAGTCAGAAGTCCTGTACCAAGTTGTGTACAGGGTTTTAGCGGCTTTATTGTCGTATAGCGCGGCAGGGTAAGCCCGGGGGCTGTGGGATCATGCCAAAGGCGTTGGCATGACGGTACCCGGAGGCCGAAGTGTCCGCCGAGTGCGTGTGATCACAGCCAACGGACTATATCTGCAACGTATAACTTCCAGAACTGTGTCCAGCGTCATTTTCTTGTCTTGCAGACCTCCAGTTCTCCCTTGTAGGGCTCGGTGGTGGGTGGAGTAGCTGCAGACGAATCCTCCTCCTTTTTTCCATGGGTAAAAACAAAAACAAAAACTCCAAATTCAAGTCACCTGAGAAAATGATAGTTGACAACGACTCTTCTTCGTCTTCTCAACCTACCAAGTCTCATAACCTCAAACGATCTTTAGACCATGATCTGGACCAAGAATATGGAACCTCTTCTTCGGCAGCTGTACCAGTTGCTCCGAAGCGTCGTCTCCCCTCGATTGCTGTGAATACGCATGCTACACACTTAGTTGTAGAATCCATCGATCCGAATGAGAGACTGTCCACCAGATCTCCCTTTTTCATTTCTAAAGCTTTGGACGCTGCGGTTGGCCCCTTAAAGTCTGTGAGGAAGCTTCGCTCTGGAGACCTGCTTGTCCAAACTTGCAGTGTTTCTCAGAGTAACACTCTTCTGCACCTTACTAGTCTTCAAGGCATTCCTGTCAAAGTGACACCTCACCCGTTTCTTAACACCTCTCGGGGTGTTATTTCGGAGTTTGATCTCTTGGCGTGCAGTGAGGACGAATTGGTGCGTGAACTAGCAGATCAGGGTGTTATTGCTGCACGTCGTATGATGTTCCGGCGCGATGGTTCTTTGATTAAGTCTAAAAATGTAATCTTGACTTTTAATACCCCGAAAGTTCCGACCGAAATCAAGGCTGGCTACTTGGTCTGTGGAGTTCGCCCGTACATTCCCAGTCCTCTGCGCTGTTTCAGGTGCCAGAGGTACGGGCATTCACAACGTTTCTGTAACAGTTCCGCTCGTTGCGCAAATTGTGGCTCCAGTGAACATGACGGGGAAGGTTGCACTTCTGCGGCCTGCTGTGTTAACTGTGGTGAGGCCCATGCAGCTTACTCCCGCAACTGTATGAAATGGAAGGACGAGATGGCGATCCAGCGCCTCAAGACCCTGGAAGGCCTCTCGTACCCTGCTGCCAAGGCCAAGTTGGGTATTCCCAACAACCGACAGCGTACTTTTGCCGCAGTAGTTCAGTCTCTGCCACAACCCGTGCAGCCCTTTTTTCGGCGCCCTGTAGCTCTCGCCGCACTTGCCAAGAGATCTACAGCTGAACAAGCGACACAGGTGGATTTCACCGAGCTTCAGCTTATTCGACCAGCTGAGTCTGCGCCTTCTCTTTTGAAGACGACCGACTCTTCCAGTTCCCAGCAGAAAGCCTGCACGTGTGGAAGACCCGGCCCTAAATCCGCAAAGGTGAGCAGTGTCCATCCAACTGTCGCGGTGCAACTGACCAACATTGCAACTGTCTCAGACTCAGCGAGGTCCCCACCCTCAACCAACATTATAGAGGAACATAGGGGGAGGAGAGTGACAGTTCGTCCCCACCCTCAACCAACATTACAGAGGAACATAGGGGGAGGAGAGTGACAGTTCGTCCCCCTCCTGTGACTCATCCTATGTGTAGTTGTGTTCGTTTTCGGGATGTGTTTTATCATTCTCATTCCTCAGTTTTACTTAATCGGCTAGTTTCTAACCATTGTACCATGTTTTTAATACTGTTTGCTTCATTGTCTTTTTTGGCCCTTCCATCATTCTCATGGTTCGGTTTTACTTAGTCAGCCAGATTTGGGGATTTATGCCACGTTTTTTTAATACTGTTTGTTTGTCTTGTGTCTGGCGCTCTTTGGCCAAACATGGCCCTTGCGCCATAAAAATCAACCAACCAACCAACCAACCAACATATGCATTTGGCTTTTCCCAGACTCCACGCCAAAAAAAGTTAAAGATAAGATTTTTTAGTCTCTTTGTGCACAGGGACATAAATTATGACGTGTTAATTGGTGATTTCATTCACGTTAAGGGATCTGGAAAAAAACCCATTGTCTTGATAAAAACAAAAGGAACAAATCAACAAAATTAGTCTTAAAATACAGCACTTTTACTATTTATTCGCTTACATAACTTTCGTACGTCTTAGATTTACTCTGAACAAAACAACGAAACCTGTGGACGTATCGAAATTTAACTTCCCTTGCCTTCAACCTGAAAATTCGCAATGAGTTTGTCAATATTTAACTTACCACGAAGGCAGTGCTTTATAGCTATCATGGAAAGCTCTGCTAAAAGCTTTTGAGATATTCTTGATCGTAAATAATTTATTATCTTCAGTATGGAAAAAGGTCTTCCTTCGTTTCCCACAGATACCATCGATGTTAATAAATTCCCTAGTGACATAGTTATATCAGAAATATGGAATCCGAATTACATACATATATGTAAATGCTGTAAAACACTCAAGTGAGTTTGATCTTTTCCTGGATCAATTCAGTATTTCATTAAGGCACCGTCTTCCATAGATTCCGTCTTGTTGAAGTTTGAAAACAGACCAAGGTAATCGCTATGGTGTTTTTAAAGGATTACAGTTTTCTTCTAGAAAAATAATCGCTGTGCCAAGAACTATAAAACAAACTTAATTTTAATTTTTGCTTATGATCCAAAGGTATTTCATCAACACTTGTGTAACCAAAATAATTCTACTTACGATTTCATATCTATTGTTTTTTGAATACAGGAGATATTTTTAATATCGTAGCTATTTCTCTTGAAGCTGCAAATTTTATATTTGAAAAAAAGTTACACATTTTTTGAATGATTCCAAATAATTTTATTGCACCAGAGTGAAATTTGACGGCATCTTTTGCCACCAAATTACGATTGTGTGATGCATATGAAACGAAAATTTCTCTGGGATTCAAATCACGCATGTGATTTTGCACACCATTGTTTTAGCCCCGCATATTTGAACCATTAATGTAGGTAACCGGCAGCACACAGAAAACCTTTCCCACATTTATCCATCTCCTCCACAATGGAAATCTTCCCACGGTTAAAACTCTAACACGGAAAGGTTCTCCATTTTTTTCGTGAGGGACCGGGCACAAATTGCCTTTTACCCAATTTATATAATATGGGGGAGATTTCTGTGGTCACCATTCACCTTGACACGCCTTCAGTGAGATGAATGGTGACCACAGAAATCTCCCACACGTTATACTATAACTTATGTTTACCGCAGTTTATAACTTACGTTTACCACAGTTTATAATGGGCACTAAGTTCACAAGTAGCAAAAGGATGTTGAGGAGACTTCTGGTGCCACCATTTCCATTTTTATTTCAATATTTCAATTTGCAGAACTTCTCTTAGCAGTAAAATTAAGTTGATGTTGCAGGGTTTTTCCAGGGTGAAACAGTGTTCCGTTAGAACATTCAAAGGAGTCGTACAAAAGTCCGCAGCAAATGAGCACACTGAACCCAATAACTCTAGGTATGCTAGCTACAATATTTTTCGTAACTTACATAATCACCTGCTTCAATTTTGGGAACATAATATGCTCTCACTGAACCAGGAAGGGGTGAGGTGTGTTTCAGGTACCAATTCGACAGATTTTTTTGTACTGATTTCTGCAAAATTCCAAGAAAATAAAAACTAAGTTGTTTCTTCTTTCTCATCTATCTTTGGAAAATGGCAAAGTGAACTTCGAAACTAACAAATAATCTGATTCTCCGCCACCCCAATTTAGCACTTCCGAGCTACAGATTTGGTAACTTTTCATCTTCACAAAAATACTAGATGATAGCGCGCCTGACTCTATGACATAGCGTTTATACTACTGTTGCCCCTGTGTTCCAAGGCATCTGATAATGCACCACATAGTGCTTCTTAGGGGCGCCGACATCACCAAATTATTGGCGGGAGGTAGACTTATAGTTATTAGGCGTACGTGGAGGAAGAACCTCCACTTTCCCTTTGTTAGGAGGGAAAAAATGCTAAAACGTAATTTACAAGCTTCGACATATGTTTTAAAACTTGAAAGCGCAACCATATTAAATACGTATTACTCGACTACAATACTCGTGATGTTCAGACAGATCAAATCTCAGCAACGTTTATTCACCATTACATTATATTTTAAGGTCTATAGTTTTGCTGCGCGTTTGGCTCGGCTTCATCAAGACAATGGGAGTGCAAATTTTTAAATCACTGTAATGCCATCGGAGGATTTTGTTTTGTGACCGTCAGAACGCTGATGATAACACAAGCGTCAAATGCACATATCGTCAAAAAAATAGTTGCAGCCTCAAGAACGTGATGGATTGCAATGCTATTCGAGAGGAGGTTAAGGGTTACCAGGAACAATAAATGATTAAACATTGAGACTGATATGGGAAATATTTATTGAACTACACGTCAAGAAGTAGTGTCTCTCAGTATGGCGTCGGGCCGCCATGCTTGCGTACACAGCATGCCAGACGTCTCGGCATGAAGTTGTTCAAGTTCCTAACGGCGTCCTGCGATAAGCCATCCCATGCAGCTTCAATTTTCTCACACAGTTCCTGCAGACTGTGCGGTAGAGGTGGAGTGTGGATAGCGCGTCCAACAGCATCCCACACATTTTCAATCGGCGATATGTCTGGCGATGCGGCTAGCCATGGCAGAGTGTCAGGACCTTGCAGGCAAGCTGTCCAGACATAAGCAGTATACGGACGAGCGTTGTCCTGTTGCAAAATCGCACCGGAGTGAGCGTTCAGAAAAGGTAGTGCCACTGGTTGCAGGACCTCATTAACGTAACGTTGGGCTGTCAAAGAGCCTGTAATGAACACCAAAGGTGATCTGGCATCGTAAGCAATTGCCCCCCACACCATGACACCAGGCCTTCTGGACGTGTGACTCTCAATAACAAACTGTTCATCTTGGCGCTGACCACGGTGCATCCACACACGTATTCGTTGGTTATCTCCTCCAAAACAAAAGCGGGACTCGTCACTGAAGGTCAGCCGCTGCCATTCGGAGTGGCTCCTTGACAGTCTGGCAAAACACCATTGCAGTCTTTGGCGACAATGCAATGGTATTAAGGGTAGTCGTTGTAAAGGTCCGCGTGCGTGCAGTCCAACGTCGTGCAGCCGTCTCTACCAATGGTGCTGGCACTAATCGGACGATGCATGGAGAGCACCACTGCTAGCTGAATATCAACAATCTGTTGGGTCACTCAGCGCATGTCGGACAACTCGTTGGTCCTCTCTCTCCGTGGTTCGTCTAGGTCTCCCAGACCCGTCCTGTCGCTGCTGCGTGCCTTGTTCTATCTACTGCCGCTAACAGCGTACTATGGTGATATTCGCACGACCGGTACGACGCGCAACAAGGCGATAAGACCGTCCCGCTTCCCGGAGCACGACGATGCGGCCCCTCTCGAACTCCTCCAACTGCTCGAATTACTTCCGAACGTTTCTCCGAGGAATGCTTCACTTACAAAGGATGCAACCAACATAACAGCGCGAGTTAGAATTACAAGCACGCACAGCGGGACGACCACATATAGCCGGTCAGGCACAGCGCTATGACCCCTTCTTGCTTGCGTCACTTGCGCGGCTGAGCGTGATACTTGAATCATTTGCATGCTACTCCTTCTTCTCAGTTGTAAACCTACCCACCAAGTTTCATTGCTGTCGGTTGCTTCCTTTTGGGTGCAACTTTGTTTTGACGATGAGTGTATCTACACTCCATTATCCCGATGAAGCCGAGTCAAACGCTCCGAGAAACTACAATAGACTTTAAACTAAAATATGATTGTGAACAAACGTCGATGAGAGAGATTTGATCCAGTTCTGACGTAGTTTTAATAAACAAGAAAAAAGTATTACCCTTGTTGATCATTTATATTTTGAAAAATAAATATGCATCTTTTGATTTCATGAAAATGTTCAGATAGATTTTATTCCCAAATTTTTGTAGAATTTATCAAATTAGCGTGCTTACTCAAACGAAAATCTTGACGGATGGAAATTTCAACCAGCCAGAGATAGGGAGATCTTTAAACGTGTAAACAACAGAACAAAGAAAAAAAAAGCTCGCAGTAACATAATATCACGGGAATGATCTTTCTTTTCTTCTGGAAATATTTCATTTCACGCATTTCGAAAATCTCTCGCTATGTCTCTAACACACACACACAAATAAAAAGGAGAAAATATTAATTAAACAACACCAGAAATATTTGATAAGAATACTCTTTTCGTAAAATTATTGGGTGTTGTACTCAGAGTGCTTGTAGATGGAGACAGAATTACACAAGTAATTAGTCAGTATGGCTACACTTTATTCATGTGAAAAAGAAACGTGCTCGGAGTTACTTTTACAGTGAAATTCCACAGCATCGTTAATTGCCTTCCTAAGTAGTTGCTTTCTTTGTTTAATGAGAAATATGGCACTTAGAGGGGAAAGAAGGGAAAAGATATTTCATGCAAAAAAAACCGCTGTTTTTCCAGAAAAATAGCCTTGACAGATGTTGCAAGCAAGATAGCTTGTGGCCAAAAAGGCAGGCACGATAAATTGGTGAGTATTTCTTTCGGGTTCAAAAAGCACTCCTTCTTCTCGGTTGTAAAACCAAATAAAGAAACAGGAACCCCAGAAACTGTTTTCCATCCCCCCATAATCTATTTAACATTCCGAATTTTGTAAGAGTTGCTTTGTTAATATCACCCCTCAAGACAAAGCGCCTCGATGATCTGTTCACCGGCTTGAGCCGGCCCCGCATACAGTTAAAACTTTATTTCAGTCTAAACTAAGATGATTTCGGAAAAGTGAAAGTAAAACAGTCGTCCAAGAAATAAAACATTTTATAGTAAATGTACTTTCCCTTCGAGTTATACATTGCCGTTGTGTTCTATAAAAATCATGCATATTTCGAAAACACCCGTTTAAGAAGAAACATTATTTCATAACCATATACGATAATGAATGAAACCGTATCTGACAACGAATGGTTTATTTCAACCACTTAAGTTTCAACTAAATCTTCACGGTGTTATATTTGATACAGTTGTCATACAAAAATGCAAAATATAAACAAGAAATAAAAGTCGGTACATACTATAGATTAAATATAAATAGTAGAACACAGATTTAAGGAAAAGTGTACCCACCGTTCTCGAAGGAAGTGAACGAGAGTAAAAATATTTTGGTATTAATCTGCAGAGAATATTGAACTTTGAAGTCAGGATGAAGAATTATTTATCTTCAGATATGATCATCATGCGATATAGGTATCGATATTACTCTCCTGAGGCGTGTCAAAACTGTGAAAGCTATTTCCCGTGAAAGTAAACGCAGCGTCTCTTGAATTTTACACTGACGGTTCTGCTACGTTATTAGCGAAAAAGGATATCTCGAGGACATATGAAACAATTTAACTGGCAGACATACATTATCTTCCGTATCACATTTCCATACATATGAATATTTTTTCAGTGAATTCCAGAATTCATAGTAATACAAGAATCTTTGTTCTTATCTTTCATTCAGTACACTGAATAGCCGAAGAATAGAATGCTAAGAAAAAACTGTTCTTTTAATGACGTCTAAGGGTCATTAATATAGTTTACAGGAAAGAAATGCTAAAGAAATCTTTTTAAATAATGCCTTTAGACACAAAGGGTTTACCATATCGTTTAATCATTATTTCGGGCAAGATTTTAGAAATAAAATGCAAAAACGTAGAGTAAAAGTACAGAAAAATGCAGATCCTTCCGGGTAAATATAATTATAGATATCAAAAGGAATAAAATTATTCTCCTAACGAAAAAGCTTGTAGCAGATATAAATTTACGCAGAAATTTTTTTATACCTTCCTTTAGCCATCGTACAAAGAGAAATATCTGACGAGACAGCAAGTTTTGCAATTTAGATAAATATTGGGAAATTACAAACAATTATGCAAATCACTTTTGGGTCTTCAGCGAGAGAACGTAGAAGTTCCTAAAACTTTTTCACGTGAATTGTTCCTTAAAAAACCAAAAGTGTTTTTGTACAACTCCTAAAACAGAAATCACCGGCAATCAGAACGTTTTAAGGCACTCACCTCATTTCCATCTAGGTCAAAGAGCGGTTGCCATGATTGACCATCTTCGCTGGCAATAACTCTGAAAGTCTTAACCCACTCATCCGAATCTTCTCTTCCTGTGAAATAATAGTACAAAAAATTAAAAAGGAGCATCATATTTGTTTGTTGCATTTCATACACTCTGAGTGGTCAGAAATCGTGGGATACCTACATAGTAACAGGTAGGCCCACTTTTCAGCCGGAAAAGAGCAGTCGCATAGCAAGGCATTGAGTCCACTTGGCCACGAAAGCGATCCAAAATTATCTGCATCCATGCTAGCTGTACTGCCGTCCATAATTTCGTCGCATTCCCGAGTGCAGTTTCCAAACACTTTGAATCCACTCCGTCCTTTTTTTATTGAACTTTTAACTACCACCGCGAGCAACTAAATGGGCTACAAGCAGTTTCCCGTCCTTAATTTAAGACCACTGGTTCCAGGTAAAGGAGAGCGCCAGCGACGTAAGAGAAACACAACATCTATGCCTAACAGTGATTCGAAACCGGACCCAACTGGGACGAATGATCAAAAGCCATCGCTCCTACCACCGCGCCCCCGGGGTGGCCCGTCCCTCTTCGGTCATATTGTAATGTAATTTTCAGTTCTACTTTGTGTTTTTGTTCGAATGCTTTCTTCAAAGTTATAAAGTACCGTTTTTGCACGTCAAAGTTGGGCAAGATTATTTGTATTAATAAAGTACCGTTTTTGCACATCAAAGTTGGGCAGTGGTTATTTTGTAATAACTAATGGTTTCTGGAACTTTTAACTCATCTTACCTTGCTTCCGACCGCTATGGACACCTGCTTGCTTAGCCAGAGACCTTCCTGGTGTGCTTACCATTCCCTCCCGAGGGTGCGCCATACATATCTCCCGAGATTTAGTGGCGGTAAGTATTTAAATGTTCCTTTACCTCTTGTTAACAAACTTTCATACAAGACGTTGAGCTACGCAATTCCTGTAAATGGCGGCTTTCGGTCAGGATGTTGACATTAACCTTTTGACGGATGTTCGTCATCCATCTACTTCTCAGCCAGCTGAGGACTAGTTCTCGTGCTGTGCTGTCACCTAGTGTGTCAGCCATCGCCTTGCTTAAGGTGGCTATATCGTCAATATTCTTGAGGTGTTTTCCTACGCCACTTCTACTCTTGATTTACACGATTTTGTCATGGACATTATTGCATACTGTTCTTCCACTTAATGCTACGTCAATTTCTCTTATCTCTCCTGCCTTGTCGTCTTCCACATCTGAGAAGTCTTCCCTGTCTTCTAGCTAAGTTGCGATCACTGCTGGGTAACCGGGATCAAGCCAGTTGCCTGCTTCTTCAACTGTTGCCCAGCCTTCATCATCTGTATCTACGGAGAAGATCACCAAAAGTGCGAAAACAGCATTCATCTCTATTGAACAAGCTTCTGCCGATAGTCGCTCATTGCTCCCTAGCATCTCTAAGGGCGTCCTTTGTCATATATTTTTTCTGACACGACCGAGGCACATTATGTCGATGTCTCGTGCCATGTTGTTCCCAAAGAAGCCGTCACCTTTTTCAATCGCGTGCCACGTGGTGTGTCTGCTTTCCTTTGAACTGCCATCCATACTGCAAAGATTCTTTATTTTGGTATAAGCATTGGTTATCAATACTTTATTCCATCGCCGATGACGAGAAGCCAGTGACCTTATCTTTGTATCCGGTTCCTCCTTAGGTCACGGATGATGTTTTCATTCTTGCAGTGCCTCATATCTTCCAGGTTGTCAGAAATGTTCGTCGGCTCCCTGTTTCTCTAGGGGGTCCAGACATCCGCACGGCAATGGCCTTTGCTGCCTTGTTCGCGTGATCTTCTAGACTGACGATGCGCTGGCTTCCTGCACGTCTGATGTTGAAGTCTCCAAGGGCCCCACAATTTCAACTTCGATGTCTATCCCGGTGTCGTCTGCTTTAGATGCTCTGCTGTTGTGCCCGTGCGTACAGAGTGTCCTCAGCTTCAGTCTTCGACGTCTTCCGCTCCTCCGCTTCAGCAGGCCAGACCCGACTCTTTGTCTGTTATGTCGACCTCCCTTCCGACGCTTCAACGGTTGGCTTCATACCTGTACTCTCTCCAGTACCATCAGGAGGCTCTCTTTCGATTTTGCCTTCTCCGAAGACCGTGGTGCATCCTGCATTTTCCATGTCCCCTCATCAGCCTTCACATGACTCCTCCGTTGATAGTGCGCTTGAAGTAACGAATTCTGCTGCTGATTCACTCACCTACAGCACCGGAAGCAGTTTAAGTGACCATTCCATGAAGGACGATTCGGTACCTCCTGCTACATTTGTACCGCTTGATGTTATTACGGATGTTGACACTTCCGCTCCTCGTGAGAGGTGGACCACTACGAAATCAATGGCTCGAGGTAGGTCCCAGCTTTGCAGTTCTAGCAAATCTATCATTGGCTTCTTAGTTTGCTACTACTACTGATTCCTCACCTAATACCGACGCTTCTAAGTCCCGTTCTCAATCCCTCACTCTCGTGCCTCGGCTTTTTAGTCGTCTGACCTCCATATATATTTAGCCTCCTTGGCCTCCATCTAGGGCCCGTTGGATCTTACGGACCTCACCCAGGTCTTCAATCTTGAACCCTCTGCTTTTCATTCCCTCGATGAGTTCTTCCTTCGTCTCAAGCTTGAAACATATAGCCTCAATTTATGACACTACTTGTGCGGAAGCGGAGAGTGATTCCCGCCTTCTTCCGCTCCGTAGGCATTATACGTCTCGCAGCACAGAACATTAGTCGTTTTCTGATACCGATTTGTTAGATACCCCATTCCACGAATAGTCTCATCATCACCACCCTGAACTGCAGCAGGTTTTCTTCTCTCCTTGCCAAAACTCTCATTTATGAGGACATTCTTGACTCGTTTCCAGACATTTTTTTCTTCAATATACCAATATGTTTTGACCACTACATTTCATTGATGAAGGCCCTGGCTCTATCACTTCTTTTACTGTTATGAGCGTCGGTCTCAATCCGGTGCAGCCATAGCTTTTCATTCTCGATTTACTCTTTCATTTCAAATGTCACTGAAATTGCTCTGAGGCAGGATATTTTCGGTACATTCGTTTCTCCCGTTCCTCTAGTGTGTATCATCTTTTGAATATCCATGTACCTCCTCAAGACTCTCTTGCTCTACCTCCGCTTACCCCATATTCATGGGTTCATGCCCTTCTTGGTTCTGTTCCCCTCTCCGATCAAATACTGTTCGGACGCGACTTCAATAGTACCCTTCTTCCCTCTTTGGATCTCTCTGATTCAGTTGAATATCGTTCCCGTGTTGTTACTTCTTTTACGGATAGTGTTCTTTGTTTTCCTCTAGAGGAAGTTTTTAGGCTCCTCTAACCTGAAGGGTGTATCTTCACCTGGCATCTTTTCAGGCGAGTACCGCTGCTGCCCGTTTAGATTGCATTTATGTTTCTCTTTCTCTTCCGCTTCGACTCCGTTCTGTCTCTCATCAATTATGTGTTTCACCTGACCACATTTTTTTCCTTTCTTTCTCTCTCTCTCTGTCACTTTCTTTCGGCCTCCTTACTCATGACCTTTCTCTTATGTCCTCCTCTCTGACTCTCTTCCTCGTTTCGAAATTTTTTCACTTCTTCAGTCTGCTGTATCTTCTCTTTTCTCTGTCTCTGACACTCTGCCGCATTAGCTTACAACCAAGTCCACTCTCCTGGCTTTTACAAAACGTTATTACCTTGTTCAGGGTACCTCAACTTCGATGGAGGTTTATCTCTTCCGGCTTGAAATCTCCTGCCTCACCCCATATTCTCCGCCTTATCGTTTTAAACTTGCTCGTCTCAAATATCTTCAATCCCTTGCGGCTCGTCAAGCGTTTTTTTGCGTGCAACCTCATGATTTTGCAGATTCTGTCATCCCAATAATTCGTTTTTTACTCTGGATGTTCTACATACGGCGGTTACTTCACTCGTCCATTTGACTCTCCTTTCCGGTGCTGTTTCTGTTGATCCTTCTATCCTCCGTCCTCTGGTTTACGATTACTTCACCTCTCATTTTACGTATCCTTCTCCTCCCTCTACTGTGTCTCTTTCTCTTTTCGTTATCTGCCCCAAGTTTCGTCTTTCCACTCCTCCAGTCTCCTTGACTATATTTCTCCCCTTGTACTTCGCTCTTCCCTCTTTTCCATGAATCCAAAATCCACACCGGTTTGATTGCTTCATCGTGGGTTTTATGTCATCCCATCTTCCTCTTCTTCTCTCATGCTTCAACTCCCTCATCCATGCTCATTCCATATATACCCTGCGTTCACTATTGCAGTCATGCGCTTATTCTCCAAGACTTCAACTTTTATCTAATTGGCGTCCTATAAGTATACCGAATTCGGATTATAAGATTTTCACACGTATTCTTTCTTCCCGCCTAAAACTTGTTATGCCTTCTCTTGTTTACCACTGCTAGACGTACACAGTTCCTGGTTCAATCGCTTACGCAGAATCTGCATCTGATCCGCTACTTTATTCATTTCGCCAATTGTCATCTGCAGGCTTTAGCGGGGTTTACTCTTGATCAACGCCAGGCCTTCGAAGCAATCGGCCACCGTTATCTCCCCCAGGTTTTCCGGGCTTTTGGTTTCCCCCGAGGTATTTCGCATCTTCTTTTAATCTTTATCAGAACGCCGTAGTCCATATTCGCACTCGTTTGTTTAACACTGCAGCTATTCCCTTTGCTCGAGGCATTCAGCAGGGTTGTGCTTTCTCTGGATAGCTCTTTGCCCTTGCCTTTGAGCTTTTACTGTCTTTTCTACGGTCCCGTTATCTCCTGATCATATTACTCTTGCTCCGCGCAGTTGCTATTGCGCTGTGTTTCTCCTGCTTGCGCGGAGGATCTCACTATTTTCCTTCGGTCGCTTGCAGCTTTCGATACCCTTCTAACCATCTATACTCTCTATGCTCCTGCGTCGGCTGGTGAGCTGAACAAGGCCAAATTCGCTGGTCTGCCGCTTTTCAGCGTTTCCTGGGGTCCCCATCGGTGATCTTAGTATCTCCAGCTCAGTTACCTGGCCTCCCCTTTTACTGAAACTCACGCGATGTCTATCTCGATGGTCTCGGGCCAAAGCTTACATTCTCTTCCAGAATCGTGCCCTCATTGCTAACACTTTTCATGCTCCTCTTTTATCTAACATTTATCTGTCCTTCAAGGCCCTCTTTCTTTTCGCCGGAGTGCGATGCGGAGCCTAGTGCATTTTGTTTGGCACAAACCTTACTGGGTTTCCGCCCGCACTATGACCCTTCCCATTGACCATGGGGTGGTTTTCCTCGTGGTTATTCCTACCAAATCTCGTACTGCTCGTTTTTCTCGATTCTTTCACTTCTTCAATGCACTCCGTTTCCCGTCTTCCTAACTCGTGATGTTTCCTTCTCTCCTCATTGTTGTTCACATACTGTTCTCCCGTTCCTAAAGATGGATCTATTTCGTGTCCCTCCCCTTTCTCTTCCTCCTATTAACCGGGAATTCGTAAAGATCTTGCTTAGCCTTTCTCCCTCTCGCATCCCTACCACCTCTCACACTGTCCTTCTTTCCAAACCCCAATTTTACTCTTCTCTTATCTATCAACCTAATCAGTCGTATTTCTCCTTCCACACCTGGTTATCTGCGGGTGTCCTGACTGTCTCTGACTTGCTTTTTCCTGATCTTTCCCGTGTCCGTTTTCTCAAATCTCTTCCCGTTTTCCCTTTTCGCTAGATGATCAAGCAAAGTATGTTTCTTTTCGCTCTGTCCATTGTCGCCTGTTTGCGTCCCTTATATCTTCTTCTGGTTTCATTGCATATGACTCTGCCTCCCCCTCTCTCCCTTTATTTTTTACGCTTTCCATCTCACCTTACCTGATTCATTGAATCACTTCCTGTATTCTCTACCATCACTTTCTCCTTTTTGACACCTTCCCCCAACCGATCCCTTCTCTTTTTCTTGCTACCCTCTATTCCACCTGGCTGGCGGTTTCTTTATCCCTTTCCCTACATGCCGAACGAGACGTTCATTGGAGATTTCTTCGCGATCGTCTCCCCACCCCTGCCAACATCTACCGTTCTGTTTCCGTCCGTCTGACCTCTGTCCCCATGTTGGAGAACTTTTTCACACCTGTAATTCTTGTTCACATCTTTTCTCTCTTTTTTCCCTTTTTGATACAATCCTGGCTCATTCATGCACTACTCTCCACAATCTTCTGGACTTTAACTTCCTTCGTTCCAGTACGGCTTCTACTCGACGTCATGATCTGTGCGATTATTTCTTCCTTTTGGCCAAACGTTCGATTTATTTGTTTGAGATTTCGCTTTGAGACATAGTTGCTATTCCATCCCTTTATGGGGCTCAAAAGTCTCTAGTCTGCATTTTCTGTAATTTTCTGGTTTCCCGACACGACTCTGAATATTTCCTAGCCTCTTGTTGCGGTTCCATTTCCACTTTTACTTCCACTTGCACTCCGAGAGACCCTTGGCTCCGGGTTGGAGATGATGGGGCTGGTCTTCTTGTATAGGCTCGTCGATTTCCTCCATTATTATATTATCTTTTCCAGCGCTCGTACTTCCTGCAGTTCGATGACTTCTATTGTGTCATCAATACGTATCATGTGCATTTGATTTTGCCGTACCCTCAGCATTGTGTGATTCTTCGCACTCATCTAAGATCATTTGGCCTACTGAACCTACTGTGTTTCTATGTTTTATGGGATGTCAGTGTCATCCCGTAAATATTCTTTTTGTTTTTTCGGATGTAAAAGCACTGTGTCTTATAAAATATTTACTGTATCTGTTACCTGTTCTTTCGCATCTTTTGATGTCAATAATCTACTTCCCCTGTCGACGATGCCACTTTATGTTTATCGCAATGTAAGTAGCCGTCCCGGTGACAATTTTGTATATACATGCGTTCTTTGCCATATTTTGTGTTTCTTGTATCCTTTTTCCTTGAATAAACTGTTCACACTAAGGTTTGATTCCTCGGCCTAAAACAGCAAAAGAACTATCACGCTTTCTGGGAATGACCGGATGGTATCAGCAGTTCGTCCCCGCTTATGCTACACTCTGTGAGCCATTGTATGCTTTGAAACGTAAATACAAGAAGTTTGTTTGGACACCTGACGCTAACGCTGCATTTGAAGCACTGAAGTCTGCGTTGACTCAGCCTCCTGTGTTGGCTTTCCTGGATCATACTAAGGAATTTGATATTTATACTGACGCATCCGGAGTTGGTCTTGGTTGCGTTTTGTCACAAGCTGGGCATCCAATAGCTTTTGCGTCTTGTACTTTGGCCAAAGCTGAACGCAATTATTCAGCTACGGAACGCGAATGTCTTGCTGTAGTGAATGCTCTTGATAAATTTCAATGTTATCTTAACGAATTGACAGTTAACATAATTACGGATCATTCTGCCCTTCAGTATTTGAATTCTGCTAAGCATCTCTCTCAAAGACTTATGAAGTGGGCTCTTAAGTTACAAGAGAGCAATATCAAAATTTCGTATCAGCTAGGTCATAAGAATTAATTACCGGACGCATTGTCTCGCGTTCCGATTAGTGGGGTCCCCACAGAAACTACTCCTGGATGTCAGCCTTTACTTCTAATAGCTGATATAACATCCAGAGAGCAGATAATGGCAGAATTAATAAATGACCCAGATTTTGGGGATATCTATAATTTTTTGCTTGCGGGTTCGCCCCTACAAAGTGATCCTTCTCTGGCTGGGAGGTCACAGCATTTTGAAGTCATAGAGGGTCTTCTTTACTATACGAAATCTAGGACTACTAGGGCAGAGTTTCGCCCATGTATTCCGCGAACCCTTAGAATGGCCCTTTTAAACGAATTTCATGACAAACCTCTTGCAGGCCATTTAGGTATTCGCAAGACCCGTTGTAAATTGCGGGATGTTGCCTATTGGCCTGGCATGTACCAAAGTGTGCTCGCATACGTTCAATCATGTCACTTGTGTCAGATTAATAATTACCGTAATGTAAGACCGGCCGGTCACTTGAAATCTAGTTCAAGTTCTCATGTTTTTGACATTATTTCAATAGATTTATTGGGACCTTATCCTTTATCTGTTAAAAACAAAGCTCGTTACGTTTTAGTATTAACTGATAATTTTTCTAAATGGGTTAAAGTTTTTCCAACTTCAACCCATTTAGAAAAATTATCAACAGAAGTCATAGCATCAGTGTTATGCTGATGCTATGACTTCTGTTGAATACGTAAACTCTGGTGTTTACATGTTCGTCTCAGCACACTAGGATTCGATCTCGGGTCACGAAACTTAACCTAAATCAACAGAAGTCATAGCATCAGTGTTATGCTGATGCTATGACTTCTGTTGAATACGTAAACTCTGGTGTTCACATGCTCGTCTCAGCACACTAGGATTCGATCTCGGGTCACGAAACTTAACCTAAATCAACAGAAGTCATAGCATCAGTGTTATGCTGATGCTATGACTTCTGTTGAATACGTAAACTCTGGTGTTCACATGTTCGTCTCAGCACACTAGAATTCGATCTCGGGTCACGAAACTTAACCTAAATCAACAGAAGTCATAGCATCAGTGTTATGCTGCTCGTTGATGTCACAGAAATAAGTGAAAGATTTCACTGGCTTTCTAATAAAGGTGCAGAAAAACTGAAGGCAAAGAACCAGAACTTGTGACGAAACGCTTCTGTCGGAAAATAAACATGTAGCATGGACATTATGAAATACAAGATGGAGATCATGAACTATAACAGATAATTACTCATGTAGGTGACACGAACATCATGCCACTGGAGAGAAACAAGCGACTCAAACATCTATTTCCTTTGTTAGGGACGTTAGTCAGTTAGAGAAGAGTAGTGTCAATCAAATTAGATGACTACTTTCAATAACAAAGCTACGGGGAGAGTAACGCTTTATGATGCACAACTTCACTCCTTCCAGCCGCGCGTTCGGCTCACTTTTGTTTTGAGGCCCACTTCTTGAACAGTAAGCATATTCGTTCCAGCTGATTTTACCTCATTTTGCTACCCGTAGTTAATTTGTTTTAACAGGGTAAAAAGCCAAATTTCCAGAGAAGTGATAGGGGATACCAGCTCCCGCTACTGGAAAACTTAGCGAGCCAAACAGGAAAACAATGCGCAGCTATAGATGAAAGTTTCATTTTTTAGTGTGCCACAGCATTAACTGGATCTCGTATTAAAGACTATTCGTCAATCTTCCAGCAGAGCATATAGAGCGTTTTTCCCTCTAACTTAGCTCAGAAATTCTCTAGTGTAATAAGTACGCAGAATGATTTTATCTTTCTTTTCAAAAGGAATCTTAGAATAATCCCTAGGACTAACTTATGTCAAAGTGTCTTATGACCCCTCTTTTTTTTTTTTTTTTTGATTAAAGGTTTTGTTTTTAAATGATTTATGTCAAGAGGATCTGGTGGTACAGAGACATGACAAACAGGCAGACATAATACAGGTGTTTCACATCAACAAGTACATATCAAACATGGTTTTTACAGTATGCTAAATGACTAATGGGAACAGAGAGCCGAGTGTTGATCAAGTAACACATTATAAACAAGTACACATCAAACATGGTTTTACAGTATGCTAAATGACCAATGTACACAGACAGCCAGTGCTGAAAGACAAACACACATGCCTAACCGGGATTCGAACCCGGACACAACTAGGTCGAATGGTCACAAGCCAGTACCTTAGACCATTGCACCACCGGAGCGGCCTAAGGAGACTGCCGCAACACTACCGATACGCTAAGCCTGAGAGTGACTATCGTCTATTTCGAGAAGAAAAGGGCGGAGAGCTTCCCCTTATACTGTATAAATCTAGAAGCATGAGGTCGCTTGTACATCCTTTTGTTGTCTATCATCAGCGTATCTGAACTTCTAAGACTAAAAATGCTAATTCTATCTCGTTATATACAGATCTAGCAGTCGAGTCAATGTCCGAAGCGAAACTGCTCAAGTTACTGCACTTCTCTTTACAATATTTAATGTCAAGATAGTCCTTGTGCATGTAGTAGAGGCTTCAATTTTTAGTCTCACGAATTAAATTATTGGTAAGGTACCAGGTGCTTATGCATTTCAGCAGTATTAGGGTGAACCTCATATATGTTTTGCGGACATCCTGCGGTGTAAAATCCTTATTTAAGGCACAACTGAGTAAATATTGTTTTCCGAAAAATTCAGTTAGGAAAATGGGTATCACTATTCATAAATTCTGAAAATTACACTCTGAAGAGCAAATTATTTCCTCAAGAAAAAACGTTGTTCGTGAAAACCTGAATATGTAATGCAACCAGATTTTTTAATTATTTGTAAACCATAAGACCAGCTTTTCATAAACCTACTCAAACGACAATGTAGCTAACTGTAAGAGTGTTTCATTTGCATCACTGTGGAGTTATTATGGATTAATGAACGAATTTCTGTGCCCAAAGCTTACCTATTTTTCACGTGCTTCAGGAATTAATTCTTTATTAATTCGTCTGACGTTTTTATTGTATCATATTCGGCAAGGGAATCCCTCTCTAGTTATAATGAAAGTTTAGAAATTTCTCGAAAATCCTCCAAAGCATTTGAAGAATTCTTTGAAACCAGTATTGTGCTCCATTAGTCCACTGCTCATTCCAAGTAAATAATTCTGATTTAATGCTTCAATATTTACCTCTTGATAACATCTCATAATTAATGATTAGCATGGAATATTTTTATTAAATAGCAAATGAATTTGTCGATACGATGAATTTGTTTTGTATTAGGTGTGCAACTCAATTCTCGGCCAAAGGCACGACACGTTACAGCAAATTATAGAAAATCGAATACGTACCTAATCAGGGAAATAATACCCGTCGTGTTGGATACATTTGAGCTAACGGTCAGGGAGCTGCCGAATGCCACTGCGGAAAAAAGAGGGCTGTCTCGAGTTGATGAAGTCATCAATACTTGTGCAGACCTTCTCGTCAGAAGTGAAGTGCGTATCACGCAGGTGATGTTCCAGGGAACAAAGGAGGTGATAATTCGACGGGGCGAAGTCTGGATAATACGCCGGGTTGGACAAAATCTCCCATCCCAGGTCGGTGATCGGGTTTAAAGTCGTTTTCGCGGTGCGAGGACGCGCGTTATCCTGAAGCAACAGGACCGACCTTCTGCCCTTGCCGATGTATGGCCTATTCGTCTCTATTGCGTAACTCACACGAATGAGTTGCTGACAATAACACTCAGCATTGACCGTTTCACTAAAATTGAGGAACTCATAATGTATGACATCACACTGATCCCACCATATGCACAGCAACAACTTCCTGGCATGGATATTTGGTTTGGCGATACTGGTGGTACGGCTGACCTGGATAAACTCACGATTTGCGCAACTTAGGATTATCGTAGAGGGTCCACTTCTCATCACAGGTCAAAATCTTGTGGAGGAAATCCTTCTTCTTTAATCTGGAGAGCAAAGACACATCAACATCGTAGCTCCTAGACTTCTTTGCAGCTGTGAGTTGGTGGGGAAACCAACGGCCCTCCTAGTGAATACGTTCAAGCTTGTGCAGGCGCTTTGCAGTGGCGTGCCGTGTTACTCCGAGTTCCTGGGCGAGCTCTGACAGTGTTCGACAGGGATCCGCGTCCAACAGTTGTCCCAGTTCCTCATCGTTAACTTTCTGTGGCTGTCCCGAAAGTTATGCATCACGGAGGTCGAAATGTCCCTGCTTAAACCACTGGAACCACTTCTTACACGTACTGTAGGTAGCAGCAGCCTCACCCAAAGCAGCACATATCATTTGCTGGGCTTCAGTGGCACTTTTCTTCAGCTGAAACGCGAACAGGAGGCAGTGCCTCAAATGTAGCTTCTCGAACGACATTGCTTTCACCGTCAACTTTCGTCCCTTCTATCACTACAGTTGCGAGTGGTTACTGTTGCCTATAAAGCTGTTGGATGGCGCTGCAAACAGCCATTATCGCACACAGCTGTTTGCATTTGTCGACGTTCTATGATCGCTTGCGTTTAGGGGCCGAGAATTAAGTTGCACACCTAATATAACGCGCAACGATGTTTCTTCGCTTATTTAACTTTCTGCATAGATAACGCATTCTATTTACAAGAAAATATGGAGTTTTAATAGCCTTATGATTTACTGTGGGAAATGTTAGTAGAAAAATAAGAAGTGGTACACTGAGGTGTAAAAAGAAAAACCAATACGAAATCTGTCTGAAATTTTCTTTTTCTGTCATGCTATGTGAGACATACTTTGCACTTTGATATGCTTTCGCAGATGATGCAGTAGTGGTTCTCAACGTCCCACGTGGGCGAATGGTCTGAGGTGTGAGATTAGAAACAGTCGTCCGCGATGTGACGGAGCAGTCCAGATTGGGCATAGGTGGTATGCTTGAGCAGTCCAGATGAGGCATAATTGGTATGCTTGTCTTACGGCGCTGGAAATCTCTCTTTCCTTGAAGCAGTGGTCCCAGATTGTGGACTGGCGTTTGTACAACTGGTGTGCCTGTCTTAGCCCTACGAGTTTATATATTTGGCAGTTAGTTGAAAACTACACAACTACCGCCCAACGGTATAAGCAATTGTATACACTGAGGGGCCAATTTATTATGACCACCCAGACAGTACTTCGTTGGGTTAACTTTTGCCTTTAATACTGCGTCGATTCTTTGTGGCATGGACTCCACGAGATGTTGATAGGTGGTTTGTGGGATCTGAGACCATGCTTGATGAATAGCACTTTTCAGGAGTGTGAGATTGCAGGGTTGTTGATCCAGCTGTCTGATGGCACGTTCAACTTCATCCCACAAATTCTCAATGGGGTGAGATCTGGAGATTGTAGGGGCCACCTAAGCAAAGTAAACTCACCGGCATGCTGCTGAAACCAATCCTGTACAATACGAGCACTATGGCAGGACGCATTATCTTGTTGAAAGTAGTCATCGCCATTGGGATAAACCATCCGCATGACAGGATGCACTTAGTCCGCAACGATGTTTATATATGTTGTGCCAGTCAGACGTGGATCAACACGACTTAAAGGGCCCAAATCATGCCAGGAAAACATTCCCCAAACCATAACGTTGCCTCCACCAGCTTGAAGGGTTGTAGCAATGCATTTTGGGTCCATTCTTGCGTGCTGTTTCCACCAAATTCTCACTCGGCCATCGGCAGGGTGCAACTGAAAACGTGATTTATGGGACCATATAATTTGTTTCCAATTATTGACTGTCCAATCCTTGTGCTCCTGTGCGAACTGGAGACGTTTTCTCTTGTTAACTGCAGACAGCAAAGGTGTTCGAACAGGACTTCGGCTGCCATATCCCATACGATGCAGAGTACTGCGAACAGTGCGTGCAGATATCATTTGAGGGGATCCTTGATTAAGATGGTCTGTAAGTTGCTGCACTTTTGCCCTTCTGTTTTCTGTTACCAGTCTGAACACTCTCCGTTCCGCCCGAGCAAACACTAGTCGATGACGACCACACGTTGCACGTAGAGATCCAGTTTTTTGGCAGACAGTCCAGTCTTTAAACACTTTAACAACAGCTGCTCTGAAACATTTCACGAATGCGGCGGTTTCGGTGATACTCGCTCCATGGCTCCTAGCTCCTACAATCATCCCACGTTGAAAGTTCGTCAAATCGCATTTTTTACCCATCTCGTCACCCAAAAATCACTCTACTACTGTCGCAAGCACTAAGCTTTCCGTTTTATACTAGCATCGCCCTCTGGTGGCAACAGCGTGCAGCCATAGCTCATTTGCTTAAAACTGTCAGGTGGTCATAATAAAGTGGCCACTCAGTATATACTTAGACACAGGACCTGAGTTTCCCACTGATATGAAAATAACGTTAGCTCTTGTTTCTGTAATTATCAGAAACAGTATGTAAAGCATCATAAATGAAAGAAAAGAACAATAATTTTAAATTAAGTTTTAGACTGTGGCAGTACAAAATAGAAAACTGGAGGAAGCGGTTATCTATAATATTTGAAATAATAGAATTGTTTATATTTTGATTACATTTAAATTAAGTAGTTAAAAATAAGTAATAGAAGTGAAAGTGAAAAGGATTACGTAAGCCATACCCTGGATAACAATTCCAACGAGCATCTTGGCGTCTGGGATCATGACAGTAACAGAAGGGTGCAGATCTTTGGATCTAGGGACCCACGCTCCGTTAACTCCTTTTGATGATTTTGTGTTCAAGTAGATTTGTGAGGGTTTACCTCCGGGTTCTGCAGATGATACTGTTACAATTGCGTCGGTTAACAGACTAATTTCTTGATTACTGCCATCTTCTCCGCATACGGGTGCTGTAATGTAAAAATGTTAATTCATATGCTGATGAAGAATAAAGCTTCGCATTTACACGACAATCACTTAACAACAGTTGTCATGTATTTAGTAACTTTCTTCAGTTAAAATGGGTAAGAAAAATATGAAAAATAATATACTTGAAATATTGCACGGCATTTAACTAGCAAAAATATGGTAATAACTTTTTTAATGTGATAATTTTTATTTTTAGAGTAGATACAGTTCAAGAATTTCCGTTAAAAAATAAAACAAATATGGAGAATATAGTTTTCACATAGGAAAAAACAATTCTGAAAGTTTATTTATTACACTTCGATATGAAAAACAATGACTGCATTTCAAACATGTTTCATTGGGAAATAACGAAAGTTCGAAAAATACAGTGTTCATCTTAAAAAACAACAACAACAAAACCCAGCGCGAAATGAAAATGAATAACCTTACAAGAGTACGGTTTTCACCTAATTCAGTAAAACTCATCTAGTTTATAATTATGATGCGTGTTTCAACAAGCGCGCATGTGCGTATGGGCTAGTTTAAGCGACAGCAGCATTGCAGAGACTACTAGCTAGTTGTACTGAGTATGGCGACCGACCAGCAGAAGGGTTGGTGTGGATATAAATGGCAAAATCAAAATAAGTTCGAGTTCAAGGCAACCGGCAGCGTGACGAAAAGACACAGTAGCGGACGGCCATCCATATCAGCGCGTGATGTTGAAAGGTACGTGTAGCCTTCTTATGGTTGCAAGCTCGAGAAAACCTGTATGAAGGCAACTAGGCATCGTCCGATCTACGGTACGGACGATGCCTAGTTGCCTGCTCCTACTCCAAGTTATCCAACAGCTTAACGGGACGATTACGCATCAAGATACGAGTTGGATTGCCGTGTGCTACAGACAGTTGGCAATGACCATGGGTATCCGACGAACTTATTAGTAGAAATGACCCGCATGTGAGGTCCAGAACTACCTAATGATGTCACTGAACATGAAAGAGAGGGAGAGAGAGTCAATATGAATGTCTGGTGTGCCATAACACACAGCGGAGTGATCCGACTCTTCTGTTTTTGTGGAGTGTACCATCGTTTACCTTGACATGCTGACAGTGTATGCAGTTCCACAAATTCAGGAACTGAATACAATGTCCATATTCCAGCAAGATGGAGCACTATCCCATTGGAGTGCAATTTTACCGAAATTTCTGGACATGACTTTTGCGAGAAGATTTATCAGAAGGGGTGGTCCATTATATGGCCTCCAAATTCGCAGTACTTAAACACCCATAGAGTGCCTCTTGCTGAGGAACAAAAAGGAGCTTACACCAATTACATCATTACAAGACTTAAAAGACTTATAATGATGTGATTGGTGTAAGACTGCATCGTCAATGCTAGAAAAGGCATAACGCCTCAAATGTTTGCAATCGCTTCATGAACATTTTAATTCAGGGTGAACATTATAAGAGCAACAAGCGCAGTTCAGGTTGAAATGCAATAAACTTTTTGATTGCTTGTTAAGTAGGTGAAAACTGCATTATCCAAATTTCCTTTTTTTACTCATGAAACATGTTTGAAATTTATTAGTCTTTTTCGGAATCCCTGTACTATTTTTTTATTTTGAAAAACCGACGGGAACTGAAAGAAGGGTTTAAGGAAGGTGCTGTGAACATGGGAAATGTTTTCACATGAACTGTTGCTTTGGATTTTATGTATCGAAGGAACGCCTCATGGAATGAAATCACAATCGTATGACAGGGAAACAGGAGAGATTTGTATCAAAATGCACATATCCTTCAATAATGATGTGTTATAGAGAAATACCTTTTGAGATTTCAATATTGCATCTAAAAATACATATAAAATTCCATGAGATTTCCACGTTGCGAAATATGTGTTAAACAGTTTTACCTGTAGACGATGGATACGAAATTTCAACAACATCTCGGGTCAAAGAATTTGCATGAACCTTACCCTCTTTAAGTCAAATTGGTAACCCAGTTGTCTGTCTTACTCAGCACTTCTTTTTCTGCATCGTGATCAGTTTCCCAACAAAGTAGGTTCGCTACTGCAGATTCTCTTTCTCTAAGCTTTTTGTAGTGTGTGAACTTGATCTTTAACTTATTGGCTATTCCTTCTTAGGGCCGCTTTGGTGACGCAGTGGTCTGAGTTTATTCCTAGTTCTTTTTCTTCTGACCGTTTTTCCAAGTTTACCGGGACTGAAGTCCTATCTCAGACATGCACGTTGTGCTTATCTAAGGGCACTGGCCGTCCCCTATCTCTGGCACCAGTGGTCCTAACTTAGAGACGGTCTATAGCTCTTAGAGTTACTCACAATGGCCATTAAACCCTGAAATGGAAAAATCTTCTTTAGACAGTCTTTTAGCTTCATGTCCAGAACATATCACATGCATTCCTTTTCCGTTCTCCAACATGATTATAACAATATAACCTTGTTCCTTCCGCCTTCTTTGAAATCTCTTTCACTTTAACTGTTGCCTTTATCGTCTCGTTTCTAATTCTCTCCTTTCTGGTGACAACACATATCCACCTCGAAATCTTCATTTCAGTAACACTTAAACTTGCTCTCCAAAAACCTTGCCATTTACAAAGTTTCACCTCTGTACATCATTGCTATGCTTACAAAGCCTTAAAACCCCGAACTGTATGCCTTATAGGCATACAATTCGTAAATTTATGTCTTTGCATCACACAATACATGGGAAATATTTTCACATAATTTTATGCCTTCGCATCACACAATACACCTGTTAATTTTATGCCTTCGCATCACACAATACACCTGATAATTTTATGCCTTCGCATCACACAATACACCTTATATTTTCCACCAATTATTCCTTCGTTCTTGCACTTGGCTCTTTACTTCTCCGTTCAGATCTCCATCTTCCTCTAATATCTGTCGCGGGTTTTTGAATATTCTCACTCTTTTCTCCCTCTGTGCAAACTGACAATTCAACTCTGAGTCTCTTCTTCCACACTGCGGCACATGTACTCTGTTTTAGTTTCACTTATCTTCACCCCCTTGCTTTCTGACGCTCTTCACCAACTCTGGTACCAACACGTTACTAGCAGATACTTTAAATCTTGTAAGCTACATGGTGAGCCACCGCAGATCGGATTTTCTGCTCAACACAAACCACATATGCTCAATCGGATTGATGTCTGGAGAATCTGGAGACCAGGGAAAACCTGGAGATTTTCCTCATGTTCCGCGAACCATTCTCGAACAAACCGGGAAGTGGGGCATGGCTCATTATCTGCGGAAACAAGGTACTACTAGAAGGAAATACCGTTGCCATGAAAGGACGTACCTGGTCTGCAATGATGCTTTGGTAGGTGGTGGACGTCATAGTTTCCTGCTCATGAATGACTGGACACAGAATTTTCCAGCAGAACATTGCCCAAAATATTATAATTCCTCCACCGGCTTGTTTTCATCCCACGGTGTTTCCTGGTGCAAACATTTTCTCAGATAAACGGCGCTTACCTATCTTGTTGCCCACATGGTGAAAAAAGGAACGAAATTCATTGAACCGAGCGACATTCTTACAATCATTCAAGGTCCAGTTTTGATGCTCGCTTGCCCATTATGGGCAAGCGAGCATCAAAACTGTTGGCTCGTACCATACATCACAACATTCGCTGACCTCTAGCATCGATTAGCCGTGGTAGGCCCACATTTAGCCGGCGGTTCGTGGCCTTTCCCTCCTGGAACCACTTATTGAGGGTATTAACCGCGGCTGATCGTGAGCACCCCATAAGCCTTGCCGTCTCGGAAATGCTCTGACGCAGTAGTCTGACCATTACGATTTGGCCTTCGTGAAACTCGCTTAAGTCCGCTGCCTTCCCACCAGAAATATAAGAATAAAACTGATTAACAGAGCTCAGTACCAGGTGTTTGACACTCGCCGCTGTACACCCTCAGTTGCCTCGATTTGCGTAAAGACGCGCTGGTCGTAATACTTTGGCTTGTCGGTATATTACCCACATCATCTGCTAACAACGTGTTCTACGGTGCAACTTGGTTCTCACCTGCTGGTACCACGGATAACGCAATATTAAACAAGTTAGTAAAATCATGCAATGCATTGATTATGATACGCTTTCCAATATACTAGAAATCATTACTCAAGCTATTACCCAAGTTATGAGGAAAATGGCTGTGGAATAAATCTCTCCCCTGTGCCCTGACCTTTGATCCATTTGGATGATATTCAACAGAACTGGTTCAGTACATCTCCGAAATAACATGATAAAGTTTTGTCCCAATCGAAGCAATTTTACGTACGTTATGATGCATAAGCGCTATGGAATAGATCCCGCTCCTGTGTCCTAACCTTTCACCCCATTTTGTCCATTTTCAATAGGATTCGTCTCCAGGAAGGTCCCTACAACATACCAACATTTCATCCAAATCGAAACATTTTTACATAAGTTATGACTCATAATAGCGATGGACGTGATTCCGCTCCTATGTCCTGACCATCGATTAAAATAAAATTTGAACATCGATTAAAATAACTTTATTTCGATTAAAATAACCCCCATTTCGCCAATTTTCAATAGGGTTTGTCCCCAATTGGTCTCCTACCACATACTAAAATTTAAATGAAATCGAACCTTTTTTACGTTAGTTATGACGCATAAGAACAGTGGAATATATCCCACTCTTATGTCCTGACCTTTCGTTCACTTTCAATAGGGTTCCTTCCCAGGTGTTCCCCTACCACATACTAAAAGTTCATCGAAATCGAACGATTTTTACGCAAGTTATCGTGCGGACGAACATACGCACACAACGCGTGACGTAATGAGGCAGATGGGAATCGCGACCATCTGCTAGCAAAAGTGTGACGTCATAAAACTTTAATAGGATCCGCACATTTGTTTGACTGCTGACGTCATGAAAATACAGGTCACGCCATCTTTTTTCTGGACAATTAATGAGCTCACAAGGATGAAAATTTGAACATCGAATAAAATAGCTTCATTTTATAACTTGCAATACTTAATATTTTCTAAAACATAACCATAATTATGCAATCCAACATTTTTTTATCTGCTGACGTCATGAAAATACAGGTCGCGCCATCTTTTTTCTGGAGAATTTATGCATTCACAAGAATGCAAATTTGAACATCGATTAAAATAGCTTCATTTTATAACTTGGAATACTTGATATTTTCTAAAACATAACCATAATTATGCAATCCAACATTTGTTTGTCTACTGACGTCATCAAAGTACAGGTCGCGCCATACTTTTTCTGCGTTTAACACCCCCAAAGGAAAAGTTATTGATTTTTAATGTAATTATGGTTATGTTTTAGAAAATATTAAGTATTCCAAGTTGTAATAAAGTTATTTTAATCGATGTTCAAATTTTCCTCCTTGGGAACGCATTAATTGTGAAGGAAATGTGTACAAAAGTGTTTCCATTGGAAGTATAGTAGGCTAAATTACTTGCCGTCCACCTTAATAATATGGGATAAGAGCTATGGAATGGATCGCATTCCTATGTCCTGACGTTTGACCCCATTTCGTCCACATTCAATAGGGTTCGTCCCCAGGTGGTCCCCTACCACATACTGAAATTTCATCGAAATCGAACCATTTTAACGCACGTTATGACGCATAAGGGCAATGGAATGCATCCCGCTCCTATGTCCTAACCTTTGACCCCACTTCACCGATTTTGAATAAGATTCGTCTCCAGGTGGTCCCCTACCACATACTAAAATTTAAGTGAAATCGAACCATATTTACGCAAGTTATGACGCATAAGGGCAAAGGAATGATCCAGCTCCTACGTCGTGACCTTTGACCCCATCTGTCCCATTTTCAATAGGGTTCATCCCCAGGTAGTCCCCTACCACATTGTAAACTTTCATTGAAATCGAACCATATTTACGCAAGTTATGACGCATAAGGGCAATGGAAGGATACCGCTCCTACGTCGTGACCTTTGACCCCATTTGTCCCATTTTCAATAGGGTTCGTCCCATGGTGGTCCCCTACCCCATACTAAAATTTTATCGAAATCGAACCAATTTTACGCCCGTTATCGTGCGGAAGGACGGACAAAGCTGAAGCATATACGCTTCTTCAACCTACGGTTGGAAAGCGTTAATAAAAACGGACTCAACGACGAGTCTTTGGGGTGTTCCAACACTCACATTATTTTGTTTTTACTTTATGCTATTTCTGATACGTGTGCTGAAATCACTGTGCATTTACGCTCTTAATTGTGTAATTGTGTTAATTAAATTTTTCTTACTTCCCACCTGTGAACATGTGGGCCACCTTTCATAACTTCCACTTACTCAAAAGTGTGTTGAGCCGCCTTTCATGCTTTCCATCTATTTTAATAACGTGTTGGGCCAATTTTAGCAGCGACGAACGCTTGCACTTTTCGTGGGCGTTAATCCACTAAACCGTGGAAGGCGACGTCTACTCCATTTCTTTCAAGCGCGTGGAAACAACTCACCAAAAACCGTGACCGTCAGAACTGTGATGATGTCACGATGATTTGAATGTTTACGCTCCATTCGTCCTGATGAAGCCGAGCCAGAAGCTCTGCGAAACTATAGTCGATGCTAATAAAGCTTTTAATTGTGAATAAAGGTTGATAATTTATTCTTAAACAAAATGACGTCCAGAGGTTCGGCGACGCAGCAAGGCAGCAGCGTGGATTCGATGAGATTCTAGTCAGATTGTGGAAATCAGTGGAGCACATGTAATATCTGGATATGATGGAGCACATGTAATATCAGTGGAGCACATGTAATATCTCGAAGCATTCCTGCACAATGAAAGCTCTCTCTTGAAAGAGTTTAGTGTCCATCCGGTCGCATGTAGGGCAACACTTGATCCGAAACTATTCCAAGGAAGGATCTAGGGGTGAGGGTGTATTCAGCGGGAATGAAAGGACACAGTAATATGTATTAAAATATTCCTGATACCATGATATCAACACCGCTCTTTTGCTTCCATCCAATCGGAAAATTTGATCGCAGCTGTTCATGCAGACGGTATTCAATGCTCACCCATACACCAACGTACTGGAGCTACAACGTGGACTCTTGAACCCTCGAGTCTTTCCTAGTCATTCAATATCAAGCCATGGTGATTCCGTGATAATTGCAAGCGCAGCTGTTGACAACGGTCGGTCAACATAAGCACAGGAACTGGCCGCCGACTCCCTAGGTCCATCCTCAAGAGCGTCGGCTTGACTCAAACGTTGTTTTCTGAGTCCTGGTTGAAATATACAGTTAACTGAGGGTTTATTAGCAGGAACAGCATGTACCGACTGGAGTTCACCTCGACTGTCATTCAGATGTGGTTTGGTCTTTCCTGCCCGTTGGGCAGATGCATACCTCTTATGAGTATTATCACCATAATTCAGTGCAGCGATACTCGAACAGTCAGCAATACCTGTTGACTGTTCGAGAATCAACGGTGCACTCTGTCCATGCGAAAGTTCACTTGAAATTTTATAAATGTACAAAAATGCTGTCTTAATTAAGGGACAGTTTCAAATGAATCCAGTGGATATTTGAACTTCACGTTGAGACTGAACTACGGAAAAATACAATATGCATTCAGATGCATGTACTGATATTTGCAAACAATTGTCCATATTTCAATTACGTGTTACAGACCTTTACAGAGATTAGATTTTTATTAATTTCTGTGTATAGAACGATAAAGGTCATCCGTACCTAGTGGTGGAGGAATCAGTGTAACAGTCCACGGCAAGACTTCTTCTGTAGGTACTATGGGCAGTACGATTGCTAGGAAAGAAAATGAAAATTCATCAGCTCCCAAAATTAATTTAGTGAACTCAACTCTTATCTGCAGCAATTATAATTCAGAATATCTTTTAAATTGAAACACTGTGTGCAACTTCCAATATTTATACATTCAACAAAATTTCTTTTGTACTTTTTGTTATTGCAGCTATGACAACAATGCTAACATTCCTCTGTTATAAGCAAAGCATCTGAAGCTACATGTACTTAATGCAAACATAAATTGCATTATTAGGATGAATACCCCCTTCACACAATTTTAATGATCTTAAAATATGAAATATATATACAATTAAAATACTCTAAAACACACCAGCACTTTCAGAGCGACAGTCGCCCCATCATCAGGTGTGATCGTATCTCCCAAACCGTTCAGTATAAATATCTGTAGGGAGCCATAACTGCAATCTACGTAACAGAATCTTGCGTCCCGGCGGTTAAACCACGATCAGAGCGACACCACATCACAAATCGAAAACATGATTATAACTGCAATATTAAGTATTAAAGTCTAAAAAAGGAAGATAGTTCTGTGGATTGTCCAACACTTGTAGACTAAAGATGTCTCCAAATATCAAGTAGATCCCAAGGGCAATTATCATTAGAGCAACTTCCTTTGAACGCGGAAATGAACAAACTCTCAGTCACCAGTAGCTTGTGTGACGAGGCTGGGGTTATCAAAATTTTGGCATTATCCCAATCAGGGATTAAATCTTCTGAATCAATGCACGTGGTAAGGGCTGTGCAGATATGGTTTGCTTTTAAACAATATTTATGTTCCTGCAGTCTGAGGCACAGTTTCCGACGACTGGAGCCTATATAATAGTTAATACTCTCATGTGAGTCATTGTCCAATAGTGGGAAGCAATAAACACCTCACCTCTGTGAATCATCAAATCCTGGGTGGTCTTTCCTCAAAACAGATGATAGGTTGTTAACTCCCACGCCAAAATGTAGCCGGTATCTACAGCAAATTTTAGACATTTAGGTAGTAAAACCAAGTAGGAAATCCATTTTTCCAACAAACGCTTTAATAATATGTGGATCACCGCCCAAAGTTGAGAGAGGTCGACGAGATGCATAAACTCGACAAAAAAGTTTACAAACAATCTGTCGTAGAAAGCCGAACGAGTGGACTAAATCAAAAATGTAATTGATTTCCTGATTAAAGAAAAACCTAGTGGAATAATGTGTAAATGCTGAATGAAACAAAAAGTAAAGCGCAGAAACTTTATGTTGCATAGGATGAAAGGAGGCAAATGGGATTAAGGGACCCGGGGCAGAAATCTTACGATAGACCGAAAAAGATAAGTGATTTCAAATTGGGTGCCGGTGAATACAAAAATCTAGAAAAGGGATTTCACAGTTAGACTCAAGTGGTACCGTGAGCTTGATAGTGGGACACTTTGAAGAAAGTACGTCGGCGAAACAAAATAAATCATCTTGGGAGTGAGGCCACGCTACCAAGATATTGTCAACGTACATTAAAAATAAAAGCGGGGGAAGGGGAAATTCACTAATAACTTTGTTTTCAAGATCCTGCATCAGGATCTCAGCGAGAACTGCTGAAAGAGGGGAACCCATACGGGAACCCATAGGGGAACCCATAGGGGAACCTTCAAGTTGCTGATAAATGCAGCTTTGGAATTTAAAAAAACGAATGTTGCTTAACAAATCGCAAAGCATTCATAATAGCCGAAATTATTTCAAGGGGGTAGGGGGATACGGGTATCAGCAAGTTTAGCCTGGATAATTAGATGTGCAAACTCTATGTGTACATTAGGGTACAATGCTACAACACCTAAAGACGCCATATATATTTTATTTTTTATTTTGGAACATAATGTGGAATTTCTTATCAAAGTGCACATTGGTAAATTAAGAAATCTAGTAGATTATGTGGTTAACAGTCGGGATGGAGATTTGTTTGCTAGTCCACCAACTTCTTACATTAACCTCAGTAGTCGCTTATTAAATCCTGTGCAAGCCCATGCCCTTCAGCAAGGTTCCAACTTCGCTTTCCCGGTTCTGAAAGGTAATGCTTTTCTATTATCCCTCAAGTTGAATCAATTGCTAAATGGCTTCTTGAAACCGACCATGAGTTCATCCGTGTTAAGTTGGCACGTTATCGTGGCAGCTCAAACCTTCCTATCTCTCTCCCTCCTAGTGTACGTTCTGATTTTGCTGAGTAAAGGCGACAACTTGCTCTGCTTAGGAGAGACCCGCTGACCTCTATTGTGTTGTCTGATAAATCTTCGCAGTTGGTTATTGTAAACAGCAGTTTTTATTTTCAAGGTATGAATGAAGTAATTGATACCATCTTGCACAAAGAGTTACGTGCCGATCCAACGAAGTCCACTGTTTCTGCTCTAGGTGAGTTAAAAAAAGCTCATGAATTTCCTGAGGGCTTTGCGTCTGCGTTTACACCCCCTCCGGTTACCGTGTGCTTGATATGTTTGGTCGCATTAAATTGCATAAGGAACGGGTACCCGTTTCGTCAGCTGGTATCGGGCTATGTTAGCCCCACCGGACCTTTAGAAAAAGCCTTGGCCAATTATCTAGCCAAATTTACCGGGAGTTCACTTTACTCAATTAAGAGTCCCATTGAGGCTTTAGATGGGCGTAGGGTACTTCAGCCACACCCAGGGCCTCTCATTTTGGCGTCTTTAGATGTTGTAGCATTGTACCCTAATGTAACCATAGAGGCTACACATCAAATTATCGAGGCTACACATCAAATTATCGAGGCTAAACTTGCTGATACCCGCGTCCCCCCCCACCTTGAAATTTCAGCTATTATGAATGCTTTGCAATTTGTTAAGCAACATTCGTTTTTTTAAATTCCAAAGCTGCATTTATCAGAAACTTGAAGGTTCCCATATGGGTTCCCCTCTTTCAGCAGTTCTCGCTGAGATCCCGATGCAGGATCTTGAAAACAAAGTTATTAGTGAATTTCACCTTCCGCCGCTTTTATTTTTAATGTACGTTGACAATATCTTGGTAGCGTGGCTTCACTTCCAAGATGATTTATTTTGTTTCGCCGACGTACTTTCTTCAAAGTGTCCCACTATCAAGCTCACGGTACAACTTGAGTCTAACTGTGAAATCCCTTTTCCAGATTTTTGTATTCACCGGCACCCAATTTGGAATCACTTATCTTTTTCGGTCTATCGTAAGCCTTCTGCTCCGGATACCTTAATCCCATTTGCCTCCTTTCATCCAATGCAACATAAAGTTGCTGCGCTTTACTCTTTGTTTCATAGAGCATTTACACATTCTTCCACTAGGTTTTTCTTTAATCGGGAAATCAATTACATTTTTGATTTAGCCCACTTGTTCGGCTATCCTCGACAGATTGTTTATAAACTTTTTCGTCGAGTTTATGCATCTGGTCGATCTCTCTCAACTTTAGGCGGTGATCCACATGTTATTAAAACGTTTGTTGGAAAAATGGATTTCCTCCTGGTTTTACTACCTTAATGTCTAAAATTTGCTGTAGATACCGGCTACATTTTGGCGTGGGAGTTAACAACCTATCATCTGTTCTGAGGAAAGACCACCCAGGAATTGATGATTCACAGAGGTGGGGTGTTTATTGCACCCCACTATTGGACAATGACTCACATGAGAGTATTAAATATTACATAGCCTCCACATGTCGGAAACTGTGCCTCAGACTGCAGGAAGATAAATATTGTTTAAAAGCAAGCCATATCTGTACAGCCCTTACCAATTGCATTGATTCAGATGATTTAATCCCTGATTGAGACAATGCCAAAATTTTGATAACCCCAGCCTCGTCACACATGCCACTGGTGACTGAGATTTTGTTCATTTTCGCGTTCAAAGGAAGCTGCTCTAATGATAATTGGCCTTGCGATCTACCTAATATTTGGAGACGTCTTTTGGCTACAAGTGTTGGACAATCCCCAGAAATGTCTCTTTTTTTAGACTTTAATACTTAATATTGCAGTTATAATCATGTTTTCGATTTGTGATGTTGTGTCGCTCTGATCGTGGTTTAACTGCCGGGACAGATGGCGTATGTATCGCAAGATTCTGTTACGTCGATTGCAGTTATGGCGCACTACAGATATTCATACTGAACGGTTTGGGAGATCCGATCACACCTGATGATGGGGCGACTGTCGCTCTGAAAGTGCTAGTGTGTTTTAGAGTATTTTAATTGTATATATATTTCATATTTTAAGATCATTAAAATTGTGTGAAGACGGTATTCATCCTAATGGTTCATGTGCACGAATGTTTTTCTGCTTTTAATAAATTGCATTGTTTTTCAAAAAGAATTCCTTAATTAATAAAGAGGAATTGCACACCAACTATACTCAAAATTGCATAACTATACAAGTGTTCCGAATTTCTTGGAGTAGAATAGAAATCAAAATTTCAAAGAATTATCGCCTCAACCAGATGGCTTTTTCAAGGAAGATAGACAGCAAACTACAAACTGAATAATAGAATATTTGAAAAATTTCAACGCGGTGACTTGATTAGACAATACATGAACAGATGCGAATGTAATAATTCATTCACAGAAACGAGAAGTCATGTTGGTTTGGCACGCAGTACCGTGGGATAAAACGCAGGATTATTTGACGAACTGGTTCTAAACTTGTGGCAATTCTAGGGAGACGCTATCATTGCAAGCCTCAATGTTGGCAATGATCTCTAAGGTTTCACGAACGGCAGAAGAATTACGAGTGGGGAAGGGAGCTAATTTCTTTATACCATCCCAGATAGGATCAGCGGACATGAACTATGGACAGCGCAGTGATTGCGCTTCCCTCCCTTGTGTCTATTTTATTTTGCGTTGAACCTAATTCTAAACGAACGCTTTGGTCATTCCGATGTAGTTTCGCTTGGAGCCATCCGGATATTGTAGTGGGATGGCATACTCACCGACCTCGTTGAGAAGAGAGGCTTGTCAATATTTCTACTAAGCATGCATAAATGCCTAAGACCTTATGCGGACTCAGAAGTTCATCCTCCTCAGCGCGTTCTTGAGTTGATGTGAAACATTTGGTATGTACGGATTAGAGCCCAGGTAGCTTAATTGCGGCACAGAAGGATTAATACGGCTGGATCTGGATACTTTTTTTGTACAGTTTCGTATCTGGTTCAAAGTGTATCCTGCCTCAGTAGCCAATTAGATTATGTTCTTTAGTTCGCATTGCCTAGGGTGAACATCCGAGGAGTCGGCGAAGCTCTTTTAATTCGAGAACGGAAGAAAGCTGTCTTCTAAGAATCAGGGCAGAATGAACTGCAAAGCATCAGGTTGGGGACGGATGTGGGTTTATAATAAGCTTCTTTTTGAAGGCACTTGTATGGCAATTTGTTCTCTAGGACATTCAGATAAGATAAGGTAGCATTGCGTTCAAGCTGCATAGTGAAATTGATCTTGGGGTGCCTATAATTGACTTTATCAAGGAAAAGCGAGAGAGTCTCCTTTTCCGGAGGCCATGTGAAAAATAGGCCGTCCGCATATCGCAGCCATAATGTTGGCTTTGGGGTGATGTAGGTGAATACACACAGTCGAGTCACATTATTGTGACCACCTCTTACTTTCGACGTCAACAGCGCGTAGCAAATGAAAGAAGGCAAGTGTCGTCAGCTGGCTTGGAGGGCACATAGGGTGTGCTGTAGGCATTCTAAGAACATATCATTCGTTACTGTCATGGATTAAAGGAGCGATTTATTTGAGGGCTGATCGACATGCTACAGTGGAGCAACTCATTGGCCGAATGAACCAGGGTGCTACAGGAAGTGTGTCTAAAATGACAGTTCAGCGAACCCTGCTGCGTATGGGGCGCCGATGCAGACGGATGGTCACTGCACCTATGCTAACGAAAGTGCATCGGAAGAAAAGGCTTATATTTACACAGCGGTATCGTAAGTGGACCTCCGTCGATTGGCAAAGGATAGCCTTCTCCGACGAGTCACGTTTTATGTTTCATTGAACGGATGGACGTTGGCGTATAAGGCGAGAAACATAGGAAAACAAACACTCTTCGACCATTGCTGGAAGAACACAAGCTGGTGGGGGCAGCTTTACGGTCTGGGGAATGCTTTCGAGGCATTCCCTGTGTCCACTCATACCTGTGGAAGACACTATGGACCGAATTCGTTATGAATCCATCCTTGCAGATCACGTACACCCATACACGCTGATTGTCTTCCGTGGGGTCGATTTGATCTTCCAGTACGAAAATGCGACGTGTCACACAGCTGGAAATATCCGAGATTGGTTGGAAGAGCACGATGAAGGCTTCAAAGTACTTCCCTGGCCCCTAATTCCCCAGACGTAATCCCAATTGAGCATCTGTGGCACCGCCTTGATCGTGTTGTTCGCTCTATGGATCCTCCACCACGCACGCTCTAGCACCTGTCAGATGCACTGCAGTCAGCATGGCTCCACATACCTGTGATCACCTTCCAGCACCTTATTGAGTCACTCCAAGCCCGTCTAGTTGCTGTCCACGCTGCACACGGCGGTTATCCTGGATATTAGCTATTGTTCACAATAATGTGACACGACCGTGTATATTGCTCAAATGGAAACTGGAGCAATATACAGTATGTTCGTCCCTAGAAAATGGAGTAGCTGGAATTTGAGACCAAGTCCATTACTACGAAGATGTTGAAGCAAGACCTCTGCGAATAAAGTGATGAATGTTTTAGATATTGCATCTTTCAACGCTCCGATGGCTTTCAGTACTGGTACCTATGGGTAAAGAGAAACCACATCGAAACTGCTGATGATAATGTAGCGTTGTTGATCAGTGAGCTGCTTGGATTTCGTGCTAAGATCTAGAGTGGAAATTATTATAAAGTCCGCTTCGGGTAGATGATTAATCAGGAATTTGGATAATGCTTTCTCTAAATGGTACGTCGGTGCGGACTTCCTGGACACAATCGGTCTTAGTGGATTGCCGAACTTGTGGTGTTTAAGTCTTACGAATAGTTTTGGGATCTGAGGGCAAGACGGTAATTTTGCTGCTTTCTTGAGATTGTCCGGAATAGCGGTTAGTCTTGTAGCTATTCGTACCTGTCAATCCAAGAATTTAGAGGGGTCGTTCGTAAGATTGTAGATCCAGAATCGGATATAAAGTCTTCTAGTTTCTTATTGTAGTCCGCTGCGTCCATAATCGCTATCTTGCAGGATTTATTCGTTAGCGTCAACATTATGAATCTGTCATTTCTAAGGTTCAAAACCGTCCTTGGAACGTTGAACTTATTAAGCTTTGGATTGTACCACGATTTCAACCTAGAGCAACACAATTGGCGCAGTTCGTCTTTCTCGTCTTCCGGAATTCGCGATATTATGTTCTCAAACTCAGAAACGACGCTTTTTGGGTTCGGCTTTGATCGGAAACAGAACTTTGTTTCGAGTTCCAAAACTTTAATTGTTCTCGGAAGAGCATTCGGTTAGAAACATTGACGATGGGAATGGTGAAGTCTTTAGGTTTAGAGGCCTGGGAAGACCCAGTAATCCATTTTCTTGCTGTGTCTGGAGGTAAGGGATGATTGGAGTCGTTCGAAAAACATGTCCACCCGGAGGGTAATGTTGGTGAAGGTAACAGGATATCAAAGCCTATATGCATCTTCCCATATAGGTCATAACACTTGGTTTTCAATGACATAACGTCGTTTCTTCTCAGGTTCACTATCCTTGACAGGGTCTGGCGAAGAAATTTGTCCTTTTCTTCTCGAACCATGATCTTTTTACTTCTGTCTTAAAATTACGGAAGCTACACTCAAAGCTTCATGGATACAATTTGCCACTTTAATAACGTGTCTTCAATTTTTTTCGATTACTAACGAAAATTGGCAACTGGTGTCAGATATAAATTTACTTTTAGAAATTAAAAGGCCTGAGTGATTAAATGTGTCTCACAGGCGAATATGGATTCTTGTTCTGCTATTCAACGTCTGAGCTGAACGTTTCCATTTTTTAGAGAGACCAAAAGATAAAACATGATAATTTCAATGCTTTTCACGCCCTTTAATATTTCTAACAATGTAACTGTATTCACGTTTAAATTAACAAACGTTCTAAAGAATAAATAGTATCTATAAATCTGCGAAACATATATTTTTTGTGAGATTTCAATTTTTGTTGTTAGCATATTGCTACAATGGCGATGATTTTCTATGAAGTTTAGTCTCTGATTTCCAGTGAAAGTCATCATTCTTTTGTTATACAATACGTTGTGGTTTTAGGCACTGCTGATGGAACATAGATGTGATGTAACCAGAAGTAGCATTTAGCCACCGTGTATATGTAAATATGTGACCTACGAAAATCAAAAAAGAAGGGAAAAACACAAAGGAAACCTACTTCTCCAGACAGTTACTTTACGTGTTCCAAATTGCAAAAAAGGCGGGTTTTTTTAGACTTTGAGGATTAACAAAAGTAAAATGAATCAAATATTTGCCTTCAATGACACTGATTTCTGCCACAAACGGAAAACACACATACATTGCAGTAAATAAAAAAGTCCGTTTACTACCATCAACATCAAATTTCAGGAATCATCAAGATTTGTAATATAAACAAAACATGCCGGGTGGTTAAAAAGTCCATTTCAGTGCCAAAACTTTATAAGTTAATTCCTCAAAAGCACTAAGTTATAAGCTGCATATATTAATCATCTGTTAATTGTTTTCATCCCTCTCGATATTGAAAATTGTGTTGAAGAGGAGTATTGCTACAATATTAACCTTTTCGGATAATAATGCCTTGTTAGTGAATCATTTCTATGTAAACGGAGAATCGGCAAAAGAAGCTTTGCGAAAGTGCTGAACAGAGAAAAGGCTAGAGAAGGGCCAAAGGCACCTGTGCTGGTTTGCAGCGTCGGGTGAGAGGATTTGAGGAAACTGGAAGTTTTTTAGATCGCCCTCGACGTGGATGAACAGGGTTATTAAAGGTGTCCCGTTCGAATGCTGTGGTATCCCGAAAGGACGAACAAGCATCTCCAACGACAAGTGAAACAAACAGTGTTCGTGAAGCAGCAAAATGTTTCAGCATACCGAGAGCATCGGTAAATTGTATCCTTCACGGTGTGTTAAATGTGTACCCATACCGACTGCAGACATGACACCAGCTGTTACCGGGGTAAACCACATAGCGAGAGTAATTTGCCAGATGGGCACTGGCAAATATCACTGAGGATCCCCAGTGGTTGAACAGAGAAAAGGCTAGAGTAAAAAGGGGCTATGGACGGACGAAGCTTATTTTTCGTTACATGGGCATAGAATAATTCACATGCGTACACAGAAGAACTAGTGCATTCACCACGAGTTACGATGTAGTGTGTATTCACTGCATCCAGCATTGTTGGTCATTTTTACTTTGACGAACCGTGGTCCAGAAACGGCTGGAAGACTTGCTCAGTAAATGCCAAACGCCACTTGAAACTGCTGCGAGAAAAAGTGATGTCACGTTTGAAAGAAAAGAATCTGCTACACACAGTCAAACTTAAGTAGGATGGTACACAAACTCACGTCCAACCTCCTCTAAATAACTTTCTTGTCAACTTATTTAGTGCAGAAACACTAATAAGCAGTCACTGAAGCAGCCCGTGGCCACTGCGGTCTTCAGTTCTCACACCCGTGGACTTTTGGCTGAAGGGTTATTTAAAATCCAGAGTGAAGTACCAGGCAATACCTTCCACACTGCCACAATTAAAGAAAGTCATTCGCCGAGAAGTCTGTTGCATTCACTCGGGCATCCTACATTTGGGGGTCACTGGATTTGTCACATTCTTAGCTACTGTAATACCTTTTGGTGGAGGACGTGTTGAACAGTTTCTGTTGTGATAGGGTCACCAAATTAATGCAACGTATGCCTTTTGTATTGATTTTCAGTGTATTTACAAACTTGTTTTTGCATTTATCGTTCTCTGTCGGTGACTATTTATACTAAAAGTTTTCCCGTTACCAAACACAATACCCCATCCTAGCTGATGTTTTTCGTGTAAACTGAATTTTAACACATGCACTTGTTCATTTGTTATAATTTTTTGAAATTTAAACGAACCTTTGAGCCGCCCAGTATGATATAAAATCATGCAGCTTATGTAGAATGAGAAGTGAAATATAACTAAAACCCTTATTTGCCATTGCTGATGATTTGAAACCATAGCGCGTCTCGAATTTATTTTTATTTACATTTTAGGAACAAAACTGTAACGCGCAACAAAAAAAACAGAAAAATAAAACATGTGTTCTGGTACTTTCGGTCAGTTATTTTTATAAACCAGAACACATCAGATAATGTTCGTGGCAGATCGATGGCCGTTTGGGAGAAATTCAGGATGATGGGCTAATCCCCCGCATTAGTGTACTTTTTCGATTAGAAAGACACAAAGAAAGTTTTTAAAGGACTCTTGTGAGGGACATGGTAGACCTACCATACTTTGGAAGGATAGTCCACCACGCAAACGATAAGGAAATGACAAATAGCGTATCAGAAAGAGATCTCGGATGAGTGAGGAATAAATGGAAAGATCAATGAGGTGATTAAAGAAATGAATAAGTATAGATTAGATGTGCTGTGTGTAAGTGAAACTAAAAATAAGGAAATTGGGATAGAAGAAGTGAAAAGAACCTTGATTGTGTTAGAGGCTGATGAATGTGTAACATTTAAGTAAAAAGATGAAGAACAACTTAATTCACTATAGCTGCATTAATGAAATAATTCTCTGAATTCGTTTGAAAGTGAAACTTCAGAGAATAGTTATTGCTGTAGTGTATGCTCCTTCTGATTCGGAACCTTCTGGTAAGAAGGAAGATTTCTTTAATGAGCTAAAAGCTGTTTTGAGCCAGTTTGGTGCTAAAGAGAAAGTTATAAGTCATAATAGCAAGGGATTTCAGTGCTTATGACTAAATAAATATGACTCTTTTGTTTAAGGTACTGAATATATACACTGGTGTGCAAAAATTAATGACGAGACGGTTTTTCGATGTAACGTCGTGCAGACGTGCTCCACATCGACTCAAATCTTACCATAGGATCCACAAGATGTAAGAATATGGGACAAGTGAGCTAAACCGTCCAAACAAGGAATCCAAAGGATACAAAGACACTTTATTGAGAAAATAGCTTCGAGCACAACTGGACAGAAGACAGAAACGTTCATGTGACAGGCGGTTGCCAAGAAAAATCCAGTCTTTAGTAGGGGATATGATCACCCCTGACTGCGTTGCAGGTTTTACAACGTCTGTCCATGCCGAGGACGAGGTTGTCAAGGAATTGTTGAGGCATCGCGGCCCATTCCTCTTGTAGGGCCAATCACAGCTGCAGAATCATTGCTGGCGGCTGGTGTCGTGCTGCCAAGCGTCTCCCGAGAAGGTCCCACACGTGTTCGATTGGATTTAGGTCTGGGGACCTTGCGGGCCAATCCATGCGTGGAATATCTTCACTCTCCAACAGCTCTGCGACAGCCACTGTACGATGAGGTGTAGCGTTGTCGTCCATGAAGAGAAACTCAGGAACCACAGCACCTCTAAACACAAGCACGTGAGGCAGGAGAACCTCGGTACAATAGCGGACACCAGTGACTGAACCTCTTTGGAAGATGTGAGATTAGTACGGCTACCAAGCATGACACAGCCCCAAACGAGAACTCCGCCCCTCCAAACCGGTCCCTTTTGATGATGTTGGAGGTGTGATTGCGTGTTCCCTGCTCTCTCCAGATGTGTATAGCTCCAGAATCTCTCGGCAGACTAAATCGGCTCTCATCCGTAAAAAACTCAAACCCATTGCTGATGTGTCCAGTTCTTGTGTTCCTGGCACCACAGAAACCGCCGTCTTCGATGAGCAGGCGTTAATGGCGCACACCGTACTGGTCGTCGTGCAAAAAGACCTCCTTTATGCAGCCTCCTGGCCACGGTAAAACGCGGTAACGGACGTCCAGTTGTCTGTTGCATGTGCCTTGCGATTTCTTCCGCTGTCTGCCGTCTGTCTCTTCTCGCCTGTCGGACATACCGGTCGTCCGCCACCGTGGTTGCTCGTGGACGACCACTGCTAAACTCTCGGACAGCTGTTCCTGTCGTTTGAAATGCTCTCCAAGCTCGTGAAACGATGCTGTGAGCGATCTCGAACTCCTCGGCCACACTAGTCACATTTCGACCTTCTTCTAACTTTCCAATGAGGCGACATCGGGTAAAGTCATCCAGGTGTCGTCTACTGGATTGCCTGTTGGCCATATCACACGGTGGCAGCAACTCGACGTCGTTCAAACCGATGTACACCGTGCAATAGCTTTCACCGAATTGCTGAACGTACACCGCCCGTGTGCTTTATACCGCTCCGACACCCCCCCCTACGTCATGCTGCATATATGCGCATGCCCTACCGTACCGGACTCTAGTCTATCTCCTGAGTGGGTTTTTTCGGTCCGTTGTGCCTGCTCGTTCCGCTGTTATGCTAATTTCTCCTGTTCGTTCTTAATTTTTGCACACCACTGTAAAATGGAATCTAGTTAATAGTGTGAAAGCGGTGTACGCTGGCAGTATGACATGTTTACTTGTGAATGGTGTTGTATCAAAATGATTTTCTATTGGTACCGGTGTCAGACAAGTTTGTGTAATATCATCATGGCTGTTTGATGTATATATGGATGGTGCATGGATGATGCTAAAATGGAAAATAATGGATTATGTCTGGGTAATATCCTTGTGTGCAGATTGTTGTACGCTGATGACACCATCCTGTTGGCATAGAGCGAAGGTGAGTTGCAAGCTATGTTGTCCCGGTTGTACGAAGTTTGTAAGAAATTCGAACAGAGTATAAATAAGGTATTATGGTGTTTGAGCGAGGAACCGTTTGTACTGAATGCAAGATAAGTCTAAATGGAACAGTGATTGACCAGGTGAACGATTTGGGGTGTTTAGAAAGCATGTTTGATAGGGAGAACAAACTAGATGGTGAAACTAGTAGGAGAGTGAATTCTTTATTGAAAGTCATAGCAGCCTTTGCAGGATTTCACAGGAAAGATGAGTTCTCAAGTGAGTCCCGAATGGCTGTGTATGAAAGAGCAATTTTTCCTACTCTACTGCAGAAGAGAGATAGAAGTCGTTTTTGTGCGGAAGAGTTGCCATACTTACGGAGGGGAGATGAGAAGACACTCATTGATTATGTGAGGAATTAAGATGTGTTGTAGTTGTGTAATGTGAGGCAAAATGTTGTCAATAAGGTAATATTCTTCGGATATTTGGCCATGTTTAAAGAATGAATAATGAGACGCTTACTAAAAAAGATTTTTCCAGTCCATGTGGCAGGAAAGGAAAGTAGAGGAAGGCCGAAGAAATCATGAGAGGACCAGATTCAGGAATGTCTGCTTGAGAAAATGATATTGGTATGAAGTTTTTTTTTTAGTTGGAGGTTTAACGACCACCGTGAGCAACTCAATGGGCTATAGGCAGTCGCCCGTCCCTAATTTAGGGTCACTGGTTCCAGGGAAGGGAGAGAGCCAGTGGCGTAAGACAAACACAACATCCATGCCTCACCGGGATTCGAACCCGAACCCCGTTCGGACGAATGATCAGAGGCCATCGCTTAGACCACTGCGCCACCGGGGCGGCTAATGGTATGAAGTACAGGTCTTGTGTAAGTCGTGTGATGGATGTCAATGGAGCTCGAGCTGTGCCAAGAAATCTGTAAATGTAGACGTTTGATACGCAACAATAAGTAGAGAGGGTGAGTCGAACGTTTTGCAATATTTGCCTAAACGCATGTGCTGCAACGGGTATGTCACGTGTTTAAATTAGTTCAAGTCACGCACTGTAGTCAGTCGAAAGGGATATAAAATGGTAGTCGTTTCTGTGAACAGCATTGCATGTCGTCGTTCTGCCTGTAGTTGAGACGCCTAAAAGATGAACAGCCACAACCAGCTAATTAGGGAACTTTTGCTTTACGAGTTTGAATTCGGCCATAACGCTGCTCAAGCAACACGAGATATTTTGCATGTGAAAGGGGAAGGTTCCGCGGACCACAGCACTGTAACCAGGTGGTTCAAGAAATCCCGCTCAGATGGCAGAAACCTCAACGATCAGCCAAGGTCAGGTAGGCTGCAAAACGTGGATTCGGAGGCCATGCGCCAGGCCGTAGAGGCAAATGCGACAACCAGCACTCGGAAATTATCAAGCGAGCTGGTCATATCACAGACTACCGTTAGTGTTCTCCTTCAAGACTTCGGTTAGATATACAAAAGCTGCTGCATTGTCCCTCACGAACTGACGCCAGCTTAAGCAAACCGCAGAGTGAAAGTGTGCACGAAACTCCTAGAAAACGCGCACAATGTACGTTTCATCAAGATAATTGTTACGTGCGATACAAAGTGGGTCTATTTCCGTAATCCTAACACACAACGGCAGTGGTTGAGCCCAGGACAGCTTCCTGAACCTGTTGCCAAACTTGGGCGCTTCGAGCACAATGTGATGATCTGCGTCTGGTGGAATTTCCAGGAATTTTCAATTCTGGAACAATTCGTTATAATCCATAACGAATTTGTTCCAGACGGTCGGACGATCAACGCCAACCTCTACTCTGAACAGCTGGAGATGATGTATGCCGTTTTGGAGGAGAAGTACTCGGTACTGGGGCATTGAAAGCGCGCTGTCCTACAGCAGGACAACGCTCGGCTTCATACCGTGCGAACGACCCGTTCAAAACTCTAGGAACTGGACGGCATCGAACTGATGCCATACCCAGCATATAGTCCGGACATTGTCCTGTCGGATTATTACTTCTTCCGGTCCATAGCCAACTTCTTTCTCTGTCGGCATTTCAACAACCAGGAGTAGGTGGCAGCTGTGAGGAAGGAGTTCTTCGCCTCGAAGGACAAGAACTGGTACCGCCGCGAAATCGAAGAATTGGAAGACAGATGTCTAAAGACGGTGCAACATGATGGCCTATACTTTGAATGCTAGGCAGCTTTCGTCATAAAAGTACGCATGAAGACATAAAGTGATCCAAATATTGCAAAACGTTTGACTCACCTTCTGTAAATACAGTGAAACTTCCATTACGGGACACTTCTCAATAGCGGATATCTCTCTATAACGGATAATTTTGTATTCCCCTGCAGAAATGCATGGCTTCTTATGGGGCATTCACTTCTTAATAGCGAACATTCTAAATAACGGATGCGGACACACTTAAAGTACAATATAACGTACAATTTGCTTTCGATTCTAAGAATTCCTAGGGCTGTGGTTCGCCCAAACTCGCAAAATCTTTCCATTTTGTTATTTTACCCTTCCTCATTCTGTATCTTAGCCGTATTGTTTCCCTGGTCTATAGTAAAATTTAAAGCGCTAAGTGCTATGTACTCCGGGTAAGCCACCGAAATTGCTGGAAAAAGGATTAGGGTTCGTGCTCCCCAGACTGTCCAACTCTCTCTTTGCATACGTACATCTGACCAGGAGAAACAGCTCTTCAGGTACTCCCAATGGGGTGAAATCTCAGAAACGGGGAGCAGCACCCAAGACCGGCTAATGCGGGAACAGTAATCGGATTGAAACACATGCAAACACAATTCAGGTGTGGGTGGGAGGGATTCACCTTTTGTTGTTGGTAAGATCAAGGTCAGTGCACAGGGATCAATTTCAAGTCCAGATTACTATAAATTACATTTGTTTGCAACAATCATGTAGATTTTTCTCATCAAGCGAGCTGTGAAGCAAAGATTTCTCAAACATCGATTTTAAAATGTCGCACATACGTAAGCGCTTGACTGTAAAAGAAAAATTTGAAATAGTGAAGCTGTTTAAAAAGGAAAAATTAAGTGTGCCCGTTTTAGAAGATAAACTGGGCACTTGAAAAACGCAAATGAGATATAACGCAACTGTGTTTTTCGTGCAGAGATATTGGTTCTAGGTTATGTCTAAACCATTAGATAAGAACGCGATGCAATAGTTCCTAATTAAATTCTTACAGCCAGACGAAACATAAGACAGAACTCAACTTACGGTAATTCTTTCTTTATTCCTCTACTATTTCAATAGAACAACATCGCACTTCGAAATATAACGTAATTCACATCCTCCACATATCCACACCAGCGACTGTTATCTCGTCATTTTATCTATCGTTCTTATCTCATACATTCATACGTCACGTTCACTCTGACCTTAAAATGTTGCCAACCTCACTCTCGTTTGAGGGAAAAGATATAACGTTAAGTTTGGAAGTATAAGCAGAACAAACAAAATTTACATAGGAAAAGGAACTAAAAATGAAATTTAATTTAGAATATACGTCACAGAGTGTAATCTTGAAGTCTTGGCAAGATTGTAATCGCAACCAGAAAATTACGAGTGCTTTTTCTAAAACTGATGGTTTAGCTGCGGGTATGAATGGTTTTGCCGCGCTAGAGCCAACAGCACTCTTTTATCAGGGAATTTAGTTCGTCAAAAGGCTTCAGAAATCGCAAATGATATAGGACTGACAGAATTCAAAGCTTCAGGCGGTTGGCTAGGTATTTAGAAGACAATATTTCACAAGAATGCAATAGACAAACAACAATATTTGATTATTTTGCTTCTTAGGTTTTGAAGGATACCGTGTTTTTAAACAAAGGTTAGTACAAGTTTGTTCTATAAATTGCATTTACATAGTTATATCTACTTATCTTTTAAACTGCCTTTACGTTATAAACGAAGTATACTGTCATAAAGCATGATTTTCCCAATAGCGGACACTTCTAAATAACGGTCAGTTTTTCTTTCCCCTTTGATGTCCGCTATTCGGATGTTTTACTGTAATCAATTAAACATTTATCTGGTTGATTGTCTTTTTTTTGTGGAGCTAACTTTTGAATCTCAGAGAAATATGTATGTATCAATATTTATGTATGTATGTGTGTATGTATGTATGTATGCATGTATGTATGTATGTATGTATGCATGTATGTATGTATGTATGTATGTATGTATGTCAGGATAATGGTAGCCTCGCTTTCCGACTCGAATTCATACATTTGGAAAGTTAAAGAAAATCACTACACATTCCTTATTTTCCTTTCTGAAACTTTCAAAGTAAAACAAGCAAAGCATTCAAGGAACACTCATTTTTCGAATTGTTATTTATTTCACAATTGCCGTTTTTCCTACTATACGCGGTCATTTTGAATTTAATCCTAGCGTGAGGTATTAGGTTGATTTTCCAGTTTAGATCTAGATACCGGCCGAATAGAATACGAGAACTTCACAGTACTCACTTTAGCTTAATCAGTTAATGAGTGACCTCGTCACTAATCGCTACTGTCATTTTTTTCTCTAGAATCTAACGATCCCAAGGAGCATCCAAGGCTTTAAATGAATTACTTTTCTCTAATTTAGGTCTAATGTCAAGGGAGAGAATTACCGGCGGAAAGGTATACCTAATACTGATGATTTGCTCCAGCATTGGACCCGAGATTCAGCAGCACTCCTTAAATAAGTCAACCAATGGACAGCTAGCTACTGTTTTACAAACGCACTGACTAATACGCTAATGTACCATAACATTTACACATAATAATGCATAGTAAATAACGATTTTAAATGAACTTACGATAAGGGTGATAACAACCAAGTATTTCAGCTCTCAATCCAATCCATCCATTAGCTTTCGTTGGAACGATGCGAACAAATCGCGTTTCCAGCGTATTTGGTAGAGGGTTGATCAACGGTGTGTTCTGGTCGATATTTCCGGGAAATTCCTATTCAAAAAATTTGTGCAAAAACACATTAGTTTAAGGAAAAATTTATCAAAAATGGTAATAAATTCACTGTATATGCAAATTATTTGTTCAGTGAAAAAGTGCAAAAACAAAAACTAACAAGAAGAGAGAAATGTATTTTAAATTTAGGTTAGTGTAATTCACGTTTCTAACAAATGATTTCAATTTGCCTATTTATAGAGCTATCTAAAGGTACTGTAAAGCCTTAAAAAAGAAACGCAAAACTGGAAAACTGTTTTAACCTTTTGTACAACCCAAAAAATTATTTAAAAAGCATCTTTATGCCAAAGATGTCTATAATTTCTTTTTCAGTTGAGCCATAAATATTTGAATTGCTGATTAAAAGATAAAGCCTATGTTGAAGGTGGTTTTTACCAGTGGCCACGCCAAGTGTACTTTGAAATATACTTTAATTATGGCCAAAAGTCACAATAGAATCTTTCAAAAAAGCTGCAACCCATAAAAAATTATACAGGATCTCCGAGAATTATTGGACACATTACAAAATTATATAAAACAAAACATTAAACAGATAGAAAGAAACTGACTGTACTAACTTACAATGTAACTGCACAAGTTGATACATTTAGATGTGAGATCCCTTGGTTGCTCGTAGTACGTCCAAGCGATACTCGATTTCATGCCATGAATTGGCAAGCATCTGCAGAGTTATGGTATTGATAGCAGTTGCGATACGCTGCTTCAGTTCCTGCAAATCAGTACAAGGTGTCTGATAGACACGATCCTTCACATAACCCTACATGAAATAATCTATCTAATAGAGTTAGAACTGGAGAGCGAGGACGCCACGGAATGGGGCCACCACGCCCAATCCATCTGTTGCGGAAATGCTCAATTAGGCACTTACGTACACACGTTGACCAATGCGGGGTCTTGTTGGAAAACGACGTTGTCATATCTTTTGATCTGAGGTATAGGGACATTTTCTAGCATATCCAAGTAAATGTCACCATTTATGGTTTTTTCACAGCAGAGGAAAGGGCCAATCACTTCTCTTTTTGATAGGGCGCACAACACAATAACTTTTGGAGAGTCACATTCCAGTTCAATAGCAGCATGAGGCGATTCACTGCCCCATATCCTATAGTTGTGACGATTCACAATACCTGATACATGAAATGTGGATTCATCACTAAAAATTACAGTACTGAGGAAGCTTTTCGTCGTTTTCCACTCGATTCAGCATATCCAAAGCGAAATCGTATCGCACAGTGTGATCATTTACATGCATCTTTTGCACTATTTGAATTTTATAAGCATGAAACTTTAATTTCTTGTGCAAGATATCGTGAACTGTCGATTTCGGAATGCACAGTTCTCTGCTTGCTTTATGAACGGATTTCCTGAGGCTAGGTCGGAAACTTTTATTAACTTGGTCAACCGTCTCACAGCTGACGCTAGGCCTACCGGCTCCTCCACGTTGTTCCACATTGCCAGTTTCTTTAAACGGTTTCATCCACCGCTTAATTGAATTCGTCGACGGAGGATTACAACCATACTCGAAACGGAACCGTCTTTTAACTTTAATGATATACTTTAATTCCGCAAGCCATAACACACACATCGCCTTCTGCTGTACGGATGACATGACTACTGATTGCGCATTTCTCATACATTCCTCATCAGGCCACACCTAGCGCCATCTATCTGATTCTGGGAATAACAATTCTGTAAAACAAAAATATAGAAACTCTGTTAGTAATACGTGACATAGAAAAATAGACAATGCTCAAAGTTTTTTTGTACATAATTTTGTAATGTGTCCAATAATTTTCGGACACCATGTATTATACATGTTCAATGTGTATGATCTAGTTTTTATAAGAAAAAAGTTCCGTAAACCATTCTGTTAAGAATATGAACATCTTTGAGCCGAAGTGAAGTTACTTCATATTGCAGATACCTATCCATCTGATGCAAAAGTACTGGGACTGTTTTCCTTTGCTTTATAGTCTACTATTGTTTTCCAATCTGCTTTTTACACTGATTTCGACGTTGGCGTTGACAACTTACATCCCAGGAGGCTAGGTGTTCTACTTTCTTGATCGTTTATTTTATCATCCCAACGCGTGAACTCGTGAATTCACAGCAAATTATGTGAAAATTATATTTTAAGAATACAGGGAGAGAACAATAGTTTTTCGAAGTTTTCTTAAACTGTCTAAAAAATTCAAATTAGGTAGAACGTTCGCGGTAACGTAATATCTTTCACATTGAATACAAAATTGAGAATCCCCTTTACAAACTTCACGATGAGACAAGGTACGACATTAACCACTCAAGTTGACACTAAACAAGATGAAACAAGTAGCATTACAACATTCGCTACAAGATGAATTCGAGAGCAACTGGCGACCAGAGTGAGTAACATCTGCAAAAATTCAATAAAACGTGGCACAAAACTAGCGCAAAGGTATGCAATAGAAGCATGCATACTTTTGCACCAGTTCTTCCGAGAATAAAGAAAAATAAAATGAAAAAAATAATAAGACGATTCTTTTCACATGGTGAAAAGAATCGTCTTATTATGTGTGAGATTTACAACGGTTATCGTATGAAAACTGTCGTAAATGGAAATTCAAGTGAAGTAGTCCCACATTGACATGTTCAGCAAACTAAAGTCAGATTCTGCTCCAAATGTTATTGAAGGCTGAAAGGCAAGTGATGAGCTTTTATGAATGCACCATTAGTTGAACCGTTTAAGCAGCCGATGTACCTGAACGAAATCGTGTCCACGTTTTCTATGCTCCCCAGACAGAAATGTTTGCATAGCCGCCGGGTTTTACGAAAACTAAGGCAATACAATTCCTTCTCCCTCTCATCTCAGCAGTACTATCCAAAAACCTGCCACGGGCGATAAATACTGGTCTTCTATTCTCTGCTCCATGACCCAAGGCATGATGGGAAAGAGGTAGTCCCCTGATACGGATGCCAACTTACTGGTCAGAAACACGAATGACTCAAACATCTTCTTTCTTCATTATTAGGTTCGCTGCTATTGTTAAAGCCATTTTGCACATAGACAGCCAGAAAGGATTAGTGTCGATCATCCCCCTAAATGACCGCTTTAAATATCAAAGCTAAGGGGAAAGAAATGCTTTTTGATATGTAAGTTCACATGTTCTAGCCGATTTCTTCTCACGTTTTCGACAGCGACAGCAAATATATTCTTTCAAGCTGATTTAAGACCATTTTACTAAACCCTAGTTATTCCGATCCAGCCGGTTAAAGGGTTAATTTCGGACTTCTCCCCAAAATACAAACCTTTATCTTTGAATCAAATTTTTACGTAGATCAAACTGTTGTCTACATATAAGTAACTGAACAGACAAATATCTAAGTTCAAGCTACGATCTGCTATACTTAAGACAATAAATCACCAGAGAAGATTTTTGTCAAATGAATTTTGAGTGCTTTCTATCTAATGTTAGTTAATATTGTGAAAACACACTGCAGTCAGCAGCTATCCGCTACGGCCACAAAGGATACACTTCCCAAAATTGCCTCACGAACAGAAAACTCGTCTGACACAAGTGTACGGAGAAGAGTTTCTAAAAACCGTGAAACGAGAGGGGACATAAGGGAAAGTTCGTTTGCCTGTGCTGCTACAATCTCTTAGGTGTAAATGATGTACTTAGACTAAGACATCAATTAAAATCACAGACATTCAATTAGTGGAGACACCAGATTGGAAAACCTAATAGCCTTACAAATATCACCAAACATAACAAGGAAAGCGAATTATTTTTCTTCGGTAGAGTAAGAGAATGTCCAATTCCTGTTTCAGGATCACAAATCTCTATGCATTTCAAACAAAATAATCAATGACATTTTTTCCGCAGAATAATTAGAGCAAAGTCATAGTGCAACGCCGCATGCACCTTGCATAACCTGGTAACATAAAATGGCTACAGAGCAAGCTTTTAAACATTTGATCCATTACAAGGAGAAACATTAGTATAACCGTATGTTGTAAGAAAATTACTCGCCTGCCTGTAAGATTAAAGAACCACCACACAAATTCGTATGATAGAATTAACGGGGAATGTCCAAAGATTAACACGCAAGAAGTCCACATCAACAGAGATAATAAATCTAAAAGAATAAACCTGTGAAGACCACATTATTTTAGATCAAAAGAAAATTCAATTAAAAAAGTGGAATATCGGCGGTGACCAATCAGAATCAGAGCCAGCACCGCTAAATTTTGAAAAACAAAATAACTGTAGATTACTTCTTCACGATTTGGCGTGAATCTAAAATTTGGCACTGCCATGACCAGTCACTGTTTCAACCGATCTCAGAAACAGTAATGAATATCAAAAAATTAAATGATTTTCCAATTATATTTCATTAGAAAACAGTAATTCAAAAATGCCACCCACAAATCCAGAGGACGCCGCACCTGTGGCCTAGAGGTCTGAGCCGCTAGTTTATAACCAAGTTGGGTCGGGTTGGAACCACAGATGAGACATGGGTGGCGGACCTGACTGAGGGCACAGGCCTTCCTTCCGTAAACCACCGGCCCTAACTTTGAACGAGTGACCACACGTAGCGCTCTCAGTTGTTTATTGTGGTCGTTAAACCTCAAGAAAAAACAAACAAGCAAGAAACGAAGCAAGTTGATATCTATTGTTAAATTTATTTTGAAATTGAGGACATCATGAGCATCCCTCAATTTCAAAATAAAATTTTTCTTCATAAAAATAGTTTTTTTTTTTTTTTTGCTCTGGAAAAGTATTTCTTGTGTTTTTCTTTGAACACACCCCACTGCTTTTATGTTCTACCGGGGCCGGAGAGATGCAGAAAAATATCATCAAGTTCTTCATTAAAACGATTGCCTTGAGGGAATTAAAATTGCATTTCAAGCAAAATATTCATTTTTATGAGCACCGTCAATAAATAACAAAGCTATTCCGTCGATCTACCGAGAAAACAAGTTTAGAACATAATTTCATTTATTTTTCGTACAAAAAGAGAGTCAATTTACTCACATGAATCAATAGAAAAATTATTTATAATTAGTCATTTAAATGAATGACACCAAAAGTCTTTATACCCCAATTCTTAAAATTTTATATACTCCAATATTTGGATAATTAGTCAATAATATCAAGTTAAAGTTTTCCTTCATATATATATATAAGGCTTTTCTTTTTCTTTGACACCGGTCCCACTATGACGACTAGGCGCGCCTTCCTGCAACCATTGTTGCCAATGTCCAAAGCCTCCGCTTGTGTGTAAGCCTCACGGGAAAAATAGTTTTGTGGAGCACGTATTTATGTATATAAACATTTGGTTAAAAATGCATTGCAAAATTCTAGGGCCCATGTAAAGTACAGTATACTGGTCTATCGATGAAGATTTTGAATAATGAGTATAGAATCATAATCAATTCGTTTGTTGGGCAAGGTTGCATTTTTTGCTTCAGAGATGTGAATATTTCATACGATTAATTTCTTGTTTTAGTTGTCTTCTGTAATTAAATCTCCGTTTGCTAAAGAGCTTGGAGCTGCAGGAATTTAATCTGAGTTATTCAAAGGCTGGATACAATGAGAGTAAGTTATATGTTCATTTCCATCTTTGTGATCAGTAATGGAGTCTATATAACTATATAATTTGATTAATCCTCAACAAGAACTTGCTGGCTTTTATACATTCCGGGTTTTAAAAATTTAAGCTGACCTATTCTTTTCAAATCTATTACGTTTAATTTTCAGCTTCCTTTCCTTTCTGAGAACCACTTTGTATTTTTTATTTCTTTTTCAATTTTGTCTTGTAATCATTCTCAAGTTTGAAGGATTAAAAAAATTTAATGCATTCAAAGTATATTTTTATATATCATTTGTTGTGCTGGCAGTACAAATAAACCAAAGAAAAGAATGCTGTTACTATCTTTACATTTCACAGTGCCCCGTTTTTTGAAACTTCACATACAACTACTCTATCTTTTTCGAAATTAAATTCGTTCATTAAACATACAAAATACATTCGAGTTGTAATTCAAGAAAATGAAATCAATTGAAAATAATGTTTTAATTGTTGATACAAACTGGTAAAAAATATTCATATTGAAAATTGCACTGCACCATGTTTTTACCACGTCTTTTGAGAAAAAAGATTGTACGTGCTTATGTTACCCGTCCGTCAGTCCTTCCGTCGGCCTGTGGACACCATATCTTTGCAACTATTAGTCCGATTTAAAAAAATCTTTTTGTATTGCGAAGGCTGTAATGTGCGAATGATGATCCTTTATTTTGTTTTTTACGATGCACAATTTCGTCGCTACAGGTAGTAAATGCAGATATCGAATTCAAAATACATTTTATTCCATAAATTTGCTTTTAAACATCCGATTGAAAAAAAATATTTTACCTTTCAATTCCATTTACATCGCAGACTATTGTAGGTAATCTCATTTTCAAGTTACGCGCAGATTTTCCGTTAGGAGGCGTAAAGGTAAATTGCGTTTTCTCCGATATCTCTGCTTCTAAAACTCCCATTTAAAAAAACATTTCTGCACCGGATACAGCTTCCAATCCCAGCAAAAACACAAGTGTTAGGAAACTGCTGGCCACCAGCTGGCTGTGATGGGTCACTGATGGCTGTAATCTGCAGCTCACGGTACGGTAGCGGTCCGTTGTTGGCAGTGCAGTCAGTTGGCAGGCATTGTTGGTCCTGCAGCATAGCAGTGAATTGCGGGCCTCCAAGCAAGTGCCACTAGTGACCCGTAGCTGGCAACCGAAACAACCCCAACACGAGGTGGAAGCAACGGGACTGTGCATACGCAGAAGCAACACGTGATGTGTCTCTCGTGTGAGGAGGTTAGAATAAGTTATCTGGAGATGCCTTGGTTAATGAAGCAGTACCACCTTGCGTGAAGCCTATAACCGCCAGCGACGGCCGTTAAAGTGTGGGAAAGCTCATAGTTTTCAATGCTATTACAATAGATTTTGTGTTGGCCGAATCGCCTTCTTTCGTTGCAAATGTTTCCAATTTCGCATCGTAAATTGTAACTAATGTGTGAGAAAATGCTGAATTTATAAAATTCTTAATTATTTTGAGGCTCCTTCCCATTTTTATTTTAAATTGAAGTACGCGAACATTGGTGCGAATTCTAAACAAAACATAACGTTAAATTTGTAAACTTCACTCGTTTAAGAAGTATAAAACATTCCGATTTAATATTAACACGGTTTCTGCAACCAAAAACCACGCAATTCAAAAATACAAACAGTTGAAATTACATAGGCATCATGTAAACAATGGCAAATTCCCAAACCTAGCGGCTTCACGGTTAAGAGACCAGGTCATCTGATATTATTCTAACCTCTTTGCTCTCGTGGTACCAGTTAGTTGTAGACGTCCCCTATCGCCATCGCGTTATTTTAGTGAATGTCAAGTGAAAAAGCCATATGTAGAGAGGCGAATTAATTTCTTAATGAAATGTCACGTCGACGAAGATTACCATCGGAAGAGAAATATATAAATAATTATTAATGAACTGTAAGAAATAGTCAATGACTCATGTATTTCTAGAAACTTATTTTGTAGCAAAATTCCTGCACTACCACAAAAATAATCGAGAATACGGAGAGCCACCCACTCCATTCCGATGAATAACAAGAAATAATTTATGTTTCATTTTTCGTTTTAACATTCACTAAACCGCTTCAAACAAAAGTCCCGGAAAAACGTTAAAATTTCGTTATGTTGGGGAAAAAAATAAGAATTATACGCGTGCAAAATTTATCAATTATTGAAAAACGAAACAACAGCAACGCTCTAATGCACTCATCCATGGGTTGAATACACGATATTGGAGGATTTCGCTGCTAAAAATACCGACATGTTAAATGAAATATCTTCCTCTTTAGAAAAAATGTAGCTTCGGACCGCGAAAAGGAAAGATATAATGTTAAAAATGTAACAGAATGTGACATGAACGGGTAAATATTTTTATTAAACAATCGACTTTTAAGACCACAAGGACAGCACAAAACTGTGGAAAGCGCCTTTAAGTTGATGCACTCGTTGAAAATGAGTGAAGTTCCCTTAAGGTAAATAAAAACAATCTTTACGTAGAAAAAATAAATTTATGAATTATATGAAAGTGACATTTATGAAAAATAACTCGCAATATTGTAAAATTAAAAATAGAGCCCTTCGCTTCACATCGCGTTGGAGAGAGGCTCAGCTTGAAGGAAAGGCTCGTGCGCGTCAAACCAGTCTAGTGGGTAGAGCGCTCGCTTCGCACGCAGACTTCCGTTGGTTCGTTTCCAACCAGATCCAAACGGGCTGTTTTCAGGACCTGCTCGAAAAGTTTCCCCACCGTCATGCTGAAGGTTCGTAGGGGGAAAAAGTTGTGGCTTTGGGAAACTGCGATTACCTTTTTTTTAATGGCTACTATTAGGAAACTGGCGGACATGATTCGACAAGCCATCAATTACGTCACGTGATTGCCGCTGCCGAGTAAAATACGCTAGCCATCATTTATGGCACATGCTGGCAGGGCCGCTGGCGGCAGCCACTGCCTGTGATGGATAACTGCTGGTCTTGTTCCAGCATATGACAACTGATAGGGTGCCAACTTTTGGTCAGCTGCTGGCCTGAACTGCCGGCCCATGTGTTGGCCGCTTGGACATTGACGTATTGACGGTTGGGCAGCGGCAACATAGTGCTGGGCCACTGCTGGCACTGCCGGCTGCCAGTGCTGGCTTGAGTGTTGGTACAGCAACACTGTTTTTGCTGGGATGGCAAATGTTTTGCATATAATTTCTAATTCTTAGTAAAGAATGGTTTTGCCGCCAGGGGGCGTAAGTGTTAATTTCTAATTTTGATGCATTTGCAGCAAACTCTGAGCTCCTGAAAACTCGATTGAAAAAATCCTTTCTTGGACCGATACAGTTCACATCGAAAAACCTTTTGAGAAAACTTTATTCTTAAAATAATGCATGTTTTTTCAGTCACCGGCGTACATCATGCATATCTTATTTTTGTCGATATCTCTGCTTCTAAGTGTCTGGTTTAAAAAGAAATCTTTCTTTGTTGGAAAACGTTTTCGCTGCGAAATGTTTCTCATATAATTTAAAATTTTTCTTAAAGCACAAGTCTGCTGCCAGAGGGTGTAAGTTCACGTTTCCGTTTACAGCAATATCTGCGGGGCGAAAAACCCGATTTAAAAATTTATTTTGTTACAGTACTGCTAACTGTGTAAACCCTGTGTGCTAATTTTCTTCCCGAAACAAAGCAAAACTTTGCCTCTAGGGGGCGCAAAAGCTTAATCTGTTTTTTCTGAATATCTCTGCTCATACATGTGCGATTTCAAAAATTCTTTCAACACCGGATGTCTTTTACCTTCCGCAACACTTTAGGCTAGTATATGAGAATGTTTGTAGTTCATAGTTCTGTCGGTAGGTAGTGTTTGTGTACTTCAATTCGCAGCTATATCGCCGCTTCTAAAAACACAATTGGTAAATTTCTTTTCTATTGTATGGTATTCGCTACAATAGAGTTGTAGAGCATTACCCTTTTTAAATAATGCACAACATTTCCGCAAGGGGCGTAAAGGTCGAAACCTTTTTTATTTTCGCTATTCCTGCTTCCGGAAGACGTATTTGAAAAGTTATATTTCCTTTGCACATCTTTTTTCATGAAGATAATTTTTCGCCTATTTTCAACTTTTTCATTATGCAAAATTCTTCATCTGGTAGACGTAGACTTGTATATCATGTTTCCTTCTATATTTCTTCTTTTACCTGTTCGATTTGAATATCTCTTTGTCTCTGATACTTTCCTTGAGCTAAGGAGCCCATTTGTTAATTTTTGTAACTTGCTTTTAGCCGTTGGTGGAACTATTCAGAACTAATTCATTAATTATTCATTCGCCTCCTAGTTATTTGCTCAGTTGCTGCTTTCCAACTTTGGCGAATCCATAGCATTGTGCAGGGCTCCAAGAGGCAACCTGCCATGTGTTTTGGTAGTTAGTCGTATGTGAGTCTGGAGAATTAGAGGCCGCTGTGGTGCAGTGGTAGCATGTCCGGCGCGTAACTGGAAGACCTGGGTTCGATTCCCGGTCGCGGCCGATGATAATTTTTCCGTGACTCACTTATGAACGAGGAAAGAGCGATGACTTCTGTTTGATATTCCTAATCCACGTCAATTGTGTGTATAAATTATTCATTCGCCTCCTAGTTATTTGTTCAATTGCTGCTTCCCAACTTTGGTGAATCCCCAGCATTGTGCGGGCTCCAAGAAGCAACCTACCATGTGTTTTGGCAGTTAGTCGTATGTGAGTTTGGAGAATTCGAGGCAACTGCGGTGCAGTGGTAGAATGTCCGGCGCGTAACTTGAAGACCTTGGGTTCGATTCCCAGTGGCGGCCGATGAGAATGCTTCCGTGACTCACTTATAAACGTGGAAAGAGCGATGACTTCTGTTTGATGTTCCTAATCCACGTCAATTGTGTGTATTAATTATTCATTCGCCTCCTAGTTATTTGTTCAGTTACTGCTTTCCACCTTTGGCGAATCCCCAGCATTGTGCGGGGCTCCAAGAAGCAACATGCCATGTGTTTTGGTAGTTAGTCGTATGTGAGTCTGGAGAATTCGAGGCCGCTGTGGTGCAGTGGTAGCATGTCCGGCGCGTAACTGGAAGACCTTGGGTTCGATTCCAGTTGGCTGCCGATGAGAAGTTTTCCGTGACTCACTTATAAACGTGGAAAGAGGTATGTCTTGTGTGTGATGTTTCTATTTCTGGATGTTTTATAGATTGTAGAAAGCTTGCGGAAGATTATATTGTTTTTCCTACACCGATAAAACACTGATTTCTATTTTTTTGCTAACCTGTTGACTGTTTTTCAAACCGGTTCCATTCGCTTCGAATACCTCTGATAAATTTTATTCGTGTCAGAACGGATTCAAAAGACGTGCTTATTAGAACAGAAAATTGGGTGTCATCTTTCTTGTTTATAGTTTACGACAGTTTGAACACACACAAAGTGCAAACCTACTTAGCCGCCCGGATGGTACAGTGGTCTAAGCGATGGCCTCTGATCATTCGTCCGAAAGGGGTCCAGGCTCGAATCCCGGTGAAGGCATGAGCGTTGTGTTTGTCTTACGGCGCTGGCTCTCCTACTTCCCTGGAACCAGTGACCCTAAATTAGAGACGGGTGACTGCTTATAGCTAATTGAGTTGCTCACGGTGGTCATTAAACCTCCAATAAAAAAACCCTACTTACGGGGAATCTAGGCGCTATAGGAATCAGGAACTATGCCGTTTAATCCAGGGCATTTGGTTGATTGGTTGGTCGATATTTATGGCGCAAGGGCCATGTTTGGCCAAAGAGCGCCAGACACAAGACCATCAAGGAAAGAGTTTTAAAAAGAGATGTAATGGTTAAAACAGGCTCATCCAGGGCAGTTGGCTGGCTTAATTTGGGTGCATTCAGTCGTTTCCTTATCCCATGCGATATATACCATGCAAAATGCAAATAAGTTAACATTCGCTTGGTTGTGCAGGTCATTCAGATTATTTTGTTTTATTCTGCACATTGCATGTTTGTCTTAATAATTTTTGTGCCTATGATGAGCGGAATCCCCGAAAGCACGGCCACCCGAGGCGCGGGGCCTGGGACAGGGGCCCAGCTGGCCCGTATCTAATGGCGATCCTGCTAACAGCTGTCAACTTTTCTGGCATTCTTATGGACACGGACATTTATTCGGGCCAGCTTCATTAAGGCCTATGATACTGCATCTCTCAAACTACTCAAACTAGTGATAGGATGGCGATGAGGTACATTTGGTCCTTGGATATGCTGTAGCAGCCCTCAATTCTCCGTTGCTTTGTTTCCTACAACCTGCAGAATGAAATATGATATGGTATCAGCGGCCCGTGTGTGCCCTTTTTACCCTAGCACATCTTACGCGATTAGTTGCGTACTCGCATGCTTTGCATAACCAACCAGCTTGCACACACCTACCGATTTGCATACTTATACGCCGCTTCTTTCTCGGTTTAACGACCACCGTGAGCCACTCGATGGGCTATTCGAAGTCGCCCGTCCTAATTTAATTCCATTGGCCCCAGGGAACGGAGTGAGCCAGTGCCGTTAGAAAACTCATCATCAATTCCTCACGGGATTCAAATCCGGACCCATCTCGGACGAATGGTCAGACGCCAGCGCTTAGACCATTACGTCATCCGGGCGGCCAAGGAAATTCCAATGTCTAGTAGTTGAATTTGCAGGCTGGTGAAGCGGAGAAGACAATGAGGCAAGAGAATGTGCGAGGGTGAGCAGGCCTACCAGCCCACCCTCGCATGACGGCATGTAACTTGCCGCCATACGTAAAATCACGTCTGCTGAAGTTCATACCTTTTGACAATGATGACTTGTGACATTGAACACTTTCAGATATTTTCCTCTAGAAGGTTTCTCTTAACCTGATCCTTTCTTCAACCACCAAAGATTCCATTCGGTCGGACCTTGAACTACCACTTTCAAAGGTTTAATCAAGGCTCTGAACAAACCACTACAAAGTTAAAGACCACATAATCATAATTGATGCTATGTGTCAAGTGCATGGCGCCATATCATGTTAGATAGAGTAAAGCCCAGTTGCATAAAATTACCGCTATGTCCAACATAAGAATATTGTGGACATTATTAATGTAGGATACCGCACTTACCGATCCATTTACTGTTTCCTACCAGAGGCACTTACGACTAACACGTTCTGCCAAGATTCTTCAAACACTGAGTTTTACACTTGGGAAAACATAATGGGATTTGTTGTAAAAAGGTTTTTCTTTGGAAGACAACAACACATCATGATGAACGTTACTTTTTTATTCACATTTTTCAAAATCGAGATAATGAAGATGCAAGCATAATCTGATGTTCCTTTTTGTTTAACGAATACAGATTTAATTATTCATATCCACAAATATTTAAAACAACTTTGAGGGTATTAACACACTAAAATGACTTTTATATCTTACTAGAAAAAAATCACTTTTTCATACTCACTAATACATTAAATTGCAATCATCAAAATAAGATGGGAAATTTAGTTCACCGCCCTGGTGGGCGAGAAGTCTAAGGGACGGACTCCTGACAATTTGTCCTAGATGGGCCAGGGTTCTAGCTCCGGATAGGGCATGTGTGCTGTGTTTATCCCACGAGGTTTGCGTTCTCCCTTCGCTGGAACCTGTTTCCCGAAATTCTGGACGGGCTTATATAGCCCTTCGGGTTCCTCATGGTGATCGCTAAAAGAAACAGCATACTTTTTTTTGATTGGTAGTTTGACGACTACCGTGAGCAACTCAGTGGGCTATAAGCAGTCGCCCTACCCTAATTTAGGGCCACTGGTTCCAGGGAAGGGAGAGAGCCAGGGGCGTAAGACAAACACAACATCCATGTCTCACCGGGATTCGAACCCGGACCCCTTTTCGAACGGATGATCAGAAGCCATATCTTAGACCACTGCGCCAAAGGGGCGGCAGCATAATTCAATGGATTAATGGGAGACAAAACCTTATATTTGCTTACAATATCGTTTTCTTCAAATTCGGTTGGTCTTTCAGGTAAATGTGCCTAATTTATGATCTCAGGCGTTTATGATCTTATCAACTGAATGATAACTGGTCCAGGAGAGATTTCGCCAAAGGACAATCGATGCCAAAACGCTATTCATTCGATGGTACGACTCGTCCTGTACCCATTTGTTCAACGATGCATTTCGTCAAATACCCATTTTCCAAAGCATAACTCGTAAACAGCACGTTCGTACAAAAGTGCTAGTGGTAAAAATAAAAGCCGCTCGGTGGCGCAGTATTTTAAGCCATGGCTTCCGATCATTCGTCCGAGATGGGGCCGGGTTCGAATCCCGGTGAGGAATGGATGATGTATTTGTCTTACGGAACTGGCTCTGTCCCTTCCCTGAAACCAGTGGCCCTAAATTAGGGACGGGTGACGGCGTATTGCCCACTGAGTTGCTCATGGTGACGTTTAACCCCGAATAAAATAACAAATAAAATGAAATAATGTTGCTTTATATGCGCATTTTATTGCGAATGTAGACATTTTTTTCTTAATTCGTTTTTAACTCTTTTTCTGTTAAAGAAAAGAAGAGTGATGATGCTTTCTTCATGTCCGCCTGAATGTGTTGTTATTTAGAAACAACTATATAGACAACACAGCAAATGTGGAGTAATGTGCATGTCTTTTCAATCAGAAAAATGTGTGGTAACATAAAATGCAATAATGTCCATATATTTATAAAAGTTTGCATTACTGGAAAGAAAATACGGAAATAATGAACAGTTTTCTCTACTAGAGATACAAATATATATTGTGTTTCCTTCGATTTCTCTGCTTCTGTAACCCAGTTCGAAATTTGTTTACGTCGGATAGAGATCAGAGTGGAGAACGATTTACCCACCATTTCTGACTTTCGCTGGAAAACAATTTGGGTACTAACGGACGGATATTTGCATCACTATCTGCGTTCCTAAGGAGCCAATTGAAAAATTATATCTCGATTATTACGACGGAAAATCTTTTTCATATATCCTAACGCTTACGACGGAAAATCTTTTTCTCATATATCCTGCTCATAATAACGCTCAGTTTTTTTGGAGGGGTCTGGAGGTCATTTTTTTTCGATGGCCTTGCTATTTACAACATGATTTTACAAATTTGCTTTTTCTCGAGAGCATTCCCGGTGAAGAGCATTTTGCATGAAGTTTCTAGTAATATTTAAAGCACAAATTTTCCACTACAGGGCGTAAGCACATGTTTCTGCTTGCGACTTAATTGCAGCTGTATCCGCGCGTCTAAAAAGTCGATTGCAAACATTCATTTTCGGTTAGATACCGTTTGGTCCTGAAACATTTCATGCGCATTTTCTGCCCAAAATAATACATACTGTATGTAGGCGCAAATATATGAAAATATATGATATGCTTTTTTTATATATATCTTTTTTTTTTAAAAGTCCAATTTGAAAAACTCTCTTAACGTCTAATGCCATTCTCTTCGTGACACATTTTGCATACTCACTTGGATTCTTTGTAGCCTACAGTTCTGATGCTAAGTGGGCTAGTCCGTGCTTTAATTTGCAAGTATTTCTCCGCTTCTAAATTGCGTACTTAAAAATTCTTTTTGTATGGTACGCCGTTCACTACGGTAAAGATTGCGAACATTTTTCTCTTTAAAAAACATGTAATGTTCTCACTAGAGGCGTAAGTGTATAAACGTTTTTCAAGGTAGCGGTTTCGAGTTAGGGGTATAAAGTTGTATCACTTTTTCCTCCACATTCCTTTTTATGATTAATCGATTTGAAAATTTCTTTCAATCTCTGGGCATCTTCTGCTATTACATCTCGATTCTAATCTGTGTCTTTTCGTAACAAACATTTCTGCCTACAGTGAGCTTCAGTGGCTGTTTCTCTTTGTGAATGCCTTACGGATTCTAAAAATGCATCCTTTTTTCTTTAAGGATTCTGCTCATTATGGAGAATATTGATGGCATTCCGAACCTAAATAATGAAATGTTATTACACTGGGAGGGGGAGGAAGTAATCTCCTTTATCTAAAGATCCACTTTAAAAAATGTTTTCATGTTGAAAGTGATTCAGAAGACGTACTGATTACATCTTAAACTTCTCTGTCATCTTTCTTATTCTTAATTTTTATATGCTCGGTTTTTACTGATGGCATATTATGTGAAAAAAAAGGAAATTTAGTGGGAGTTACATAATTTAGACTAGAGATATATATTTGTACATCCATTAATAAACAGTACGAATTTAATCATATTCATTAGAAAGGTAAACTTTTGATTGCAACTTTCAGATTTCTTACATTTAATCGGAAATTAAAACCCATCAAGTTTTCATCAAGATGATTTATTAAATTTAAATAGGAAATAAAGTTTTATACATAAATAAACTTCATGACTTGTGAGGTGAAACATTTCTCACAAAAACAGCAAAACACACTGAATTCCTATGAATTTCTATTAAATAGATACAGTAAATCTTACAAATTTCTGCTTTTGGAAGTGACTCTCTAAAATTCTTTAAAATACTACTTGTAAAATACACTGCTGGCCACCCAAAATGCAACACCAAGAAGGACACGAGATAGCAAAGCCAGATTTACTGGACACATAACAACAGATACAAAGATGAAACGATTGAGCTTACAATCCCGTGCGACTTGCGGAACACGCAGACATCAATAGTTCGTGTGGCCCCCATGGCTGGCAATAACGGCCGCTATACGCCACGGCATCGAACGAAAGAGGCTTTGGATGTGGGCTGGCGGTATGTCGGTCCAGGCTGCTTCCACACGTTGCCACAGTTCACCAGGCGTAGCCGCGGGTGGTGCTTGCCGGGCCACTCGGTTGCCGATCAGCAACCAGACGTGTTTATTGGGCGACATGTCGGGACAACAGGTGGGACACGGCAGCATTGACACCTGGTGGGCGTGAAGAATTGTTGCACGATGCGTGCCACGTGCGGGTGCACAATGTCCTGTTGAAACATGGCCGCTGGCAGGTCCTGCGGGTAAGGGAGGACTACAGGCTCCAAAACGTCGGAGATGTGGCGGTGGCTGTCGAGTGTACCGGCGATGCGTACCAGAGGGGTGCAGGTGTCATAACAAATTGCGCCCCAAACCATAACGCCAGTCGACGGACCAGTATGGCGATGCATAATGCAGACGTCATACAGTTTCTCGCCGCGGTGCCGCCACACGCGGATCCAACCATCGTGGTGTTGCAGGCAGAAGCGGGATTCGTCGGAAAAGACAATGTCGTGCCATTCCGTAGTCCAGGAGCGGCGTTCAACGGCCCACTGTCTGATTCTGATTGTCTGATTGGATTTTTTTAACGACTACCATGAGCAACTCAATGGGCTATAAGCAGTCGCCCGTCCCTAATTTAGGGTCCCTGGTTCCAGGGAAGGGAGAGAGCCAGTGCCGTAAGACAAACACAACATCCATGCCTCACCGGGATTCGAACCCGGACCCGTTCGGACGAATGATCAGAGGCCATCGCTTGTACCACTGCGCCATCGAGTGGTCTTAGAGGCCATCGCTTAGACCACTGCGCCGGCATTATAATGTCAATGGCAATCGGAGCAATGGGCGCCGTGCGACAAGTCCCCGCTCCTGCAGACGACGTCGAACGGTACGTGTTGACACGGTTGTTGCGCAACACACCCTAATTCCTGCGCTAACGTTCGTGATGTGGCAGTGCGAGCCGTCAATGCCCACCGCACAACATGCCAGTCCTCTCGTTCGGAGATGTGCCGCGGTTGCGGCAATCGCTCCCGTTGGTCCGTCCGTCCCTCCTGCACCCACCGAATCTATACTCGCTACACTGTAGCTGGATGTCGTCCCACACGGGCGCCGATGTCTCGGTACGATAAACCGCTGTCGCGATAAGCCACTATTTGTCTTCTGTCGAACTCCGAAACGTGCTGTAATGACTGCCGTATTCTGCGACGAGGCATCAGGAAGCTGCCCACGCACAGGTCCGGCAGCCCAACACACTACCACTACTTACACCCCGCCTTCTGTGCACCCTTCTTATAGTGCTTCTCGGTGGCGTGCCGGGCGCACATTATTTGCATATGCCCTGCAATGGTAATCGTTTGCATATCCTCTTGCGGGCGACGCATGCTGCGAATTTCAGGCCAATCGGATGCTTCCTTCTTGGTGTTGCATTTTGGGTGGCCAGCAGTGTATATAAATGACTGATTTAATTCAGGTACAGTAAGTAAACCCTAAAACTTCCATTCAGGGTATTTGTTTTTCATCTTTACATTTTTTTAAAAGTAGGACTTTCGTACAAAAGCTTGCTTTCCTTTTTTAGCAAGCTTTGGATATTGGTAGTATGAAAAACTCGCGTTCTAAGCGTGCACAATATATATCTGCACCAATTATTCTAACAGGTGTTGTTTTCCATTTCGATTGCTGGAAATATTAAAAAAGATTGTCCATGCTCATTTTCTTCAATCTTCTGACTCACATCCTTGCTGCTAAGTGACGTAAATGCACATGCTCATTATTTTGAATTTATTTTATTCAATTTTGCACCTGCTAAAACACTTGTTTTGAATGTAATTTTTGCCTGATTTCTTTAAATATGAATAATATTTTGACAGATATCGTAAACCGTTATCTATAATATTTCATACATAAATAAATGTTTACCCTTCAGTAAATTTTCTTGATTCAAAAGACGTGCTCATAACACCCAAAAATTCGCCTGGAGTTCGAAATCACTTATGATAATACTTTAAAGTAAATTATCTGTAAATATTATCTGTAATAACTATCTGTAAATATTATCTGTAATAATTATCTGTAAATATTGTCTGTAATAATTATCTGTAAATAAATTATAATAAACACTACTGTAAATTATCGGTTTATTCATTTCCTATAATTAAAGAGTTTCAATTTCGCAATGGCAGGACTGCAGTCTTCGCATAATTTTACCCTCCTTCGAGGACAGCAGATGAAATGTGGGTTGGTCGGATCATACCATGGACGAATAGGTATTGGATGCAAGTTATTACCGGACTCATATATAATGGATTAAACTTACCGTTAGATAAACAGTCCATTTCACCTATCGAGACCGAATTAATTGTCTCCTTTGGACCATTCACCATTGGAGGAATCATCGGGAACTTCGTGATTTAAGCTGTGTGTCGACATGGTGATTCACAACAAAAGGTTGCGCCAGAGCAACAGAGTAAACTGCAAGCATTTTAACTCCACCGTGATTGTTTTACACCATTCTTTCGTATTTTAATGTGGTTCTTCTTACTGTCGAACAGGGACTTGAAGATCTTCTGAGAGCTCAGTTAATTTCATCTGCAAGTACATTGGAGACATCCAACAGATATGACGGAAAAGCTACCCTCACTATAGCATCACGTTTCTTAAAATATTGAAATTTATCATTGCGTTCTTGATTCAACTATTTTAATATCTCTATGTATTATTTCATATGCGGTTTTGCAACATTTAATCATATTTTGTTTACCAGTTAATCATTCCTGTTCAGAAAAATGCTGTGATCTGATAAGCCCATTTTTTTTAAAAACTCAACATTTTTGGAAAATTGGTGTATCTCCTTCCGCATATCTTCTACACGTTTAGTTTTACCTGATTGCGTAAAACTTGTATGTCAAATGTATTATTATCAGACATTATGTCCCACAGGTGAAATAATTTCGCAAAAATAAAAGTTTTTCTAGTACTTAATCTTGTGACAATTTAACATGATATGGAGCATCTAAGCTAAATGCATCGTCGTCGTATTAGTCCGAGAGATAGGACGGGTTTTATTTACCCTTGATTGCCAAAAGCGCCATTGTGATTTTTGGAAAGCCTACCACTTATGTAATCAAAATATGACAGTCTTAGTAAAAATTAGCATTGGGGGAATGAAATATGACGTCATCAATATGGCCGCCATGTCATATTTACATCAAGGCATTACAACGCCTGTAACTTCTTACTGAGTAATCGTAGAAAGGTAATTTTTTTTAATGGAAGATAATTTAATGATAAAAAAAGTTTACTATGTCAAAGTTTTACGTAATGTGTAAACTTTTGCCGTTTTTTAATGTCGAACTTCAAAAATCGGAATTTTTACCATTACATGCATACTGGTTTGCACTAAAAACGAACACATTACAACAACAAATGGGGGTATAATGAACGTATTTATGAATCACTTGACCTTCAAGTATTGTAAATCATTATAATTAATGTTTTTTCTAAAATTTTATACAGGAAGTTTCAGATGTTTCGCATACAGTTCGAAAGCACATTTCTGGTTGTCTGCTCTCAGTCATCGCTTTCATCACTATATGCATCCTCTTCTTCATTTTCTGTGCCTTCATCATTTTTCATTTCAAGGTATTCAGGGCACATAGGTCCTTCAAACCACTGGATTCTGTATTTCCATTGCATAAACACCAGCCGTGTTTTAAGGGGTCAATACCTTGATGTGGGTTTTGCTGATTAGCTTTCTTCCATATCAGCGCAACAGCATTGCTTCTTTTTAATTTTTCTCGAATAGCAGCGCTTGAAGGGGGAAGAAGAGTAGGATCAATGCTTTGTATTTTCTGTAAAGTTCGTTGCTCCTGTTTAGGAGCTCGTTTTATTTTGAAAAGACTGTATCTTGCGTGTGTTACTGACGCGCCAAAAGATTGTCCGTACAGGGAACAAACATACTGCTCAGCGCCAGTGAACAAGTTATTTTCTGGATCCACTGTCTCTCCCAAACTTGCTAAAAACTTCTCGTGTGCTGCATTATTAGACATTATTCTGAAAGGTTTAACCTCTCCTTGTCTTGCGAAAGCTGCTGTAAAGTCCGATCCAGTAAATGCGTGGAAGCCAGGTAGAGTCATAGCTAAACCATCACCAAGTTCTTCTGCAATATTTGTAACGTCTATGAACAGTCTTGTGTTATTTGAGGCCAGGCCACTATCCATCTACACCTTACAGTTCTGGAAGTGCCTTTGATGATACACCAGCAAAAAAGAATGTCCGTGTCATTGGCTCGGACTACGATGTTCCTTTCCGAGATGTGTTGTGCTATGTACTGGATATGCCAAACTATCCGCGTGTCTGCTTCTTGATGATGACACTTCAGTTCAGGGATTTGTATGGCGATCATAACACTGTTTTGTGCGCTATATTGATAGCATGTATCTTCAGTACCAACATACAGTATTCTTTCACCCAGAAGACATACGTATTTGTCCTTTTTTCATTCATTGCAAATGAAAGCAAGGAGGGAGGAATTAAATGTACTGTTCCTCAAGGACTCCTGAGGTTTGTTTGGAGTTTTCTGTTCTGGCCCTGTCAATTTTAAGTCACCCGAGAATGACGTTCCACAACAATGGTCATGCTCAATATTCTTTATGCTTGTAGTCTCATACACATCGCAAACTAGGTGCACTTCTTTGGCGGATGTGCTGCAAATGTTTTGCAGTAGTTTGTATGCAATACCTGCATAAGTTTTGGGAAACGTCAAGCAATGTATCATAAACATTGCATCATATATGACAGCATAAAATTCCAGTGGATTCTCTTTACTTGACATTTGATACTCCTCTCATTTGTGCATCAGTTTGCTCTTATCAGTTTTATTCATGGACCCTCCAGTTTGGATCAAAGACATGGGTATCGGTGTAAGTGGAAATTCAATCACCTCTTCAATGTCCCATTTCTGAACCGCTGCAAGGTACAACAATCTCCCGAAGAGATCTCGTGTACACTTCAAAGCCTCTAACTTTGTTTGACTCTTAGTAGATTTTTGGGCTGAAATGCTAGCACAGTTTTTAACGAAATTTCTGGTTATCGGCTTTTCAACACTTTGAGGATCCTCCTAATTTTGAAAGCAAATTACAAATGTACCATGCAATGTCCCTTCCCCTGAGAGAGTCTCCAAGTTCACATCATAATCGTCCCAGGCCAATCCGGTGAAAAGATGTGGTACATGCCGAGTATTTTCAGGGGTGTTACTCCTGTCTTTTTCTGCAGTGCTAAAGCAAGTTCTGTTTCAAGTTCTTCGACAATGTGATAGTGTATTGAATGTCCCAGATGATTTAATATTTCCACAAGTTTTCTACAGCCTGTCATGCTTTTAACACTCAGACCTAGGGATAAATGTTTTGTTGGATTTATTCTGCCTTCACTGCAAATAAAAATTGCATCCTCAGCAGATGATTGTATCCCCTTCTGTGAACTCTGGCATTCGTTGCTAGCTTTGATAAGCCACTGTAAAGGTTTCTGTAGAGTAATTCTAACAGTTGTGGACATTTTGACTACCCCGACCAAATATCTTCGACAGTAACCGGATGCTGTAACTTGGAAACTTGGGCTTCCGAAAGAATGATTTTACGGAGATACAATCCCACTTCTTTTACTTTCGATTCAATAGCAGATGAATAGTCCATTTTAAGAGCAACTGCTTTAACAGATGAATTTTCACATGAGTACAGCACTAAACCTTGTTTGTTGCTCACTTTGGTTGAATGAAGTTTATCTGCAAAGAACATTGATAATTTTTCATGACGTTTCTGAGCAGTATATGAAGAATTACATAGGCCTTCCTCAGACAGGTAGGTACAGTGTCTTGCATGAATTGAGTACAGAAACTGTGCTTTTTTGGAATCAATAACGTAAGCTTGAACATATTCCACAGTTTTTTAAAGGCTGAGTCGTGCTTCTGCTGGTTGTGGCTAGTGTTTGTTTTAGTATCATGTTTTTGTCCCACACCTTCCCCATGCAGCTGATGAGATTTTGCTCGATTGAGATATTCCTTTGGCAGGAATGATGGTATCGGACTTCTTTTGCAACAAAATCTATGTCCTTTATTTTAACAAGCATGGGATAATCTTGTAGTGCAGTTGCAGTTTCTTTTATAGACCTCTAAGCCTCCAATGTTTCAGAGTTTCCTAGTGCTTCTTCTCGTCCTTTTATTCTCTTTCTCTTTTCACAGAAAATGCATGCATTTCTTCTCAAACACTCCGGATGTAGAAGCTGATTGCAAATCCGCTGACACAAATGATCTAAGAAAAAACGGTTTGGCTTCAGGAGGATACCTTCCTTCTAAATTTGTGATAGCTGTGAATTGTCTATAGCATGTCAGATGATATCCATGTCGGTTTTTATCAAAACTATCTGGGAGGCTTTCACACACAGCACTATACTTTGATTGCTTCTATGTCTTGAGTCTTTTTGGTAGCAGTTTCTTTAATTTTTCCCCATGTATTGTCCTTAAACTTAAAAACTTCACGGTAAACTCCATCTGTGTGAATGAGGCATTCAATTTCTTCTTTTTCATGTCCTTCCATTTCAGGTATCTATTGGTGGCTCTCTTGAAACAGAAAATAGAAAACTTTCATGAAAGTTAACAAAAAGTTTTTTTACAAAAAAACAAATTTTAAACTTGAGTGAAATCTAAAAATTCCGATTTTTGAAGTTCGGCATTAAAAAACAGCAAACGTTTACACATTACGTAAAACTTTGACATAGTAAACTTTTTTTATCATTAAATTACCTTCTATTTAAAAAAAATACCTCTCTAAGAATACCCAGTAAGAAGTTACAGCCGTTGTAATGCCTTGATGTAAACATGACATGGCGGCCATATTGATGACGTCATATTTCATTCCCCACCACTAATTTTTACTAAGACTGCCATATTTTGATTACATAAGTGGTAGGCTTTCCAAAAATCGGAACGGCGCTTTTGGCATTTCTAGGGTAAATAAATCTGGTCTATCTCTCGGACTATATGGAAACATGGTACGAAACTGGCGGTACCGTGACGCATTTGTAAGAATGTAGTTCGCGATAATACATTTAGTAACGTTCCGTAATGCGTGAAATAAATCAGTAGGTTTGGCACAAATATTTGGTTGAAGCAAAATCCAGAGGAAAGAATTAAGGTTACCTGAATCTGACATTCCCCCTTACAATAGAGCAAAATAAACAAACAAATAAAATAAATAAAGCTATAAATGTTCCTTACCATCTGCGCATTTATTTACGAAATTGCACCAATTTAGTTTCGCGTCCAGACGTTTTGAGAGAGTACAAATGCCAGTTCCACTAATTCTTTCCAAAGCAAGTGTTTCTTTATGGAAATAAAGATCTTCAGATAAATTACAGATGAAAATTAACACCTGTCCTGTGTCAGTAATATCAATGGACTCATCTAGGGCAGTGACATAATATGTACCTTCATTATGTTAGATTTATGAAGTTGCTCAGTAAAATTGGTAGCTATTTCATGCTGTCCATCGGTTAGCAAAAATTACGTAAGGAATATTATATCATTAAAGATTTAACGATTGGCTCTCTTCAGTACTGGAAACAAACACACCAGAAAGTTGGACATACATGACTTGGTAAGTGTATTTGCTGAGGGAAAGATATCCACAAGAAATTCCTCAGGAGGTTAAATGTGGAAACACTGTTGCAGTGAAGTTTGACTGTTAAGCCCTCATCTCTCATTCTCCCGTGCGGAGAATTTCAATCTCTCACACACTATATGCAGTTTTTTAAGTGTTTATGTTAGGTTTTACATATTCGTGCTTTTAACACAACTGTTTAGTTACACAACGTTAGCACTATACTTGATTTTAACACAACTGCTAAAATTACCAAGAGATATCAAAAAGATCATTATACAGAATTAACGCACATCCCAAAATAACTTTTGGTGATCCACGAGATAAAGGAATTGATTCATGGATTAATGATTTCCAAGCAATTACACGAAGACTGAGGGGAAATGATTGGTCACGAGATCTCTGTGTACCACCCGTGTTTCTGATTAAATGCGGAAAACCCACAAATGTTTCCGATTTTAATCGTTTGTGTCCGAAGAACGACTCGAATGCAAAAAAAGCTAGCCGTTAAGTGAAACCGTTTTGAATTTCCTTAATGAAGAAGGGCAAAACAATAAAAAAAAAAAAAGATTAACGGCATATGGTTTTTAAAAAATCGGGGCAATGATTTTCAACGTATGATTTATCTTAGTTAAAACACATATTCAACTTTACTGATAATCTAGTGCTAATTCTTGAAATAGCAGTTTCTTGAGCAAATACTTCGAAGAAATCTTTGATTTAAATCCATTCAAAAAATGTAAATTTAAAAATAAATATTTATAAATTGTAAGAATGATATGATGTTTATCATTAGAATTGAAACTGTTATAGAGAAACCACAGTAGTAATTTAGATTATTCTACTGCGCATGCGTTTCAAATCCAACACCCATTCCATTTGTTTAAACCATTCGGATTACCGATGTTCCGTTCTTCCGAGACAGATCCGGGTTCGAATCCCGCTGAGGCATGTATGTTGTGTTTGACTACTGTTGTATCTGTCTTACCCTCTCCTGGCACAAGTGACCCTAAATTAGGGACGCGCGACTTCTAATAGCCCACTGAGTTGCTCAAGGTGGTCGTTAAACCTCCAACCAAAAAATAAATAAATAAACAATGTTAGGTAAATCTCTGATTTAAATTTACTTGGGTTAGGCAGTATTTTCTAATAGCAGCTTGTCTTCAGTGTAGCTCTTGCATTAAATTCATGTTCTAAACTCGTTGTGGCGGAAGCCACATCGTGTTGTTTCATAACTTATACTTCGAGAACCAGTAGATTAAGTGTAAAACAAATTGTTAGAGCTTACTGAACGGATAAAAAAATGGACTCTTAATTAAGTTTTTTTACCTGCATACTCTTTAATTGAAGAACTTTCAATTCATTTGGGAAGGAGGTCAAAGCTACTTCCAGTGGGATTTTGAGAAGGAATGCCTTGCGTTTTTATGTGTTCTTTACAATGGAATTTTACATTGTTTGCCGGAAATTTTCGAAAATAACATATTTATGAAAGGAAAGTAGATCAAACTTATACTTCCAAGAGTTGCAATGGGAAGTTGTGAAATGGACATGACGACAAAAGCGTGTGGTTTTTGAACTTTTTCCACTGAGTAACACAATTCCTTTGAAAAAAAAATACTTGAAAAATGTAAGAAACGATTTTATAAGACCAATTTTTCTGATACTAAACACATTGTTCATTCATAAATTTCAAAAAATGTAACCTTGAAGAATCAGATTATGCAGATTATATTTGAAGAACGAGTGCTGAGAACTTTCAGCGTCATTAGAACACAAGGAAATGAATATACTGAACATACCAAAGGATTTCCCAGTTCATCATTGACATATTTCCATGATTCACCGTCATCACTGTATAATACATTGTAAGCCGTGACGTAATGTTCTTCATCCGGACGTCCTTTAGTAACTATAGCACTGATATTGCGAAGTTCCAAGAAATCAACCTAAAAATCAGATTATCTTTATTCATAAATCTACATTGGGATCCACAAATCTTTGCATTGGAGAATTAATAAACATATAGCTTCAATTGTTAAGTCTTAATTAAAAGGTTTTAAAATTAAGCATGGTTCTTTCAAGATCAGATGGTGCTGCATTTGTGATACAAAGCCTACATTTCATCTATTGTGCTACATACTGCATCTTTAAGATTCAATTTACGTATGTTGACTTATGTACATTTTGATTGTCTCTCGTTATATTTTGCATACTGAATGTTACGTCAGAACTCCTAAAAGTTTATCTCCTGAGCTGCGGCTGGCAGTCAGACAAGTGTGAAAACACAAATTTGACAGTGACGGTGATCGAAATCGCGCCCCCTTACTCTGGAGTAAGTTGTTCTCCGAACTATGCTACACGGGCGCAATATATAACTCTGCAGATTTGTCATCTTGACAAGTGCTTTACCTCTGTAGTACGTCACACAACTTAAGATAACTGAGATGAATATAAGAATCGAGCAGCTTGTTGCATACTGAATGTAAGACTGATTCGTCCTTGTGCTACGCCAAAGTTAATATCGTCCAGGTGATTGTCCAGATCTTGTTTTTGTCTACGCAAATATTCTGTTACATGAAGGGAGTGTAAAATTCGAACAGTTTTTTGTTACCTCTACTCCAAGTTTCAGTTGTTCAAAACTCTAAGTTTGTGCGGAATAAACAGTTTCTCCAAGGATTTGCGTAAATTTTGTGTACATTCCATTAGCAACTAAACAAACACTAGTATTACCAGGCTATCTTCCCTCGTAAACGTTTAGCTCATCCCCCTTACACCACTCTGTCAAAAGAAGTTACATGAATAAATGAGTTTACAACACGTGAGATCAAATTCTTATATATCGTAATGAAATTTGCATTCGGATTTTCAAGCAATTTATGGTTTTGATTTTTGTCAAACGTCTCACTTTCTTGGGAAGACGGATTTGACGACCCCACTAGCGTCCAAGGTTATAAGAAGTATCCTATCCCTAATTTAACTCTATTGGTTCTAGGGAAGAGGTAGCTCCTCCCTGGTAAATAGTCTCTAGTTGCAGAAGAAGACTCGTTGCTACGTGAATCAGCGCTACGTACAGTAGCAAAACCCAACTACTACAGCTCAATATTTCATGTATTGGCGAACTATATTTACGCAAAGATCAAGGTAATTTTTTCCCAGTGACACAGAAATCTTAGCAGTGGCTTTTGACCTTTCGTCCGAGTGGGCCCGGGTTCGAGTCCCAAGTGAAGCATGGAGGGTGGCTTTGTGTTACGTTTGTACTGGCTCTATCCCTTACCTGGAACCTGTGGGCCCACATTATAGCCAGGCGACTGCATGTAGAACAGTGAGTTCCTCACGATGGTTCTCAAACCACAAATTAAAACAAAATCAAGCTAAAAGCGTAAAGCTAATAATGCGTCCCACATAATTGGGATTAGAATGCAAAACACTTGAGAAGTAAAACGGGCATGTAATAAAAGTATTGGGCATTATTTTAGGACAAGGCACATGAGAAAAGAAAAATTCCTTACGCATCTTTATTTCTTGTGATATCCACATTACATCAACCGCGCCATATGCAATATATTTTTTGGAATCTCACTCTACTCAAGTAAATAGCTATACGACAGATTGTTGCTGGGACCTTATCCAGTTAGATATGATGTAGCCAGTTAAATTAGGTACCTTAGGTTACCTAATTTCGTCTTCTAACTAATGATCAAAGAAATTCAATCGCAAAAGTAACTGAAAATGTATGATTATGGATAAAATACCGATGTTCAATTGTTACGATTAAACACTCTTCAAGTTTGTTGCTTTTTCAAAACACCATACAAAACTGTGTGCTTTTTTCTTTTTTCCTTTTTACTTAGGGAAGACGGACCGTACCGTATGATGTAGCCAGTTAGATGGGATTTATCAGCAGGAAAGCTGCCCATTAATTATGGAACACTCTTTTTATGCTTTCCAAATGTAGGTTGAAGAAGCGTATATGCTCCAGCTTTGTCCGTCTGTCCGTCCGCACGATAACTCGCGTAAAAATGGTTCGATTTTGATGATGAAACTTTAGTATGTGGTATGGGACCACCTGGGGAGAACCCTATTGAAAATGGGCGAGATGGGGTCTAAGGTCAGGACAAAGGAGCGGGATCCATTCCATTGCCCTTATGCGTCATAACTTGCGTAAATATGGTTCGATTTCGATGAAATTTCAGTATGTGATAGGGAACCACCTGGGGACGAACTCTATTGAAAAGTGAATGAAATGGGGTCAAAGGCCAGGACATAGGAGCGGGATCCATTCCATTGACCTTATGCGTCATAACGTGCGTAACAATGGCTCGATTTCGATGAAATTTTAGTACGTGGTAGTGAACTACCTGGGGACGAACCTTATCGAAAATGGGCAAAATGGGGACAAACAAAAATCAGGACATAGGAGCGGAATTAAGACATAGATCAGGACATAGGAGCGGGAGGAGACAAAACTTTATCATGTTTTTCTGGAAGTATACTTTACCGGTTCTGTTTAATATGATCAAAATGGGATCAAAGGTCAGGGCACAGGAGCGAGATTTATTCCACAGCCAGTATCCTCAAACTTGAGTAATGACTTAAGTAATGATTTCTGGTATGTTGGAAAGCGTATCATAATCAATTTATTGCATGATTTTACTAACTTGTTTTCAATGAAACTTAAGTTACCTAATTTCATCTTCTAACTAATGATCAACGAAATTCAACCGTAAAAGTCCCTGAAAATTTATGATGAGGATTCCTTTTTTATTACTTTAACCCTTAGGCGTCTGGAACGAGTTAACTCGGGGTCAGCAAAATGGGCTGAAATCAGCTCAAACGAATATATTCTTTGGCTAAGTGGTAGGAATGCGGATGGAACAAGTAAACCTTCGCATCAGAAAGCGTTGCTTTTCCTCAGCTTTGTTAATCAAAGTGGTTATTTATGGGGATTGCTGGCAGCAATCCTGAGTGATTACTTGCTGAACGGTCTATGACAATGGGTTAGAATCTAGAGAACGACACAGATGATGTTTGAATTACTTGCTTGTATCCAATGGAATGATGTCCACGTCAGGGAAACCATCCCGTTCCCATCCTGCCTTGTGGCGCTCTTTGGCCAACCATGGCCCTTGCGCCAATAAAATCAAAAATCAATGAACCATCCTGCCTTGGGTCATGGTGCAGATAATAACGGATTTGAAAGGACAAGTTATCATGAAGGACAGATTCATAGTTCGTAGTGCTGTTATAGAGGCAGAAAGGAATTGTTTTACTGTAGCTTTCGTAAAACCCGGCGCTATATGAACATTTATCTTTGGAAAGCGCAGAAAATTGTGGGAGAACTTTAAATCAGGTACATCGGGCTCTTACAGGGATAATAACTTGCGCTTCTTTCATACAACATTTCTAGATTTCCTGTTTTTTTCTGTGTATATTTAGAGTGCTATTAAATTTATACTTCACATTTGGACGGACACTAACTGAACTAGAGTACTAGAAAAATAATGACGAGACAACGTACACCAAGCTACGTGGAAAGATTGATTATATTATTATTATTATTATTATTATTATTACGAAGTATGAAAGGAAGCATAGCGCATAGCTGTCATAAGTTTCATTTTTTACGTCACTGAAACCTATTCACATACACGACACTAGAATACAAAATTTATATTAACACAAGATTTCACATGCTTTTCTTTTCTTCCGCTTATTTCTCTGCAGTCGCTACTTCAGAATCATCGGAGTTCTTAAGAAGTATGTTAAACTTCCTTTAAATTATAACATTCTTCTTACTGCTGTCGAAACTGGTCCTATCCGTTGGAAGAGAGCACCAGTCAATAGACTAGATTGCTGCCTCTCTTTCTTTAGTGAAAATCCCCTAAACACGTGGCGTCAGTAAATAAACAGACATTGCTTTTTTCACGTTTATCAACACATAGCAACCGAAAAATTGTTATCCGGCCACTGCTGGAATCGTACCTCGGATCTCTCGATATCTAGCCGAGCGCGTTCGTCTTACGCTACAGTGGCCAACAATGAACGGCGCTGTGTGTGTTTATATATCAGCTTCTGGCAACTCAAATCCGTAGGATAGGCTCAGCAACTGAGACGTATCCATATGGTGGGCATTAACGGCACAAGCTATGTGTTAATTAGAGCAAATAAATCCAAAGGGCGAGAACAATAGTGAAAACACTCTAAATACGTGGCGTCAGTGAATAAACAAAAACATCGCTCTTTCCACGTTTATCAATAAACAGCAACCGGAAAACCGGTTATCCGACCACTGCTGGGATCGTACCCTATATCTCTCAATATCTAGCCGAGTGCGTTTGCCTTACGCTACGGTGGTCAACAGTCATCGGAGCTGTGTGTGTTTATCTGCCAGCTTCTGACATCACAAATCCGTTGGATGAGCTCAGCAACTGAAACGTCTCCATCTGGTGGGCATTAAAGCCATAAGTATATATTAATTATAGTAAATAAATCCAAAAGGCGAGAACAATAGTGGACATCCTCTAAATACGTGACATCAGTGAATAAACAAAGATATCGCACTTTCCAGGTTTATCAACACATAGCAACCGAAAAATTGTTATCCGGCCACTGCTGGGATTGTACCCCAGATCTCTCGATATCTAGCCGAGTGCGTTTGCCTTACGCTATGGTGACCAACAATTAACGGCGCTGTGTGTGTTTATCTGTCAGCTTCTGACATCACAAATCCGTAGAATGGGCTCAGCAATTGAGACGTATCCATCTGGTCTGCATTAACTGCACAAGCTATATATTAATTACAGCAAATAAATCCAAAGGGCGAGAACAATAGTAAAAATCCTCTAAATACGTGACGTCAATGAATAAACATAAGCATCGCTCATTACACGTTTATAAACAAATAACAATCAAAAAATTGTTATCCGGAAACTGCTGGTATCGTACCGCAGATCTCTCGATATTTAACCGAGTGCGTTCGCTTTACGCTACGGTGTCCAACAATTAACGGCGCTGTGTGTGTTTATCTGTCAGCTTCTGACATCACAAATCCGTTGAATGGGCTACGCATTTGTGAGTAGCGTAAGTCGAACGCACTCGACTAGGTATAGAAAGATCTGGGGTATGATCCCAACAGTGGACGGATAGCAATTTTTCTGTTGTTATGTGTTGATAGACGTGGAAAGAGCGATGTCTGTTTTTTCACTGATGCCACGTATTCAGAAGATTTTCACTATTGTTCTCACCCTTTTAATTTATTTGCTATAATTAATATGTAGCTTGTGCCGTTAATGCCCACCAGATGGAAACGTCGCACTTGCTGAGCACATCCTACGGATTTGTGATGTCAGAAGCTGACAGATAAACACACAGAGCGCCGTTGATTGTTGGCCAGCGTAGCGTAAGGCGAACGTACTCGGCTAGATATTGGGAGGTCTGGGGTACGATCCCAGAGGTGGCCGGATAACAAGTGTTCGGTTGCTATGTGTTGATAAACGTGGAAAGAGCGATGTCTTTGTTTATTTACTCTCTTTTTCTAGCTAAGGCGGGGAAGTGTGTTAAAACTCTCCGGTGTTAGATGACGATATATCTAACGTGATAGTTTTTTTAAAATCATTAAAACGTCAGTCTCTTTAATTTGAGCTCCAAGAATTTTTACGAGAAACAAATAGAATATAGAGACTGAATGTATAATTACTGAAGCGTCACTGGATCATGCATATTGGCGTCGACTCTGTCTTCTGTTAAAGTGTTTGGTATATTTCGTGCTTGCCGTATGTCACTGCAGCAATTTCAGCTGAATGGGAGATGGCTATGGTTATGTTTCTGGGTGTACTTCGTTGTTTCTTGGCTATATACAATGGGATCCGTCTGGTTATTAATGTTTTCAAATAGAAGTCATCGCTCTTTCCACGTTTATAAGTGAGTCACGGAAAAATTCTCATCGGCCGCCACGGATATCGGACCCAGGGTCTTTCAGTTATGCGCCGGACATGTTTCCACTGAACCACAGCGGCCTCGAGATTCTCCAGACCCACATACGACAAACCGCCAAACCACCTGGCAGGTTGCTTTCTTGGAGCCCCGCACAATGCTGGGGATTCACCGAAGATGAACATGTGAGTCTGGAGAATTTCGAGGCCGCTGTGGTGCCGTGGAAGCATGCCCGGCGCGTACATGGAAGACCTGGGTTCGATATCCGGTGGCGGCCGATGAAAATTTTTCCGTGACTCACTTATAAATGTGGAAATAGCGATTACTTCTATTTGATGTTTCTAATCCACGTCAACTGTGTATTTATTATTACCGATGTTTCCTGCCCAAAAGCTTGGTTATTTCTTGTGCCGGATTTTCTCAAGATAAGAACTCGTCGATTGTCATACTCTAGGCTGAATCTCGACTCGTCGGAGAAGAGAACTCGATTCCCTTGTGTCACAAAAAAAGTCTCATTTCCTTGCTGTTAACAGGAGAAGCTCATGCAGGAGCTGAGTAGCATTTTGCGACCTGTTCCGACGGGCTGTTAATAATAGATAACGGCCGTCCCTTCCTGTAGTTGGACGGCTTTGACATTGCCTGCTTTGAACACTTTCCGTATCCTGGAATCTTGTCCACAGTAAGGCAATGACACTTCGTGACACTCCTATTGCTTCTGCTACCGCTCCTGTCTTTGACCTGCTTCCAGTCTGCCACGCCGTTGATTCCAGTAAATCCTGCTCTTGAGACATCGTTCGAAACGAAATGTCGTGGTAAACGAGGCAGAAAAAGAAGTTCTGACATCACAGACCCTAATTTTCGTAAGGATATGCATGATCCGGCTGTCTGCGTCACAATCGACTTGTGTTTTTCACGTATTGGTAAGATATCACACTATTGGATTGTATAATGTCGCTAAAGTCACATGCTCTCGTAATTATTTTGAGCAGTGTATTATCGACTCCATCCAAACGATGGAACGGGGAGTACACTTAGAAATTAGCGTGATGCGGCATACTTCTAAAAAATAATACTTAAAACAGTATTTAAATTGCAATATGATTAAATCAAATTTAAAATGTGTGAAAAGAAACGGTAAGCAATGTCCTTTTCTCAGGCAATACCAATTTTGATATTTTTATTAGAAGGTGTTATGTTTTGCTCTAGCCCCGAGTTGCACCTGGATTACAGAGTATGGGGATGACAGCCACACACGCACACAGTTGGCGCTTGAACGCCTTAGTATCTAATAATTTAAAATTATTATTCTAGCGAATAATAATTTTTCGCTTCGTAAGACCGCAGGGAGCTTTTGTAATACAAAATACTTTTTAAATGCTTTATATCGGTGGATCTTTAAAGATTTTTACTAGTACGATATAAAAAATTGTACAACAGTCACTAATAAAAACAGGCTTGAAAAAAGGATGTGTTTCAACATTAGAGTAATTTCGATTACATCATATTCGCAGTTGTTACTCCACACTTTTGATGAAGTGCTTGCAGCAGAAATTAATGATTATTGTACAGAGATATAAGCATAACATTTTACTTACTATCTGATAGAAAATGAAAGTTTAATAGCTTATGAGATAACGAACATTCTTGTATCAGAAGCCTACAGCTCCGTGCTCAACATACTGTGCTACGGATCTAACCTTTGCGGAGACTGCGGATGATCCCGGAAACATTCCAAACTGAGGTTTAAACTAAGTTACTTATGCATTCACCTCTGTTTAATTGGATGCCTCGCTCATAAAGGTGAGGACGGCCCTTTTGACGAAGTAGGACTACAACAGGTATAGTTACAGCTTTTTAAAATGTTCGTAAAATACTCCAGTTATACAACAATTAAATCTTTAAAAATCGCAATTGTTATGCAATTGCGGCTTTAAAAGACTGTAATTGAAATACAGAGTGTTCGAGAATTATTGGACACATTACAAAATTATATAAAACAAAACATTAAACAGATAAAGAAAACTGACTGTACTAACTGCACAAGTTAATAAATTTCGATGTGAGATCCCTTGGTTGCTCGTAGTACGTCCAAGCGATACTCGATTTCATGCCATGTATTGTCAAGCATCTGTGGAGTTATGGAATTAATAGCAGCTGTGATACGCTGCTTCAGTTCCTACAAATCAGTACAAGGCGTCTGATAGACACGATCCTTCACATAACCCCAGCAAAAACACAAGTGCTGGGAAACTGCTGGCCACCAGCTGGCAGTGATGGGTCACTGCTGGCTGAAATCTGCCGCTCACGGCCCGGTAGTGGTCCGTTGGTGGCAGCGCTATCAGTTGGTGAACCATTGATGGCCCTGCAGCAACGCCGTGAATTGTGGGCCTCCAAGCAAATGCCACTAGTGGCCCGTTGCTGGCAACCAACGCAACCCCCAACAGCAGGTGGAAGCAACGGGACTGCGCATGCGCAGAAGCAACACTTGCTGTGTCTCTCATGGTACCAGTTAGTTGAAGACGACGCTATCGCCATCGTGTTATTTTAGTGGATGTTAAGAAAAAAATCCATATAAGAAGAGGCGAATTAATTTCCTAATGAAATTTTACGTCGACGAAGATATCAGATTAAGCCGTGAATCACTAGATTACAGCCATGAAATACACCCACTCCATTCCCATGAATAACAATTCATGGACGGGAGTGCATGAATAACAAGAAAAAATTTGAAACCGCTTGAAACACATATCCTGGAAAACCATTAAAACAACGTTTGTTGGAAAAAAAAAGAATTATACGCGTACAAAATGTATTAATTATTTGAAAGAAAAAAAGCAACGCTATGTGGTGTACTCATCCATGGGTTGAATACACAAGACTGGGAGGAATTCGCTTCTAAAAATAACGAGAAGTAAAATAAAATATCTTTTACTCTTTAAAACAAATGTAGCTTCGGACAACGGAAAGGAAAGACACAACGTTAAAAATGTAACAAAATGTGACATGAACCCGGGTAAATACATATTTATTCAACAATCTCTTTTCAAGACTGCAAGGACAGTACAAAACTTTGGAAAGCGACTCTAAGTATGTACACGCCTTGAAAATGAGTGAAGTTCCCTTAAGGTAAAAAAAACAACAACTATTGTTACATTGAAAAAAATTTATTTATCAATTATATGAAACTAACTTTTATGAAAAATACCTTTCAATATTGTAAAATAAAAGAGGGAAGCATTCGATTACAAATTGCATACCAAACAGATAGCTTCCAGCACAAATCTACTCAGATGCAAGCGGGCGTTTTTCCGGTTTGTTGAAAAAATTTCCCCAGCGCAGTGCGGAAATTCACAAGCTTTGTAAGGGTAAAAAAAAATTGTAGCTTTGAGAAACTGCGGTTATCCTTGCTATTATTATTATTATTATTATTATGGCTGCTACTGGGAAATTGGCGGACAAGATTCGGCAAGCCACCAGTTACGTCACGTTGTTGCTGGCTGCCACTAACGGCACACTAGCGGACCACATTAGGCTAGCCATCATTTCTGGCACGTGCTTGCAGGGCCACTGAAGGGCCACTTGTGGCAGCTACTGCCTGTGATGGACCACTGATGGCCCTGTTGTGGCATATGACAACTAATGGGGTGCCAACTGTTGGCCAGATGTTGGCCTGAACTGCTGGCCCTTCTGTTGACCGCCCGGATATTTTATTGACCGTTTGGCAGCGGCAACATAGTGCTGGGCCAGCTAGACTGGTTTTGCTGGGACCCTACATGAAATAATCCAATGGAATTAGATTTAGAGAGCGAGGAGGCTACGGAATGGGACCGCTACGCCCAATCCATCTGTTGGGGAAATGCTCATTTAGGCACTTACGTACACAAGCTGACGAATGCGGAGTCTTGTTTGAAAACGACGTTGTCATATCTTTTGATCTGGGGTATAGCGAAATTTTCTAGCATATCCAAGTAAATGTCACCATTTATGGTGTTTTCGCAGAAGAAGAAAGTTCCAATCACTTCTCTTTTTTATATGGCACACCACACATTAACATTTGGAGAATCACGTTCCAGTTCAATAGCAGCATGAGGCGGTTCACAGACCTATATCCTACAGCTGTGACGATTCACAATATCTGATACACGAACTGTGGATTCATCACTAAACATTACAGTACTGAGAAAGTTTTCGTCGTTTACTACTCGATTCAGCATATCCACAGCAAAATCGTATCGCAGAAAGTGATCATTTACATGCATCTTTTGCACTATTTGAATTTTATAAGCATGAAACTTTAATTTCTTGTGCAAGATATCGTGAACTATCGTTTTCGGAATGCACAGCTTGCTTTACGAATGGATTTCCTGGGGCTTCGTCGGGAACTTTCATTAACTTGGTCAACCGTCTCACCGCTGACGCTAGACCTACCGGCTCCTCCACGTTGTTCCACATTGCCGGTTTCTTTAAACTGTTTCACCCACCGCTTAATTGAATTCGTTGACGAAGGATTACAACCATACTCTAAACGGCACCGTCTTTTAACTTTAATGACAGACTTTAATTTCTCAAGCCATAACACACACATCGCCTTCTGCTGTACGGATGACAAGATTAATAATTGCGCATTTCTCATACATCCCTCATCAGGCCACACCTAGCAGCACCTATCGGATTCCGGGAATAACAATTCTGCAAAACAAAAATACAGAAACCGTGTTAGTAATACGTGACATAGAAAAACAGACAATGCTCGTAATTCTCGGACACCCTGTATATAACATCAGATATTTATTTCGTGCCTAAGTGTTTACGTCCTCAAATAACTGTCTTTGCACGATTTAAAGAACTCTCATCTAATACACCACCATTTGCAAGATTAAAATGTATTTATTGTTTACACTTAAAAACAGTATGTACAGATGAAAGCTTCGAAAACTAAGTTGGCGGGATCTTTCAGCTCCCCCCGGGAACTATTGTCAAGCCTAAGAGTGCCACCCGAGTGGAGCGCGCAATGCATCTTATACAAGCAGAAGAGACACGTCATAAATCCGTTAACATAGATACAATTATAAACAGCATACCTCTATACAACAGAAGTTAATTAAAGCATGTGAGCAACTAATTAATAATTTTAAAGACAGTACAGCATGGGGAACAAACTAGTAATTCACAGACTAGGAGGTTTTAAAGTCTTAATATATTGCCGCCAAGTTAGTGGCATATTGGTGGGTAATTCCTCATTACAGCATAAGTCATTAAACCACATGATAAACATTGCTTCAGTGAACAAAGTGTTCCTTTTATTTTTAGTGGAAGCTAAATGTTGAACATCCGTCCAACATGGAGTATATTGTAAAGTTGACACTAGACGAGCGAGTGCTGTAGTAGTTGCTCCCATTCGAACATCATATTCGTGTTCCGACGTTCGAACCCCCAATGTCCGTAATGTGGAACCGATGTAAACCACTGTTTGATCAGTAGGTTGATTTGGCAGTAGGGGTATATAATATATACCGTATTTTTGCGCTTTGCTTACTTGATCACGATCTTGTCTGATAGTTGAAAAAATGTTCAAAGTTCGTATTCCAAAGGATAGTTGATGTTTATTGCAGATGCGATTTAGAAAATAAGTTACATTTGGGTTGTAATCTAATGAGCCAACGAATCTTTTATTAACATGTTCGCGTCGTAAACTTGTAAATGCTAATCGTTGTATTGATTGAATCAAGTTATGAACGCAGTACTCCGGATAACCAAATTTCATAGCAATTGAGGTAATATAATCAAGTTCCGCTTGCCTCAAACGCAAAGACGTAGAATGGGTGAAAGCTAGTCTTATGTATGAGCATAAGGCAGCAAATTTAAACCCATTAGGGTGATTAGAAGAAAATGGAATGAGATTTCGGATGTGCGAAGGTTTCCTATAAACTGAGTAGGTTATACTATTGTCAGCTGGGATTCTGCATAGCCTAAAGTCTAAGAACGGCAATGAACATTGTTCCTCGAGTTCAATAATAAAATTGATAGTTGGATAGACTGAGGATAAATCGTGGGCAAATTGTTGTAGGCGCTCAGATGAGTGTGGCCAAAAGACTAAGATGTCGTCGACATATGTGATAAAAAGTGCTGGTTTGTAAAACCTATTTTGTACCACAGTATTTTCGACAGTTTGTAGAACCACTTCTGCCAAAATAGGAGATAGTGGAGACCCCTAGGGGTCCCACCCTGTTGTTGGTAAATGACATTATTAAATTTAAAGAATGTACGTTTGGCAATAAGTTTTAAATGCACATACTCTTTTATCTGTACATACTGTTTTTAAGTGTAAATAATAAATATATTTTAATCTTGCAAATGGTGGTGTATTAGATGAGAGTTCTTTAAATCATGCAAAGACAGTTATTTGAGGACGTAAACCCCGTATATTATTGCAGCTTTTATTATAATATAATCAGCTTTAATTGTATTGCAAGTGCAGACTGTAATTGTGATACAAATGTAGATTTAAAAGCCTAATTGAAGTTGTAGTTCCAAACGACTGTTATTGTAATGAAATTTTAATTAATTAAGGATTTTAAAGAACACAGGAAACCTTATCGTTGAAGAAAACGAAACCAAAATTATAACAATTAAGAAAAAATTATATATAGGGCAAATGTCATTCTCTGTTAAGCAAATTAAGAAGGGCAATGTTGAAAGAACTGCATAGATTTATTTGTTGTTCTTTTTCTTCTTGGAAGAAGAAAGGACTTTGCTTCTGTTCACAGTCCTTTTTCTTTTCTTCTCTAGAGGTCATCATCATTTTTGTGGGCATTACAGAACTCAATGCGTCTTCTTGATGAGAGGTGTGTGCTTATGCTAAAATGCAGCAGCATTTACGTGTCACATACATGCATACACTGAGGGGGAATTGAATTAGAGACACCTGTCTACTAACGTGTAGCACCACTTTGCGCCCTGATGACGGCGGCGATTCGTCTCGGTATGGACTCGACAAGACACCGGAAGCGTTGGGAAGCCATACGGATCCACAACTCCTGAACAAGCTCCCACAGTTCACGAAGATTTGATGGAGGGGGTCAGAGCCTCGAACATCTCTCTAGATGGCATCCCAGATGTGCTCGATGGGATTGAGGTCGAATGACCTATCTGGCCAAGGAAGCGAGGTGAAACTCCCAGTGCCTGCACGACTTCCGAGATGGAGTGACCCATTCGTCGGGCCCCGATAATTTGCCCACGATCAAATGCGCTTAGATCCTTTGTCTCACCCATACTGCGTCCGACTCTTACTAATTCCCGTCGCATCACTCCTTATATTGTTGGATCGCTGCATACGTCATGTCGTTTTCGTTTACCGGGCCACCCACAGCGCCACATTTGCATAACGCCAGCTGTCTCTAATTCAATTGTTCTTCAGTGTATATCGTGACCTTGCAAATAATGTCTGATGAAATATGATAGGTAAATCAGAATATCAGGACGTTCCACGTAGATGCCCGATTAGCGCTAAATTCTTATCTTGAGTAATTAATATTTTTTAAAGCTCATTCGCTGTCATTAATGTAGCGTGGGTTTAACACCAAATACAAAATGGCTACCGATCGGGTGTTGTTTGAGTAAAAAACGATGTATAAACTGAGGCTTAAACTGAGACGCAAGTATCAGAGGTTAATGGATTGATCATCACAATAGATGTGATGTAATACAGAAGTTACTTATGAATGGCTGTAAGGCCGAATAAATATTAAAAGAACGCTATCGAGTAAGCTGTATTAACAGTTCACATTTCTCAGAATAAAATTTCGTACGGTGATAATATACGCGAAAACGCAGGTCGCGGTACCATTTACCCCATTTAACTTCGTCATTACGCATTAAAAGTTAAAAATTTTATTCATTTTTCCAACTTTGCATTTCATCATAAGACAACGTAAAATTTACTAAGTTTGTATGAATAGCTTAAAGTCACAAACAAATTGTGGTAGAGCAAACAACAGTACGTTACATCTCAACTACACAGCGTGCGTTTATGTTCACATAAATGCAAGAGGGAAAGTTAGATTAGTCACTTAAATTCAAACATTACCTGTAGGAATTCATTGTCCAGAGTTTCAGGTACCCAGGCGGAATATTCATTTGACAGTCTAGCCTCTGATGGCAGAACTGAGTCATCATTGTAAGATGAAGCAGAAATCTGACTGTCATCCAGCAGTCCATTTTCCAGTCCCATAGGTTCCTCGCAAACTGAGAGAGAAAGAGTATGGATGAACCAAACTCTGTATTTTAAGAAATCATTTAAACTGAATCAACCATGCTTACGTTCGAAACAAGGCACACAACGCAGCATCATATAATTATTTGCAAACAGGGTAAATAGTACAAGTTGCATGATATTTAAAGCTTTGAAAATATTTATTTAATTAAAAATATTACGACACACTATTTTACCAAAAACTGGGAAGAAAATATGATAAAGTAAAATATCCATATCGCTCTACGATTTAGTTTTTGCAGGTAGGTAAGAAAAAGACGCAAATCAGTGCAAAATGGCATTCATTTCTCTAAATTTATCCATGCTGGGAAATGGTTTTACTCCTTTATATCTATGAAATCTCCAACTCACAAGTACTTTTAATTTTTCAAAATTTAGAAAATGGTGTTAAACTCGTTCACAACCAATTCATTAATCTTCTGAACAGTTCGTTTTGCCGTCAAATGTTTGTATGAAAGGCTTACACGAATTTTGCGAGAACCTTCAAAGATGTAAGAAAACGAGTAAGAAATAAAGATAACAGGACAGACGCGTTCGAGTTATCCGGTGTAATAAGCACGTCTCTTGAGTCCAAAATAAAATATGATAATGCAAAATGTATTACATATTAACGTTTACTCTCACGTGATATCTTGTAACAGAGGTTTGAAGAATGATATCTGACAAAATATGAGTGAGAGAAAATAGAGGTCAGGTGCAAAAATAAAACAAATGAAAACAATTTCGAACTATTTTGTTCCAAGTGAAGATACGGTCACAAATAGAATTGCATGTTTATGCTATTAGCAGAAAATTGAGTTAAGGTAAGAGAAAACTGACACAAAATGACTTTCAAAAATGCAAAAGATATTTTTTCAGCTGATTTTTCAGAAAAAAGATCCGGTCGTAAATAGAAATTTTCATTTTTCACTAGGAGCGCCGTAGTGAAAACGACGCACCACTGGAAGCACAGAATATATGAAAATGATTATTATAGGGTCTGGTATTGCGTAAAAATGACATGTTTCCAATTGGTGGTTTAGAATGCCTAACTTTTGACTCTAGGCTTTCGTTTTCTTTTCCCAAGGTCTGGCGTGAACCTGAAGTTTCCCTCAAGTTACCGGTCTATTGCGCTCGCTAGTTATCATGGCCATAGAACAAATAGTTATGGCCAATTTAATTCATTGTTTAGAAATCGCAACATCGTTTCATCATCTCAAAACGGACAACTTCGCCGTCAATCTCCTCGTGATCATCTCCTCTTTGAAAAGTCCGTGAGTGAACCGTTTGCTCGAAAGCAACAGCAAGTATCCCTTTTCCTTATTTCGAGTAAGTCTTGTACTGTGCAAGGCGGCCCGGAATGTATAAATGATGTCATGGCCTGTACAAGTGTGGGTTACGGGATAATATACTTAAGTTCATTGTTGTTTTCTTTAGAGGTTGTGTATTCTAAGTGCGCTCGAGTGCGACTCTCTTCTTCCTTATTTCCTAGGACCAAGATGTCCCTCAAAGCTGTATCATTTCTCCAACATTTTTCCGAATCAATTGCTTACTTTACAGTATTCCCGTTACAGTAATGTACCGCATTTTATTTTTATATCTACATATATTTTACCCCTCTTCGAGAATTTGATTCATGGAATTACACTTTGTGACGTACAGTATATCTCTAATTTGACCTCCATTTAGAGTTCCTGTGTTCTTATGTAAACTTGGTTTCTTCTCGTTAAATAATTTGTAAACTTAACGGCACAAAATTTCCTCCGATGAATTTGAAGTTGCCAGTTCTTACAGCAGGTCAAAGGGCAAGCAACGTAGGTAAAGATTTCTGAGATAAGAACTTGCAGTGCGATATTAGTTGAGCGATTCATGTACGTGAAACATTGGAAGAGCAAGTCTTATCTATGCAATGTTGATAGGTGCAGACAAAATGCGGTTCTTATATGAGAAATTCTGATACAAGCAGTTTGTGTTAAGTGAACAGTTTGTTATTCAAAGAGGATAAGTATCACGCATGTTCTGAAACATTTGTGCACTTAAGACTATCTAGCGTATTGTGAAAGACTTGCTGATTATAGACTTCGGCCGTACTTTATTAAATAATGAAAAAAGTCGTTTGGATACTTGCAAGGATACTGTTATCATTGAACTCTAGCCGTTGGGTTTGAAAGTGAATGCAATGTGTAGTTAAGATATTCAGTTACAACCGACTGAGATTCATCCGGAAAAGTGACGAACTAAGTGTACCGCATCTGTAACTTAAAATTAAACATAACCTAAAATACAATTCAACAAAACCCAGTTGAAAATTTTCCTTTTACAAGTAGCACCGTACGATTTACAAGACAATGGCTCAGAATCTAGTGACTGTTTTGTTCTTTCACCTACAAAAACAGCTTCCTTTACGTTTCTGTTCCAGATTGGTCCTCCACCCTGTGCAGCAACCATACCAGTTTTGCCAGTGACAAAGATTTTGGGTTTTAGCGTTGACCTTGAGCATGTAAGACGTCTGAAGACTTCATGTGTTCCGACGTTTCTCTAAGGCTTGCTCTAAGAAACAGACAGGTTGTCGCTGTCTCTTAGATACGTATGGTCGGAACTGGATTATGGCTTGTGTGATATATCACCCAGTCCGGGGGCCGATTCTTCGACAGTAGCCGCCGGGCCTGGTTATACACTGTGCATCATCAGATTTTGCGTTTGCGTACGAGTGCGTTCAGTACTTCGCCTGTACGTAGCCTCTGTGCGGAATCGAAAAAACTGCTCACGGATTCTCGTCGACTGCACCTGTTGATTCATTTCTCCTTGAAGTTGTGATCACTAACAGAACATCCTTTACACGATATAGTTTTCAAGTTCATCATGTCCGCTTCTTTGAAAATTATCCTTCGTGCATCTCAACTTTAGAAATCCGAACGTCTGCCATAGCACAACAAGCAGGAAAAGAGTTGTCGTTGACCACGAGTACCGGATATTTTTAGGTTTTCCCTGACATTATCCAGTTTGGTACATTTTTTACACCGTAACCTTAACCTCAGAGACTATGTGTAGGCAGCTCCAGACTGAACACAGGTTCTTCCACTCCCACTGTGTTCCGATATTTACAGATAGCTCAAAGTCGGACAGTGTCGTGGTACACGCTTTTGTCTGTGCCATTGATAAGTCTTCAACCATATTCCATACGAGGTCACGCTGCTTTCAGCAGAGGTGTATGCTCTGTACCTAGCACTTCGTCACCTTATCCGCGTGCTATGATTTCCCAGCAAAAACAGTCCTGCTGGACCAGCACTATGTTGCCGCTGCCAAACCGTCAATAAAATATCCGGGCGGCCAAGAGAAGGGCCAGCAGTTCAGGCCAACAGTTGGCATATAACACAACAGGGCCATTAGTGGTCCATCACTGGCAGTAGCTGCCACAAGTGGCCCTTCAGTGGCCCTGCAAGCACGTGCCAGAAATGATGGCTAGCCTAATGTGCCGTTAGTGGCAGCCAGCAACAACGTGACGTAACTGGTGGCTTGCCGAATCTTGTCCGCCAATTTCCCAGTAGTAGCCATAATAATAATAGCAAGGATAACCACAGTTTCTCAAAGCTACAATTTTTTTTCTAGCCTTACGAAGCTTGTGAATTAACGCACTGCGCTGGGGAAAGCTTATCAACAGACCGGGAAAACGCCCGTTTGCATCTGACTGGATTTGAACCAGGGCCGTTCACGTGGCAGCTGAGCTCTCTACCGACCGGACTAATTTGCCACGCTCGAGTACATGCTTAAAGCTGTCTGTTTAGTATGCAATGTGTAATCGAATGCTTCCCTCTTTCATTTTACAATATTGTGAGGTATTTTTCATAAAAGTCAGTTTCATATAATTGATAAATTATTTTTTTCAACGTAACGATAGTTTATTTTTTTTTACCTTAAGGGAACTTCATTCATTTTCAAGGCGTGTACATACTTAGAGTCGCTTTCCAAAGTTTTGTACTGTCCTTGCCCTCTTGAAAAGAGATTGTTGAATAAATATATATTTACCCGGGTTCATGTCACATTCTGTTACATTTTTAACGTTTTGTGTTTCCTTTCCGTTGTCCGAAGCTACATTTGTTTTAAAGAGTAAAAGATATTTTATTTTACTTCTCGTTATTTTTAGAAGCGAATTCCTCCCAGTCTTGTGTATTCAACCCATGGGTGAGTACACCACATAGTGTTGCTTTTTTTTTCTTTCATAATTAATAAATTTTGTACGCGTACAATTCTTTTTTCCACAAACGTTGTTTTTATGGTTTTCCAGGATATATGTTTCAAGCGGTTTCAAATTTTTTCTTGTTATTCATCCACTCCCTTCCATGAATTGTTATTCATGGGAATGTAGTGGGTGCATTTCATGGCTGTAATCTAGTATTTCACGGCTTAATCTGATATCTTCGTCGACGTAAAATTTCATTAGGAAATTAATTCGCCTCTCCACACATGGATTTTTTTCTTAACATCCACTAAAATAACATGATAGCGATAGCGTCGTCTTCAACTAACTGGTACCATGAGAGACAGCAAATGTTGCTTCTGCGCATGCGTGGTCCCGTTGCTTCCACCTGCTGTTGGGGGTTGCATTGGTTGCCAGCACTGGGCCACTAGTGGCACTTGCTTGGAGGCCCACAATTCACGGCGATGCTTCAGGGCCATCAATGGCTCGCCAACTGACAGCGCTGCCACCAACGGACCACTACCAGGCCGTGAGAGGCAAATTTCAACCAGTAGTGACCCATCACTGCCAGCTGGTGGCCAGCAGTTTCCAAGGACCTGTGTTTTTGCTGGGTTGTTTGAGTCCTTTTAGGGTTTTGCAAAGCCTCTCTTTTGCGGAGGGTGGTGGCCATCCTCCGCAGAGAAGCATACTACGTGCTTAAGGAAGCACACTCTCGTGTGAGAAGCATACTCCGTGTTTTACAGGAAGCTGGTTTTCTGGTACGATTCTGCGGGATTCCTAGCAATATTGGGTTCTACTGCCAGGTTTGTTTCCTCGTTGATAGTTACTGCCTTGCCACTGTACCACAGTCACTTAAGTTCTGTTTATCGTGAGCGTATTAAACATACGTATAAATCTCTGTGGGACCAATAGGAAGAGAAGAGACTATCATATTTAGAGAGTTCTTGGACTCTTGTCTTTTAGATTTCGCTAGAAGAGCACAGAGGAAGACTTAGTTAAACGCCTCAGGATTGGGCATAGTCATTTCATTCCCGGGTACTCGTTGTTTGGCTGCACTGTCCCTGTGTGAGACATGTATTATTCATTTCTAACTGTTGATCACATGTTCTGCGGTGTGTCATCATTTTCGTTTTGAATGATTTAGTTTTTTACGTTATGCTATACGAAATGACCCAGAAATACTAGGGGGGGGGGGCTTTTAAACAATAAGTGTAACTTCTTTTCCGTGCTTTCTCCCCTACGTTGTATCGGGGTTTTTCAGTTTATGCAGTCTGTTGTTTCTGTATTGGCCAATTACACCGTTTCAATGTCGTGTATTGTGTCATGTACATAATTTTATATTTTTTTATGTTATTTTTCTTTTTCATTCCGCTATAAACAGTGGGGCTTGGCGCATTTTGTCGAAACAAGGTCTTTACGCCCCTAAAACCATGTAACTATAATGAAGCAACAAACACCATGCGATAATGGAACCTGTTTAGCAGGCTGTCTGTCTTTTACTAAGAATATGTTTGTTCAGCCTTTAATTAGAATTATGGGTTGCAATATTTTAATGGTAGTTTCCGAACTTTTGCAGTACTGTTCTTCTGTTGTTGTTTTTTAGACTATGGATATTTGATGCAAAAAAAAGGAAGTAAAAATTCAAAGTTTTTAATTTTGTACAGTTTTAATTTATTGATTCCTATTTTCCATTGGAAAAATGTTCAGTTATATTTATGGATCTCTGCTTCATTTGTTACCATTATGCTGCCACCTCTGGAAGACATAAATTTTATTTCATTTCATTTTCATTTCATTTTATTTGTTTTGCTGAAGCAAATGCATACAGTAAGGAAGCAAAGGGAAGCGCCCAACATGGCCTGACGAAGCCCTATGCTACCTCACAGCAGCAAACACAATGAACAAAGTCAAGCAAGTAATTAGCGCCGGCAAACAAAGCGAAATATAATAGTAAGGTAAACAAAAAAGATGTAAACAAAGAGAAAAAAAAGATTGTTAGAATAATTCTTTTAGTTGTGAAGAAGTCAATTATTATAATCCATGATATAAATTTTAAGTTTTTTTTAAATAGGGAAATGTTATTAATAGTTGTTAATTCAAGTGGTAAAGAATTCCAGGTGAGGACCAGAAAAATTCAAACTTTGTTTCATGGCTTCCGTCCTTAGATAGATGGGAATAATTTGTGTTTTAAAACGGGTATCATATGTATGTGACCGAGGAGTGATTTTTATAAGGTTAGTATAAAAATTATTTTTTATTCTTTTAAACATGATTTCTCCGAGATTAAAGAAGTAAAGTTGGGTAATAGTAAGTATATTAAATTTACTTGCGTTAACTTTGATGTGAGATTGAAAAGAAAGCTGAGAATGTGTGTTATATTTAAGTTCAATTAATCTAGTTTTTTTGAAGGTGTGTTTTGTATTTTGAGCCCACGTCTGATGAATTATGTTCTACACATTTGAGCTCCAATGATTCACATGAGCATCTTTGCGATGCTGAGAAATTCAATAAATCTGATATTTTGTTGGTTAATTCAGACCCATGAATATAAACCTAAAAAGAAGCAAAATGTATTTTAACATATTTTGTTCTCAGATATACATATTTCGATTTATAGAACACGTTTTTAAACATGGCATGAGTTTCAATAATAGGGCGACAGAAGAAAACACATCAGATAAATATCGTTTAAGCACTTGTACTTGCATTCTGGGGCACGCGCACGCACACACACACACACACACGCACATACAAATATCAAAATATCTCCAACTCACCAGATGGATGAAAACATCCCAAGATTTCAAACCGAAGGCTGATCCAATTCTTCCATTTTGTAGGTTTAATGCGGATGAAACGAGTTTCAAGAATTTCTGGGAATGCGTTAGTTACTGGAGAATCACAGTCATAATTGGCAACAAATTCCTAAAGTAAATTAAAAAATAAAAGGTAGTTTTTGAGTTAAACGAAGTTCTAAATGATTGAATAAAATAAACGTCATGCTTTTGAAAATTGCAAAGAAACTCAATTTTTATCATCTGTATTTTGTAAACAAATGAATGACATGTATTTATCTAAAACATGGTATATTTTAGATGTTTCAACCTTCCGGTGAAAAAAATTCCCTACAGAATGTGCGATATGAAAACATTGTAACAGCCCGGTGGAAAACACTTCGTGATCATTGTAAGAAAACGAAATGGGAAATTTATTCTGTTACGTACAGCCATCTCTTAACATACAGTATGTCTGTAGATTAATTCATTTGAAAGTGACAGTTTCCTAAAAAACACGTGACCAAACCACTTTTATGTTAATGTATGGTATTTTTTTCTGTTGGCTTTTATTTTGGGTGTAGTTCAAAGACGTTTAGAACTTTAGAACTGTGTAGTTCAAAGACGTTTTGAAGAAAATGACAAAACAATACTTTGAAATAGTGGTTTCCGAAAGAAATGCTAAGACATTTTTAAACATGAACACTTACTACTTTTAGACAGTGAGAGGCGGTTCTTGATACCACGAATTCCCCATTGCGCTTAAATCTGATATGACGCACCACCATCAACCTTGAGATGGAGACGTTCTTCTTCTGCAGCATCGTTGAAGTCGTGATCTGATGCAAGTCCTCAAGAGACGTTTTGGTGGACGCGCTTAACATCTACCGGGGCACTTTCCAATGAGGTAGATCCCAATGGAAACTCTCCATGCCTTGAACACAAAGTCAACAAGGGAGGTCGTCCGGTTATTGCTTTTTAGCACACTTCGGACACTAGGAAACCCTCTCAAGAAATTTGTAAATTCGAAATGGTGACCTAAAACTGAGTTCCTGAAAACTATCCTTAGCATGAATGATGAAAAAATGTACAAGAGGATAAAGTTTCTAGTTTGAAGAACCAGCGTCCTCGTCAACATGTTACTCAGGCTTCGCAAAATGGGAAAACTGATCAGTATACAGGCAAATGTATTCACAGTGATAGGCCGCTATTAGGTTTAAAAGAGTTGAGTCTTCCATTATTTCTCTGAATTGAAATAATGAAATTTTAGCCAAAGGTTGCAGATCCGCCGTGGTGTTCCAGTGGTCATACGCATGGGCTTCTGCCAAATCGTTCGAATTTGGCACTGGTCCCGGATGAGAGATCAGTAGTTTGTTTCTCCTACGGCGGTACTGTTCGTTTATTGAAACCAGTGGCTCTAAATTAGGGACTTTTGATAACTTAAGATGGGGAGCTGTTAAACAACAACTAAAACACATAGGAAAGGAAAGAAACTGGGAAAAGCATCTGCGAACAGGTTAAGCAGGGTTGTACCAATGTGATAGGGCCTGGTGTATGTAGCTTCAGGCAGGAATATGTTTTTATTTTCCTGATATGAGATATGATTAACTGCTTGAATCAAAATGGTTTATCTGTGAGACGTATGCTGAAGTTAGACCCCTCCCCAACACAAGGCATCTCATAAGTCTCCCATGAATTTGTCGCATGATGATAATTTTAGCTAGAGCTTTATTCCATGATCTCTGTCTTATATACTAAATTGAATAATGTTACAGACAGCGGAGAGAATGCAGACCCTTCCCTGTGATGGAAACTGAAGAAAATCCCAGGAGTAAAATAATAATCACGGCATTCCTATTTCTAGGGCATGACCAGATGATGCAGAGCTCAGATATCCAACACACGCGAAGGATGTTATATTGCTTTGTCTGGAGAAGAGTCAGTGAGTAATTTATTCCTCTTGCGTAAAAATTATGAGGAAAGTTATGGGTCTAGGGGCTCCTCTTAATCATGACAACACTAGAGCTGTGATGTAGGGCCCCCTTGGTCTCGCGTTGAATTTCAATATACAGATTTCCTGGCGGGGAAACTTTACGCTTAGGGCAGTTGAATCCCTGGAAATTGCATAAACACCAGGAGACTACTTGAGATTTCCTTATTCAGTCTTGCGCAATGGCAAATAATCTTTCGGAATATAAATTTGCTTTCTAATGTATCATGGATTTCCTAAACTACATGTTCTTGAATTTCATAAGATATACTGATTCATGGATCAGGGATGGCGAACCTATGACACACGTGTCGCACGAACACGATTTATGTGGCAAGTCGGTTTGAAAACATTACCATTAAATAAAAATTTTGGTTTTTGCAAACAATAATTTTTCGACAGCATGTCTGTAGTGTGTTCGTGCAAATAAATGAGCTCTGACAAGTAAATTAATTTAGCCATGAAGTGTTCTCTAAACGGGTAGTCAATCAACTTGTCTTTATTTAATCGCTTTACGCATGAATTTCCAAAATACAGCGTCACGCGCACAGAATTATTATTTTTCTTTATAGCATTCCTCTCCTACAGACTTCCATCACGAGATATCCACACCTGCTTCGGCTGAAGCTTCCTCTCTCCGGATCCCCCCTTCCCCACCTACCCTTGCGGGCGAAAGAGAAAACCAATCAGACAGGAAGATACGCATTGAGACGGCGAGTTCTAGTAAGAACTGAAAGTAACTTTGAACAATGAACGCAGAGATTTCAGATTTGTAACTTGACAACCCTGCGATCCAGTCCAGAGCTGCAGCTTGTTAGTGAAGGTTGATTTGTTTAGAACTGCTGCTCATCCCTTTTGTGAATTGCAATTGTTTCTTTGCTGACGTTTTTGTATCCAGACCATGCAAACATGTTTCCGGTGCCGAATAAACAGAAACTTAACAAAGACAACAAAGATAATTGCCGAGTAATTCACGAACAGTGGACATCGGAGTTTGGAGTGATTGAAAAAAAACAATAAAGCTTTCTGTTGCCTGTGTATGGAAACTGTAGTATCCCGCACATTCAATGAAAAGCGTCATTTTGAGAGGAATGATAAAAATGTTTGTTCCATGTCAAATGAAAGAAAGTAGGGAGTATATTTCATACAAAGTGAAACAATATGAAAAACAATCAAAGTGTTTGTTTCGCATCTTCTCTCAGGCTAATTAATAATAACACTGCGGGTAGTTTTCATCTATCTCGCTGTATAGCACAGCATTGGCAGCGTGATGTTTTGAAGGCGGTTGGTTCTCTTAGCCACGTCCGACATATTATTGGAAGATTTTCCCAACAAGAAACAAATTTTGAATAGAATTAAGGAAATGCCAACCATCAGAAACACTGTCAAAGATAGAATAAAAAGAATGAATGAAATTGTTTCGGATCAATTTAAATCTGATTTGGACAACGCCGATATGTTTTCAGTATGTCTTGTTGAAAGTACCGATGTGACGTCACAAGCAATGTTAGCTGATTTTGTTAGATTTCTTTGTGGGAAGGTAAATTGCCGAGTTTGCCAAATACGATCACAGGGAAAGATATAATGTGTGAAGTGAAGCACAGATTTGTCGGAAAAATGGGTATTGTCTTAATTAAAATCTGTGACTACTGATGGCTCCGCAAATATAGTGGGTAAGCATAATAGGTTTATAAAATTTCTTGGCGAAAAAGTTTAGCACTCTATTTTGCAGTTCCAATGCATTTTTAGTAAGGACGAAAGTAAGAAGTAGTCCTATGAAAGTAAGTCTGAAGTCCTATGAAAGTGTAATATCGGTTATAACTAAAATTGTGAACTTCATATGTGCACTTGATCTGAATGATCACCAGTTCTCTAAGATGTTAGCTGAGGCGGAATCACAATATAGCGGACTTCTTATGTTCAATAATGTTCGATGGCTGAGTCATGGACAAGTACTCTACAGGTATGTCGTGCTTTCGGATGAAATTCGCTTCTTATCAACAAAAAGCAACAAGGATTCCTAGAAATCACGGGTGCAATTTGGCCGAGCGATTCAATGTTTTTCAGTGATTTCATAGCACTATACAATGACTTGAATAAGTAACTTCAAGGAATGGGACACACTACAAATACATTTTTTGAAATCATAAAGTCATTTAAGCGCAAACTTGAAGTATTCTTCAGAGATGTTGAAGCACATAGGTTTAAGTGTTTTCCTTTACTCTGAGCGCAACTTGAATTACTATCATATTTCACTGATAGCCTCGCTCCGGAAGACGAAGAAAATATCCTTAAGAGGTATTTCGATGTTCTAGAAAATTCAAAACAAATAATGTTGTCGCGATTTTCTTAGTTTCGAGATCTTGAGAAAACATTGCAGTTTATCGCAATGCCTCATGCTGCTAAAATGACTGATCTTAATTTGACTTTTTTCGAGTGGTTGGATATTGACAATTTGGAAATGAAGTTGATAGAATTTCAAGAGAGCTCTACGTTTATGAACAAATTCGTCAACCTTGGTGAAGCATTGGAGGAAATCGAGTGTGCTGTTGATGCTGAATACTCTACCCAGAAGTCAGAGAACTTGATACTTGAACAGCCTCCCACAGAAATTATCGGTCGTGAAGAGACATTGCTGCAACACTTCTTACATTGTTCGGATCATCATACGGCTGTGAGCATCTATCTGTTTTCTACAATGAACTACATATGTAAAATCAACGGTCAGAAACCGTCATGGTTCAGACATGATGTAGAATACAACAGGTTACGAAGCGGAATACACGGATCAGACATTCCATTATGACCACCTAAAGCCTAGAGAAATGAGCGCACCTGGAGAACGAACGGTGGCGCAGGTGAAGTTCACAGAGCAGGATATATACAACTCGAGGACTGGCTTCCGGTTAGTAGAATGTTTGGAGTAAGAATGGAGAAAGTTGCTGATTTATCGGAGTTTGATAAATTACAAATTGCGATGGCACGGTGCCTCGGAACTACGATCTCGGAAACGGCCCGGGTTGGGGGTTGTTCACGTGATGGCCAAACGACGAACCGTTGTTCAGCCGCGTGTCATCCGCAGCTCACTATTGCCAGAGGGGAGCAGAGACTGTCGCCCATTGTTCACAGAGATTGGATGGCTACAGTGCGACAAATCACCTGGAGCTCCAACAGTGGCGATCAGGGCAATGTGTCGTGGCACACAGTTCAACGCAGCCTTCTGCGCATGGGCCTGCGTAGCCGAATACTCAGCCGGGTCCCCATGCTCACTGCACGTCATCGCCAACAACGCATGAAATTGACCCATGATTATCGAGATTGCACCGTGGATGATCGGAAGAAACAGGCCTGGTCTGACGAAACAAGATTCCTGGTGCATCACGTAGACGACGAGCGCGGATACGCCAATTACCAACGGAGGCTATAACACCTAGATGCACTGTTGGGTGGAAACAGGCAGGCAGCGGGCGATGTTTTCTTGGGACACGTTGGGCCCCATTATCCCAATAGCACAATCCCTTACAGCTGTCAGGTATCTTAACATCGTTGCGAACCAAGTTCACCCATTCATGGCAACTGTGTTCCTTGCTGGTGATGGTCATTATCAACAGGATAATATTCCATGCCCTACTGCCAGAATCATCAAGGAGCGGTTCGAGGAACATTCTGGTGATTTTCTGTTAATGCCCTGGCCTCCAAATTCACCTGACATGAACCCAATCGAGCGGCTGCTGTTTTGCGAGCTAAAGGGGGTTCTACAGCTTGTTAGGTGGGTGGTCATAATGTAATGGCTAATCGGTGCAAATACCTTGGGTAATAACATTCAGGAAAAAGTTTCACTCTAATGTGATTGTGTATGTATGTCTTTTTTTTCAATTATCTTACAAATTAAATCAGGTTCAAACTGAAATTGCCTTAGTCACGCAAACAAGAAGTGGCACACTAGACGCTTGAAAAAAGGAGAACACTAGTCTAAAAAGATTCGCCATTCCTGTACTCTGTGAAAGCCCGTCAATAATGACCGGGAAAAATAAAATATGTTGAGTAATCTTTTAATTACCAGGTATTTTTTCTTTCTGTTTGTGATGACCAAATGATTCATGAACATTATAACAATGAACATTACAACAATAAAAAAAACGGTATATTGGATGAGGCAGGTATTCGATAATTAAAGCAGACAAGCGCTCTTTCCGCTGCGCCACCAAAGTTGAACAAACGTTCAGACAAAGGGAATTATATTGTTTGTGATATCTGGCTATTATAACTCTGAATTCCGCGAGCTTCAGGTGTGTGTCCTTGAATCATCAGTACATCCCAATTCACTTTGTACGGGAACCCTGTGGTAAACACGTTACGTCCTGGTTCCACGCTTTGTGGATTGCTAACAGAACCAATATGGTAGCGAAGGTTTACCATCCATTTTATTATCTCTGCAAGTATTTTTTGTATTATCGGAATTACGGAATATACACTGAAGTGCCAAAACTCGAGGATACGTACCTAGTATCGTGTAGGACCGCATCTAGGCCTGCGAAGTGCCGCAACTCGACGTGACATTGATTCCACAAGTGGCCAGAAGACTTCTCAAGAGATGTTGAGCCATGCTGAACAGCCGCCCACAGTTCTCTTGTATTTGTAGGTGGAGGATCTTAGGTGCGAATGGACCTTTCTACCACGTCCCATAAGTGTTCTATTGGGTTCATTCAGGTGAACGGGGTGGCCACACCATCCGTCGGAACTGTCCAGAATGCTCTTCGAACCAATTTTGGACAACGTGGGCCCGATAACATGGTGCATTATCCGCCTGGAAAATCCCATCGTTGTTAGAGTACATGAAGTCTATGAAGGGCTGCACATGGTCACGTAGCAGAGCAACAAAACGATTACCGATTAATGACATTTTTACGAGGACCAGAGGACCAAACCCGTGCCACGTAAAGACATCCCACACAAGCATGGAACCACCACCAGCTTACACAGTGCCTTGTTGACAGCTACCATCAGCTCGTCACAGCTGGTAGCGTTACTCATCGGACCACGCCACATGTTGCCAGTCTTCTAGGATCCAAGTTCCATGTTCACGAGCCCAGGTGAGGAGTTTCTTCTCCCATACCCCAAGGACGCTAAATTAACCTGCACTGACCAGATGGATATGTCTCTGGTGCCTTCCTGCATTGAATTTGGACGTAATTTGAGCCATTGTCGTTTGTTTGTTAACATGGATGATGCTGATCAGACGCCGCTGGTCACGGTCATTCAGCACCCGTGGTCACCCTCTGCGCTGTCCACGGTGGGTGGTTATGCTTTCCATGAGGTATTGCACGTGACACCGTGGATCGAGGAATGTTGAATGTTCACACAAATTCGGAAATTGAATGTCCTTCCATCTGTCTCCCACTACCATGCCTCGTTGAAACACCGATAATTCACGTTGGCTTGCCATAATTCTACTAGCGGTTGTTCACCCTGACTCACGAGATTACCCCTCTTAACTGATAAAAATCGTAACGTACGTGAAAGCCTTTTTACGACGGCAGCGTCAGTTAAACATTTGCGTACTCCTATCCTATGACTTTTGGCACTCCAGTGTATAGATCCTAGTGTTCAAGAGGAGCATAAGTTACAGTTTCGTCAGACTTACTGATTTAGTAGGAAGTCGATGAATCTCTCTGCCAGTGGCAAGCAGTCCGCTCGTATTTTTTTGTGCTAATTTATCAGCCTCCATATCTTTGTTCCATGAACTGCGAGTGAACTGGTGAATGGATTGGGGAAATGTTTTCTGAGGTGCGGGTTGTCGTCTCCGTGATCTTTCACGGAAAGTTGTCCTTGAGGTGGTTTTCACTTGGCACTGTGCCTGCCTTTGGGTGTCACCTACTGGTCTCAGTGCATCGTTGCGGGTCACATGAGTCTGGTGTTCATGAATTTTAAGTTTACCTGTTTGCTTTCGGCTCTGTGCGTGGGTGGGGGATGGGGTGGTGTTGTTCGAATAGGTTCGGAAACTCGATTAATCATTTTCACTACCACACTCCCTTGTGGCTGGTTCTCGTTCTCACCGTTTTAAGTTTATTTTGGCTGTGTGACCACGTTTTTTACATATACTGCCTCTCTTTATTGTTTAATCGTGCACAGAAATTATATTCTTTCAGCTCTTTGTTAGGTTTCGTATCTCAATCAGATCGTTGCTGACTTCACCTGGTCAGATAATATCTTCCATTATCGATGGGTTGTTAGTATGGGATGGTCCGGCAAGTTGAATACATATGTTCAAGTAACTCTATAGTTTTCTCGATAAATGGCTTGAATATTTATACATTTTGTGATACTAATGTGTTGAGATGTTACGTACAAAACCTTTTTTGCTTAGTCTTACTTTTTTTTGTTTTGTTTTGTTCCGGGGTTTAACCACTGTGAGCATCTCGATGGACTCTAAGCAGTCACCGTCCCTAATTTAAAGCCACTGGATCCAGGAAAGGGAGAGGACCAGTGCCGTAAGACAAACACAACTATCATGCCCCACCGAGATTCTAATCAGAACCCACTTCAGACAAATGGTCAGAAGCCAGCGCTTAGATCACTGTCTTCGCTTTTGTACTTCTCTCCTGTAATTTCTCCTCTAGCACAGCCTTCGACAAGGAAGGGTGACGTTTTGGAAGATAGATATGTTTGCTCTCCGTAACTACTTTTTTGAATTGCTTTCTTGTTGTGTTTCACTTTGTATAGTTTTTTAAGTTTGGTCCGCTCTTTCCACTTCGTTTTGTATTGTTTCTCCCCTGGAAAGCTTAAGACATCTTGTTGGCAGCGTGAACACTACTTTGAAGCCTTCTTGTCTTGGGATTGTCCTCTCTTAGATAGCAATGCCCTGAGATGTGGGGGTGCTGATTTTTCAACATTTTGGAGTATTGGGCTAGTAGACCAGTGAATAATTAGTTCACATCTTGGATTTCGAGCGCTTTTTTACGTAAATGCATGTTAGCGTTTCACTTATCTTTCATTTTAGTTTCTAGTGACTGGCACATTTTACACGGTTCCTTCAGCCTTGGTGGGGCATTGGTTTGGTGTTTTTCCTGTGGCCGTGATTTCCGGAGGATATAGATACATGTTAATATAAAGATTGGTCCAGTGTCGAAGTTTTCATGCGTAAGAGGCAGTTAAGATTGGAACGTGTAGTTCTTTTAATTCCACGTGTCTCGGTTTTGCTGCTGATATTAATTTGCATTCGACTCCACAGTAAATCATAGGCTGTCTCTAAGCTTCCAATAACGGATTCCCAGAGGGACTGCAGCTTGTAGGGAATACCAAGATGGCACGTTTGCCATCCATATGGATAGCCATGCGACTTGTAAATTGGCCAAGTTATTTGATGGCAAGAAGGCCTAATGGTCCCCTTGTCACTTAGGGGGACATGTGTGTACCGACAATAGCACCAATTCTGGAAACAATGTTTCCGAGAAGGAGCGCTAATCCGTCGTTGTGGGACTGACTCATACAAGAAGACTACGTCTCGGACGGAATTTTTGGTTGGTCGTCAGGCCTACTAAGCATTTTCCGACACAAAGGGTTCCATCAATGCATTAGTGACGGAGGGCAGAAAAGTGGCTCATACGTGAACCATTTCCAGCCGACTGGCAAAAACGGATTGCATGAAAAGTGTCCATTGCTTCTGCTGCCCCTGACCGATGCTCATCGTTAGCAACGCCTGGATTGGTGTCACTCACCAATCCGCTGAGTTCAAGAATGGCCTTCTGTGATCTATATTGATGAATCCCGCTTCTAATTAGGACCCAGAAATTACAGAATGATGGTCGAAAAGGCATTCAGTACAACTGGCAATCATACTGATCTAAAAAACGATCACTCACTGGGGCCTGAATTCCACAGGTATGTTTCCCATGCAATTTCACGCCTGGCACAGAGTTGTGGATATCCTGGAATTCATGCATATCACATTAACAAGAGTGGTACTTTGTGCAGTGTTTCCGCAAGAAAACGCCAATTTACATACCGTGAACATATTCTGAGAATGTATGTGTGGTAGGCTATTTTGTAGATTTGCCACCAATAGAAAATATGTGGAACATAGTTGGACGTAATCACCAGGCGCACTCATCACTTGCTCCGGCAACAGCCACCCTGCAAGACCAAATGTAGGAAGAGTGTTGCACAGTACCTCAGGCTTCCATCTAATATCTGTGCGAATCCTTTGCACTGCTCGTAGCAAAATGCGTCACCATAAGAGGGAGTTTTACGACATAGTAGTGCGACAAGCAAGTGAAAACATATGCGTGTCGCATTAAATTTGCTGATTTCATCCATGAATGTTACCACGCCTCTCTTACCTTCTAAGCTCTCTTGTTGCGGAGGTGTTGTGATTTGTGTTACTAGGGAGAACTACACAAAACAAAAATGTTTTCTATCAGTGTATTGTAATTAATGATAGTGAAACAAAGGAATATATTTTACCTGTTGTTTTCTAGTTTCCTGATTAATCAGAGGTTGCCATTTTTCGCCATCGTCACTGTAATCTATGACGTATTCAGAGACCCACTGCGTAGCATCATTTCTCCCTTGAGTGACTACTGCTGATATATTTTGTGGTTTAACGAAATCGACCTAACAGCGGTAAAACAAAGGAAACAAAAATTATTGAACTTTTCCGTAAATATGCAAAACACTAAACATCACTTTGTAAATACATACTAATAAAAACATACAAGTAAGTTCTCCTAGGAAGCGCTAAAATGGATGCGCGCGGAAGCCGAGTGGTATAATACGCTGGCTTTCGTTCATACGCTCATCCGTATAAGGAATGGGCACCGCCTCCCCTCCAACCGAACCAGAAGCCGCAAATGCAACACTTTTCAAGCATTTGACTGTTGCTGTCTACCCGAACTACCATAGACAAGCTTCGCTTCACAAGAATAAAAAAGCTCTAATTAAAATATCTATCATGTTTCCTTTTTGAATTGGCAGTTTGCTCTCTTGCTTCAGCAAAGTTCTAACATAAACTTTTCCTGAAATTCATTTACGCTGAAACTTTCCCCATATACTGTTTGCATAATTTGATTGTTAATAGTACCTTTAAAACGTTAGAAGTGTTCGCATGTTCTGCCTAAGACAGGTAAAAAGAAGCGGAGAGAGTGTTCCTTTTTCTTTTCCTTCTTTTTTTATTTTTATGAGAGTATCTAAAGATTTAAGCAATCACCCGTTCCTAATTTGAGGTCACTGGCCTCAGGTAAGGGGTAGCCAGTGCAGTAGGAAATCACACCACTCATGCATTACTCCGAACTAGAGCCCGAGCACGGCTTAGAATTAGATCGAAGACCGATTTTCTGACCACTTTGCCACCTGGACGGCGTGAGGGCGTTTAGCATATTTTAATTCGGAGAATGTTGCAATTGCGCATGGCTATCCACAGTGTTTTTCACTTGCATCACTTTACCTAAAATAGTATAGCTATACTGGTAATCCGAATTTCTTGGTGTAGATTAGAAATCAAAGTTTCCATGAGTTCGCACATCAACCGGATGGCTTTTTTAAGGAAGGTTACGCATTCTACCCTAAGAAATTCGGATTACTAATATAGTTATATTATTTTAGGTATAGTTGGTGTACAGCTCTTTGTTATTTAATTAGTTTTTCATCACTTTAGTTTAGTCATTGTTATTATTAAATTAAAATGATGCACTTGATACATAGCGATTGTCCTGTAAATACTGGACGAATTAATTTTATCCGAAAGATAAATGATATAAGTGCAGGATGTTCAACTCTGGCTTTTCACTGCTAAGAAAGAGGACAATGTATTTAAAATGCAGCTCAAAAACCCATAATTCACACTCTTGAATAAAAATCTTTAACTTTTAACCACAATTAAAAACTTTTTCATTTGAGGTTTTACGAATTTTCCACCCGTGCATGTGGCTGGGATACAACTGGTGCGATTTGTATGAAGTTTTGTCAGCTCCGAATCCTGATGAATTATAGCGTGTGCGGTTGACTGTGATTTTAAACCCAGAGAACGATTGCTCATACTGCTAAAGTACGGGAAGTTTGTGAAATCATTCTATACGTTTATAACCTTTTGTCAGAGGCAAGACATCTAATATTTGCAACCACATCCGAAGTGCAATCTGGAACAAGTTCCTTTCTCAACGGTTGTACAGCACGTGTAGATTATTCGTCTTGGTCCTAACTATTTCGACGTAAGGCCTTGAGAAATCCGTGTCGGCGAAATGTCGGAACCCGGCTCATTTCACGTCATTTCAATAACCCATGACTACGAATACTTTGTAAAGAGGAGTAACGATTTAATAACCCGAAGTGGGCTGATTTAAGGGGGCGTAATCACTTCAGTCAACGACCGCTTACACCAGCTCTTTAGTGCTTATACATTATGTTCCGTCGTTCCTTATGACACTTGGATGCTTGAGAAATACAAGGGCTTTTCAAAAAGTACGTGTTGCAATCTGTTTCTAGCAAATACGAATCGCAGTGTTTTTTTCTGCCGCTAGTACGTATTCTTGTATGTCACCTAACCAATTTTCAATGCTGTAGATCTATTCTTTTTCTTTTATTTCAGGTACTAAAACCTGTGATGCGGAAAAAAGAACTTCAGCTATGATAAAATAACTGTCTTTGACAGGTATGTTCTCACAGGAGGTTCATGGATGGTATGGTGCATACGTGGGGATTTAGAATCCTGCATATTCCACAGTTATCAAATGGCACAGAGAAGTTTGCCGCGGCAGGGAATGTTGCGATGATGCAGATTGTTTTGGACAACCCACCACAACCATCTCTGAGGAAACCATCACCCGCGTGAATGACTTCGTAATGCAGGACAGACGAATGACTGTTCGACATTTTTGAAATTTCCTCTAACCAATTATTCACGAATCCGTTTCCATTGTTTTATTTAGTCTTGTTATTATGGAAGTTTTCGTTTGATATAATCTTTGCAAAACGAAGACCAGTGCACCACGGTATATGTGCTAAGGCCTGTCAGTTATTCATGGGCATCCTGACTACGTACAGCAGGTAAATTACAAACTCAATAATCGTTGCAAGTGAGATATGGAGATATGCGCATTTTCAAAGTGCTTGCTTCATCCTTACATTCTAATCTTTATTTTTTGTACGCAAGAAACACAAAACATCGCGACAGAACGCTATTTCTTTTACATAATTGATACGCACTGTTTTCTACACTACGTACAAATATATAATAGAGATTTCGTGAAACCTCGGGGTTACAAAGACATCGAAACACTGACTACTATATTTGACTAATCAAGCAAACTCCATTACTGAAATAGAAGGATTAATGTTCAGATATATTTTATATCTAATAATTTAAGCCCTCAATCACCTAACAAAACCATAAAAACAAGCTTTGTTTATCGTTCTACTCAATGATAATCAACGCTTAAAATTTCGCGAATGATTCTCATTGTACTTTTTTGTGTTCAATTCCTATAGATGCATCACATTAGACGTAATAAGGAAACGTCAGATTTTTCTCAACACATGTGAGGGAATGAAATATTTCTATCTTTCTACTGTATTATAGGGTTTCTTAAACTGAATATAGCTAAGGACGTTTTATAGTACGAACATATCGAAACCATGTGTGATAGTGCATATAAACTTAATTCAGTCTTTACATAGCATTTGCAGACGTGTGTGCATAGAGTATTTATGACGTACGACCAATTGAGTTCAATTCAATTCAGTTTTTTTAGCTATTACATAAAAACAAAATGCAATGTTATACAACAACAGTGCAAGTAATTGTGACAGCAAGGGAGATCTGGGAAAAGGCCACAAATGTCCTGACAAGGCCCTGATCTCCCTATACAAATGTAGGCAAGTCAGAGTTACACCTGAAAGCATGGCGCACAATATTCAAAGATATAAGTAGAAATTAGTATTAGTCAAATTGTTTCATATCCCCCTTTTACCCAACCTCCTCTCAACTTTACCCACTTCCTTACTACTTACTACTTTTTCCTAATGTATCCCTTTGATCTTTTAGTCGGTTCTTCCCTCCCCCATTTTTTTTTACATTTACCGTTTCCTTTTTCCTTATTTCTTTATTTCCCTTTTTTATATTCATGGTAGTCCCAGAACGCAAAGTTTTAATTTTTTTTTAAATAGATTGAAAATATTCATTATTGTAAGATCATGAGGCAGAGAATTCCAAAATTGAGGCCCAGTATAACTTAGTGACTGTTTAACATACGGAGACCTGGAAAAAATTGGTCTCAGTTGAGATCTACCTCTAATATTATAGTCATGGGTTGGTAATGAAATTTGAATTAATGTATAATCTATATCATTTTTATTCTCCTGTACATGGCTTTTCCCAAATTGTAATTACATAATTGTTTTAAGGTTAATATGTTACATTTATTTGAGTCAACACGTATGTATGTAGGTGATTTCATTAGTGAAAAGTGATTCATATCAGAATTATGTTTTAATTCTAAGAGTCTAATATATTTATTTTGTAATGTCTGTACTTTCCTAAAATTAGAGTTAGTTGTTTGTCCCCAAGATAGAATGCAATAATTTAAATAGGATTATACCAAAGAAGGGATGTAAGGTCAGGCGATGCTCAACATCACAGCCTCTCCTTGACAAATGCCAACCCCGCCTTCTCGTGGTGCATCCTGTTCCCACTAAAGGGGCTCTGACGACCGCCAATAGCGGTATAACTATACCATCAGGATTAGAGGAAATGCTATCCCACACTCACCAACCCGCTTGGCCAACGTGGTGAGTTATGGCCAAACCCCTCCAAAATGACTCCACAACTTAAATCTTGGCCCTCAGTCTCCGGCAGCTGGAATGTCCTTGGCCAAGGCAGCGGCCAGTGGACATGAAAGCAGAGGGTGCTAAGAATCACAGGCGGACTAGGCTGCCATCTGATGCTGACCTTGGCTACGTATAATTATTCAAGGCTCCTTGAATTGTCTTCTGATTCAAGGCTCCTTGAATTGTCTTCTGATTCAAGGCTCCTTGAATTGTCTTCTGATTCAAGGCTCCTTGAATTGTCTTCTGATTCAAGGCTTCTTGAATTGTCTTCTGATTCAAGGCTCCTTGAATTGGAAGAAGAACTACAAAGGATAAAGTGGGACATCGTCGGGCTAAGTGCGGTAAGGAGAAAACGAGAAGATCTCATTGAACTGAAAAGGGGACATCTCTTCTATTATCGTGGGACGGATACTGGCAGAATTAGTGGTGTTGGATTTATAATAAACAAGAAACTGAAGGATAAAGTTGTAGAAGTTAAAAGTTCCTCTGAAAGATACCAGTACCAGAGTGACTCGTTATCCAACTCTCAAGAAGATACGAGGCTCAGATTTATCAAACTTATGCGCCCACCACAAGTCATCCTGAAAAAGAAATTGAAGAATTTGAGGAAATTCGTCATCTAAATAATAAAGGCAAGCAATACTTGAAGATAATTATGGGAGATTTCAATGCAAAAATAGGGCAACGGTAACTGAATGAAACTTCAGTATTTATATTCGGTCACGGCAACAGAAACCAGCGTGGAAATACTCTCGTAGAGTTTGCATAGGCAGAAGGGTTTTTCATCATGAACTTCTTTTTCAAGAAAAAGCCGCAAAGGAAATGGACATGGATGCATACCAATGGATGGACAAATGAAATTGATTGCATTATGTGTAACAAGAAATTTGTCATGGAAGACTGCAGTGTGCTGAACAAGTTCAACACAGGTAGTGACCATAGAATGGTAAGATGCAAGATGCGCCTCAATGCTAAACTCCAGAGTGGCAAGCTCATAAAACAAACAAAGTGTATTGAGTTGAACAACCTTAAAAAGCAGCATAACACCTTCAAATTAGAGCTGAGTAACAGATTCTCTATTCTAGAAGGTCTAACATCAGAAGAAATGGACATCTCTGAAGTTAACAGAAAAGTAACCAAAGCTCTTATGGAAACAGCATCATAATTAGCTGGGTCTAAGAACAAGATGCATGTGAACAAATTATTAAGAAAAACCAAAATGTTGATGCAAAAAGAAGAGAGATGAGGACATCTAAAGAAGATGTGACTTCCAAAGTGGAATATACACTATCTACCAAAAAGTAATTGGACACCCCTGCAATCGACGATATCTGCAGTCCTGATACACGTCACAGCCGCCGCCGTTAAATATCGTGTGGGAAACAACAACGCAACCAGTCGCATGCAAGATGCAACGCAGTTCGGAGCTCTCTGATTTCAAGAAAGGTGCAATCGTCTGGTATCACAGAAATGGCCGATACATACGTGACATATCTAGCGAGTTGAAGTACCCAAAATCGACAGTAGCCTACGTGATTGGCAAGTGGAAGATGAGAGGTGACTGTCGGAATGTGTCCCGAATCGGCAGACCCACAAAATTGGGAGTTAGAGACCGACGGGTGCTGGCCAGAGAAATTCGGAAGAACCGCACCAAATCGATGAGCCACATCCGCGAGGAGTTTCAACAGGCATCTGGGAGTGTTCTTTCGATGAATACCATCCGTATGGAAGGCCATCTGCTGATTATCATGGAGGTGCTGCAGCCCACAAGCCTTTGATCACCAAGTCCAATAGCGCTGCTCGGCTAGCGTGGTGCAAAGAACGTCGACAGTGGACCGTTGAACAGTGGAAACAGGTTCTCCGGAACTAGGAATCCGGGTTCACCCTCTACCGTTCGGATGGCAGGGTCTGGGTTTGGCGTCTGCTTGGAGAACGCCTCCTGCCGGAATGTATTGTGCCAACTGTGAAGTTCGGCGGCGGTGGAATTATGCTACGGGGTGTTTCTCCTGGTATGGCACTGGACCCTCGGTCGCAATTCCTGCTAGACGAACGCCGAGACCTACTGCACCCTTTTGGATGACCATGCGCTCCCTACGTTGTGGCAATTTTACGAGTTGGACCCATGTTACTTTCAGGATGACAATGTCACGTGTCATGTTGCGAGGTCCACCATGGCTTGGTATGGTGACCATGGGGTTACTCGAATGGACTGGCCTGCGCAGAGCCCGGACCTTAACCCTATCGAGCACCTCTGAGACGACGAGTTGGAGCTTCAACTTAAGGGGTGCCCCAAGTGTCCGAAATCGGCGAAAGAACTGATCTGTCTTCTCCAAGCCGAGTGGAAGAAAATACCGCTAGCCGTCGTACAACGCCTGGTTGAGAGTATGCCCCGGAGGGTCGCAGCTGTAATCGCCGCTTGTGTAGGCTCCAACAACTATTGAAGGTGAATAAATTTCGTATTCCTTGGCTATCAAAGGTGTCCAATTATTTGTTGGTAGATAGTGTATAGAGCTATGCAAGACAGTACGAAACAGTATCCCCGAAGACGTAAGGAAATTCAACTGTGTACTAGTGAGGAAAGCAATTGAAAACAACCAAAGCCTAAAGATAGCAATTGAAAACAACCAAAGCCTAAAGATAGCAATTGAATACAACCAAAGCCTAAAGATAGCAATTGAAAACAACCAAAGCCTAAAGATAGCAATTGAATACAACCAAAGCCTAAAGATAGTGTTGAAGAAAACAGATTACGGCACTGAGAAAGGAAGATGGTTCTGTAAGAAGAAATAGAGGCGAAATTTTGACAAGAGTGAAAGATTTCTACTCCAAATTATATGAAAGGGATGATACATGTAAACCAGACATCATGAAAGATACCAGTACCAGAGTACTTCCAGTCCTCCCAGCAGAAGTTGCACATTCAATCAAGAACATGAAGCGGGGAAAAGCTGCAAGTGATGATTGAATTACTGTAGACATCGTACAAAATGCAAATGGAGTAATTGAAACAGTAATCGCCCAAGTTTTCACTCGATGCCTTAATGAATGGAAGATTCCTCAGGATTGGAACAACGCTACAATAATCCTGCTACATAAAAAAGTGACATTAAGGATCTCAGGAACTACAGACCTATCAGCCTCCTATCAGTGGTTTATAAAATCTTCACTAAAGTTCTTTCACACCGCTTGAAGGGGACACTTGACATGGCTCAACCAAGAGATAATGTTGGATTCAGGAGTGGCTACAACTTTATAGATCATATCCACGTACTGAGAAAACTAATTGAAAGAGCGAGGTAATATGAACTTTCATTGTGCATGGCTTTTATCGATTATGAAAAGGCCTTTGACTCAGGGAAACCATTAGCAGTTACAATGGCTTTGAAATCCTGCGATATTGAAGATGCATACATTAATATTATTAATAACATCTATGAAAACGTAATTGCAAAGATTCGGCTGTTTGAGAATACAGCACACATAAAAGTTGAAAAGAGGGTGAGACAAGGGGAAACCATATCTCCCAAGCTCTTTAATGCCATATTGGGAAATGTGTTTCAATCACTGAACTGGGAAAACAAAGGGATAAATATTAATGGAGATTATCTAACTCATCATCGTTTTGCTGATGACGTAGTCATTTTTGCAACTACCCCATCAGATCTGAAGGGTATGATCCAGGAACTTGCTGACAAGAGTAAAGATGTGGGATTAAAAATTAACTTTCAGAAGACAAACGTGTTGTACAAGGCTGTTACAAGAAATGAAGATTTATCGATTGATGGAGAAAAGCTGGAGATAACAGACACGTACGTTTTTCTTGGACAGCAGATATTAGGTGAGAGTCACATTGATGAAGAAATTAATCGGGGTATAAAACATGCCTGGAGAGCGTTTGGAAGAAACAGTATAATTTTCAAGATCAATATGGCATTATGTCTTAAAAGAAAAGTGTTTGATCAATGCATCCTTCCAGTGCTTACGTATGGTGCAGAGACGTGGACCTTAACTAAAAGAGACATACAAAGGCTGCAGACAACTCGAAGAAGCATGGAGAGGTGCATGCTTGGTGTAACCAGGAGAGATAAGAAGAGGAACTCATGGATCAGAAAAATGACAAGAGTGGAAGACATCATGATCAGAGTATAATCCCTGAAATGGCAATGGGCTGGACATACTGCTAGAAGAACAGACCATCGATGGACAATCGAAATTTTAGATTGGATTCCAAGGGACACGAAAAGACCCAGAAGAAGACCACATGGGAGATGGGTGGATGAAATTTGAAAGTATGCGGGTATAACATGGAGGAGACTGGCACAAGACAGACCGTTGTGGAAGAGGTTTGGAGAGACCTTCAACCAGCAGTGGATTGATAATGCTTATTCCACTAGACTGTCATTTTATCTTTAGATACGTGAAATCAGTTATTTTTTTCTATTGCCTTATCATCTAAAAGTATAGAATTAGGAGGTATTAGATTTATCTGACGATTTGTAAATAAAATTGCCTTGGTTTTTTTATATTTACCACAAGCTCATTTGAAGTTAACCAATTAAAGTATTTTAAAAATTCAAGATTACATCGGTTAATAATGTCAGAGATGTCTAAACCAGTGAAAAGAATAGTAGTATCATCAGCATAAAGAACATTGTGTGCATCAGATAAAACTGAGAATAAGTCATTAGTTTATATATTAAATAAGATCGGACCCAAAATATAGCCAGGTGGTACACCCGAATTCATATATTCTAATGGAGCACAAAACTGATCAATTTGTGTTAGTTGTTGTCTGTTAGATAGGTAATTTTTAAAGAGTGTCTGAAAAATACCTCGTATTCCAATATTATGTAGATTTTGTAATAAAATTTCATGATTTAATATACAAAAGCTTTAGTGAAATCCAAAAATAATGTAAGTGTTATTTTTTTTGTTCCATACTTTTCTGTATTATATTTTGCATACGAAGTAAAACTGTGGAGGTTGATTTATCAGACTGAAAGTCAAATCGGTTAGGATTAATTATGTTATATTTTTGAAGATAAAAAATAAGTGTACTGTAAATAAGCTTTTCTAGAAGTTTTGCAAAAATCGACATTTTTGGTATAGGTCTATGATTGTTTTCTTGATTCTTTGAGCCTAATTTATATTTAGGAGAAGATTTCACTATCTTCAGTGCATCTGGATAGATACCAGTTCGAAATACAAGATTAAGAATTTTAATAAAGGATTTATTAAGATATCTGCCACATACCTAACAACCTTAGGACAGATGCCATCATAACCAGGAGTAGAATCATTTAATTCAATATATAGTTCATCTCAGTAAGATAAAAAGTGGTTGTTCTAAAAGTACTGTGAAGATAACTGGAATATTTAGTGGTTTTTATTTTAAGGTTACTTTTAATAAGTTGAGGGATAGAAGTAAAGTAAGAATTTTATTGAGTAGCTATCTCCTTTTTCTCAAATAATTGTTGGTTATTTGCATCAATAGGATACTCTGGAATAATAGATTTGGAATTATCTCCTATTAATGTATTTAAATGTTTCCAAGTTAAGCTAGAACAGTTTTGTGAAAAAATATTAATGTGAAATTTCCTTTTAGTAGTTCTAATAATAGAATTTAGTTTATTTCTATATATTTTGAAATTAAGGTAATGAGAGTGCTGTCTAGTTTTAAGAAATTTTTAGAATAGTTTATTTTGTTTTATTTATGTGATTAAGTATTGAATTACTTATCCAAGGTTTCCTGAATTTCTTCCTTAGGTTTCTCTGTTGATAAGATTTTACAAATATTTGATCGTATAACACCTGTAATTTGTTTATAATTTTTTGATATGCTTCATTTTGTGAATCAACATACACTACAAGATCTCAATTTTTGTCCTCCAATTGAGATTTAAAGTTCTCAAGAGTTGTGTGATTAATTTATCAAGTGATATAGAGTTCATGTTCCTGTATTACATTACAATTTTGCTTATAGCAAATAAAAATAGCAAGATTATCACTTAAATAATAATTGAGTACACCAGAAATAATTGACTCTTGTCGAGTGTTGGTAAGACACAAATCAATTAGTGAGTTTGTATTAGAGGTTATTTGAGTTGGAAGTTGAATGGTATTCTTAAATCCTAAAAATTGTATTAAGTATTTTAGTTGGTCTGCCATTGAGTATGGTTGTTAGATACCTATGTTAAAATCACCTGGTATAAAAGTTTTCTTGTTAGAAAAATTTACAAAGTTTAAAAGTTCATTTAGAGTAGTTAATAGAAATTGATGGTTTGCGTTTGGTGGTGAAACTGCTACAATATAGTTCTGATTTTCTATAATCAAAATCTCTATATCACGAGTTAAGACTGTAAAGCCATGCACTAAGGAAAAAATGTATATTGCCTATTAACATAGATCGTCAGTCCTCCTCCTTTTGAATAAGTTCTATTTAAATGAAAAATATTATAATTATCTAATTGTATAGAGTAATCTTGCCCTGAAAGCTATGTTTCAGTAATACATAAAATACCAATTAAAGAGTTAATAGCTGAATAAGAGATTGAAGTATTGCAATTTTACTTATCAAAGAACCAGCATTTAAGTCAAAAATATTTAGAGTATTAGTAGAGGTAGAGGAGAGGGTGACATTAAACTTCTGTGTAGTATAATATTTATGAGTCATTACAATAACAAAACTGAATCATTCATCCAGATGGTGCTTCCCCTGGTTTTGATGGATTAACAATTGAACTCTATAAAAAATTTGAAAAAAATTGGTACCTAAATTACTTTTTATTTATAATGAAATTTTTAATGGAAAAAGGACACCTCATTGCCTTAAAAGTCCTTACAAAATTACTCTTTAAGGGTAGCATTTCTGAAGATCCACAAAATTGGCACCCGATTGCGATCTTTAATGTTGATCATAAAATTTTCTCTAAAATTATCACAAATAGAATCCGTACAGTCTTAAAACATTTAATAGATGATGGTCTATTGTGCTCAGTTCCGGAACGTGATATCCAATCTAACATATTAGCGCTGAAGGAAATTCTTCAGTACATAAATATTAGTGAAATTAAGATGGCTTTGATTTCATTAGACCAAAAAAGGCTTTTGACCTAATAAATAGAGAACACATGTTTAAATTATTATTAGCTTATGGTTTTCCTACAAAATTTATAAATGTCATAGAAAACATATACCAAAATATAAACACATATTTAATTATAGATAACAAGTTTCCGAAAAAGATTAAAGTCTCTCGAGGAGTTCGACAGGGTTGCCCCCTGTCTCCAATATTATATACTGTATATTAGTTATAAATTACTTCCTTATTGAAATAAATAACGAAAAAAATATAACTGGAATTTCGGTTTCTGGACAAGCTAATTTTGTAAATTCCCTTTCTTTTGCGGATAATGTGGTTTTGTTTGCTAAAGACGAAAATTCTATTTCAAAAGTTGAAGAGATATATAACGAAGTGAATTTCTCCGTCATTTCTGTCCACGCCAGGATTCGAACCCGGATCCCCTCACTCCGGAATAAGTCACTCTACCAGTTGAGCTACGCGGACATTTTATTCTGATTCCTATCTGCCTTTATGTCGTAGGCGTCCTTCCGGCAGGTACGTCACATCTCCTGGTACGTTACAGATATACAAAACTTTTAGTTCTATTTTTGGCTCAAGTGTGAATGTAGAAAAAAGTAAGTGGTTTTTATTTGGAAATTGGAAGAGTTTAAAACAAAATCTTTTTAAAATTACTAATACACAAATTCAAATTTTGGGAGTCCAATTTGAAACTTCAGGTCCATGTCTTTCCAATAAATGGCAATACAGTTTCACTAGCCGCCCCGGTGGCGTAGTGGTCTAAGCGATGGCCTCTGATCATTCGTCCGAACGGGGGTCCGGGTTCGAATCCCGGTGAGGCATGGATGTTGTGTTTGTCTTTCGGCACTGGTTCTCTCCCTTCCCTGGAACCAGTGACCATAAATTAGGGACGGACGACTGCTTATAGCCCATTGAGTTGCTCACTCACGGTGGTCGTTAAACCTTCAATCAAAAAAAAAAAAACAGTTTAACTAACATGGAAAAATATAATGAGAAACTTGAAAATAAAAAGTTTTCCTTATTTTCAAAAGCTAAAATCATAAAATCTCTGCTTTTTTCTAAATTGTATTACTATTTGAGAACCACGCCATTACCAGTTGCTATTGGAAAACAGCCCAAAGATTAGCATTCAGATTTACTTGGGAGGGGCGGGGGGACAAAATAAAACGTGAAATTATATATAATGATTACGAGTTTGGGGGGTGGGAATTAAACGTCTAACACTCGCAGGTAAAATACTAAAATGTTTTACACTTAGAAAAATTTTCCAAAACGAAAAACAGCCGGCTTTTAAGATTTTAAAGTTTCAGGTTGGTAGTGATCTAGATTGTTTCTGTTCCATGAGACCAGAACGGCCTTTCTCCTTTTTGGAGGGAGGGAGGGAGGTATATTCAACTTCGTAAGCTATGGTAAAAAAAAAATCTATTCTAGAAAATATTACTCATGACGACAAATTAAGAGATATCTGTAAGGCTTTAAATTAAAAAAACAGACAAAATTAGAAATCATAATAAATACTCCATTTATAAATTCCGTTTGGAAACAACAACTTCAGATTAAATTAAGTAATCGCATCCGCGATCTAAATTTTAAAATTTCATACAACATTATTACTAATCGTAAATGGTTACATAAAACACATCTGTCAAATGATCTGTATTGTAAACATTGGGGTCTCTTGGAGAACACTGAACGCATTTTTGTTAAGTGTGATTTTGCAAAAAACATTTGGATATGGTTAAAGAATTATTTAAATTTAAAGGATGGTTACGACAGTAAACAAATCGTATATCATGCACCTTTAAAATGTAGTGATTTAAAAAATAAAGCAATTCCTTATCTAACAGCAATTACAAAATATAATCTGAGGAAGAATAGAAATTTAATGTCGTTTATTAAGAAATACCGAAATTCGGAACAGATAAAATTAGCAATAAAATGCGATTTTCGGAGAGTTCTAAAATTTGAAAATAAGAAATATGGTGTAAAAAAACTTTTAAAAAGTGGATAGCATTAAAACCAATAGTTTATAGAAAACGTAATGATATTCTTAATAAAATATTGGAATAACATAATATTCAAAAAGTCACAAATTCATAGTAGGATCCAGAGTCAAATTTTCATTTTTCATGTGTTGGAAACTGTTTCTCTTCCTGTGGCTATATTGTTTTCGTACTTTCACTTTTTTCTTTCCTGTGTTTTTGTTGTTGTTGTTTTTTTCCCTTTCTCTCATTTTTAAAGAATCACTTCAGTATGGGTCTCTTCATAGTGCTTCCTGATGGGGTGATTCTAAATGATTTTTCCCGGGCAGCCCCCCCCCCCCTCTAGCAAAGATATTTTAAAAGATCTGTATGAAAGATGTGAAAGAATATTGCTAAAACATATAAGTACTTATTGTAAAATTTTGTCTCTTGCATCCACATAAAATTTAGTCTGAAAAGTATATCTGTGAAAAATAATTTAACTTGGTGTTCTTTGTATTTTTTAACCCAAGAACTCGTTTATAGTGCTCCTTACCTATCTATTCTGCAACTTAATAGATTAAATACATTCCGCATTTTTAGATAAATCTTTAGATTAAGTAAATAGTATGAAAGTGAGTAAAAGTTGTATTTAAATGTGATTCAGGAAAAAATAAATAAATCCTTTATAATTCTCTATGAATCCATCATGGTCGGCTTTCATTAAAGTCGGGCATGAGGCGTAAAATAAAGAAACAGAACAGATATTCTTTGTTCAAAACAGGTTATTTTATCAAAGTCAAAAATTAACATTGGTGCAAGTAATAGTCTTAAACATGAAAATGAAAATTTAAGAACTAATCGCAGATCGATGACTCATAAAATTTGGAAAAAAAGAAAAAAAAAACACTAAATAATTCCTACGCGCACTTTTAACATTTTAAAGTTAGAATGAATTATTTTTACGTTTATGCTAAAGTCATAACACCCGGTAGCTCTGTGTTTTACAATATGTTACCTCTTCAGAGAAAAGAAGCTGCTAAATTGCTGAATATTAGTAGTTTTATGCACTTTGTTTTATTAAAATAAAATATTCAATGGTATGAAATATTTTTAAACAAAAAACTTTTCTTAAAGAAGCAATGATGTAACGCAATTTTTTCTTGGAAACGCAGGATAAAATGTACCTGTAAGTATTGATTTTCATCCAAAATTTTCAGCAGCCCATGCGGTATCACTGTTCAGACGTGCACTGTTTGCATCCAGGTTTGCCTGATGGGTAGATGATATAAGCTGGAAGTCCGAAATAGCATTGTTTTCAACACCCATAGGTTCTCTGCAAGCTGCAAAATCAAAGCAATAGAATTAAAAATGTAAAATTAAATTCGAAACATAGTTATTTATATGTAGATTTTTTTATAATAGTAGCAGCCTGGCCCCGTGATTTCATGACCTGTACGTACTGCGCGTATTCACAAGTAAATTATTTTTACAAAAAAAGGTGGAAAATATTCTCATTTTGTTCCCAATACTTTCACGGTGTACTGTTGCACCAGGACGCTCAGCAAAACGTTAACCACTATTACTACACATCAGATGAACTGATCAAAACATTTAAACTCTCTGAGCATTTGACTAGGTAACACTGTTATTCCAGGCACACGTTAAACGATCATATCCACGGTTCGTCTAAAGTGAAGCACGAAACACAAAAGTGTGGATAACCAGTGAAGCATTCAAGATATGGATAACCATACAAAAGTGTGGATAACCAGTGAAGTATTCAAGATATGGATAACAATGCAAAAGTGTGGATAACCAGTGAAGCATTCAAGATATGGATAACCATGCAAAAGTGTGGATAACCAGTGAAGCATTCAAGATATGGATAACCATGCAAAAGTGTGGATAACCAGTGAAGCATTCAAGATATGGATAACCATGCAAAAGTGTGGATAGCCAGTGAAGCATTCAAGCTATGGATAACCATACAAAAGTGTGGATAGCCAGTGAAGCATTCAAGCTATGGATAACCACACAAAAGTGTGTATAACCAGTGAAGCATTCAAGCTATGGATAACCACACAAAAGTGTGTTTAACCAGTGAAGCATTCAAGCTATGGATAACCATACAAAAGTGTGGATAACCAGTGAAGCATTCAAGCTATGGATAACCATACAAAAGTGTGGATAACCAGTGAAGCATTCAAGCTATGGATAACCATACAAAAGTGTGGATAACCAGTGAAGCATTCAAGCTATGGATAACCATACAAAAGTGTGGATAGCCAGTGAAGCATTCAAGCTATGGATAACCATACAAAAGTGTGGATAGCCAGTGAAGCATTCAAGCTATGGATAACCATACAAAAGTGTGGATAACCAGTGAAGCATTCAAGCTATGGATAACCATACAAAAGTGTGGATAACCAGTGAAGCATTCAAGCTATGGATAACCATACAAAAGTGTGGATAACCAGTGAAGCATTCAAGATATGGATAACCATACAAAAGTGTGGATAACCAGTGAAGCATTCAAGATATGGATAACCATACAAAAGTGTGGATAACCAGTGAAGCATTTACTGTACTGCTCTGCTAAAATACTTAAATATTAAAGCAAGTGTTTTTTTTTTTTTTTTTTTTGGAGGTTTAACGACCACTGTGAGCAACTCAATGGGCTGTAAGCAGTCGCCCGTCCCTAATTTAGGGTCACTGGTTCCAGGGAAGGGAGAGAGCCAGTGCCGTAAGACAAATACAACATCCATGCCTGACGGGATTCGAACCCGGACCCCTTACGGACGAATGATCAGAGGCCAGCGCCTTAGACCACTGCGCCACCGGGGTGGCAAAGCAAGTGTTGGATGGCGTTTCAAGCTGAGAGTAATATGTAAATAAGAATGCTCTACAAAGGAGGGGTTAACACTGGTGTACATGAGTGTAATGTGGAATGTCGCATCACACACCGGTAACATCCATTTTCCTCGTCATAATGCAAAGATGTTTAGATTATTCAGAAAGAAGGAAAGCCTTGAATGAGTTAGAGACTAGCCAATCAATCAGTCACGGCGGAAGCTTGATTCTTGGGTGTCAACCGTTCTGTGATCGCAAGGCTGTAATCAGTTCCAAATAAGTGGTACAGTTTTTCGGGCTCCAGTTCCGGGTCGTCCAAGCTCAAACTCTTAAGATGACCACTACACCGATCAGCCAAAACATTAAAACCAGGTACCTAATTTGCTGTAGGTCACAAATGCTCGATAGAATTCATGTCCGGAAACTTTGGGAGCCATGGCAATAAATGAAATTCCTTTCTTGGAACCATTCCTGAACCTTCTTCGTAGTTTGGCATGGAAGCTTGCCTTTAGTGAAAGACTATCTCCACCAGGGACCATAAAGGGGTGTACTTGGTCAGCCACTATGTTCTGGTACGTGACAGGTGTCAGAGTTTACTCTACAGCACAAATAGGTCCAAGTGTCCCCTAATAAAATATTGCCCTGACCATCACACTCCCTCCAGCCACCGGGATCCCTCCCACAGTGCATCTAGGTGAAAATGCTTCCTTGGGCAAACGTCGCCCACGAACTCGTCTGTCGTCATGGTGTAACAGAAAACAAGATTCGTCTGACAATGAGACCCTCTTCCAGTCTTCTTTGGTCTAATGTCGATGAGTACGTGCCCACAGCAAGCGTTAACGGTAGTGAACGGCTGTGAGCATAGGTACACGAATAGGTTTTCTGCTGCAGAGTCTCCTATCCAAGATAGTACGATGAACTGTGTCGAACACAATAGGGCGTTCACCACAATTGAAATTATGGGTAATGTGAGCTACAGTAGCCGTCCTGTTGCTGCGGACAAGGTGAGATAGCCTGTGCCGACCTCTGGCATAAATGAGTCGTGGCTTTCCCAAGCCTTGTCGGCGCCTCGAAGTGTCGCCTGTTTCGGACCATCTTTTACAGGTACTACTCGTAACTACTGCATAGCGTGAGCAGCCTACCAGCATCGCTGCTTTAAAGATGCGCTAACCAAGGCATCTTTCCGTAACGATCTAGGCTTTATCGAAATCAGATAATTCCTTTGCTTTTCCCATGTTGAGATGAAAGGGGAACGAAACACTGACCGAGATAGCTCCGACCCAGGTATTATTTATATCATTCGCGACCTTGGCACGTGACTCGGATTGGCTGCACGCACGCTTATTTACACAACGCAGAGGTAAGGTTTTAATGTTTTGGCTGATCGGTGTATAACTCATTATCTGCCAAACGGAATGAGACGAAACAATACTTAGATTACGTTCGAACCTCATCGGGTCCTCAAGAAGGACCCGATGAGGTCTCTAGTGTAAGCAGAAAGTTACATAACTGCGGACTATGATCGCATGTCTGCTGTACGAGTGTCTTTTCGTGCAAACCACAGGAACATCCTGTTAGGATGGGTTGGTATCACGATCATGTCGACTGGACGTTGGAACTGTGCTTGATGTCTTGTTCACAGATGAGTCTCGTTTCAATATGAAATCGGGCTGCAGACGTATTTTAGCCTGGTGACAGGACGGAATCCTCTACACGTCTCATAGCATCATCGAACGAAGTGCTTTTTATGGTGGTAGTGGGACTGTGTGGGATGGTTTTTTACTAGATGGCCGTACCACCGACATGCATGTTTTACAAGTCCTGGGACTACACTATACACCGTGGTGTTTGTTTCCTATGTGAGGTCGTATTCCTGTGATGTTGGCGTAGACTTCACAGTAATGAATGATAACGCGCGTTCCCATAGAGTAAACGCTGTTGACGCGTAGTTTGAAGAAAGGGTATAAAACATTTATTTAGACCGCAGTTCCACTGAACAAACGTGGGATGCCTTGGAGAGCAGAACTGATGTCTTAAATTTTCATATATTATACACATATTTCTTCTGATTGGTGGAAAAGAAACGCGTGTGTGTGTTTATTGTAAAAAATATCCAGTGGTTAAAAATAATTCGTCACAATTGCTTTCCACGTTTGTTTGTGCAAAGTAATATGTGTGTGTGCAAATAATTGTTTGCCCACTGTATATATATGTAGGTGTGTGTGCATGTGTGTGTAGTGTAGTGTTATGTTTACAGTAGGTAATACTCTCGCAGTTCTACAATAATAGCAGAAAAATGTGATTTGAGTTTTTCTGCATTATTTTACATTTGAACAGGGAATTAGTTACAACCTCAAAAACATGAACTCATATACCTGTTGTATTCGCTATTGTTCATGCTTACAAAAAGTAAATAATGCACTTAATATGTCACGGTAATGTTTCACCTTCTTTTATTTATTTATTTAATTATTTATTTATTTTATTTCAAACCCGGTTTTTTTTTTTGCAAACCAAGATAGATAATTTCTTTAAATCCCTAGAGTATTTCACATAATAAAAATAAAGGCAGGCCCAAATCATTAACAATTTGGGATTATTAACACTCTTAATTGCCACAAACGTAAAAGTGCGCTGTTGTTCGGCGCCCATGAACATAGAGACTTTCTAATTTTGAAATCTCGGGTAAATTTGTATTGTTTAAATAATATCCTAATCAGCTCATGTAGGAATTTCTTCACCACATAAAGAGCTGCAAAAAATATGCCATGACAGTGTCTCGACCTACTTTGAAAGTGGCACTACGGAAATAATACATGTATGTAAAATCATTTTAAATACGGAATCTTAGCACTGCTGTATGACGCATAGCATTCAGTTTTTTCAGTTGTCAAGCGTAATTTTGTAAGGCTCTTCACCAAAACTAATTTAATGTTACATGGATCACATTGAGTTTAGTTTCGAAAAATGTTGCACACTATCAATACCTCTGACCTGTTCCCGTATCGAAATAAAACCTTTCAAGGTCTCCACAGTGGGGAGGCGCATTGTTCTTATGAAACAGACCATCGGCTGCCGGAGGCGCGAAGTCCACGAAAGATGGTAGGTGTTCAGCCACCACATGCTGGTACTGCACGACGGATACGGAACTCTCCAGACACACAAAAGGGGACCTTATGTGTCCAATTAAAAGACTCCCCAAAGCATTCAAGAGCCACTAGCACCTAGCAGGACTGGACCATGACCTCATGCTGTCGACGCCACAACTGCACCCTTCCGTCAGGTTGGTACAGCTGAAAATGGGACTCACCTGACCACATGTTCCCGGAACGAGGCGAGGTGTAATGTCCGATATAGAAGGGCGAGATCCAAATTGAATCCCGCCATTTGGATTTAACTGCTGTAATTAATATATAGCCAGTGCCGTTAATGCCCACTAGATGGAAACGTCTCAGTAGATGAGCCCACCTTACGGATTTATGATGTCAGAAGCTGACAGAAAAACACACATAGCGCCATGTATTGTTGGCCACCGTGGTGTAAGGCACTCGGCTGGATATCGAGAGATCTTGGGTTTGATTCACCAGCAGTGGCCGAATAACAATTTTTCGGTTGCTGTGTGTTGCTAAAACGTGGAAAGAGCAATGTGTTTGTTTATTCACTGACGCTATGTATTTGGATGATTTTCACTTTCGAGAGAACAGGAGAACAGGACTTAGATAGCAGAGTCTGCCTTATTCTCTCCAATCTGTCTCTTCTAATAGAACATCACTCAACACGTTCACCAGACTAAATCTCAAGGGTCTCCCTCACTCATTCTCTGAACATAAAAGTTTCAAAGTTTCAGTACTCTGAGAGATTTTTAATAAAGTAGCGTTTTCTGCTTGAACTTGGGGGACAAATGTAACTAATGTATTTCATGCTTCGTGCTTTTCCCATGCATCATTTTTATATTGCAGGTATTCTTCAGTCCGTAAAAATTCAGGAATTCATAAGATCTACTGAGAAAAAAACTTTCGCTGCCATCCTATTCTTTTTCAACATTTGTTTCGGTTTTTTGGGCACCCAAAGGTATATATTTCAATTTTGCCTGAATTTGGGATGATTTCTCAATTTATTATTTCTCTGCTATTCCTGCTTGCTTAGGAGGAACAGCAGAGAAATTTCTCCTAAGAAAGAATGTTCAGAAGCAGCTCATATTTCAGCTGTCAAATAAGTCGTTCTAGCTTCTCTTCCATTTATAGAAAAGATCAGGATAATTCGAGAGGTCGATCACCGCGTCGTGTTTTTCATTCATGAAGATCTGGAAGTTCTAAGACCGCCCAGCATATTCAGGAGTTAAGCAAAGGAAAGTATTTTTTTTAATTGCATTTTTATGATGCAAGTTTGCACTTGTCCAGGCTTTAGTTCTTCGTCCCCTCCTTAGTATTTCAGCTCCTGACGGTGGGTTCATTACTTTCAGCTAGTTATTATTTGGAACATGCTGAGTCCTCCAATAAATTTTCCTAATTCAGGTGCAAAAGGCTTCAGCTCGGCCCTACTGACGTCACTCATATTATTACTGTTTTTTCCAAATAATAACCCTATTATAACTATTATAATTATTGTTATCTTTATTATTATTAATATGAATATTGGCTCCGAAAAGAGACAGGGCGAAAAAGGGCGATATTTCGCTATTTAGCAGTTTTAATTTTGGCCGCGGTTACCGTTACACATCAAAGGTACAATTGCAATAACAATAATATTCCCCCGGAGGCACCGATGAACTTAAGTAATCAGATAAAGAAAGTAGCTACTGTTAATGACAGACACAAAATTGAGTATATCTCAATTTACAAACAATCAATTCCACACACCCCTACTAATTAAGGTGCCATCTGATGCAACACCTAAAGAGATGAGAAACAATTTTTTTTATAAACCTTTTAGTTCCACGTCAATCCACTCATTCATAAGAAGGTGAGTTCACACATGCAGCGCACACCCTCCATGTTTACATATATGAACTGTATATATCCCAAAATCTTTAAACTTCAATGCAATCCTATGAGTTCCATACCAGGGTAAACCCACACGCACATGATGTCATCTATTTCTCTTAGTACATAAAATCCACGGGGCAAAAAGGATAGCTCTTAATCTAACGAAATTCATCAGCTCAGTTACTATTAGTATTTTGTATAATACCTGCCTGATACTCCACAAGTTACTTGAAGTAACTTTACACCTATCAAACTGTAAATATTATTTTTTCATGGGTTTTACAATTTCCCGTCAATTCGAATAGCAAATGAAATCCTAACTAGAGGGAAATGCCTACCCGAGACTCGAAATTCCCATTGCATACATGGAAAATTGTGAACGAAATAATGTGCCCCAAAACACGAAGACTACTTTGAGAAATTTCAGCATTTGCCCCTGATTATCGTTTGAAGTTACATTATTTAATTCTGTCAAAACCTTTTTCTGGCATTGAAATGCCTTTTCTAAATTTTACGCTCCGGATGGTGATCATATGAGGACAATTGAGGTAAATTCAATGACGATGCCGTTACACTGATCTCTCTAACACTGATGTTTAAAGTATAAAGTATTTGTGTCATAAAAGATTGCTCTTGAGAGCAATCTTTGGCCCGCTGTGTCTCATATCACCAACCAAATAAAATTGAAATCAATATGGACAATGTTAACGATTTGCTTAGGTTTTAAAACGTTAACTATTTCATTAGAATTTGAAATGTTAATGATTTCATTAGAACTTGCGTTTTGTATTTAATCGTCTTTCAGAAACATTAAAAGCATAAAGAACTATTATTTACTAATATATTACTGTATCACTACCTAGAAAGTGGTTGGTTTACTCAGAAAAAATAACTGCAATAGTTGTCCTACTTGTTTCTTCTTGTTCAACTTGTATTCCTTTCTTCATCATTAACTTTTTTGGATTGCTTTTAAAACAGAAAATAATAACTTTTCATTGTAAAGCATGCTTTCTCTGTAAAATGAAAAAAGGATTCCCAGAACAGAGAGAGAAGAAACCAACACGAGCGTGACAAACAACTCTTAAGCAGAGAGATGCAGAATGACTCCTGAAACTTTATCCCAATTAAATAACCTAAAATATCCACCCCTAATCAATGATATACGAAAACCTTATGTTATCAAAAAACAAAGGCAAAGTACTAATGATTATAATCGTAGCAAGTACTATGGTTTGAAACATTTGCTGCTGACTTTTTAAGGCAGCATTTTAAGAGGATTAGCATGTGCCAATGTCATAGCTCTACTTCTGCTGAGTGAGACAAGTTTTGTGTTTTCTCTTCGTTCTGGTACTCTCTATTCCTAAAAGCCAGAATCTAAACTAAACGAAACTCATAACCTTAAGAACTCATGAAATTCGAAGAAATGGAGCAGTAATACTAAAATGAAAATTGCTAATTTTGTGTGATCACGTAATAGAGAGACCCAAAAGAGAGAGTATCTCTTGAAATCTTACTACATCTAGAACATTATAAGACTTTGGGATGTTAAATTTCAATGCATTTTGGCCGAGAACGGGGTAAAAGGAGATAGGGGAGTAAGCTGTAATTTAGTTTACTTTTCGGAATCCTAACGATATCCCCAAAAGTTTATTCTTAGCAGACTGCAGCGGAGCTCTTTAGCACAACAGCTTAGAAAATAGTAAATGTAGTCGACCGAAATGTGCATAGTTCGTATATAATTTGTTTTTCTTTCGTTAAGAAGAAACGGCATACAGAAAAAACCGGGGAGACAGTGAAAGAAAGAGAACAAAATGGAAATGAAAACAATTTCTTTTTCATTTTATATCGTAATCATAAAAAATTATCGTAAAAACGTTTTCACTCCGCTCTGCCGAAATATTTAAAATATGAGTTTGGGTGTTATTACATCTGCCCAATTATTCATTTTCTTACACATAAATTATGCCTGTGTATTTGGCGAAATGTAAATACAAGTTAGCTAATTTGAGACCCTACCCAATTGTTCCTAAACTAATGCAATAAAATAAGGTTGATAATAAGTAAGTGATAACTTTAAAATATTAGGGGTTACGAAAGTTTCCGGGTCTAACCGGCCCGCGACCGTGCTGTCAATTCACACATGAAGCCAAGCCTTGCGGTCGATAAAGTTCATCTGCGGCACTGTTTGTTATTCATGTTCAATTTAGGGAAAAGTGCGATTAAAACATACGGTTCAATATGTCAGGCTTATAGCGAAACGACTATGGGTGAGCGGACGTGACGAGAATGGTTTGCCAGGTTTAGGAAAGGTGATCTAAGCTTGGAAGTTAAGCTACGTGCATTTAGACTGCAGGAACTCGCAGACGAGGAGATGGAATCGCTGTTGCAAGATGATGCCACACAATCGACCACACAACTGGCAAAACGTTTTAAAGTGGCTCAATCGATGGTGATACGGCGTCTACAGGCCTTGGGGAAGATCAAGAAGATTGGTAAGTGGGTTCCGCATACTTTAACGGAAGGTAATATTGGCCGACGATTGGACATCTGCATGTTGTTGCTGACGAGGTTTCAAGGGAAGAATTTCTTGTAGAAGGTTGTCACCGGGGATGAAAAATTGGACCCCGTACGCAAGCGATCCTGGGTCGACCCAGGCTAGCCGACAACATCCACTGCAAAACAGGATATCCACGGCAAAAAGGTGCTGTTGTGTGTTTAGTGAGATATGCATAGAATGCTGTATTTCGAACTGTTGAAACTTGGCGAAATAATCACTGCACAACGATATAGCGAACAATTGATGAAACTGAAGGCCGCAACCGAGCAAAAACGCCCATGGACAGGTAAAGGACGCCCAGTCATCCTGTTACACGATAATGCCAGATCACATGTCGGTGCCACCACGAAATCAATCCTTGAACAGTTACACTGGGAGGTTTTACCGCACCCTGCTTACTCCCCGGACATTGCAACCTCAGTCTTTCATCTGTTTCGCTCTATGCAACATGCCCTAGCCCAACAGACCACATGCCTGTGTCACCACGAAATCAACCCTTGAACAGTTACACTGGGAGGTTTTACCGCCCCCTGCTTACTCCCCGGACATTGCAACCTCAGACTTTCATCTGTTTCGCTCTATGCAACATGTCCTAGCCCAACGGACCACATGCCTGTGTCACCACGAAATCAACCCTTGAACAGTTACACTGGGAGGTTTTACCGCACCCTGCTTACTTCCCGGACATTGCAACCTCAGACTTTCATCTGTTTCGCTCTATGCAACATACCGTAGCCCAACAGACCGCATGCCTGTGTCACCACGAAATCAACCCTTGAACAGTTACACTAGGAGGTTTTTCCGCACCCTGCTTACTCCCCGGACATTGCACCCTCAGACTTTCATCTGTTTCGCTCTATGCAACATGCCCTAGCCCAACAGACCACATGCCTGTGTCACCACATAATCAACTGCTGAACAGTTACACTGGGAGGTTTTACCGCACCCTGCTTACTACCCGGACATCGCACCCTCAGACTTTCATCTGTTTCGCTCTATGCAACGTGCTCTAGCCCAACAGCGATTAACCACAGTTCCAGAGGTGGTAAATTTCGTCACTGCGTTCTTCACCTTAAAACCTGAGTCCTTCTATAACAGGGGCATTCATTTGTTGCCTGAAAAAAGGCAAAAGGTCATTGATGCTAACTGCCAATATTTCATTGAATAAATGTGTACTAGTTTCCTAATTGTTCCTGTCTAATTTCTTCTTAAAACGCCGGAAACTTTTGCATGCCCCTAATAATTTATCTTGTTAAACAGAAAGCAAATATTCTCCCCCACGGCTCTTTCCTTTTTTTCTTTGTTTAAGTTAGGGATTTAATGACCACCGTAACTAGAAAGCCAACACCGCCTTCCCTAATTTAGAGGCGTTTGTTCCAGGGAAGGGAGTAAGCCAATGCCGTGAAACAAATACAAAATAATGCCTTCGGTGGGATTCGAACCCGGACCCATCTCGGACGAACGGCCAGAAGCCAGTACTTAGACCACGGCGCCACCAAGGCGGCGTCTTCCTTTGAAGATAAAAAATAATGCGTTCATAGGAACCTGATCAGCGTTCAAAATACACATAAAAATGCATTTTATCTATTTTTGAAATACTACACAGTCTAGTCACATTATTGTGACCACCTCCTACTTTTGACATCAACAGCACGTAGCCAATGAAAGAAGGCACGTGCCGTGAGCTGGCTTGGAGGGTATATATGGTGTGCTGTAATCATTCTGAAAACATGTCATTCGTTGCTGCCATGGATAAAAGGAGCGATTTATAAGATTTGCAAAAAGGGTTGATTATCCGCTTTCGGGCCAAGGGCGGCAGTATTTCTGAAACTAGCGTAATTTGTGAACTGTTCGCGTGCTGCTGTGGTTAAAGTGTATCGTGATTGTAGAAATTGACACCATTGCGAATAAGAGATTTGGAAACTGCTGAGCACCACGTGCCATTGTCGTGAAACGTGAACGTCGGCTTCAAAGGTGCGTGAGGGCTGATCAATAAGTTACAGTGGATCAACTCACTGGCCGAATGAACCAAGGGTCTACCGGAAGTGTGTCTAAAATGTCAGTTCAGCGAACCCTGCTGTGTATGGGGCTCCGATGCAGACGGATGGTCACTGCACCTATGCTAACGAAGGTGCATCGAAAGAAGGAGCTTATATTTGCACGACAGTATTGAAATTGGACCTCCGCTGATTGGCAACGTATTGCCTTCTGCGATGAGTCACGTTTCCTGCTTCATCGAACTGATTGACGTTGGCGTATAAAGCGAGCAACATCGGATAACAAACACTCTTCAACTATTTCTGGAAGAACACAAACTGGTTGGGGCGGTTGGGGCAGAGTTATGGTCTGGGGAATGTTTGCGTGGCATTCCCTGTGTCCATTCATACTTGTGGAAGGCACTATGGACCAAATTCGTTATGAATCCATCCTTGCAGACCACGTATATCCATATATGCTGACTTTCTTCCCTAGGGCGGATGGGATCTTCCAGCACAAGAGTGCGACGTGTCACACAGGTAGAAACGTCCGGGAGTGGTTGGAAGAGCACGATGAAGACTTCAAATTACTTCCATTGACCCGTAATTCCCCAGACTTAAACCCAATCGAGCATATGTGGGACCAACTCCATCGTGTTGTCCACTCAATGGATCCTCCACCGCGCACCCTCCAGCAGCTGTCAGATGAACGGCAGTTAGCATGGCTCCATATACCGGTGAACACTTTCCAGCACCTTATTGAGACACTCTAGCCCGTCTAGCTGCTGTCCGTGCTGCACACGGCGGTTACTTTAGATTAATATCTTGGTGGTCACAATAACATGACGCGAGCGTGTATATTTCTGCGATTATCAAATACAGTAATAGGTGCAATTTGGTGTTCTGATTCCATGCTTGAAATTAGCGAGATTAAAAAAATACTTACTGTAGGGATGGTAGCAACCCAGAACTTCTAATCTCAAGCCAATCTCATCTTTCCAACTGATTGGAATGATGCGTAAGAAACGAGTTTCCAATGTTTCTGGAAGAACATTGCTTACTGGAGTGTCAGGATCTTCATTTCCTTCGAATACCTATTAAAAATATGTACAAGAGATTCTGATTTGATTTCAATAATGCAGGTATGATTTGTAGTTCTTAACGTAACAACAAAAGGGTTATTACTACACTGCTGGCCACCCAAAATGCAACGCAAGAAGGAAACGAGATAGCAAAGCCAGATTTACTGGACACATTACAACAGATACAAAGATGAAACGATTGAGCTTACAGGTCCGTGCGACTTGCGGAACACGCAGACATCAATAGTTCGTGTGGCCCCTATGGCTGGCAATAACGGCCGCTACACGCCGCGGCATCAACCGAAAGAGGCTTTGGATGTGGGCTTGGGGTATGCCGGTCCAGGCAGCTTCCACACGTTGCCACAGTTCATCAGGCGTAGCCGCGGGTGGTGCTTGCCGGGCCACTCGGTCGCCGATCAGCGACCAGACGTGTTCGATGTGCGACATATCGGGAGAACAGGCGGACCACGGCAGCAGTGACACATGGTGAGCCGTGAAGAATTGTTGCACGATGCGTGAAACTTGCTGGCACGCATTGTTCTGTTAAAACGTGGCCGCTGGCAGCTCCTGCAGGTAAGGGTGGACTACAGGCTCTAAAACGTGGGAGATGTAGCGGTGGCTGTTGAGTGTACCGGCGATTCGTACCAGAGGGGTGCGGGTGTCATATCAAACTGCGCCCCAAACCATAACGCCAGGCGACGGACCGGTATGGCGATGCATAATGCAGACGTCATACAGTCTTTCGCTGCGGTGCCTTTACACGCGGATCCGACGATCGTGGTGTTACAGGCAGAAGCGGGATTAGTCGGAGAAGACAATGTCGTGCCATTCCGTAGTCCAGGTGCGGCGTTCAACGGCCCACTGCCGCCGCAGTTGCCGGTGGTGTAACGTCAATGGTAATCAGAGCAATGGGCACCGTGCGACAAGTCCCCGCTCTTGCAGAAGACGTCGAACGGTATGTGTTGACACAGGTTGTTGCGCAACACACCCTAATTCCTGCGCTAACGTTCGTGATGTGGCAGTGCGAGCCGTCAATGCCCTCCGCACAACATGCCGGTCGTCTCGTACGATGGTGTGCCGCGGCAGCGGCAATCAATCGCGTCGGTCTGTCCGTCCCTCCTGCACTCACCAAATCCATACTCGCCTCACTGTGGCTTGACGTCGTCCCACACGGGCGCCGATGTCTTGGTACGATAAACCGCTGTCGCGATAAGCCACTATTAGTCCTCTATCGAACTCGGAAACGTAATGGAATGACTGCCGTATTCTGCGACGAGGCATCAGGAAGCTTCCGACGCACAGGTCTGGCAGCACAACATACTTTCACTACTTACACCCTGCCTTCTCTGCACCCTTCTTATAATGCTTCTCGGTGGCGTGCCGGGCGCAGGATTTGCATGCTAATCGTTTGCATGTTCTCTCGCGGGCGACGCATGTTGCGAATTTCAGGCCAATCGGATGTTTCCTTCTTTGTGTTGTATTTAGGGTGGCCAGCAGTGTATTTCACACTCTTATGAAAGCGGGAAGCTGTGAAACAGGAACTGACCGTTCGTTCGAGATGGTCCAGGGTTCGAGTTCCACATGAGGTGTGTTTATCTCACGGCACTGGCTCGCTCCTTTCCGAACACAAGTGGTCCTAAATGAAGAAAGGGCGATTGCTAATAGCCCATCGAGTTGCTCACGGTGATAGTTAAATCCCAAACAAAACAAAAACAAAACAGGAATGCACTTGTGGAAAAGGATATTCCATTAAAACCAGATACTACGTTAACGAAAACAAATAACACAATTTCCTGATTTCTCTTTAATTACCTGCTTGTCGATGACTGAGAGAGTGAGCAGTGAACATTTTTTGTCAGAGGTTTAATAGCCAAGTAAATAAAGGACTTGACCCGGAACAAATTAGGTAAAAACTGAATTTTTACAGGCTGGTAGAACTCATTGGGCTTAGCATTTTCTCAAGAGTCACCACCCTCCCCCGCTTGCTTCTCGCCCTACACCCCCATAAAGCGGGGGAATTAGATCTAATTCTAATCCACTCATACCTCCCGAAACAATTAACATACAGCCATAATTTTTTAATTTATTCCTTATGTATGATCTATCTCATTTTTACTTTATCTCCTATAGTTTTGCTGCAATTTGCGAAATCCCGCACAATAGCACCTTTTTTCTTGACATTTTACCAATTAATTGTAATTACCGCTTCACAGAGCCAAAATTTCCAAAAAAGGCTCCGAATAAAAGTTGTAGCAAATTTTACAACCTTTACAACGATATATTATTTGTCTTAATACACTTTATAGTTTACCTTCCATTGTACCGAAACTACGAATGCATTGTAGCCATAAAATGAGAAAAAAGCGGATAAAACATGCAATAATTTTGCTGGCAGTATAATTTTCAACGGTAGGTAAAGAAAAGAGGGAAAAGAAAACTCAGTTAGCTTCGCACCTGCAAAAAAGGCACCGACTCTTGCTTGTTTGCTTGACACCCAACTCATCCCCCCCCCCTGGAGGGGTGGGACCAATTATTATTATGCGCAAACGAATTTTTGAATTGAAATATGAAAATGTACTTTTTTTCCTTTATACATTTGTTATAAAGCATGAATTTAGTTCTATGCACTGCCGCTGTTTCTACCATTTCAAAAAAATCCCCCACCCCCGAAAAAAAAAGAAACACACTTATTCATTTTAAAATTTTCTAAATGAACTAAGACTAAAATTGTACAAAACTCTATTTAAAAAAGAAAAGGCTGCAAACAAAAGCGCTGATGATTAAATTTATAACCTTTAAAATGATATATATTTTGTCTTACATTGCTTCTGTGGTTGTTCTGAATATCGCAACCATGTGGCGAAACTATCATAGGTCAATATCAGTATCGTCACTCATAACAGGTTCGTTTGTGCATGACAGTACACTGTAACGTCCACACATAGGAGAACATGAGAATCCGGCTTTTCGGCAACTGCAGGGAATCTCACATTCTTTCTTACAGTTGCATGAAATTAAACATAAAAGTTCATCTGGTGCCCCTGGGAAGGTAGTCGTAATTAGCTTTAGTCATCCTCCCTCTAACTTCCAACCCCAGATCACCATGAAGTTTGTTCCCTGAATACATTTGAACTTGAAGGTGTACCCGCAATAAATGATGTCGAGCTGCTGCTACTAGATGGAAGTTTTCCCAATTCAATTTTGATCTCAGTGCTAGTTTCGCAATTGATTATTTATAAAAAAAGTATCTGTCATCATCTAAATTACCATGTTTTCCCAAACCATAGGAATCCAAAAGGAAGTTTTCTCCATTTGAAAGATTTCTTTTTCGAAGCATTAATGCGGTTGAAAACCGTTGCTTGTGACTGAGCCTCATGAGAAATTTTTACTAGGTAAACTACCTTTTGTTTCCCAAGTCCGTAAAGTGCAGGCGTTGTATCCCACCCTGTAATGGCATGCGTGAATAACAGGCATTTGCGTACATGGCTGTAAATAGATATCAGTTTTTTAATGCTGTAAAATATTGGAGGTATTGCAGTAGTGCCCGGTTTAAGAAATAACAAAGATTTTGTTTTTTCTGGCGCCAACGCAATTAATAAGGCAATGAGGTCTGTATCCGTACCTACGGTGATTACAGTAGCATTGAGTTTCAACAGTTCTATAGAGGTTCGAACTATACCTACATCAGCATCGTTATCAGCCGTAAGAACCGTGAAATTAGTGGCAGAGAGGAATTTTTCTTTTAGTGTTGCAATCATTCTTTTCTTATTGTGGGGATTGGACAGAAAATCAGTCTGCGCTGTGGGGCACTCCATGTCTTTGATAAATATAATGTTCGCTGACGTCCTTTTAGCAGATCTTTTGGTTTGTTCATCCTGCTTTGCTGTTGGCGTTTCAGGGTATCCATCAAAAACAACGTAGCGATTTGTACCACAATGGGAAAGTACATGAGATATAGAATTTTGCAGAATTTTTTCAAATGTTGTGCTTTTAGGCCAAATTACGGAATGAAGGAGATAAGGACCATCTCTTATAACAGATGCACTAGTAGGTATGTTCTCCTGTTCAACAATACCCACAACGAAAGATTTAGTTATGGTGGATTTCGTAACCTTTCCGCAGTGACACATCGTCCAATAAAGCTGGTGGACGAGATGCTAGTTCTTATTTGAAGTATGATTTCAAAGGACTGCCACAAGCACAAAAACTCTGTCGAACAGTTGTTGTGTACTTATTGATACTGTTTCAGGTCTAACTTTCAGTCCCATTCTGCCTACAGCTTGAGTTACAACCATGTGTTTTCTGTGTAACTCAATGTCCCTGAAGTTTTCTTCAACTAGTTTTTTCATAACTGCCGATCCAATCTCGTAAGCTGTATCAGAAGTGACAGTTACATCAGATATCAATCCAGAAGATAGATACACAAGGTATCCATATTGTTTCGTGAAAGGACTATGTTTTCTCAACCAGTCTGCAAATTTGGAAATATCATGTGCATCTCTAGCCTACCGACCTTCTTTTAATTCAACATGCTGCTCAGTGAGTGATAAAGATGGACTACCAATGAAGTCTTGTACTGCTTCACTGACTTCTAAAAATGGTGGGGTACCTAAAACCCACTTCGATAGCACGTTATCAGTTATACCTCTTCCATGTGTTAAGCCACCGACTTTATAGAACGCATAAGCGATTGCTCAATGCACATATCAGTCCATATTTCGGAACAGAATTTGCCTTTTCGTCTCACCCTTAGAAGAGAATATGTCATTATCTCCTTGTGTTAACTGCGATTTCAAATTAAGCATTTGCTGGGCATATAAATGGGCTGACTTTGCATATGGTAAATGACCAGCAGCATAAAAATACGGAAGCATTTCAGTGACAGTGCTTAAGTGCAACTGCCAGTTCCCTCCCGGTACGTTCAGCTAAAATACATTTCAGCATAATATCAATTTTTGCAATAAAGTTCAGCCATAACTTTCATGCACGACTTGAACTTCTGATTTCTTACAAAAACCTCGAAAAATCGCATAACGCCCTTTGGAAAAGCACATTTTTACAAGCTTCATTTGGCGTTAATTTTCCTTTAATTACTTTATTGTAAATAACTCCAATTTCGTCGGAGAAATTACATTTGACCTGTGGATATTCTTCCCTCAAGATTATCATTCGAGCTGCCCCAGTTAGTATGTTAGCTCTTACAGCTCTTGCGTAGGCATTTCCTGTTAGCATGTGGGTAACAGAGAAGTCGCCGAAAACTGTCTCCCACAGTTATTCTAAACCACTGCCCTCCATAATTCGTCCAATGGAGCCCATACATGACATTAATAAATGAAAGCCCCCCAATCATAATATTATATTTGACATGTCGCTGCCAACGTCTGCTACTGCAAACATCTCAGATGCTTTGAGGAAAAGCGGTTTATCAAAAGTAACAATAGACTACTGCTTCCTCTCTCTTTTTACATTGTTCTGCGGCAAAACATAGTGCAGTGTAAAAGAAGGGCTTCCTGAATCAATATCGATGAAGGGTATACCTAAAATGTAACTACTTTCACAGCCTTCTAACTAGCCCATGATTACATTCATAAAGCCACTGCAGCCTGGTTGAAGATTTGAAACTGCTGCGAAACCACTTAGCCACATACAATTTAACGGACACAAAGTATTTAAAGATGCTTGCGTACCATTTGTCATCCTAATGTTACTCAGGTCTTGAACTATTATGTTCTGTTAGCCGAATAGCCTTTTCTCAGGATAAGCGCAAAGTCGTATGCTTAACTGAGGTTTAGAAATGTTTCCAGATTGTAGTCGTGAAACATCAACCTTCGTGTCAACACAGGTGGCCGGTGTAGCGCATTGAATTCCTCCCATTGCATGAAAGGTGTTCCATCGATGATAACAATTCAACTAAATGTTTGGATCCAAAGGGCGAGATCAAGGTGAAAATCCTCTAAATACGTGGCGTCAGTAAATAAATAGATAAATCGCTCTTTCCACGTTCCAGAAACACATAGCAACCAAAAAATTGTTTTCACCCGCCGCCGTGGAATTGAAACCAACCACGGAAATCTCGATATCTAGCCGAGCGCGTTAGTTTTACACCACGGTGGCCAACAATCCACGGTGCTATATATAGCCAGTGCCGTTAATGCCCACCAGATGGAGACGTCTCAATAGCTGAGCCCATCTTACGGATTTATGATGTCAGAAGCTGACTTTAAAGTACACATTGGATTTAATTGCTATAATATATATAGCCAGTGCCGTTAATGCCCACCAGATGGAGGCGTCTCAGTAGCTGAGCCCATCTTACGGATCTATTATGTCAGAAGCTGACTTAAAAATGCACATAGCACCGTGGATTGTTGGCCACCGTGGCGCTCGGCTAGATATCGAGAGATCCGTGGATTCAGTTCCCCGGCGGCGGCTGAAAACAATTTTTCGGTTGCTATGTGTTTCTGGAACCTGGAAAGAGTGATGTATTTATTTATTAAATGTTTGGAACCTTATCTACGACTTAAATACAACGCAATGCCGATTTGAACAGCTGAGAAAAATGATCTAGGACTTACAGCACATATTATAGCATTGTTTATTACAGTTCATTTGCAAATAATCCTGGATGTGCTGCCATCAACTTGTCTTTTTTTTGTAACCATTTCTGGAAATATTTGCAGTGTTTCCGGAACAACATTTGATTCACCCTCCTTGATATCGTTTGCATTCAGATATTTGGTACTATCGTAAATCCTTTTCTGTATGCCCTCTTCTAATAATTTCTGCTGCTGCTTCAACAACCCTTCTTCGTTCACAACCTTTATCTTTCTTTCTCTCATTGTACCATTGAGCAGTCCGCAATTTATGATTAGCATCTGTCATACATACAATATTCTTCTTCCCAGAAAACATTTGTTATCACTATCCGGTCTCCAAAATGCTGTAACAGCCGTTTCTTCAAATTTTTATCGGTAATGGATGTAGAAAGGTCATGATCTTTCATGATATTTTGTAAATCATTTAGGGTGTACTGCCATTCATATGTTTTTTCAATATAGTCACACGATTATGAGAAAGCAGTTTCAGTGCTGTGATCTTGTGGCCGACCAGGTGTTCTAAACAGCTTTGCTATTCTGAATTTTCTGTAGCACTCGGAATGATACCGTGCTTCAATTGCTACTAGATGAATGAATAACCCCGAGAATTCTCGACTTCACATCCCCCCTCCCATTCATCGTTACGGTTTTCACAGAAAGTTAAAATTTTATCTTTTATTTCTAGAGTTAATACCATACTTTTCTATATTTGAGAGGAAGTTTAATATTGACAGTGGCTTCCTTTTCACAGAATAAGCAGTCATTTTCAAAGTCAAAAGTTTGTTCAAAACTCCGTAAAAGTGAATTTGAAGACGTTGATGCTGAAGAAATACTTGCAACATGTGAAGCCTTTCTCGCGGGTAATTCCACCAGCAAATATGGTGAACCATAATAAAATTAACATTCTCTAATTTTTCATGCAAACTGTCTTTTCTTTTCAGGCTAGAATCAATTATCCTTTTTAAACCTTGGGTGACAACTACTGATTCTCCCTCACAGAGATGGTTATCGCAAATCACGCATTTGTCCATTTTCATTCAGTTAGGTAAACCAATACGGATTTACCTAACTGAATGAAAATGGACAACACATGATTTGCGATAACAATCTCGGGATCTGTGTAATTTAAATGATGCAAAGTTTCACGATATTTAACTAACTTTATTATCTTGCTTAACTTTTTAGAGGCTAAAAAACGATCAACTTACATTTCGTTCGTTGACTCACAGAATCTCCTGTGCGGACGCCTTACCTATCCGATGGCCTGTTCCGGGTTTGACCCATTTGCTTTCTGTCATATGTGTGGACTGTGGGGAAGTTTTAGGAATGCATTTTATTCTCACCACATGTCAAATCAATAAACCACTTGTGAGAGTCAATGCCTCTTATCTCTCTCTCTATCAGCACCATGTTCTTCCCGCAATGCAAATTCTTCGGAACAGAAGTACTTAAGGCAGACATGGTTTAGATATACACTGGTGTGCAAAAATTAAGGACGAGACGGTTTTTCGAATGTAACGTAGTGCAGAAGGGCTCCACATCGACTCAAATCATACCATAAGATCCCCAAGATGTACGAATATGGGACAAGTGACCAAAACCGTCCAAACAAGAAATCCAAAGGATACAAAGGCACTTTATTGAAAAGGTAACTTCGAACACAACTGGACAAAAGACAGAAACGTCCATGTGACAGCCGGCTGCCAAGAAATATCCAGTCTGTAGTATAGAGAATATGATCACCCTTGACTGCGTTGCAAGATTTACAACGTCTGTCCATACTAAGGACGAGGTTGTCAAGGAGCTGTGCGGCCCATTCCTATTGTAGCGCCAATCGCAGCTCCGGAATCGTTGCTGGCGACTGGTGACGTGCCGCCAAGCAAGCGTCTCCCGAGCAGGTCCCACACGTGTTCGATTGGATTTAGGTCCAGGAGACCTTGAGGGCCAATCCATGCGTTGAATATCTTCACTCTCCAACAGCTCTGCGACAGCCACTGCACGATGAGGTGCAGCATTGTCGTCCATGAAGAGGAACTCAGGCCACACAGCAGACGCACGTGAGGCAGGAGAACCTCGGTACAATAGCGGACACCAGTGACTGAACCTCTTTGGAAGATGTAGAAGTCAGTACGGCTATCAAGCATTATACTGCCCCAAACGAGAACTCCGCCACCTCCAAACCGGTCCATTTTGATGTTGTTGGAGGGATGACTGCGTGTTCCCTGCTCTCTCCAGATGTGTATACGTCCAGAATCGCTCGGCAGACTAAATCGGCTCTCATTCGTAAAAACACCTCGACTCCATTGCTGATGTGTCCAGTTCTTGTGTTCCTGGCACCACAGAAACCGCCGTCTCCGATGAGCAGGCGTTAATGGTACACACCGTACTAGTCGTCGTGCAAATAGACCACCTTTGTGCATCTCCTGGCCACGGTAAAACGCGATAACGGACGTCCAGTTGTCTGTCGCATGTGCCTTGCAATTTCTCCCGCTGTCTGCCGTCTGTCTCTTCTTGCCTGTAGGACAATGTACCGATCGTCCGCCGCCGTGGTTGCTCGTGGACGACCACTGCTAAACTCTCGGACAGCTGTTCCTGTCATTTGAAATGCTCTCCAAGCTCGTGAAACGATGCTGTGAACGATCCCGAACTCTTCGGCCACACTAGTCACACTTCGACCTTCTTCCAACTTCCCAATGACGCGACCTCGGGTAAAGTAATCCAGATGCAGTCTTCTGGATTGCCTGTTAGCCATATCACACAGTGGCAGCAACTCGACGTCGTTCAAACCGATGAACATCGTGCAATAGCTTTCACCGAATTGCTGAGCGTACACCACCCGTGTGCTTTATACTCTTCCGACACTCCCCTTCCCTCCCCCTACGTCATGCTGCATATATGCGCATGCTTTACCATACCGGACCCTAGTCTATCTCCTGAGTGGTCTTTCGGTCCGTTCTGCCTGCTCGTTCCGCTGTTACGCTAATTTCTCCTCTTCGTCCTTAATTTTTGCACACCAGTGTAGCGTAAGCGAAACTATATATTGCTGTAAGACAAATAATATATTATTGTAAAGGTTATAAAATTTGCTACAACTCTTACTTGGAGCCTTTTTTGGAAATCTTGGCTCTGTGAAGCAGTAATTACAATTAATCGGTAAAATGTCGAGAAAAAAGGTGCTATTGTACGTATTTTCGCAAATTGCAGCAAAACTATAGGAGATATCGTACAAATGAGTAGAAAAAAATTATAGGTCATACCAAGGGGGGAAATTATTAAATAATTATGGCTGTATGTTAATTATTTCGGTAGTTATGAGTGGATGAGTTCTACCTGCCTGCAAAAATTCAGCTTTTACCTCATTTGTTTCGGGTTCAATTTTGGCCATTATTTACTGGGCTATAAGGACCACCGTGATCAACTCGATGGGCTATAAGGAGTCGCTTGTGCCACATTTAGGGTCACTGGTTCCAGGGAATGGAGACAGCCAGCAACGTAAGACAAACACAACATCCATACCTCACCGGGATTCAAACCCGGACCCATCTCATTCGACTAGTCAGAAGTCAGCGGTTAGACCACTGCGCCACCGTGGCTGCGAATGTTTGAGTAAAGTCTGGAGCTTGTTTCGCAGACACTGAAATACATAGAATGTTTCGACACATTTTTTAAAATTGATTATGAAGTACTGCTCACATTCATGCAGCCTAGTTGGTCTGAAAACATCTTCGAAAAGGGAAAAGACTATACTACTTCCCAATATTTCTGAACAGGCATAAAAAAAGTAGAAACAAACAAACAAAGAACAACAACAAAAAGAAAAACGGAATATTAAAGCCTAACTCTAGGAACTTAGCTTGGAGCATGTAGTAAATTTATTCGGCCCACTCATTGCCATAATTTTGTGGTAAACAGAGATTGCACTGTTTTCTTTTGAAATAAAGCATCGTAGAACTGAAAGGAAAACGAATATCTTCCTGTAAGCAGTTTTCACTGGTTTTCTTTTGAACTAAAGCGCCGTAGGAGAACTGAAAGGAAAACGAATATTTTCCTGAAAACACTGTTTTCACTGTGTTTTTTTTTCTGAAATAAAGCATCGTAAGAGAACTGGAAGGAAAACGAATATTTTCCTCGTCATGTGTTTTGTTATCTAAGAGCCATCACGAAAGGAAACATTTTACATAGTTTAAGTATTTCCGAATTATAATCTGCTCTCCTGAGACAATTTAGGTTGCTTTGACCATATAATAAACGCATATACACCGATAAGCCATTACATTATGACCACGTTCCTAAAACTGTAGGACGCCATTTAGTCGGCAAAACAGCGGCCACTCGGCGAGGCATCGATTCGATGAGGTGGCGATAGGTTTCCTGGGGTAAATAGTACCACAATGTCAACAGCAGGTCTTCCAGTTCGCGTAAATTTCGAGGTGGTGGTGATTCAGCGCGAATACGCTTTTCCAAGTCGAACCACAAATGCTCGATTGGGTCACATCAGGTGACTCTGGAGGCCCAACGCATTAGCAGAAAATCACTAGCACGTTCATCGAACCACTCCTTGGCGATGCTGGCAGTGTTGCATGGGACATTATTCTGTTAGTAATGGCCACCACCGGCAGGGAACACAGTTGCCATGAATGGGTGAACTTGGACCGCAACGATGCTAAGTATTGTGCTGTTGGGATAATGGGGCCTAAAGGTACCAAGAAAATATCGCCCATAGCATAACGCCGCAGCCACCGGCCTGTTTCCGCCTAACAGTGAGTCCAGGGGTCATAGCCTCTGTTGGTAATCGGCGCATCCGCACTCAGTCGTCTACGTGATGCACCAGGAATCTTGATTCGTCAGAGCAGGCCACTTTCTTCTCATTATCCGCAGTCCAATCTTGATGATCATGCGTTTTTGGCGATGACAGGCAGTGAGCATGGGGACCCTACTGGGTCTTCAGCTACGCAGGCCCATGCGCAGAAGGCTGCGATGAACTGTGTGCGGAGACACATTGTCCTGATCACCGCTGTTGTAGCTGCGGATTATTTGTCGCACTGTGGCTCTGCGGTCGCTGTGAACAATGCGCGACACTCTCCGCTCCCCTCTGGCATCAAAAAGCTGCAAACGACACACGGCTAGACGACGGTTCGTCGTTTGGCCATTTGTGCACCACTTTTGATACGTACTCACTACAGCAGTACGTGAACAACCCACAATCCGGCCGTTTCCGAGATCGTAATTACGAAGCTCCGTGCCAACACAATTTTCCCTATATCAAATTCCGATAAAGCCGCAGCTTTTCCCATTCTGACTCCGACCACTCTGCTAACCAAGCCGGTCTTCGGGTTGTACACTGAAGAGCAATTGAGTTAGAGACAGTTGGCGTTATGCAAATGTGGCGCTGTGGGCGGCCCTGTAAATGGAAACGGCATGACGTATGCAACGATGCGAAAATATAAAGAGTGATGCGACGGGAATCAGTAAGAGGGCGTACGCAGTATGGGTAAGACGAAGGATCTAAGCGAATTTGATCGTGGGCAAACTGTCGGGGCCTGACGAATGGGTCACTCCATCTCGGAAGTCGTGCAGGCACTGGGATTTTCACGAGCCACTGTGTCACGGGCGAACCGTAAGTACATCAAATCCGGTAAAACCATCCCTGCAAGGGCCAACTGCCGTGGACAACAGCGTGTGGATGAGCGGGGTCATCGTCAGTTAGCTCGCATTGTAAAAGCGGATAGACCAGCCACAGTGCAAGAAATCACTCGGCAATTTATTGCTGGTCCACAAAAACGTGTAAGAAGCCATACCATCCAGAACCATCTCCTCGCTATGGGGTACAGAAGCCATCGTCCCACGAGGGTACCGCTGCTGACCGCATATCACAGGGTGCAAAGATTAGCATGGGCGCGGGAACATCGCCACTGGACCCTAGACATGTGGAAAAATGTTGCCTCTACTGATGAGTCGAGATTCACGTTGGTACATGCGGATGGCAGGATACGAGTACGGCGCAAACCACATGAAGCGATGGATACTTTTTGCCAGCGAGGTACTCTTCAAGCTGGTGGGGATGGCATTCTCGTCTGGGGACTGTTTACGTGGACTGAAATGGAACCCCTTGTCTGTGTGACATCGTCCCTCTTAGGTCAACGTTACCGGGATATTCTGAACGACCATTTGCTCCCGTTTGTGCGTTTTCAACATCCCACTGTTGACCTCATCCTGCAACAAGACAATGCACCATGCCATCGCTCCCGAATTGTATCCAAATGGTTGGAAGAACACTCCACCGACGTGACCTCGCTTCCTTGGCCATCTAGGTCATCTGACCTCAATCCCATCGAGCACATCTGGGATGCCATCGAGAGAGACGTTCGAGGCTCTGACCCCCCTCCATCAAATCTTCGTGAACTGTGGGAGCTTGTTCAGGGGTCGTGGATCCGTATGGCTTTCCAACGCTTCCGGTGTCTTGTCGAGTCCATGCCGAGACGAATCGCCGCCGTCATCAGTGCGAAAGGTGGTGCTACACGTTACTAGACGGGTATCTCTAATTCAATTGCTCTTCAGTGTATATATACTGCTCCGTGAACTTTACCTGTGCCACTCTTTGGTTTCCAGGCGCACTAATTTCTCTAGGCTGGGGATGGTCATAATGTAATTGCTCATCGGTACATCTGAAAGTTCAATTTACTTACAAATATGATCCTGCAGATGAAACCGACGGTCTTCAAAGCAGAAAGAAAATGCTCTCAATCTGATTAAGAGAGGTTTTAATAAGACAATAATGATAACCACATATCTGAACATTTGATCTTGTAAGACATTACCTTTCCTCTGAATAATGGTTTTCGACATTTTGAACTACTTCAATTGACAGATTCCATGTATGTACAGCTAAGATCAAACGCAGCAGAACCACCCTGACAAATGCTTTTTCTGCAACAAATTAAAATACCCTAGACGTAGGGACCAAACTACTGAAATCTTACGCAAAAGTATTTATCACTCCAGATCAGTATTTCTGAAACGCTTTTAGTTTTTTTTTCTTTTGATTGAAGGCTTAACTGCGGATGATTTTTCGCCCTGTGGCTCTGCGGTCGCTGTGAACAATGCGCGACAGCATCCGCTCCCCTCTGGCGTTCACCTTGAGGAACTCGATGGGCGATAAGCATGCGCTAAGCCCCGTCCCTAATTTAGAACCATTGGTTCAATGCGCGACAGCTTCCGCTCCCCTCTGGCGTTCACCTTGAGGAACTCGATGGGCGATGAGCATGCGCTAAGCCCCGTCCCTAATTTAGAACCATTGGTTCAATGCGCGACAGCCTCCGCTCCCCTCTGGCGTTCACCTTGAGGAACTCGATGGGCGATGGGCATGCGCTAAGCCCCGTCCCGAATTTAGAACCATTGGTTCAATGCGCGACAGCCTCCGCTCCCCTCTGGCGTTCACCTTGAGGAACTCGATGGGCGATGAGCATGCGCTAAGCCCCATCCCTAATTTAGAACCATTGGTTCAATGCGCGACAGCCTCCGCTCCCCTCTGGCGTTCACCTTGAGGAACTCGATGGGCGATGAGCATGCGCTAAGCCCCGTCCCTAATTTAGAACCATTGGTTCAATGCGCGACAGCCTCCGCTCCCCTCTGGCGTTCACCTTGAGGAACTCGATGGGCGATAAGCATGCGCTAAGCCCCATCCCTAATTTAGAACCATTGGTTCAATTCGCGACAGCCTCCGCTCCCCTCTGGCGTTCACCTTGAGGAACTCGATGGGCGATAAGCATGCGCTAAGCCCCGTCCCTAATTTAGAACCATTGGTTCAATGCGCGACAGCCTCCGCTCCCCTCTGGCGTTCACCTTGAGGAACTCGATGGGCGATAAGCATGCGCTACGCCCCGTCCCTAATTTAGAACCATTGGTTCCAGTGAAGGGAGAGAGTCAGTCGCGTCAGACAATCCAAATGCTCATCTGGAAGCGCCGCTGTCCATGCAGTGTGCCATATTTAACATTCACTTCAATTTTAAAAATGTAAACAAGTGTATCAGAAATGAGGAGTTGGGGTAAAAATAATATATTACGTAAGTTATATAATGAAAATAATGTATATAAACAAAGTACCCACTTTTGACAAACTTTAAAACTTAAGTACAGTTTTATAAATTGTTTTCCATGCAGTTTCTAGATTTTCATACACTTCTTTAATTAAAAAAAAATAAAAATATTTTTTTCGTCTTAGTTCGGTGAGCTACATGTCAAGTGAAGCAGTAACGGAGTAACGGATATTTTTAAATATTTGACAAAGAAAACGGGAATGAAGGAAGAAAAAAAAGTTATTTTTTTCTTATTCCTCATATGTGGCGTTGGACGGGGAATAGTGGCGGCTCCACGGAAGTGGCTACGCATTGTCCTGTTTCTCCCTACAACTCATCTTTACTAGAAACGAGGTGAGCCTGAAAGGAGTGTACAATGCTCTCTATTTCCCTCATAACACACTGCTGGCCACCCAAAATGCAACGCCAAGAAGGACACGAGATAGCAAAGCCAGATTTACTGGACACATAGCAACAGATACAAAGATTAAACGATTGAGCTTACAGGCCCGTGCGACTTGCGGAACACGCAGACATCAATAATTCGTGTGGCCCCCATGTCTGGCAATAACGGCCGCTACACGCCGCGGCATCAAACGAAGGAGGCTTTGGATGTAGGCTTGGGGTATGTCAGTCCAGGCTGCTTCCACCGTTGCCACAGTTCATCAGGCGTAGACGCGGGGTGTGCTTGCCGGGCCACTCGGTTGCCGATCAGCGACCAGACGTGCTCGATGGGCGACATATCGGGAGAACAGGCGGGCCACGGCAGCACTGACACCTGGAGGGCCGTGAAAAATTGTTGCACGATGCGTGCCACGTACGGGCGCGCATTGTCCTGTTGAAACGTTGCCGCTGCAGGTCCTGAAGGTAAGGGAGGACTATAGGCTCCAAAACGTAGGAGATGTAGCGGTGGCTGTGGAGTGTACCGGCGATTCGTACCAGAGGGGTGCAAGTGTCATATCCAATTGCGCCCCAAACCATAACGCCAGGCGACGGACCGGTATGACGATGCATAATGCAGGCGTCATACAGTGTCTCGCCACGGTGCCGCCACACGCAGATCCAACCATCGTGATGTTGCAGGCAGAAGCGGGATTCGTCGGAGAAGAAAATGTCTTGCCATTCCGTAATCCAGATGCGGCGTTCAACGGTTCCCTGCCGTCACACTCGCCGGTGGTGTAACGTCAATGGTAATCAGAGCAATGGGCGCCGCGCGACGAGTCCCCGCTCATACAGACGACGGCTAACGGTACGTGCTGACACAGGTTATTGCGCAACACACCCTAATTCCTGCGCTAACGTTCGTGATGTGGTGGTGCGAGCCGTCAATGCCCGCCGCACAACATGCCGGTACTCTCGTTCAGTGGTGTGCGGCGGCTGCGGAAATCACTCACGTCGGTCCGTCTGTCCCTCCTGCTCCCTCAGAATCCAAACTCGCCTCACTGTGGCTGGATGTCGTACCACACAAGCGCCGAAGTCCCGGTACGATAAACCGCTATCGTGATAAGCCACTATTCTTCCTCTGTCGAACTCCGAACGTGCTGAAATGACTGCCGTATTCTGCGACGAGGCATCAGGAAGCTTCCCACGCATAGGTCCGGCAGCACAACACACTTCCACCACTTAGACCCCGCCTTCTGTGCACCCTTCTTATAGTGCTTCTCGGTGGCGTGCCGGGCGCACATGATTTGCATATGCCCTGCAATGCTAATCGTTTGCATATCCTCTAGCGTGCAACGCATGTTGCGAATTTTAGGCCAATCGGATGCTTCCTTCTTGGTGTTGCATTTTGGATGGTCAGTAGTGTAAATAGCCTATGACGGATTTATCGGTGAAAGTATTTCGATATATCCGGATTAGTTAGTCAATCATATACTTTTTTCGCTTTCCGCATATTTTTCCCCGCTATGATACCGTCAGGGGAACACCTGGTACAATTCTTTTTTTTTTATTGGAGGTTTAACGACCACCGTTAGCAACTCAGTGGGCTATAAGCAGTCGCCTGTCCCTAATTTAGGGCCACTGGTTCCACGGTAGGGAGAGAGCCAGTGCTGTAAGACAAACACAACATTCATGCCTCACTGGGATCAGAACCCGGACCCCTTCCGTGCGAATGATCAGAAGCCATCGCTTAGACCACTGTGCCACCGGGCCGGCCTTGGTACAATTCCACCGACCACCAGTTTTCCGCGGACACACAGTTTGAGAAACACTGTACTAGGTGATTATGTGAGTGAACTGTGTAGGCAATAACGCTGTAAAAGTGTTTCCTTTCAAAACTGTTAAGTTTATGTACTTGATTGGAAGGAACGTACGTGCACCATAAATGAATTCCAAGAAACTTGGTGCAATTTTGCTTTTGTTAAAAAAATTCGACTTTGTGTTGTTGTAGAAAGACCACTGATATTTCAATTTTTCGTTCAAGTTTTTAACGTAATGACTATTATTGAAAGAAAGTTTCGAAGTTTGAAATTATTTTTCCTTCCTTCAATTGAAGACAGCGTTTCACAGTTAATCGCAACTTATTGAGAGAATCTCTTGCCTTCAGAGCACATACAATTTGTTTCTGTCGAGAATTCGACGATCTTACGGGTTTGACGCTTTTGGGACATGCAAATTTGGAGGGAGATTGAGCCTGATTTCATAGTTCGTAGTTTGAAAATAACTCAAGGTACTAAACAGGAAAGTTAGCTTCTATTAAATAGGAAAATATTTCAATACACCAATGTCCTCGATGAACAACTGAAGCCTTGGACTTTTAAAAAAGAGAGACTACGAAAAAGATCCCAAAGGAGCCAGACAGAAGTAATTTCGAACTCTTTTCTTAGAGATACACTTTTACTTCCCAGAATAAATCAGTGATGAAGCAATATTAATTTAATATTACGTATTATCACAGAACAATGCACCAACTGTACTTAAATAGTATAACTATACTAGTGATCCGAAATTTCTTGGCGTAGCATAGAAATCAAATTTTCCAAGCTTTCGCACATCAACCAGATGGCTTTTTTCAAGGAAGTTAGACAGCAAACTGCAAGATGGCTTTTTTTAAGGAAGGTAGCAGTTTGCTGTCTACCATCCTTAAAAAAAGCCATCTGGTTGAAGTGCGAAAGCTTAGAAACTTTGATTTCTATTCTACGCCAAGAAATTTCGGATGACTAGTATAGTTATACTATTTAATATTAAGTGTTGACAATTTCTAATCATTCGTAAATTTGCCACAATAGTCAACTCACCTCATTCGAAGACGTGGACCTACCTGAAGGGCCATGTTTCTTCATGTGGTCATGTTTATGTGGCTTTGTTGCTTATATAAAATCCTAAAAGCATCAAAATAACGATTCAGCCAACTTCGACACAAAGGAATATCAGTGTAGTTGCCGTGAGTTTACGCGGAAACTTCGTCAGCGTAGATGATATTTAGTAAATTTCAAATGAAATTTAAATTGTACTGATTATATTTATGGTTCACTTAATAAAACAGGCTATTTCTCTTGAAAACGAAAAAGATAGAGACATCTACAATTTAGGAGGGTTCTTTGGCGTCCGTCCCGAAACCTATCAAGATAGCTTTGCCTACAACATACCAAAAACTGTCACGTTTTTGCAGCTACCAAATTTTATTTTGAAAGAATTTATGAAAAGTGACAGAGTTTCCTTTTTCCGACATTTCGACGTCATGTAAAATGCCCAGATCTGGAATCAGGTCGCAAGAATCAGAGTAAAATTGTAGTTTTCATTCATGTGGCCTAAAACTTGTTTCATAGTGTAATCAATTGATATTTTATTATATATTTTTTCATGTTCCTGTTAAAAATATTGCAAATGACACTTACCATGATTACAAGTTTAGTCAAGCCATTGGATAAACATGGAAAAGTTCATTTTTAGAACAGCTTTTTCTATAGCAGGGTATTAGGGAACAGTTCTTTAAAATGTTGGAGATATGCTAATGAAGTCCCACTTTCTTATCTACTAGAGAGTTATCAAGAACGGAGTGGTACTCGTATATACAACTAAGATTATTCTTGACTCAACTGAAAAAGAGCGTCTGGGAATCCTTCAAGCAATAGCACATCAAGTAATTTAAAAATATCATGGCAAGTAAGGACTAAAATGTCTGCAGATAAAAACAAATTATATTTCTTTACAAAAACATGCGAAAGTAATACAGTTATAGTTTTCCATCTATAAAAAATTTGGAAACAGTTGAGTAGAACGCACAAAATATTAAGAACAATTTGTGGAAACATACTTTGACTTCACCGAGCTCATCCAAGACATCGTGGAAAGATTTCCCATCATCACTATGTGATACTTTGTAGGCAGTAACCCACTGAGGAGCATCTCCTCTACCTTTGGTTACAATAGCTGACACATTACGAGGCTCCATTAAATCTACCTGTTAAAATACGTGAAGTATTATTATTAAGTGAAATTTTGAAGCACTGGGAAAACATTTAGCATATTAACTATTGATTGAAATAATCTTTTGGAACCGGTTCGTACGTACATGTTTTGTTAGTTAGCTTACCTTGTCATTCTGTTATATTTTATGCATACATGCATAGATGGTAGAACTATTCAGTAATCATTATGTCTTCATGTGAGGGTTCTGCGTAAGTATGGAATGTTAAAAGCTAACATATGAAATATCAATTATAAATAATGATCCGATTTATTGGTGTCAAAGTAAGAAATCAAACGAATTTCAGTCCGCAAGCTTTCTCCGTCAACGGACGGCTTCATCAGGTGGTTACATAGAGAATACAGAATTAAAATTGTAGACAGAACGTTAATTCTAATATGAAAAATGAAATCATGCGTGAGGACCGCGCGCAGAAATAACAACGGAACGTGGTGAATATAATATCTTAAAAGTTAATGCAAAAGCAAAAAATGTAAACTTTAGGAAGAAACTAGAATCATGAAGTCCATCTTGTGATGCCTAACAGATGGTTCCAAGCTACCGGTAGTTCGAAAGAGACATCTGTGTTGCATACATCCTGCCGCGTTAAAATCTCAACAGTTTCCCTTATGGCAGTTGTTCTTGTGTCTCCATATGGTGCGATCTTCAAGATATTCTGCCATTGGGGTTGAGCCTGATGGTTAGCTACTTCTTTGGCAAAAGATGTAGAAAGCTTCTTTTGTACCACGTCCATCTTGTGGTCATTCATTCTCTCCTCAAATGATCTTTTTGTGAGACCTACGTAAAATTAAGTAGAGGAGTCTGGGTATAACAATGGGAGGCAATAGATGCCCGCATCTGTGAGCTTCAAGGTACCATTACCTCTTGCTCTGCTGAGGACGGTTGCCATGGGTTTAGAAGCTTTTAGGCCGACATCCAATCCTTTCTTCTGAAAATGATGTTTAATAAAATAAGATATTTTGGGGATGTACGGGATCGAACCAACAAATTTTAAAAGTACTCTTCTGCTCGGTGTAGCAAGTGCGTTGGCTTCAACTTTCGCTATTGTGTCTACTACGTGGGAGATGTCAAACCCTCCTGCAAAGGCAAGATCTTTCAAAGACTTAATTTCGGCATCATAGCCAGACTTCAAGGTGCAAAGATCTTTGGCTCTTTTAGCCCGGTATTTGAATAGAGCACACTTGTGTGCTGTTGGGTTGGCTGATCCTGGTGGAATAGGGTTGGGTACGTGCATGGGTTTATAGTAGACTTTGGTAGAGAGTGCACCTGAAGTCGATTTTGTCACAAGTACATCTAAATAAGGTAAGTCTCCTTAGGTCTCACAAAAAGATCATTTGAGGAAAGAATGAATGAGCACAAGAAGGACGTGGCACAAAAGAAGCTTTGTACATCCCTTGCCAAAGAAGTAGCTAACCATCAGGCTCAACCCCAATGGCAGAATATCTTGAAGATCGCACCATATGGAAACGCAAGAACAGCTGCCATAAGGAAAACTGTTGAGATTTTAACACGGCAGGATGTATGCAACACAGATGTCTCTTTCGAACTACCTGTAGCTTGGAACCATCTGTTAGGCATCACAAGAGGGACTTCATGATTCTAGTTTCTTCCTAAAGTTTACATTTTTTGCTTTTGCATTAACTTTTAAGATATTATATTCACCACGTTCCGTGGTTATTTCTGCGCGCGGTCCTCACGCATGATTTCATTTGTCATATTAGAATTAACGTTCTGCCTACAATTTTGATTCTGTATTCTCTATGTAACCGCCTGATGAAGCCGTCCGTTGAGGGAAAAAGCTTGCGGACTGAAATTCGTTTGATTTCTTATTTTGGCACCAATAAATCGGATCATTATTTTTAATTAGTTTTCTCGTGTTATTGTCCCACATTCTATATACACTGGCTGGAAAAAAATCCCAACACCACGAAAACATAGTTGTAGAGGAATGAAATGGCGGCAGTACATTTGTATAGGTAACATATTTAATCGATTAAGGTTTCAAGATCACAGCTTAATGTAAGCGCGAGAAGAGCCATTTTAAATGTGAAATGCTGGTACATTAATAACCGGTGTAACCGCCAGAATGTTGAATGCAAGCACGCAAACGTTCATGCATTGTGTCGTACGGGTGCTGGATGTCAGTTTGTGGGATGGAGTTCCATGCCTGTTGCATTTGGTCGGTCAATACAGGGACGGTTAATGCTGGTTGGGGGGGACGCTGGAGTTGTCGTCCAATAATGTCCCATACGTGCTCGATTGGTGAAAGATCTAGTGATCTAGCAGGCCACGGCAACATGTCGACACTCTGTAGAGCATGTTGAGTTACAACAGCGGTATGCGGGCGAGCGTTATCCTGTTGGAAAACATCCCCTGGAATGCTGTTCATGAATGGCAGCACAACAGCTTGAATCACCAGACCGACGTACAACTGTGCCGTCAGGGTGCGTGGGATAACCACGAGAGTGCTCCTGCTGTCATAGGAAATTGCTCCCCAGACCATAACTCCAGGTGTAGATCCAATGTGTCTCGGCCGCAGACAGGTTGGTTGCAGGCGCTCACCTGACCTCCTTCTAACCAACACACGGCCATCACTGGCACCCAGGTAGAACCGGCTTTCATCAGAAAACACAACAGATCTCCACTCCTTCCTCCAATGAGCTCTAGCTTGACACCACTGACGTCGCAAACGGCAGTGGTTTGGAGTAAGTGGAATGCATGCTACAGGGCGTCTGACTCGGAGCTGTTCTTCAAGTAACCGATTTGTAACAGTTCGTTGTGTCACTGTGGTGGCTACTGCAGCTCGAATTGCTGCCGCAGACGCGGTACGATGCGCCACGGCCATACACCGTACACCGCGGTCTTCCCTCTCAGTAGTGCCACGTGGCTGGCCGGAACCCGGTCTTCTTGAGGCAGTACCTTCCCTTGACCACCGCTGCCAACAATCATGCACAGTAGCTACATTCCTGCCAAGTCGTTCTGCAATATTGCGGAAAGAAAATCCACCTTCTCGTAGCCCTATTCAAACTCGTTCAAACTCCGTGAGCTGTTGATAATGGCTTCTTCGTCTTCTTAAAGGCATTCTTGACTAACATCAACACACTACGTCGAATGTCAACGATAACTAACGCTCACGAACGTTACAGCACGTATTTACAGCAAACCTGCTTTGCATGTTCCGAGGGCGCTACTAGCGCCACACGTATGCGCCGAGCGCGAAAGTTGCATAGACGTCATCTTACAGATGTACTCTCACCGCCTACGAACTGTCGTTTATCTAACTCAACCCTTTCTTGGTGTGGGCGTTTTTTTTTCCGTCAATGTATATATAAAACTATCACTGAACTTCAGCTAATGCTAGTATGATGAAATGGAAAAAGGAGCTAACAACCTTTAGAAACAGCAGACTTCAAACTCAGGTAATAATGTGCAAAAACCTCCAATATACAGTTTGATGGATAATTACTTCAGAATCCCTTGTCCTTTGTTTTCAAAATTATTTCAAAAAATTGTCAGCATTTGCAGCACAAAACTATTTTAAGAAGAACGAGTTATGTGGATAAAATTCTACATCACTTAACCTAGTTAGGTGGTACACGTACGTATAAAAATCTTAGCTTAGGCATTTAAATATGCAAATGTCAAGCAAATGTTGTTAGGGTTTCTGTAGCTTTCACAGGCGACAGCTACGGAACTAAATAATTATGACTTTGGAATAAGCAACAATTCTTCATGCTGCGGAAATAAGAACCTTACCATCAAGATCTTGTATTTCATGCAAAATGTTGATGTCAGATCTCACATACGTGACAGCTGACGTTAATCAGCAGATGTAATCCGAAAGAATTTCTTGCAGTGCAGATGGAATCTCTTCTCCCTGCAAACATATTGTTATACCTCGAGGCGCCACCCTAACGAACAAAATACCCCTGTAAGAATTTAACTGCTAGTGTATCGGGTTTTAGTCGACGACCCGGAGGAAAACATTAAAATTTAGAAAGAACTATTCGTGGATTGTTTACCGCAGAAATCTTAAATGTTGGCAAAGATAATTATATATCTTCTGATAATTGCTAATAACGACCAAGAAATTCCTCTGACATTCACAAATTATTCATTCATCATTAGGACTGGCACGAGACAACAGACATTTAATTGATTAATATGAAACTAACAATAAAATAATGAAGAAGAAGGAAGAGGGGCATAAAAAAATATCGCACCCTTTCAGTTATCTCTTAGGCTGAATTCATCTTTATAATACAACGATATTTCTCGGGCATATACAGGGTGCATAGGAAAGTCTCTTCAGACTGGAATAACTTGTGTACGGAAATAGGTACAGTTATGCAAGTGAGATAACGGTATAGTAAAGCGACTACGTCCGATCGAATGCAACCGATAACAGCACCGCTAGTGGCGAAATGCGAAAGTTAGCCATTGAAAATCAAAAAAGAAAAGAAATAGAGCAAAATTTCCAGTTACAAAGTTGTCGAGCGTAAATTAATTAGTACAAAACGACATTTGTTTTACACGGGTAAGATAAATTGTCGCCTGAATAACCTAAAATGTCCGAACTCGATGCGCGACGATTCGAATTTGCTCATTCACATTTCGCACATGTAGTCGTATGGAAATGCAGATTTTGGCGTTGTACCGTACCCATGATATAAAAACCAGTAGCAGGATGTACCCTGATCAGAAGCTTAGGTCTAGGTACGCTGTGTGAGAATGGCGAGCTTGGATTTCTGGGGTTACGTAAAAAATCAGGTGTATGCAACAGGTCCTACAAGTTTGCTGGATCAACGTCGTCGTGTTACAGATGCTTGCAATAGTGTGACACCTTCCATGCTGAGGAATGTGCATGCAGAGTTACTTTCACGAACACAAATGTGCATCGTGGGCAATGACGAACTCTTCGAACATACTCGACATTAACTTTTTATCACTGTGCGCCCGTTTGCCTTTTTTTTTGTCTGACGACATCAAACTGTATTGACATAAGTACGGATTTATTCAATAAATTGTGTGTATTTGCTCATTCCTATGCCTGTTCCCTTCAAACGTTCACACAAAACCTCGCCCATCGATTTGGGACATTTTAGGGTATCCAGGCGACAGTTTATCTTATCTGTGTGTAACAAATGTCGTTTTGAACTAATTAATTGGCGCTCTACAACTTTGTATTTGGAAATTTTGCTCTATCTCTTTTCGTTTTCGATTTGCAATGGCTAACTTCCGCATGTAGCCACTAGGGGCGCTGCTGTTGGTTGCATTCGATCGGGCGTAGTCGCTTTACGATACCGTTATCTCACTTGCATAACTGTACCTCTCTCCGTTCGCAAGTTATTCAAGGCTAAAGGTACTTTCCTATGCACCCTGTATACTTAGTACACAAAACATTAGAGATAGTGGTGATGACATGGGCATCCCCAGCGCAGAGTGAAACAGACCCAAACTGAACATAGCCGATAAATAGGCGAACAACAGGGCTTCCCAATAGTGTATCGCAATAGACGAACCAGCGCGCAGAGAGCAAGCGGCGGCCGACCACACGCCATTAATGACTGAGGTCGAAGTAGAATATTCAGGCTCTTACAGACCGACCGCTTGGCAACAGCAGCACAAATCACACTCAGGTTATAGGTTGCCGGCCCAAGCAGCGTCAGCAAGTGAACGGTACGGCACGCGCTGCAATGGGGCGCCCACGCGGCGGGCTACAAAAGCAGACGCCCTACTCGTGTGCGATTGTTGACTGTTCGTCATTAAAATTATGCCTCGGCTGGTTCCGGGAACAACAAAATTGGACCTATGCAGAGTGGCGCCGCATCGTGTGATAAGATTAATCTCGCTTTTAGCTATACCGAGCTGACAGAAGGGTGCGGGTGGCGCTGAGACAGCATGGGGCAATTGCCCCGTGTCGTTCCAGGTTGGCTCTGTTCAATGCGGTTGTGGCTCTGTGATGGTTTTGCGGAGCCTTCTCATGGGACATATTAGGTCCCTTAGTGTGTCTGGAGAGGTCTTGATAAAAAGCTCATGGGTCTGCAGCTCGTAAGCTCTTCACAGTAACATTTTTTGTGTAGTAGGACCACGGTAGCTCTGTCTTAGGCTTCTTCTGTTCATTGAGGCGTCTTAAATTGAATTTTGTATTTTCTCGGTAAAAATTAGATGTCTTGCCTAAGATATACCTTTACTTTTCTACCTGTGTAGAATTTCTTGTTAAATATCCAGAAGAAACTGTTGCTCAACTGAAAAAAAAACACATAGGAAATGATCTAGTAATTTTAGAAAAAAAAAGGCCTTAAAACTAAATATTTACATAACAAAAATGCCCTGTAAACCTAGAGTGACATAAAATTCTTAATCGCCATTTTCTTTCATTATATGTACTTCTGAGCATTAAGTGTTTCATGGCCAGGGTAGTCTTTAAGTAAATTCCATATCAAGCAACTAAACTTCATTTGGCACAGCTTCTAACTTGCTGGGAGAGACTTGAATAACTCTAAAAAAACTCATTTTTTATTAAAATAAAGGGGCTTGGGAGGGAAGACAGTTTTCCCCTGAGATAATTTTATTTTGTACTGTTGTATGGTAAATCAAAAGTTGTTAGTGAATATTAAAATTTCCTTACCTGATTAGAGGCTCAGGAAAGCTGTTTGCAAAAAAAATATTGTTCAAACGGCATATTTGAGATATCAGAGTTTTTAGTATAAGCAAGTATATTCAAATTCTCTTCCCGAATAAAGAATGTTGGTCGTAACTTCTGTTGCAGAAAAACTAGATTCCATGTAAAGTATCACCTTCCTACAACTTCCATATCTGTTGTTTAAAATAAATACTGATCGTATGGTCTTTCAAAAGCAATATATGGCTACATGGAATCGTTGCTTTGGTGTTGTGTGGTATACGTGAAGTCATCTGCATGTGATCCACCGTAGCATAGACTAGTGAGCTGGATCTTACCCGTGGTAACTTTGACATTTTACAGCCAACAATAATTCGAAATAATAATTTTTTTCTTTCACTAAAATGTTGACTCATCAATAAACTCATAGCACGCTTTGATCATGATCGCAAAATAAAAAATAAAAATTATTGACAATTTTTCAGAAAACAGACGCCTAAAAAAGAAACATTTTGGGGTTCATTTATTTTTGGTAATCTCAGCGTACATAATTGTTTAAACCACTAATCGCTTTTTTCCACCACAAACATAACTGGTTAAATTAATAAATAGTTTATCCTGCTTTACCTCACAATAGCCTCTTCACTGTGTAATCCAAATATATAAATACCCCACAATAGCCTCTTCACCCCACAACAGCCTCTTCACTGTGCAATCCAAATTCACCCATTGACCCTCAATGTAAATGACCAATTTATAGGAAATGAATGACGATCTGCAGCTTTCTGTTTGACGCTTTGTTATCTTACATTTAGGAGCTCGAGGAGCTGAGTTCGCGAATTCGCAAGTAGGTGCGTTGTCTTCGAGCTGATGGGATCGGCACTGTGGCACTTACACTAATTTCGTTGGTTCTACATCATTACCAGCTTCCTGTTCCCCTGTGACGTGGTTTTTGCGCCATTTTATTGTACGCGCAATGGTAATACAAAACTTCTTTGTTTTTCGCAGCATTTGCTTTACTTTATATTTTCCTCATTGTAATCATGAAGTGTCCGAAAATTCTGAGAGTAGGAAATAATAATATATGTTGACCATCACGAATCCGGTAATCTGCGATCCGGTTCCATGGGTAATCCGATGTAATCTGCGTAGAGCAACTTCAAATTTCTTCGTGGAAAATTTGTCTGGAGTTACGATTTTTGTGGCGCTACGAGTAGCATTAGCTTAGTACTGTAATTATCAGGTCGACCTACCATGTGTGATGCTACGTTTGTTGTGGCCATACAAGAAGCATTAGAGAGCGCACATCACGCCAACCTACCATACCTACCTCTGCAATTTCATGTGGCATCTGTTAGCGCGCATTCTGTGCATGTATTATTATTTTTTCAACTGTCATTGAGCCTCAGTTATGTCTTCGGGGATCAAAGAAAGGGCTTCTTGTTGTGTAAAGCATAACGCTGTAAGTTGTAGACAAAATAAAAGGTTGAAATGTTTAGATAGCGGCGTATCTGTGAGAAGCTTATGAGACTTGTATGCTATTGGGTCATCTACAGTGTTGCTCATCCACATAAAAAAATAAAACACAGTTGTTAATTTCTTTGCTCATTGTGAATAAAAAAGTGTGCATAAGGAAAACGATAAAAGATAGATAAAGTTCATAACTACATAAAGTACTGGGATAGTGATTTAAACCCTGAGTTAGCAAATGTATTTAATTTTCAGGAGATGTGATGAGGGAACCCTGAGTTAGCAAATGTATTTAATTTCAGGAGATGTGATGAGGGAAGAAGCGAAAACATTGTCATCAAGAACTAGTACTGGATTATGAGTGTGTCTACACTGGCAACAACAATTCATAGATCGACGTGGCCTAACGTTTCGTGCAGTGTGTGATGAGAAACATTCTTTCGACAACAAAACAGCTGCACAATTTGCTGATTTCAAAATCAAAGAAAGATCAAAATATACGAAAACTCTTAACCAAAAATATGTTTAAAGTGAAGTTAAGAAGCACGATAGAGTCAAGTCTTCAACAATCATATGCCGTCAACTTCTACTCAAACAGATGTGCCGCCACGTAAGTAAATAAGCTGTACAGTATGGCCTGCTACAGTATTTGTAACTTGTACTATTCAGTTCTTTAAATTTCACTTGCTTTTCATATTTTTATTTAATGTTTTTTTTCCTTATTATGCAGTACTATATATATATAGATTATACATTCCCTTAGAGTGTGTTAGAGATGCTCATTTAGAAATTTACAAGCAAACCACCGGTAATCCGGGAAAATCAATAATCTGGCACACCCGAGTTCTAAAGATGCCAGGATAGTTATGGTCAACCTGAATTCTCTTTGTAAGTAATACCCTATTAATAAATTCCATTCATCCGCAGTCAAACCAATGAGCAGTGAATGGAGAGCAAGAAACAACCCTAGTGCAATTGTTAAACCAATGTCTGTAACTACCAGCCAACAGACCAAGAAATATTCAATTTGTGTGTCTTAGTGATTATAATATATAACTATTTTCATAACAGAATACTGCATTATTTTGCTTTCTGTCTTCCACATAATAAAGTTATACATCATATAAAACTAAAATAATATCACGTTAGTAGGACATCTCTTAGTTTTAAATTAATGAATACCCAAACTATTCAAGAAAGTGAAGAAATAAAACAATTTCTCATCAGATAATATAATTAGGAGGTTCTTTTTAAATCTTACTATCTTGGCAGAAGTATGTTCAGTTAATAAAATATCATGTGAGACTTCCCAAAAGAAAGAAATACATTGGAAATATCACTGTGCAAAATAGAAAAATCACATGCTCACGTACCACGTACACAATTTTGGTTCATTTTCTGCACATCTAGCGAACTGTATTTTATAATAGATAAATAGATTTTTTTAAAATAAGACACACCAATGTATTACCAAAAGATATGCCAAACGAGAAGGTATTTATGAAATATTTTCATAAAAAAAAATTATTTTGACCGTTATCCCGGGTGCGCATTTTCGGCAAAATGCAGACTGAAATAGAAAATATCTGGTATGAGAACATCCCCTTCCACTCCCAAACAAAACTTCACAATGTGATAAATTCTCCTTGATTAATATTTTAACATTCATCCATTGGTTTTCAATCAGAAAGTATAGCTATTTTGAAATTCTTACCTGCAAGTATTGGTCGACATCAGATATTGCTGGCATCCATCCAATGTCATCATGCAGTCTTGCATTTGAAGGTACTACAGAATTGTCGTAAGATGATGATGCTGACAGCTGAGAGTCGGAAAGCAGTCCATTTTCCAGACCCATGGGCTCCTTGCAAACTGTTATTGTATACGAATATGTATTGAGGGATTTGAAACGGACAGCAAATAGCTTTAAAACCAAATTTTTAGCAAATGTACCAGTTAAAGAAAGTGTGTAGAACAACAAAATGAGAGCAAACATAAATAGATAAAATTCATAAAAAGAGAAAAAAACATACGAAAGCTGATTAAACATGAATTATTTCATAGCGATTAGGATACTTGTTTTCCTCCAGCCCATCTGACACATCGACTGAAGCTTGTGAGTTATGCAGGTATATAAGGTAGGCATATGAGTTACTAAATTTTGATGTACTCGTCATAGTTGTTATGTACCATCCAAAGCAGCTGTCTGTGATATCATATGAACGAGGGTATCAACACCATCCAGCGACACACCAGAAATATCATAAAAGTTTTCTCCAGTGGTTGGAGTCTTGTTAGTCAGTATTACTAAGCATCATGCCGTAATTTCAGGAGGAAATGCAAAGATTAAGAGTGAACGAACGCTCTACCTACAGAGCTTTACACGAGCAGTTATCAAGGGAGAAAGTAGGTGTGCAATTCTAATATCATCAACCAAAATCAGTGGTCATGAAGAAAAGAGATATTTATACCTAAAACGACCAAAAAAGAAATGACATAAAGAAAAGAGATATTTATACCTAAAACGACCAAAAAAGAAATGACATAAAGAAAAGAGATATTTATACCTAAAACGACCAAAATCTGTTCTATGGATGTATGAATTACGTTGCAGCCATTTCCGATTAGACGGGTAGATGAGGATGCGGCTGATGCTTGGAGAACAACTGCTACCGGAGTGCACTATAGGAACGAAGAAATTTGAATAAGGTGGTGAGGAGCTAATTTGTATGGAATAGCCTGTCATTATTTCCGCAATTCGTGAATGCTGAGGGTTACAGTAACATTCTAGACAACACCACAATTGCTAAAATGTAATAACGCTTTTATACAGAACTAGTTTATACATGCGTTTGTTTTAATAAAACCGTAGCTTAGCGTTTGTTTTAATAAAACCGTAGCTTAGCGTTTGTTTTAATAAAACCGTAGCTTAGCGTTTGTTTCAATAAGATTGTAGTGTTAACACGTGATTGCTCCAATAGTGTAATGATAAAAATGTACTGGTAATGTTACAAATTGATTCATGAACACGAATATGAATGTGCAGAATTTATGACAATAGAGTCCATCTGTGGAGCACAAATAGATTGAAATGGAATGCGGATGAGTATTACACTAATAAGTCCCACAATTGTTCGTGGAAAGCCTATTAAAGAAAATGAAATGTGTCTTATCAATCCAAGGAGACCTACAATGCAGGGACGTGAGTGGCAGTTATATCCATGTAAAATACCGCCATGCTTTCGGATTATTTGAGTAAGGTGCCCTATGTATTAACACCACATTATTTGCCCCCTATGTATTAACACCATGTACAAAAAAATGTACAAAAGTTAAGGACGAAGGGGAGAAATTAGCATAAGAACGGAACGAGCAGGCAGAACGGACCGAAAAGCCACTCAAGAGATAGACAAGGGTCCGATACGGTAGGGCATGCGCATATATGCAGCATGACGTAGGAGGGGGGGAGAATGTCGGAAGAGTATAAAACACACGAGCGGTGTACGCTCAGCAATTCGGTGAAAGCTATTGCACGGTGTACATCGGTTTGAACGACGTCGAGTTGATGCCACCGTGTGATTTGGTCAACATGCACCTCTGGATGACTTTACCTGAGGTCGCGTTATTGGGAAGTTGGAAGAAGGTCGAAGTGTGACTAGTGTGGCCGAGGAGATCAGAATCGCTCACAGCTTCGTTTTACGATCTTGGAGAGCATTTCAAACGACAGGAACAGCTGTCCGAGAGTTTAGCAGTGGTCGTCCACGAGCAACAACGGCGGCGGACGACCACGGCAGACAGCGGGAGAAATCGCAAGGCATATGCAACAGACAACTGTACGTCCGTTATCGCGTTTTACCGTGGTCAGGAGGCTGCACAAAGGTGACCTATTTGCACGACGACCAGTAAGGTGTGTGCCCTTTACGCCTGCTCATCGGAGACGGCGGTTTCTGTGGTGTCAGGAACAAAAGAACTGGACACATCAGCAACGGGGTTGAGTTCTCTTTACGGATGAGAGCCGATTTAGTCTGCCGAGCGATTCTGGACGTATACACATCTGCAGAGAGCAGGGAACACGCAATCACACCTCCAACATCATCGAAAGGGACCGGTTTGGAAGTGGCGGAGTTCTCGTTTGGGGCGGTATCATGCTTGGTAGCCGTACTGACTTCCACATCTTCCAAGGAGGTTCAGTCACTGGTGTCCGCTTTTGTACCGAGGTTCTCCTGCCTCACGTGCGTCTGTTTAGAGGTGCTGTGTGACCTGAGTTCCTCTTCATGGACGACAACGCTACACCTTATCGTACTGTGGCTGTCACAGAGCTATTGGAGAGTGAGTATATATATATCGCATGGACTGGCCCGCAAAGTCCCCGGACCTAAATCCAATCGAACACGTATGGGACCTTCACGGGAGATGCTTGGCAGCACGTTACCAGCCGCCAGCAACGATTCCGCAGCTGGGATTGGCGCTACAAGAGGAATGGGCCGCGACGCCTGAACAGCTCCTTGACAACCTCGTCCTCAGCATGGACAGACGTTGGAAAACCTGCAACGCAGTCAGGGGTGATCATATCTAATACTAAAAACTGGATTTTTCTTGGCAGCCGCCTGTCACATGGACGTTTCTGTCTTCTGTCCAGTTGTGCTTGAAGCTACCTTTTCAATAAAGTGCCTTTGTATCCTTTGGATTCCTTGTTTGGACGGTTTTGCTCACTCCTCCCATATTCTTACATCTTGTGGATCTTATGGTATTATTTGGGTCGATGTGGAGCACTTCTGCACGACGTTACATTCGAAAAACCGTCTCGTCCTTAATTTTTGCACGCCAGTGTATTTTTCAATTTTTGTTTGAAAAATCACTTCTTCCGTAGAGTACTTTAAAAAGTAAGTTGTGCCTGCAAATGTTCAAAATTCCAGTTTTAGCATTATATGATGCTAAAAAAAAAATGTTTTTCTCCCACTTTTCAGCATTGCAGTTTTACACAGTATTCTGGAATATATGTATCATGAAACTGCAACTCAGAACTATCATTCTTTTATGAGTGCAAAGTGTTTTGGGGTTTAGGTACGTTTATCTCCCTTGTCTTCCAGGACTGACTTTTCTATACATTCCACTTAGCTGGGGTTTCTGTTTAAAGCTGCTATGGAACTGTTTTACATAAATGATTTAGGAATTGCAGCAGAGTTGTTGATGTGGTGTACACTCAGTAGACAAAACATTAGAGAAAGGGGTGATGGGCAGCTGAAAAGGTCACCCCCGCGCAGAGTGGAACACACCCAAACCGAAAGCAGGCAACATATAGGCTGTCAGTAGGGCTCCCCAATAGTTTATCCGAATCGACGAACATGGGTAAACGTGGTAATCTGACCGACTTTGGTCGTGGATGCAGTGTCGGTGGAAGACAGATGGGCCATTCTATCGCCCAAGTGGAACCATCGGGTTTCAGAGGACAACCGTATCAAGTGCGTCCGGCGAGTATACCATCGACGGACGTACCAGCTCCCACAGAGCAAGAGGTGGCCTACCACATGCCATTGATGACCGTGGTCGACGTAGACTATCTAGGCTCGTACAGACCGACCCCTTGGCAACGGCGGAGCAAGTCCCATTCAGGTTAAATGTCGGAGGTCCAAGCAGTGTCAACAAGGGAACCATAAGGCGCACGCTGCATGCCCTGGGCTATGGGAGCTGACGCTGTATTCGTGTGCGACTCATCAGAAATCACGCCTCTTCTGGTGCCGGGAAGACCACAACTGGACCTATGCAGGGCGCCACCGCGTGTCGTGTAATCAGATGAATCCCATTTTTAGCTGTACCGACCTGACGGAAAGGTGCAGATGTGATGTCGATAACATGAGGCCATGGCCCCGTCGTGCCAGGTCAGCTCTGTTCAAGGCGGTAATGGATATTAATATTTAATACAGACATTTAACGTGGACCAGGAACATCAAACAAAGATCTTCGCTCTTTCCACGTTTATGAGTGAGTCACGGAAAAATTCTCATTGGCAGCCACCGGGAGTCGAACCCAGGGTTTTCCAGTTACGCGCCGGATATGCTTCCGCTGCACCACAGCTGCCTCAAATTCCTCCAGACTCACACACGCTAACTGCCAAGCCAGTTTGGCGTAACTGGAAGACCCTGGGTTCGACTCCCGGTGACGGCCAATGAGAATTTTTCCGTGACTCACTCATAAACGTGGAAAGAGCGAAGATCTTCGTTTGATGTTCCTAGTCCACGTTAAATGTCTGTATTAATTATTCATTCGCCTTCTAATTATTTCTTCAGTTGCTGCTTACCATCTTTGGTGAATCCCCAGCATTGTGCGGGGCTCCAAGAAGCAAGCCACCTGCCAAATTATCTTGACAGTTAGCGTGTGTGAGTCTGGAGGAATTCGAGGTCGCTGTGGTATAGCGGAAGCATCTCCGGCGCGTACCTGGAAGACCCTGGGTTCGACTCCCGGTGGCGGCCAATGATAATTTTTCCGTGACTCACTTATAAACGTGAAAAGAGCGAAGATCTTTGTTTGATGTTCCTGGTCCACGGTAAATGTCTGTATTAATTATTCATTCGCCTTCTAATTATTTCTTCAGTTGCTGCTTACCATTTTTGGTAAATCCCCAGCATTGTGCGGAGCTCCAAGAAGCAACCTGCCAAACTGGCTTGGCAGTTAGCGTGTGTGAGTCTGGAGGAATTCGAGGCCGCTGTGGTGTAGCGGAAGCATATCCGGCGCGTAACTGGAAGACCCTGGGTTCAACTCCAGGCGGCGGCCAATGAGAATTTGTCCGTGACTCACTTATAAACGTGAAAAGAGCGAAGATCTTTGTTTGATGTATCTTAATATAGTTTGGAGAGCCTTTTCATGAAACACATTAGGTTCCTTTGTGTGCCTAGAGAGGTCCTTAATCACCGTGCGCCACCAGCATATGATGGCTGATCACCTACACTCTTTCATTGCCTTCGCGCATCCTGCTGCCGATGCGTGAAGCCCATGAAAGAGTGTAGGTGATCGGCCATCATACGTGCCGACCTACTGGGCCACAACCACGCAGGCATGGCTCGAGGAACACTCATCTGATTTTGGAGCCTTCCAGTGACCCCTAAGGTACCCGGATTTAAACTCGGTAAAAGTTCTCTCGGATGCTGTGGAGCAGACTATAAGATCTGTCGATCCTGGGCCTACCTTTCGGGCGAAGTTGTGGACAATGCTGCAACAGGCATGGCTGGCATTACCTCCGGAAATTGTCAGGCCGGCATCTGTTGGAGTCGATGCCTCAGCGTGTAGAGGCCAACACGCTGTTAGGTAGGTATCTCTAATGTTTTGTCCATTGAGTGTATTCTTCAGTTATATGGCAATCTACGTTTTGTTTCTAAAATTTCATGCTGTATCTTTTAGATTTTAAGTTGCTACGTATTTTGACAAGCAGCCTTCAGAAGCATTTCGAGAAACGCAGCGCGTTAAGTTCATGCTTTTGAGCTTGTACTCTTTGAAACGAATATGAAACAATAGCTACTCATAGAACGAACCAGGATTGTGCGTTAAACACTAGTTTTGACTAATATCTAAACTCCTCTGCAAGTGTGCTTTCTGGTAGCTTTACGGACAGCTGTTGAAGTTTCACCATTTTTCGCATAATTACCATTCACGACGAAAACCATTTTTCGCGTGGATTCTTCTTATGTACAGGTTTCTCTCTAGTAAATGCATATTGCTTTGTACTCTACATCTGGGTTTCTAAAAGTCCCATTTAAAAAATTCATTTTATCTTGAATACAGTTCGTGGGAAAAATATTTTACATATAATTTCTAAATATTTGTAACGCCCCGCTTAGCCACAAGGGGGCGTAAGTGCATATTTATGTTTCCGATATATTTAAAAAATACGCGCGTAAATTCGATCGAACAAATTCTTTTTCGGTCAAACACCGCTAACGAAGGAAACATTTTAATCATATTTCCGATTCATAATAATACAGTTTTCCGCTAAGATTATAAGGTTGTAGAATGTATTTTATCTTTGCAATACATAGAGCACGGTAATATTTTCTTCCAGTAAATAAGCAAATAGTGCTCCACGCGCTCTCTTATAACGGGATTCGGGAGAATATCTGCTACCTTTGCGATACGTAAAATATTCAAACCTATGATCATTTACTTATCACACTTAAAAACAAGAAATATGACACCGAATTTCATTTGTAAGATGAAGTTTTTATGAATTTTTGAAAGAGTTGGAAATGGAAAAACTCACTTATTCCCCAACCAAAAAACGAAATAGAGGGAATAGAAAATTCACGCTAAGTGCTATTCGCAATGAAATGTACACTGAAGTGCCAGAAAAACTGGTACAGACGAGCCGATGCAAAATACATAGCAATGACACATATGAGCGTACTCGGTTGCGTCCGCCAGTGCGTATATAAAGCTATAGACATCCTTGCCAGATGTCAGAGCTATTTTCGGCTTGAGAATGACAAGTAATAACGAATTAAGCGATTTTCAATGCGGTGTCATAGTTGGCGCTCGCGAGATGGGGCATAATATTTTGGAGGTAGAAACGAAGTTCTGATTTTCACGGACGACCATTCCAAGAGTGTACCGTGACTACAAGAATTCCAGCAAAATCTCCAACCTACGATACCAGTGTGGCCGTAAAAAGACATTGGGTGAACGTGACCATCGTCGGATGTCAAGAATCGTTTTACTCGATAGGCGTAAAACACTCTCGCAGGTATCATCGGAATTCAATGCTGGAGCCTCAACAAGTATCAGCGTCCGGACTGTGCAACGTACCCTGCACGGTATGGGCTTTGGGAGCCGACGCCCAACTCGAGTTCCCTTGATGGGTGCACGACACAGAACTATGCGCCTCGCTTGGGCACGGCAATACCGCCACTGGGCCCTTGATCACTGGAAACAAGTAGCCTGGTCTGACGAGTCGCGTTTCCAAATGTATCGGGCAGATGGAAGGATTCGTGTGTGGCGTAAACCCCATGAATCCATGGATCCCGCCTGTCAACAGGGAACTGTACCGGCTGGTGAGGGGTTCGTAAGGGTATGGGGTGTGTTTATATGGACCTCACTGGGACTTCTGGTACGTCTACAAACGTCTGTGACCGGTCAACGCTATGTGCGCATCCTTTCTGACGAGGTACACCCGTTCATGTCCTGCATTCATGCTGATGGGTTGGGCCTGTTCCAACAGGAAAATGCACCTTCACACAAATGTAGGAACGCCACATTATGGTTAGAGGAGCATTCATCTAAGTTTGGGGTGTTGCCATCCTACCCAAGTTCCCAGATCTGAACGTGATAGAACACATTTGGGATGCCATGCAACGCGCTATCGAACAGGAATCCGAGACCTCGGAATACACCCCAATTTTTGGAACGCTCTGCAGGAAGTATGGTGTGCATTGCCTACAGCATATTTCCAGAAGCTAGTGGAGTCCATGCCCCATCGTATTTCTGCAGTCCTGCGCTCCCGTCTGGGAACTACCAAGTATTAGACTGGTGTACCTGTTTTTCTGGCACTTCAGAGCATATTACGCACAAAATGTTTTTACGTTGAAATTTTGGAATCGAAACATATCGCAAACAGGAACAGACATTTCTGCTCCTTGTAGATAAACTGCACATCATTAAAGCAGCATATATTCGTATAGTTTTGTAATAGCATATGTTCGTAAAATTATATATGTAGAAAAATACTTTCAATCGATATTTTAGAAGCAATGCTATGATTCCATATGCGAATGCAAAATTTCTGCCCTTGACCGCAGAACTGGGCGCTGTGGAAAAGCAAGGAGAGTACACGAATTGTTGCCCATAACACAAACTTTGAGCACGAAAGTAATTTTTCGCAGTATAATTTTATAAGGTAAGATATCAGAAAAAAAGAATATGCATTTCCGTCTCCTAGAAATAAAACTGCACATCCTTTAAAATACACAATACTCCCGGTGTTCTTCGTTGTGTATGATTCCCGGTAAAATAAAAATAAGCAATTGAATATTTAGAATTGGCATGATATTTGCAAGTTGAAATCTGCAGTTACGCCGGCTTGTAATGGAGCTATACATTATGAAAAATCATAACTTATAAAGAATTTTTTTTATTTTGGATTTCGAAAAGCGGACTGACGAACACAATGAAACAATAAGGACGAACTGTTATCCAAAAGTCACGCAGAAAATTGCTTTCATGCTGTTGCAAAACCCGCAAAAGTGAGAAAAATGTCCTATGGGTATTTCCTATGGGGTAATTCCTCAGAACTGAGAAATAACAAAATGATTAAAGTAGCATATTATGGTTTAGTAGCATATATTTCTTAGCGAACACACCCTCCGACAGAGCAAACCTGAGTGATCTACATATTTTGGTGGAACTATGTTTTTCCGTTCTCAGCGTTCAAACCCACTGACAAACGCAAAATTATCGCACACGTAATTTGCGGTTATATAACACGAAAGTAAGCTAGAAACCAGGTATCTAGCACACCAAGATCTAGATGGATCACTTGTGTTCAGTTTGTCGGTATTATTAGGTTTCATAATAAATGCAATTTACAAACTCTTTAAATCTCTAGCTCCAGGTTACAGAGTTGTACGTGTATTTCCTATAAGAAAGCTATTTAAGCCTGCGTGCACATCATTACAGCCTTAGTTGCGCCCGCGCGTGTGTGTGTACATGAGACTCCTTGCGCTGTCTTCATTGAAAGTTCGGGTTATCGCTTTTACCTATGACATCGTAATCCCGTAAGATTTTATCCAAAAGTCACTAAATTAGTGATTAAAGTCATTAACTAATTATTTAATTTTCACGAAAATTTATTTTTAAATCCATGAAACAGAATGTTATTTTTGAAAAATGCAGCCACAAGAATGAGTCAGTGCATGAATGACCCTAATGTTACCACACTGAAAAACATACAACTCAGAAAACAACTTACCTTCGGGTTGATAACATCCTAAAACTTCTAGTCTCATGCTGATCCAGCCTTTCCATTTTGTTGGAAGTATGCGTAAAAATCTTGCTCTGACCATTTCGGAAAACAGATTAGTAACAGCAGTGTCGCTACCGGAATTTCCACTGAATTCCTGCATAAACGTAATTTACAAGACAGAGATGAAATGAATTGCGAATTATCTTGTTTACCTAACAGTCAGAAATCTTTATACTGATGATGCACTACAGTTGAATAAGGTTACTTAAAAGAAACCTTTTTGTTTGAATATTTATATGCAAATTATTACTGAAAATGTTTTACAAAAGAAACATGAGAAAAAGAAAAACAGGTGTTATAAAAAGGAAAATCATATTTATTTTGTTATAAATACTGATTCTCCTTCAACAAAATTGTATGAGAGCCTCTTCGTATGGAAATGATCTCATAACTGAGTTGGTTTCCTAGGAAGTTGTTATATCGTGCGATTGCTAGAGATCTAAAAACACAGAGGTATCTCCAAATTCAAAAAGTGATCATACATCACTTGCCTTAAAATTAGTAGATGCCTTTCACATGGACTGATCAAGCGAGCAGGGCAATAACCTGTTAATTTTAGGGAATAAGAGGAGAGGCATTTTATAAGCACTCTTTGTTGTTGAAGAACCCACTCACCACATATTGACCGGCAGCCTGAATGGTGACAACATACTAATTAAATATCATTCCCGTTCTGATAATTCATAAAATGAACATATCGAACTTTATATAGGCGGGCGTATATCAGTTTATCGTAGCTATCTACAACTTAATTGCGTAAGCTCGTATTACTGTTTCACACGTTATTCTTGATGGTATCAATTACCCGCGGGAGCATGTTGTATGCTATGAATTACATGACGATAATCTGCAAATTCAGTTACAGTATTATTAAAAATTATCAAGCTGTACCCACCAGATTTCATAACGGCTATATATTCCTGTGGGTACCATGTTGTACAAACTAGAGCTTTGAACACCTTGCCGTTTTAGGTAACATAAAATTAACATACTTCTATGAAACGGAACGAGATAAAGAATGATTATAAAACCACTGAAAATAAATTTCCAGGACCAGCCGCAGACCTTGAAAGCATACCATTTCGTTAAAATAAGATGTACATGCAACGGAAGTGGACTATTTACAGGATGTGTGATTTTAACAGCAAACAGACAAACTCGAAACGAAGGAATTAAAACATTGGATAAAATCCACTCAGACTCCCGCCGACAATTTGCCCATACTAGTTTTTGCTATCTCTCATCATAGCCATCATCTCTGGGTATATGCGCTTCTGTTGAACGCCCGTTGTTTAGTAGCCTGATTCACGTCGTATACGCCTCTGGACCACATCACAACTGTGCCACGTCGACATCGCGTTGCATCTCACGATTGTGTTTTGCAGCGCAACCGTAGTCGTCATCACGCATCTGATCGGTTGCTTTTGCACTCAGTTATCGTATTTGATTGGTTTTCGATAGCGCGTTATCTGTGAAATTATTTTTCCTCGGTGGCCACTGTTATCAAGATTTTCTCTTATTGTTGCTATTTTGATATATTTTTGAATTTAGGTTTGAGTTTAAACGAACCCTTTTGAATAGTAAGCTAGGGTTTAAGTAAACGTGATCTCCTTACGTAAGGAGACATGTACATGGTTGATGCAGCCGTTTAATCGAGAATACACTAAACTTATCTCTTTTGATTGGAAGTGTATTCGTTTGAGTACTACCATTCTGTAATGTGGAAGAATTTCTTAACAGGTTGTTGTACCATGTATTATTTTAAGAGTTAAATCTAAAAAGAATGATTTCAATTTTCAAAAGTGCTTTTCTAGAAAATGTTCAGATTATATATATATGCAAAAATATGCTTTTTACTCCTCAAAGAAGCCAAATATGCAAACATATGCGAAATAAACATTGTGGTTGAACATCCGGGCTTTACTGATTACATAAGAATTAAATTCGGGTAAATAGCTTGCTGTATTTTATGTATTAGATAACTCTGCAACGCGAGAGATTTACAGGAACGAATTAATGAAATAACTGAAATTGAACACTTATAACAATCTGTGTCATAGTTAATGTCATCGCGCAGTTGTGTTCTAATGAATTTAATGTCAGTAATGTAAAAACAAAAAATCAGATCCTTTTTAAGGCTTATACACACAAGCAAAAGAATCGTGTTTAGTTTATCCTTTTTTTTAAAAGAAGGGTAACAAAGACTAACTACGCCGAAGAGACAAAACATTATGACCACATGACTAACATGATGTGCCGCCAAAACAACTCTTACATGGAGAGGCATGGACGCTACAAGATTTCTAAAGATGTCTTGTGGTATCCGCGGCCAACACGTTACCAGCAGATCCTCTAACTCATGTAAGCTACGTTGTTGAACTCCCGCAGATCGGATTTGCTGTTCCAACAAAAACTACAGGTACTCGACTGGATTGATGTCTGGGTTATTCAGAGGCCCTAACAATACCTGGAGGGTTTCTTCCTGTTCTGCAAACCACTCGCGAACAATCCGGTCAGTGTGGGATGGCGCATTATCCTTTTGAAGGAAAGCACGTGTAGCGGGAAATGCCGTTACCATGAAAGAATGTATCTGGTCTGTATAACGAATATGATTTCTCCGTCATTTTTGGTCTACGCCGGGATTCGAACCCGAGGCCGCTTATTCCGGAACAAGTCGCTCTACCAACTGAGCTACGCAGACGATTATTCTGATTCCTATCTGCCTTTATGTCGTGTGCGTCCTGCTGGCAGGTACGTCACATCTGCAATGCTGTTTAGGTAAGTGGTAGACGTCATAATTTCCTGCAGATGAATGACTGGGCACAGGTTTCCCAGAAGAATATTGCCCAAAGCATTACACTTCTGCCTTTGGCTTGTTTTTGTCGCACGATGCATCCTGGCGGCAACACTTCCTCAGGTAAATAACGCTCCCGTACCCGGCTGCCCACATGAAGCAACAGGAAACGAGATTCATCGGACCAGACCATCTTCTTCCAATCATTCAAGGTCCAGTTTTGATGCTCGGATATCTCTTGTAGGCGCTTTGGACTGTGAACCTAGGGTAGCATGTGCCCTCGGAGCTGTCTGCGACTACGCAGCCCCATTTCCAGCGGATGTGGATGGACTCTGAGTTGTGACACATTAATCCCGTCAACAGCATTCGAATTACCAGCGAGTTGCGCTACAGTATGCCTTCTGTCGGCTTATGCCATACAGGACAACTTTCGCTCACCTCTAACATCGACGAGCCGTGGTCGGCCTACACCCTGCAGGCGGTTCGTGGTTTTTTGCTTCCTTGGACTACCTTTTGAAGGTACTTACCACGGCTGACTGTGAGCACCTCACAAGCCTTGTCGTCACGGAAATGCTGTGACCCAATAGTCTAACCATTAAAATTTGGCTTTTGTGAAATTATCTTAAGTCCGCTTCCTTTCCCATCTGAAGAAAAAGAATAACACTCATTAAGAGAGCTCAGTATCAGGAGATATTTTTACCTTTTCTTCACTTTCATACGCGCCATCATTTATGTGCTGTTGCTTCGATTTGATTAAAGATGCGTGGGTCATAATTGCTTTGGTCTTCGGTATTTGCCTATCTCGGCCAAAAGGTATCTGTTCAGAATGGGAAAAGAGATTACACTAATTTAAGAGCAAAACTTGACTGTTTGTTTGGAAATTTAACGACCAGCGCCAGCAACTCGATGAGCTACAAGCAGTCGCACGTACCTAATTTAGGGCCACTGCTTCCAGGAGAGAGCGAGAGCCAGTGCCGTAAGACAAACACAACAAGAATGCCTCAGCGGTATTCGAACCCGGGCCCATCTCCGATGAATGGTGTGAAACCAGCGCTTAGACTACTGGGCAATCGGGATGGCGAAAACTTGACTTAAATATATTTAGGAACAATGAAGAGATTTTCCGAATAAAATTGCCGTTACAATTCTTAAACAATATTTTATCAACACATTGTACTAGTTCTTACTTGAAAATTAAATACATGAACCTTGATAGAGAAAATAGGTAGAGACTACAGTCAGTTTCGAGAAGCATGTGGGAGTGAATAATCGGTGTTACTAAGATGGACAGGGAAAGAAAAGTGCGTGTCTGGGAAAATGTAAAAATTCTTCTTGACACCTATAATGCACATCAAGACACTACCAAAATGCAAATCATGACACCTATAATGACATTTCAAATGAAATGAATTATCCCATTATCGAGGTAACTGTGTTTCTAGTTAGTTAAGAAGTAGCACCTTGACAGCCCAAGATAAACTTCTGAGTAACCAACTTTTCTCTTTGTTTACAGCCTTGCTGAAGGGAAATCATCACCTTACTGCCAGGACCAACTTTTCCGTAGTGTAGTACCCTTTGTAATTATTTTTGCAACAAGACGCGTTCATTCTGCTGAGTCTGAGTTTATAAGTCAGAACCAGAGATAATTTAGTTCCTCGTTCTATTTCCTTTATTTTCGCTCTCCTTCCTGGCTTCGTCAGATAGGTGTACCGGTATGATTGCAGTGTGCTGCGACCCGTAAAGTGGAAAAACTGCTGCTTGGGGGCTTGGGTGTTGTTGTCAAAAGCTGCCAAAACTCATACCTGCACCCTACTTCCTGAGGAAAAGCTATTCGACCACACAGTGCAGTCCCAGGTGATCGAGTGACAAATATGACTTCCTCCTTCTCTCTCCCGCGGATCTCCAAGATAAAAGAATTTTGCTCCAGAAAACAGCTGGAGATCAGGGGAAAAGAACACGCAAAGCAACCGTTGTTCCTGTAATGTGCGCACTATTTTAAAGGTTGCCATGTAAACTTAGAGGATATCAAGTAGAACTTCTTCCTGGTCGCCATCTTTGTACACTGGTGTGCAAACATTAAGGACGAAGATGAAAAATTAGCATAACAGCGGAACGAACAGGCAGAACGGACCGGTAGACCACTCAAGAGATAGACAAGGGTCCGGTACGGTAGGGCATGCGCATATATGCAGCATGACGTAGCGAGGGAGGGGGGTTCGGAAGGGTATAAAGCACACGGGTGGTGTACGCTTAGCAATTCGGTGAGACCTATTGCACGGTGTATATCGGTTTGAACGACGTCGAGTGGCCGCCACCGAGTGATATGGCCAACATGCAATCCAGTAGACGACATCTGGATGACTTAACCCTAAGTCTTGTCTTTGCGAAGTTGGAAGAAAGTCGAAGTGTGACTAGTGTGGCCGAGGAGTTATGGATCGCTCACAGCATCGTTTCTCGAGCTTGGAGAGCATTTCAAACGACAGGAACAGCTGTCCGAGAGTTTAGCAGTGGTCGTCCACGAGCAACCACGGCACCGGACGATCGGTATATTGGATTGCAGGCGAGAAGACACAGACGTCAGACAGCGGGAGAAATTGCAAGGCACATGCAACGGACCACTGGGCGTCCAGTATAGCGTTTTACCGTGGCCAGGAGGTTGCACAAAAGTGGTCTATTTGCACGACGACCAGTACGGTGTGTGCCATTAACGCCTGCTCATCGGAGACGGCGGTTTCTCTGGTACCATGAACACAAGAACTGGACACATCAGCAATGGGGTCGAGTTCTCTTTACAGATGAGAGCCGATTTAGTCTGCCGAGCGATTCTGGACATATACACATCTGGAGAGAGCAGGGAACACGCAATCACACCTTCAACATCATCGAAATTGACCGGTTTGGAAGTGGCATAGTTCTCGTTTGGGGAGGTATCATGCTTGATAGCCGTACTGACCTCCACATCTTCCAAGGAGGTTCAGTCACTGGTGTCCGCTATTGTACCTAGGTTCTCCTGCCTCACGTGCGTCTCTTTAGAGGTGCTGTGTGTCCTGAGTTACTCTTCATGGACGACAACGCTACACCTCATCGTACAGTGGCTGTCGCAGAGCTGTTGGAGAATGAAGATATTCAACGCATGGATTGGCTCGCAAGGTCCCCGGACCTACATCCAATCGAACACTTGTGGGACCTACTCGGGAGACGCTTGGCAGCACTTCACAAGCCGCCAGCAACGATTTCGTAGGTGCGATTGGCGCTACAAGAGGAATGGGCCGCGATGCTTCAACAGCTCCTTGACAACCTCGTCCTCAGCATGGACAGACGTTTTGAATCTTGCAACGCAGTTAGGGGTGATCATATCCCCTACTAAAGACTGGATTTTTCTTGGCAGCCGCCTGTCACATGGACGTTTCTGTCTTCTGTCCAGTTGTGCTCGAAGCTACCTTTTCAATAAAGTGCCTTTGTATCCTTTGGATTCCTTGTTTGGACGGTTTTGCTCACTTGTCCCATATTCTTACATCTTGGGGATCTTATGGTGTGATTTGAGTCGATGTGGAGCACTTCTGCACGACGTTATATTCGAAAAACCGTCTCGTCCTTAATTTTTGCATGCCAGTGTATGAACAAAGGGCATCGAAGTCAAAACTCTCAGCGACGTGTGCTTTTTCATATATCAGTGTATATGTTTCGAAGAAATGCTTTAGTGACAAATGAAACCATGCCATGGGGCTGGGCGGGACGCTAATTCGATGCAAATCCCTTTGTTTAAAGTGTGATGTTTTGGTTTAAACTCTTCACAATGTTAATTGTAAATAACTGCATCATGAAAATTCCATACTCCGTACCAGAGATTCCTTTCCTTCTCTATCGGTGGCTAAAAACAGTACATTTTTTCTGCTTTTTTTCCAATATAGAAATATAATAAATGTATTTTAATCTCCCTAAAGCAGTAGGTGTATATTTGTATTGCCATTTTATCCAGCAAAAGAGTTGGAAACCTGTATTCTCTCAAATCTCGTATAAAATGGGATAGACTGTATTTTTGAACTGACAGTATACTGTTTCTGTACTGATATGCATTTCCATGTTTGTACCTGAACATATCCTTCGTCGTTCGTTATCTTAGCCCAAGACTTCCCATCATCACTGTATGCTATTTCGTAAGCAGTCACCCACTGAGAAGACTCATGGCGTCCTTGAGTAACGACTCCTGTTAAATTACGTTTTTCCAAGAAATCCACCTATCGGATAAAAAAACAAAAGATTGTATGAAAACAAGAATCATTTCAAGTAGAAAGTACACTTATAAAATACTAAATTTGTACATAACTTAACGGAAGTTCAGATATTAACAAGAATCATTTCAAGTAGAAAGTACACTTATAAAATACTAAATTTGTACATAACTTAATGGAAATTCAGATATTAAAAATATCATATTTTACTGTGGGAATAAATTTACTTTTTTAATTTATCAGATCTTCTTGTAAGAATCATTTTCACTCTTTTACGGTGTTCTTCTTTCCAGAGATGAACAAAAATTTGGAAATTGAGGTTGTGTGCATTACTTTCTGCTAGAGTTACTTGTTTCTCTATCTAAAAATACAGAGATTGATTGCTTTTCATGTGACAGTTTTGCCCGGTGATGCCACTACTTTATTACCTAAAAGTTTCGACTTTCCCAGAGAACTTGAAGCTCGAAGCGCTTCCATGTCTTTTTGCATGTTTTCCACGATACAGCGACATCATTGTCCAATGCAGGAGACCACAGCTGCTCCAATCCTTAAAAGTGCAACAGGCGTCTTCGCGAGAATGGCCTCTTAAGATGATTGCTAGTATTTCGGTTTCTTCCTCGAACACGTAGAGGGGTTAAATTGCAGGAGACCACAGCTGCTCCAATCCTTAAAAGTGCAACAGGCGTCTTCGCGAGAATGGCCTCTTAAGATGATTGCTAGTATTTCGGTTTCTTCCTCGATACAGCGTAGAGGGGGTTAAATTGCAGGAGACCACAGCTGCTCCAATCCTTAAAAGTGCAACAGGCGTCTTCGCGAGAATGGCCTCTTAAGATGATTGCTAGTATTTCGGTTTCTTCCTCGAACACGTAGAGGGGGTTAAATTGCGCCAGACGTATGGTGATCCAAATAGGCCTGAACGTTTTCTCTCGAAGAGCCATACAAGGTAAGGATATATTTGTTTTCTTTTTGTGTTTGGGAGTATAACGACCACCACGAGCAAATCTAAGGGATATAACCACTTCCCTGATTCTAATGTCGGCCAACTGGTTCCAGGGAACGGACAGATACGACAAACACGCCACCTATGCCTAATCTGTGACTACAACATGGTCCCATGTCGAACGAATCTTCAGAATCCAGAGCCTCAGACCACTTGGGCACCGGAGTGGCGTCGACCTGTTTCTTGGAGTATTATCTTAAGGTTTTTCGTCACTTTTAATACACTACTGTTTGTGAAAATTGCAACATCATGAAAAACTGCTGGCATTAGCTTGAAACTTACAAGATATGTACAATAAGTTGGGACATGCAAATTAATAAAATGTCAGTAAAACGCGCATGAGGTTACGGAGCAGCTTCCACTGAGCTGTCCGGGCTTGGGTATAAAGAGCTGGCTCAAACGAGGTGTTGCAATCAGTGAAGAGCCAACATTGAGCCGAAAGCGTGTTTCTTGTGTCTCAGTATGCCCCGTCGTTGCAGAAGGTCGCACTAGGAGCCCCTGAAGGACTTCGAGAGGAAAGGATCGCCGGGATGAAAGAAGCTGGATTTTCCTACAGCGAAATGGCCACTGGTACGGGACGAAACGCCAGCACAGTGATGCGAACGTAGCGTCAGTGGACACATGAGGCTCGAACGCACATAAATCTGGGAAATGGACCGCAAAATCGCACGAATGCACGGGATGATTGACCCGTTTACCACATGGAAATGGCCGATCGCACAACGACATCCACGCTGTCAGGCCAGCAGTGGAACACACTCCCACGTCACGCTTTATCCTCCAGCACAGTTCAACACTAGCAGGTCGCTAGCAGCCCATTGCTGCGCATGCGTTTGACCCTCAACCACAGACGCCTATGACTGCAACGGGGCCTCCAACACAAACATCGGAGCGCCGATTGAACACAGGGCGTGTTTTCCAAATAGTCACGGTTCAACCTGATGCACCATGATGGTTGCATACGTCTTGAAAGATATCGTGGGGAACGGCAACTTGCAGCGTCATACCGGCCGAACGCCAAACGTCATGGTTTGGGGCGCCATTGGGTTCAATTTGTGGTCTTACCTCATACGAATTGAGGGAACCCTCAACAGCAAGCGAAACATCAGGGATGTTTTAAAGGCAGAGATGATACCATTCCTTCTGAGTTGCCCTGGCACTATATTCCAGTAGGACAATGTTCGGCTACATGTAGCCCGAAATGCCCAAGACTTCTTACATGCACGGCAGATACCGCTTCTTCCCTGACCTGTACGTTCGCTGGATATGTCCCCGGTTGGACATTCTGCCCTGACATGTACGTTCGCTGGATATGTCCCCAAAGATGGTAGCTAAGCGACTGGTCAGAAAAGCTCCTCCGCCAGTTACCACAAATGAACTTTGGTCTCGTATAGAAGCAGCTTGGTAGGTTATTCCACAGTACGACATACACTGTCGTGCAAAAATTAAAGACGACACGGATTTTCAAATGTAACGTCGTGCACAAGTGCTCCACATCGACTGAAATCATATCATAAGATCCCCTAGATGTAAGAATATGGGACAAGTGAGCAAAACCGTCCAAACAAGGAATCCAAAGGATACAAAGGCACTTTATTGAAAAGGTAGCTTCGAGCACAACTGGACAGAAGACAGAAACGTCCTGTGACAGGCGGCTTCCAAAAAAAATCCAGCCTTTAGTAGGGGATATGATCACCCCTGACTGCGTTGCAGGATTTACAACGTCTGTCCATACTGAGGACGAGGTTGTCAAGGAGCTGTTTAGGCATCGCGGCCCATTCCTCTTGTAGCGTCAATCGCAGCTGCGGAATCGCTGCTGGCGGCTGGTAACGTGCTGCCAAGCGACTCCCGAGAAGGTCCCACACGTGTTCGATTGAATGTAGGTCCGGAGACCTTGCGGGCCAAAACATGCGTTGAATATCTTCACTGTCCAACAGCTCTGAGACAGCCACTGTACGATGAGGTGTAGCGTTGTTGTCCAAGAAGAGTAACTCAGGACACACAGCACCTCTAAACAGACGCACGTGATGCAGGAGAACCTCAGTACAATAGCGAACACCAGTGACTGAACCTCCTTGGAAGATGTGGAGGTCAGTACGGCTACTAAGCATGATACCGCCCCAAACGTGAACTCCGCCACCTCCAAACCGGTGCCTTTCGATGATGTTGGAGGTGTGGATGTGGGTTCCCTGCTCTCTCCAGATGTGTATACCTCCAGAATCGTTCGTCAGACTAAATCGTCTCTGATCCGTAAAGAGGACTCAACCCCGTTGCTGATGTGTCCAGTTCTTGTGTTCCTGGCACCACAGAAACTGCGGTCTCCGATAAGCAGGCGTTAATGACACACACCGTAATGGCCGTCGTACAAATAGACCACCTTCGTGCAGCCTTCAGGCTACGGTAAAGCGCGATAAGGGACGTCCAGTTGTCTAATGCATGTGCCTTGCGATTTCTCCTGCTGTCTCTTCTCGCGTGTATGACAATATACTGTTCGTCCTCCGCCGTGGTTGCTCGTGGACGATCACTGCTAAACTCTTGGACAGCTGTTCCTGTCGTTTTAAATGCTCTGCAGGCTCGTGAAACGATGCTGTGAGCAATGCCGTACTCCTCGGCCACACTAGTCACACTTCGACCTTCTTCCAACTTCCCAATGATGCGACCTCGGCTAAAGTCATCCAGATATCATCAACTTGATTGCCTGTTGGCCATATCACACGGTAGCATCAACTCGACGTCGTTCAAACCGATGTACGCCGTGCAATAGCTTTCACCGAATTGCTGAGCGTACACCGCCCGTGTGCTTTATTCCCTTCCGACACCTCCCCTACGTCATGCTGCATATATGCGCATACCCTACCGTACCGGACCCTAGTCTATCTCCTTAGTGGTCTTTCGGTCTGTTCTGCCTGCTCGTTCCGCTGTTATGCTCATTTCTCCTCTTCGTCCTTAATTTTTGAAGTGGCTTGACACGATTCTGGTTTTTTAAGCGAAAAAATTACTGTATAGCTCTACAAATGTAATCTGTTATTTCCTGTAACATAAGGAATGAGTGATAATAATTTCATACGAATAGCGCGTTTTTTTCTTGGTGTTGCAATTTTCCCAAACAGTTCTGTAAATTGCTTCATTACTTTCGGTGATTCAGCAGGGAAACATGAGCGAGCAGACCTCGTATGTGAAAAGGTACGAAGGTGTTGCGAACGAGAACTCCTTTTCTCTGTCTCTCTCTTAGCAAAGAAAACGTGACGACTATCTGCTGGCTTCACTCTGTGATCTTCGAAAGAATAAGAAGTGGCTAATCATTTTGTCTATTCTGTTTTTCCCAAATGGATAGTACCACATGATGATCATGTTTGTGTGTTACAAGAACAAAGTCTTTGCGTACGTCATGTTCGTTCTAGTATAGGTTAAAAAAAATATTTTTTTCAAAATAAATTTTGTCCCGATCTTTTGAATCTGCAACGTTCCAAAAGTACTTTGAGATGATAAAAAAGGTGCAGAAAACTTTGATATTCTTGGTAATCGTTTTTATCAGGGGGTCTGTTGGGATGCAATGAATTTCTCGCGGCATCTTACAATTACCAAGATATATTCAATGTTCGTGTCGAGTGACAACATAGAACCATTTTTTACATGTAAGATACCATTCGCTTAAGTTCTTTCAGTTTTTTGCTTTCTTGCATATGGAGAGTAAGCAATCCGTGCCTCTCACATGCTCCACATGTACAAATCCTCATATACCACATCCCTATTATTACTAATAGAAACCAGTTAGAGGCAATGGTGGGGTGCTTGCAAAGAGATGCTGACACAAGAACGCAATGTTCCGCAAGAATACGGTCAAAACGAATGTGCATCACGTTCCTGTATCAGATACAGAAGAAATAAATTATAGTTAAATAGATATTACACGCAGATGGGTACCAAATTAATCATGCAAGTATACATGCCTCACAGAATTTGAAAATTACATTGTCCTAGAACATCTACAAGATGCGCGAATCTACTCGTATCTTGTTGATTTTCTAAGCAACACTTCCGCCCACTTCAATGGCACGTCGAGCTGATACTATTAGGAAGGCATCGTATGGATGATTTTCAACAGTGGAGAGCGATCATTAAGATGAATCAGGTCAGTCCCGGACGGAAATATCCAGAGCATTGAATATTCCAAAAATATCCTGTAAAGACTCTGGAGAGAGTTTCAAATGAGAGGAGATGATCGTCGTCGACTAGGACAAGGCGTTTCCAGAGATTTAACTGCTACAGATGATCGCTATATGATTCTTACTGCCAGGCGGAAAGAAGATATGTCTGCTAGGTAACTCTCTTTGGAGCTTGTAAAAGTTACATATAAGAGGGTTTCAAAGCATACTATTTGCAGCAAACCTCGTGAGCTATACCTTTACTCAAGGAGACCTGGTATTAGTGCCCTCTAACTTCCACCTCCCGGCGAGCTCGTTTAACGAAGAGTCGCCAACATCACACTTGGAGTCCAGACCGGTGGGCCAATGTTCTTTTCACAGATACAGCTTGAGTACTGATTCACGACGTATTCCCACTTGGAAACAACCAGGAACCCCGAACAGTCCCTCTAACACAGAGAAAGGAACTGATCTGCTGATGGTCTTGGCGTGATGATCTGGGCAGGAGTCCCGGCAAATGGGCTTACGAAACTGCACAGCTTTCAGAGTCGCTCTGTTAATGCCCTGAGGTTCAAAGACGAGATCGTGAACTTATATGCCAGGCTATTTAGAGACGCCGTCGGTCCAGATTTTTTTATGGATGATAATGCCCAAATCGATAAAGCTCATTTTATCGGCGATTTTCCAAACAGGAAAAACAGGATGTATGGGATGCTCTACGGAGATGATTTGCAGCTCTCCAGTCCACTGTCAGAACACTTCAAGAACTGAGATCAGTTCTTGTAGTCCACTGTCAGAACACTTCAAGAACTGAGATCAGTTCTTGTTGAGAAGTGGCCATTAATCCCTTAAGACATCAATAATACTCTCATAAGCAGTAAGAGTCAATTTTTGAGCTGCACGGTTGTCAGGGATTATGAAACTCCAATTAACATACCACATGTCTTAAGCAAAAGACAAAATCAAATAGAAGTCATCGCTCTTTCCACATTTATAAGTTTGTCACGGAAAAATTATCATCGACCGCCACCAGGAATAAACAATACATGAGAATTTTTCCGTGACTCACTTATAAACGTGGAAAGAGCGATGACATCTATTTGATGTTCCTAATCCACGTCAACTGTGTATTTATTAAAAGACAAAATATTGTTTCACGGAATGCTATGGTGTAAATTATAAAATTATGATCTTAAAACACGCAAATTTTAAGATTATGATTTTCTTCTGCTTGATGTACATAAATTATGTAATAATAATCCTCTTTACAAAATTTCATTGAATATCTGCATAATTTATTCGAGTTGTGCACGAGTTTATAAATTATCCTTTGATTTTGAGCATCAGTGTAGACAGAGTCAGTGTAAATATTTTGAAATTTCCTTAGACTTTAAATGGAACTGTAGTGTGCGTGGGGGAAACCACCTGAATCCTACAGTTTGTGGTTCTCGACGACAACGAAGTCACTATATTTCACAAGACAGTGTTCTTTAGATGCAAAAACATCTCTCATTCAGCGTGGACGGTGCATAAACCGGAAAATATCTGATATTCATATCCCTTCATCTTACAGTGTTCGGCCACCTTACACATGTGTTTGGAGCTAAGTTTGCTTTAGTCTTTGAAATGTCTCTTCACAGAAGAAAAACACCCTCACTCTGGGTAAGAACGTTCTCTTTAACGACATGTAGCGTTTTTCCGACACAGCAAGAAGTCGGTGTTTCCATTCTATATCATACTGGTCGATCAGACTCATTCACGGATTCCTGATATTGTCACCATAGCCTGAAAATGAGCACTCAGGAGATGTTATGTACTTCTTCTTGGGCGTGTCCTGCCACTGCTTTACCGATGTCTATCCACTTCTAGGAATCTTGCAAGCGATTCAGGATGTTGGTCGGCATGTTTTCCAAAAGCTCCCGCAAGCTGACGGGCTTGGAGAGTGTAAGGTACTGTATGACAAACGCCGTATTTGTGGTTTCTTTCATAGCGTGCCCTACGTGCGTGAAGTATTGCACGTACCTAAGTAACCACTATTCACGTGACATTTTTCTTTTGCGTATGTTTCTCGTCATGGGCTGTTACACCTAACTGCATCACTTGATTAAATTTTAACTGGTCTTTATCTTGTATGTAATAACATTTATCCACCAGTGTATATGAAGTACGCGAAGAACAGAAACGAAAACTGATAGGCTTTTTCACTAGAGTTAATTCTTTTTATCATGTGAATTGGTCACGGAAAGAACGAACACATAACAATGCCTGAAAGCAAAAAAAAAATAACTATAACGAACAAATCAGTTTTTAACGAAACGCACAGTGGTGTGCGAAAAACATTCAAGAAAAAGCTAAATATTGTTAAAACTATAAATACCAAAACGTTTCAGAAGACCATTCAAAATGCTTTTCATAAAAATTCAATACACACGGAGTGAAATCTAAATACGACATACTTGTAAGTATTCTTTTGTGCTCAATGATTTAGCAGCCCAAGCACTTGACGAGTCTAACCTTCCATTCTGGGCACTTAAAGATTCATCGTATTGAGATGACGAAGATAATTGTCCATTTGTCACAAGACCACCTTCTATGCCCATCGGATCTTTACACACTGAAACAAAGCAGAACAAATCAAAGGACTTATTGCTGCAACATGGAATAACATAGTTAAATCTTCTGGACATGCAACTAAATCGGAGTAAAGGCATGGTGGGTTTTTGAAGTTCGATGACCTAACTGTCTCACGTGGTTAACTTGTTTCCACGTTATATCAGCTGTGATTGCTCCATCGACAGGAATTTTTGAAAATGAAGTCACACCTTTTCTTATTTTTTTGTACTCGTCTGCGAACACTTTTTTTGTCTATTAGGCATTTGTATTATTAAGACTTAGCACACCCTAACTCTCTTACTGAATGTGAAATGAGGTTTTATGATGCCATCAGTGACCATGGTGCTTCATGCGCGAGAATAAAACACAAAGGGAATTATTCACGAGAAGCACTATCTTTTTTGTAAGACCCAGGATGTCCCGCTATCAGAACAAGTACGATTTTTTTTAAAAGTGAAGAAGCGAAGTTTCTCAGTTACTAATTAATGGAAATATATACCATTATTATAAAACAAAACTAGCAGTCATGCCCGTTCTACGAAAGGTGAATCTATAAAATAAATTTTTGAAGATAAAATTAAAAAAGGGAAAAGTAATTAGAGGAAAGGAAAGTCATATAAGATTCGTAAGTTGTTTTACGATTTAGAACAGGATCGTGACGTCAAAGCGTACGGTTTGACATAAAGCCTCTCTTAATTTTAAATAAAACTTTCATGGAATGTTTAGAGCATTTCGACGTCTCTGGCATAATTATCTTTGAACCTATCAGAATTTTAAAGCTAAGCCACCCTTTTAATTTTTTTGGTTTTCAGATCTTTCTAGGTGTAGAAGTGTAGAAAAATTCAACCAGAAAATATTCCAAAGCCGCCATTCCGATGTTTTTTTGTTTTCGGACTTTTCTAAATATCTAGACTTTAAAACCTATTAGCATGCCAATTTTCATATCACTAGGTCATTTAGAATTGGTCGGACAATTCGCGAAAACTTCAAGCAGCAATGCGGCAATGGCTCAAATCCGCCATTTGATTTTTTCGGTTTTCGCACTTTTCTAGGTATCCGGACCTTAAGATCTATCAGCATACCAATTTTCAAGTCATTTAAAAGTGGGTGAACAATTCACGAAAAATTCAAGCAGGCAGTGTTTCCAAAGCCGCTATTTGGATTTTTATTTTGATTTTCGGACTTTTCTTGGCTTACGGACTTTAAGACCTATCAGTATACGAATTTTCAGATCTCCTGGTCATTTAGAAGTGGTCGAAAAATTCTCGAGCGGAAACACTCGATTTTTTCCATTTTCCTACCTTGCTTTACATATGTAGATATGTAACAGAAATATGTAACACAATATATAACACAGCTACATGTTAACACAAGAAACTTATAAATACAATTTTCAAACTCTGCCTTTCAGCACTTCGTTTGTATACATGAACTACGTTTTTTTTTCCTTTTGTGCTGCCTTGAGTTTTACATCCGTGTAGGAAGCTTCTTTCGACTACCTTTGTTCAAACATATGCTCCATAGGCGAAAGAACGAAGTTGCTGTTGAAGACTAGCCATTGTTTTGCTCTAAGACATAGCTGGTGAGCATTTTCAATATGTAAAAGCGTCCTTCTGCAATTGCAGTGAGTGAGAGAGAGAACGTTGTGATGGAAACGTTAATATTAGTTCCGCATTTCGCACAGTTCACGAAGTACACTGCTGGACAATTGCTAAGGGCAGATCATAAACGGCTATATAGCGCATAAAAAGTAAGTGTGGTTGGATGCCAAGTGAAATAAAATAATGTCAGAATGCCAGGACATTACAAGAAAGACAATTTATTGTGCTCTGAAATCCAGAAGGCTTTGGAACGTGTTCAAGGGAAAAACAGGCCATTTTGTGCAGAATACGTAAACGTGAAAAAAATGCAATTATCGTCCGAAGGCGTTCCGGCGTAAGATGTCAATACGGGATATGGCCACCATGGAGGGGGATGCAAGATTCCACACGTCGTGTCATGCTTTGCACAACATTATCAAGCAGCTGTTGGGGTAATTTATCCCATTACTCTGTCAGTGCACGGATGAGGGTGTCCTCGTTTATTGGAGGGCATTGGCGACCAGCAAGACTCCTCCCTAAAGCATCCCACACATTTTCAATGGGATTCAGATCTGGAGAACGTGCTGACCATACGAGGCGTTGAATATCCTTGCTCTCAAGACACACCTGGAGAGCGACTGTTCGATGACATGTTGCGTTGTCGTCCATGAAAATGAATCTATCACCGACAGCACCACGGAACATGCGAACATGAGGTAGCAGAACATCATTAATGTATCGTTGGCCAGTCATAATCTCAGTTGGAAGCACATAGAAGGACGTACGGCCATTGATCATGATGCCAGCCCATACCATGACACTACATGTCGGATACCGGTCCCTTTCCTGTATGTTTGCTGGACAATATGCAGTACCACTATCACGCCAGATCAGTTGTCGTCGACAATCAGACGATAGACTGAATCTACTCTCATCTGAGAAGAGGACAGCAGACCAGTCGTTATCAGTCCAATTGCAATGTTGATGGCACCATTGCAAACGGGCGGTTCGGTGACGTCTGGACAATGGGATGCACACAACAGGACGTCGGGCGTATAGTCCTAATTCATGCAAACGTCTGGCGACAGTTTTTCGGGAGATCCGCTTGCCAGTAGCAGCCATAAACTGATTTGCTACCTCACTAGCTGTGCTGCGCCGGTGTTTTTTTGTTGATAGCACTATGTACCAATCTTCTGCAGGTGTCGTACTGTGAACACGACCTCCCCCGTGACGTTTGCTACACTCTTCATTTGTTTGAAATGATTTCCAAAGCCTTGAAACAACACTGTGGCTGACGTCCAACTCCCTGGCAACATCTGTTATTTTTCGCCCTTCTTCAATCTTGCCAATAATACGGCCACGCGTAAAATCATGTAGGTGATGTCGGGAAGACATACTGAAATTTGCAAGTTTGTCAATTGATTCTTTCCCTTTCAACTTTGCGTTTGAACAACAACGGTCAATACGCGTAAAATCCTTTATATCTCTTATCAGCGCTATGACGTCACGAACAAGTTCGGCAATCCAAAATTTGCATACTCACAACACGTCTTACTGTATCCCGCACTTATGCTAATTTCCACATTTTCCTGCCTTCCATTTTATGGGTGCTATCGTTGCTATTGTCATCCGTCCTTAGCAATTGTCCGGCAGTGTATAATGCACTATTATATTTCTATTTATTGATCTTCTGGTGGTGTCTCTTACTAACTTCTTTTTGGATTTAGCAAAGGAATAAAACTCCTTTAGCTGATTTTCGAGGAAACCTGCAACAGAATTTGAAGCATAAGGCTCATGTTCTGACAGTAGCGTTGAGCTCAGCTTTTGTAAAATTTATGGAAACAAATTGAATATAGTAGAGCCACGAATTACGGTACATTAAGACTGAAAACGGAGTTTCGCTTGAGTCAAAAGATTGTTCAAATTTCCATAAAACTACAGAGGCATTAAAATGAAGGACAATTCGCACGTTACGTTCACAAAAATATTCATATGCTGTCTGCGTGCGGTGAATTTAAAACCATGTCCTCAAAAATTGCAAAATAAAAACTTTATTTACAATCTAAAAACATAGTTAAATGCAAGAACTTTCGAGACATCTAATGTCTCATCATCAGACATTATGTGCAAACTGAAACATGGGGTACACGAGTCTTTATACAAGACACAAAGTGATCAGACTTCCCTATTGGTGGCCAAAGTCTATACAGGTGATGCCATTTATAGACTTTGGCCACCAATAGGGAAGTCTGATCGCTTTGTGTCTTGTATAAAGACTCGTGTACCCCATGTTTCAGTTTGTACATAATGTCTGATGATGAGACATTAGATGTCTCAAAAGTTCTTGCATTTAACTATGTTTTTAGATTGTAAATAAAGTTTTTATTTTGCAATTTTTGAGGACATGGTTTAAAATTCACCGCAGGCATACAGCATATGAGTATTTTTGTGAACTACAGAGGTACTGGGAAGATTGTCATCATTTCTCTTTCTGTTAGCTCTTGGTTCATCACTTCTACTTTATCTTTATCATGATTTCTAACTTCTAGCCACGCACACGATTCAAATTTTCATCCCAACGTTTTCGCAGAGTGGCGAAGAATTCAGTAGATTAATTAATACAGAACGGAATTCTGATATTTTTGTTTTGAATATACACCCTTTGCCAAAAATGACAACAAGAAGAAAAAAAACCGAAGCACGCCGAAAACATCTTTCGATCCGGACGAAACTCCGCCTGCAAGTTCCTCAGGGACGAATATGCAAACCAAATAAAAGTAACGACCCGTAACTAAATAGCGGCCCACCACAGAGTATGTGAACCGCGCATCGAGGAGGATATATCATGAGCAAAGCTCGCACGCAGGGATAATTGTGACAATGGATTGTGGTTTTATTTTCCTCCACGGAATATTAGGATACCTAGACGTTGGATCCGTGCAAAATACGAGCAATTGAGGGAATTTGAGTGATAGCTTATGATTGGGCTGAGAGAGGCCAGTTGGTCAAGTGGCCATATCGCCAGGCATTTGAGCCGGAGCAACGCGGCAATTGGACGATATTGGCGCCAATGGGTCGAGAAGAGCAAACCCCAGCAGCACGAAGTCAGTGGACGGCGGAGGGCAAAAACAGAACGTGAGGACTGAGGGATTGTGATAGCCGCACAAACAGAACCAAATTCGTCGCTTTCAACCATCCGTGGACATGTTGCGTTATCTACAGGTGCGGAAACGGCCACCCGGACCGTTGCCAGACAACTTGTGGCACGCGGACTACATTCGAGAAGTCCACTCCTCGGCCTGCCACTGACCACCAATCATCGCCGGGCACCTGTCGCAATGGTGTCGATCAACTTGGGAGAGTGTCCAGTGGAGTCGTGTTCTCTTCAGTGTTAAGTCACGATTTGGACTTGTTGTCGATGATCAGCGCATACGTATCTGGAGACGGATCCTGCCTTTACCGTGGCAAGGCATACGGCTCCCACACCGGGTGTGACTGGCTGAGAAGCCATTTTCTATGATACCTCCCTCACGGCTCGACGGTACATCAATGACATTTTACGTGTTACCATTTCTATCGCAGCATCACCCAGAAATGTTTCTACAGGATAATGCCCGGTCACACACGGCACGGCTTTCTCAGGCCTGCCTCCGTAATGTCGACACATTTTCATATCCAGCCTGATCGCCCAACCTCTCACCGATCGAACATCTTTGGGACATGATGGGACGCCAACTACGCCCATCCCGGAATGTACACCAACAGTAGTGTACCTTTAGAATCAGTTAAAAACTTGCAAACATATTTCCAGTGACTCACATTTTGCAGGCGTGTGGTATAAAGTAATGGGTTCTGATTTCGTGTATTACTGGTTCAGAATCATTACGATCTCCGAAATGCAAACTCTTGTTTTCCTGTACATACAACTATATCAATAAATATTAACTAATGCAGAAAACATCGTTATTTGGGAGGGAACATACCCAAACTGACGTAGAACATGAGCATATCTTATCATTTAGTAAAGTTATGATCCACACATGGTACAGGTGTCCCTCCATAATCTTCAACCCCGTTGCCAAAGGAACGAGAAGTAATTCTGGTGGGCAAAGTTCTGACATCACACAGGGAAGACGCGTCATAACGAAAAGCGACAGCACGAAAGGTTTTCGTAGAAACCGTTATTTGCGAGATTTGGTCATGGCGAATTTGAATTGTTTAATGCTTTTTCATATGCGTGTCTTTAAATATTTGAATTACCTGAACTTCTCAGGTAGCCTCAAATATATGGTCCTATTAGTAACGCCTGCCTTTTCTCAGCCCCTGTATAACGAAGTAAATTTCTCCGTCATTTTTATCCGCGCCAGGATTCGAACCCGGGTCCACTCATTCCGGAATAAGTTGCTCTACCAATTAAGCTACGCGGACATTTTTTTCTGATTCCTATCTGCCTTTATGTCGTGTGCGTCCTTCTGGCAGGTACGTCACACCTGCCCGTCTTACACCAACGCAGAAAACGAACTTACAAGGTCCAGTTAGTTATTTTTATCAGAGGAATGCCATTTCTTCGATAACCTGAATGCTGTCACATTGCTGGAGTATTCAAGTCTATCAGTTACAGCATTTGTACATAGATGATGTAGAGTAATTTGACTAGTGTGGACATTTAAATCTATTTCAAAATCAATCTTGAGGTCTGAGGCGTATGTTTTCTCAACTACTTATATTGAAATAACTGTGACCAGCATTAGTATTGAAAAGATAAGATCTGTAGTACCTGAGACATATATGACTTAACAGAAGAAAATTTTAAATTTAAAAACGACTGTAAGTTCAAACGTGTTTGCCCGCGTTGTCAAGCTGGATACAGCAGATGGTTTTCCATTTGAATAATGCTGCACTGGTAGTGATTGGTTCAAATTACAATAGTCTTAATTACAAGTACAATATATAACACTTAGAAGGAAACATGTTAAAATCGCAATTAAATAAATATACGTTTATGTAGAATGAAGTCTTGTACACAAAGCTTTGTCGCCCCAGTTGCCAAATGCTCAGAGGCGTAGGTTTCTAACGAATTATTCGTGCGGGATCGGGACTCAAGTCTTGGATGCTGCACTGGTGGTGCGTTTGTCCTTCGCCGCTGGAGCTCTCTCAAACAAAAGGCCCCAAATTAGGGACGGGAGGATGCTTAAAGCCCTTTAAGTTTCCCCACAGGAGCTGTTAAAAGCTCTCTCTCTGAAAGTGTTTATGGGAACTTCAATGCCAATTATGAACGCCAAAAAGTATGGAAAAGTTAAAAACAATTAAAACACAACAGGAAAAGCTCTGCAAAGTCAATTTATAGCTAGAGAAGGTAAACCTTTGCGTATTTGGCTGATAAGGTCATATTTAGAAGCCTTTTATTTATTGGAGGTTTAACGACTACCATGAGCAACTTCAGTGGGCTATAAGAAGTCGCCCGTTCCTAATTGTAGGGCCACTGGTTCCAAGAAATGGAGATAGCCAGCGCCGTAAGACAAACACAACATCCATGCAGCATCGGGATTCGAATTCGGACCCATCTAGGAGGAATGACCAGAAGCCATCGCTTAGAGCACTGCGCCACCGGGGCTGCCTTTAGAAGTCTAGGGCAGTGGGTATGCAATTTTCATGAACTGTAGTTTTACATATTTTTCTGGGGTTTGCATTGAAATGTTATTTAAGTGAATTTGTTTTACTGAAGAAATTCCTTCACAAATTTCGTTGGATCTCATCACGATTCTGACATCATTTTTCATATAAATCACTCGACCTAATCCTTATTTTGACCTGATTTTTTGCGTACTTTTTTAACAACAGAACCTACTAAATATTTGCCAATGTAGCATCACTACTGAAGTAAACATTCTAACCGCTGTGCCGAAAGGTGTAATCCAGTATTAGCAACACATTGGCACAACGCTTTCTTCAACAGCTGCAGGCACTTCGGCTTCGGATTGAACGTGAAAATGCACGTTCGGCCGTACCTTCCGTCTTTGATGTACGTATTATAACGTAACCCTGTTTCGTAGGCGAGATTGGTGTTACGCTATGTCTAAAACCATGACAAAGGAAATGTTGAACTAAATGAGAATACGATGGAATAGTTTACGGCCGGCCGAAACGTATACAGACGTCAGCTTACGATAACCGTCTATTGGTCCAGCAAATTGAAGAAATCCACAATATAGCATCATATAATATCGTATGATCTAGCTTTTACACAGAGCGAACATCTCCACACCCACACATGCACCAAGTAACTGCTGTATCGTCCTTCCTATCCATCGTTCTTATCACATTCATACGTCACTCTCTCTGACCTCAAAAGTGTCGCCAACCTCATTCATGTGAGAGACAAGATATCACGTTAAGTTTCGAAACTGTAAAATAGAACAAACTCAAATTTACATAGGAAAAGGAACTAAAACTGAAAGTTAAGTGAGAATATACGTCACAGTATCTATTCATTTTTTAATTCGTCATGTTGACAATGAAAATTATTCAGTGCGGATGGCGCTCTGAAAAAGACACAGCACTTTCGAAAACATGTTCGTACAGTGATATAATTTTTTCTACGTGAATGAACACTTTTTGCGCATGCGAATCAAATAAGAAATATATTAATTTTTGCGTTTTTCCGTCTCTCACAATGTTTTTTTTTCATTCGTTTATGATGCCCTATAAAACGTGGAATTAACAAAATTATAAAAAGTTATATTTAACACCTGTTTAAATATTTTTCTATGTACCCCAGTGAAATATGATATTGTTTTCTAGAAAGAATAAAACCCTTGTGTCATCTATATTAAACAGAACTTCGAATTGGTCAGTAGGTGCGTACTGATTTATGCAATAAATTGTAGCTGTGAAAAATAATGGTGACGTCACTGAAACAACCTGCTATGGCCGAAACTGTAACGCTTCAACTTAGGTTTTTAGCAACAGTATGTGCCGTTAGACAATACATGTAAATTTCTTCCAAATTTGCTGAGGTATCAAAGTTCCTTCACGAAAAAAACGTAATGTAAAGTATAAAACATATAACAGATGCTTACAATATGGATGGAAGCAACCTAAAACTTCTGCTTGCAAACTTATCCAGTTTTTCCATGTTTTGGGTATGATGCGAAGATACCGTGTACGAATCTTTGAAGGAAACATATTTGTCACTAACGAATCTTGGTCAAAATTAGCGGGAAACACCTGTGAATGTATGAAAAAACAGAAATCAAGCTTAATCCTTATTTCAAGAACGTAAAACTTCAGAACAATGAAATGTGATTTCAAATCAAATGTTTCTAATATAGCAATTGAAATAAATTATTCAAAAAAGCATTGCATAATCTTTCTTGTCTCCCAAAATGTAAACACCAGAAACGCACTAACGTTAGAATTGGTAGGTATTAACTTACATCAGCAAGAAGTAATTAATTTTATCACGAAATATCGAATACCTTAGCTTCACCTTTGTCGTCAACGACATTATTCCATGTTACACCATCATTACTGTAAGCCACGCCGTAGGAAGACACCCATTGAGGAACATTTTCTCTACCTCTGGTTACCACTCCAGCAATGTTTCTGGGTTCCATGAAATCAACCTTGAAAAGAATTACGGCTCATTAAATATAGTCAGGAAGGCAAAATTGTTTTAAATACTATCTGGAGAAAGTGACATAAGACAGCGATCAAAACAAAATGAAATGATAACTCTTAAATACAAGTCCACTTCCAGTTATAAATTAATGTGTCCCAGAAAAATATGATCAACATAAACTTTTATTTGTTTAAGAATATACTTAAGATGGATGGGTTTGTACCAAAGAAAGCTCTTCTGAGCAACAATGCAACACATAGGAAACAATTTGAGAAACTGAGATAAAATTGAGCCTCATTATATTGTACACACTGTTGAGGTACTTGCTGGGACCTGCGTGGTAATGGCGAACAAAGTCAGGCTCACTGGGCGTGTTTTGTTACAATTGTTAAACAGAAGCGTCAGCTATGAGCTGATTCTCCAAGCTGATGCATTTGTATGAACTGCAAGACTAAAACAGACCAAACTGAAGGCTACGGTGGACCAAACAGCGGAAGTTGCTCCACTAAGAAAACAACCTCGCTTTGGTGAACGACATGTGAGAAAGTGATCTTGGCAGATAACATGTTATACTGCAATGTAGAATAATACAATAATATTGTAAAGATCAAGCATCTAGTTAAAACACGAATAAACACGATGAGCTGTGTGTAAGTGAAACAAAAAATGAAAAGATTTGAAATATAAGAAATGAATCAACTGGTGAGTGTGATTTCTTTAATTTTGGATGGTGAGAGATGGCAAACGGGTATGCTTGTGATTTTAAGTGAAATGTGAAGAACAACACGAATTACCAGAAAAAATGTGCGAATGAGGAGTTTAATGCTTGCATTTGAAAGTGCAGCTTCAGAAAATAGAGGCTGTAGCTGTAAATGCGATTCTGAATCTATTGAGAAGGAGGTTCATTTCTGAGTTGATCTAAAATTTGCTTTTAACCAATGTAGCGCTAGAGAGAAAGTTGTTTTAGCAAAGAATATCAGTGTTACACTATAAAAAATATACTGTAGATTTTACGGTTTTAAACCGTTTTCCAGGGTGCCAACACAAAACCGTAAAATCTACAGTTGTATGCAGTGTTGGAGCAAAGCTATAGGTTTGCTCCAAAACAATCAACACATTCTTTCCAGCCAAATTTTTGTGTTTTCGTGATTATTTGGACTGTGACTCGCTCCCGCCAAATTCTGTGCTGTATTCTTCATTAAGTGCAGTGTTGTAGCAAAGCTTATAGCTTTGCTCCAACACTGCATAAAACTGTAGCTTTTACGGTTTTGTGTTGGCACCCTGGAAAACAGTTTAAAACCGTAAAATCTACAGTAATGTTTTTACAGTGTAGAGCAAATATTTGGAGACTGAAATATCCGAGAGTTTTCTTGATAAGTTGAATTATGCAGTACTAGTATGAATGATAATGGTGAGGGATCAAAGGTGTTTACACTTTGTATGATTTATGTCTATTTTACGTATGAGAGTGTAGTTTTTAACCACAAATACATCCACACATATACGTCAGAGAATCGAAATTTGTTATCAACAGGGACTTGGTCTGTTAAATGTTGTCACTTTGACCAAGATGTGAAACTTTTCGTTGTTGATACTTGTGTGATAAGATGTGCTAATGCTGGGTAGTTCACCTTTTCCCATCATAATGAAACGAAAAGTTCGAAAGATTTACGGTGTAACATCCTGAACCTTCATACGCAAAATGCGGACTGATACAGAGAACTACTGACTCGCGACTTGAACTTCCATGCACGAGAGCGCGGAATGACATATTGACTATTGACTGCTGGAGCGTGGAGTGTGATGTCCGGCGTGCACTGCAGAGTTCGTCGGTCAGATCTGTGTGAGATTTTGGACGGAAGAGACGTGTAGAAGCTGCGCAGGTTGAAGTATTCTGAGATCCTTGAATGAAGTAGAATGTAATCGTAACACTTAATGGTTTTTGTACGAGATATATGTAAATAAATTATTTTCTTGTATAACTGGCGAGTCTGTGACGTTACAGACGAGATAATTGGAGACATCAGGTGAGATTCGAACCACGGCATCGTCGTTGAAGAAGATATTTTTGTTTTACCACGGCATTGTCATTGGAAACAAATCGGGTGGCTTCCGCCTCGTACTTCCCCCCCCACCATTTTTTTATTGGAGGTTTAACGACCAACGTGAGCAACTCAATGGGCTACAAGAAGTCGTCCGTCCCTAATTTAGGGTAACTGACTCCAGAGAAGAGAGAGAGACAGCACCCTAAGGCAAACACAACATCCATGCGTCACCGGGACTTGAACCCGGATCCATCTCGGACGAATGATCAGAAATTCCGAAGGTCTTTATTGCTCGTAAAATTATGTACAATAAAAAAAACGTCACCGGAAAAAGACACTTCCAGCGTCACAATCAACAACCATAAATAATAAAACATTAAAAAAACACTACCAATAGGCAGTATGTAACTTTCAGCACCATGCGTATGTAATTTTTAGCATATAGTCACTTGCAATATTAAAAAAAATGTGCCTGGGGGAAAAACACATTGTAATAGAACAAAAAAAACAATAAAAAAGACCAAGTCATACCACCTAAAGAAATAAAAACATAAAAACCATTGCAGAAGAAAGGAAACACGGTCTGCCGCCCCGGTGGCGCAGTGGTCTAAGGCGTTGGCCTCTGATCATTCGTCCGAAGGGGTCCGGGTTCGAATCCCGGTGAGGCATGGATGTTGTGTTTGTCTTACGGCACTGGCTCTCTCCCTTCTCTCGAACCAGTAACCCAAAATTAGGGACGGACGACTGCTTATAGCCCATTGAGTTGCTCACGGTGGTCGTTAAACCCCCAATCAAAAAAAAAAAAAAAAAAAGAAACACGGTCTTGATCAATATCGCACCACGTGCCATCAATTTTCCAGGTTTGAAAAAAGGACGACACACGATCAGCTGCTTTGGCAATATCAAACTCAGTTTGAACGATAGAGATGATTGATGACCGAAATTGTCTGCAGAGAAAACGGCGAGCAACATGATAGCGACGCAATGCTGGATCATTAACAGAAGATTGATACAAGTAATAGATAGTAAGTTTAGCCTGAAGGAAAAAAACGCACACAGTTGATTATGATGAATTGCAGATTGATGATGACGGCGAAGGTAGAGAAAGTGCATCCTTTTGTGAAGTGAAGGGCAATCGTTTTCGGTAAGTGAAAACATCAAGGAAAATAAAGGCTGTAAAACCAAACAAAGAGAGCAGAAATGATGGACATCACCAACAGAGGAACAAAAAAATAATTCCGGAGACAGAAGATGACGAAATCGATGAAGGGTGCGTGGAGTAAGAAGACGTTGATGAAGATGGAGCCAATGAATATCTTTCGCACGTGGTGCAGCAAGAAAATTATTGGTATCCATTCAGGTAGTATTTAATTCATCAGCAGGAATGGTACCAATCGGGATTAGAGCAGTGAAGTATGTCAAGAAATGATAGTAAAGTGGCTTCATAGATATTTTGCGCAAAAGATAGGGAACATCATTCAAATAAACAAGAAAGGGCAAACAGTAAGCAGCTGAAGGAGCGAAAATCAATCCATTTTGATCTGGAAGGGATGGGTAAAGAGTGTGGATGCACTTTTGAATAAAGCGGAGGTGAGAACGTGCAACTGGTGTGTCAGGCAACGGAAGAGATATAGACTGAAATGATTTCCAACGGAGTGCAGAATCAACGAGTTGAGAAACCTCCACCACTCCACAAGCAAACCAAGTGGAGAAGTGAAGGTAGGGGGTGGTAGAAGAATGGATAGCAGAGGAAAAGATGAGAGGTTCTGCCAATAAATCATTAGTAGTGGAGGGAGGGAGCCGGACTGTACATAAGGAGCGCCAAAAGGAAAGCACAGAAATGTAAGTATCGGAGAAATGTCTGGGAACAAAAGGAAAGAGGTCCATCTGCAGAAAAGTCGAGACAGTAAGAAATAGGCTACGAGGAAAAAGCAGAGTATCGATAATGGTGTGTAAAGAAGACTGAGAAAGGGAGAATTCATGAATAAAATTAAACAGATAAAAGGATTGGAATTTCAAAGACACATCAGCAAGACCAAGGCCGCCAAACGACAGAGGAAGAGTTAAAGTAGATCGGTGAACCCAGTGAATGGTACTCCAGATGAAATCTGTAAACACGCGTTGAACATTCTTCAAAAAAAAATCTTCGGTGGCGAGTTAGCAATCCAGGTATGAAAAAAACATCGGTAAAATAAAAGTATTGATTAAGTAAGCTCGATTGAAGAAAGAAAGTTAAGTTTTAATTTAAAGGAATGGAACAAGACTTCTATTAATTTTCTGAGTAAGCGGTGTCCAGGTTGCTGCTGGAACCGCTACCGGAGAGCCCATGTAGATACCAAGCACTTTGATTATCGAAGAAGATAATTGAGCTCCCCATAGGCAGTCTCCTTGGGAGGTCCACGTACCGGCCCAGAGTCCTGAGCATTTTGAGACATTCAAAGCAGAGCCAGAAATGGCGGAATATTCTTGGTAGGTTGGACGTAGTACTTGAAAAGAATCAGTGGAACGGAGAAACATCGTGAGGTCATCGGCATGAGCTGTTAAAACTTGGCAGATATATTTCGTGGAATGGTGGAAGAAATTCGGAAACGAAGAGCAATCAACAATGGTTCAAAAACAAGAGAAAAAAGTTGACCAGACAGGGGGCAACCCTGCCTGATACCGTTAGTAAACGGAATGGTGGAAGTAGAAAAAATGGCTGTACGAACACGAAAGGAAACGTCAGTATAGAGATTAGAAATAGCAGTAATGAAAGTAGGAAGAAATCCAAAGTGGCGTAGAACAGCGAATAGATAAGAATGGTTAATTGAGCCAAAAGCCTGCTTTTGGACAAGGGAGAAAATTGCCAGGCGTTCCGAAAGCCTGGACGCCAGTGAGTAAAGGTTACGTATAGTGAGGATATTTGAGGAGATCGAGCAGGACGGAACCGTGTAAGTTTAGTCTAGGTGTATAATGTCAGAAAGAACGGGATTAAGGCGAAGGGCAAGAATTTTAGCAAAGATTTTGTAATCAGTATTAAGAATCGAGATGGGCCGCCAATTAGTTAGAAAGCTGAGATTACCGGATTTGGGGATACGACGGAGGGTTGCAAAAGAAAAATTGAAAGAATCAAAGTATGGAGTAGAAAAAATAAAATTATAAGTAGCAACCAACACAGGAAGAATCGCTGTCAGCTATGGAAGAAACAGAAGAACTGGGTGAAGAAGAATTAACTTTGTTGGACCTTTTTTACCTCTGGTTCGGACCGGGTTTGTGGAGGTGAAACTGGCTGGACAGAGCGTTTAGCTAGGATAACAAAAGTAGAGGTATCTCTTAGTGGAAGGAGTGGAAAGTCAGTGTCCATATAAGCAATAGGCTGCACTTCAGACGTTGGAGATAATGGTTTCGGACCCGGTTGAGGCTTTTCAAAAAAAAACTTCAGTGGTGGTCGCGACCTCCGCGGGCAAAGCAGTTAAAACAGGACTGGCATCATGAGCTCGTGGGGTGAAATTCTGTAGATTAGAAACTGGCTGGTCAGGAAAAAAAGTTTTAGGAGCAGGGGTGCTGGCTTGAGGATTTTCAAAACTATTAGTTGCTGGAGAGGAACGTTGTGGCCATTCTCGTACTACATGCCCTTCAGATTTGTAGCTGAAACATTGGACTCCTGCAAATAAATTGATTGTAAGTTTATGGAAGCCAAAATGCAACAAAAGCGATGAAGGTCTCCGTAAAAAAAGGTCTTCGCTGGGAAACACTACTCGGTATTTTCGTTCCCCCCCCTCCCCCTGCACGATCGCATAGGGGGAGTCTTTCCCAACTGCTGACAAAATCTTGGTATGCCCAACAATACGGCCCAGTGACCCCAAAGCAGTGATAAGGATAGATTCCGGGACGGCAGTAGGAACTGGTGAAAGCGTGACCGTAATAGGTCGCTGTATGCAAGAAATAGCTGAAAGATGAATTGGTCCAATGTGAATGCCCAAGAGTAAAATTTTTTCAACAGCAGGTCGAACCTTGAAGTGAGCAATCACTCCCCTCCCATACGTATCACAGAAACAATACTTTCGGATGCAACATGTTGGCAAATAGCGTCAAGGTATAATGGGAGGGGGGGGTGTCACGCAATGTAGGAAATTATACGCTCAAAAGTAAAGCATTAGAATAGCTCTTACCTTCCTCAGACATCTCTGGAACTTTGACGTTTAGCACAGCAGCATCACGAGAAATTGTCACAGTTGTAGAAAGAGCCTTTATAGAATGCACATTAGAAGCACTATTATTACCAGCAGCTGCAGCATATGAAGAAACAGGAGGTGGGAGGGGTGTGTTTAGACCATCCCCAACACCCAGAACTTGCGGCACAGCACTATGCACAAGATTAGTAGAACGACGAACAGTAGACATATCCACAAGCCTGACGTTGGTGGGAGCAGTAGAAACAGAAGCACTTAATAATCCACATTCAGCAGAAACACTAGACGAAGACGAAACTGGAAGCTGGGCTAAAGCCATCTCAGCCTCTAGCCCTAACGAAGTTCGGTGTTGCATTTCGCAACAGCCACAATAGCAAAAAAAAAAGGAACCACGTAATTGTAGTGAAGTGATCCACTAACACAACTAATGAACTATAAGATAAGTAAAACAACTCAAGAACACGAAGCAATTAGTATTAAACTGTCAAAAATCACGAAATCCCAAAATAATCTCGGGAGCTCCGAAACGTGCGACTTGGGACCATCTTTGGCACCTATCGTGCACACAATTCGAGGCTTTTCTGTAATCATTTCGTGCAGTAAGGATTTCAAAACTTCAGGGTAATGTTCGTTCTGAAATATCAGAAATTGTGAAGCATCAGTTCTGCCCCCCCCTCCCCTTTAATGTTTTCACTCACCCTGTCCACAAAATCTTCAGTAACCAGAGAAGACTTACCACTACGCAATTCGTTGTGAATGCCCTGTCGTCCTTTAGTAAACATTCGAACCTACTTCCGAACCATTTGTGCACTCATTTCGTTTTGTCCGCAAATTTCGCAAATTTGCCGATGAATCTCACTTGGTCTGATATTTCTCGTATTCGGAAATATTATAATTGACCGGACTTCGCCGTTGGCAGACCGTTCAATTAACTTAGACATTTTTAACGCACAGCACAAACCTTTAACATAAGCACAACTTCATAAAATGGCGTCATGGCCTATCTAATTAATGAAGCAACACAACTCGCATGCGCGTCTCTGAAACGAATACTTGTGCGGAAGTGATGCGCGAAGAGTACTTAATTTCTAAATGACCCTCGCACATTTGCTCTCTCCAAGCGGAAAAGCTGCGACATATTTAAAATGCAGAAACTGCACGCAAATGGGACTTCGTTGTAAAAGATATTGAAGAAAAAATGAAACGTCTTTCAATCAGAATGTTAGAATCATGGATATGGAATAAATATTATATTTTGAATTTGATAGTATCTTAATTTACGCCCTCTAGCGGCAAAGTCAGACAGGAGGAAGACCGAGTGGCAAATATAATCGTTCTCACCTTCCAGGCTTACCAGAGCGGATTTTTTTTCAAATCCAACCAGTAGGTGCATAATATGGTACCCATAGATATACGGACGCACATATTGATAATATAAGCACTTCTTTTTTCTTCAAGAAAGGTGCTAAAACTAGGAAAGAGTTGTTTTTTTTTTAAAAAAGACTTAATTCAATATCAGTATGAATGGTACAGAATCATAGCAAGCGAATACATTTGTGCATGTAGCACCTTTGTTTGCCACAGAAAACACATTAGACGGAGAAATTAGTAGGAGAGTGTATTCGGCTTTGAAATTCACAGGTGACTTAGAAGGATTTCAAAAGATTGACGGGTTGTCAAAATGTTCCTGAATAACGTTTTGTATTTGGTTAGGAGGTTTAACGACCACAGTGAGTAACTCCATGGGCTGTAGCCAGTCGCCCGGCCCTGATTTAGGGTCACTGGTTCCTGGGAAGGGAGAGAAACAGTGCCATAAGACAAGCACAACATCCATGCATTGCCGGATTCGAATCCGAACCCATCTCGGACGACTTGTCAGAAGCTAGCGCTTAAATCACTGCCCCACCAGGGCGGCATGAACGGCTATGCATGTCATTTATATTCTCCTACTTTGATGTATGATAGCGAAACCTGCGTATAATACAGTTAGTCTGTTTATGCGCTGGAGGCAAGAATTGTTCTTATCATGCGCTTGATAAAGATTTGTTGTTGTTATTTATTTCAGGGTTTAAACACCACCTTGAGCAAATCTGAGGTCTATAAGCAGGCGCCCATGCTTTATCCAGGACTCACCTAGGCGAAATGATCGGAAGCCATCGCCCCAGACCACTTGGTAACAGGGGCGGCAAGGAAGATCTGTTGCAGAGTTGTACTGCGGATCAAAATATTACAGTCGTGGTCTGAAAATCAATCGTGCAAAGTATTTCTACGAAATGCATTCACAAAGCGTTTCGTAGAAATACTTGGGCAAATATTGCCATCGGACCAGCAAATCAGCAAAAATTAGTGCATGACAAGATTGTGAATTTCGTTCAGTCTTGAAATGCAAGTAATTACAAAGTAAGTTTGGCTTATGCTTAAATGCACAATGCTCGATCATTGTGACACTATTATTACTTCAGTCGTTCACCTACCGAAAATGCGTCTCATCATTTTTGAAGCTGAAAATAAAGTACAAGCAGAGGCAGAAACTGCGAGTGATAAATCAAACCTGACGCAACGCTGCATCAGATATCGTTTATGTAAAGTCAATTTAATTCCGAAACAGGGCTAACGCTACTTTGAGTTTCTTCGGCGTAAACTAATAGAAATGATAAGCAATTTTAAAGTAATTGCAGCAAGTGAGAATTTCAGGAAGACACTTCTTATTGCAGTAGGAGGAACCCAAGAGTATCGTAGGATGCAGCCTAAAGTCAAAAACTTTTTTATGGCATCAAACATTTACGATACTGAATATGGGAAACAAAGGCAGACTCAGTTCAGTAACGGCACCCAAAATACTTGAAATAAAATTATTTCACGAATGCTTGGATTTGTAAAAATAAGCCTCAGGAATCCTACCGGAAATAACCACTGAACAGGGTTCACTAGGCAATAATTTTGAAGATCAACAGCAGTTGATTACACAGGAGCTATCCACCGGAGGCATCAAAAAAATAAAGAAGCTCTAGAGAGCAACGACGTGGTCATCAGAATTATGTGTGGACAGCTGCATATTAATTAAATATAAGACCTCACTAAAATTTCTGAAGAACCATCCTGCAATAATAATTATCCAGGAGAATCCTTCCTTGCTCAATCCTATATGGCATGCCTCCGCACTCGTTGCTTCTGAACAGAAGCGTGACTGTTTTTTCATTTGAAATTTTACCCAAAACAGTAGTTTACAACGGAACACGTTTGCTGATCAGGAACCCTAATAAAAATTTCCTGCCGGCCAAATCAATTTCTAGAGTCCGGCGCAGGGACAGTTTTTCTATGAAGATCTGATTTGGCACGAAATGATGTCAGTTTACCATTATCTTATAGAAACGACTATTTTCCACCATTTATGGTTGAAAACAGTCGTCCCTTTATAATATTTCTGGTGGGGAAAAAGGGTGATGGTAATCAATGAATCTCATGACCGTACATTTCAGCATGTGCTCTGCTCAACAAGCCTATCTTTTCGAATTCATACGTATTAGAATAGTTCAAAAAAATTCGAAACATCAAGAAATTGATTAAATCAAATTCTCTTCAAAGAACATTCCTGAACTTTGACTGTCTCTTTACGCCACATATGAAACGTATTAAAAATTAATAACATATAGTTTATACTTAATTCGTTCTGTTTTTCCAGTATCTCTTTATAACTAGCTATTACCATTTTATTCATATATTTTCCAGTTATCCTGATAAATAAATTTTATTCTTGGTGTCGTAAGAGTATATCGGGAGGATATAGTTCCAGGAGCCAAAAAAAAAGTTTCAGGGCTTCTTCAATTTTTATACATTTCTGTACACACATCTGGCATAGTTTTTGGTTCCCACTTTAAAAACACATTAGCATATTTTTAGAGCACTAAATTTGAGAGTACCAAATCCCGAGCAAACCTTTGTTTGTTGTTGAAATTACTGATGAAAAGATTTAATTTGGAAAAGCATTTTTCGAATCAGCAGAAATTTTCGATATAAGTACATATTGATTCAAATTATGTTTGAAAGGGTTTGTGGTTCACAAAGTCATACTTGAGCTAACGAAACAGGAAAACACCTGATGCGTTATTCTGAGGTTAGTAAAGAAGCCTTCGAGTAAACATTAGGTAAATTACAATAGCGGGACTTAAAAATTTTAATTTTTTAGAAAAGTTTAGTTCTGTTTCGCACTAAACAATGAATGGTGTAACGCACATTTCTTTTCAAAATAAGGAAGCAGAGTCAAGAGTTTAAAGCAAATTGTGTGCTCTGTATTTCGTTATTTTAAAATATCGCACGCACGTTTTGCTGAAATTTGCAGTCTTTCACAAAAGTAAGTATTTTGAAGAAAAACAATAAATCATTTTTGTTTAAACAGTAAAAAGTACCAAGTTCTTAAAATGATATACAAAATTTTAGGGACACGATTTGGAGATGACGAAATTCGATATGTCGTCTAAGATTTTGATCTTAGCGTATTCACTATTAATCAGATCAGGGTTTTTTTTAACTCACATAGCTAAAAATTGTGAAAAAGCAGAATTACGAATTTGAGGTTAGGAAGACTTCCATAAAATTGAAACATTAAAGCAAATTCCAGATATTTTTAGCAGCCGCCTGGAAAGACAACTGACTGCATACTTTTAATAAACATATTTGGTAACATTCTCTGAATCCTGGAACCGGGACATTGATTTCAACTTAAGTTACAAATTCTATTCGTGATATGAAAAATGGTACAAGAAATTTCATTTCATTTCATTTCATTTATCGCATTTTAGTTGTTACAGACATGGTATTACATAACCATAAATATATAACATAAATAATATATATTTGTAACAACAGGGAAGGAGGAAGGAAAAGGCTTAATAGGCCTGACTCTTTTCCCTCAGCAACAAATTTTCATTAAAATAAAAAAAAATTCAAAAAGACATAATCAAGTCACGTCCACATAATATCAAACACAGCTAGGGTGTTAATATCAATTAATAAAGGTAATAGTACATTAATTAGCTTTTGGTCAGTAAGAAATGCCCGAGTTTTCTTTTAAATATAATAATATTATTAAGTGATACAATATCAGTAGGAAATGTATTCCATATTGCAGGACCAGTATAATTAACAAATGATCTAAATCGTTCTGTTAGTGGAAACATGGGGATTAGTGTTGTTTTTTGTCTCGTAGAGTAATCATGACTGTGAGTACTTATTGTAATTAAATCCTGGTAGTAACCATTTTTAATTCTCAAAAACATTAATTTACCTATACTATAGATATGCAATTGTTGAATGGTTAGTACATTAAAATCATTTGGACTGAGTCCGGCCTGAGAAACTATATTTGAAAATTGAGTATTTTGTAGTTTAAATTGTAATAGCCTTATGAATCTATTTTGTAGCGACGGAAGTTTTTTAATACTGTATAAAGTAGTCGATCCCCAAACAGATATACAATAAATTAGATGAGGCTGAATTAGAGTGTAGTATAATAAAATCATTAGTTTTGGGGTTAAGTTGGCCACTGCACTACTAATAACCCCTATATTTCTTGAAACCTTATTAGAAATGTAGTCAACATGTGAGTTAGATTTTAAATCGTGCTGAATAATGATGACTTTGAACCACTTCTATAAATGATCCAAGTAAATTAATATTCTGAATTGAAGAGGTAGGGGTTACGTGCTTAAAAAATTCATTACTTTTGTTTTGTTAATATTAATAGCCAGATCAGTTTTAGTTAACCAATTAGTGATAGATGTAAAACTGACTTGTAGATGTCGCATTAATGTTTCAACATCATTTCCACGTATTAATATGGTAGCATCATCTGAACATAAAATTATATCGGAATCGTATAAACAGCTACAGAAGTCATTAATATACATATTAAATAATAATGGAGCAAGTACCGAGCCCTGAAGGACCCCTGAAATGACTGATTGTAAGTTAGATCTGGTATGTTCAATTTCTGTATATTGCTGGCGACCAGTGAGATAGTTAATAAATAGGTTATGTAATGTGCCCCGAATACCAACTGCATACAATTTTGATAATAAGAAGTTATGGTTTAAAGTATCAAATGCTTTTGATAAATCAATGAAAAGTCCCAATGTAAATTTATCATTAATAGAATTAGATTGAATTTTATCTTTTAAGTGAAGAAGGGCGATTTCTGTTGAGGAATTTGGTAAGCCAAATTGATTTTTGTGCAAAATTTTGTATTTTTCAATATAGGCAAATAAGCTAACAAATAGTAATTTTTCAAAAATTTTTGCGAATAAAGATAATTTAGCTATAGGTCGATAATTATTAATATCTGCCAGAAAACGTTTTTAAAAACAGGGGTAATGTTTGCAATTTTTAATGAATCTGGGAAAATACCTGTAGATAGAATGGAATTAAAAATATGTAATAGGGGAGTAACAATGTAATAAGTTATAGTTTTTAAAATTTTGGGAAGAATATCACCTGGGCCTGGTCCTGTATTTATGTTAATATTCTGCAGTTGGTAGATTAAATCGGTTCTAGTAATTTCCAAAGTATACATTGAATTTAAAGTGCATGAGTTTGAGTAATCAGGTAATTGTTGATCGTTTAGCTTAGAAAGTTTTTGTATTATACGTTGTGGTGATACAATAAAATGATTATTAAATTGGTTAGCAATTTCAGTTTTATCGGTAATATTGATATTACCCCGAGTGAGGTGAATCGAACTCTTTGGTACATTCCTACGGCCCAATAATATGTTTAAGTGCTTCCAGGTTACTTTGGAATTATTTTTAGAATAAATATGAAAATAATAATCCCTTTTTAATTTTCTAAAGTAGGAGTTAAGATTATTTCTAAATTAAAAAAAAATATTATAATCAATTTGTGACCTTGATTTTAGGAATTTTTTGAACAGTTTTTATTTATCTGATTAATACAGTGCCTTGTTAGCGAAGGTTTCCGCTCTTCTTTAGATTTAAACGTGGTTCTTTTAAACGGAAGAGCCTTATTGTACAATCTCTTCAAAGTTATTTCAAATAAATTATAAGCCGCATCGGGATCAAGAATTTGCATTATTTCATATCAGTTCATATCCTGTGCCAGTTTTACGAATAGATTGTATTATTCTCATTAATAAATCGAGTGAAAGTATTTGTTGGTCTAGAGGCTTGTACATCACTCACTATATGTGTAAATTAAGAAAACTGGTAGATGATCACTGAAATGAAAATAAAGAATACCCGATAAAATAAAATCTGATAGTATATTTGCTATACATAGATCCAAAATTGAGGCCGTATTTTGAGTTATTCTTGTAGTGAAATCCTGCAGGAGCAATTGCGGTGATAAATTCTCGTGGGTATAAAAGGCTCTGTGACAGATCAATATTAAAGTCTCCAAGTAGCAGTCCTTTTTTCTTTGTAAAATTTATATAATTAAGTATATCATTAAATTTTCCAATACATAAAGAAGGGTTTACTGTTGGTAGGCGATAGCAGGCTGAAGTTCCACACTGCTGGCCACCCAAAATGCAACACCAAGAAGGACACGAGATAACAAAGCCAGATTTACTGGACACATAACAACAGATATAAAGATAAAACGATGGAGCTTACAGGCCCGTGAGTCTTGCGGAACACGCAGACATCAATAGTTCGTGTGGCCCCAATGACTCGCAATAACGGCCACTACACGCCGCGGCATCGAACGAAAGAGGCTTTCGATGTGGGGTTGGGGTATGTCGGTCCAGGCTGCTTCCACGCGTTGCCACAGTTAATCAGGCGTAGACGCGGGTGGTGCTTGCCGAACCACTCGGTTGCCGATCAGCGACCAGACGTGTCCGATGGGCGACAAATCGGGAGATCAGGCGGGCTACGACAGCAGTGACACCTGGTGGGCCGTGAAGAATTGTTGCACGATGCGTACCACGTGCGGGCCCGCATTGTCCTGTTGAAACGTAGCTTCTGGCAGATCCGAAGGTAAGGGAGGACTACAGACTCCAAAACGTCGGAGATGTAAAAAAGCGTACCAAAAGGGTGCGGGTGTCATATCCAATTGCGCTCCAAACCATAATGCCAGGCGACGGATAATGCAGGCGTCATACAATCTCTTGCCGCCGTGCCGCCACACGTGGATCCAACCATCGTGGTGTTGGAGGCAAAAGCGGGATTCGACGGAGAAGATAATGTCGTGCCATTCCGTAGTCCACGTGCGGCGTTCAACGGCCCACTGCCGCCACACTCGCCGGTTGTGCAACGTCAATGGTAATCGGAGCAATGGGCGCCGTGCGACAAGTCCCCGCTCCTGCAGACGACGTCGAACGGTGTGTTACGCAACAACCTGTGTCAGCACGTAAGTGCTGACACAGGTTGTTGCGCAACACACCCCAATTTCTGCGCTAACGTTCGTGATGTGGCGGTGCGAGCCCTCAGTGCCTGCCGCACAACATGCCAGTCCTCTCATTTGATGGTGTGCCGCGGCTGAGACAAGCACTCACGTCGGTCCGTCCGTCCCTCCTGCACCCACCGAATCCAATACTCGCGTCACTGTGGCTGGATGTCGTCCCACACGGGCGCCGATGTCTCGGTACGATAAACCGCTGTCGCGATAAGCCACTATTTGTCCTCTGTCGAACTCCGAAACATGCTGGAATGACTGCCGTATTCTGGGACGAGGCATCAGGACGCTTCATACACACAGGTCCGGCATCAGAACACACTTCCACCACTTACACCCCGCCTTCTGTGCACCTTTCTTATAGTGCTTCTTTGTGGCGTGCAGGGCGCACATGATTTACATATGCCCTGCAATGCTAATCGTTTGCATGTCCTCTCGCGGGCGACGCATGCTGCGAATTTCAGGCCAATCGAATGCTTCCTTCTTTGTGTTGTATTTTGGGTGGCCAGCAGTGTATTATATTGATCTTTAATTGTAATAATTTCAATATCAGAATTAATAAATATCAATTCTTCAATTTGTGTGTAGTCCAAATTATTTGCTTTTACAAAAATTGCAATTCCTGCTCCTCTAGACTCAGTCCTATTTTTATTAAAAGTCTGATAGAGTGGGAGATGTAGACAAAAGTCTTCAGAAGGGAACCATGTTTCCGAAATGCGAATTATATCTAATTGATAATTTAGTAATTTAACTAATGCCTCTAGATCAGATATCTTATTGACCAATGATCTGGCATTGAGATGAATGATATTTAAAGAATTTTAGGGTTATTAGATATTGTATCATTAAAGTGCTCTACTAAATAGTAATTTATAGTCATATATCTATGTACCCCAAGCAGTGTCGTAAGCTTACGTTACCTCCCCTAAGCACTATTTGAGAACCCTACAATATGGTGGCCACCCCCTGCACCAAACAATAAATAATTGACCTTATATCCTTATGTTTATATATTATTTTGGCAAAAAAAAAAACTAGTAAAATAAAATAAAAAATAATCTAACAGTTAGTTATTGCTGCATAACATAATATCTTTCAAGTACCATGTAAACATCAAGACACTTTCCAATAGTTATAAACAGGGACATACAAGAACTCAATAAAGAATTATATACATATTAATAACCTCATTACACAGTACAAATTCTATATTTCCCTCAGTAATCAACAATTCTGTAGTATAATCAAGTAATAAACCAAACAATGAAGGAAATATAGTAAAATAGAGTAGTAATAATAAAAGACCATGTACAATTCATTTTTATCAGTTACCATACCATGATTCCAATAGCTAAACATGTTTAATACAGACATTTAACGTGGACCAGGAACATCAAACAAAGATCCTCGCTCTTTCCACGTTTATAAGTGAGTCCCGGAAAAATTCTCATTGGCCGCCACCGGGAGTCGAACCCAGGGTCTTGCAGTTACGCGCCGGATATGCTTCCGCTACACCACGGTGACCTCGAATCCCTCCAGACTCACACACGCTAACTGCCGAGGTCGCTGTGGTGTAGCGGAAGCATATCCGGCGCGTAACTGGAAGACCCTGGGTTCGACTCCCGGTGGCGGCCAATGAGAATTTTTCCGGGACTCACTTATAAACGTGGAAAGAGCGAGGATCTTTGTTTGATGTTCCTGGTCCACGTTAAATGTCTGTATTAATTATTCATTCGCCTTCTAATTATTTCTTCAGTTGCTGCTTACCATCTTTGGTGAATCTCCAGCATTGTGCGGGGCTCCAAGAAGCAAGCCACCTGCCAAATTGGCTTGGCAGTTAGCGTGTGTGAGTCTGGAGGAATTCGAGGTCGCTGTGGTGTAGCGGAAGCACCTCCGGCGCGTAACTGGAAGACCCTGGGTTCGACTCCCGGTGGCGGCCAATGAGAATTTTTCCGTGACTCACTTATAAACGTGGAAAGAGCGAGGATCTTTGTTTGAAGCTAAACATATTTAGTGACCGAACAGAAGAATATCATTAAGCAACTCTCATGACATAGAGGAATTAAATAAAGATTTTATTTATATGATTAGTCCCTATATATAATACAAATTCCCTATCTCTTCCCAGTGATCAACAATTCTGTAAGTTAATGAAAGGAATATAATAGTAAAAAATGACAGTAACAAACCAAATACAATTCAAATTTCTCAGTTCCCATACCAAAATTCCAATAGGTATGCTCACATAACTGGGGAGGAATGTGTCATTAGGAACTCCAATGACAGACAAAACTATATGTATCAATTACCTCTATACACAGTACAAAGTCCCTGATGCCTCCCAGTGACCACCAGCCCTATAGAATAGTCAAATGTAATAAACTAATAAAAGGAGGGAATCTGGAAATATAGAACAATAATGGCCAACCAAATACATTTCAAATTTCCAATTCCCATAATAAAATTCCAATAACTATAAAGACTTGACAAGTAGGCAAATTCCTCAGTTCCCATGACCAAATTCCACTGATTAAACAGAGCTAATGACTGTGTTGGAATCTGCCACCAATCAACTCCAATAACATGCAAATATAAGATAGTATGTAGTTAGGTTCAAGTCAATAGCCTCTATACATCCCATGATTTCTTCCTTTCTTCCAATAAAAAACAATAATTAAACATAATGTTCTAATGTAAGAAATCAAGAAATGATAAGGATATGATACTATAAACTAATAGCATACAAACAAGTATAAGTCAAATTTCTTTGTTCTCATATCAAAATTCCAGTGAATATGCACAAGTAATGGCTAAGGTAAAATACGTCATCAAACATCTCCAATGTCCTACAGAAATTACTTGAATATTATATGAGTTAATAATCTCTACACACAGTACAAAATCCATACCTCCCCCCTGTGATCAGCAATTCTGTGCAATAGTCCAATGCAGTAAATCAAGAGATGAAAGGAATAAAATAAAATAGAGTAGAATAATAATAACAAACCAAATTCAGTTTACTTTTGTCAGTTCCCATACCAAAGTCATATACCAGCAGAAACCATGGAAGTTGTTGGTAAACCAAACTCAATCAGATCATGCATAGAAATGATCTTTTTTCTTGGTGATGAGTCATTTTTCCTGACAAAGATATGTCCATTATTAATTCAAACGGATCCCACTAATCCTTGATGTAGTAATCTTCTAGCATGCCAGAATAATTCCTTTTATGGAGAAATAAGATTTTCATTTATAAGTACACGAGTTTTGGGCAAAATACTATTAAAATCACAGTTGTATATAATGGATCTCTTCCTATCAATCCAGCTATCTCTTGAAGTTCTGGACAAAAATTGAACCAGCACATTAGCATTCAGTTTTTTGAAAGAATCTGATTTTAAGGGATGCATATTGTCAATATCCTGTAAATTGAAATCGAGTACATTAAATGCTTCTGCCAATGTACTCATATAATTCCTAAGTTCCTTTTCTTCTTGTATATAAGTCAGATCAAGACCATGAAATTCCAGATTTTTTTACGTAAATCTTGCGACAATTCATTAAAGTCACATTGTAATTAATTTAATTCAAGTTGTTTGAACTCCATCTGCTGCAAGAAATTATCTTACATTCCGTCAGTTCACTCTTCAATTTTAAAATAGGTTCCGATTTTTTGTTTATATCATCCAAGGCCTGTCTTATATCAGTTCTAACTTTTAGGTTTGTGTAATCAATCTTTTCATTGATATCTTGTAGTGATTTCAAAATTAGTTCTATGTTAACTGGATCAGTAAAACGATTCAAACAAGGACTACTCCCTGACTTATTCTAAATATTTTGTTTACTTCTTATGGTCATAATGTCACATCCAAAAAAAAAAGAAAAAGAAATTATATATATCAGTCAATTATTAACTTGTGGATGTCACACCAGAGGGCGGCACACTGGCACCTTATTCAAGAATTTGGTATTCCACTATCTCTTCAGGTTCAGTCACAATAAATCAAATACATATGAACATGTAGACAAGAAATTATTTTTCGTACCACATTCCAAACCAAAAAATAATGATTTCATTAGCATAGGGTACCTGTCCTCTAGAGTCTAGATTGAATCGGCAAGAGGACTCCAAAGACTGAAGATTTCACACATATGAAGCACTTCGATACAATTGTAGCTTTGAAGTTTAATTTAGCCTTTCCAGTGATGCTATTAATTCAATTTACAAATCAATGCGCAACAAGAGATCTAACACCACATATTAGTAATAATATTTGGTAGTATATCCTTTTCGTGATATTAATATGGAGCCGGAGGAAGCTCAACCCTTACTGTACGACATACGTGACTTGACAATAGAACTTTTATTACGAAATAGACGTAGTCAGGCAACATATTTCGTAAACTGATTCTTTTAAATTAGAGAACGTGAACTATTTTATACCTGTAAATATTGGTCTTGGTTCAGTGTCGCAGCTGCCCATGCAATGGTGGAGCCAAGCCTTCCATTCACGGGAGACAAGGATGAATCGTAGGAAGAAGATGCAGATAACTGACTGTCGGAAATCAAACCGTTCTCAAGACCCATTGGATCTTTGCATTCTAAAGAAGAAAACATGTTTAGAATATATATATATATATATATATTGGAACTGCTTTTTAAAGTGTTATTCACATAATTTTCAAACTACGTTTTGAAAGATTCGATTCATGCAGATGTTTGGAATGCAAACATCTTGAGCAGTGAACGTTTGCCAAACTTTAAACGGAATTTTCGTTATTAAACAAAAATGATTAAATTTAGTGTAAGATCTTGAGTATCACATTGAAACTGATTCTGTGTTCTAACATAGGTAGCAGTTGATATTTTAATATGCTTTGCTTCAATTTTTTCTTAAGTGTACAAGTGCTATTCGATGTGTTGGTCAAAATGATGTATGTCCATTCGGCTGGCAATAGTCAATGCTTTTAAAAAAAATGATAAAAATTGATTGTTATGTTTAAACTTAACGCACAATGGATCCCGATTCACTAACGCTAACCGATTTTAAAGAGATGAACGATGAACCGATTTTAAAGAGGCAGATCGAAATAAAATTTCCTAAAATCAAAAACAAATATTGTTGGATGAAAACAATATCATGGCAAATAATGGAAGCTTTAAAAATTTGTACAAGAAGCAAAAATTCTCAAGTCCAGTAATTACATGACTTTTGGAATTTTTTTCATTTTTTGTCTTTCGATTTCAAAGGGTTTCTGCTTGTCTTCTTATTTTAACTAACTGTTTTGTTTCCTTTTGAGTCAGAGAACAACAGGAGTGTTGCAAAATTTCGTACATTCTTCCCCTTCTGCTATTTTTCTTCTACAGCGGAAGTGTTCAATCCCTTTCCTCATGCAGCTCTGTTACGAAATAAACAAAACGTTTCACTAAACATATCACATTTGAAGTGTAACCAAATTTATATCACCAAACGCAATGGACACGTGTTTTAACACAAAAGAAAGTTTGATGATGTAAAATGGCCATCAAGCTTGTGTTGCAATATGAAATCAGCAAGGTTCATTTTAGATAAAAAATGCTCTCAACAGAAAATGCCTTCCCATGAGAAAAAAAATTCAGTTGGCATTTTTGAAGCGGTGATACTATCGCAAATAAATATGCACATTTTCCTACCTAAAGGAGAGCTGAAATTAATTTAACATAATTACGAGAACATAATGCAAAAATGTTTTTGCAACCGACGTTTTGTAAACTGAGTTACGACTTCAAAAGCAAATGCACATTTCCAACCCTAGCTTTACAACCGTAGGTTATGGAAGACTAAAAAGTGTGTGTCCGTGTGCACAAAACATTTCTTTCAATAAACTCTATCTGACAAGAAAAGAATGTCTCAAATCGGAATACTGAAAGGAAGATAAATAAATAAATGCATCGCTCTTTCCACGTTCCAGAAACACATAGCAACCGAAAATTGTTTTTCAGCCGCCGCCGTGGAATTGAATCACGGAACTTTCGATAACTAGCCAAGCGCGTTAGTTCCGTGATTCAATTCCACGGCGGCGGCTGAAAAACAATTTTTCGGTTGCTATGTGTTTCTGGAACGTGGAAAGAGCGATGTATTTATTTATTTACTGACGCCACGTATTTGGAAGGTTTTCAGAAAGGAAGATAATCAGAGAAATTAAATATACAATGTACATGTACAATTTTTTGAGGGAAATGTGTGCATTATTTAAAGCATACAATATACACAAAAAGTTCTACACAGTGAAGGGCATTCCCAGCGAAAATAATTTTTTCAGTCTGGATTTTTGGTTGCAAAAAGCAAAAATACGGGTGCAAATGGAATTACATATTCTTACACCCCTAGGACTTGAACTTGCTTTGTTAAAAAGTAGAAAGCACATGCATGCTATTCATCATAATCAAAGATCTTTTCAAGTGCCATGCTCAGACAAGAACGTTTAGCGATCCATCACCGTAAGCAGTGCGCAGTCATGGTGACGTGCATCCTGGAAATATGAAAAACCAGATGAAGTGTATTCCCAGTGACTTCAAGAATCCTCCCTTCTTTTTCTTCTGCTGCCATGTCCAGTTAAGAACATTTAGTGATATATCACCATGATCTACTGAACTGCGCACAGTCATGGTATCGAGAATCCTGGGTAAGGGAGGATTACAATGTGTTTTCCAATACCATCCTCATAAACCTTCTTCTTCAGCTGCTATGTTCAGTTAGAAACATTTAGCGATACATTAAGGCAAGCTGCGCGCTGCCATGCTGATGAACATCTTGGGGAATGGGGATTACGATGAGGTGGTTTCACAAACCCTTTCTAACCAAATGTAATTTCTTTTTCTTCTTCAGTTGCCATGTCCAGTTAAGGACATGTCGCTACATGTCCTTCATCACCATGAGCTGTTTACAGCAATGCTCAGGTACATTCTGGGGAAAGGAGATTACGATGAGGAGTTATATCAATACCTTCTTCATTAAGCGTCATCCTTACTTCTTCTTCAGCTGTTATATACAATTAGGGTTGTTTAGCCATTCATAACAATGAGTTGCGCGCACTCATAGGGAAGAGCATCTCGTGGAATGGAATTAACGATGAGGTGGTTTCTAATGTCTTCCTCATCAAGTGTTCCTTCTTCTTGAGATACCATGCCCAGACAGGGACGTTCAGCGATTCATCAGCATGAGTTGCGTGCATCATGGTGACGATCATCCTAGGAAATGGGAATTGCGTTGAGGTCGTTGCGCGGCATGAAATGACTCAATATGCCCAAAGCTGCTTTTAGGGATTGGTCCACTTATTCACGTCACATTTGAGGAAATCCTGGAAAATCACGAACTGGATGGTCAGTAGCACAAGATCAGCAACGTCGAATCAATAATTCGCCACGCCACTGCGATGGTATTATAAGAGATATGGTATCAGAAAAAATTTTCAGATCAAACATTTAGAAATACGATATCATCATCATCATCATTGTCAACCATTATCAATCCACTGCTGGACGAAGGTCTCCCCAAGTTTCCTCCACAACGGTCTGTCTTGTGCCAGTCTCCTCCATGTCACTCCCGCATATTTACGAATTTCATCCACCCATCTCCCATGTGGTCTTTTTCTGGGTCTTTTCCTGTCCCTTGGAATCCAATCTAAAATTTCGGCTGTCCATCTATGGTCTGTCCTTCTGGCAGTATGTCCAGCCCATTGCCATTTCAGGGATTTAACTCTGATCATGATGTCTTCCACTCTCGTCATTTTCGGATCCACGAGTTCCTCTTCTTATCTCTCCTGGTTATACCAAGCATGCACCTCTCCATGCTTCTTTGAGTTGTCTGCAGTCTTTGTATGTCTCTTTTAGTTAAGGTCCACGTCTCTGCACCATACGTAAGCACTGGAAGGATGCATTGATCAAACACTTTTCTTTTAAGACATAACGGCATATTGCTCTTGAAAATTATGCTGTTTCTTCCAAAAGCTCTCCAGGCAAGTTTTGTACGCCGATTAATTTCTTCATCAATGTGACCCTCACTTGATATCTGCTGTCCAAGATAAACATACGTATCTGTTATCTCCAGTTTTTCTCCATCAATCGATAAATCTTCATTTCTTGTAAAAGCATTGAACATCACTTTTGTCTTCTGAAAGTTCATTTTTAATCCCACTTCTTTACTCTTGTCAGCAAGTTCCTGGATCATACTCTGCAGCTCTGATGGGGTAGTTGCAAAAATGACTACGTCATCAGCAAAACGAAGGTGGGTTAGATAATCTCCATTAATCTTTATCCCTTTGTTTTCCCAGTTCAGTGATTGAAAGACATTTTCCAATGTGGCATTAAAAGAGCTTCGGAGATATGGTGTCACCTTGTCTCACTCCCTTTCCAATTTTTATGTGTGTTGTATTTTCAAACAGCCGAATCTTTGCACTTGCATTTTCATAGATGTTATTAATAATATTAATGTATGCATCTTCAATACCGCAGGATTTCAGAGCCGTGGTAACTGCTGATGGTTTCACCGAATCAAAGGCTTTTTCATAATCGATAAAAGCCATGCACAATGGAAGTTCATATTCCCTCGCTCTTTCAATTAGTTCTCTCAGTACGTGGATATGATCTATTGTGCTGTAGCCACTCCTGAATCCAGCTTGTTCTCTCGGTTGAGCCATGTCCAGTGTTACCTTCAAGCGGTGTGAAAGAACTTTAGTGAAGATTTTATAAACCACTGATAGGAGGCTGATAGGTCTGTAGTTCCTGAGATCCTCAATGTCACCTTTTTTATGTAGCAGGATCATTGTAGCATTGTTCCAATCCTCAGGAATCTTCCCTTCATTAAGGCATCGAGTGAAAATTTGGGCGAGTACTGTTTCAATTTCTCCACTTGCTTCTTGTATGATGTCTATAGTAATTCCATCTTCTCCTGGAGCTTTCCCCCGCTTCATGTTCTTGATTGCATGAGCAACTTCTGCTGGAAGGACTGGAAGAACTCCGGTACCTTTCATGATGTCTGGAGTACATGTATCATCCCTTTCATATAGTTTGGAGTAGAAATCTTTCACTTTTGTCAAAATTTCGCCTCTATTTCTTGTTATAGAACCATCTTCTTTTCTCAGAGCCATAATCTGTTTTCTTCCCTTACTGAGATGTCCCTTTGCTATCTTTAGGCTTTGGTTGTTTTCAATTGCTTTCCTTACTAGTTCACAGTTGAATTTTCTTACGTCTTCAGTGATACTTTTTCTTACTGTCTTGCATAGCTCTATATATTCCACTTTGGAAGTCACATCTTCTTTAGTTGTCCTCATCTCTCTTCTTTTTTGCATCAACATTTTGGTTTTTCCTGATAATTTGTTTACATGCAACTTGTTCTTAGACCCAGCTAATTTTGTTGCTGTTTCCATAGAGCTTTGGTTACTTTTCTGTTAACTTCAGAAATATCCACTTCTTCCGATGTTAGGACTTCTAAAGCAGAGAATCTGTTCTTCAGTTCCAACTTGAAAGTATTATGGTGTTTTTTAAGGTTGGTTATGTCAATACATTTTGTTTGTCTTATGAGCTTGCCACGTTCCAGTTTAGTGTTGAGGTGCATATTTCGAGGAAAATATGATATCCTTTTACACTTCGTTATGGGAAAACTGCCATTAATTAAAGGTGCACATACGAAGTGTCCTTCATACGGGAATGTTATATAGTATAAATTGAATATTTTCTATCGTATTTTTGGAAGTGGAAAAAATCGAAAATAGAGATACACCCTTGCTCTAGCAAGTGATTGGACTGTGCATCATGTAAATTAGAAAACACTCGCAAAATGTTCCCAAATTGGAAGATATCTGTCGAATTAAAAATCTTTTTGATCAGGCTTTTAAAATAAAAGATATCTAGAGAAATGTAAGGTACCTTTTAGTACCTAACGGTAGAATCGCGAATTATTTGAAGTAGACAATGGGCACAAATCAGTCTTCATAATTAAAGGTATCCAATAGAAAATAGAAAATTTTCACATGGATTTTTAGAAGAGGGGATACCGTCGCAAAATGTATTATTATGAACACTTATCCTCTTCATGACAGAACTGTGTATTGTAAAAAAGTCAAAGAGAGAAAAGAGGAAGCAAAATGTTCTTCATACAGGATGCTATGCAACGCTAAACGAATTTTCGAACCAGTCTTAGGAAACAAATACAGCCGAGAAAACTATAAACAAAATCATTTTTTTAAACAGCGTGTTACTTTAAGTGCCCAATACGCTCAGTTCTTCATAGGAAATGTTGATATTCACTTCAAAAACATTTTCAGTTGGAGTCTTTTGAGTCGGAAATGCATTTAAAACAAAGAAGTATGCAGGTCAACGTCTCGTAAGGCTGGAAGTGTTTTTTGAAAAATTATTTTTGTTTGGGGGCTTAACGACGACCAAACAGCAAATCGATGGAGTCGCCGATCCCATTTTAGGGGGCTACTTGTTCCAGGGAAGGCAGATATACAGTGGCATAAGACAAATGCTATAGGACCCGGGTTCGAATCCTTTTTAGGATTCGCAATAGGGCCTAGGTTCGAATCCTTACTAGGATGCAAAGATTTAGAAAAACACATTTTTTTTTCATAACAGAAGATGCGTAGTACAAAAAATTGGATGTGCAGCTAAGTGCAAAACTACTACTTAGTCAAGCCCCAAATCTTTCAAAAATTATTTCCAGGTACACTCGGCAGGCTGTTTCTGCTATAAATCTTACATTAGATCTCTTTCTTGACCTTATTTGAAAGGGACGACAGCCCTGGTAAACAACTCCTAAGTAATAACACATTTGACAAATTTTAGCTAACAAATAGCCAATCATGAAAAGACTTTAGTACCCCATCTGTTATGTTCTACTCCAGGAGGAATCTTGTTTTGGAGAACCTTTATGGCTTTATAAATCTCTTCACCTGAGTCCCGTTCAGTGTTTATTTATTTCTCCTTGACATCATCTGCATCTGTATATTCAAAAATCATCTTTGCCTTCGTGTTTTAATAACTGAGAGAAATATTTGCCTTGTCTTTCACTTCTGTCATTAAGATTCCAGATCATCTCTCCGGTCCTGTTCCTCAAGCAGTTTAAAACTTTCTTACCTTTTTGTTATACTTCCAAAGCTTCCAAACCGATTTCATGTCTTTCCAAAAAGCCAGTTGCATCGTATCCATCACATCATTCCTACACTCTGGTGAACCAGTTTTGCTGCTTCAGTCTCTTTAAAGCGCTATTCAACCTGAGGGACTTTACGTTGCGTCATACCCAGATACGATTTCTTTTGCCCCAGATCTTTTTAATTTCGCTGTTTCAAGAAGCAAAAACTTTAATGCTACCCACCTCAGCTGTACCGTATACTCTATATCTTTAGCGACAGTGAAAAGAGCGCTGGTACAACTCATTAGTCTTTCACTGAGCAGGTGAGAGTTAATGATCACGTTTAGCAGAAAATATTCCAGTTTTTTGGCGTTTTCATTACAGGTGCATATTCGTATTCTTCTTTCTGCTTCCTACATGTAGCATTACTGTTAATACTAAAGGGGAATGACTGAATCAAGTATCAACACCTCTTGGCAAACCAGTGCCGCTAATGAAGTGTTTCAGGCTCGGATCATAAATAATAAAATCTCTTACATTCTGCTGTTCCAGTCCACATTGTTTTCATGTACAAATATGGATGCAATTGTATTTGAAAAAGGTATTAGAAGCACACTATTTATTCTTAACACTAAAAAAACAATAAATGTGTTTTGAGTGTCATTCACTCTAAGATTATTAAACTTATCAGAAGCATTCTGAGATGTTTCAATGTAAACACATATTTTAGCACTGAGATCTCCTGCTAGGATAACACCCTATCTAGCACCAACCTTGGTCAAAAGAACTCTTAGTTCGTCTTATCGTTCATAATTATACAGTGCTACGACAATTGCTACCCTCTGAAGCTTCGATCTCTCTCTTTCGGACACGGACACAATATTTCCTCATTTACACAACTATAATCAGTTACGTTGCTCTTTATCGTTTCAGTTCAAATGACGCTTATATCAGGTTAAGCTGTCTCTCTGTCCAACACTCTAAAACACAAACTCAACAGTCCATTCCTCTCTTCTAATACAAGTACTTTCTTTGTAGTTTTTTCGCACACAAGATATTTAATTCATTATTAATACCCTTCGACCAGCTAATTCATCTTCCCATTTATTCCTGTAACATTCCGGTAGCAATATTACATTCACGCAAATGTAATCTCTTTCTCCTTTGCTATTTATCACAGCCAATTATTTTTGCGAGGGACATCAGATTTCTCATGGATAACAGTCCCTCTATATCTCATATGTTGTTTCACACATATCTTTCTTTTAGTCATATTTCATATTTTTATCAGTGTAGGAAGATTAACCGACTGCTGACTATGAAATTTGGTGATTTCACCTATAGATTGCGGAGCGAAACCCACTGAATTCTTTCAGCATCGTCACACATGACTAGCTTGAGCTTCTTCAGTACACCTAGTGATGATATTTCGTCCAAGCTTGAAAGTTCATTGAGGCCTATGAAGGCTTACATCTTCTAATATTACCGTCTTGGAAAAGAAATTCGTAACTTTATGAAAAACCACACTTAGAAATATTAATAAGCCGCAAGTCATCTCACACACGAGCTATGTTAGTATATTTTTGAACATACTAACAAAGCTGTGAGTTTATTCCTTTAGATTTATCTTTTCAGGCATAAAAAAACTAAGGTTAAATATTTCCTGTGATACCAAGGAATCAAGAAGAAATGTTTACATGCCAATTTTTCTCCAAAGTTCCTGACGGTAAAATGACGGCTAAGGCGTAAAATGTTTCAAATAATCACCCACAATACGTATTTATTTATTCTAACTCCAACCTCAGAAATCGGAAGTTATTTCACTGTTGTTCGTTTTTATCCAATTTATGAAATATCATTTATCTTTGCGATACCAAGGAGTTTTGCTGACTTAATTTAAAGTGAACATATGTTTCGATGTCTTGAAAAATAAAAAACATTTTTCTTCAAGTTTTTTTTAGTTTAGTTTATTACATGCTACTAGCTCACGTACATTATGGAAGAAAATACGAAATCTTTCTAAAGAAGTAAATGAATAAGTTATGAAATTACCAAGGGCAAACATAAATTAAGTTTGTTGACTTACTGGCTGCATTTATATTCGCCCTACTATATTTAATGAATTTATATTTTTTAATTTGTAGATAATCAATCTGTGATTCTGCATACATTTACGAATATGATGATGTCAGTATCAGTATTAAAAAAACTGCTTACGCTATGTGATGCTTTAGGAAATACGTACCCTCAAAGGTAGGAGTCGGAAACGTCGTCGTTGTGATTCTCTTTACAGGAAAGAGCATCCTTGCTTGAGCTAAGAAAAGGGAAATTTCAGAAAAAAGAGCGTCATAAAAAATCAAATAAATTTCTATCACCAATAAAAATTATTGAGGCCAAAAAAATTTAATGGTCGTTTTTTTTGTCATGAAAAGCTTACTTACAAATGATATACACTCCGTAGACAAAACTTTAGGGATATGGGTATGGGCAGTTGACATGGGCATCTTCCTTTCAGAGTGAAACAGAACCAAACTGAACGCAGGCGATAAATTGACAGACAGCAGGCTTCTCAACAGTATGTCGCAATCGACGAATATGGGTAAACGTGGTGATCTGAGCTACTTCGATTGTGGACGCATTGTCGGCGCAGGGAAGATATCGTACTGTCGCTAAAGTGCTAAGAACCCAAGTGCTTCGAGAGCAACCCTGTCAAGGGTTTACCGCGAGTGTAACATGGACGGACGTACCAGCGCCCAGAGAACAAGCTGTGGCCGACCACACGGGTCAAAATAGACTATTCAGGCTCGTACAGACCTTCCACTCGGCAAAGGCAAACCACATCCAGGTTTAAATCGGAAACCCAAATGCCGTCAACGAGTAAACGGTAAAGCGCATGCTGCATATTCCGGGTATCGGGAGCCGACGCCTATTTGTGTCCTTCTCTTGACTGCTGATCTTCGGGAATTACACTTAGTTTGGTGCCGAGAACATCAAAACTAGACCTCTGCAGAGTGATGCCGCGTCTCGTGGTCAGATGAATTCCGTTTTCAGCTATACCGAACTGACGGGAGGGTGTGGCGTCAACAACATGAGGCTATGACCCCGTCTTGCCAATTCGACTCTTTTTAATGCAGTAGTGGCTCTACGATTGTTTGGAGAGCCTTCTCATGGGACACATTAGGTTTCTTAGTGTGTCTGGAGGGGTCTTTAACCGCTGTAAGCTACCAGCATGTGCTGGCTGATGACCTGCACGCTTTCGTGGCCTTCGTGCATCCTGAGTCCTATAGTGTTTTTCATCAGGACAATACACCGCCCCACGAGGACGGAAACACGTAAGCAGGGCTCGAGAAACACTCATCTGAGTTTGAAACCATCCAGTGTCCCCCAAGGTCCCCGTACTCAAAAACCCTGTGGAATCTCTTGGTGATGCCGTGGAGCAGAACATCAGATCCATGGATTCTGGACCAACGTCTCAGGTCGAGTTGTGGGCAATGGTGCAACAAGCATGGCTGGCATTATTTCCGGAAACACTTCTGAATCTGGGCAGTGGATGCCTCGTCGTGTACGGGCTGTTATTCGCGCTAGAAGAGGACCAACACGCTATTAGGTAGGTATTTCCAATGTTATGCCCATTGAGTGTATATTACCCGGAAGACTTGTTTTGTTATAATTTTAGGTAAAATAAATTCAGTGTACTTTCTTGACCTTCAGTTAAAGCGTGAAGCATCATATTATTGAGAACATTAAACGAAAGGGTGTCCTACAAACACAGGAGGAATATCATTTTTTAGCAATTGAATATTTGCCGGAAACAACTGTCAAATAGTCTTAAAACAGAAGGAAATTGTAGGGAACGCCCCAGGCTAATACCCTACTTTTAAAATAGCAATTAAATCCTCCCCTACATTCGAAGAAGCTGTAAATCCAAAATTAATTTTATTGAGATTTTGTCAAATGCAGAATATTTCGATTTTAAATAATGTTGGAAGTGTAATGGTTTCCATTAGAATATGTATGTTCCATCTTTCGTGGTGTTAATGTTACTTTTCGGTTGGTTTCTCTAAAAATTCTGCAATTGCCGTAAATTACCGTATTGGGATTTACGATTCCTGAGTAAGATCCTATGCCAGTGCAGTTGATCGTACATTTGATTCTAATGGATTATAACGCACGTTCCCACAGAGCTAATAACATCGATACGAATTTTTAAAAATAAGAAGGTATTCAACAAATGGAGTGTCTCTAGACCTCAATCCCACTGAGCACCTGTGAGGACCCCTAATCCACACTATCCCTAAATACTCGGAGAACCCAAAACCACTGCAGCTGTCAAGCTGAAATTACTGTCTTCCCACACATCTGCATCACCTTACTGAGGGGATGTATTGCTTCCAGAAGGGGTCACATTCCTTATCTTCTACACGTTTCTTGTAGCACACGTCAGCAATAATTTTAAGCTATTCCTTTTTGGCATGTGCTTGTATGTTCATACGTGTCTGTATTGCTTTCTACTTATAAGGTGTGAGCCCTTCTCACCATTGTACCATAATGTAAAGTTTAATATAAATGCGTTAATTACTTTTTTAACTATGCCCGTCATCTTGCTTTGTGTTTAACTTTCCCTGAGCTATGTGTGTTCGTTGTATTATTACGAGAAGAAGCATCAAAGCAGGGCAAATGTGTTTCCACGTAACGTATGCAGAAAGATGGAGATTGGCCCGCTACGCTTTCGAGGAAGTAGGCATGAAAATTTAGGGGTTGCTTTCAACTTTCTCGTAGTTATTCTGCAACACGATATTGCAGAATAAGCAAAACAAAACACTGCGCGAGTGTGCTATTTTACGTGCCGTTTAACCTTTTACTTTGAATCCGTTACCGCCGCCCCGGTGGCGCAGTGGTCTAAGGCGTTGGCCTCTGATCATTCCTCCGTAAGGGGTCCGGGTTCGAATCCCGGTCAGGCATGGATGTTGTGTTTGTCTTACGGCACTGGCTCTCTCCCTTCCCTGGAACCAGTGACCCTAAATCAGGGACGGGCGACTGCTTATAGCCCATTGAGTTGCTCACGGTGGTCGTTAAACCTCCAATCAAAAAAAAAAAAAAAAAAAAAAAAAAAAAAAAAAAAAGAATCCGTTACCTACTAGTGTGGTTCAATGCAAATGGGATGAAAAGTAATATTTTATTTTCTCAGGAAATTATGCCTGCCGGTGAATTTCATGTTTTACAGTCGACCACTTTGAGAACTCTAAGCCCTTCCCTGGAAGCAATGGCCCTTAATCAGGGAATGGCTTAGAGCGCATCCTGCTGCTCAGGGTTGTCGTTAAACCCTTAAATATATCAAGCACAACATTCATGTCTCACCGGGATTTAACCAGCACCCCATGTCGAACGAAAGGCCAGGGAACCAGCGCTCAGACCACTGTGTCACGGGGAAGTCGCGATTTTCTTTTACCCACGGCAACTGAAAGGTACTTCAAAAAGCCAGGTCTGGAAAATAATTTAGAGTACTTATAACGAAGTAAATTTCTCCGTCATTTTTTATTTTTGTCCACGCCGGGGCTCGAACCCGGGTCCCCTTATTCCGGAATAAGTCACTCTACCAATTGAGCTACGCGGACGTTCGTTCTGACTGCTATCTGCCTTTATGTCGTGTGCGTCCTGCTGGCAGGTACGTCCCATCTCCCCCTCCCCCCCGAAAGAGGGCCGGGGGCATGGCCCACGGTTCAGCCAGGACCATGAATCGTTGCAGGCAGCCATCCGCTGTAGAACGTGCACTTGAGAACTCCCAGTCAATATTTTGTGTGGAATGCAACGTCACACATATTTATTTTTCGAAGCGCTGAAGAAAGGATTTTCTTATTTTTCCTATCTCGCGGTGTGGAAAGAACGTCACACTATTGCGAGATCTTGAACAGCCAGGTCATCCGGGAAGTTCGGGCGCCATTATAACGAAGTAAATTTCTCCGTCATTTTTGTCCACGCCGGGGCTCGAACCCGGGTCCCCTTATTCCGGAATAAGTCACTCTACCTATTGAGCTACGCGGACGTTCGTTCTGACTGCTGTCTGCCTTTAAGTCGTGTGCGTCCTGCTGGCAGGTACGTCACATACTTCAAAAGGTTTTTGCCCTGCATAGACGCTTGCATTTATTGTTAGATAACGCATGAAAATACTGAACCAGTATATGTATCTCCCTAACAATTTTTTTCCGTTTCTGAAAACTCTTACCTAATTTTCATTTGTTTCCTGGAAAAATTTTAAGTTCTTGCGCTTCGATGATTATACTTCTTATGTTCTTTTGATATTGAGTCGGTTAGCCTTAATTTCAAGCGACTGGCTTCAAGGAATGGAACAACGAAGTACTGTAAAATGAATCTAATATTAATACATCTATTCCCTAATTTACATTATCATCAGACAAGCCTTGGGTCATTCCGATATAAAGGCTTTCCACAGAGACTCCGTTTGGTCATGTATGACGCTGCTCGAACCCCGTAAAAATCAGATACGGTATATGAAACAGGTTCTTGCCTAAGCTCTTTACTTTGATAGTGTTCTACTCGTGTCTTAGATGGCATACTAATTTTTTGGAGCAATTTTTAATCAGTTTCAAGTAAAATATTTCAGACGAAACAAGTGCGCTATTTCTGAGTCTTGCAGCACATGCTACTGGCATTTACACGACTGATTTTGAAAATTACAACACCATGAAGGACTGCTGGTATTAGCTTGAAATTTACAGGATATGTACAATAGATTGGAACATACAAATCAATGGTGGTAAGTTCAAACTCTGGGGATGCCAGAACGATAATTTGTCGGTAGCCGCAGAAAAAGGGAGTGTCCTTCACATATCTTTTTCATACATACGCACGATCATATACGTTCGAATATATCCTGTTCATTGTTTCACTCAAGGTTTGTTCGACGCATTTCTGTTTCGTAAAGCCCTAAAGTATTGAATTTTATGCAGATCGACAGAATGCCTTTTAAATATTGTTTTAAAAAACAAAGTTTTTGTTCGTTGCAACCAAAATCCGTGCAACATATTGTTTCGATTCTAATGGATATTACTTATACAGTACATTAACTCGACGATCTTTCTTCCTCGCAAATCGTTCTGTAACTTCATTATGCCACATACATCGTTTCTGAAGTTTGCCGAATATTCCCTTTTCAATTGACGCTCAAGCTAATGCTGAGAGACGATCTTGAGTCGTAGAATTTCTTTAAAAAGTTTTGATGCGCTTAAGGCATGAAGATCTTCTTTCTGCGGAAGCACTTGTAGCAGGGATGGTTGCTATTAAACAGAATAACTTAAAAGTATCTGTAAGAATTTTATTAATCTCGTTTTCAATAATTTTTTTATTAATTTGTCCAAACACAAATCATGAAATGTTTCTTTGTGCAGTGAGAAGAAACCCGTTTCAAGTTCAGTGCGTAATGTTTCTTTGTTGAACAATGCCCTATAATTTTCCATTAATGAAGCCAAAGCATCCACAGGAAAATGTTCATTATAGGTTGAGAACTGTGTCGTGTAGCCTAATGAAAGAAGTTTTAATTTCTCACAGTGTAAAAACCTTACTTCCAGTTGCGTTAAAATGTTGTCCAAAATTTCGTAATACACCTGTTTGTACTTGGAAGCGGCAACATATTCGCCTCTTCGTTCATGGCGTTTCAGAGAAGTTAACGACGTTGACCCAGTAGCACTTTCGGGAAAAACCATAAATTTGTCCTACTGTGCTTCACTCCCCAGGTTTCTCATGTATGAAATACATTCTGAAACTGCAGTGAACCAGAACCGAACATCATCAGTTGTTTGAAATATTTTTTGAAAAACTGCGAGTAGAAATGTAAAATTAAAGTCCATAAGGCTGTTTTTATTACCTTGTGCCTTTCTGACTGTCGCAGCATTTGAATCTGGAGAATTCACAATTTCATTGAACACCTGGATTCATTTCAGCCTGTTTGTATGTACTGCAGTGATGATCTCGGCGTTAGAATTCCATCTTACCTCATTGTTTGTAGGCATACGTTGCTCCACAATTCTGTCAAGAACAGAAGTACGTTTTGAAGAGCGATGAAAAAAATTTTCATGCCCTGAAGTGTGGAATTTGTTTTTCACGGACTTTATTCTAGAACAACTCCGTTGCAAAACTAAACTCAAACGGTGTACAAAACAATGAATACAAAGAGCTTGAGGGGCAAATTCATGAACTTTCGTTTTTGAGCCATTCAGTTCTGCCATAACACTAGCGCCATCATATGTTTGAGCAACCAGTTTTTGTTCTCTACACTGTATGTTTCAAATACCCTGCGCAAAATACTGCAAAGAATTTCGGCACTTATGTTTTCACTAAGATCATAAAATCCCAGGAAGTATTCTTGTACTTCACCAGAAGAGTCCACCAGGATCACAATTATCGAACACTGAGATTTTTCAGTCACATTGGTGGTTTCATCAACAATGCAAGCATAAAAAGGGGCTTCATTTATGCTATTTGCAATGATTTTCTGAATATCTTCTTAAATGATTTCCAAGAGTTCATTTTGAATAGTTTTGGGTAAGCCTCTAAAGTATCCCATTTTTCCCCAATGTTTTAATATAAGCTGGAATAAAGCTTTGAAATTCCCAGGATTTAGTGGCTCCTCTGATTCGTTGTGGCCTCAGAATGCAAGCTCCTGCTTGCATAAGACATCAATTAAAATTTTCAATATCTCTCAATTCTTTTTCACCTCTTCATTGTATTTAACTTTTAACAATTTATTTTGCTCGTCTAATAAATTTGAGATATTATATACTTGCTTAGATAGGTCCTCAAGGTGGACGTCTAGTGATTTTGCTTCCCATGCTTCCAAATGACAAATTTCTGTTCACTTTTTCTTCACAATTAATGCGTTCCCAAAGGTGAAAATTTGAACATCGATTTTAATATTTTCTAAAACATAACCACAATTTAGCAATCCGACATTTGTTTGTCTACTGACGTCATCAATAAACAGGTGGTGCCATCTTTTTTCTGGTCTCACCCCCACCAAAGGAAAAGTTTTTGATTTTTAATATAATAATGGTTATGTTTTAGAAAATATAAAGTATTACAAGTTATAATATGAAGTTATTTTAATCGATGTTCAAATTTTCATCCTTGGGAACGCATTAATTGTGAAGAAAATGTGTACAGAAGTTTGCCCATTGGAGGTATAGGAAGCAAAATCACTCGACGTCCACACTAAATGACACATGCGAATTCAAATGATCTTTACTAGATGCGTTTCTAACCACTGTCGTAGATAAAAATTTTAAGTCGTCGTATCCTTCAGAAGACCACACACTTTTATTCGAGATTAATAGAAAACAAGGCCAGCAGAATAACATCGACGTCATTATGCTACCGCATAACCATTATGTTGTACCATGAAGATTGGAATGTTCTGTTTTTGCCTTCGTCTTTTGCATAAGAGAAAACTTAGGAAGAGGTTTTCCTTGTGTTATAATCGCGTGTCTTTCAATATCATTTCTTCTTGAGAAAGGAACTTCCAATAAATAAGTAATAATGTCAGTATTACACGTTGATACACTGCAACTACTACCTTCTTCATCCATTATATTGATTTTGTACAGCTAAATCCAAAAGTTTACTTGCAATATATGATAGTCCAAGAAAGTGCGTGAACGGGCGCTTTGCGTAAAAGAATAATGCTGCATTTTACAGCATTGCATTTTTTGTTTTTCGGCTTAAATGTAATTTATTCTTCTGCTTTATACAAATACTTTACTGAGAGAATCATTGGAGAGGCCTGGCCTCCCTTGTCTCCTCTGACCGGCCGCGCCTGATACAAATATTTAACATGTCAGTGGAAATGCCCATGCGGTATCGGAGCATGGCCCTCTGAACTGTCTGGTCTTGGGATATTGCAATCAGTGAAGAGCCGACATTGATTCGAAAGGGTGTTTCTGTTGTCTCACTTTGCCCCGTCGCCGAGGAAGGTCACATAAAGGACAACTGACGGACTTTGAGCTTGGAACCTTTGCTGGCATGAGAGAAGCTGGATTTTCCAATAACGGAATTGCCACTTGTACGGGACGAAACACCAGTACAGCGATGCGAACGTGGCATCAGTTTACAGGTAAGGCTCGGACGCACACAAATCCGAGAAATATGTATCAAAATCACTCTACTGCACGGGATGGCAGACACCTCTGCCACATGACAGTAACCGTTCGCACAGCCGCATCCACGGTGTCAGCGCTGCAGTGGAATATTGTCACGCGCCACGCTTTGTTCTCCAGCGCAGTTCGATGTCGTCTGCTTATCAGGGGACCGGGCGCTAGCAGACCATTGCGATGCATTCCATTGACCCTCAACCACAGACGCCTCAGGCTGCACCGGGGTATCAAACACAGACAGTGGCGCGCTGATTGGTAACAGGTCCTACTTTCTGTTGAATCACGATTCAATTTGATGAACCATGATGGTCGATTACGTGTTCGAATATATCGTGATGAACAGTACCTTGCAGCGTGCATTTTCGAGGGTCATACGTCCCAACCCCAAGCGCCATGGGGTTCAATTTGCGGTCTCGCCTGATACGAATTGTGGAAATCCTCAACATCCAGGGATGCATCAGTCATGTTTTAGAGGCAGAGATGATACCCTTACTTCAGAGCTGTCCTGGCGCTAAATTCCAGCAAGACAATGTTCGACCTCGTGTGGCTCGGAATGTTAAAAACTCTTCCACGCACGGCAGATACCTCTTTTTCCCTGGCCTGCATGTTCGCCGGATATGTCTCCGATAAAACGTGTCCGGAACCTGGTAGCTAATGTCAATCGCCTCCGCCAGTCACCATAAATGAACTCTGGTTTTGCATAGGAGCAACCTGGAAGGCTATTATTCCCCAGGAGGATATGAAAAACTTCTTCTATTCAATACTACGCATTGTAGAGGCTGTTATTTTTTTCTAGAGGTAGTTTCACACGATACTGAGTTTCGAAGTGAAAAAAATCTTGTATTCTACAAATGTAATCAGTTTTGTCCTGTAACATGTCATATAAATTTCATTGGAACAGCGCGATTTTTTCTTGCTGTTGCAATTTTCACTAACAGCAGTGTATATTATTCTTGACTCAGTATGAAATGAGGAAAATCTATGTACTTTTCTTGGCGTGATACTGTAATTTCGCATTCACAGTTCAGGAAGCACACTCTCGTCCTGCGGTGTTTTAAGTAGACAGAAAGCGGACCACTTGCATCTCCAGTGAATTTTCAACACGGAATGGTGCTTCTTGACAAGGAGATTAAACGGAACCCTACTTATGAGCACGCGGCATGTCACTGCTGAGGTGACAAGTAGGTCAGCCACTCCTAGCCGCCTGCCGTACTCCAAAAAAAAAACAAAAAAAAAACAATTTCACAATACTAAGAAAAAGGGGACGGAAAGAATGGCATTTCGGAAAATACATCTATATCTTTGTGGTTAATAGTTTTAAATTCACCTACCGTGTTTTCTATGACATTTCAATAAATACAGGACATTTTCTAACAGTAATTTGGTTCATTAGATTTATTGGTACTCATCAGAAAAGCAGCACAATAATGAAGATAGTAAACGTTTCCGTCGAACAGTACATCAATTGTTTGAAGTTTCAAAGAGATTATGTATTTTGCCAGAAGTACGGAATTTATTATACTGGAATTTGTACGGTGGCATCCAAATGATATAGTAATTGTGCTTTACTTTCCCCTTTTTGAAATTGTTTTTATGAACTAGTAGGTTTTGTTCAGATTTTAGTTTTGACATAACAATGAATTCCAAAATTACTTGCCCTGAATTCATTGACGTTATAATTTGATCAGTATAAAATACCTATGTGCAGCGTGATTCTAGCTTTAACTCGTGTAAGTATGCAACTGCCATTCGGTTGGAGGTTAAAGGTACGGATAAAACTTTGTTTTGTTTGTAGAACTAGTCTTCAAACTCGCGTATTTACAATTCACTCACTAGTACAATTTCTGAAAATGAAATTAATGAATTTACAGGCCTACTTCGTAGCATTTATGTTACAACCAACCAAAATGGTACGCGAAATTTTTCTTTTACCTTTTTGTTCGCAGCGCAACAATTCCAACCTCAGAGAAATGGCACCTTCCCATGTAACAGGTTGAATTCGAACGAATCTTGCTTCAAAGGGGTTTTCAAATATGTGTTTCACTTCACTTGAACTATCATAGTTTGCAGAAAAGACCTGTAAATACCAAGAATATCAGCCCTGTTTTAGGATTACCACATATAGATACTTCTAAAGAAATGCTAAATTATGGAATCAAATTTACATGATGTAAGTAAAAAAATTGAAATAACTGACACATGGTATGCGCCAAATGTTTGAAATGAAACTGAAATTCCATTTTATTTACTAAATACAAGTGTAATAAGTGAGTTTTCTAAATTAATAGAAACTACGCATACCGGCCATTGAATTAGAAACTTTTATTCAATACCAGACTGGACCTCTTTTAACTCGAATTACAGCACGTATCCAGGTTGGCATACTTGATTTTCTTTGGAGCTTTAACGAACACCGTGAGCCACGCATTAGGCTCTAAGCAGTTGCCCGTTCCTAATTTAGGGCCACTGATTCCAGGGAAGGGAGATAGCCAGTGTCGTAAGACAAACACAGCATCCATGCCCCATTAGGATTCGAACCAGGGCCCATCTCGGACGAGTGGTCAGAAGCCAGTGCTTAGACCACCATGCAACCTGGACAACAGTTTTTACTTCAGTGTCCTGTGAGTGTAGCTGAACATTTGCGAACCCTGTGTAAATTTCTATGTCAAGAAAGACTCATTACTCATGACGACGACAAAATCTACAATATAACTTCTCAGTTGCTCTTTCCAGTCACCAACTAGGGAATATAAATTACCCAGTTTTAACACGAAAGGTAACAAAAAATGAAATATTTTCACAAAATCACAGTAACGGATGCCCCTGTTCGTCTGAAAAAATGTTGAAGTATGTCTTTAATATTGGAACACAGAATGCCGTAGATAGTCGCCCTGGTGGCGCAGTGGTCTAAGTGATGGCCTCTGATCATTCGTCCGAACGGGGTCCCAGTTTGAATCCCGTGAGGCATGGATGTTGTGTTTGTCTTACGGCACTGGCTCTCTCCCTTCCCTGGAACCAGTGACCCTAAATTAGGGACGGGCGACAGCTTATAGCCCATTGAGTTGCTCACGGTGGTCGTTAAACCACCAATCAAATCGAATCAAAAATGCCATAGATAAATAAAATGTGTGAGTGAAATGATTGATTACAAACAAGCTGCCTGTCTTCGCTTCGAGATGCGATTTTGAAACCTTTGTTTCGAGATTACGAAGTACGATTTTTCAATATATTTCTAACAACTGCATTTTCCTTCAAAACTGTGACATTTACCCATTTTTTCAGATGTGTGACCATTACAAGCATCTGAATAATAACCCATTATTGTTGTTTAAGAAATAATTTCCTGTTTATAAATTACTTGAAGTACATCTATATATCATTGGTAATAATTGATTGACATTTCCGTACTTCTAAAACTTTCATTTAATTTATGAAAATATGTATTCTCATCTCTTCCTCGCTTTCTAAGTAAAATATTTCCTCTACTCTTTGAGGCAAGTAATAAAAACTAGTCGTTTCTTTAAAAACTAACTTGATTCACCCAGTGTTAGATTCCCAACACACATAAAGATATTCTTTTCTCTCACTGTCAGCTATTATCTGCCATTTTTGGGTGAAAGGTTTTCCTACGCTCTTCCATTGCTGTTTGTCTTTTGCAATTCTTTCCCAGGTGTTTTTTTTTATTTTTTAACTCATCCACCCACCACCCTGGGGTCTCCTTCTTAATCTTGTACTTTCTCTGGGACACCATACAGTAATCACCACTACCCATCTTTTCTTTTTCTTCGTGTCACATGTCCTGCAGCCCATCTGCACTTCATCAATTTTACACGCTTTTTAACGTTCGTATATGTTTTCTGTTTGATCTTATACAGACGTTTCTTTTTCTTGTCTCTCAGTGCGAAACTTTATATTGATCTTTTTATTTTACTATGGGTGACTCTAAGTTTCTGTACTAAATACCCAGTTATTGTCCAAGTCTCACGGCCATACGTGAGAACAGGGAGAGCATACTAACTAAAAGTTATTCTTTTCACACAGAGAGGGATGTAACTTTTAAATATTTTATGTAATTTACTAAACACATCTGCTCTCTGATATTCAGAGGTCATGGGTGAGACATGTGATGGATGTGGGTGAAGCTCTAGTTGTGTGCCAAAATCGCTGAAGATCCGGACGTTCCATATATCAAGCATAAACAAAAAGCCAAAGAGCCCTTATGCCGATATTGATATTTTTTTTTGTTTGGGGGTTTAACGACCACGGTAAGTCATACAATGTGCTAAGGTGCGTCGCATAAATATACAGACAGTCGAATTTGCGCCGTGAACGCAATGCGAATATAGGTAGGAAGCTGAAGTGGTACCTAATTAGACATAACCGTACAACAAACGTTTTGATACGTCGAGATGACCGGATTGTGTGAAAAGAACACCACAAAGTGAAATAGTGTAATTTTAGGTGTTTCATAAATATACAGACAACTATATAAAGTAGCCACATGCAAATAAGATGTACAAATTAGCATGTTGTACGTACGCGCCTGGGCCGTAATTCGGTCCAGCCTACAAAAGACAGCGGACCTGCAGTCAGACATTCATTTGCCGAAATGCCACGCAACAGTCAAATTTCTGGTGAGGAGGTGCAGAAGACTTGGAGACAGGGAGCAAATGGATTGCCTGTAGCGAAAATTTTAAAGCCATGGGGAGGAGTAGGGCAGTCGTTCATAAGACTTTAAGGAAACGCGGTGCGTTAACTGCCAGAAAATGACCTGGAAGGCCTCGAATAACAACCAAACGAGATGATCGTGTCATCATGCGTTTAGTTTCATCCCAAAGATTATCACTACGTCAAGTTTCTCGGACTGTTGGTGTTACCGTCTCAAAGGACACAGTTCATCGACGAATCAAGGAAAGTCGCAACATTGTGCTTTGTAAAATGCGCCGTCTGCCACACCTCACGCGGGGCCACAAGAAAGGTAGATTGTTATGGGCAAGCTGCCACATGCACTGGACGGACGAGTGGATCACAACTATTTTCTCCGATGAGAAAAAGTTCAACCTGGATTGCCCTGACGGTTGGAACTGCTATTGGCATGATTTACGACGCAAGCCACGCACCTTCTTCAGCAGACAGAAAAGAGGGGGATCTGTGATGATCTGTGAAGCTTTTGCGTTCAATGGGACAACGGAGATCGCTTTTCTGCAAGGCAGGCAAAACTCCGAAACGTATCAGAAGATACTCAGCAGCCACCTTCGACCGTTTGCCAAAACTCTAGCGGGTGTTGATTATCTGTTATAGCAAAACAATGCCTCTATCCATCGGTCTGCATCAACGAAAAACTGGTTTAACACTCATCATGGAACCGTAATGGATTCGCCAGCACTCAGTCCAGATCTGAACCCTTTCGAGAACCTCTGGGGTATCCTAGCTCGTGATGTGTATGCAAATGGACGGCAGTTCTCACGTGTGGTGGCATTGAAAGAGCAGATTGAACGAAGCTGGTACGCACTCCGTCCCGAACACTTACATCTCTTGGTGGACAGCATTCCCAATCGGGTTTTCAGTGTTATTCCGAACAACGGCTTCACTATTCGTACCGTAGGTGCTCGTAATTAGTAAATCTTTATATTTCTGAGACAGTGTATTTCTGTTTTTTCTTGTACTTGGCGTTGGAATTGTTGTGTTTCCGTCAAACTATTGTGCAGTTGCGTGCCCTATGCTATTTTTGCCATAAATATGAGGTGTTCATTTCAGCTCGTTATTGTTTCTTTTTAATTCGATAATTTGTTCTGTCTCTATATTTATGCAACGCACTATATAGGCAGTCACTTGTTCCCAATTTAGGGCTACTAGTTACAGGAAAGGACGAGAACCAATGTCCTAAGACAAACACGCCACTCATGCTTCACCGAGATTCGAACCCGGATCCATCTCGGACGGATGATCCGCAGCCTGCGCCAATGTGCGGCTATCAGGATGACAAGGCAAACAATTTAGTTAACGTCAAAAGAAGAAAGAGGCAATTTGAATCATGTACGGTGAACATGGCAAATAATGGACGTACACACAGTAGAAGTTAAATGAAGTTCGAAATCCAAATAGCGTGCAACAGCATATAGACCATAACAGCGGTTGTAAGAATTACATAGATTGTCAGTACGTAACGGACGAGGTAACTACTGAAAATATCAGTTATTGAATTTCATCAAGATGGTTTGCTGCATTAGTCATCTATTGCTCGTAACGTTTGAAATGTAATGCATTGTTGGTAGAGATTGAATTTTTAAGGAAAGAAAGAACCGTGAAACCGAAATTCAGGTATATACGATTCGAGTCTGGCATTTTTCTGTGATCTCTGATCTTTCAGAGACTACAGATCAGTCTCTGACGCTATGACCGACGTTTCAAGGGCATTAAGTGTTAGAAGAAGACAAGCGACTTTTCTTGGAGGGAATGTTAATGTCTTACATTATAAAGGACTAACACAAGAGGAACAAAGATGTGCTAAGTGTATTTAAGTTACAAGAGACAACCTCAAAAAGTAATGTTACAATATTGCAGAAATAAAAAGCCACTTCGGCGTTAAACATATGACTTACAATAGGTATTGTATGTCCCACGTACAGAAAAGACAAAATGAGAGACACAAAATGAGCCAGCATGACTAAATTGACACGGTCAGACCTATTTAGCGAAAAAAAAAAATTACTCTATCCCACCCTTCCATTAAGATGTTCTCTGAGGTTCCGAAGCTATCGCCTCAAAGAAAGTTAGCCAAACAAAATGAAACTGCGAATGACATTGTGACATACTACTAAGGTGACACATGTCAAAACGGCAAGTTGCAGCGATAAGCCTTGGCAACGTAGTTCAATCGATAGAACAGCCGCCCCACAGTAGGAAAATTTGAGTTCAAATCAACCACTGGTAAAATGGGTTATTTCGCTATATTAGCGTCAGAACGTAAAAATGAATCTCCTGGCCGTGGGGCTCGAAACAAATGTGCGATGCTATTCCCAGACACCGTCTGGAGTTAATAAAAGGTCCAAGAAGAAACAAAATGTGTGATGATTCTTCCGCACATCGTCTGGAATTGAGAAGAATAATTTCTGCGACAGTGAGCTCCTTCAAGCATGGTTTGTCGGCAGACCTAAAACCTGCGATTTCGTACCCCTGCCTTTCTCAAGGGAAAATATATGTGACGTGCCACTGAGGTGACGTATGGGTGAAAGCAATACGTTGTAGCGATAAGCCTTATCAGCGTAGTTCAATCGGTAGAAAAGCCGCTCGGCAGTAGGAAAATGTTGGTTCGAACCACCAGGCCAACCTGATGGCGAATCTAAACGCTAACTTATGACCATTCGTCCGAAATGGGGTCTATGTTCGAATCCGGGTGAGGCACAGATGTGTTTGTCTCACAGTACTGGCTGTATCCCTTCTCTGGAAATAGTGGCCCTAATTATTGATCAGCTACTGCTTATAGCCCATAGAGCTGCGCACGGGGGTCTAACCCCATCTCCGACTAGATGACCTCGCTCAAAGTCCGATAACTGCTGAAATCGTACACGTCTTCCATGTCCAGGCATTGCCGCTTCGACAGGGTCTTCGCACGTGTCCGTACCCTGACGACTGATTACATTCACTTCGCCGTACTCCTTAAATACCACCGACAGTAATTTTCATATTATGCCGTGCTGTGGCGTAAGCACTCTCCGGTTAGTCCCGAAATTAACATCACACCTACGTAAACGTGACCCCATTAACATATGTAAATTTCATGATCGTCCGCCAATTCCTTCTTGGTGTTATTTTTTCTCTTTCCGCCAGTGTATCAGAGCACCAGCTATTCTAGAAATACATTTAAAAACTCAGCACCCATGTATAATCATCCTAAATCATAAAAAGACACGCCACGTCTTCTATGTGACGTGCTCTTCAATTTGTCTTTGGTGTTGTGACACTCGTTTTATATGACTTCACTATCCCCCAACCTGTCGTGTTCGACGACAAGCCGTTAGAAGAATGGACTGCACGAAGAATGAGCTTGTTGCTAACCTCCCGGTCTGAAATGAAGAACAGAGGCGAAGGGTGTTTGTCTCGGACGGAAGGGTTCCCTGGCCACCAAAACCCCTAGCCTCAAGGAATCGTTACGAGTTCTTCGAATCCTTACGAGATATCGTTCATCATAAGCTTGATGATAGTCGTCAGTAATCAGGATCGCATAACGTAAAGAGAAACAAATTAGGGGAAGAATGTATAAAAGAAAATAAGATCTTGTGGCTTGGCATGTGGACGCACTTGCAACGGAAAACATAGTAGCACTGAGAGGCGACAAAAGGTCAATTTATATTAGCGAGGCGAACCCGCAGTTCGGCTACGGAACAGAAACTTAACAAAAATATAATAATAATCAGTTACAAAATCACGCCATTCCACCAGGTGGCCATTCCTCAGCAACTAGATAAACACATCTGAGATATTGAAATTGGGAATTATATGACCAAGAAGTGCAACGACTTTGCTGGTGATGTTCAGGTCCTACCAAAACGTAGTGCCTACGGTACCGCAGAACTAATCTTCCACGTGCGGGATGATATTAAATTAACTTCATGCCTTCAGGTGATGTCGTTCCCAGAAGTAGTTCTACCATAAAGTATTGCTGTTCAAATGTCGTCATAATTGTGATACTCGTAAAATTCCGTCCAATGACCTAAACACATGGAAAAATATGTTAAAAATTCATCATTCGAAGTGGTTGCCATAAGACGCAAGGAAAGAGAAATTAATCAGGTTATCAGTAAAAATATATGTTTGATGTAAGCACAGTTATAAACCAACTTATTTTCGCCGCTCGCGAAAAAAATGTTTTTTACTGTAGTCGGTTGATAACCATTAGCTATCGTAAAACTGTGGAATACACTGCCATTTTGTTTCGTAGCAGTACCAATGTGTAGTTTTCTATTGCACAAGAACATAGCATAATAGTGTGATATTTTAAATGTAAAGTTATGCTCCAATATATTTTGTACCTAGTGTTTTTCAGGTTCAAATATGAGTAGCTAATGAAAGTGATCACCTACTGTCGGTTCAGCTAGCTATATTATTGGTTATTTCCACCCATTAAAGTACGATTGTGCACTGGAATTCTTCCAGGGGAAAATAATTAAAAATTGTCAACAACAATGTAATGGTACAGTTGTATTCTCAGGCTTTTTGCTTTTCAATTGACGCAGTCTTTTTAAATGATCTGAGACGATTTACTAGTGCACCAAATCAAATAAATGCTTGAATCACTTCTTCTAGAATTGTTCCCTGCTTTGCTAGAAAATGCAGTGATCGATCAAAATAATATTTTATGATCTCTGTCATTTACTTGTGTAGTAACACAAGCAAAAGAATGCTTTTCTGTGAACCAAAGTACACTGATCGATATTGATAGAAGGAGTAGACTAATTGGAATGCAAATAAGCATGTGTATGAACAGATGAGACGTAAAAATATTTGTTTGATTTCCAAGTCAAACATGTTGTAAGGAGAAAATAAATGGAAAATACGGATAGCCTATGCTTTATATTTCAATTACTCTACTGTAGGCATCTCTAAAACTCTGCAAAACAGATCTAGGGTACAGGAAGTGAGCAATATGCCTCGCCAAACTTGACGTCAGTACTGTGTGCCCCTGGGCACATTTTACTGATGACAGGTTATATGCTCGTATGAAAACTGTATGTTTATCTACGAGTAGTTAAGAAAAAAAGTTCGCAAAAAAAATAACATCGTTATTCTGAAATCACACTTGTCTCACTGCCCACAAGAAGGTAAGTGCTCACTCGGAAGACACAACGCATTCGTACTGGAAATCCAGAGCCTTCAGTCGGAAACAGCATTACTGGATTAGCTTAAAACTATCAAACCTCTCTTCAATCTTCTCACTATCAAGTCGTCGGATTGCTTTCATCTCCACTAGAAAGAATACTGTGTGACAAGCACCAAGAAAAGCTTTGTAGATACATCTGTTTGGATTAGAATCTTCGCTATACCTGTTGTGGATTTTTATCAGTGGAACTACTATTACACGGATTTGCCTCAGCTGATGATATTATACTCTGAAGTGCCAAATGTCATGGGATAGCAGTATGCAAATTTTTAACTGTCTCTGCCGTCGTATAAGGATTCGAGGCACGCCACGACTTTTCTCAGTTGCGAGGTGTAATCTAGTGAGTCAGGTTGAACAACCGCCAGTAGGATTATGGCAAGCCGACGTGAATTAACGGAGTTTGAACGAGACATGGTAGAAGGAGCCAGACGGATGGGACATTCAGTTTCCGAAGTTGTGCAAACATTCAACATTCCTCGATTTAGGGTGTCACGTGTGTACCGAGAATACCTAATGGAAATCATTACCACCCACCGTGGTTAGCACAGTGGCCGACCACGGGTGCTGAATGACCATGACCAGCGGCGTCTGACCAGGATTTTCTTGCTAACAGACAAGCAACACTCGCTCAAATAGCATCCACATTCAGTGCAGGAGCTACCAGAGGCATATCCATGAGGTCAGTGCAGCGTAATTTAGAGTCCATGGGGTATAGAAGCAGAAGACCCACCAGAGTGCCTTTGTTAACACCACGACATCGCACACAGCGCCTCACCTGTGGTCGTGAACACGGTGATTAGACGCTGGAAGCCTGGCAATATGTGGCGTGGTCTGATGAGCCACGCTACCAGTTGTTTCGAGCTGATGGTAGTGTTTGGGTGTGGCGCAGATCCCATGGGGCCATGTACCCAAGCTGTCAAGAAGGCTCTCTGCGAGCTGGCAGTGGTTTCATACATGTGTGGGGTGTCTGTACATGGCACGAGATGTGTCGTCTGCTTCTCTTAAATACGTCATGATCCGGTAATTGCTTTGTTGCTCTACTGGATGATCATTTGCAGCCCTTCGTGAACTTTATGTACCCCAGCAAGGATGGGATTTTCCAGGCAAACAATGCACCATGTCATCGGGCCCAAGTTGTCCACAATTGGTTCGAAGAGCATTCTGGATAGTTCCGAAGGATAGTGTGGTCACCATGTTCGCCCGACATGAACCAGATAGAGCACTTATGGGACGTGGTGGAAAGTTCCATTCGCACCCAAGATCCTGCAGCTATAAATACCAGGGAACTGTGGTCGGCTGTTCAGACGGCATGGCTGAACATCTTTTTAGAAGTCTTCCAGCCACTTGTGGAATTGATGACACGTTGCGTAGCTGCACTTCGCCAGCCTAGAGAAGGTCCTACGCGATACTAGGTACATATCTCATGACTTTTGATACTTCAGTGTATTTAGTTGTACAGTACAAGATTTTACGTCTCTCTCGTATTTTGGGTTCTTTTTGAATATCAGTTGGGTCGATAGGATTGATGGTACTGCGCTGACAAACTAGATATACCAAAACACGAGATATGTTCAGAGATGTCTGACATAGCCGCCTGACTGAATATTTGTTCGATGATACTTGAATATTAAAAGGATCTTTTTACTAATGGCCACGAGAAAATACCTAAAGTCTACACACAGTTTTTATACCCATACAACCCGGTTGAGTCATGCTTTCGTCATCATGCGGTAGTGGGCACAGCGCTGTTTGCAAAAACTATTCGATGAATTGCGACTTTTAAGGTGCAACTTCCTCCCTTCTACCTGGAATTATTCAGTTATAGCTTCAAAATAATAGAACGTAGCAGCTTAATTTGGAGCAACTGAAACATAACATGAGAGTATATTTTGAGAGACAAGGCGAAATAAAATAAACACTTACCTTAGGCATATCATTTTCATCGAAATAATAGGAGTATGATACCTCATCTGGGCTGTACAAAATCTGGTACGAAGTAACCCACTCGTTGTGTCCATCTTTTCCTTTTGTTATCACACCATAAACAGCTTCCACGTCTCCAAAATCTACTTCAATAAACTGTGAATCATCTGGTATCTTAGCTGTCCAAGAACCCTCTGGACAAAACAGAAAGGATGTAATTGGAAAAAGAAAAAAATTAAGAAAAGCATTGTGATTCGTTGCTATGAAATAGGATGCATTTGTAATTAATTTTAGGGTTCAACTAAATCATTCCGGTATTTCAAACCCAACATGAGCTGAAAGTAAAGATACAGCAAACACAAACATTGAAAATCGCAATTTGGAATTCAAAAAGGTCAATGCCAGCAAGTTCCATACATAGCTCGACATGCTTCCAACCTGTGACTCAGTTTGTTTCCATGAGTACACCAAAACATCCACAATTGCACTGGCTTCAAAATCGCTTTAATGGATCTAGGGCACTGGTACACATGAAAACGGGAGAATAAATAGCGTGATGAAACAACAAATGTTACATTGCTTGACGAGCGGCACGAGACAGTCAGTGATAATCAGTGATAATCGTGCAGAACATGTGTAGGCAGAGATGACATAGGGCGAAGCATGCAGGAACAGTCACTGAGCGGAAAACACGATGAAATCGTGAAAGAGAGAGCACCGTGCTGGAGTCCAGGGAGCAGCGGGATGAGCGGAAAACGAGGCACATCAGATAACACTATGCCAAAGTGGCGGGGCGCAAAACCAACATGGAGGTAATCCGTGAGAATCAGGCGGAGCAATAACGACAAGCAGTTCACGAGACAAAGCACACATGGAGAGAATCGGACAAAACACGCAGTAGACACCATGCAGATGAATGCGTTTATGACGGGACACAATACCCTGAGAAACAGGGAAGACAGGACGATAAGCACTTCAAAAATAACGGGACGTGAGCAGCAACACAAGGGGGTCCGTGACAATGATGACTAGTATATAAAGATGAATGTCACACAAAGCAAAGCACACAGGAAGAAGCACTGTAAACGAGGATGTAGTACGCGAACTCAGGAGTAAGGGCAGGGCGAGAGTCCTGGAGAACCGTGATGAACAGAAACATCGCGGTACGTGGGATACGATGCAGAGGAAGCTGGTATAAAACTTAGAAAGGAGCACGAAAATGAGTAAGGCGGAGAAGCAACAAGGCTCACACAGTAGGAAGCAAACAACAAGCAAAATCAGGCAGAAACTAGTCGGTTGTACACAGTAGAAGAAGACGATCTTGTGCATCACAAATGGAGTCTTCGAGACGATGGAAAATAACGGGAAAGAGCGGGGTACGTGACTGAGAGTTCATAGAACAATAACACTGGAATGCAACGAACACACATATACTTACGGAATTTCTTGAGCTGGCCAGTCCACACAAGATATGGAATTATCGTCAAACCACGCCATAACAGTCCTTGCTTTGTGGCTCGGTGCATTATCCTGCTGGTAACAACAAAGCTAGGTTCCATAGCATTGCCACAGAGTTGGTAGGGCATAACTGTCCATAATATTGAGGTAGATGCGCTGGTTAACAGGTTTGTCTACGATAGCCAATGGGTCAGGACCATACCACGAAAATCACTACCACACTAATACTCCAAACTTGGCCGCAGGAACAGTACACGAATTCCCCCGAGTGCCACCATACACACACATGGCCATTAGACTGTTGGATCGTGTATCTGGATTCATCAGTTCACAGGACCCGTTTCCATTGATCTACGGTCAACGATAAATGTTCTTTACACCATGCTAAACGACGAGTAGCATTCCGAGCAGAGATGAAAGGCTTACGCACAGCCGCACGACCACGGTAATTCCATGGAATGAAATTCTCTGCGAGCGGTACGTGTACATACCGAGGTTCCAGCATTTTTACTCACCTGTACACTGAGGTCTTGAACAGTACTCTGTCGATTAGCTGTAACGACTATCCTGAGGCGACTACCCCTATCACTGATTTTCTTTGGTCTGCCGGTAGATTTTGCTGCTTCAGGCACGCCCTGTGTCTCCCACGTATTCAGTACATCCAAAACAGTTGACTTTGGTATGTTTAAACGCCACTCGGTTTCTCTTGTGAACAACCCACTAATATGACATCTAACAATCTTTCCTTTCTCAAAGTCAGTTCTCTCCCGCCGCGACATTTTCACTCAGCCGCACAATGCGATATGATAGCGGTCAGCTGCAGACTTGTTTTTATACAATTTGCAGCTCTACCGCGCATCTTAAAAACGCAGCGGATCCCTTCCTTTGCTTTTGAAGGGGTATCCGGTGACTTTTGTCGATATAGTGTATATCGTTTCCGTGTTGTCAGGATGTACCAACGGTAAAGCGTACACACCTGCCTTTTCTTTCTCACACTGTCTCTCCTCGCAACTTGATATTATATGTGATAACGAGGTCGGAGACTTCATTGCTATTAACATGTTGCATTTACGTAGTAAATTATTTAACCAGTATGTAAAGCCTGGGGCATGTGTGATGGATCCTGCGTATCTCATCGTCTTACTAGGTGATTTTGTTACTGCTGACATTATATGATTTCTTACAGTTCTATGTATTCTGTATATGTCATCCTTCTTAAATCTAGCCTTTAGACCTTTGCTATAAATATTATCAATTTACTTGTTATTCAGGTAGTCGGGTTTGCATACGCTCTGTAGAACCATGCTCTAAACGCAGAAAGTTTGTACTCTTTTGGGCAGAGCGAATCAGGAGGGACAAGGTTCGATACTGCGGTCGGTTTAGAATCGAAGCTGGATGCCATATTTTTTCTGAACGCGACGTCAAGATAACATAACGTCCTATCTCTTTCCAGCTCCATGGTGAGCTTTATCGTATTGTGTAGGTTGTTTATCTAGTGCATGAAATCACTGAATTCGTCTACTCCATGTTCCCATATGAAGATTACTCCTATGTTGTAAACGTAGTAAATCCACACTTGGAGTTTATTGATACAATTCAGAAAGATCAGATTTTCTAGGGGTCTAAGTACTGCTTCTGCAAGGACTGAAGACAGAGGTGAACCCATCGGTGCTTCTTTTGTTTGTTTGTAGGTGCCTTCATCCAACTTGAAATAGTTATAGTTAGTAACCAAAATTTAAGGCACCGATAATTTTCTTTGCTTAGGTTGGTGTGAATTCACGGGAAGTATCGATTATTTCCTCTAGGTTTGCAACAGCCTCTGGTATAGGAATAGATGGATATAAAGACACTATGTCGAAACTTCCCATTATATCATTGTCAAATGTATTCAAGCTACTTGCGCGCTCCACAAATTTATTTGTTGACTTGATTACGTAATCAGAGTTTTTCAAAGGTTCAGAGAAGAATTTTACTAGTGATTTTTCTAATTGTACGTAGGAGATTTGTTCTTTGCTACAATAGATCTAAGGGCAGACCCAGGTTTATGATTCTTTAGTCGTCCAAAGAGTGGTGGAATTTGAAGGCCCGGAGGAAGCTTCACTGACATCCAAACAGTTTCTGGTAGTTCTCTGTCACTGGCTAGAGCTTAAACTTCCCGTGTTATGTTGTTTACAGGATTCCTCGACTGCCGAATTGAGGCCGATTGATCTGCAAATTCTTTAAGTTTACTAATGTAACCAGACCTATTCATAATGGCAATCTGATTCGACTTGTCTGTTGGGTAATTATATTCCAGAATCATTACGCAGGTTTTCTAAAACTTTCTTAATCTGAGTGTTACTTTTCTTGATGTTCTTTTTTACAATATTCCTTCTATTAAAATTCACTACACTGTTTCTTAATTTCGATACCGCTAAACATCTGGTCATAACACTATCTTCTGCTGGAACTTGGGAAATTATACTTTCTACCTCAGACATAAATTGTTTAATTCTAGGCTTCGATGGAGGGCAATATTTTGGCCCGCGCTCCAAACGTTTCACTTATTTTTCCGCCATTCTTATTGCCGATTCATTTATGAAGGGCACTTTGTTGTTATTGATTCGGATCTGAGTTGATCGAAGAATCTCTAGTTTTTTACGATGTTTCTTACATTGTAAAAAGATCTCTTCCTCTCTTGAAATTAGGATACTAACTTTTCCGAGAAGTATATCAAATATATACGCGACTACCTGAATAATAAGGAAATTCATAATATTTATAGCAAAGGTCTAAAGGCTGGATATAAGAAGGATCCCAGGTAGCAATATTATGTTGGACCAACCGTGGGCTCTCAACGGTGACAAAGCGATCCTTGGACACTAGACGTAAAGAGCACGTGCGAAGTGTCACCCAGGACATGCAGAATACAGCCCTCTCCAGAAAAGTCATGCATTCATCGGCCGCTCCGGTGTGGAATAGTATTAGAAGAATTGCCCCTTACACGAACTTTAAAGAGACTGCCATCAGGGAAACAGTGGAAATCCTATCCAGCAAACTAGCGTGCGATGATATAGTTGTTACTGAACTACCAACGGTTTGGCATGCGTTATTATAAGATGGGGACACTCATCGTGACGCACTATAATTGCGTGACCAAAATTCGTGTAATACACTAGTGATGTTATTTTCAAAAATCATCTTTGTTGTGTAATACGCTAATACGGTGGTGATGTTATTTTAAAAACAATTCTAAATTCGTGTAATACGCTGATGATGTTATTTTCAAAAATCACCTACGTTATTTTCAAAAATCATCTTTGTTCCTTACGTGCTTCAATTACCTGCTTTTTTATGTCTACCATTGCTTTGAAAAAAGCCTCCGAGTGCAGTGTGAAAGCTTGGCGAACTTACTACACCACAAAAATTAACGGATTTAATACGCTATATGCGTCTCTTGAGTATTCACAGTATGGTGTTGTTATGTGCCTGTTTATTTATAATTTATGACTACTATGCTTGTGGTGTTAAGATAGAATAAAATTACCAACCTTTCTCACAATAAAATGTTTATTATACATCGACTATACTATATTTTTGCAGAGCGATTGGCTTAGCATCCTCAGGATGAATTGAGCTTAAACATTCAAATCATTGTGACATCATCAGAATTCTGAGGGTCACGGATTTCGGTGAGTTGTTTCCACGCGCTTCAAAGAAATGGAGTCGACGTCATGTCGTTGACAAACCGTGACAAGTTCCGGCATATATGGAAAGCTTCTAATACCGTAGCCTCCAAATATTAAGGACCAGCCGGTTTTTCGAATGTTACGTCGTGCAGAAGTGCTCCACATCGTCTCAAATCATACCATAAGATCCTCAAGATGTAAGAATATGGGACAAGTGAGCAAACCCGTCCAAACAAGGAATTTAAAGGATAAAAAGGCACTTTATTTAAAAGTTAGCTTCGAGCACAACTGGAAAGAAGACAGAAACGTCCATGTGACAGGCGGCTGCCAAGAAATATCCAGTCTTTAGTAGGGGATATGATGACCCCTGACTGCGTTGCAGAATTTACAACGTCTGTCTGTGCTGAGGACGAGGTTGTCAAGGAGCTGTTGAGGCACCGCGGCCGATTCCTCTTGTAGCGCCAATCGAAGCTACGGAATCGTTGCTGGCGACTGGTGACGTGCTGCCAAGCGTCTCCCGAGAAGGTCCAACACGTGTTCGACTGCATTTTGGTCGAGGGACCTTGCGTGCCAATCCATGCGTTGAATATCTTCACTCTCCAACAGCTCTGCGACAGCCACTGTACGATGAGGTGTAGTGTTGTCGTCCATGAAAAGGAACTCCGGACCCACAGCACCTCTAAACAGACGCACGTGAGGTAGGAGAACCTCGGTACAATAGCAGACACCAGTGACTGAACCTCCTTGGAAGATGTGGAGGTCATTACGTCTATCAAGCAAGATACCGCCCAAAACGAGAACTCCGCCACCTCCAAACCGGTCCCCTTTGATGATATTGTAGGTGTGATTGCGTGTTCCCTGCTCTCTCCATATGTGTAACTTCCAGAAAAGCTCGTCAGACTAAATCGGCTCTCGTCCGTAAAGATAACTCGACCCCATTGCTGATGTGTCCAGTTCTTGTATTCCTGGCACCACAGAAACGGCCGTCTCCGATGAACAGGCGTTAATGGCACACACCGTACTGGTCGTCGTGCAAATAGACAACCTTTGTGCAGCCTCCTGGCCACGGTAAAACGCGATAACGGAAGTCCAGTTGTTTGCTGATGTGCCGTGCGATTTCTCCCGCTGTCTGCCGTCTGTCTCTTTTCGCCTTTAGGACAATATGCCGGTCGTCCGCCGCCGTGGTTGCTCGTGGACGACTACTGCTAAACTCTCGGACAGCTGTTCCTGTCGTTTCAAATGCTCTCCAAGCTCGTGAAACGATGCTGTGAGCGATCCCGAACTCCTCGGCCAAACTAGTCACACTTCGACCTTGTTCCAACATCCCAATGACGCGACCACGAGTAAAGTCATCCAGATGTCGTCTACGGGATTGCCTGTTGGCCATATCACACGGTGGCAGCAACTCGACGTCGTTCAAACCGATGTACACCGTGCAATAGCTTTCACCGAATTGCTGAGCGTGCACCGCCCGTGTGCTTTATACCCTTACGACACTCCCTCCCTACTTTATGCTGCATATATGCGCATGCCCTACCGTACAGGATACTAGTCTATCTCCTGAGTGGTCTTTCGGTCCGTTCTGCCTGTTCGTTCTGCTGTTATGCTAATTTTTCCTCTTCGTCCTTAAGTTTTGCACACCAGTGTATATTAAGCTTGATAGTAGAGTCAAGTTTATCGATAAGCGTAGCGTTTCCAAACAAAACTTTTTGTTTATTTTCGTGACAATGTTTGGCTATAGACGATTTCTTCCGTTCTTAGTTCCGTATGTAGGTCTTGTGTTCCTTCAAACGGAAACTTAAAGCCCTGCGGGTCTGTCCTATACATGAAAGTCCACATTCACAAAGTGTCTGATAAATTAGTCAGGAGTTTACGTCTTCGACGTAGTCTTTTGATCCGTAAAGATACATCTTGTTTATGGGCTTGAAAATAACTTTGAAATTTACACTTTTGATAATTTTTGAAATTCCGAAGCAAATCTGAGGGGCAAATGGGATAACCGCCCAATTCTGTCGTATTGGGAGGTGTATTGGCGTGAGCGTGCAGACAGGCTTCGGTTTCCTAAATTTATCGACAGCTTTGTCTATAACTGAAGGGCTGTATCCTCTGTGTACTGCAATTCGTTTAAGAAAATCAAGCTCTTTCTATGAGGAATCCTCAGTTGAGCAGATATGTATTGCACGATATACGTATGTGAAGAAGACAGAGATCTTTTGCTTCTATGGATTTGATTTTGCATATGGTGCGATATTTAAGGAAACAGCAAATGGTTTTCGATAAATTGTAGTACTAAAGGATCCTTCAGAGCGTGACACAAGGACATCAAGGAATGGTAAGCAGCAATTATTTTCAGACTCACACGTGAACTGTATATGAGGATAAACTGAATTGACAAGTTCTGCTGATTTAGGTATTTCCGAATTCTTGCCATTCCAGAGAACAAAAGTGTCATCTACATATCGAATCCACAGGTCGAATGTTACAAGCTGAAAGAGTTTGTCCTCAAAGTGACGCATGTAGACTTCACATAAAATAGGTGACAGTGAGCTACCCATCGCAAGGCCTTCCGTCTGTTGGAAAATTTTCCACGAAAAAGGAAACTGTTTTGTTTTATACGAATTTCCACTAGTCTCAACCTTTCTTCTACTTCCGGTTGGCTGAAATGATGTTCTTTGAGACTTGCTGTCAACGACATGATGTCGACTCCATTTCTTTCAAGCGCGTGGAAAAAACTCACCAAAATCCGTGACCGTCAGAATTCTGATAATGTCACAATGATTTGAATCTTTACGCTCCATTCGTCTTGAGGATGCCAAGCCAGTCGCTCTGTGAAACTACAGTCGATGTATAATAAACATTTTATCGTGAGAAAAGTTGCGAATTTTATTCTATGTACCTCTTTGTTGGTACTCACCATTTGTAATATTTTTTGTGTCTATGAACCACCTTATATGCACCCCGGTAGAATTTGTACCTTGTATTGAGAGTATTTTCCCTGAGGTATTCGCTGCCACCAGTCCAGAATTTGATTGTAAAGCCTGGCGCACTTTATTCACAATCTATTACTCACCTCAGAGGCGTAACGAAGGATCAAGCATTGATGACACAGAACAGACATCATCACAGACATAACACTTTTAATCTATTTACAACCCGTTACATTTGCTGTACTATTTACAATGATGATGGAGAATATCATCAAACCAGAGGTTCAGCTTATTAGGGTACTTAATCTGACCAATTCCTTTTCAAAAATCCAGGTCACACACTGTCCACAGTCGGTTATATGAGTCAAGATGATATTACAATCTTGTCCGTCAGCAGAGGCATCACACAGTTCTTAATGATTACCGCTCAGGCTATTTACCGTATATTAGCTACCTAAAAAACACGGGGAGCTCTCTACTGCAGGTATGTTTTATCTACTTATTTTAGATTTCTAGACCGCAGCCTATTGCCTCAGTAATTAACAGAAGATTGACCACTAACTTCGACTAGTGATAAAGGGTACTGGGGACCCAACCGCAGCTGAGCGCTCAAACTTTTAGGTCTCAAAATTCATCATGAGAGCTAACTTGACATCTCTTCCTCTTGATTGCTATACGAGAAGTCCCGCCAAAATCTCCTGCTCTTGCCTCCTTCAACTTTCTCCCATGGGCAGCGCACGATTAATCATAGGCTTGCATTTTGACCCGGAGTCATGAGGTATCCTGTGCTGTCAGAGTCCTGTCGCCTTCCCATGACGTAATCTAACAGTCCCTTCTGCTGTTGCAATGGTCTCTGCGAATTCCACGCTCGTTCCAAAATTCCTAGAAAGTCGCATCCTCTATCTGACTCTTGTGACCTTGTCACAAAAATGGCTGCAGTTTCTTCTTCCCTTCTCGTTCTCGATATAATGGCGTCCCATTACCCGAGTTCAGAGTTTTCTCCCAATACCTTGTTTTTTCTTTGTTTTTGGAATTCAACATTACCACTGATTTTTGTGCCACCGCTACATCACTCCACGCCACCACAGGTGTATTTACAATTTACGTTTGAATCTTTTATTTTGGCGGTGTCGTACAAATTTTCTTAATTTGTTGGGTATCAAAGAAATCGTTGTTTCGTCACTACAGATGACCTTACGCCACTGATACACAGTCTACTATCCTTTATGATCGCGTGCCCACTGTAGACACTAGGCCCTCTGTTTGTTATTAATGAAAGCCTTCTTTGCAAACTTGTGGGCTTCTAAGCTATTTGCATTAAGTCTGTTATTTACTCTTCACCTGGAAACAGTAGCTGAACTGCATAGGTGGCACTCACGGCTCAATTTCTTACGGCTATCAAAGCGGTCTTGCAGACTCAACCACATAAGACTGCGATCATTTCTCATGGTACTTTTTTTGGTCTTACTTTTCTGTATCGATCTTCCAAACTGTTAGTCATATTGAAATGCAAAACCGTCGAGTTGTGACAGCTACATTTAATGCCAGTTTGGTAACAAGACGTTCCTTCATTATGCAGCGCAATAATCTTAGCACGTGTAAGAAATTTGTCTGCAGGCAACATACTTTAAATTAACAAATAAACCCTTCACAAGAATTACACAGCCTACACACAGGGCTCGCATCTATGAAATGACAATAATACGCGCAAGCAAACGTTACATTAAAGGAAATCGAATATCAGAGAGAGAAGTTGCGGACTGAGCTAATTGACTTCACTTTTTGTTGGTCACTTGTGTTTCTGAAGAGCCATTCTTTTTATCATATCTGTAACAGTACTGCATATATGTTAAATCTGTAAAACGTTTTGAATTCCTCGCAAAATTATCTTTAAAATGATATACTATTATATTATGTTTGGAATTGCCGTTGCTTTCAAAAATGCGGTCAAATGCTTAAAATGCATGCTAACATGAGGTGTTGCAGGACTTTTGCACCAAGCTGTATTTTCCTTGAAATCAAAGTTGATATCCGGAAAACTCAAATACATGTATTTACAGAAGGTATACATCTACATCGGTTTTTGTTTTAGAGATATTTGCGTATCATTAGAATCGAGGTCAAGTAGCGAGGTACAAATACAAAAAGAAATTTTGACTGGGAATGAGGGAATACCCAAGACAGATTGGTCATGTTTTATCGCTGTATAGTGCTGACGTTAAATACACGCATTAAGCAAAACTCTTGAAGAATTTAGAGATATTAGTAGAAAATTGAAAAGACAAATATATGCTTCACAAAGCCTGGGAAAATTTTACTCTATTGTGGTTCAGCTTTTCTTCGATACAAATTCCCCTCGTTGAAAATTGTAAGCTTCAAAACAGAAAACAAATTCCTTTGGTACTTGAGAAACAGGCAAGAAGGATATTTTGCTGAAATACATAAGTCCATCTTTCAACTCACGAGTCATAACATTAAGACCGGCTACCTGATAGCGCATTGTTTGTCTTTCCCCGAGATAACCGCTTACACCTTGCGTGGCATTGAATCCACTAGATCGCAGATGGTGTCCTCATACATTATATACCAGCTAGATGGAACTATTAGAAAGTATTTAGTTCTTAGCTACATGTAATATCAACATTTTCAGCAGCGATTTAAAATGATTATCAATGTGTGCAAAGTATATCATTATCAGTAAAAACAATATTAGCGATTTAATAGGATATTTATGACATTGCCAAATATTGCATTAGTTACCTGATTGTAGTCCATAAACACTGCCAAGTCGGGCACTTTGTGGCCCACTCTTCGGAGACAAACTACTAGAAGCTTTTAAATGAGCATCACTTAGAGGCTGAGGGCCATCAATTATAGGCCCCAGTTCCGATTCTGTACATGGAACTATATAAAAATAAACACTGCATAAAAAGCGGTGAAATGATGGTAAACTGTTTGTCATATTTGAAATAATATATTTTAAACATTATTTTAAGCACGTTTTCAAATATCCGCTCATAACGAATACATGAATTCGATTTCTACCATTCAATATTTTTCGGGCGGCGAAATGATTCAGAATGATGAAGAGAAGTGCGTGTTTGTGATTGTGCTATTCCTTTAATAGATCTGTGTTAGTAAAGAATGATTTCCAGATTTCATTTAATTTCTAATAGGTAGTAATTGAATTTAACGTGCAGAACACTCGGTCTACCAAACATCAAAAGCGAACACTCATCTGAATTTCAGACTTGAATAAAATTTTAACTTACACCTACAAATATACACTAGCGGAAAGTGAAAAAGAACACCAAGAAGGAATTGGCGGACGATCATAAAATTTACATATGTTAATGGCGTCGAGTTTACGTAGGTGTGATGTTAATTTCGGGACCAACCGGTGAGCGCTTACGCCACAGCACGGCATAATATGCAAATTATCGTCGGTGGTATTTAAGGAGTACGGCGAAGTGAATGTAATCAGTCGTCGGCGTACGGACACGTGCGAAGACCCTGAAGAAGCTGCAATGCCTGGACATGGAAGACGTGTACGATCTCAGCAGTTATCGGACTTTGAGCGAGGTCGTCTAGTCGGACTCCGCGAGGCCGGGAGGTCGTATCGTCGTATTGCGGAGCAAATTTGACGGGGAGTATCGGTGATGGTACGATGGTGGCGTAGATGGTCCGAGGAACATTCCCACACGAGAACGCGTGGAACCGGGAGTCACAGACGGACTGATGAGCGGACCGATAGACGCATAAGAACATCTGCGTTGTCAAACAGAACATCCACTGCGACGCAAATCCGAGCTGCCGTTGCACCTGGGGTGACTGTGCGAACAATCCGCAACCGTCTACTGGATGCAGGACTACGTGCACGTGTGCCTCTGGCATGTGTACCTCTGACTCCAGCCCACCGTCAGGAACGGCTGCAGTGGTGTCGCAAACGTCTGCACTGGAGAACGCAATGGCGATCTACCGTGTTCAGCGATGAAAGCAGATTCTGCTTGGGAGCCACCGATGGCCTTATGCGGGTTCGCAGACGCACAGGGGAGCGTCTCCACCCTTCTTGCATCCGCCAGCGACACACAGGGCTTACACCTGGTCTCCTGGTGTGGGGAGCGATCAGCTATCACTCCCGTACACGACTAGTGTTTGTACCGGGTACGTTAAACAGCACCTCCTACATCAACAACATCATTCAGCCCGTTGTTGTGCCATTTTTAAGGTCGGTCCATCGTGGTGTTTTCCAGCAACGTAACATGCACTTTAGGGTGTGAGACAGCTTCCATGGCCTGCACGTTCACCGGATTTGTCCCCCATTAAGCACGTGTGGGATTTCATGGGACAACGACTTATCCGGTCTCCACGGCCAGCCACGACCATCACCGATGCACGCGTCCAGGTTGAGGATGCTTGGAACTCAATACCCCAAACTTACATCCAACATCTGTGCGACAGACTCCATGCCAGAATTGCACAGTGTGACGCAGTTCATGGCGGTTCAACCTCGTACTAACCATGTTACATGGAAATGTTATTTTTCAGTTTACCAGCAAATACAGCTGTAATTTGCCATAATGTTTTGATCACGTTATCCTCTGTATCCCGTTGTCATGCTGTACAAATTTCGTTGGTATCAGACGTCTCCTTCTTGGTGTTCTTTTTTCACTTTCCGCCAGTGTATGATGATCCGTTGGTCCGGGTTCGAATCCCGGTGAGGCATGGATATTGTGTTTGTGTTATGGCACTGGCTTTCTTCCTTCCCTGGAACCAGTGATCCTAATTTAAAGACGGACGACTGCTTATAGCCCATTGAGTTGCTCAAGGTGGTCGTTAAACCTTCAATCAAAAAATAAAAATAAAATATGATCCGCTTGAAACTACATTCAATTCAAAAAGTGACGAATTCTTTTTACATGATAATGAGAAACATGAATAAGAAATAGAAACAGGAGACATTCTAGAAATGTTTGACTGAACTCGATAAAAGTTTCCTCTGAACATAGTGTTCGACAACTTTAACTCTATCTTAGTTTCGATGGCCCTAAAATCATACCGTATTGAAGCCACTTGTTCTTGGGATACAGATAGCCTTGTGATTTATTCTTACCAAGAAGAGTTCCTCGCTCTAAAGTCCAAATCGACCCACATTTTTCATTTGTTTCCATGTCATATAAACCATCGACAAGAAAAATACTCAGTTAAGTCTAGAAAATTATGACCACCTATTACCATGAGGTTTGACCTCTTAATGCCGCCAATATCGCATATACACTGACAGAAAAAAATTCCCAACACCACGAAAAAATAGTTGTAGAGGAATGAAATGGCGGCAATATATTTGTATAGGTACCATATTTAATCGATTAAGGTTTCAAGATCACACCTTATTGTAAGCGCGAGAAGACCCATTTTAAATGTGAAATGCTGGTACATTAATAACCGGTGTAACCGCCAGAATGGTGAATGCAAGCACGCAAACGTTCATGCATTATGTCGTAGAGGTGCTGGATGTCAGTTTGTGGGATGGAGTTCCATGCCTGTTGCACTTGGTCGGTCAATACAGGGACGGTTAATGCTGGTTGGGGGTGACGCTGGAGTTATCGTCCAATGATGTCCCATACGTGCTCGATTGGTGAAAGATCTGGTGATCTAGTATGCCACGGCAACATGTCGACACTCTGTAGAGCATGTTGGGTTACCACAGCGGTATGCGGGCGAGCGTTATCCTGTTGGAAAACACCCCCTGGAATGCTGTTCATGAATGGCAGCACAACAGGTTGAATCACCAGACCGACGTACAACTGTGCCGTCAGGGTGCCTGGGATAACCACGAGAGTGCTCCTGCTGTCATAGGAAATTGCTCCCCAGACCATAACTCCAGGTGTAGGTCCAGTGTGTCTCGGCCGCAGACAGGTTGGTTGCAGGCGCTCACCTGGCCTCCTTCTAACCAAAACACGGCCATCACTGGCACCCAGGCAGAACCGGCTTTCATCAGAAAACACAACAGATCTCCACTCCGTCCTCCAATGAGCTCTAGCTCGACACCACTGACGTCGCAAGCGGCAGTGGTTTGGAGTGAGTGGAAAGCACGCTACAGGGTGTCTAGCTCGGAGCTGTCCTTCAAGTAACCGATTTGTAACAGTTCGTTGTGTCACTGTTGTGGCCACTGCGGCCCGAATTGCTGCCGCAGACGCGGTACGATGCGCCACGGCCATACGCCGTACACGGCGGTCTTCCCTCTCAGTAGTGCCACGTGGCCGTCCGGAACCCGGTCTTCTTGAGGCAGTACCTTCCTATGACCACCGCTGCCAACAACCATGCACAGTGCTTACATTCCGGCCAAGTCGTTCTGCAATATTGCGGAACGAAAATCCACCTTCTCGTAGCCCTATTACACGACCTCGTTCAAACTCCGTGAGCTGTTGATAATGGCTTCTTCGTCTTCTTAAAGGCATTCTTGACTAACATCAACACACTACGTCGAATCTCAACGATAATTAACGCTCACGAACGTTACAGCGCGTATTTACAGCAAACCTACTTTGTATGTTCCGAGGGGCCCTACTAGCGCCACACGTATGCACCGAGCGCGAAATGTGCATACACGTCATCTTACAGATGTACTCTCACTGCCTACCAACTGTCGTTTATCTAACACAACCTCTTCTTGGTGGTGGGATTTTTTCCGTCAGTGTATTATTATTGATACGGTGTGGAATTGATTCAATGAGTCCTCTGCCACTGAACGTTTCTGCAAGATGCTATACCATATGAAGACACCGGATCTTCTTACAGATCGTCAAGAGTAATCGATGGTGGATCATCAAGAGTCATCAAGATGATTTCTGTCAGTAGCGCATCACCGTACTCTCAATCGACCATCTACACAATAACCAACCGATTACTTCTTCCTGCGCCGGGAATTTGCTGACTCTGCAGGGATAAATAGAACTCTCTCAGAAATTTTAAAGGTAGGGCAAGCTCAGAGAAGCTGTTACTTCGAATCGATTGAAAAAGTGATCCACACGATAAAGCAGAAAACGTGATTCGTCAGAAAAGGAGACTTTCTTCTGCTGCTCGACGGTCCAGTGCCTGCTCTCAGATGCAAATTCACGCCGCAATCGTCGGTGTCTGGCCGTCAGCATGGGTACCTTGAGTTGGCTGCTGCTCTGGAGACCCATAGAGAGCAGAGCTCGTTGGACTGTGGTCTGCGATACGTTCCGCGATGTGCCTGCATTAAATGCCCTGGCCAGGTGTTCCACTGTGGCCCGTCTGTTGGATCGTACTAGTCGGGATAGCCGTCGCTGCTCACGGTCTTCAGTGCTCGGTGGGCGTCCACTATTATCCTCATTATTGCAGGTCTTGCCTGTTTCCTTCCATTCCAGGAACACTTTAACAACTGCACCACGTGAACAGCCCACAACACCGGTCGTTTATTTAATGCCGCTACCCTTTAATCTATTTTCAATAATAATTTATTTTTCAAACTCTGTTAGGTCACGTCCTTTTCTCATCTTCACGCGAAACTTTAATTACCTTACATAATTTGCATACGTTGCTACGCATGCCATCTGGCTGCTGGTTACGGTTTCTTGTTACATCAGGGTGATCATAATTTTTGACTGGACTGTGTATATGTTTTCGTTCCACTTCAAAATGCGCTGTATTTCCTGTGAGTACACATGTCTTTCACAGTTAACTCTGTCTCATAGAAGTTTATGTATTTTTCTCTTCCAGGTAGACTACATTCTTACTTTTGAACAACTTCTGACACTATACATACCACCCAGCTCTAGAATATTCCCCCTGTTCTTTGGGTAGTGCATCGAAACCGTCTGTGCTCAACTCACTGATAATCTTCAGACTCTTTCTGCATGCGGGTAGTGGTAACTCCGTATAACTTTTACTGCTACTACAATATACATTGCTATGATGCGCTGTCAAGAAACAGTCATTTAATATTCAACTGAATAAATGCTGCACTGATAGGAAACAGAAATCTTTAGCAACAAATTAGTTGTTTTGCAGTAGAACTTTGTTTCCAATATGAAAAACAAAACTCCCGTAACGGCTTTCCAGATGCAGGCTGGGAAAGAACCTAAGCATGACAGAGTTCTTTTGACTTTTTCAATGACAAAAGCTCAGTTATCTATGTGACGAATAGTTACAACACATCAGAGTTTCAGATAATTCCCCTCAAATATGATGAAAGACGTATGAAGAAATCTTCGCCGCTCTTTGTCAGCAAAATCCTTTCTTTTAAGCACAAAGCGATGAAATCTGTAGAACTACGGTCATGCGTTCTCGAAGTAGAAAGATCCTGCAATACCAGCAACACTGCACATTTAAAATATCTACTGCATTTGGAAATGTCATTGCCATGGTATTATTCAAATTCTTTTAAATATTTGGTGAGAAACACGATCTGCAAAAGTCGAAAGTCGCGCATGGGAAATTCGTAAAAATGCATTGCAAACACATCTTTCAAGTTATCTGATAAAGGGCATAATGTTGTGGAGCAAGCGAGATGAGCGGCCACTAACTACTCCAAAGGCCAGTCTGTATTCCAAGAGCTCTGTGTTTGGTGAAACTTGAAGGGACTCTTGTACACTGCTGGACAATTGCTAAGGACGAATCATAAACGGCTATATAGCGCATAAAAAAGTAAGTGTGGTTGGATGCCAAGTGAAATAAAATAATGTCAGAATGCCAGGACATTACAAGAAATACAATTTATTGTGCTTTGAAATCCAGAAGGCTTTGGAACCTGTTCAAGGGACAAACAGGCCATTTTGTGCAGAATACGTAAACGTGAAAAATGCAATTACCATCCGCAGGCGTTCCGGCGTAAGATGTCAATACGGGATATGGCCACCATGGAGCGCGATGCAAGATTCCACACGTCGTGTCATGCTTTGCACAACATTATCAAGCAGCTGTTGGGGTAATTTATCCCATTCCTCTGTCAGTGCACGGATGAGGGTGTCCTTGTTTATTGGAGGGCATTGGCGACCAGCAAGACTCCTCCCCAAAGCATCCCACACATTTCCAATGGGATTCAGATCTGGAGAACGTGCTGGCCATACGAGGCGTTAAATATCCTCGCTCTCAAGACACTCCTGGACAGCGACTGTTCGATGACATGTTGCGTTGTCGTCCATGAAAATGAATCTATCACCGACAGCACCACGGAACATGCGAGCATGAGGTAGCAGAACATCATTAATGTATCGTTGGCCAGTCATAGTCAGAGTTAGAAGCACATAGAGGGACGTACGGCCATTGATCATGATGCCAGCCCATACCATGACATTACAGGTCGGATATCGGTCCCTTTCCTGTATGTTTGCTGGACAATATGCAGTACCACTATCACGCCAGATCAGTTGTCGTCGACAATCAGACGATAGACTGTTCCTACTCTCATCTGAGAAGAGGACAGCAACAGTCGTTATCAGTCCAATTGCGATGTTGATGGCGCCATTGCAAACGGGCGGTACGGTGACGTCTGGACAATGGGATGCACACAACAGGACGGCGGGCGTATAGTCCTCCTTCATGCAAACGTCTGGCGACAGGTTTTCGGGAGATCCGCTTGCCAGTAGCAGCCATAAACTGATTTGCTACCTCACTAGCTGTGCTGCGCCGGTGTCATTTTGTTGATAGCACTATGTACCGATCTTCTGCAGGTGTCGTACTGCGAACACGACCTCCCCCGTGACGTTTGCTACACTCTCCATTTGTTTGAAATGATTTCCAAAGCCTAGAAACAACACTGTGGCTGACGTCGAACTCCCTGGCTACATCTGTTAATTTTCGCCCTTCTTCAATCTTGCCAATAATACGGCCACGCGTAAAATCATCTAGGTGATGTCGGGAAGACATACTGAAAATTGCAAGTTCGTCAATTGATTCTTTCCCTTTCAACTTTGCGTTTGAACAACAACGGTCAACACGCGTCAAATAATTATATATATATCTTATCAGCGCTATGACATCACGAACAAGTTTGGCAATCCAAAACTTGCATACGCACAACACGTCTTACTGTATCCCGCACTTATGCTAATTTCCACATTTTCCTGCCTTCCATTTTATGGTTGCTATCGTTGCTATTGTCCTCCGTCCTTAGCAATTGTCCGGCAGTGTATTACGAACTGCTGCCGAGCAACTAAAACGATCAATTTTGATAGAAACTGTTCTCAATTGGACCATCTGAAAGTCGAACATTATGACAAATGTACAAAATTGGTCAACGAAAAGGGCTTTGTCTTCCACTAGGACAACGCAAAAAAAGTCATGTTTCTTTGGCCAACAAGAAACAAATTGTTGGAGCTTGGCTTGAATCTTCTGTCATACCCGCTCTGGTCACCTCACCTTGTGACTTCAGTTTTCCGTTTATTCCTGTCCCTTCAGTATTCGCTCAACGGGGAAAGCTTTGCTTTTTGGAGTCCTGCAAAATCACCTTGGGCCGCGCCTGTGGCGCAGTGGTCTAAGCACTGGCTTCTTTCGTCGGCCATGGATCCGGGTTTTCGAATTCCGGTTAGGCGTGGATGTTGTGTTTGTCATACGGCACTAGCTCTCTCCCTTCCCTGGAACCAGTGGCCCTAAATTAAGGACGGGCGATTACTTATAGCCCATTGATTTGCTCATGGTGGTCGTTAGGCCCCCAATAAAAAATAACCTTGACTAGTTCTTTGTCCAAAACTTGGAATGTTGTAGCTGGGTGGAATACTTGAGCATCTGACAGATGGTGAGAGGTACTGAAAAATAATGTGTCCACATTACTTGATAAAGTGGCAATAGTATTTAAAAATTTTGCTATTCATTTTTTTTTGCAAATGCGAAAACGTTTTTTACACAACCCAATACATAATTCCACTCAATTCCGAGCGTCTCGAAATCCTTCCAAAAGTTTTGACCCAATCTCATCTGTTGTGCCAAATGTAAAGATACGTTTCCTACATGCAGAGGGAATAATACGCATGAGATAAATTACGAGTGCGTGAGTTGCCATACAAAAAATAATTTTTGGCATCCAACTTACAGAAACGATGTTAAACTAACTCTGTAGTGCGTGCAACCTGCAACTAAGAAGACGCCTAAGGACGGACCAACGTTCAAAGTCATACTATCCGCATATATGTTTTTAAGGCCGAAATATGTACATACTTCAAAAACAGTAATCTCATTTTGAGAAAAAAATAAGTTTGTTGACACCTTTGAAGAAGAACATGTACTATTTTTTTTTGTTTTTTTGTTTAAGGGTTTAACGATCGCTGTGAGCTACTCGATGGGCTATAAGAAGTAGCGCGTCCCTAATTAAGGGCCACTGGTTCCAAGGAAGGAAGATAACCAATGCCGTAAGACAAGAACAGCATCCATTCCTCACCGGGATACGAACCCGGACCCACTTGGAGGAACGGTCATAAGCCAGCGCTAAGACCACTGCGCCACTGGGGCGGCAACATGTACTATTTAATATGAGTGAATTTTGGCCCCTTTTAATTCGTATAGATAATTTTTTCCAAATTACAGGGATATAGAATGTACCAGTTTTGTTTCATATTTTACTGAATTTATGAAATTGCATGAAAGCCAATAGACGTAGCAAATTTATTATCTGCAAGAATTAGATCAGTATCTTTTCTGGATAGCATGGAAACTTTATTTATTTATTTATTTGTCATAAACCAGAGGAAAAACCTGTCTGTCCACCAAAATGATGCTTCCTTTCAGTTTCCATAATACTGAAATATAACATCAAGATGATGCAAAGTGTGCAAATTTCAGAGGTGCTTAATTAATCTCTGTTTGTCGTCAGAGCAATTATTTCAAAATCTTTGTCTTTTATGTTGCTTTCCACCTGCATAACAGGTATGTTTGCTACAAGCACGGTGGTAAGTAATGACAAGTTCCATTAATTCTGATTTCATTAAAAATTTGAAATATCCCAATTTGTTAGCGTATTCATTTGAATTTCAAATGTAACTCCTAATGACTTTCATCCGTGTAGCCCAGGGGTCGGCAAACCTTTGAGACGAAAGAACCAAACCTGTCCCTCATAACAGTTTGAAAAATTTTCGAGAACCATAAATATATTTTTACAAATGAGGAAAATTTAAAGTAATATTATAACAAGTTATAATATTAATTTTATCTTTATTAATTAATAGCATAACTTATTTATGATATTAAGTTATACTATTAACTTAATATTGTAAATATTAAATCACACAAGAAATTGCTCTCATTGGCTTTAATCAGTGTGAGAAATGAGCATAGATTTCCTTAGAAAGTTTCTGCATGTCCGGTCCGTAACTAGTCGTTTTTAATTTAAGGCACGATTCCTAGTTGTCATCAGTAATTTGGCTCCTCAATTTACATTTAATGAAATTCATGTTAGGAAACGATTGCTATACGTAGACCCGAAGAAACTGAAAACACCAAATGCAAATTTTTTTAACTCATGATACGAGTCCGGAACACTATACCAAGTATTGAAAATCATTGAGTCTGCGTTCTGTAGGTCTTTTATAGCAGTGTGCTTGTGCTGTGAAATCAGACTGCATTTTTCTTTTTCCAGTTCTTCTATTTCAGTACTAAAACATAAAAATTCGGAGCTCCACAAGTCCTTGCTAGCTAAGTCCAACAATTACACAGGTCTGCAGCCAAAAAAACTGCACAGGATTTTTATACTGTTTCTTATAGATTTTTACTCACTGAAACCGGGAAAAATACTCAAAAACTTCCATCACGTCAAGTTTACTTGTAAAACTAGTGTTTGTAGTTTCATTTAGAATGAAACTCCCGTTTAACTCGAAATCTGGTATACTATTCTTGATTCTAAAAATCCTATGCAAAAGTGATTTCTTAGTTTCATTTAATATGTATCAGAGTGAGACTCAAGAATAAATACAAAGTGAAAATGAGCGGAATGGGGGGGGGCAGTGGAAGGGTGGCAAGGCAAGGGTAGTGTTGGCGGTGTGAGGAAGCTCAGGTTGATCATGTCCCAACCGGTTTAATTTGTTCATAGCGAAAAGTGAGGAATCTTACTGGCTGGGTTGAGCATGTTTATACACGTTCTCTAGGGTATTAGGAATGAGTATAAACAAGCGTATTGTGAGATTTGATCATGATTCAACATGCTAAATCAGTTCAGGATCTAGGTTGCTTTGGTTATGTTGGATAGCTTATATAGATGACTACTGGATATTCGAGGCTAAAAGTGCCCAGAGAATCCCTCGAAAGCATTAATTTTTATCTTTACGAACGGGAGAAAAAGAAAAAAGAAACTTTTTGCTGTTTTCTTTTATTTAAATGCAGTGCCATTTTGGATTTTTTTTATCAAACCAGAGGAAGGAGCAGGTGTTGCCGATTAACCTGCCCAGCTACAGAGAGCGACGATCGGCAGACGCGCAGGTGCCAACATAACCTCGTTCGCTTTCGTGTTCACCTATGTTTTACGTGTTATTTTACTGGTCTTTTTGAAGGGAGCGAGGCTAGTTTCCATATGCTTCACCACAGGAAAAGCGTTTGCTTCTAGATGTACGGAGAGTCAGTGTGTGTACTCAATGCGGTGTATACAAAAAGCGAGGAGCCACACCCAGTTTACATTTGGCATTCAAACGTGACTGTGCTCGTGTTTTTAGTTATATCTTATGGCTCCAAGAGGTTGTGTTATTTCTCCTGACAACTTTTGCTTTATTTGTGGTGAATACACTGTTAAAAGTCAACAAAGAAACAAAAGTGATTTCGTGAAGAGAGTGTATTTTACTTCAAGTTGAAACATGGGATCAAGACAAAGCCTGGGCTCCTCATAAGGTGCGATGAAGATCTCCGTTTGTGGTTTAAGGGTAAGAAACACTCATTTCGTTTTGGCATTCCTATGATGTGGCGTGAACAGCAAAACCACACTACCGACTGCTATTTCTGTTCAGTAGATGTGAAAGCTTTCAATACAAAAAATAAAAATAAAATATCTTACCCAAACCTAAATCCAGCTATTCGTCCAGTGCCTCATAGCTCTGCAATACCAGTTCCACAACCGCCTTCCAGTTTGGATGATATCCTGAGTGATTCTGGGAACGGAAGCACATTACCTCCCCAGGACGAATCTAATTCAGATTTTTCTGTTGATGAGGGACCCCAACTTTTTTATCAGAGCGAGCTCAATGACCTGGTTAGAGATTTAGGCCTTTCAAAAGATGCTGACAAATTGCCGGAGTCAAGATTAAAAAATAAAAACCTGCTGTCACCCGGAACCTTATTTTCGTGGTACAGGCACCGAGAGAGAGAAGTCACTACATTTTTCTCCAAAGAGGGAAATCTCGTTTTTTGTAGTGATGTTCAAGGGCTAATGAAGTGTTTTGAAATAAAATATGATTCATCTGAGTGGCGGCTATTCATTGATTCCTCAAAAACAAGCCTCAAAGCAGTCTTGCTGCATAATGGGAATAAATTTGCATCACTTCCTGTAGGACACTCGGTGCATTTGGAGGAAAACTATAACGATGTGGCAACAATTCTTAAGAAAATAAAATATCAAGAACATCGCTGGATACTTTGTGGAGACTTCAAAATACCAACCGTTTTGTTGGGCCAACAGGCAGGTTATACGAAATATCCCTGCTTCCTTTGCTTGTGGGACAGTCAAGCCAGAGATCTCCATTGGACAAAAACTGACTGGCCAATTCGATACGCCTTAATCCCCTGCAAAAATAACGTCATTAATACAATATTGGTTCCTCCTGTAAAGATTTTATTACCACATCTTCATAATAAATTGGGGCTTATGAAGCAGTTTGTGAAATCACTGCCAAAAGAAGGGGAGTGTTTCAGATATATGTGTTCCAAGTTCCCAAAACTGTCTGAAGCCAAGTTGAAAGAGGGAGATTTTACTGGCCCCGACATACGAAAACTGTTATCCGATCCCCTCTTTCGGAAACAATGGGACAAAAAGAAGCGTGGGACTGTTTCAAAGACGTAGTGCACAAGATTTTGGGTAATACTAAAGACCTACACTACAAAACCATTGTACAATGCATGTTGGCTGCGTATAAAGCTCAAGGATGCAAGATGAGCTTAAAAGTTCATTTCTTACACTCCCATGTCGACTATTTTCCTGAAAACTTGGGAGTCCTCAGTGAAGAGCAGGGTGAAAGATTTCACCAGGATGTCCGTGATATCGAGAGACGCTACGAAGGACGAGGAGACGTCAATATGCTAGCTGTCTACTGTTGGATGCTCAAGCGGGAAACAGAAAGTGGAAAGCGGAAGCGTGTTCGGAGAAGTATCAAAGAGAAGAAGAAAAGGTTTCATAGGCAAAAAGAATGAACACGGAATGTTAAGTACATTTCATGAAGATATTGTTTGTTTATTATAAGAAATTTTTTTTAGTTCATTGTAATGAAATGGTGGTTTTCTCATAATTGTTATGCTTTTTTATGCAAACATCTTGTATTTTGCAAAAAAAAAAAACTGTACGTGATGGAGGGAAATGGAGGTCATTTTTGGATTAAGCACACTCGAAAACATAATATTTACCAAAAACATCCCATGCAGCTGAAAAAAAAATGTTTTTTTTGCAGACCTGTGTTATATTTCAAAATTAGACGTGTTAATATCAAACGGAGAAAAATTTAATTGCTTCACATTGACATTAAGAGGATTTGTAATAAAAGCTAGAGTCGTTTTATCATTTCTGAATTTCTGAAACCTTTGAAGAAAAGATTCTCTCATGCTTAAAACTGCTGTCTTGAAGTAATCTTTGTTAATGAGGGCATTGCATCCTAGGCGATATTGAGACAAGTTTGGGAAATGAACTAAAGTTCTCTTCTCTAAATCTTCAGCGAACAGAATCAATTTCTTTTCAAACGAAATAACTTCTTCAACCATTGAAAAATCAGTATTTCCCTTGCCTTGTAATTTACGATTGAGCTGATTCAGTTGTGATGTAGCGTCCACCATAAAGTACAATTTTTTCAACCACTGATCTTCTGTTCATTCTTTATATTGAACACCCTTGTTGTCGAGGAATAGTTTGATTTCATTTATGGAAGATGCAAAACGCTTTAACACGTCGCCTCTGGAAAGCCATCGAACCCTGTTGTACTGGAGAAGATCTGAATACTCGCTCTCCATTTCACTTAGCAACTATTTAAATTGTCGATGGTTAAGTCCCCTTTGCTGTAATAAAGTTGGTAATCTTAATACCAATTCCATAATTTTAGCGATTTCTTCAGGAAATGTTTTTGCACAAAGTGCTTCCTGATGGAGTATACAATGGGAAGTAATTACTTCATTCGAATGACATGCATTAAAAAAAGAAATTCTTTAGTAGTGTCGAAGTTTTGAGAGGCATATGAAACAAATGAAATCATCATTATGTGAATAAAAATATCCTTTAAAAATTTTATAAATGAAACTATGATAGTGTTATTTTCATTTTCTATTTTACTTCAGAGCCACATGTACGTAAGTAAAGAGCCACATGTACGTAACCAAAGAGCCACATGTGACTCGCGAGCCGCAGTTTGCCGACCCCTGGTCTAGCCTAATTGCGCCGTGCAACCTGCTACTAAACAGAAGTAAAATTATATAAAAATACTAGAACAATCGAAATCTTAAACATTTGTTTGCAAATAAATTGCAGCTTATAATAAAATTCAATGGAAACGAAATATTCTCTTCTCTCTCTATATAAAACAGACTGTATGTGTCTGTCGGTCGGATTTCACATATAATTAGGCGACCTAGAGCGACGAAATTTGTTATGAAGGTACTTGTAGACATCTTCTGGTGCACCTCGAAGCGATTTTTTTTAAATTTGAATTTGAATTTTAGTTATTTAATGTTATGCGTTTCCACTCGATCTGAGTGTGTTTTTCCGCTTTGTTGACATCAACCTGATCACACCGAACGTTAAGGCGTGCAGAAAAGTAGTTCACCATAAACTTTAGGCGTTTCTTCTCTAGAATTCCGTCACGACTGTTTTCATTCGTAAATACATTTACTATGCCCTTTTTTGTAAGCGTTGTTTTCCGATTGTATTATAACATTTGAGGCGGAGATGAAAAAAAGAAAATAGAACGTTGTTTTTCAATCTGCGTTATTAATTCGAAAGTATCATACGTCAGAAGGTCATCAACTGTGACCACGTTGTGAGCTAGAAAATGGAACGTTGTTTTAACGTAATTCTAAAAATGAAATGGCTCAAATTTATCTTGAACTACTTATGTTTGTGCGCCTTCGCTTTGGGTGTGATCAGGTTGCATGTGAAGAAAGCGGTAAAGAAAGCGGAAAGGCACATGTTTTTTGTTAAGCATTGTTTGCCAATTGTATTATGACCTTGAGGGCGGAGAAGAAAAAATAGAAAATAGAACGTTGTTTTTTAATCTCCGTTATTAATTCAAAAGTGTCATACGTCAGAAGGTCATCATACTATGCCTCAACCTCCCAGAAAGGAACAATGTGTAAGAAGAACACAAATAATGGATAGAGAAAATCAAAGAAGGAGAAGAGAACAAGAAACAGCAGAAAAAAGAGAAAGAAGGCTGGAACAAGATAGGATTTCCAGAGCACAATCAAGGGCACAGGAATCATACCAGCAGCGAGAAAGAAGACTGGAACACAATAAGACTTCTACGGCGCAATCGAGGGCACAGGAAACACTCCAGCAACGAGACACACGACTTCAGTATAGGACGTGACAACTACTAAATAATTCAAATACATTTTTTATCCTAATATTCTATTCCGGGAAGTTGTACTACAAAGTTGTATAAACCTTGATTTACCAGTCTTAATTTAATTGCCGATATAGCTTTTACTTTATACTGTCACTAGCCCGTCAACGACGAGTACAACAGGCTAGTATATTATATAATAACATATCAAATGAAATAATGTAATAACCAGAAGAAAGAGCGATAAAATATATATGTATTGCTAAAACGTCTACACAGTTGCGTTTCAGGTAAACTAATAAAAACATACTAGCATTACACGAGTGTTTTCTCAGAGATAGGTAAAGAGAGATTTAAAGAAAAAACATATCGGTGTAACTGCTGAAGCTTTTTCGAGTCATTTCATCAAGACCATTTCAAAGAATATGGTAGTTTTCACTTCTATAACTTTTTGGTTTTCTTCTTGATGCAAAAGACTGCCTGCCGCCTCGGTGGCGCAGTGGTCTAAGGCGCTGGCCTCTGCTCATTCGTCCGTAAGGGGTCCGGGTTCGAATCCCGGTCAGGCATGGATGTTGTGTTTGTCTTACGGCACTGGCTCTCTCCTTCCCTGGAACCAGTGACCCTAAATTAGGGACGGGCGACTGCTTATAGCCCATTGAGTTGCTCACGGTGGTCGTTAAACCTCCAATCAAAAAAAAAAAAAAAAAAAAGACTGCCTAAAAGTCATATACAATGTTTTAAATGACTGCTATCTAGCCCCTGATAAAACAAGATATTTACAAAGGAAAACTGCTTTGCGTCCTCCTAAGCAACTGGTGACTAAATACATTCCAAGTAAGAAATATGAAGGTACCATTATACACTGACGGAAAAAAATTCCCAACACCAAGAAGGGGTTGTGTTAGATAAACAACAGTTAGTAGGCGGTGAGAGTACATCTGTAAGATGACGTGTATGCAAATTTCGCGCTCGGCGCATACGTGTGGCGCAAGTAGCGCCCCTCGGAACATGCAAAGCAGGTTTGCTGTAAATACGAGCTGTAACGTTCGTGAGCGTTAGTTATCGTTGAGATTCGACGTAGGGTGTTGATGTTAGTCAAGAATGCCTTTAAGAAGACGAAGAAGCCATTATCAATATCTCACGGAGTTTGAACGAGTTCGTGTAATAGGGCTACGAGAAGGTGGATTTTCTGTCCGCAATATTGCAGAACGACTTGGCAGAAATGTAGCCACTGTGCATGATTGTTGGCAGCGGTGGTCAAGGGAAGGTACTGCGTCAAGAAGACCGGGTTCCGGCCGGCCACGTGGCACTACTGAGAGGGAAGACCGCCGTGTACGGCATATGGCCGTGGCGCATCGTACCGCGTCTGCGGCAGCAATTCGAACTGCAGTTGCCACCACAGTGACACAACGAACTGTTACAAATCGGTTACTTGAAGGACAGCTCCGAGCCAGACGCCCTGTAGTGTGCTTTCTACTTACTCCAAACCACTGCCGTTTGCGACGTCAGTGGTGTCAAGCTAGAGCTCATTGGAGGACGGAGTGGAGAGCTGTTGTGTTTTCTGATGAAAGCCGGTTCTGCCTGTGTGCCAGTGATGGCCGTGTTTTGGTTAGAAGGAGGCCAGGTGAGCGCTTGCAATCAACCTGTCTGCGACCGAGACACACTGGCCCTACACCTGGAGTTATGATCTGGGGAGCAATTTCTTATGACAGCAGGAGCACTCTCGTGGTTATCCTAAGCACCATGACGGCACAGTTGTACGTCGGTCTGGTGATTCAACCTGTTGTGCTGCCATTCATGAACAGCATTCCAGGAGTTGTTTTCCAACAGGATAACGCTCGCCCGCATACCGCTGTTGTAACCCAACATGCTCTACAGAGTGTCGACATGCTTCCGAGGCCTACTAGATCACCAGATCTTTCGCCAATCGAGCACGTATGGGACATCATTGGACGACAACTCCAGCGTCACCCCCAATCAGCATTAACCGTCCCTGTATTGACCGACCAAGTGCAACAGGCATGGAACTCCATCCCACAAACTGACATCCAGCACCTCTAGGACGCAATGCATGAACGTTTGCGTGCTTGCATTCAACATTCTGGCGGTTACACCGGTTATTAATGTACCAGCATTTCACATTTAAAATGGCTCTTCTCGCGCTTACGATAAGCTGTGATCTTGAAACCTTAATCGATTAAATATGTTACCTATACAAATGTATTGCCGCCATTTCATTCCTCTACAACTATTTTTTCGTGGTGTTGGGATTTTTTTTTCCGTCAGTGTATTATCACATAACGGTATGAATACTTACATATGTAGCTGGGAGTAGTGCTTTTCAGAATTACAGTTGTGGCTGTCGGTGCAACAGTTTCTAAAAAATAAAAATAAAAGGTATCAAGGTACGTTTCTAAACAAAATCTGATTTTGCATTTGCATTACAATGCGTGTTTACCTGATATAAGAACAGCATTTCCTGTCGCTAAATGTCTTAACTGCTTAATTAAATCAGTTTATTAAATTAATTTATAAAATTGCTAATTTTGAAATTAATGAAAACAGTATTGTGTTACTTTATTAATTTCATAAGATATAAATGAAATATTGCATCCTGTTTTTACAGTAAGCAAGAAAAATGACTTTGAATATGCACTTAAAATCTGTTTCGTTTCTTAATTAAGTTAAATTTAAATTATCTTAATATTTATTTTTCAGATTTGTAAGCGCTCAAAAATCTAATAAGAATCATTCTTTTCCTGCACTTAAACCAGATTTACCCAGCATGTTTAAAGTTTCAAGCAATACAGAAAGATTTTTCTTTCATTTTTCCGGGTGCGAACGATGATTTATGCACTGCTATAAGCTTATAATGCCCATTACTCATAGGATTTACATTCGCAAAATAATGACATCAATTTCAAAGCAACATTCCAGCTGTGTTATTCACAAGTACGGATGACAGATACCACTTCAGAATAATGGATCCACGGTATATCCTTGACCACTGTTGGTATCCCTTTGCTTGAGAGAGCTTCAACAAGTGACATTTGAACCCTGTTGCACGCCTTTCCTTTTGACACGGTGGATCTGATGTGCCTGATGCTCTCAGACCTGGACAGCTACTGAAGTATCGATAGCATGTGGTTATTAAAAAGAGATAGAATGATAAAACAGAAAGAAGGAAGATACTTGCATATTGCACGGCCCTTCTAAAAATAGGATGTGCCGCCCCGGTGGCGCAGTGGTCTAAGCGATGGCCTCTGATCATTCGTCCGAAAGGGGTCCAGGTTCCGATCCCGGTGAAGCATGGATGTTGTCTTTATCTTACGTCACTGGTTCTGTCCCTTCCCTGGAGCCAGTGACCCTAAATTAGGGACGGCCGACTGCTCATAGCCCTCTGAGTTGCTCAGTGGTCGTTAAACCGCCAATCAAAAAAAAAATAAATAAAATAAGATGTATTTATCTCATTGCGCTTATCTCGGTTCAGATCGAAATTCTTAGCTACTTTCATGAGCCTGGCCATATATTGCAACACATAAAGTGTGCAAAAGTTGCGGGAGCAAATATATTTGTTGAAATTAACGTAGAATTTTTGCACGCTGTTCAGCACGAACAGTTTGCAAGTAAATGTAAGGAATGCAATTTCCTGACGTTTACTTACCGTATTGAAAATTTTGATAACTCATGAGGGCAAAATACAACCATTAGATATTGCAGCGAGAAAGAATATCGGGCACATCTGATGGTAACAATGAAATACTTGTATAATTTAGTACATAATTGTTATGATCTTTTAAATGAGTTCATTCTTTGTCCTATCATATTTGCATTGGCTATTCAACTTATACTAAACCGTCCTGCTACTGAGAATTTTATGACGTTTTTCAAATGGCTTGTTTTAAGAGTTTTTAGATATGATATTTGCTTAAACAAGAAGTAAACGTTTTGATTCATTGTGTGTGTAATAAGTTACTTCATTTAAAAATGTAGAGGTCTTTACTGTGTGCGATTATCAACTACTGTTTCGCAAAACGTAATAGTGGATATCTGTCATATTTTTCTAGGAGCTAGATGTACACTACTGCTAGTGAAAATTATAACACCATGAGAGAATCGCGCCATTCAAATGGAATTTATATCACAAGTTTCTCATGTTACAGGAAATGCATGAAACGGATTCGATTTATAGAACTACACAAGATTTTTCGCTCCAAAACTCAGCATCGTGTGAAGCCACCGCTAGCAATGATGACATCCTTTACACGGGGTGGCATTGAATGGAAGAGGTTTTTGATATCGCCCTGAGGAAAGTCCTGCCAGGCTGTTTCTATGCAGAACCAGAATCAATTTGTTGTGACTGGCGGAGGCGCTTGACGGGCTTGTTGCTTAGCTACCATCTCTCAGACATGTTCGATCGGGAACATATTCGGAGAACGTGAAGACCAGGGAAGGAGAGCTATGTGCTGTGCATGGAAGAGGTCTTGGACATCTCGGGCCACATGTGGAGGAGCATTGTCCGGCTGGCATATAGCGCCATGATTATTTTGAAGGAAGAGTATCACCTGTGCATCTGAAACATCCATGATGTATCGCTGGCTTTTAAAGTTTACCTCAATTCGTATGAGGCGAAACCACAAATTGAACCCAATGGCGCCACAAACCATGACGCTTGGCTTTTGACCGGTATGACGTTCAAAATGCCCGTTGCAAGGTGACGTTCACCATAATGTCTTCGAACATGTATGCGACCATCATGGTTCATCAGGCTTGTGTTCGAAACTCCATTGCAGCCTGGGGCGTCTATGGTTGTATGTCAACCATAGAGAACTTGTTTCCAGCAGCAATGGGCTGCTGGCAACAAGTTCTCTGTTAAGCATACGATGTCGAACTGTACTGGATAACAAAGCCTGACCCGTGACAGTGCTACACTGCTATATCAACACCGTAGATATAGCAATGCCATCGGTCAGTGCCATGTGCTAGAAGTGTCTGTCATCCTATGCAGTCATGTGATTTTGCGGTCCGTTTCCCGGATTTGTGTGCGTCGGAGCCTTATGTTTCAACTGATGCCACGTTTGCATCACTGTACTGGTGTTTCGTCCCGTACGAGTGGCAATTCCGCTTTAGGAAAATCCAGCTTCTCTCATTCCAACAATCCTTCCTCACTCAACGTCCGTCAGTTGTTCATAATGTAACCTTCTTCCGCATACTGAGACACCAGACACATCCTTTAGGCTCAATGTTGGCTCTTAACTCATTGTAACATTTAGTCTGACCCAGCTCTTTATACCCAAGACCGGATAATTCAGTAGTCGCTGCTCCGAAACCACATGCGCATTTTCACTACCATTTTAATCATTTGCATGTCCTAACCTGTTGTAAATATTCTTTTAATTTGAAGCTAATGCCAGCAGTCCTTCATGGTGTATACATTTTCACAAACAGCAGTATATCTGTCATTCCTTCAATCAGCAAGGAAGATCCACGGGTGAAGTGTAGTAAATAGCAGCAATTTAATTAATATATTTGATTTTAGCATGTCTGCATGCGTGCGTGGCAAAAATCTCACAAGAGAGATATGTTGAACAGCGCTCTTCACTGCAACGTACTCACTCAATTGAGAATACTTCTCCCCTTCGGGTATGCTGAAATTTGCTGACATTTAAAATAACTTTTCTCTGGTTATGTATGCCTTCAGGGAAGAACTGCAAATATAATCAAATGATTTGTAAGAGAAATGTTTCGCGTTATAGTTATCATACTGAAGATAAGACGACTAACTAATTCATCGATTGTGATTTTTTGTCTCCAGTGTTTTGAGATCCTCTAAGAGAAAATAGCACCATATCCAGAATAGGAATAAAGGAGAAGATTAGAAATATCAGAAAAGATCAGTAACTGACCGTAATGTTAATTTGATCCCTGAAGGATAAGCATCGATAATACTGATTAGATATCATTCAAAACTAGAGAATAAATATTTAAGTAAAGAGTCAATATTTCAAAGTCTCGAAGCTTTTATTAGAGACTACCGAATTTAATCTGAAATTTGCGCAGGATAAACAAAGAGTGCAATTCAGATGTCCGCATGTGAAACATTTGAACTGTTGTCATCTTGCTGCCACGTGGAACCAGTTTTGTTTATTTTTAATACAGTTTAAGGATTATTAAATGAAGTAAAATGCTGTTAATAATTCATGATATAGAAAGGCAGACTTTGGTCTGACTTCTATAACATTTATTCCATATTAATACTTGTTAATTCAATTTATATACATTAATTAAAAAATAAAAAATCATAAAAAGAGAGAGAATAAATTTGAAAGGTGCTGTTGTAGCATTCCAAGCCATACATATCCAATATCATTTCGCTAATTAAACAGTACCATAAAATAAAGCAACTTCTGGCTTTTAAAAACCCTTGCATTCTTCTATTTCAGGCATACTTTACAGTGAGTAAGTTGCACTGTCATAAAAAAATAAGTCAGCACAATGCGTAACTACGGAGTATGAGATCCAAGAAATCATTGATATTGGCCGTGACTTCTCAGGCATTAGGTTAGATGTGCTGTTGTTCTGGACATATCCCTGGTGCATGAAATATCGGATAGTGTATTCCATCCTCCCACTAATAAAATTTAAATTTTCGATGGAAAGAAGCATCTGGTAAGAATTAACCCAGTGTGCTTCCCTTCTACGCTGATTCCTTAGACAGATATATACTACTATTTATTCGTTACTTCGAAATGTACTAATTCTGTAAGTGAAAAAGCATCCATGTTTTATCCAGGTGTAAAAATTCCCTAGTTTTTTCCAAGCGCCTTGTGGACACAGGACATTTTATAGTTTTATGTTACCTCCCTTTAAAACTTCGTTTAAAGTCATGATAATCAAAACATCCTTTACTAAGAAATTTCAAATTCGATTACAAGTTAAATTACTTCGAAATCCCAATGTGAAACGCTTTCAAGAACCTGATGTATATTCGAGTTCATTGTGTCGAGCGGAATGAGCACGTGTTAGAGCCAAAGGTGTGATAATGTAAAATATATTGATGATCAAGCATTCATTGGCATATGAAATCTTATAGTAATAGGGGTATAATATCTCTCAAACTTTTTGTCATACAGAATTGACTTCCGCTACGGTAAAAAATGTGTGCAGAGTTTTCACGTAGTGATTTACTTTTGATATAAAGTCGGATTTTTGTAATCTGGTTTTCCGGAAGCAAACTTGAAGTTGGAAATAAAACTTGTGCACTCTAATGACAGAATTGTGCTTTGTAAAAAGCAGGGGAAATAAGTACATATTCCACAGAGAAGAAGCCACCCAGAGAAAGAAATATCAAATCGGACTTTATAATAGGTGATAGTGAAGGACATTTAATGTATAATACGTCAGGAACATTCAGTGTACAGTACGTTAGAGGACTGAATTTGTAAGAGAAAATATAAGCAACATAATTGTCACACGGAAAATAATGCTGTAAAACTTACTTGTTAAGGATTTTAGTAGCTTTTAGTAGCTCTGAAGGAGATTAAAAGATAAATAAATGTCAAAGGGAAAAAAGTCAAGTGGATTCACAAAGCTTGTTGCCAGGGTTGTCTGCAGTGGAAAAAATATGGATCAATTTTTTCTTAGTTGAAGCAACCTAAAGGTAGAGGAGAAATTTTACTTAGAAGTGTAGTGACATGGTGGCAACAGACGAACGGATGTGAACAAACATACTAACGGCGCGAACTTTTACTGAATTCCCACTCCCAGAAGCTTACAAAAAATGAGAAAAAATACCTAATAATTGCGCTTGTGCGATTAATGTCCTGCCTCCAAGTTCTAATCAGAAAGCCCAGTATTTTATATTTTACTCCGAATGACCCCAGCTGAAGATACAACAGGGTTTTTTTTATGTGGAACTTCCCTCACCCTGTTGCAGGAACTTAGGAATTTGAGATAAAAACATGCAACACCAAGACCCCTTTCCTCCATTTCCTGCAAAAGGGGCAAAAGAAACGCTATTATTTGTTCCGGAGATGCCGCATACACAGACAAACCAAAATGGAAAACTAATCTTTTACGGTATTTATTGCAAAAAAACAACAACATCGAAATATTAGGGGTATGCAAAAGTTTGTGCCGTTTTAAGGAGAATGGAGACGGGAACAATCAAGAAACCAGTACATATTTATTCAACGAAATATTGGCCGTTAGCATCTATGACCTTTTGCCATTTTTCAGGGAACAAATGAATGCCCTTGTGATAGAAGGACTCGAGTTTTGAGCTGAAGAACGCAGTGACGAAATTTTCCACCTCTGGAACTGTGGTGAACCGTTGTTGGGGTAAGACATATTGTATAGAGCGAAACAGATGAAAGTCTGAGAGTGCAATGTCCAAAGAGTAAGCCGGGTACGGTAAAACCTCCCAGTGTAACTGTTCAAGGGTTGATTTCATGGTAGCACCGACATGTGGTCTGGCATTTTCGTGTAACAGGATGATTGGGCGGCATCCTTTACCCGTCCATGGACGTTTTTGCTCGATTGCGGCGTTCAGTTTCATCAACTGATCGCTACATCGTTGTGCAGTGATTGCTTCACCCGGTTTCAACAGTTCGAAGTACAGCACTCCATACATATCCCCCCACACACACAACAGCATACTGTATCTTTCCCGTGGATATCCTGTTTTGCAGTGGATGTTGATGACTGGCCTGGATATACCCAGGATCGCTTGCGTACGAGGTTGTAGCAACATACCCATTTTTCATTCCCGGTGACTACCTTCCACAAGGAATTTCTCCCTTGAAACCTCTTAAGCAACGACATGCAGATGCCCAATCGTTGACCAATATTACGCTCCGTTAAAGTATGCGGAACCCACTTAACAATATTCTGGATCTTCCCCAAGGCCTGTAGACGCCGTACCCCACCGCCGATTGAACCACGTTCAAACGTTTCGCAATTACGTGGTCGATCGTGTGGCATCCTCTTGCAACAGCGATTGTAGCTCCTCGTCTGGGAGTCCCTGCGGTCTACCTGCCCGTGGCTTATCTCCCAAGCTTAGCTCACCTTTCTTAAATCTGGCAAACCATTCTCAACACATCCGCTCACCCATAACCGTTTCGCCATACGTGACATATTGAATCGCATGCTTCACTCGCACTTTTCCCTAAATTAAACATGAATAACAAACATTGCCGCAAATGAACTTTATCATGCTTGGCTTCATATACGGATTGACAGCACGGGTCGCGAGCCGGTTAGACCCATACAGCACCCGCTAGCTGGGGTGGCGGAAACTTTTGCATACCCCTAATAGATTGAAAGATCCTAACATGAACATTTTCCTGCTACAACGAGGTCAGAATCAGCACGATTTTTCCATACCACAATATCACGCATGAAGTTTAACATTATTTTACATTATTTGGACTGCTGGTACTTTCGTACGATAGCGAAAACGGTATCAAAACTTCGTATAAATTGGTAATGGACTAATCGTATCATTGAACAAATGGTGATTGGACCAGTCCAACCACTGGACGAATCGACATTGTACTAATCATACCATTGGACGAATCGTACTTTTGGGTCAGTTGTCCTCTGGCACTAGACCAGTCGTCGTTAGACGAATTGTATAAGATCCGTTACCACTTCATAGTACCTCACTGATCATACTGCCCTTGCGTTTAGGCCAGGAATGATGCTATGAAATTGAGCCTATGCTGCAGAAAAACGAGCTGTTATTCTGAGAAAGTTCACGGAAATTTCTCTATAACTTTAATGGTAAATGATTTTCAATCAAATACACCGATAAAAAGAAAACTCTGTGAACTAAGAGGAAAGACAAAACGAGGAATTATCCCAACTGAAGGAAAAACGAATACATCTAATATATAAACTTTAATAACACAGTCTTGACATAAATTGTTTCTGGTTTTTTGTTGATTATTGAATCTGACCCATCCTGTTTTCTTTAAATTCTCCATCTCTTATCGACAGGTGGTCAATCACGAAAGACTAACTTTTCTACTCTGTGCTTTCTTTTCTGAAGCAGTTTTTGTGTTTTTTTCTGTTCTGTCATTTTTTTGAAAACCGTTTTTTCAATTCCCTTTCGTATTTATTACGGGTAATATGTAATTGACAAAGGTTCCCAAATTTTTTCAGATTACTAGCGTAGAATACGATGGAAATTGACAAAGGGGACATCAATTGTCACCAGTGACTTTGCCATGGATAGAGAAGGAGCAGGAAGTTATTGCGTCTTGAAGCATGAGCCTTTTCCTCTGGGGGCTCATAATAAGTGGCCCTCAAACCTTCAAAAAGTATTACTTGAAACAGGGCTCATGTTCTGTTTCCTCTGGAAATGGGTTACGTGTGTTCTTTTCCTTGCGTCGGTAGTTATCTTCGGAGGGGTTTTGTGAGACTTAAAAACCATCATATCTTTTCAGATTTATTGAGGATGTGAATCGACGTCTTTCAACTCGAATTTTGGGAAGAATGAATACTGAACACAATTCACGTATGACAACTAGACAACTGGGCTGTAGTAGTTTTGCATCCGATGTAGAGAAATTGTATGATGGAAAGCTATTCTAAAAATCACACTTAAAAACGTTTTGTTCTCTTAAGTTTCTGCAATGTCTTAGGGCTTCACATATACTTGCTAACTTTTTAAATTTCTTTTTGTAAAATGTTTTATTAAAATCATAGGAAAAAGTGATTAATATTGAGATCTCAGCTATCTTCATGAAGCAGCTGGTCGATGTTGAAAGTTGCAAAGCCCTGCTGTAAGAAATAAGTAAAAATGAAAATATTTTGCACATGTTGCTCTAAAATACATAACATTGTAATAGATTTCGAATGGGATTACAAAACCCGCAACATAGATCAGCCAGTTTCTGTGCGGACCACATTTGAACTTGTATCATAGTATTTCATTGACATTGATTTTTTACTCAAAGTTATCAAATGGGAACCCTAAATTGTTTTTTTAAAGTAAGATATGGAAGCCGTTCATTTTGAAAAATGTTTTTCTCTAAGGTAAATTATTCAGGGGGAAAAATTCAAAATTAATAACAATGGTTTTGTCAGAACTATTTAACCAAGATGGTGAAACTCATATTAATCATGTTCTCACATTTTTTTTAATGTCAGAATAATTTTAACTGTTGGCTAAGCTCTTGTGAAAAAATAGATTTTCAGCAAAGGATTCTTGTCCATGTAAAATGAGCATATTGTATAGGGCGGAAGTGCACAGAGGTCACTCATTGTTTAAGGTGGTATAGCATAAATAAACGCAAATGAAACGTTGACAGTAGACCTTATTATGTACACTGAAGTGCCAGAAAAACTGGTACAGACGAGCACATAGCAACGTCACCTATGCGCGTACTCGGTTGCGTCCGCCAGTGCGTATATAAAGCGATAGACATCCTTGCCAGCTGTCAGAGAGCCGCGGATGGCTTAGTTGTTAGCAGTTCAGACTATCGATGCAAGGTTCGAACCTGGGCTGATCTTTCAGAGATGGTGTGGTTTGCTAACAATCGCTGAAAATCTGCCGTGCATCGGAGGAGCACGTTAAGTGACGGCCCCCAGGCTGGACCCACTGGTTAAATGAGTATCCTTTCCTATGCCGCCCCCCCCCCTGAAATTCTCTCACCCCTCTATGTGCAATATCGTACTTTTATGGTGGCGCCATCTACTATACTCTAATCTCACTACAAACTGTTCTGTCAAAGTCGCTAGACTTGCTCTCATTCCTTCCGTTTCTGTGTCCTGCCCAAAAGGCGATCTCGCTGTAGGTGGCTGGCACCTAAACTCTACTCACTGTGGACAGAAGTCCTACAATAAAATGGCAAATACTGCCAGCTGTCAGAGCTGTTTTCGGCATGAGAATGACCAGTAATAACGATTTAAGCGATTTTCAACGCGGTGTCTTAGATGGCCCTCGTGAGATGGGCCATAGTGTTTCAGAGGTAGAAACGAAGTTCGGATTTTCACGGACGACCATTGCAAGGGTGTACCGTGACTACAAGAATTCCGGCAAAACCTCTGACCTACGATACTAATCAAATGTGATACTCAGGATATTAGTATCGTTTAATCAAAACGTGTTATAGAAATATATAATATTAACATTACACAACTTAACAAGAAGGGTGTATGTCTGTTTAAAACCCTTCACACGTTGTTCTTGAGTAGCCAAGGACATTTATGAACGTTGAAGCATACCATATCCAATGTATGAGAGCAATAATATCTGCGACCATTTGCAATAGGCTGACTTTTTTTTTATTTTTAATATCTGTAATATAATGTAATCACTGCGTAAATTGTAGTATATTAAATATTTATTTTCCATATCTTATATCTTTGAAACTAACAATACTATTCTTTGACGTATATTTAACCAGACATAACGAATCACTTGGAGGTAATGTTATTAAAAGTCAAGTGTATTTAAATATATTCAGTGCATATATAAAAATATCTCTTTACTATCTCATATGATATTGAAATTTAGATGAAATCAAATATGCCAAATCCAAATACGAAATAATATTTGCTGTCACAGATGATTAAGTTGTATATATGTCACAATTCCAGGTAATTTATATTTTCTAGGATTCAATCATATGGTTCAATGCGAGGAAATGTCCTCTAATGAAATCTTTAAAACATTTATGAAAACATACCTTATGACGATGATACACATCAAAAAATAACCAAGGGAAGAAACTGAAAGGCTAAAACGTCAAGTCATAGTCCATAGCGTCCTCAAGTAGTAGTTGATGATCTTCACAGATTGCTATGTATTTCGGTGTATAAACACCATCCTCAGGCAGAAGTTGTCATAACTTGATGGACACAAGAGCCTTGTGAGAGGCCTCTATATAACTATATGACCACTATAATGCGCGACGCCTACGTTGTTGAAACTGAACTATTCGATGTTAATCGATATGTTCCTGTAGTTTACTAAATGCACTTTTTTAATCAACTATAAATCACATTACTTGCTACAACAAGTTGTCATAACTTGATGGACACAAGAGCCTTGTGAGAGGCCTCTATATAACTATATGACCACTATAATGCGCGACGCCTACGTTGTTGAAACTGAACTATTCGATGTTAATCGATATGTTCCTGTAGTTTACTAAATGCACTTTTTTAATCAACTATAAATCACATTACTTGCTACAACAATTCGATATCATTCCCTGAATCACAATTTTATATACTATAAATAATTTCGGCACTCTCTCCTCCTCGACTAACATTCTCCATGGTAAAGGCAAATCTATTGGGTCATTTTTGTTACAGTTGTTCTCTTTAGTCTGTTCGATAACGATCATCTCATCTTAGCGTATGGCACGTTCAGTTTTATGTCTACATACAATTGCTATATTCTTAAAATCCGGTACTGCTTCTGTTTTACAGCAATATTCCATTAAAGACGTGCACATTTATTTCTTTTTCCAATTATTTACATGCTGTCCTAATCGTTTACTTAATCGTTTTTTTAGTACTTCGTATATAATACTTATTTTCAGTTCCCACGTTGTGGGTGGTGGGAATACGAAATACACCTGATTGAACGAGAACTCTTGTTTTATCTCTTTTTTTTAACACTAAATATCTGTATGTGTTCACAGATGTACCTGTTCCTTTATTTTGGAGTTTACACTTTTTTTAAGTAGTTACTTATTTTTGGAGCATAAGGGAAACTTTCACAGTACTGAATATCAACCCTAGGATTATTTTTGGGATACTTATATCGATAAATAAGTTTCCTTATCATAGATGATTGATATCAATGGTTTTGTGCCACTTGAAATATCCATTTCAACTCCTTATTTCGACACGAGTTTGTACTGGAATGTGAAAAAGCTCGGCTAATTAGCGAATGAAAAACTGCGAATTTTTGTACCCATGGATGATGTGAGTTCGATGGTATTAATACAGGAATGTATGATGGTTTACGGTACACACAAAATGCCAGGTCCTTCTTTTTTCTGGTAATCAATACGTCCAAAAAAGGAAAAAGGTAATTGACAATTATTTTCAAGCTGAAGTGTTAACTTAATTGTTGGGTATGCTACAGATAAAGCGTCTGAATTAATTCGGGAATTTGTTTTAGATACGTTTGATCGTATCTAAAACAAATTCCCCACTACTACAACTCGAACGGAAACTTTTTCGGTTTTTTTTTTGCTCCGTATTTTAAGAAGAATGAATACACTGTAATGAATTCTCTTCAATTCCTAGATCAAATCAAGAATCTACAAATATCAGAACAGTATACACTAGCTAGTATGGACGTTACTGCAGTATTTCCAAATACTCCCGTCATGGAATCAATCAACATCATACAACAGAAATTGTTTGAGAAAAAAATCCTGAAACCATGTCAGGTATTGGAGATTATAAAAATATTAAAATATATACATAGCAATAATTACTTCAAGTTCGAAAATAACACCTTCCGACAAACCAGCTGTGCACCAATGGGGTTACCACTGTCTTCACTTTTCTCTGAGGTGATAATGCAGGATTTAGAAGAACAAGTAATACCACAGTTCTCAAGTATCATTGCGTACTACTGTCGGTATGTTGATGACACATGTTTTCTGCTAAGAACAACTAATTTTCAGGATATTACAAGAATTCAAGACGCTTTATCTGTAGTATTCCCAACAATTAAGTTAACACTTCAGCTTAAAAATAATTGCCAATTACCTTTTTTGGACGTATTGATTACTAGAAAAAAGATGGACCTGTGCATTTTGTGTGTACCGTAAACCATCATACATTCCTGTATTAATACCATCGAACTCACATCATCCATGGGTACAAAAAATCGCAGTTTTTCATTCGCTAATTAGCCGAGCTTTTTCACATTCCAGTAGAAACTCGTACCGAAATAAGGAGTTGAAATGAATATTTCAAGTGGCACAAAACCATTGCAAAGTACCAGGAGATGTAACGTACCTGCCAGAAGGACGCACACGACATAAAGGCAGATAGGAATCAGAATAAAACGTCCGCGTAGCTCAATTGGTAGAGCAACTTATTCCGGAGTGAGGGGGACCCGGGTTCGAATCCTGGCGCGGATAAAAATGACGGAGAAATTTACTTCGTTATAATGGCGCCCGAACTATCCGGATGACCCGACCGTTCAAAATCTCGCCTTGGTGTGATATTCTTTCCACACCGCGAGATAGGAAAAATAAGAGAATCCCTTCTCCAGCACTTCCAAAAAAAAAAATAATAATAAGGGGGAGATGATGTAACGTACCTGCCAGAAGGACGCACACGACATGAAGGCAGATAGGAATCAGAATAAAACGTCCGCGTAGCTCAATTGGTAGAGCAACTCGTTCCGGAATGAGGGGACCCGGGTTCGAATCCTGGCGCGGATAGAAATGACGGAGAAATTCACTTCGTTATACCATGGATATCAATCATCTATAATAAGGAAACTTATTTATCGCTATAAGCATCCCCAAAATAATCCTAGGGTTGATGTTCAGTAATGTGGAAGTTTCCCGTATTTTCCAAAAATTCGTAACTACTTAAAAAAAGAGTGTAAACTCCAAAATAAAGGAATAGGTACATCTGTGAACACACATACAGAGATTTAGTGTTAAAAATAGAGATAAAACAAGAGTTCTCGATCAATCAGGTGTACATCGTATTTCCACCACCCACAACGAGGGAACTGAAAATAAGTATTATATAGGAAGTACTAAAAACCGATTAAGTAAACAATTAGGACAGCATGTAAATAATTGGAAAAACAAATAAATGTGCTCGTCTTTAATGGAATATTGCTGTAAAACAGAAGCAGTACCGAATTTTGACAATACAGCAATTGTATGTAGACATAAAACTGAACGTGCCATACGTTATGCTGAGACGATCATTATCGAACAGACTAAAGAGAACAACTGTAACAAAAATGACCCCATAGATATTGTAATTCAGGGAATGATATCGAATTGTTGTAGTAAGTAATGTGGTTTATAGTTGATTAAAAAAGTGCATTTAGTAAACTACAGGAACATACCGATTAACATCGACTAATTCAGTTTCATCAACGTAGGCAACGCGCATTATAGTGGTCATATAGGTATATAGAGGCCTCTCACAAGGCTCTTGTGACCTTCAAGTTATGAAAACTTCTGCCTGATGATGTTGTTTATACACCGAAATGCATAGCAATCTGTGAAGATCAACTACTACTTGAGGACGCTATGGACTACGGCTTGAAGTTTTAGCCTTTCAGTTTCTTCCCTTGGTTATTTTTTGATGTGTATCATCGTCATAAGGTATGTTTTCATAAATGTTTTAAGGATTTCATTAGAAGACATTTCATCCCATAGAACCATATGATTGAATCCTAGAAATATAAATTACCTCGAATTGTGACATACATACAACTTAATCATGTGTGATAGCAAAGATTATTTTGTATTTGGATTTGGCATATTTGATTTCATCTAATTTTCAATATCATATGAGATAGTAAAGACGAATTTTTATATATGGACTGAACATATTTATATACACTTGACTTTTAACAACATCACCTCCAAGAGATTAGTTATGTCTGTTGAAATATACGGCAAAGAATAGTATTGTTAGTTTAAAAGAAAGAAATATATATATATATATATATATATATATATATAAAGTCTGCCTGTAGCAGATGATCGCAGATACTACTATGTCGGTAATAAGTCAGCCTATTGCAAATGGTCGCAGATATTATTGCTCTCATACATTGGATATGGTATGCTTCAACGTTCATAAATGTCCTTGTCTACTCAAGAACAACGTGTGAAGAGTTTTACACAAACATACACACTTCTTGCTAAGTTGTGTAATGTTAATTTTATATACGATATCAATGTGGCCGTAAAAATACATTGGGTGAACGTGACCATCTTCGACTGTCAAGAATCATTTCACTCGATAGATGTGCAACACTCTCGCAGGTATCATCGGATTTCAATACTGGAGCCTCAACAAGCATCAGCATCTGGACTGTGTACCGCAACCTGCACGAAATGGGCTTTGGGAGCCGACACCCAACTCGAGTCCCCTTGATGGGTGCACGACACAGTTATGCGCCTCGCTTGGGCACGGCAACACCGTCACTGGACACTTGATGACTGGAAACAAGTAGCCTTATCTGACGAGTCGCGTTTCCAACTGTATCGAGCAGAGGGAAGGATTTGTGTGTGGCGCAAACCCCATGAAACCAAGGGACCCGCCTCTCAACAGGTAACTGTACCGTCTGGTGGGCGGGTCCGTAATGGTATGGGGTGTGTTTAGCTGGACTTCACCGAGACCCCTGGTACGTCTACAAATGTCTGTGACCGGCCAACGCTATGTGCGCATCCTTTCTGACGAGGTACACCCGTTCATGTCCTGTATTCATGCTGATAGGTTGGGCCTGTTCCAACAGGGAAATGCACCTCCCCACAAGTGTCGGGACGCCTCATTATGGTTAGAATAGCATTCATCTGAGTTTGGGGTGTTGCCATTTCCACCCAAGTCCCCAGACCCTGAACTTGATAGAACACATTTGGGATGCCGTGCAACGCACTATCGAACACAGGAATCCGAGACCTCGGAATACACCCGAATTGTGGAACGCTCTGCAGGAAGTATGGTGTGCATTGCCTACAGCATATTTCCAGATGTTAGTGGAGTCTATACCCCGCGTATTTCTGCAGCCCTGCGCTTCCGTGGGGGACCTACTAAGTATTAGACTGGTGTACCTGTTTTTCTGGCACTTCAGTGTATGTTCTAATACCCAGATAAATTAAAGTGCTGGTTTTTATTGTCAGTAGATTAAAAAATTATACGTTGATACGTAACTCTGGTAATATTTGAATTATCAGCTACAAAAACTTTCTTTTGTATGTTTCAATGCATTCCGAACTTACAAGAATGCCTTGAACAAGTTACAATTTACCCAACCTACAACAGTTAAATTGCGGCGAAACGCACAATATAGTAAAGAATATTCTAGTTTAAAATGATTGTAATTCTATCATATTTAGAAGAGCACTGTAAAAATAGCTGGAATGAAATTTCTGCAACTTTTCAAGCCTTTGAACGGTAGGCATTACTTTCAGATATCCTGGCAAAATATATTGACATTTTTAGGATTCATATTCATCCACTTCATATATTGCTTCATTTCTTTAAAACCAAATAATTAGGGAGATTTTAATGTTCAGTGTCATAAGAGTTTAATTAAAGTGATCTTAATTATCGATATATATATATATATATTTAATTAATCTCTGCAATTATCCTAAAACAGGAGATTGTTTTAAGGGGAATTAGAATGGATTACGTTTAAGCTGTTTTCTCCACAAAATACTGCAATGAAATTGCGAGTCGTGTTGATGTTCCCATTTATTTGCTAATGACCATGAAAGGCCTGCAAATATTCTTACGAGGATAATAAAACAATGATTTACTCTTTTTTCTGTCGAAAATCAGAATTCAACTTTTAATTTGTATTATATTTTCGAAAGTTGTATTCTGATTACTTTTAAAGTTGTCAACTAGGTGATCTGTTTGCAACTGTAATCGACTTCACATTACTTCAGCAGAAACGTGTTTAATTTGCAAAGAGTTGATCTCTTCATAGAATTCAGCAAATATGATAAAATTAGTGGCAACACTAAATGATCAATTTCTTATGTTTTGAATGCAGCACTGGTAATTTCCTTTTCATGAGCACTTTTGACGCATTTTGTGCAAAAGTTGAAAGAAACTGCATCTTACCAAGCTTTCTGTCAACTCAGATTCTTCAAACATCGGTTTTCTTAGTACCTAATTCACATATCAGTTGCTTAGTGTTGCTTTTCAGTGAAGAAACTCGCAGTGGATTTTTTTAGTTTTAGACACTATGAATATGATCAGAAATCAGTTATCGTTCTCTTTGAAAAAGCAGTAAAAACCTTTTTTTTATTGAGTTGTTTATCGTCTGGAATTCCGAAAAATATACCTCATATTTTTTAATTTCACCTTGGATGAAAAAGAAAACCTTTGAAATAAAAAAAGTGTGTTTTGTCTGCCTTTTTATACAGTGTTAGATTCGGCAGATGGCTTTTAAGGATTTTATTAAAACACAATGATTATTTTATACTCCCACTTAAAACGCCTAAATGCCGTTAACTATATTTCCAGTACATTCTACTTTGAAGACAGATTATCAACCGAAGTTAATTATGTTTATTATGTAATTTACTGAAGACTTGTAAAATTATTCGCACTAGTAAGAACTAGTCAGATTATTTACGATTTTATCGGTATCTTTCATTACAAACTTGACCAAGTACGTATCATGAAGGGAATTCGCAAGTGCCTTTAGTTATGTATATGTTACCGCTAAAGCTCGAAAACCGTTAACGTGCACATTACCTAACTAAATTGCAGATTAACTGATTTGCTCCGTTAACGTGCGGAATCAAGAGTTTTCCGCATTTTACGTAGGTAATGTGCACATTAACAGCTTCCGTATCGTTAAAGTTCAAAAGTTTGTTTCTCTCATTTTCTTTCCCTACTCCTTCTCCCTCTCCCTCAACTTTTAGTTTGGTTTCGTCTGATAAGTTTGTTCACGTAATTTGTGGTGCAATAGATCCTAAAGAGAAAGGGTATGGTAAGAATGTATTGTGCAACATCTGTAAAAAGAATATGGATCAGAAAATACAGCGTGATGAAGCCAAGAAAGGTTTAGAAAAGCAAGCAAAGAAAATGTTAGCAGTTTCTAATGCAAAGCACCCAAATGTCGATGAAGGTGTCACTGTGAGAATTAAAGTACCCGAAGCAGACAGAGCAAAAACTGATGCCCGCTCGATTTTAGCTGTGGTTCTTAGTAAAACAGAGGATGGATTTTATGAACTTGGTACTAAAACGGGTATTTTAAAACAATTGTATGCAAAATCTGAATTCAGTGTTTGCAAAGAGAGATTTTTAACGAAAGAAGATGACCCCGCTGTAGAAATATCTTTACGTCAAACAGCAATAAAACCATCCCTTGGTACTAGGTAGGGTTTCAGAAAATGTGACTGCAAAATCTAAATGTACCACAAATAGGTGTGCTTGTCGCAAAAACCAATTGCTATGTAATTCAAAGTGTCACCAATCTTTAGATTGCACTAATAAGTAAGCATAATTTTATCATACGTTTTGCAAATTCATTTCCTTAATTATAATAATATTTTAAATCGTTTGATTCTTTCTATTATAGTTTTTTAATTAATTGATGATTGATTCTATCAACTAATCTGTTGATTGTTTGATTGTATTAACTGGATTCTTTATATATCGAAAAACAAATAAATAACATTATGTTAATTTAAGCGTACAGAAACGTTGCTGTTGTTCCAGCAAAGCTCTTATTTTCACTTTAACGAGTGCCTAGTAGGTAATGTGCAGATTATCTAGGTAATTTGCAGATTACCTAGATAATTTGAGCAATGAAACAATTTTCGGCACTTTAACGGATCACCCTAGTTAATCTGCACATTACCTAGATAATCTGTAGAATAACTGATTTCTGCACTTTAGCGGTAACATATATACCGATTGCTGTTACTAGCCCTTTTTTAGATTGAGAAATGAATGTATTTGAATTCTGTTCCGTGCCACCTTTACGTTAAAAGTGTGTATCCGTTATAAGCTCAGTATCAATGTTTTTATTTATATCCCTATCGTTGTCAGAATGATTTGATACTAAGCTTCTGTTAAAAGAATTAGTTTACTTTCATAGCATTGAAGGCAAACAAAAGCCTTCGCATTCAACATAAATTTCATGGAGCATTTAACACGAATAACAATTTCATCGAACTTGTTATTTTCTTCCGCTGAACAAAGTTTTTGAAATAGGTGATGATACTGTAGGTCAACTTTTACAAAAGATTAAACAATGTACTATGGGCGCATTACCTCCAAAATTCAAACATAACTTTCTTAAATTTACCTTTTTCAATGACATCTACATTATTTAGAATACTGTTTTAACCTTTTATAAAAGCATTTTAGTCAAATAGGTTCAAACTGCACAGTAAAACAATGAAGTGGAATCCAAAAATGTATATGTCTGTGAGCCAGAAAATTTGTAGCAAACCCCTAATGACATTAGAGCCAGGATATACTCTAAGATAAACTCTGCACAAAACACAAAGCATAAATACAAAACTGTTTCGTTAGGTTAAAAGAAAAAAATAAGACAAAAAATAAGTCACATATATTACCACATGTGCAAAAATAGCGGATTTTGTAATCAAGGCAACGTCCATCCGGTTGTTCGTTATTTTTACACAGAAAGCCAGTTTGCAAATCGCATACGAGGTTAAGTTCTTTGGTTTCCTTGTAGTCTCTGTCTCTTCTAACATCTCTGCATTCAATGTCACTGACAGCTCCCTGCGGCACCAAAGAAAATCATGGTCAAAATATTTACGGTTGCTGAGAGTTAAAATAAAGAACAGTAAGCGATGACTGCAGGCACTAATATTTTCCTGAAAGTAAAATAACGCAATATGAAGAAGCTGCAATTGAAAACGCAGAATTTCCGCCATAAAAGCACTGTATTCACAAGTAAAAGATTTTAGCAAGATACACGCCTGCATGAACAAAACTGACAACAACGAAAATGAAATTATTGTGGTTGTTTAGCACAAAACAGAAGTTGAAGCAGACATGGAAGTAAAGTTTCTAAAGCTATGAATTCAAGGAAGAAAATGACAAATGTACCAGGTGCTACTTAGGGGACAGAAGCAATCGAATTTTAAAAGTAGAGGATCCGGAAATGCTGACTTATTTCAATTTATTTTTTTATATTTTCACTAACATTGGCCAATATCATGCTGACATTCTCACGGACATGTCTTCGATGAAACTGAGATTTGAATAATTTTATTAGCTGAAAACAATGTTTTTATTACATTGCTGTCTGCCGGTAATACATATTGTAATGGCCAAAAACAGTGGGAGTTTGTAAACAGGATTTTCAGATGCGATATTTCTCTAGCTGCTGTATCCCTTTGATATTTTAAAAAGAGTTTGTCATTGTGAAGACACTACTGCTTGTAAAAATTGCAGCACCAAGAAAGAACCATGCGATTCGAATGAAATTTCAACCACACATTACTGATATGACAGTACAAAAGTTATTTAATTTTCGGAACAATACAACAATGTTTATCTTCAAAAATCAGTACCTTGTGAAGCCTCCGCGAGCTGCAATAAGAGCTTCTAAACGGTGTAGTATTAAATCGAAAAGGCGTTGGATGGTGTCTTGGGTAACTGCTTGTCAGACGGCATGCATGCGAGTCCACAGATCATTGGTACTGACTGCTGGAGGACTTTGACGGGCCAGTTTCCGAGTGACCATACCACAGACCTGTTCAATAGGCGACATGTCTGGCGAAACATGCAGGCCAGGGAACGATGAGCCAGCTTCTTTGTGTTGTGAAGAGGGCTTGAACATCCCTGGCAACACGAGGTCGGGCATTGTCCTGTTGGAATATAGTGCCAGAAATGCTCTGAAGGAAGGGTAGGATTTCTGCCTGTACAGCTTCCCTGGTGTAGCGGTCGCTGTTAAGATTGCCCTCAAGTCGTAACAGACGAGATCGCTAATGGTTCCCAATGGCACCCCACAACATCACACTTAGTTTTCGGCCGGAAAGACGCTCGACAATGCATGCTAGAAGAAAGCGCTCACCACAATACCGTCTAATGCGTATGCGGCCATCATGGTAGTCCAAGTTGAATCAAGACTCGTCCAAAACCACGACATGTTGCCAATCGGAACGCCATTGCCTGTATTGAGCACCCCATTCCAACCTGACACAGCGATTGATCAGGGTCAAGGGAATCCACCGCAAAGGGATGCGTGCAACCAGTCCGTCGTGCTGCAGACGGTATCGAACTGTAGAGGCGGACAATACCACACCTGTTGCAGTGATCCACTGTTGCGCTAACACTTTCGAAGTTGCGGAATGTTTCGACACTGCCATGCGGAAAAGGTTTCGGTCATCCCGCGGTGTCGCCCATCCCACGGTGTCGCCACATTTCTCGGTCCACTGCCATATTGTCGATGCACTTGATTCTCCTCGGTCCGCTGCCACCACAGGCGCATCACTGTCGTGACGCAGTACGAAAATGCACCTTCACGCAGACTAATCATTCTTTCCCGATCAAACTCTGTCGTACGGTAATATTGCGCCCTTGTCGTCGCCGAAACATTATTGAATCCTGGAGACCCTTTTACAACTCGCTGTCTGCTATGCGCTACTGGTGTGTATCTTAAACAGCCCTCTCTTTATGCCCCTCACTTGAATGTTCAGCGGGTGCTGCCGGACCCACACATGCGCAGCGACTCTGCACTTCTAATCGTTTGCCTGTCCTACCCTGCTCTGCATATCCTGTAAGTTTCACGCGCCTACAATCATTCATTCATGGTGTTGCATTTTTCACAATCAGTAGTTTATTATTTCTTTAGCGATTTAGAATCTAACAGATCGTCAGCAGAATAACGTACCTAAATTAACTTAAGGCTCAGTTCTCCACGAAGCAAAGTCTAGAACTTCCAGTTGTTCTGCACCAAAGAACCATTAAAATAACAAATTCATGCCAGTACTATTCATTTCTGGGTTTATATGAAGTGATCAAACAAATATTAAAGTGAAGGACAAGTTGATCATGCGATACCTCATTCACGGAATCTTGTCGCTTAAAATATTGACAAACATGAAGATCTGAAAAAATTCTTGGTAAATATATCTATGCCATCCGAACTCTAAACAGTGTCGTTAACATGATGCGGAATCAATGTTTCAACAAGATGTTGCGAAGGTAATTTAGCGAAGGATCTGACTTGTAGATCTACATATCACCAAACAAGATGTTACGTGATACGTTTTTTTGCTTTAACTTTTCACAGCATTTTAATGTGTTCCATTGCTTTATTTGTATGTTCTTTAGTATGCGAACTACATATCATTTTCTTAAACTTATATTCAAATGTTTTATCAGATTTGATGCTTTCAGAGAAACAAGGTTCTAAATCAATAATAAAAACAGGAAATCTAACAAAATATCTATTTTGAAGTGTAATGAAATTAAAACGAAAATATTTAGTGCTACTCATTAGAAGCACTCGATTTTCTAAGACTTTACTTTTACCTGCGGCACTAATACTGCAAGTACAGCAGGTAAAAGTAAAATCTTAGAAAAATCGAGGGTCAAGTATGGTCTTTTCATCTCTATGCCTATTATTTGCATTTGATTTCGTGTAAAATCCTGAATTCAGTTTTTTTTTTTTGCTATGCTCTGCTCTGCCCAAACAAAAATACAAGGACATTAGAGATAAAGAAGCAAAGGGAAAATAATCTCTTGCATGATATGAATTAATACTCGTACCTTTTTTATGCTTTCCAACAGTAGGTTGAAGAAGCGTATATTCTCCAGCTTTGTCCGTCTGTCTGTCTGTCTGTCAGCACGATAATTCGCGTAAAAATGGTTCAATTTCGATGAAATTACAGTATGTGGTAGGGGACGAACCCTATTGAAAATGGGGGAAATGGGGTCAAAGGTCAGGACATAGGAGCGGGATACATTCCATGGCTTTATGCGTCATAAGTTACGTAAACATGCTTCGATTGCGACAAAACATTATCATGTTGTTTCGGAGGTATACTGGACCGGTTCTGTTGAATATCATCGAAATGGGGTCAAAGGTCAGGGCACAGGAGCGATATTTATTTCACAGCCAGTGTCCTAATAACTTTAGTAATAACTTAAGTAAAAATGCTTCTATTGAAACAAAACTTTAGTATGTTGTTCCGGAGGTATACTGAACGAATCAATCAGGGTAGGGAGGAGGGATTGTCTGCGCGCAATTTCTGGTATGTTGGAAAGCAGATCATAATCAATGTATTGCATGATTATTTTACTAACTTGTTTTGAAGAAAGCGGGTAACCACGATTTAGCCTAATCTACATTTAAGTATTGGTCAAGAAGGCTTAATCATCAGCAGACAAAATAAAAAAGAAAAGAAACAAAAAGATCGAACCCAGTGAGCAGTTGCAGTTTTTACAGGGCAATTTGCACCAGTGTTTAGTCTCGTGTTTTTTAAGGACTTTTAATTTCGGATAGAAAAATATGGGGAATGTTCAAAGCACAACCTCTAGAGGCATCAACGACTGAGAGTTATGAGAAATATCAGGCAGCCGAAAAGTGTAAGTCAGTAGCGATGCCCAACCAAGAATGTATCTGTGATCTTGTTGATTTTCACGAGCATTTTAATGTCGTCACGGATTGTAGAACCCTTATCATCATCGGAAGCCGTTCAAAGGGAAAAACTTATTGGGCTTTATAATTCGTGTCGTCATACTGTCAAAAATGAAAACAATGTGTCCTCCTCAGTGGCGCAGTGGTCTATGCTCTGGCTTCTACCCGTTCGATGAATAGGCGCTGCCTCGAGTATTGGATGAGTCATGGATTGTGGGCTTGTCTTACGGCAGTGGCTCTTTCTCTTCCTTGGAACCAGTGGCTCAAAATTAGGGACGGATGACCACCACCGAGTTACTCACAGCGGTCGTTAAGCCCCTAAATAAACAGTTTTTTTTTTCAATTATAAAAATGTCAGTGCTGTGTTGAAAAACACAGCTGTCGCATCGATATGCGACGCAAGCGCCGCAACTGGGTACCCTAATAATTCTTATGGTGCTGACGTCAGGAGATAGATTTGCAACCAGCCCAGGTCCGCCCCACAAGAATCGCTGATAAGGAAAATTCGAAGAGACTGCTGTGGAGCTTCATTTCAACGCGAGTGTAATTAAATCACCAATACATAGCAAACGCAGACTTTTATACATGGGAGAGAAACATTTGAAACCTAGCACCCTATACGTAGAAATGGATTTGTTCAGGGGTAAAGTAAATGAACCCAAGGCAACTCATTATTTCGATCTTCTAAAAGACAAATCGGGCGAAACGGCTGTTGTTTAAGCAAAGAAAAGATGAACATAAATGTCGAGACATACTATTGTTACCAGAGAATCAATATGAAAAAAAATATTATTGATAAAGTAGCCATTGTATAATAACCAGCTGAATTTAATTAATACTTACGCTGCGCGATATCAATTGAAACTCAAGTGATAAAGCGTGGTATGTGTAAGACTAAATTGAAACTAAAGAAAAAAATCATGTTATCCCTCTTCGCAAAAAAAAAAATAAACGAAAAAAAACCAAAAAAAAAAAAAAATAAACCGAAACACCCAGAAGGAATCATCCTATAGAACTGAAAATTGGTTTGAGCAATGTATATTTATAGGAAAGGAAATAATTGAAATTCCGGAGCAGTTGGGCTATTTATTTGGATAAAACAGCGACACGAGTGGAACAAGTGAGTACGTTGTAGCTCCACATCTGCCTCGGATACAAGCTGTTACCCGGCGTGGGATAGAAGCATACAGTTCACGGATACTGCCCTGAAGTATAGCATACCAGATGGGCATAGATGCATACAGTTCACGGATACTGTCCTGAAGTATAGCATAAATTGCGGGACAGTTCGCCGACATTTCGGGATGGGCGTAGGTGGCGCCCCATCTCTATCCCAAACATATTTGATTGGTTAGAGGTAGGGCTAACGAGCTGGACCTCTTACCAATCGAATATGTTAATGGGTGTCGACATTACGATGGAAGGTCTGGGAGAAACGTGCCGTGTGTGGCGGGGCATTATCCTGTTGAAAAATTGCTCGGAGATTGTGCGACAGGAATGGTAACACAACAGGTCGAAGTATAAACGGCTGCAGTGGTGTGGCCGATGTGCTGTTGAGCAACCAAAATTTTCTACCCAAACTTTCCGGCTATCGTATGAAATGGCTCCCACGAGAGTTACTCTTGGTGCTCGAGACATACACTGTTGCACGGTAAAAGCAGGATCTGCGTTCTGGCTGGCTCGTCTTCAGACACGTATGCGCTAGTCTTTACTGAAGACAACACGATGAACTCGACATTATCCAGGTTGATCAGGGCCGACACCAGTGCAATCGGTGCCGATGATGCTCGCTGGACAGTAGTAGCCGGCGGGGTAGCATTCTGGAATGTAGTCTCGTGCCGCAAGTCGTCTAGCAACTGTCCGGATGGGCACTTTCATAACTGTAGAAGGTGCAACTTGGTCACGGATAGTTGAGAACGACGAATTCGGCTATGTTCGTGCGCCTCTCACAATCTCTCGATCCTCACGCTGTGTCGTTGCTCTTGGCCCGTCCACTGCTCCCGTGCCACCGGGTTGTTCTCTTCGACCCATTGGCTCTAACATCCACGTAGCTCCGACTCAAATGCCTGTCTATACGACGACTTTGCTAACCGACCTCTCTCAGCCCAATTATACGTTCTCTCTCAAAATCGCTCAACTGCTCGTATAGTGCACGGACGTCGAGGCATCCTCACAATCCATGGAGGTTAACGCAATTGGTTGTCACAATTATCCCTACGTGCGAGTTTTTCTCTTGGTATACCCTCCTCGATGCGCGGTTCCTATGCGTTGTGATGGGCCACTATTTAGTCGTTGGTGGTCATTTTTTAATCATTAGCATATTCGGCCTTGCGTTACTTGCATACGGATCTTCATCAGGATTGAACGTCTTTCTCGGAGTGCTTCCTTTCTGTTTTACTATTTTTTCAAAGGGTGTATTTACATAAGAAGAACTCATTTCAAGAATAATATTTTGAAGCAATATAAAAAATAGTGGTATTTATGTTATACTTTGTATATTTTAAAGTTATTTAAATCAAATATTTCAAAATTTTCCATAAACGAAAACATGAAACAAAATAATAAAGAAATAATTCCTCAGTGGCAGTCCCGTTGGTGAGGTGTGGCTATTCTAGTTAGGTACATTATTTAGTAGATTAAATATACACTGCTGGCCATCCAAAATGCAACACTAAGAAGGACACGAGATAGCAAAGCCAGATTTACTGGACACATAACAACAGATACAATGATGAAACGATTGAGCTTACAGGCCCGTGCGACTTGCGGAACACGCAGACATCAATAGTTCGTGTGGCCACCATGGCTGGCAATAGGGGCCGCTACACGGCACGGCATCGAACGAAAGAGGCTTTGGATGTGGGCTTCGGGTATGTCGGTCCAGGCTGCTTCCACATGTTGCCACAGTTCATGAGGCATAGCTGCGGGTGGTGCTTGCCGGGCCACTCGGTTGCCGATCAGCGACCAGACGTGTTCGATGGGCGACATATCGGAAGAACAGGCTGGCTACGGCAGCAGTGACACCTGGTGGACAGTGAAGAATTGTTGCACGATGCTTGCCACGTACGGGCGCGCATTATCCTGTTGAAACGTGGCCGCTGGCAGGTCCTGCAGGTAAGGGCGGAGTACAGGCTCCAAAACGTCGGAGATGCAGCGGTGGCTGTTGAGTGTACCGGTGATGCGTACCAGAGGGGTGCGAGTGTAACATCCAATTGCGCCCACGGACCGGCATGGAGATGCATATTGCAGGCGTCATACAGTCTCTCGCCGCGTTGCCGCCACACGCGGATCCGGCCATCCTGGTGTTGCAGGCAGAAGCAGGATTCGTCGGAGAAGACAATGTCGTGCCATTCCCTAGTCCAGATGCAGCGTTCAACAACCCACTGCCGCCGCACTCGGCGGTGGTGTAGCATCAATGGTAATCGGAGCAATGGGCGCCGTGCGACATGTTCCCGCTCCTGCAGACAACGTTGAACGGTACGTGCTGACACAGGTTGTTGCGCAACACACCCTAATTCCTGCGCTAACGTTCGTGATGTGGCGGTGCGAGCAGTTAATGCCCGCCGCACAGCATGCCGGTCCTCTCGTTCGGTGGTGTGCCGCGGCTGCGGCAATCGCTCACGTCTGTCCGTCCGTCCTGCACCCACCGAATCCATAATCGCCTCATTGTGGCTGGATGTCGTCCTACACAGGTGCCGATGTCTTGGTACGATAAACCGCTGTCGTGATAAGCCACTATTCGTCCTCTGTCGAACTCCGAAACGAGCTGGAATGACTGCCGCATTCTGAGACGAGGCATCAGGAAGCTTCCCACGCTCAGGTCCGGCAGCACAACACACTTCCACTACTTACACCCCGCCTTCTGTGCACCCTTATTATAGTGCTTCTCGGTGGCGTGCCGGGCGCACATGATTTGCATATGCCCTGCAATGCTAATCGTTTGCATGTACTCTCGCATGCTGCGAATTTCAGGCCAATCGGATGCTTCCTTCTTGGTGTTGCATTTTGGTTGGCCAGCAGTGTATATTAAATTGTTCAACGGTAATTTCAAACTGTTGATATTTGGAAAAATATGATTCAAATCAAAATGGAAAAACCTTAAGATATTTGTGAAACCAACATCAGGTATTCGAAATGCTATTGAAATTTTGTACCCAATGCAATTCAAGCAAAACATTGTGGATACGTTTCTTCGTTTTTCTAACTTTGGGGATCAGATCCTAATAAATTCCGTATGCATTTTAGATAAAAAGTGAAGAATTATACCTCCGTAAACACACTTCTGATGTCTTCTGACAGCTAACAGTCTGGCTGACGGGCTGCAAGAAAAACCCTGAAGCAATTATAATACACTTGAGCGTTCGAATAACATTCTTGTAAGAGTTATCTGTGTGAAGCGAAAGTAATTATCCATAAATAGCTCGTATATGAGCACATTAACTATTATCATGTTCATAGTACCTAGGAGTAATATTGAGACCGACAAGGTGCTGCATTCCAAACATATGCCAACATTCTAATGAATTTTTAAAGTAAATTTGGGAGTTAAGCTAAATATCGAATCCAGGCATGAACAGAAAACTACCAAATACGATTTGAAAATTATTTGTGCCTCACCAATTGCTGTATGTAAGTACCCAAGCACCATAGTAGTTATCTGAAGCAATCTATTCATCAACATTTAAAAAGTGAATGGGATTAAAGCCCATTTGTTATTTTTTCCGTCTATAACGAAGTAAATTTCTCCGTCATTTTTGGTCCACGCCGGGGATCGAACCCGAGTCCTCTTATTCCGGAACAAGTCGCTCTACCAACTGAGCTACGCAAACGTTCGTCCTCGCTTCTGTCTGACTTTATGTCGTGTGCGTCCTGCGGGGCAGGCACATCAACCCCCCCCACGAAAGGGGGCTGAGGGCATGGCCCACGCGTCAGCCGTGACCATGAATCGTTGTAGGCAGCCATCCGCTGTAGAACGTGCACTTGACAACTCCCAGTCAATCCGGTGTGTGGAATGCAACGTCACACGCATTTATTTTTTGAAACGCTGGAGAAGGGATTCTCTTACTCGCGGTGTGGACAGAACATCACACCATTGCGAGATCTTTAACGGCAGGGTCATCCGGAAAGTTTGGGCGCCATTATAACGAAGTAAATTTTTCCGTCATTTTCGGTCCACGCCGGGGATCGAACCCGAGTCCTCTTATTCCGGAACAAGTCGCTCTACCAACTGAGCTACGCAGACGTTCGTCTCACTGCTATCTGCCTTTATGTTGTGTGCGTCCTGCGAGGCAGGCACGTCACACGTCCTTGACAAACCATGCACACAATTGTCTTTCAAATACAGACAACTGTGCATATGGAAAAAACTATGTGATAACTGTGTGCATGGTACAACTGTAGTTGTCTGGATAAACTGGAAAGAGTTTCTGAGAAGCCTGTCTTCGCAAACTTCCGAGGATGAATTTTTATTATGAATCTGCTTTCGTTATTCTTTTAATGGAAACACTAACTGAATAAATATTGACTAAAAATTTAAAAAATGCTTTTAAAAAAACTCATAATCAGTGATTTAAAAAAAATCGAAACATTTAAAACTCATTATCAGTGGTTTAAAAAACTGACGTTTTTTACATCACTGATAATGAGTTTCGAGCATACCAAAAGGACGACTGTACTGTATGTAATAAAGGGAAAACGAAGTAAACATACTTTTTGGTCTAAATATTAGTAGATAGATCAGATGAAATGCGTATCCGGGGATAGTTGTTAAACAAGATGTAAGAAAGCGAAGAGAACACAACGCAGTAATTTTTTTGAAGCACTGGCATGTTAACCCCAAGAATGTGCACAAATTTATTATTCTGGAAGTGAATCCTCTGTAAATATTTAATGTCAGCTTGCTGAATAATTTATGAAACCTGGCAATAGCGTATTAGCTAACCTTATGCTCTAAGTAGACTTGATAAAAAAGTTTATGCATTTTTACAGTGTACTGTGTCTGAAAATTTCATTACGAGCTTTTTAAAAAACGCAACATTAAAAAAAATCACAAAAAGTTTGTTCTTAGGAATACTGAAAGGAAATGATGAACGTTTAGTGGTGCATACAAGTATTCTCATGAAACAAAAATGTGGTTTAAGTGGACAAGATATGCAGTTTTCATCAAAACATTCCACTCCTAAAAATAACAACGAATCTCAGAACGGGCTGTCACCGGAAAAAAAATGCATAATGCTACTCTTTCATAGGTCTTAATATTTCATAGGTCTCATTTAAGACCTATGAAATAATAGAATGGGAAAAAAGTTTTATTCTTCTGTTTCATAGATCTCGTTTAACGAAGTGTTCCAAATTTTAAAATAAACAATTTAGAACAGTTGCAAAATATTACTTCTTTGCAAAATCCCTCCGTCTGCTGAAGAATAAATGGTAAAGTGTCTTCTTGTTCCCCAAAGGACCGTCCTTTTTTCGGCCTGTGTGTATTGATCCATTCTGACCAGTAAGAACAGGCTGATGTTGTAGTTTCAGTTGTCGATATGGCTGGATACGGAGGAATGATTTTTGGGCGTTTAGGCGGTGGAGATGTATGTAGTTCCGTCACAAATATTTCAGGTGCAGGAGTCCCTATAGATAAACAAAGCACTGTTAAAAAATGCGCACTCAAATCACACGGTATGTTACATTTCTTTAATGCCGTTTTCACTCCTGTTTTGAGTAAATACCAATACGTACTTGCAGAAAGTAATCTAAAAATACTTTTCTTTTAATATTTTCAAAAAATTCTGCAGTAATGGTTTTCAGCACACTAAACGTGTTCGATAACCTTTGTTTTTATTTCGGAGAGAGAGGATTGCTAAAATTTAAACATTTTTGCGACTTTGAATTTAGATTCCCTTAGGGAAACTGAATTTATGTATCACGACATCTGAAGTTGCAGTAAGTTCGACATTCCGATTTGCTCTCAGAAACTTCTCTGGATTCAATATTTGCCATCAAACAGAAGTCATCGTGGAAAGAGCGATGACTTCTGTTTGATGTTCTTAGTTCACGTCAATTTGTGTGTATCAATATTTGCCAATATCTGAATAAGTATTGCACACGATTATTCTGTTTTTTTTTTTTTCAAATACACTGCTGGCCACCCAAAATGCAACACCAAGAAGGACACGAGATAGCAAAGCCAGATTTACTGGATACATAACAACAGATGCAAAAATGAAATAATTGAGCTTACAAGTCCGTGTGACTTGCGGAACACGCAGACATCAATAGTTCGTGTGGCCCCCATGGCTGGCAATAACGGCCGCTACACGCCGCGGTATCGAACGAAAGAGGCTTTGGATGTGAGCTTGGGGAATGTCGGTCCAAGCTACTTACACACGTTGCCACAGTTCATCAGGCGTAGCTGCGGGTGGTGCTTGCCGGGCCACTTGGTTGCCTATCAGCGACCAGACGTGTGCGGCGGTACCCATATCGGCAAAACAGGCTGGCTACGGCAGCAGTGAAACCTGGTGGACAGTGAAGAATTGTTGCCCGATGCGTGCCACGTACAGGCGCGCATTGTCCAGTTGAAACGTGGCCGCTGGCAGGTCCTGCAGGTAAGGGCGGAGTACAGGCTCCAAAACGTCGGAGATGCAGCGGTGGCTGTTGAGTGTACCGGCGATGCGTACCAGAGGGGTGCAAGTGTCATATCGAATTGCGCCCCAAACCATAACGCCAGGCAACGGACCGGTATGGCGATGCATAATGCAGGCGTCATACAGACTCTCGCCGCGTTGCCGCCACACGCGGATCCGGCCATCCTGGTGTTGCAGGCAGAAGCAGGATTCGTCGGAGAAGACAATGTCGTGCCATTCCGTAGTCCAGGTGCCGCGTTCAACAACCCACTGCCGCCGCAATCGGCGGTGGTGTAGCGTCAATGGTAATCGGAGCAATGGGCGCCGTGCGACAAGTCCCCGCTCCTACAGACAACGTCGAACAGTACGTGCTGACACAGGTTATTGAAGCAACACACTCTAATTCCTGCGCTAACGTTCGTGATGTGGCGGTGCGAGCAGTCAATGCTGGCCGCACAACATGCCGGACCTCTCGTTCGGTGGTGTGCCGCGGCTGCGGCAATCGCTCATGTTCGTCCGTCCGTCTATCCTGGACCCACCGAATCCATACTCGCCTCACTGTGGCTGGATGTCGTCCCACTCGGGCGCCAATGTTCTCGGTACATTAAACTGCTGTCGCGATAAGCCACTATTCGTTCTCTGTCGAACTCCGAAACGTACTGAAATGACTGCCCTATTCTGGGACGAGGCATCAGTTAGCTTCCCACGCACAGGTCCGGCAGCCCAACACACTTCCACTACTTACTCCCCGCCTTCTGTGCACCCTTCTTATAGTGCTTCTCGGTGGCATGCCGGGCACACATGATTTGCATATGCCCTGCAATGCTAATCGTTTGCATGTCCTCTCGCATGCGACGTATGCTGCGAATTTCAGGCCGATCGGATGCTTCCTTCTTGGTGTTTCATTTTGGGTGGCCAGCAGTGCATGTTCCATCTCAGTGGTTCTAACAACCCGGGTTGAATTGTTCTGATCAGTTACAAGGACAGAACAAACGGGCAGTAAAACTTGAACTGGTCAAAAATTATGATAGTCGCTCATAGCTGCGAAAAATGTATTTCTGTATTAATCGGACCAGTTTAATTATGGTGCTTTTATATTTCTATCCGCTTCATGAATTAATGTTCAATTCAGAAAAGCAACTGAAGTTGTTCTATTTTAAACATTATAAGTTTTCGCTGCGTAGTACACTGGCGGAAAGTGAAAAACGAACACCAAGAAGAAGACGTCTGATACCAACGAAATTTATTCAGCATAATAACGGAATTCAGAGGGAAACGTGATCAAAACATTATGGCAAAATACAGCTATATTTGCTGGTAAACTGAAAAATAACATTTCCATGTAACATGGTTAGTACGAGGTTGAACCGCCATGAACTGCGTCACACTGTGCAATTCTGGCATGGAGTCTGTCGTACAGATGTTGGATGTAAATTTGGGGTATTCAGTTCCAAGCATCCTCAACCTGGACGCGTAAATCGAGGATGGTCGTGGCTGGCCGTGGAGACCGGATAAGTCGTTGTCCCATAAAATCCCACCCGTGCTTAATGGGGGACAAATCCGGTGAAGGCGCAAGCAATGGAAGTTCTCTCACACCTTGAAGTTGCGTTGCACGTGCCGTGTGTGGGCGGGCGTTATCTTTCTGGAAAACACCACGATGGACCGACCTTACAAATGGCACAACAACGGGCTGAATGATGTTGTTGGTGTAGGAGGTGCTGTTTAACGTACCCGGTACAAACACTAGTTGTGTACGGGAGTGATAGCTGACCGCTCCCCACACCAGGAGACGAGGTGTATTCCCTGTGTGTCGCTGGCGGATGCAAGAAGTGTGGAGACGCTTCCCTGTGCGTCTGCGAACACGCATGCGGCTATCGGAGGCTGCCAAGCAGAATCTGCTTTCATCGCTGAATACGACAGATCGCCATTGCGTTCTCCCGTGCAGACGTTGGCGACACCACTGCAGCCGTTCCTAACGGTGGACTGGAGTCAGAGGTACACATGCCAGAGGCACACGTGCACGTAGTCCTGCATCAAGTATACGGTTGTGGATTGTTCGCACAGTCACCCCAGGTGCAACGGCAGCTCCGATTTGCGTCGCAGTGGATGTTCTGCTTGACAACGCCACTCTTCGTATGCGTCGATCGGTCCGCTCATCAGTCCGTCTATGACTCTCGGTTCCACGTCGTCTCGTGTGGGAATGTTCCTCGGACCATCTACGCCACCATCGTACCACCACCGATACTTTCCGTCCAATTCGCTCCGCAATACGACAATACGACCACCCGGCCTCGCGGAGTCGGAATAGACGACCTCGCTCAAAGTCCGATAACTGCTGAAATCTTACACGTCTTCCATGTCCAGGCATTGCAGCTTCTTCAGTGTCATCGCACGTGTCCGTACGCCGAAGACGGATTACATTCACTTCGCCATACTCCTACAATACCACCGAAGATAATTTGCATATTATGCCGTGCTGTGGCGTAAGCGCTCACCGGTTGGTCCCGAAATTAACATCACACCTACGTAAACTCGACCTCATTAACATATGTAAATTTCGTGATCGTCCGACACGTCCTTCTTGGTGTTTTTTCACTTTCCGCCAGTGTATGATAAGGTTCTGTTCTAACCTTTTCGTTTTGAAATCATTTTGAAAGTAAGACGCTTGAGCTTCTAGCTTCTTTTACCAGGTGCTGGGATCAAATCCTTGGTAAGACATGGATGTTGTAACATGGATTTGGTGTTAATTTTCTGTCCTCCCTACGTCCATTTTAATTAAATGAACGAAGCATCACTTCAAGTCTTGGATGCCCCTGCAGGGCGTTCAATACTACAACAAATTCACGAAAAAGATTTTGTCGGGAATTCGAAATTCTACGTTTCATTAAAGTAAATCAAAACATATCATGCTACTAAACATTAGGACTTAAAACAATGAGATATTTAGTCACTATAAAACAGCTGCATGTAGGTAAAAATTTTAACCGCCGCCAAAGTTGGCATACACATTACTATAACGACACACCGTGCGTCATTCCCATGAGTAAAATATACTCTGTGAAATACTAAGAGACGTGATGTTTAAGGTAGCTAAAATTACTAGCTTATTGTTGTTCAACAAACTGAAAAAATTGAACACGTTTAAATAGCACTTTCAGTGGTTTACAAAAATAGAAGGCACTTCAATAGCCCTTTCAGAGGTTTCGAATCTGCTGCCTACTGACTTTCTCTCCTGCTTCCAGGTAACATACGATGGGGGTTTTTTCCCCATCAAAGAAACTATTTTTATAGCTAGACATTTTTGTGCTATGGTCTGCTTGTTTCGGAAATATGTGTGCTGCTAAAGATAAGAAAAAGATTTAGTCTAGATGCCCACGTGCTTGATCGATACATACACTGGTGTGCAAAAATTAAGGACGAAGAGGAGAAATTAGCATAACAGCGGAACGAACAGGCATAACGGACCGCAAGACCACCCAGGAGATAGACTAGGGGTCCTGTACGGTAGGGCATGCGCATATATGCAGCATAAGATAGGGGGGTCGGAAGGCTATAAAGCACACGGGCGGTTACGCTCAGCAATTCGGTGAAAGCTATTGCCCGTGTACATCAGTTTGAACGACGTCGAGTTGCTGCCACCAAGTGATATGGCCAACAGGCAATCCAGTAGACGACATCTGGATGACTTTACCCTAGGTCACGTCATTGGGAAGTTGGAAGAAGGTCGAAGTGTAACTAGTGTGGCCGAGGAGTTCAGGATCGATCACAGCATCGTTTCACGAGCTTGGAGAGCATTTCAAACCACAGGAACAGCTGTCCGAGAGTTTAGCAGTGGTCGTTCACGAGCAACCACGGCGGCGGACGAACGGTATATTGTCCTACAGGTGAGAAGAGCCAGACGGCAGACAGCGGGGAAAATCGCAAGGCACATGGAACAGACAACTGGACGTCCGTTATCGCAGTTTACGGTGGCCAGGAAGCTGCACAAAGGTGGTCTATTTGCATGACGACCAGTACGGTGTGTGCCATTAACGCCTGCTCATCGGAGACGGCGGTTTCTCTGGTGCCAGGAACACAAGAACTGGAAACATCAGCAATGGGTTCGAGTTCTCTTTACGGATGAGAGCCGATTTAGTCTGACGAACGATTCTGGACATATACAAATCTGGAGAGAGCAGGGAACACGCAATCACACCTCCAACATCATCGAAAGGGACCGGTTTGGCGGTGGCGGAGTTATCGTTTGGGGCGGAATCATGTTCTGTTGCCGTACTGACATCCACATCTTCCAAGGAGGTTCAGTCACTGGTGTTTGCTGTTGTTCCGAGGTTCTCCTGCCTCACGAGCGTCTGTTTAGAGGTGCTGTATGTCCCGAGTTTCTCTTCATGGGCGACAACGCTACACCTCATCGTACAGTGGCTGTCGCAGAGTTATTGGAGAGTGAAGATACTCCACGTATGGATTGGCCCGCAAGGTTCCGGGCCAAAATCCTATCGAACACGTGTCGGACCTTCTCAGGAGACGCTTGGCAGCACGTCACCAGCCACCAGCCACGATCCCGCAGCTGCGATTGGGGCTACAAGAGGAATGGGCCGCGATGCCTCAACAGCTCCTTGACAACCTCGTCCTCAGCATGGACAGACGTTGTAAATCCTGCAACGCAGTCAGGGGTGATCATATCCCCTACTAAAGACTGGATTTTTCTTGGCAGCCGCCTGTCACATGGACGTTTCTGTCTTCTGTCTAGTTGTGCTCGAAGCTGCCTTTTCAATAAAGTGCCTTTGTGTCCTTTGGATTCCTTGTTTGTACGGTTTTGCTCACTTGTCCCATATTCTTACATCTTGGGGATTTTATGGTATGATTTGAGTCGATGTGGAGCACTTCTGCACGACGTTACATTCGAAAAGCCGTCTCGTCCTTAATTTTTGCACGCCAGTGTACTAGGAGGTACCATCTGAAGGGCAGAACTTCAGAGATGCCATCATCGATCCTATACACAACGGCCGTTCCATAAAAACTTAGAATAAAATCACACAAAAGGAAGAAATAAGGTACAGAAAAATTTATGTTATTCTTTCTCAAAGTATATTCCTTCGGATGATGTGCAACGGTCCCATTGTTCAGTCCATTTTTCAAAGCATCTGGCGAAGGTATTTTGTGAAAGTTGCTTTAGCGGCCCAGTACAGCTTGAACAACGTCAGCATCTGTGTAGAATGTTACGCCACGGAACTTCTCCTTCATTGTTGGAAACAATCAGAAATCGCACGAGGCGAGGTCAGGACTGTAGACAGGCTGTGGCATGATTTCAATACTGCATTTCGTAAGAAACTGTTGAACACAAGCAGCCACATGTGGGCGGGCGTTATCATGTGGTAGGGTCCACTTGCCGGCCAGTTCCGGTAGCTTAATAGATATCTGTCGTCGCAGACGTCCCAAGACAAATGTAATACCCCAAATTGACAGTAATTTGTGGAGGAACGGCATGCTGATGGACTACACCTTTACCTGCGTGTTTCCAGACACTCGTTGTAGGCTTCGTGAGGGAGTCGAATTAATGCACCCATGTTTAATCGGCAGTTATTACTATATTTAGAAAGTTTGATCCTTTGCAATCATTTGTTTTCACTCATTATACACCTGAACTCCGGTTAACAATTCTTCTCTCGCCAGGTGATGAGGCACCCATTTGGAACACACACGATGCAGTAGTAATTTGTCGCGTACAATGCGGAATTCCGACGTTTTTGGAATATTAGTTGAGGCCGCTATGTCTTCTCACACCATTCGTCGATGTTGTTGCAGGATTTCCCAAACGATGTTAACGATTGCCAAACGGCGTAAAACAATTTCAGGCCGACCAGACCTAGGGGCGAGTTCTGCCGACAAACGCCCTTTTTTGAAATCATGGTGCCACCTCAAAGTCGTTGACTCACCCAAACATTTATCTTTGTAAGCTTTTTTTCATTAAATCAACTGTTTCTGGAGCTGTTTTACCCGAACCATAGCAAAATCTTATCACACAACGAATTTCACTTCTTAACTCTGAATCACTCACCTCCATGGTTGTATGGCGAAATGCAGGCGTACCTTAAACAATTGCGCAATAACAAAACCAGAATCGTCTGCCACATCTAATCACTGTTGCCATATATACTTCCTTAATTCACTTAGTCGCCTGAGTGGTTATCTTCCCCCTTCGCACTGTTGCCAACTCAAACAAATTACTCTCAGTTTTTATTGAACGGCCTTCGTATAAGAAAAAGGGTGATTAAACTAAATGTAAGGACTCTCGTTATATCAGCCTCCTGAGTGTGCTAGGGAAAGTATTTGGAAAAGCCATCACTGATAAAGTTTGACTGCAGGGATGTGGACGTGGGAAGTAATTTTATGGCTAGTGAGAGCTGCACTAACATAATTTTTGCTTTACGAATGACGATTGTAAAGAATTTTTGTGTGTGTGTGTGTTTGTTGGAAAAAGTTTGCTTGATTTGTAGGTTAGGATAGGAGTCAACACAATGCAGTTGGGTGCTTCTAGAGGAGATGTTGAAAAATGAGAGTATAACTAGGAACTGACACTTGAGCATGTATGCGTGTAACGGTGTTTAATCAAGCAGTTTGCCGTTATTGAAGAAGTCAGGCGACAGGTGGCGGACGTTTGCCATTAATGAAAGAATGTGACTCCTTCACCAGTACCACTAAGGAGTAACGCCTTAGTGACTGCTGAATTTATTTATGAAGGCCTGTATATTTGTTTCCAAAACAGAGCAGAGGTTTTTGTCTTGGGAATTCTCTTGTGTGTAAGTTGCTTTGTTCTGACGACACAGTGTGTTGCCTGAAAGCAAAAGAAGTTACAGAGTAATTATGTTGTTCTAAATGAAAAGGAAGTACGCCTGGAATTTGAACAGTAGAAATTTCAAGAAAACCAAAGGCATGGTTTTTAGCAAAGAAAGAAATGACAGAAAATCGGATAGCTGGTGAAATTAGTAAGCATGTCAATTCGACTCTGAAAGTCATATTGGCTTTTGAAGCATTTCACAGGGCTCATGGGTTGTCGAAAAGATACGAAATGACGGTGTAGGAAAGTATAATTATCCCTACCCTTATACTCGGTCGAGTCACATTATTTTGACCACTAGCTAATATCCAGAGTAACCGCCGTGTGCAACGCGAACAGCAGCTAAACGGGCTGGGAGTGACTCAATAAAGTGCTGGAAGGCATTCACAGATATGTGGAGTCATGCTGACTGCAGTGCATTTGACAGCTGCTGGAGGGTGCGTGGTGGAGGATCCATAGAGCGAACAGCACGATCGAAGTGGTCCCACAGATGCTCAATTTGGCTTAAGTATGGGAAATTAGGGCGACAGGGAAGTACTTTGAAATCTTCATCGTGTTCTACCAACCACTCTCGGACATTTGTAGCTGTGTGACATGTCACATTGTCGTGTGAAAAATCCCATCCACCCCAGGGAAGACAATCAGCATGTATGGGTGTTCGTGGTCAGCAAGGATGGATTTATACCGAATTCGGTCCATAGTGCCTTCCACAGATATGCGTGGACTCAGAGAATGCCAAGAAAACAATCCCCAGACCGTAACGCTGCCCCTACCAGTATGTGTTTTTCCAGCAATGGTTGAAGCGTGTTTGTTCTCCGATGCTTTTCGCTTTATACACCAACGTCCATCCGTTCGATGAAGCAGAAAATGTGACTCATCGAAGAAGGCAATCATTTGCAAATCAGCGGAGGGGCAATTTCGATACCGATGCACCCTCGTTAGCATAGGTGCAGTGACGATCTCTCTGCATCGGAGCCCCATACGCAACAGGGTTCGCAACTGTCGTTTTAGACACACTTCCGGGTAGCCTCCCGGTTCATTCGGCCAGGGAGTTGCTCCACTGTAAAGTGTCAATCGGCCCTCACGCACCTCCGCAGCCGACGTTTACCACTCACATCACTGGTACGTGGAGCTTTGCAGTTTGCACGTCACTTATTCACAATCGTGCCATTTCTCCAATCACGATACACTTTAACCACAGCAGCACGCGAACAGTTCACAAACTGCGCTGTTTCAAAAATACTACCACCTTGGCCCGAAAGCCGATAATCATCCCTTTTTGGAAATCTGATAATCGCTCCTTTTATCCATGAAAGAAACGAGTGATAGGTTCTTAGAATGTCTGAAGCACATCTTACATACCCTCCAAGCCATCTCACGACACGCGCCTTCTTTCACTGGCTACGCGCTGCTGACGTCAAAAGTAGGAGGTGGTCACAATAATGTGACTCGACTGTGTATGTGTGCATGTGTATAACATATACTTTCTCTGCCCTCACCGATATTAGTGAAACTGTGGACAGAGTAAAAGAAAGTCGATATAAGTGATATATTGGTGTGGAGGAAACAGCTTCAGATTCCATGAAGAACTTTGAAAATGTACAAAATAAAGTCGAGAAATTTAAAAAATATAAGTTCATGATGCAAATTAAATTTTTATTAAATTCTTTTAAACAATGCAAAAAATAAATTGAATTTTTATTAACATTATTTATACACGAGAGAGAGACTGCAGAAATTCTTAACTACAATCAACACATTGCACTCAGAAAGTAAATTGACCATGGAGTGTGAGACTAATGGGATTCTACCGTTCCTTGACGTTCTCGTTGTAAAAACACACACACAGGAGCTCTTCACACCCAAGTCTTTTACAAACCGACATACGTTCCAAACGTTATTCTCCCTACATTGCGTGTCCTGATGCTTACAAATTTGATATTTTCAGATGTAGAGCTAAAACGGGTTTTGCCCTTACCTATGACTAAACTGCCCGTGATTCTGAGATTTATATTTTAAGATCTCTCGCCTCTTCTGTTGAATTTGATATACAAATGACTGACAATATCATCCGGACAGCTGAAGCTGCCAATATTAATCGCATCCTTTCAGCCTCCTTTTAACTACATTAGGTCTCTCCCCTACGTTCCTGGATTTTCTTATTTTCTCAAGAACCACACTAATTCCCACACCACACTAAATGCGGATGCTGGTGTGCCCTGTATCCTACTTTGGAGTACTCTGATGAATCTGTAAAGTACACTGCCGAAAAGCGAAAAAAGAACACCATTAAAAATTGCAGCTGTATTGTTGAGATTTATGTCGTAGCAACAACTTGTTAAGAAAGGAAAGTGAATTGATTCAATGTTTATTTTACCTTTTAATGCTCTCAGAAGCAATACATGCTTCCAATATGACATGCGATCGGTCGAACAAATGCTGGATATCACGCTGGGGGATACCATTCCATGCGCTATCAACTTGGATGCGTAATTCAGAGATGGTCGCTGCCTGCCGGAGTCTGCGGAAGAGTCTTTGTCCGATTCAGTCCCATACATGCTCGATTAGAGACAAGTCCGGAGAATGTGCTAACCAAGGGAGTTGATGCACAGCCTGAAGAGCATGTTGAGTTTTCCGAGGGGAGTGTGGGAAGTGTTATCCTGCTGGAATATCGCATCGGGGATCTCGCTCAATAACAGCAAGACTAACGGCTGCACAATGTCGCTGACGTACGTATTGCTATTCAGCGTACCCCGTACAAATACTAGACTCGTACGACAGTGATAGCTAATCGCTTCCCACACCATGATGCCCGGCGTGAGGCCTGTTTGTCGTTGGCGGATACTTGATGGAAGAAGCCGCTCACCTTGTTACCTTCGGACACGCACACGACCGTAAGACGCTACCAACTAGAATCGTATATTATCATTGAAGACCACTGACTGCCATTCTTCCCTCCAATGAACCCTTTCTTGACACCACTGCAAAAAATGTGCCTGACGGTGAGCAGGGCTTAGTGGTAACCGTGCTAGCTACACGCGTGCCCGTAGTCGTGCTTTCAACAAACGATTCCGTATCGTTATAGTAGACACTCTTTGTAAGACAGAGAAATGAACTTGTGACGCCGTAGTCGTCCACTCTGTCGACGCCGCCCTCCTGATAAGCCGATCTTCTCGTGCGTCCGTAACTCTGTGTTGCCCGGAACCACGTCTGCGAGTGTGCGAATGCTCCTCTGACCACCGACGCTACCGTCTTACACGGCCGATACCTCTGGTTCCACTCGGTCCACAATTTGACGGAAGGACCAACCTCCAACCCACAGATCAACTATACGGCTTCGCTGTGAACTCACACTAGAAAGTAACACTTTGAATGTTATATCTTTTAGGTTTCAGAACAAGATTTTGATGTTGTTGTATGATATGTTGGCCCGACACCACACAACCGGTGTCGTTATAGGTGGCTGGGTGGTGATCTGGAATGTTGCACCCGTGCCGCAAGTCGTCTGGCAACTGTCCGGATGGTCACTTACGTACCTGTGGACGACGCAACATGGCCACTTACGTACCTGTGGACGACGCAACATGGCCACAAATGCTTGAGAACGACAAATTCAGTTCCGTTCGTGCGGGTTTCACAATCGATCTACTCTCGCGTTCTGTCGTTTCCCTTGGCTCGTTCACTGCTCCCGTGCCGCTGGCTTGCGCCCTCCTCGACCCATTGGCGACAACATTGTCCGATTCCCGCGTACCTCCGACCGAAATGCTTGGCGTTAGGGCGAAATGACCAACCGGCCTCTCTCAGTCCAATAATAGGTCCTCTCTAAAACTCGCTCAGCTGCTTGCAATGTGTACGAATCAGACGTCGACGCATCCTCACTGTCTGTGGAGTTTAATGCAACCGCAATCCTCTGTCACAATTGTCCCTGCGTGTGAGGTTTGCTCTTGATATGCCGTCCTCGATGCGCGGTTCTCGAGCGCTGTGGAGTGTCATTATTTAGTCATTGGTCATTATTTTTAATCATTTGCATACTCGACCGTGAGGTACTTGCATACGGAGTTTCATCAGGATCAAACGATTATAAAGGACATTTTCTCTTAACCTTTTTTTTTGGCAAAGAGTGTATATGGGATGAACAATCACATTTATTCCTTATACGTAATATAGTCATTTGTAAGGGTAATAGTTCTTACACCAGCGCCCTTCTCTGAATGTGTATAACGGGTGCTGTTATGTTTGCAGTGAATATCTAGTTAACTTTAAATAGATCTGGTCGCTCAAAGGTTAATAAAATAGGTGTTTTAAGCATGGTGTTTTAAACACTATATTGACAAAAGTCACCGGAAACCTAGAAGAGAAACACAACATAGCATTTATTGACATACATTAGTACGGTGTCTGTCCACCTTTGGCATTAATGCATGGATTGACCCTTCGAGTCATGCTTTCGACAAGGTTTTGTAACACAGTGATAGGTATGGTCTTCCATTCAGTACATAATGCTGCCGCTAACTGTTGCTTAGTAGAAGGCCTCGGTTCCAAACTTCTTATGCGGCGCTCTCATTCATCCCGTAGGTGCTCCATGGGATTAAGATCAGAGCTCTGTGCTGGCCAGTCCACACACGATACAAAATTATCGTCAAACCACGCCGTAACAGTCCTTGGTTTATGGCTGGGTGCATTATCTGCTGGTACCAACAAATCTAGGTTCCATAGCATTGCCACAGAGTTGGTAGGGCATAACTGTCCAGAATATCAAGTTAGAAGTGCTGGTTCACAGGTTTGCCCACGATAACTAATGGGCAGGGACCATACCACGAAAAACAGCCCCACACGAGTACACTGCCAGCTTCAAACCTAACCGTAGGAACAGTACACTGTGGTAAATAGCGCTTCCCCGGGCGCCGCGATACCCACACACGGCCATCAGACTGATGGATCGTGTATCTGGATTCATCAGTCCACAGGACCCGTTTCCATTGATCTACAGTCCACGATAAATGTTCTTTACACCATTCTAAACGACGAGTAGCAATCCGAGTGGTGATGAAAAGCTTATGAGCAGTTGCACGATCACGGTAACCCATATAATGAAGTTCTCTGCGAATGGTACGTGTACATACCGAGGTTCCAGCATTTTTACTTACACTGAGGTCTTGGACAGTACTCCGTCGATTAGCTGTAACGACTCTCCTGAGGCTTCGACGTCCTCTATCGCTGATTTTCTTTGGTCTGATTATACGTTTTGCTGCTCCAGGTACGCGATGTGTCCTACATTTATTCAGTACATCCAAAACAGTTGAGTTGGGTATGTTTAAACGCCTCTCGGTTTCTCTTATGGACAGCCCACTAATATAACACCAAATACAATCTTTCCTTTCTCAAAGTCAGTTCTCTCCCGCCGCGACATTTTCACTCAGCCTCACAGTGCGATGTGATCACGGTCAGTATCAGGCTTGTTCTTACACCGTTTGCAGATGTACCGCGCATCTTAAAAACGCAGCGGATCCGTTCATTTGCTTTTGAAAGGGTGTCCGGTGATTTTTGTCAACTTAGTGTATATCTTTAATAGTTTTTAGAAATATATAACAGTTCAACATTTTAGCTCGTGTGCACATAAATAATATACACATCTGTCTGTGAATATTAATCTCATATCTGTTAAAGCAAATTAGTATAATTTATTACTATCGTGACAGGATTACTTACGTTAGCATTCTCATGGAAAAGATTTCACAATGTTTGTTTAAAATAAGAAGTAGGATGAAACGCCGTGCTGTCCTATACTCCGGTTTCTTACATTAGGTAGCTAAGTATTTTTTCGTCTTGCTCTTCTTCAAGACCTGTCATCAGTTCTTTTACAAAACCAGTTTAAAAATGATTTTTACTCACTGATCGTTAATGCCGACGAAAATATCATTGTATTCAACAATTAGCGTTTTAAAATTTTGAGATTTGCTGCATTAAGGGAAATTCTGAAAATTGAAAACTTACTTTAAAATGCTCAAAAAACATATTTTCATTTAACCTGAATCAAGTTCAAAAAATATTTCATGTAAAACTGCAATCGAGATTCACCTGGTGTAGTAACCATACAATCACAATACAGACGTATTTTATAATCGGGACAAGTGCGACCAAAGGCTTGCATCGAATTTAAACAGTAGAATCCCGTTAAGTTGCAGTGGATATCACTCAAGCCTGAGCGCTGGTATTCTTCATCAAGAGCTAAGTCCCTACATTCAGAAGCAGTAATTTGACCTCCAGGACAATAATCGTCATAATTATCAATGTATTCTCTTTCTCCTAAAGCAGTTGGAGAATTGTTGTTGATCCAGGAAGTCCATCCCTCAGAACACTCTTCAGCGGCTTCTGGCACTGAAAATCAAAGAACATGCATCAATAGAATATTAAACTACATTTTAAAAAATCGGTCTTCTGAATGAACTAAACGTTCACTGTAAGGGCATTTAAATATTCAAATTAACTCATAGTTCGAATCTAATATCTGAACTATCAGAGCGAAGGTGTTTAAAATTATATTAATATGTTTCAATGGTATTTAACTAAAGAAGTTTACTTTATATGTTTTGTATTCTTTAGATGGTGGAAATTAATCGCCGTGATAAGCTCCATTAAGATGTCTGCTATACAATTTGAAAGATATTTAAATGGTGAGAATGAACGTATTTAAACCCACATGACGTTCAGTTATTGAAACGCCTTCAATTAAACTAAGGCATATAATTAAGATAGATTTAAGTCTGACTGGTGCAAAAATCTTACTCGGGTCGTAAACTGATATTCGCAGCCGAAATTAGTACGTGCAAATTTAAGTTAAAATAATTTACCTGTTACTCGTTTTGCTGGTTTCCTGTCTGCGATAAAAGTAATTACTGTCACTAAACATGGCGAACAAGACAGGTGTTGCAATCTCACTTACAAATATGAATACTTTCATTAAATGATACTAAAACATGTTTGTAACATTAGTAAATATATCAAATGCAGGAAATTGATGATAAAAGATATAAAAAAATATCTTCGTTTTCTTGGTGATAAAAAATATAAAAATTGATGATAAAAGATATAAAAATATATCTTCGTTTTCTTGGAGATAAAAAATATAAAAATTGATGATAAAAGATATAAAATGTATTATATATATATATATATATATATAATATAAAATTGATGATAAAAGATATAAAAATGTCATTATAACATCCAAATTATGCAACTAAAATCATAACAAATTTGCTATGCATGTTGTTTTTCCTTTCAAAAAGGATAATAAAGTATCACATTTCGAGAACCTTAGAACACACCCCTTACCGAAAGTTCAAAAATTCCTCTAGTATAGGTTTTCCACTGTAATTATATTTGCGCAGCCATGTTATTATCGGATTTAAATTTTATTGCTACAAAACACTTCTTTGTGTTTTTGAAAAATATGAATATTTCTGTAAGCAAGTTGTTCAATAAGTATAAAGTATTTAAACTAAAAGAAACCAAGATGGGGATTTCTTAATCAAAACAAAGCGCATTCTAAGATACTTCTCTTCATTGAGTTCCTTTATTTCTTCGCTCTGATTTGTTTCTGAGCATGTTTTGAAGAAAAGGAACTTAAATTTCACTCACAGCATTTTTTTCTGCCACATGGGTTATTTCGGGTGTTTTTACCTAAATCGACCCTGCTGATTACGAAAATGCCAGTGAAAAGTGCGTAACACGCAACACGTTTGTGCGACAGGGACCATTCATAAACGAACGACATCCTGTAGTTTTCGAAATAAGTCATTGATGAAATAAAGTACATAGATATTGAATAGGGCAATTTAGGCACAAAATGTGGTATTATTAGAAAGACAATCACAGCAGATATCAACAAATGTCATGATATTAAAGAAATTACCTTTAGTTCGTATTTCATTACAAGAAACCGTTTTTTCTTATGAAAATTATATTCACAAATTTTAACAAGAAATGCAATTATTGTGGATTAAATTGGAAAATCTGACAAATAAAATGACCAACAAACCCTATACAAGCAACAAAAAGCATATGGAAGGATGATGTTAAGAATTTTGTACAAATTGGATCAACACTTACCTTTACTTCCTCTCCTTATTCGGCGTTTCATCCTCTCTTACCAGCAACAGCCGCCCATCATGTTCGGATCCCATTTTTCTTGGTATCGTTCTTCCATTTCGTGAATACCCTGATACAGAACCTACGTTTTCAGGAAAAATGTCGAAATGGTAATCCAGGAAGTGTATTTTGAGTTACATCCGACATCCTAGCCTATGGTCACTGTGCAATCGTAACTTTCACTAACTCTTGATAGTTGTAAATTTTTTATTGCCCAGAAAATCTTTAACCCCGACGCAAAGGTCTTCCAGGCAAGGAGTTCCTGAGAATTTAACTTTTCTCGAAATCCTCATCTTTCAAACGTTCTTTGATTTGGAGTCCTACGAATATTCCCACTTTCATTTTTGCATCACTTACACTTGTGAATCAGCTCCTAACATATGTGAAACCTTCTCCACTCTTGTGCGAAGCTTCCACAAAGTTTTTCATCAAATCCAACTTTATATAAAAGGATACAATATCTTCTTTCGGTCTAACAATGAGGCGTACTTAGCATTATGTTGCCCCGGGACATAACTCTTTCTGTGAGGCCAGTTTTTCGCAGTATAGTGCTTGTCGGTCGCTCTACTGTCCCATAGACAAAGAAAACAATAGTATTTCGTAAACCCACCCTGAAGTCCGAGTAGCAAGGTGATAATTTTCAAATTTCTACACAGTTGCCAGCAGTACTAGTTGTATTATATTGCACTTAACAACAGCAACATACACTGAAGAGCAATTGAATTAGAGATACATGTCTAGTAACGTATAGCACCATCTTTCGCCTTGATGACGGCGGCGATTCATCTCGGCATGGACTAAAAAAGACACCGGAAACGTTGGAAAGCCATACGGATCCACGACCATTGAACAAGATTTCACAGTTCACAAAGATTTGATGGAGGGGGTCAGAGCCTCGAACATCTCTCTCGATGGCATCCCAGATGTGTTAGATGTGATTGAGGTCAGGTGACCTAGCTGGCCAAGGAAGCGAGGTCACGTCGGTGGAATGTTCATCCAACCATTCGGATACAATTCGGGAGCGATGGCATGGTGCATTGTATTTCTGCAAGATGAGGTCCCCAGTGGGATGTTGAAGACGCACAAACGGGGGCAAATGGTCGTCCAGGATATCCCGGCAACGTTGACCTATGAGGGACGATGTCACACGTACCAAGGGTCCCATTTCAGTCCACGTAAACAGTCGCCAGATGTAAATGCTACCCCCACCAGCTTGAAGAGTACCCTGCTGGCAAGAAGGATCCATCGCTTCATGTGGTTTGCGCCGTACTCGTATCCTTCCATCAGCTTTCACCAACGTGAATCTCGACTCATCAATCCAGGCAACATTTCTCCACATGTCTAGGGTCCAGTGGCGATGTTCCCGCGCCCATGCTAACCTTTGCACCCTGTGATGTGCGGTCAGCAGCGGTACCCTCGTGGGACGATGGCTTCTGTACCCCATAGCGAGGAGATGGTTCTAGATGGTGTGGCTGCTTACACGTTTTTGTGCTCGAGCGTTAAATTGCCGAGTGATTTCTTGCATTGTGGCAAGTCTATCCGCTGTTACAATGCGAGCTAGCCGACGATGACCCCGCTCATACACGCGCTGTTGTTAACGGCAGTTGGCCCTTGCAGGGATGGTTTTATCGGATTCGATGTACTCACGGTGCACCCGTGACACAGTGGATCGTAAAAATCCCAGTGCTTGCAAGACTTTCGAGATGGAGTGACCCATTCGTTAAGCCGGACAATTTTTCCACAATCAAATGTGCTTAGATCCTTCATCTCTTACTGATTCCCGTCGCATCACTTCTTATATTGTCGGATCGTTGTATACGTCATGTCGTTTCCGTTTACAGGGCCGCTCACAGCGCCGCATCTCCATAACGCCAGTTGTTTCTAATTCAATTGCTTTTCAGTGTATCTCGTAAGTTTCTTCCATGTCCACTGCCTTCAGACTTGTTTTTGAGGAGTCTATGAAAAGATTTCTTGACAGTAAAATATTGGTGCTTATGGCTAGTAACTTCCTCTGCTGTGGCCTAGACCCTAAACGTTCTGCTTTATGTTTGCTAAAATTAATGTCTCTGACTAAATCGTTTAGTTCCCTCTTCTGAATAAAATGCGGTGTCGTATTATGTTTGAGACTGTAGGATGGATCACAGAACGTCGATGGTTTAGTTTCTCGTACTGTTTCTTCTTCTGAAAGTTCAAATTTTTCCATTTGCAAAGATGGCTTAGGAACGGTCAGTTGAGGTCCGTGTGTTATAGGACGTATTGCAGATGAAACAGTAGGGTATTCTTCTTTACAGTTTGTTTTCTTTGAAAATCCCTCGATTTTAGTGAGGAAAAAAATAACAGTCCTGTGCATTGGCTAGTCGGCTTGCGCCAGACCATCAGAACTGCAAAAGGCATACACTGTGGTTTGTCTCCATTCATCCACTTCATCAAATTTGAGTAACATGTTAGGCAGGATATGTGGGAAGCCCATTTTTTTATTGGTCACCAACATGACACCCAAAATAATGACAATAATAAATTTGTTTAATCTTGGTTGTTAAAGACAGATTCATTTTTTTCGCTATGAACTGTCCGCAGATGTAACAAAAGCTGTATGGTAGATTTACATATTTGCAGCGGGTTCTATCCATTATGAAAAAACTAAATGCACATGCACACAGTACAATGGTCAATGCAACCTATCACAAGCAAAAAATCCTTTCAGTTGAGCCGGATGAAATACATTTCACCATGAAACAAAATCCTCACAGCCAGCTGTCAGCTTGGCTCTTGCAAGCGATAAGTCAACAGAGGATAATTCTGAACGTAAACAAAGGCGTGTGCGCAGCGTTGTGAAGAATGACTCATAATTCCTTCAAGTTCTACCGTGAAAAACGATCATAAAATGGAAATGAATCTGGGGAAAATTTGTCGATGCACTGAAAAGCACTTCCAGTGGAGGCTTCTAGGTCAATAACCGAGTTATGTAAATCTTTGTATTTTCGACTTTTGTAATGTTATTTCCTATTTTGGTTTTACAAATGGTGCGTGATGGCTCATTTTAAAGACCATATTCGTTATCAGCACATAAAAATTTACTATAGACACATATTTTCATCTATGTGGCAAAAACCTTGTTGACTAGTGTTATATTTCTCATTTAAGTTTTATAAAACAGGAACAAACAGCAATAATGTTCGTTGACTGCTCAGTCGGCAGTAACATGCTTTTCATCTGCTTTCGTGTAAGACCCATTTTAATTTGTTCAGTGCTGCTACTAGCAAGTATGTATGGAAATTTCAATACCTTTGTGTTTTGAAATAAGAACGAAATTAAACACATAAGAAAAAAATTATTTTAATTGTAACTCAAATGCAGAAACCTGAGAGTGAAGATTGAGTTTTGTCTTTTTAATTCAGTATATCGACCAACGAAATTAGTTACTGTTAGCACAAACATGACCATAATTATATAAACTGAGTGCTCACTTAATTATGATAATCTACCTACTATCTTATGGATCCTACTTTTTCCCGGGTAACGGACGCCACCCGGCGTAGCATCGATTCCACGAAGTGTCTGTACACTTGTGTGGGCATCTGCAACCAAACTGTTGGCATTGCAGTCCACAGTTTTGGTATGGGAGCAAGGCTGTGTGTTAAATTATTTTCTCACCTGGTTTTCAACAACATTCCACAGATATGCATTTGGGTTGAGATCAGACGAATTTGGATGCTATTTAAGATGTCTCATATCAACACTGTGTTGGTGGAACCATTTCTGCACGAGGCGCGATCGATGACATGGGGCATTTTCGTCTTTGAATAGCCCATTGCTCTTTGTTTGGAGCTACAACATTGTAGAGTGCACATGATCAACAAAAAAGTTCCTAGTTACAGGCGATGTCTGTATGTTGTTCCACAAACACCAGGGGTCGAGTGTATGTCAGCTGAACATTCCCTATATCAAACAACCGCTCCACAGGCCTGGATGGACGATATCCTTAATGAGAGATCCATAGCTTCTTGCTGCTCAATACGTACTGGACCAACAGCAGAATAGAGTACATATCGTGATTCATCGGAAAAGTAAACCTGCTTCCAATCATCCGTTGTTCAATCCGTATGCTGTTGGCAACAGGAGAGTCATTTACTTGGATTGACAGTTGTTAGATTCTTGTAACCCATCCGTACCAGTTTGCGGCGCATATTCGCGCATGATATTGTTTCTGGTGGATCCATATTGTATTGGGCCATCAGCTGCGAAATTGTGCTGCTCCAGTTGCCCTGTACAAAGTGACTCACTACAGTTGATTGTTTCGCCGTTTTGGCATTACGCTTGGCACACTTTCACCACGGAGGCCATTGAATAGTGCATTAGATGCACAAACCTTCGTGTACCTACCATTGGCTTTTCATAAACTCCGAAAAATAATTAGTTTTACCCACAATGTCCGTGACTTTGCTCTCAACTGAACCACCGAACTCTTACATACACCACTTAAGCTTACAGTCCACGCCCACTTTCTTGGTATTCCATTTTCGAGTGTAACTTGCTTTCCATACGGATGATCGCAAATTAGTGAGCACTAATTGCATATCGATGTACTGAGAGTACAGAAATCATGGCATACCTGGTTCCTAGGAAACAAGGATATTTTTAGGTAGGAGGATATCTCAGCATTCACAATGACGGTAATTCGATGTCACTATGGATATAGGTCTTAAGTTTATAGAGTTTAAAAGAGGAATTATTATCCCTCTTATATGGGTCAGTTTATCTCGGAGGTGGTGCAAAAATTGTAGTATCCCAGTTCTACAGTATCAGGAATGTATCGAAAATACACCATTTCTGGAATAACAACGCATCGGAGCTACCTACTCGTTCAACCTCTAGTTGTAAAAGTCACCACGGACTTCAAAAGAGAGGTGCCGTAAACGTCTCCACGAAGACCATGTAGTGGTATTTGGCCCACCAGAGCCTGTTGCTAACGGTGCGTCATCGGAATGTAAGCTTCAACTCGGTGGAAGAACATCAGAACTGGACCTTGGATAATTGAAAACGGGTGTTCTGTGCCAATAAACCCGTTTCGGGTTTTTTTGAGCAAAAAAAAAGAGGAGGGGGTTAGGTTCAGATTTGGCGGAACCCGCACGAAGCGACGGACGTGGCATGTCAACAAGGAACTTATCAGTCCGGTAGAAGCTCGGTTATAGCCTGGGACTTGTTGAACTGGCATACGTTCTGATTTCTTGCATATATACACTGAAGAGCAACTGAATTAGAGATGCATGTCTAGTAACGTGTAGCACCACCTTTCGCCGTACTCGTATCCTGCCATCCCTGATAACGGCGGCGATTCATCTCGGCACGGACTCGGCAAGACACAGGAAGCGTTCGAAATTCATACGGATCCACGACCTGTGAACAAGCTCCCACAGTTCACGAAGATTTGGTGGAGGGGTCAGAGCCTCGAACATCTCTCTCGATGGCATCCCAGATGTTTTCGATGGGATTGAGGTCAGGTGAACTAGCTGGCCAAGGAAGCGAGGTCACGTCGGTGGAGTGTTCATCCAACCATTCGGATACAATTCGGGAGCGATGGCACGGTGCATTGTCTTGTTGCAGGATGAGGTCCCCAGTGGGATGTTGAAGACGCACAAACGGGAGGAAATGGTCGTCCAGGATATCCCCGTAACGTTGACCTGTGAGAGACGATGCCATACGTACCAGGGGTCCCATTTCAGTCTACGTAAACAGTTCCCAGACGAGAATGCCACCCTCACCAGCTTGAAGAGTACCCTGCTGGTAAGAAAGATCCATCGCTTCATGTGGTTTGCGCCGTACTCGTATCCTGCCATCCGCATGTACCAACGTGAATCTCGACTCATCAGTCCAATCAACATTTTTCCACATTGTTAGGGTTCAGTGGCGATGTTCCCGCGCCCATGCTAATTTTTGCACCCTGTGATGTGCGATCAGCAGCGGTAACCTTGTGGGACGGTGGCTTCTGTACCTCATAGCGAGGAGATGGTTCTGGTTGGTGTGGCTGCTTACAGGTTTTTGTGCACCAGCATTAAATTGCAGAGTGATTTCTTGCACTGTGGCCCGTCTATCTGCTGTTAAAATGCGAGCTAGCCGACGATGGTCCTGCTCATCCACACGCTGTTGTCCACGGCAGTTGACCCTTGCAGGGACGGTTTTACCTGATTTGATGTACTCACGGTGCACCCTTGACACAGTGGCTCGTGAAAATCCCAGTGCCTGCACGACTTCCGGGATGGAGTGACCCATTCGTCGGGCCCCAAAATTTGCCCATGATCAAATGCGCTTAGATCCGTCGTCTTACCCATAATGCATTCGACTCTTACTGATTCCCGTCGCATCACTCCGTATATTGTCGGATCGCTGTATACGTCATGTCGTTTCCGTTTACATGGCCGCCCACAGCGCCACATTTGCATAATTTCTGTTGTCTCTAATTCAATTGCTCTTCAGTGTACGTGCATTTCTTAACGATACCTGCAAAGCATTCATTCTTGCAGGCTATCTGCATTCGTTCAAGGTCATTATGCACCCACACGGCAATGGACTCTTACATCAGGTCAATGCACCTCTCTAAGAAATATGGTGAATAGATGATGGTTAAAAAGCATTGCGCACGATGTTTCCACTCTGGAATTTCCTCTTCTTTGGCCGGACCTGAGTCCTGTGGAAAATGTTTGGGATGCTGTGGAAGGGGCTCTATTCGCGAATTGGATCAACCGTTTAAGAATGCACCGGAGTTGTGGAAAGCGTTGGAGATATTTGTGGAATGCTTTGTTGAACTAGTGCATTCAGCGATTCGCCATGTGGTTGCCCTCATCCGAGAGAAAGATGGGCTATGTACGAGGGTTGTACCGAAAGTTATGCAAAAGCGGGCATAACTCTGTTATTAACTGACATAGGTCGTACAAATTGCACATGTTGGTAGAGTAACTATTTCTCTATATAAAGGTACTACTCAACATAGTCATCATCACAAGTGATGCATTTGTGCCATTGCTGAACCCGACTCTCGAATCATCTTTGAAAAAATTCAGCTGTGGACTGTTGTACCCACATCTTCACAGCCACTTTCACCTCGTCTGTGTCATCGAATCGTTGCCCCAGGAGATTGTCTTTCATTGGACCAAACAGGTGAAAGTTGGAATGCGCCAGATAGGGGCTGAACGGTGGATGAGGGTCCACCGAACAGCCTAATTTGCTGATCGCCTGATTTGTTGCCAAAGATGTGTGTGGTCTCGCATTGTCGTGATGAATGTGGATCCTTTTCAGATTCTTTTTCGGTCTCTTTCTTCTTATGGCTTCTCTAAGCTTATTGAGTGTTTCAATATACCTCTCGCTGGTCACGGTACTGCCATGTTCCAGAAAATCAAGGGGAATGATATCCTTGTCATCCCACAAAAACAGTCCCCATGAGTTTCTGCGCTGATCGCTGGCTCTAGAATTTCTTAGGCCTTAGTGAAGAGGTGTGACGCCGTTCAACGGATTAATTCTTCGTTTTTGGATCGTTAAGACACGCCCACGCTTCATTGCCTGTCACCACATTGAAACAGGAAATGTATCTTCATTGACTTCCAACGCTTTCAGCAGATCAAAACAGACTTCCACCATTCTCTCCTTCAAAACGGGAGTCAACTGCCGAGGTACCCACTTTGCACACATTTTCCGATACCTTACATCTTCCACCATCTTCTGCATGGCATTGTGACCACAGTCCAGTAGCTCACGGATTGTGACTCGTCTCTCCGCGCGAATCAATTCATCCACTCGATCACGATTCATGTAAGTGGTCGCATATGATTGTCTCCCACTGCGTGGTTTGTCTTCAGTGCTGGTTTTCTCTTCTTTAAAATTCTTCATCCATCTGTGCACATTGTTCTTGTCAATGTTGTCTTCTCCGTAAACATTCTGTAGCCTTCTGTGCTTGTAGGACAGCTTGCACCCTTCCTTTGTCAAGAACTCAATGATGGAACGTTGCTTCTGCTTGGAATCCATTATTTACCTGCAATGAAGAAGAAAGGTTACTATAGAGGGAGAGTGACTCTACCAACATGCACAATTTGAACGTCTTCTGTCAGTTAATAAAAAGGTTATACCCACTTTTGCACAACTCTTGTATATATAAACTACTGTTTGTGAAGTTGCAGCACAATGAAGGAATGATTTCAATCACGTAAAACTTGTATGATATGCAAAGCAGCGTATGACATGCAAAAGATTAGAAGTGCAGAGTCATTGCGCATGCCTGGGCCTAGCAGCGCCCTTTGAACAGTCGAGTGAGGGGTATAAAGGGAGGGCGGTTTGGGATGCACACCAGTAGTGCATCGCGGACAGTGAGTTGTAAATGGGTCTCCAGGATTCAATAATGACTCGGCGACATTGAAGGAGGCAATATCACTGATACCACAGAGCTTGAACGGGTACGAATGATTAGTCTGCGTGAAGGTGAATTTTGATACCGCGACATTGCTGCTCGGACGGGGCATGACACAACAACAGTGATGGCGGCATTGGACAGAGGTGCATCGATTGACCAGCAATTCATCGACAATCTTACAATCGATGGCGGCAGTGGACCGAGGTTCATCCAAGTGCATCCATTGACGATCTGGCATTGGACCGAGGTTTATCCAAGTGCATCCATTGACAATCTGGCAGTGGACCGAGAGAAGTGACAAAACCGCGGGAAGACCGAAACCTCGTCCGCATGGCAGTGACAAACAGTTCCGCATGTTCGCAAATGTTAGCACAACAGTGGAACACTGCAACAGGTGTGGCATTGTCTTCCTCCACAGTTCGACGTTATCTTCTGCACAAAAAACTGGTTGCACGCATCCCTTTGAGGCGGATTCCCTTGACCCTAAACTATCGCAGCCTCGGGCTGGAATGGGGTACTCAATACAGACAATGACGTGCTGATTGGCAACATGTCGTGTTTTCGGGCAAGTCTCGATTTAACTTGGACTACCATGGTGGCCGCATACACATTAGACGGTATTGTGGTGAGCGTCTTCTTTCAGCATGCACTCTCAAGCGTCATACGGGCCGAACACCAAGTGTGATGGTCTGGGGCGCCATTAGGTACCAATTCCGATCTTGGATGCTACGACCTGAGGGCAATCTCAACAGGGACCGTTACATCAGAAGTCATACCCTTCCTTCAGAGCACTCCTGACGCTATACTCCAGCAGGACAATGCCCGACCTCATGTTTTCAGAATGTTCAAGCCTTCTTCGCAACACATCAGATACCGCATCTTCACTGGTCTGCACGATCGCCAGACATGTCGCCTATTGAACATGCCTGGTATATGGTCACTCGGCAACTGGTTCATCAAAGTTCTCCAGCGGTCAGTACCAATGACCTGTGGACTCGCATACATGCCGCCTGGCAAACAATTACCCAGGACACCATCTAACGTCTCTTCGATTCAATGCCACGCCGTCTAGAAGCTCTTAGTGCAACTCGCGGAGGCTTCACAAGGTACTGATTTTTGCAGGTAAAAATTGTATTGTTAGGAAAATTAAACCACTTATGTACAGCCATATCAGTAATGTGTGGTATAAATTTCATTCAAATCGCATTTTTCCTTCTTGGTGTTGCAATTTTCACAAGCAGTAGTGTATAAAACGAAGCACCCAGAAGAAATCATCGGGTAGACATTAAAATTGTTATGTGCAAAGTGCATCTATACTCATCAGAGCCATTTTGACTATTTAGTGGGATAAAACAGCTATACGAGTCGAACAAGTCAGTACGTTGTAGCGCCGCTTCCAGCTCGATTACAAGCAGTTACTCGGCTTGGCATATGCGCTTAGAGTTCACGGACACTGTCCTCAGGTATAACGTGCCAGGTGGTGTACAAATTGGGCGCCAGTTCACCGAAATTCCGGGATGGCTGTAGGCGGCGTCTCATCATGCCCCAAAAATGTTCGATCAGTGAGAAGTCGAGGGATCCGGCTGACCGTGGAATGGTGTTGACATTACCGAGGCAAGCCTGGAGGGCCTTGCAGTTTGCGGCCTGACATTATCCTGTTGAAAAAATTATCGGTGGTGCAGCGACAGGAAGGGAAACACAAGAGATCGTAGAATGTCGTTGACATACTGTTTAGCCGTGAGGGTGATACTCACGGTAGGTGTCCGGCTATTGTTATCGTAGGAAATGGCTCCCTAGACAGTCAATTTCGGCGTGCGAACCGTTTGCCGTTCCACGGTGAAAGCAGGATCCGTACGCTGGCCGGCTTGTCTCCAGACACGTCTGTGCTGATCATCAGCGCCAAGTGCAAAACATGACTCATCACTGAAGACAACAAGAGGCCACCGGGCACTATACCACGTTGATCGGGACCGACAGCACTGCAACCGATGCCGGCGATGCTCCCTGGTCAGTGATAGGCGGCGGAGTGGCCTCCTAGAATGCAGTCCTCATGCCGCAAGTCATGTGGCAGCGGTCCGGAGGGGCACTTCCGTACCTGTGAAAGATTCAACTTGGCAACTGATATCTGAGAGCGACGCTTTCGGCTCTGTTCGTGCGGCTCTCACAATCGCTTGATCATCGCGTTCTGTCTTTCCCGCCGACCGTACACTGTGCACGTGCCCCCGGGTTGTGCCCTCTTCGACCCATTGGCAACAACATCGTCTGATTGCCGCGTCACTCCAACTTAAATGCCAGACGAAACGGCGACTTGCCCACCCGGGCTCTTAGCACAATTGTACGTCCTCTCTAAAACTCGCCTAACTTTTCATATTGTACAGGGATAGGACGTCGAGGTATCCTCAGAGTCCGTGGAGGTTAATGCAACTGCAATCCACTGTCACAACTGTCTCTGCGGTGAGCTTTCCTCTTGATATACCTTTGTTGATAGGCCGTTCAGTTGCGCTGTGGCGGGCCACTATTAGTCATTATCCGTTATTTTTTAATCATTTGCATATTCGGCCCTGATATTACTTGCATGCGAACTTTCATCAGGAACGAACGATTTTCTCGGGTGCTTCTTGTTTTCAGCAAAGAGTATATATACAGGGTGATTCACGAATGTTGGTCATAAATAAAAATACAGAAAACAAAAACGTCTTAGTCAACATAAATCCGGAAACGAATCGTTTCCAAGATAATTGACATTTTATTGCAGGGTTTCCAGAGGTAATGTAAAGTTGTTTTTTTTCCAGCTGCCAGCTATTTCGATTGTATTTGCACTTCTGGGGAAGAAATCGAGAGGGCTGAATTGTTTGAGGGACCGGTTGGACCCCAAACTTGCTGCTCCCCAAAAGTGCCCCCTCGACTTCCCCACAAGGTAAAAAACAACCACCCCAGTTCTTGAAGTAAAATACCACAAACGGGGAATACTTTGAGCTCCTGGGAGACAGCGAAGGGGGTGATGTTTGGGAGGAGATGGGTTGAGGTTTCAAACTTTCAGCCCAAGAACAAATGATTCTGACATGTCTTCCGCAGTAGCTCCCCAAATACAACAAATATAACACAAATAAACTGTGGGGAGAAACCAACGTTACATCTGGTAGCCCTGCATGATGTTAAAACGGCAAAAAAAAAAAAAATGCCTGAGATGTCTCCCGCGGGAGCTTGAGAAATCAATGGGACACCCAGGTGCACGGAAGTCTCTGGCGGACTACACACAGACAGCGACCTGTTGTATGATACTAACCGGGTTCACGCAAAAACTTCCGCATCAGTACAGCGAGCACCTCCTAACACATGATAGAAGACATTCCAATGCTGCCGTGACGGCATCGTGATTAGGCAAACGTGTAAATTTCAGGCAATATTGAAGTGTGTTTCGTACTGTTACTATTAAAGGCTGCCATGGCTAGCGCTTACGCAAATGCAGAGTTAGCTGGCACGCATTTCATGTATGATCGGGTAAATGGAAATGCAGCGCACGCAGCGCGTATGCACATCGAGGTCTATCCAAACCGAAGGCATCCACCAGCGCCTAACAGAGAATGGGTCATTTCAGTTTGCTGCACCAGCGAAGAGGCTGTCGAGATCCTGATGTGCACGAGCAATTGTTACGAAGAATAGAACAAGACCCGGCAACGAGCACTAAAATGGCTGCTCTTGAGGAGAATAGGAGTAAAATACCATCTGGAAAGTTCTGCATGACAGTCGCTTACACCCTTACTATATCCAGCAAGTGCAAGCCCTAGCTGTGAGCGACTTTTCACAGAGAGTTGCATTCTGCCGGTGGCTACTACATCGATGCGAGTGTAATCCGCGCTTTCTAGTTAATGTTTTATTCACTGATGAGGCCTCATTCATAAGCCATGTCATTTTCAACTCCCATAACGGCCACCAGAGAGCAGCCGAAAATCTCCACGCCATCCAGCAATCACACCACCGGGTTCGATTCGCAATTAACGAGTAGGCTGGTGTTTTAGGTGATAGTCTCATAGGACCATTTATGCTTCTCAACAGGCTTACAGGTGACTTGTATCTGCACTTTCTGCAGCATGACCTCCCGCAGCTACTGGAAGATGATACCTTCGTACACGTGTAACAATGTGGTTGATGCACGACGGTTCACCAGTGCATTTTCGTCGCAAGGTGATGCAGCATCTCAATGCAACGTTTGGAGAGCGATGGATAGGTCCGGACAGGCTCCGCTCCTGGCCTCCCCGTTCATCTGATCTCAATCCATTGCATTTATGCATCTGGGGCAATTTGAAAGAACGAGTGTGTGCAGTCTCTGTGGGCAACGTCGACGAATTGCGTATAAGAGTGGAAACTGCATATGCAGAAATCAGGCAAAACCCAGACATGTTTGAACGAATGCGCGTTTCGCTGAGAAGGAGACTGGATCGAAGCAAATGGATTACATTTCGAACATTTGCTGTGAAACTAAAGCGCCTTACATGACACTTCTGTCCGTATTTGTACGTGCTTTTTGCCGTTTTAACATCATGCAGGTTTTTTTATTGGATATTTAACGACCACCGTGAGCAACTCAATAGGCTATAATCAGTCGCCCGTCCCTAATTTAGGGTCACTGGTTCCAGGGAAGGGAGAGAGTCAGTGCCGTAAGACAAACACAACATCCATGCCTTACCGGGATTCGAACCTGGACCCCGTTCGGACGAATGATCAGAGACCATCGCTTAGACCACTACGCCACTGGGGCGGCCATGCAGGGTTACCAGATGTAACGTTGGTTTCCCCCCACAGTTTATTTGTGTTGTATTTGTTGTATTTGGGGAGCTCCTGCGGGAGAGAATCATTTGTTCTTGGGATGAAAGTTGGGACCCTCAACCTATCCTCTCCCAAAAATCACCCCCTTCACTGGCCCTCAGGAGCTCAAATTATTCCCCGTTTGTGGTGATTTACTCCAAGAACTGAGGTAGTTTGTTTTTTACCTTGTGGGAAATTCGATGGGGCAATTTTTTGGGAGGGGCAAGTTTGGGGTCTAACCGTTCCCTCAAATAATTGGGGTCCAACTGGGCCCTCAAACAATTCTGCCCTCCCGATTTCTTCCACAGAAGTGCAAAAACTATCGGAATAGCTGACACCTGAGGAAAAACAACTTTACATTATTTCTGGAAACCCTGCAATAAAATGTCAATTATCTTGGAAACGGTTCGTTTCCGGACCTATGCTGACTTAGACTTTTTTGTCTGTTTCGATGAGTACTATCTATGTTTTCATTTATGACCAACATTTCTGAATCGCCCTGTATATTAATTACTGTTTGGAAAAATTGCAGCACCATTAAATACACCTGTTATTAACCTGAAACTATGTGCAATAGATTGGGACATGCAAAACATTAAAATATTGGTGAAAATACGCTTGCGGTTTCGGAGCAACGCCCTTATAACTGCCTGGTCTTGTGTATAAGGAACTGACTCAAACGCGATGTTGAACTGCCATTGGGTCGAAAAAGTGTTTCTTGTGTCTAACTATGCCCGTCGCCGGAGAACGTCGCATTATGAACACCTCATGGTTTTTGAGCGAAGAATGATTGTTGGGATGAGAAAAGCCGGATTTTCCTACCGCGGAATCGCCACCCGTACGGGACAGAACTCCACTACAGAGATGCGAAAGTGGCGTCAATGGGCAGATAAGGCTCGGACCTACAGAGATCCGGGAAATGGACAGCAAAATCGCACGACTACATGGAATGGCAGACACCTATACCCCATGGCAGTGGCCATTCCCACAGTGATATCCATGGTGTTAGCGCAGCAGTGAATCACTTTCACAGGTCCTCCAACGCAGTTAGACGTTGTCTAATTAAGAAAGGACTGATCACTAGCTGCTCATTTCTGCGCGTTCATTTGGCCCTGAACCCCATGCACTTCTGGCTGAAATGTGGTCTCGAACACAGACATTGGTGCGCTCATTGGCAACAGCCTATGTTTTCTGATCACGATTTAGCCTAATGCACCATGATGGTCTCATATGGGTTCCAAGACGTCGTGGTGAACGGCACCTTGAAATGTTCATATGCGTACACATGCCAAACGAAGCTTAATGAGGAATGTGTAGAAGGCGAGCACGTTCTTTGCGGCAGATCTGGCAGGCAATGTCCTGCAAGCCACTAATACAGCTATTCGAACCAGAGCAATCTCTGGAAAACTGCATGCGGAAGGTTACCATGTTAGGTCAGCTGCGCTGAAGCCATCCGATTACTCCAAGCAATGCCAGACGGCCACTGCACTGGTTTTACTCTCGTCGTTCGTTGACAAAAGAAAAGTGGAAGAGGTGTCATGTGGTAAGGCAAATCACTCTGCTAAATATTTAGCTTGCAAATTCCGCATATAACAACGTAATGAAAACGTAATGAAATCTCACTCCGTGTTCGGATACAATTTTCTTTCAATTCAAAGACATTTCATGGCCTTGCAAATTTTCCCTCAGTAATTCTTCTTCCTTCAGGGACAAACATATCAGGAGCAATGCTTTCTTCCTAACTTTAATTTTGACTTTATAATCCATTTGGCATTTTTGCTTTGATAACCAAGTAATTTTCAGGACTTCGATGATAAATAGTTTTGTAAGATCAACTGTTAATAGAATTGCTTTGGGGTATGAAAGTGTTTTAGCATTTACATTAACTTTTTTCAAAAATACATAGTTCAGGACCGTGTGGAATTTCGTACATTCTCTGTAGTTATCTCAAACGGGAAACCACCTTAGGACTGCAGAAATAATGCCTAATAAACGTATTTTCCTGAATTTTTCGGAGCATCTGGCAATATTCCATTTACTTTTTTCCTATGAATTTGACACACCTTTTTTGCCAGTAGTTTCGGAATTTTCTTGCATTATTGTTTTGTTCCTATAAAAATTATAGTGTTACTGAGTAGAGTTATATTCAAAAAAGTTACTCACGGAGATTTCAAATCGCGAAACTGCATTGTCTCGGCGAGCATTACCGTAAGAATATCACTGATCTTCTATTCGGTGTTGATGACAGATCGTCTGTTTCTGCTGAGACAATTATCTCAACTTTTGCGGTTTTACAATTTACATGTGTGTTGGACATATTTCTAATCTACACCCTCGTGCTTTTGGAATGAAGAACTCTACACCGAGCTTTTCCACAAGGACGGAGAAGGGTAATTTACGCCCGATATTGTATATTATACAATATTTATTTTGTTTTAACATTTCAGTTATTTGTGCCATCCTCATATTGTACTCGTAATTTGTGCACCAACTTAAATGAATCCTATTTATGAGGATACACGAGTTAATATATACGAGTTGTCTCGCTGGGTGCACATTTTTTCTTCTGAACGATATAAAATGTTCATGATGGATTCGCGATACGTCATTTCACTCACGCGCAGCGAAACCGCTGTCGTACGACCCACTCAGTTATGAGACTAAAAGTTTGATGTGGCTCATGGACATCTTGAATTGGAAAATTTTATAGTTTGAGAATAACCAGGTTGCGAAATAGTTCCCAATTTGTTAAGCATGACAGATTCTACCAAGATTTCTGTCGCTAAACGTATCTCAAAATTATTCTGTATGGATATTCAAACTACAGTAACATGTTATTAAACAGAATTTGTAGGACATTGTATCAGTGCCACCCCCGATATGAAAAATGTTAACTGGTTGGAAAACGGTCACTTGGAGAAAGCATGGATATACCTTTTAATTGAGAAACTGATATATTGTAGTTACCATTGTAAACCGTAATACTACTGCTGACGTGTGGAATACTTTTAAAATCGTTTATCAAGGATCTACATTAAGAAGTGAATTGTATTTGTGACCCACGGTATTTAATTTGAGGTACAACGAATATTTATGTGCTATGAAAAACCACATAATATGTTCTTTGACCATTCCAATAAGCTCAAAGCTGTGAGAATCGAACGCACACCCATCTTGCAGCAGTGTTTATACGCAGGTTAGCTTCATTTTTTATGAAACTCTTAATTACAACCTTAAGGTGATAGACACGACAATGATATTACATTACATTTTGTAAAGTCAAAGCTCATCAATGAGTACAAGAGGAGGAAAGAAAGCGGTACATCAAACTCAGATGTTTCTATTACTGTTAATGCTCTTAGATGGCCAGAAGGTTCATCATACGAGCCTTCTGGTTATTTAAATTTTTGCTGTTCTCCTAAATCGCGTTTCTTCTTTCTTTCGAATCTTTCCCGAGGTCGAGGGTAAAAGAAATTAGAGTTAAAACACATATTATTTCTTAATTAAAGAAATGTTTGCCTTGTGAGCAATGTTCTTAAACTCTAATAACCCTAAAATGTTTTAACTGAAACTATACTTACGGACTTCTCCAAGTACCGCTTGAATTCTTTTAGCTTTTTTAACCTCTTGGAAACGTGTTGTAAGTCTACAGTCTTGTGTCAGTGAACACAACAGGCTATTGTTTAAGCACTGACATTTTTCACAACCGTTAGATACAACTTCTCCAGGCTAAAAAGAAATGAGTAAACGAACTTCAAATTTTTTATGCAAACAATGTATGATTTATGACATGCCAAGCAAAACATTTTTGCGTCAAGTATTTCTTTTTCATTGGTTATATCTGTAAGGTATAAACAAATTCGTGCTTTATGGTTATATTTAATAGAATTCAGAATTCTGTTGAGTTGTATTGCACTGATCGCATATTTATGTGTGATGCACACAAACAAGTGAAAAATCCAAAATGCCGATAAAGCCATTTAAAGATATATATTACGTATGGTCTTTGACAGAGTTTCTCTCTAACGAATTTTAAATTGCCCTCCCAGAAGCACGTATATTCCGGTATTTCTGAGGTTCAAAAGTTTCGGGAATATTGACAGAATGTCAAATAAATTTTTGGAAAGCAGAAATTCGTGATATGCAGTAAAAAATATATTTTTCAAAATTTCACATGTTTGAACTGAATCGTAGAAAATCTTACTAGAATAGGAAAAGGGATTTCTTCATGAAAGAAATACGGGATTATGCCATATAATACAAATTTTGAAGATGGCAATCCGGTTTTTGGCGTAAATGTGACAAGGATATTATCTGACTTACCATCCTTGTCACATTTACGCCAAAAATCGGATTGTCGTCTTCAAAAAAGGGATTTCTTGTTGGACTCATCGTCATATTATTTCAAAACATAAATTCGGGCGTTTGGGGCAGCCCTTACTTCGACGAATTTGTCAATATCATAAACGACTAAATTAGCTGAGCCTGAAGAGTTCAGTAACTAACAGGGTTCATTTTTCACTGTCCCTGATTGTAGTCAAAGGTGAAGAGTCACATGAAACAAAACTTGCAATATCAATAAAACAACAGTGTTTGTTTCTAAAAGGTTCTATATCTATATGAAATAGCTAATTCAGAATATCAGCTCTTTGAATGTTAATGCCTCAAAAGCCTCAAACGAATAAAACAATATTTCTCCTTAAAATTAGGAATCTTTTCAGCAAAATCTTTGTACTAATCTGCCAATACCGATAATCCAGAGTATTTATGATGAACGTTCTCAGGCAATCATCAAAGACAAGCGCTGAAAGAAAGGATTATATGGATTTTCTGAAAGTTCTACAAGTATCCTTCTATTACATCAAAGATTAGATAAAGTTAAAAAAATTATGGATGATGATTGATTTCATTGCAGAAACTACTCACTATAAAAATGTGCGCATATCTCACAACAATTTTCATCTCTTTGCTGTAATTATGAGTCGGTGCATTTGTGGCGCTTCGTCATCACTACAGTCAGGGATTAAATTAGTATCGGCGAGAAAAGCGGCTGCGTAGAGCTGTTATTTCTTGGGCCAGCGGATTTTAATCATATGTTGATTTTTATCAGCAGCTAAATTTTAGTCTGCATAATCTTTGAAAAGGAAATAAAGAAAATAAGTAAAAAGAAATTATTTATATTTTCAGTAACTTATCATACGTATATGCATTTGTTTAAATTTCACTTTCCTGTCATTCAGGAAAAATATGTTACTGGAAAATGGTTGAAAATAATATTTTAACGAATAAGAATCACGTACGTTTTCAGTAAAAATTGCTATTAGGGGCTACCACGTTAACATTTACCTGGGGCCGCCAAAGTACTAAGGCTGTGTTGTCCTGCAGTTGCTTAATAATGGCATTCAACTATCATTCAAGCATACCTTTATATTACGGAACAATCGGGAAGTTTGTCGTAAAATTCCCATTAATTATATTTACACTAATCCGGTATACACCTCATATTTCATTAATCCTTAAATATTGTGAAAAAATGTTGGATGACTCTGAGTTACTCCGTCACATTAAGCACGGCTTTTTCATAATGTTACGAACGGTCTGTAGACGCACAACGTTCAGTCTCACGAAAAACTTCAATTAAAATTATCAATTTAGAGCGAATTCTCAAGCGGTGGCGCAGTGGTCTAAGCGATGGTCTCTGATCATTCGTCCGAAAGGGGTCCGGGTTCGAATCCCGATGAGGCATGGATGTTGTGTTTGTCTTACGGCACTGGCTCTCTCCCTTCCCTGGAACCAGTGACCCTAAATTAGGGACGGGCGACTGCTTATAGCCCATTGAGTTGCTCACGGTGGTCGTTAAACCTCCAATCAAAAAAATTCTCAAGGGTGACTTTGGACTATGCATGCGATTGCCACTACGTCATAACCGGATGTAAGTGACAACAAGCACGGTTATCGAATGTATCTCCTATTCTTCTGTGTGATCCTCTATACACGGCACTAACCACAATATAAGGGTGAATATTTATCGATAACTCCGCGTGTTGTAATTTACTCAAGAGTTTGCTAAAATTAAATTATGATTCCGAATGTGAAAATATTCAGTTATAATCATGTAACTATCCGGCTTGCCCTGACGATCTCTGATTTCAGCAGCAGGTATTTCAAATTATAGCACCGTCTCATTTAGACAGCGTGTTGAAGCACTTTCTTCTACATTACAATTTCTTCAATTTTAAATACTAAAAATAAGGGAAACGCCAAGAAAGTTAAAAATAAAATCAAAATTTCCACATGTTTTCTGATCAAACTGCACGTCACGCAAATTACAAATCCTCACATTATGAGCATCGCAGGCCTACAATAAATGACTAATAATGATTAATACAGCACGTTTATATATTTTCGTTTGAAAATTCACAATATTTTCTCCTTAAACTGTTTTAACTCATTAGTTGGCTTGTTACAATAGTTTGAAAGATTTGTTATAGCTAAGTCCACACAAAACCCATTTCGCAGAAAAAGATGAATTAATTAAAGTGAGATAAGTTTGCTTGTCAGAAAGATATCGAACTTTCTCCTCCTGAACTAACAAGTTAACGATTTCTGTTGTTTCTGTATAGCAGGGAATTACAGTAAAGACTAACAGTGACTGTTAAATTTAAACCCACGCTTATGTTTCGTAATTCAAAAAGGATTCTCTTAAATTCAATACACTTTTTTAAGAAGTATTGACACTCATGAAGTTAATAGAGGAATATATTTTTTAACATCTGCAAATTTGTCCGCGTTGCTTGGAAAGCAGTAACACATCTTCTCAGGTTTCACAACCTGCAAAGCTGCACTATCTGATCAAACGTATTTAGATACTTGCCGTTCGACAATCTCCCAGTAATAGGAAAGGAATTAATATCGAGTTGGTTCACCCTTTGCCGCTATCACAGCGTCCACTCTTCTCGGTTGGCTTTCCACTGGATTTTGAGACGTTGCTGAGGGAACTACTTCCATTCTTTAGAGCATTAGTAAGATCGATAACCGATGTCGAGCGGTTCTGCATGGCTCGCTGTTGGCGTTCCACATCACCCCAAAGCTTCCCCATATGATTGAGATTGGTGCTCAGTGCAGCACAGTCAAGTTCTTTCACACCCATATCATGAAACATATTCTGCAGGGATCTGGCTTTGTGGGCGGGGCATTGTGCTGTTGGTAAAGCAAAGCGCCTTCTTCGAGCTGTTGCCAGGATGTTGGGATTTAAAATTTCATTACAGGCCGCAGAGTTAAGATTCAGGGAAATTTAAACTAGGGGACCCAGCCCAAAACCATGAAAAACTGCCCCAGTGCGTGATGCCTTCTTCTCCACCAAACTTCTTGATCTAGCAGATAGTGTTCATCTGGCATCGCAAACACATTCGTCCGTTGGAAAACCAGATGACGAAGCGTCACTCTTCACCCCAGAAAACGCGTTTTCACTGCTCCAGAGTCCACTGGCAGTGAACTTCACACCACTCCAATCGACTATTGGCGTTGAACTTGCTGATGGTAGTTTTGTGTGTGGCTGTTCAGCCGTGGAAACCCATTCCCTTCAGTTCTCGACAAACGATTATGTTGCTGGTGTTGCTCACAGAGGCATTTTGGAACTAGAGTGTGGCAACCTAGAAGAGGTAATTTCGTCGTAACATGTTCTATATCTCTCGATGATCCAGCTGTTTCCTTTTACTTGGCCTATATGGTTGCGATTGAGCGTCTAGGTATTTCCACTTCATTAAAGTTGATCGGGACAGCTGCAGAACTGCAGAAATTTCCCGAACTATTTGTTGATAAGATGGTATTCTATGACCGTGCCGTATTGTAAGTAACTCAGCTCTGCCGTACTGCCCATTCTGCTGTCCATGCTTGCCTATGGAGTTTGTCAGGTCACTTACGTCTTTTTAAACCTGTTTGGGTCATGGTTGTGACATGTATGAGCAAATCTACTACCCAAAAGTAGTGTCCAGATAATTTTGATTATGCATATCTAACAGTCTTTCTGACAGTTCTTCAGAGATGGGCCCGGTTTGAGTCCCGGATGAGGTATGGGTTGGTGTGTTTGTCTTAAATCACTGTCTCCTTCCCTTCCCTGGAACCAGTGGCCCTAAATTAGGGACGGGTCACTGTTTATAGCTCGTAGAGTTGATAAAATCCTCAAAACCAAAAATCAAATCAAGAAACAGTCCAATAAGCTCCGACCATCTATCTGTGGGGTCCATGAGGGTTCTGAAACCTCATCCGTAGTAAGTTGAACTGATCGTTGCAGTTTCAAGTCATATCATGACTATCAAAGTAGGTTATGGGGTAATTTTAGTCGCTAACTGGATGAAATGAGAGCTGTTTGTGGCGAGGGTTAAGTTTGCAAAGACGCACTCGCAGTTTTAAGCAGAGGTCATAAGGTCATACAGCCCAACACCCATGTCTTATTTCCTGAAACAACATTTTATAACTACTGGCTTACCTATTCTTCAAAGAATTTCCACAGAGGGAAACTTGGGTTATCATATGTTTCTTGTTCCGGGGTCAGAATTAGAGAAATGGATTGGCCACAAACGTTGGCCCATATTCAACAATTTCTATACAATAACAAATGCACAGTGACAACTGCTGTTTTGATAATAAAATACACTTTCTGCCAAAAAAAAAAAGTGAGAGACCTAGAAAGGATCATCCAATCAAAATGAAAATTGGTATGTGCAATGTACATGTATAGGAAAGGAATTGACTGCAATTCTAGGGCAGTTGGGCCATTTATTCGGGTAAGACATGTGACGTATATTCAAGAATAACTTTCCTTTTTTTAGTTTCTTTCCCTATGTAAATCTTGAGTTTATTCTCAGTATTCTTCCCGCTTAACGAAATATCTTTTCCTTCAAACGAATACGTTTGGCAACACAATTGAGGTTGAATGCACGTGACATATGCATGTAATACACTGCTGGACAATTGCTAAGGACGGATCATAAACGGCTATATAGCGCATAAAAAAGAAAGTGTAGTTGGATGCCAAGTGAAATAAAATAATGTCAAAATGCCAGGACATTACAACAAAGACAATTTATTGTGCTCTGAGATCCAGAAGGCTTTGGAACGTGTTCAAGGGACAAACAGGCCATTTTGTGCAGAATACGTAAACGTGAAAAAAATGCAATTACCGTCCGCAGGCGTTCCGGCGTAAGATGTCAATACGGGATATGGCCACCATGGAGGGCGATGCAAGATTCCACACGTCGTGTAATGCTTTGCACAACATTATCAAGCAGCTGTTGGGGTAATTTATCTTATTCCACTGTCAGTGCACGGATGAGGGTGTCCTTGTTTATTGGAGGGCATTGGCGACCAGCAAGACTCCTCCCCAAAGCATCCCACACATTTTCAATGGGATTCAGATCTGGAGAACGTGCTGGCCATACGAGGCGTTAAATATCCTCGCTCTCAAGACACTCCTGGACAGCGACTGTTCGATGACATGTTGCGTTGTCGTCCATGAAAATTAATCTATCACCGACAGCACCACGAAAACATGCGAACATGAGGTAGCAGAATATCAATAATGTATCGTTGGCCAGTCATAGTCCCAGTTGGAAGCACATAGAGGGACATACGACCATTGATCATAATGCCAGCCCATACCATGACACTACATGTCGGATATCGGTCCCTTTCCTGTATGTTTGCTGGACAATATGCAGTACCACTATCACGCCAGATCAGTTGTCGTCGACAATCAGACGATAGACTGTATCTACTCTCATCTGATAAGAGGACAGCAGACCAGTCGTTATCAGTCCAATTGCGATGTTGATGGCACCATTGCAAACGGGCGGTACGGTGACGTCTGGACAATGGGATGCACCCAACAGGACAGCGGGCGTATAGTCCTCCTTCATGCAAACGTCTGGCGACAGTTTTTCGGGAGATCCGCTTGCCAGTAGCAGCCATAAACTGATTTGCTACCTCACTAGCTTTGCTGCGCCGGTGTCATTTTGTTGATAGCACTATGCACCGATCTTCTGCAGGTGTCGTACTGCGAACACGACCTCCTCCGTGACGTTTGCTACACTCTCCATTTGTTTGAAATGATTTCCAAAGCCTTGAAACAACACTGTGGCTGACGTCGAACTCCCTGGCAACATCTGTTATTTTTCGCACTTCTTTAATCTTGTCAATAATACGGCCACGCGTAAAATCATCTAGGTGTTGTTGGGAAGACATACTGAAAATTGGAAGTTCGTCAACTGATTCTTTCCCTTTCAACTTTGCGTTTGAACAACAACGGTCAATACGCGTGAAATCCTTTATATCTCTTATCAGCGCTATGACGTCACGAACAGGTTCGGCAATCCAGAATTTGCATACGCACAACACGTCTTACTGTATCTCGCACTTATGCTAATTTCCACATTTTCCTGCCTTCCATTTTATGGTTGCTATCGTTGCTATTGTCATCCGTCCTTAGCAATTGTCCGGCAGTGTAAGATAAGAACACGAGATAAAAAGCGACGCCTGATCTGTTGTAGGAGAGAGGTGTTGGTATTATTGAGAGCGAATATGAGAGAGGTCTTGCTATTATTGAGAGCGAATATGAGAGAGGTCTTGCTATTATTGAGAGCGAATATTGAAGTGTGTTGATAAGAGCGATTATTGAGAACTATTATTGAGCGATTATGATGAGCGTTGTTAAGAAAGTTCTGTACGAAAGAATTGAATAGTGTTGAGATTAATGTGTGGAGAGTGTTGTGATTCCATTCCGAATAAAGGACTGTTTCCGTAAGTTGACTTCTGGTTATATGTTTTGTCTGGCCGTTAAGGTTTGTTTCATTTAGGAACAATTTATTTGTATGTTGATATTTTAAGTTAGCGTAAAGAGCAAGACTACCTTTACGCCACAGACAAGCTACACGAGAGGAACCAGGCAGTATTTTAGCGCCACCACTGGCTCGGATATAAGCGGTTACTTGGCGTGGCATGGACGCATTCAGTTCACGGATACTGTCCTGAGGTATAGTATGCCAAATGGTGTTCAAAATGAGGGCCAGTTCTCTAAAAATTCCGGTATGGGCGTAGGTGTGTCCCATTCCCAAATATGTTCGATTGGTGAGAAGTCCGGAGATCGGGCTAGCCATGAAAGGGTGTCGACATTACAGAAGCACGTCTTGGAAACCCGTGACGCGTGTGGCTGGGCATTACCCTGTTGAAAATTTAGTAGGTGATACTGCGACAGGAATAGCAACACAACAGGTCGTAAAATGTCATCGACGTACCGTTGAGCCGTGGGTGGGCTACGGAGGACTACCAGGGGTGTCCGGCTATCGTAGGTAAGGCTCCCCACACAGTCACTCCCGCTGTGCGAGCCGTGTGCCATTTCACGGCAAAGGCAGGTTCCGCGCGCTGGTCGGCACATCTCCAGACACGTAAGCGCTAGTAATCGGCGCAAATGCAAACTGTGACTCATCACTCAAGACAGTACGATTCCACTGGACACTATCCCACGTTGATCGAGCCCAACACCATTGCAACCGATGCTGAAAATGCTCGTTGCTTAGTGTAGGCAGCGGAGTGTCCTCCTCAAATGCAGTCCCCGTGCTGCAAGTCGTCTGGCAACTATCCGGATTTTCATTTTCGTACCTCTAGATGACCCAACATGGCGACGGATCGTTAAACACGACGAGTTCGGTTCTGTTTGTGCTGCTCTCGCAATCGCTCGACCTTGCGTTCTGTCATTTCACTCGGCCATCCACTTCCCGCGTTCCGCTGGGTTGTTCCTTCCTCTACCCAATAGTGTAAACTTCGTCCGACTACTGCATCGCTCCGACCCAAAGGCCTGAAGGTACGACGACTTGACCAACCGACCTCTAGCAGCCCATTTATACATTCTCTCTCAAACTCGCTCAATTTTTCGTATTGTGCACGGATCCGACGTCGAGGCATCCTCACCGCGTGTGGAGGTTAATACAACCGCAATCCGCTGTCACGATTGTCCCTGAGTGCGAGCTTTCCTCATGATATACCCATATCGGTGCGGGGTTCCCATGCGCTGTGGAGGGCCACTATTTAGGCAATGGTCGTTTTTGTAATCATTTGATTATTCGGTCGCGCGGCACTTGCATGTAGAGTTTTATCAGGATAGAACGACTTTTTCGGGGTGCTTCGATGTTCCACCGGAGTTGTTCAACCTTCTAACCCTAAAATGGTAGAGGTATTTAATCACAGTGGCATCAGTAACTGAAACTAAAGGAATTTCCTTATATATAATAGCACAGTTTCTCAAAAGACTCCCGAAGTTCTCTTCGATGTTTGTAAACTTTAATGCCGTTGCATGAGGGAAATCTAATCCTCAAAAATCTTGTTTTATGTTTAACGACCCTCTTGAGGTTAAAGTGTGTCGTGTGTTGCTAATAAGAGCTACTGGTTCCAGGAAATTGACAGACCCAGTACCACATAAAAAAGTACACCATCTAAACCTCATATCTGACCACCTGGCTACCGCAAGTTAGAAGTATTTTGCAACATATTGCACGCTTCACTTAGAGACTACGTACCGCAAGTTGCAAAAGTATTTAAACGTAGAGTTTTGCGGTAATTTAACGTCCATCAATACCTCGAATGCGTGACAGATAGAAGTTTTCCGGTCATGGCAGCAATCGTGTCGTAATTTTTCATGCAGTGTCTTTAACTTCAAATCATTCTCACCTGAACGTTTCCCTGAACTTTCCCTACATTGTAATAAAAGATCATTCTCCGTCATTATTATGCAGACTTCGTGCTGGAAGCCGCAGTTTTAACGTATTCCTGTATAAAACTACTGAAGTGATGTATTCCGAAAAGCATTTTAATCACAAAAGTGCCTGTTGGAAGAAATGGAAAAAATGTAAAACTCACGATTCATTTTATTTGCTTAAACCAAAGGCTGTTCTTCAAAAACTTAACTATTCTACATGCTTCAAAGTGAACAATAAGTACATTGTGCTTTTAACAAAAAATACGTTTTTCTTACGCCACCTGGAACCTTGCTGCAAAATTCCGTTGCAGAATGTTGCTCTCACGCTGCAACTTAATCATGAACTCTTCATAGCTAAGTTTCCATTAAAATATGTAAGTATAGTATGGTGATTAACTACAATATTTGGTGATAGGTCTCAGTTTGCCAGTTCTTTAGTTATTCCGCCCATCTGTGCAGTAGAACGTAAACAAGACAGAACCTATCATGAACACATTTGTGCGGATGCAAGTATATCGCATGAAAAACACTTGTATGCCCACTTGAATGAATCCTATAGTTTTGCCAATTTACATGGTACGAACTGTGGTTACAACACATGATACTAGTACAGAAGACGATATTGTCACAATGAATACGTTTATTCTGCATTTTTGCGATGAACGGCCGAAACTACGTGTGAGGCTGCGAAGGGTTTTCTTTAGTTGTATCTTACTTGTTTTGGAACATCTAAATACCCTAAGACAGCATACACTAATTCTGCTCGCAAGTTCACCATGTGCAAAACTACAATGTCACAACCGGTTAATGTGTGCCAAAGCGTAACACCACCAAATACTGTTTTCCCACGTTTTTGATGAATGGGTAGGAATTTATGATGTTTGTCAACCCCAAACTCAATCCACAAATTTGATACCTTTAAGCTCTAAAATCTGTGAAGAGCAATGACTACCACATCCCAATCAAGAGTTCGTATGATTAGAGGCTAGTGGCCATTTTACGGACATGTTTAGCGTACAGTAACATTCCAGTATCAGTTTCTTCTGGTGCGCATGGTTTGAGTTCAGTTACATTAAAGTTTTCATTAATGTGCAACACATTGTCATCCTTTGTCAGTACAACAGTTTTACCCTCTATATCTAAATCCTTAGGTATCATAATAAAGCACGTTGTGTTACCTGGAGTGTTGTTCCCAGAAGCTGCAGTATCAGTGTATTCTTCCAGAGAAAAAATGATGTCACACTTCATTCCCTTCGGTAGAAATCCTCCATCAGAAAATGATTGAGAATAATCAAGATTGTGTTGAACAAAAACGTTCTTCAGATCCACGTCTCTGTCTTTGCAAGCAGTGTAGATTCTCGTGAAGAGTAAATAGTCATACTTTATGATGTACAACTTTGTTGCGGTTCGTATTAGAAGATTTTGAGACTTCTTTATGAAACAAACTACCTAGTTTAAAGGAATTACCTCATAAATAGGGTTCTCACACTTTTTTCTTGTTTGGGAGTTTAACGAACACCGTGAGCAAATAAATGGGCTATAAGCAGTCGCCTGTCAATACTTTAGGGCCACTAGTTCCAGCGAAGGGAGAGAGCAAGTGCAGTAAGAAAAACACAACATCGATGTCTTACGGGGATTCGAACTCGAACCCACATCGGGCAAGTGGTCAGAAGCCAGGCCTTAGACCATTGCATCACCAGGTCGGCTTGTCACACTTTACAAGACAGCATTTTAAAAAATTGTTTTGTTGCAGGATTATTAACACAGCACTTAGAATATCATAAATTGCCTAGTTTTACTGTTCATCATGTAACATGCCACCACGGTGGCGCAGTGGTATAAGCGCTGGCTGATGACGGTTCATCCAATTGGGTTCGTGTTCGAATCACAGTGAGGCATGGATGCTGTGTTTGTATTACGGCACTGGCTCTGTCCTTTCCCTGGAACAAGTGGCCCTAAATTAGGGACGGGCGACTGCTTATAGTCCATAGAGTTGCTCACGGTGGTCATTAAACCTTTAAAAAAATAAAAATAAAAATACATGTAACATCACACTATATCAGAAAACTTGAAATTTACATTGTCTTGGACTGGAAATAAACGCGGTTCTCCCGATTTTCGCTCAACATAGCATGCTCATTGCTAAACAACGTGTTCGGGAAAGCACGTTCGAAAGAAATTAGGAGATGCGGGTTTGAATTTGGCTTCAGGGCGATGCAATGTTCAAATTTTCTGATGTGATTTTATGTTATATATTGAATAGTAAAGCTAGGCAATTCAGAATACTTTAATTGCCGTGTTAATAGTATATGTATTTTTGAGGAATATTTCTTCCATAATGTCCTTATCTGTTGTGTTGATTTCTGCCTGCTTCTTTATTAATGTACACAGACGTAGCTACTTCCTTACTCAGGATTACATTAGGTGGAGCATTGATAAGGAGTTTGCTGTTGCCACAGAACATTTGCAAAAGTGCATCACCGTCATTTCACAAACCTGCTACTGCAAGTGGCTTTGCCTTCTTGGAGAAATGCTATTTCCATCACCACTGTATCCTACCCTATCTATCCTATCCTATCCTCAAATTATTCCAGTAACTTGGCAATCATCTGTCCGGCAACCATCCATTTCAGCAACGCAGGGAACTATTAAGTATGCAAATAGCACCACCATCTGCTTTTACGTCTTTGTTAGAATGCTCGAGCATCCGGTTATGTGATATACAATCATGTGCAAAAATTAAGGATCAACGACAAAAGGGTAAATTTTAGACTCGCAAATCGTTGGTTAGCGGTAATACACTCTGACGTCATCGAAACACGTAAAAGCAAGCTATGTGAGAGTATTTTATCATATGCAAATTGTCAGGAATCACGTGAGAGCTGTGTATTGCCGATGGGAGATAAAAGCTGAACCGTGAGCGAAAAGTAATCGTTTGTTTTGTAGGTGGATTTCCTTTTTTGTTGTTGCGCCGAATTGTAGTGCATCTAAAAGAACTCATCTGACGATTTTACCCGTGGGCGAATTGTTGGTAAACTGGAAGAAGGGTGTCCGCCCTTCTTCCAGTTTACCAACGAGAGACGTAGAGAAGGAGATCGGAATTGCCAGAGTATAGTATCATGGATCTGGAAACAATTTTCTGAACATGGAATAGCTAACAGAAGGTTCCGTAGTGGTCGACCATGCAAACGTACTCCATCAGGAGATCTTTACCTTATAACGGTTAAAAGATATCGACGAATAACTGCTGGCAAGTTAGACAAACTGCGAGAATCAAGCAGGGATATCAAAATATCGCTTCAAACCGTATTAAAGCGTTTAAATAATTTCAGATTGTATGCCTGAAAACCTGTGCAGCGCGTTCCATTGAACCCAGCACAAAACAAAACAAAAAAACAGCTCGCTATCGATGGTGTCCGGAACACTCTGCATGGAGTAAAGAGCAGTGGGCCAATGTTTTGCTCGCAGACGAAAGACAAATCTGTTTATCGTCTGACTCTAGGTGGCAATACGTTTGGCGAGAACCCCGTACTACTTATTCAGCCAAAAACACCGTAAAAAGTGACCATTACAGTCGTGGAATAATTGGCTGATCTGCGATTATGATCAATGGGCATACAGAGCTCCTACTGTTGGAGAAAGGGCCAATGAATGTCCACCGTTATTGTGAGGAGGTCATTTTGAAACATGTAAAGCTGTTGTACGAAATTCTTTCGTTTTTATGGACGACAACGCCCGTGTTTCTCGATTCTCGTGTGTTGATGAACTGTTGGAGAGCGAGGAAATTAAACAAATGAACATGATCCCCTACCTAGCACAAAAAGAAGGACCTGGTGATGGCACTGAAAGAAGAATGGAGAAACCTTCCTCATGATCTTTTGGACAATATCGTGAAAAGCATGTCTCACCGATGCCAAACATGCATCGCGGTCAGGGATGGACATATACCTATTGAAATGATCTATGAAAAATTATTAATTTTTTCTGTCAATTTTAGTTATTGTGAGCCAATGTGAGAAAATAGTAGATTCTGTTCTTTTATCAATTTTCTCTATTAATAAGCACACATTCATGCTTATTTATGTGCGTACATGTCCTTTTTATTTTTGTTTACTCCGTATTAAAATATTTTCGTCCATATCCTGTTAAAATAAAAGTACGCTATGAAAATGTAAGTGATTCCTAATTTTTGGAGATGAGTGTACGTGAATGTGGTCTACCTGTTTTACACATACATTCATATCATTAAGCTGTTCTCTGATATTCAGAGGTTAGCTCCTCAAATATAGACTATCTGCCAATAAGCATTTAACTGATAACTGATAGAACTAGAATTTACTTACTGCTGGTGTATCAAATGTCTCCATTTATAACGATCTCGGCACGTATCGTGAGCTTCATTAACATCCATCACACGCCACACACAAGACCTTTTGTACTTCATACTCATAATCTTTTGCTCAAGCAGACATTCCTGAATCTGGTCCTCCCATTATTCCCTTGGTCTTCCTCTACTTTTCTTTCCTGCCGCTTGGGCTGAAAAATTATTTTAGACAGCACCTCATCACTCAATATTTCAACATAGCCAAACAGCCTGAGATTATTAGTCTCCAACCTAATAACAACATTTTGCCTTACATTACACACATCTGCAACACATCTTCATATCTCACATGATTAGAGCGTGCCTTACCACAACTCCCCCTCTTAAGTAACGCATTTATCCAGCACACAAACAACTCCTATGTCTTTCATGCAGTATCCAGGTTTCAATACCGTACATCAGACTAGGTTGTGTATGAAACAATTACACTTTCATACACAGCCGATCGGGACCATCATTCCTGTAAAACCCTCCTATGACTTTCAATGAAGATTTCACTGGCCTATTAATTTCGCCATCTGCTTTGTTCTCTCTATCAAGCATACTTCCTAAACATGCAAATTCATTCACCTGGTCAATCTCTGTGCCATTAAAACTTATCTTGCATTCAGTACTAACAGTTTCTTGCTCACCATAACTTTAGTTTTTCCCTAATTTATACTCAGTTTGAATTTCATACAAACTTCGTACGTCCGGTACAACATACTTTGCAACTCACCTTTGCTCTCTGCCAAGAGGACTGTGTGATCAGCATAGAGCAATCTTCACACATGGATATTACCTAGACATAATCCAGTATTGTCTATTTTGGCATCACCTATGCACCATCCATAAATAGATCAAACAGCCATGGTGACATTACACAACCTTGTCTGACACCTATACCAATAGAAAATCATTTTGATACAACACCATTCACTCGTACACTTACTCTACTGCCAGCGTACACGGCTTTCACACTATTAAGTAGTTTCCCAGTAATACCATATTTATTCAGTACCTTCCACAAAAGAATTATATTTACTTTGTCATGAGCTTTCTGTAAATCTATGAAGGCCGCAAACACTTTTTTATCAACAGACAGATACTTTTCAATCATCGTGCGTAATGCAAAAACATTATTAGTGCAGCCCTTATGAGGCATAAAATCACTCTGTACATTTCACACTTTCTCTGATGTAAGACCTTCTACCTTATCAACAATAACCTTCCCAAACACTTTTCCTGGCACACTCAGCAAACTGATACCACGTTTTTGCATTCAGTCTGAGCACCTTTTCCCTTGTACAACGGAACAATGATAGCATCCCTCCAATCTTGAGTGACCATTCCTAACTTTCAACTTAACTGGCAAATTTCAGTTAACCAATCAATCACAGAGTCACCTCCATATTTTAGCAACCCAGCAGTTATGCCACCTACCTTGAAGCCTTACCATTCTGAAGAGATTTTAGAGCTTTACACACCTCTTCTCTTTAGATCCCATCAGTGCTTCCATCTATCACTAAAACATCATCTGCTTCTGCCTTAGAATCACCTTTGCTTTCATGATCTAATAAATCACAGAAGTATTCACCCAATCTTTCACTTAGCTCATTGGGCACCATATCATTTCTCCGATCCTATTCTTTACACAACTTAGAAATTCATTTCCCCTCTTTTTCCTGTCTTATGTACTTCCAGAATGTTTTTCTATCTTTCCAAAAAGCCAAATCGCGCCTTTCCTCCTTTTCGTTCCTATCTTTTGCCTTACTCTGGCGAACCAGCTTAGCTGCCTCACGCTTCTTACGCGATATTCATCCTCAGAAACTCTGCCTTGCAACATTCCCAAGTATGCTTCCTTTTATCGCTTTACTGCTTCTTTAATTTCACTGTTCCACCAAGCATCACCTTTAAAGTTACCCACTGTTGCAGACCTCTTAAGCAGCAGTTATAACACAATTCTTAAAACATGTCCACTTCTTTTCTACATCCCTCTCACGCCTTCAACTAATTCAGACATTTACTAAGTAAATCAGAGTAACGCTGGTGTTCTTCATACAGTCATTTAACCTTTAGTCTTTTCATCACAGGTATATTCTTATACCTCCTTCTGCAACCAACATTCAGTTTCACCCGTGACACAAACAGGTGACGATCAGACCCAACACTTGTACCTCTCATCGCACGGGTATCAACAATTAAGTTGTTTAGAACATGATAATAAACAACAAAATCTGTTAAGCTTTTTAAACCGAGATTACGATTTTCCCAAGAGTATGTGTGGATACATTTGTGGTTGAGAAACGTACACACCACGAGTTTTAATAAATACTGGCATCTACCTGGCATATTGAATGTGGTCGATAGCAAAATCAACTGCAGGTCAATTTCTGGAATGAAATAATCATCTCACAGTTTGCTGATGGAATGCTTTGTAGGAAATGGAAAGGTAGCAATTCGAGCTTCAGTGTTATATGCTAAAACGTAAATTGCCCAGGATGTGTGAGCTTCTGTGTTTTCCATTCTTTCATGGATGACTGCCTGTCAGAAGGGGAATTGTGGGCTTCCTTTGAAATGACATGCAGTGTTTTGCAGTACAAAATTCATCTAGATAATAGGCTTGTTTTCCACGAGATCCTTGTAGGTGCTTTCCAGCATTTCCCTCAGTAGTAACGCTCACCTCAGCAAAATTTGCAAATCCACTTCCACCAAGCCAATCACCTAACACTGCACTGAATGCTATTTCATTGTGTAGTGCTTTCATGATGATTATTATTTCATTTTCTCCATAATGATTGGTAAGTGACCAATGTAGTTATTTTGCTACAGCATACACTGGTTGATCCCATCTCACCACTGCTAACTAACTAGCAGGGCCGTAGCTACCGGAGGAACAGGGTCAGTTGCCTTCTTAGGATGGTCATACCAGGGACAAACATTCATGCACTGAGAGACATAAAATGTTAAAATGCACGCGTGAGTAAATTTACTAAACACAGTAACTGAAAAATAAAGTCATACACTTCCGTATTTTCTTTTTAAAGACTTTAGTTTGCCACATATTGGGTTGGACAGAAAGTAATGTCCAATGACGAGGTACCCGAAGTCGAAGTCCCGGCCACGGCACACTTTGGCCACTGAGGTTGCGCAGCACACCGGCATGACATCAGTGGGCAAGTGGCTTAAATCATTGGCAGTTAGCCGTCACAAGGCGAAGAGTTTAAGCGCCAGCCAACATGGAAGTGGACAAGCAGCACATCCGCCATTGCACGCTATATGAATTTCGTCGCAGAAGCAAGAGATGTAAGGAACATTACCAGTGTGTACCCTAATGCCATATCACATCGTCAGTGCTGTCGTTGGATCGAACGGTTTCGAGACGGAAATTTCGACATGTCAGACCATCCCAAAACCGGAAAACCCCTCAACAGTAAATATAAACATGCTGAAGACCTTAGTGGAGACCTACCAACGTGTGACCATGCGGGAGTCGGCCGAACAGCTGGGGACTACCTACACGAGCATTTCACGCACCTGCGTAAATTTGGGAAGGTGCACAAGAGGGACGTCGTGTACCCCCATCAATTCATAGTTGAGCAAAATGCAAGTCGCAGGAGTGCATGCGTTTCCTGCTTTCACGTGTTCAGTTTGAACCGTTCTTGGACCAAACTGTGATACCTGACGAGAAATAGATCACGCATGACAATGTAAGCTCCCGGAAACAGTGATTGGACCCAAAACAAAAGCATATGCCTACCCCAAAGCTGGCTTACACCCATGTAAGGTCCGCGGTCTCTCTGGTGGGATATGCGGGGTGTCTTGACTTTTGAGTTGAGCTAAGACATCACCATCACCGCCGACGTGTACTGCCGTCAGCTTGACGATCTGCACGCATCGTTCACGTCGAAACGACCAATACTGCTTAATCTCAAGGGCGTCCTCCTACAGCAGGATGAAGCGAGACCTCGCACCCCACGAGTGACCTGTCACAATATCAGTGACCTGGGCTGGGAGCTATTGCCTCCCCCAGCTCATTCCTCGTACATTGTCCCAAACGACTAGCATATTTTGCGGTCGTTGTAGCATTTCCTTGACCCAACACTTCAAGTTCAACAACCGGGACGATATCGAACGCCGGTTTACTCACTTCTTAGAGTCCAAGCTACGACAATTCTACAGGAACGGTATCCAATATTTGCCCAGACTATGGAGCAGGTCGTGACAAGCAATGGCGACTACATTTTGGACTGACTTGTAATTATATACACTATCTACCAACAAGTAATTGAACACCCCTGCAATCGACGATATCTGCGGTCCTGATACACGTCCCGGCCGCCGCCGTTAAATATCGTGTGGGAAACAACAACGCAACCAGTTGCATGCAAGATGACACGCAGTTCGGAGCGCCTGATTTCGAGAAAGGTGTAATCGTCTGGTATCACAGAAATGGCAGGTCCATACGTGACATATCCAGCGGGTTGATATACCCAAACTCAACAGTGGCCTACGTGATTGGCAAGCGGAAGATGAGAGGTGACTGTCGGAATGTGCCCCAACCCGGCAGATCCACAAAACTGGGAGTTAGAGACAGACGGGTGCTGGCCAGAGAAATTCGGAAGAACCGAACCAAATCGATGGGCCACATCCGCGAGGAGTTTCAACAGGCATCCGGGGGTGTTCTTTCGATGCATACCATCCGTAAGGAAGCCCATCTGTTTGGTTATCATGGACGTGCTGCCGCCCTCAAGCCTTTGATCACCAAGTCCAATAGCGCTGCTCGGCTAACGTTGTGCAAAGAACGTCGACAGTGGACCGTTGAACAGTGAAACCAGGTTCTATGGAGCGACGAATCAAGGTTCACCCTCTATCGTTCGGATGGCAGGGTCTGCGTTTGGCGTCTGCCTGGAGAACGCCTCCTGCCGGAATGTATTGTGCCAACTGTGAAGTTCGGCGGCGGCGGTGGATTTATGCTATAAGGGTGTTTCGCCTGGTATGGCACGGGACCCTTGGTCGCAATTCCTGGTAGACTCAACGCCGAGACCTACTGCACCATTTTGTATGACCATGCGCTTCCTACGTTGTGGCAGTTTTACGGGGTGGACCCATGTTACTTTCAGGATGGCAATGCCACCTGTCATGTTGCGAGGTCCACCATAGCTTGGAATGGTGACAATGGGGTTAATCGAATGGACTGGCCTGCGCAGAGCCCGGACCTTAACCCTATAGAGCCCCTTTGGGACGAGTTGGAACGTCGACTTAATGGGTGCCCCCACCGTCCGAAATCGGTGAAGGAACTGACTTGTCTTCTCCAAGCCGAGTGGAAGAAAATACCGCTAGCCGTCATACAACGCCTGGTTGATAGTATGTTCCGGAGGGTCGCAGCTGTAATCGCCGCTCGTGGAGGCTCCACCAACTATTGAAGGTGAATAAACTTCGTTTTCCTTTGTTATCACAGGTGTCCAATTACTTGTTCGTAGATTGTGTAGGTATACGGTAAATAGCACTTCTATTTTGCCTTGTACTTGCAGACGTTACTTTCTCTCCAAGCCAATATGCATTTGAAGAGAAAGTAAAACATTGGAGAGAAAGTAATGTCTCACATTTGCAGACGTTACTTTCTCTCCAACCCAATGTGCATTGAAGAGAAAGTAAAACATTGGAGAGAAAGTAATGTCTCACATTTACAGACGTTACTTTCTCTCCAGTTCCACGTCACTGACCAGGATACAGAATTACATATTCCGTGAAGTGTGGACCTTTTATCATATGCATGAAAGGAATTGTTCGAAACAACAGAGAGGCACGTAAAACAATTTGTGGACATGACTTCCGAGACTTTTCTGAATATACCGTAGGAACAAAGAACCATTGTGCAATCTCTGGCATTTGGTTATTTAGGAAGTTTTTAAATTTTTGATAAAATTATGTGAAAAACTGGCAGTGAGATTTTTGAAAGAGCATAATACTGAGGTATGAGAAAGTGAAAGGTGCTGACTCTTTAAGTGAAAGTGAAAGGTGCTGACTCTTTAAGTGAAAGTGAAAGGTGCTGACTCTTTAAGTGAAAGTGAGAGGTGCTGACTCTTTAAGTGAAAGTGAAAGGTGCTGACTCTTTAAGTGAAAGTGAAAGGTGCTGACTCTTTAAGTGAAAGTGAAAGGTGCTGACTCTTTAAATGAAAGTGAAAGGTGCTGACTCTTTAAGTGAAAGTGAAAGGTGCTGACTCTTTAAGTGAAAGTTGGGATGTTTGAACTCCAAGGGTCGTAATTTCAAACCTCTTCCTCTCAAATAAGAAAAACTTACTTTGGCTCTGCTTTCTGTGGTTAAGTGGGGCCAGTATGTACTTGAGAATACCAAAGCAATGATGAACATTTGAAAGAGGTTTAATAGAAACTTTCAACAAAAGCAGCAAAATATTTTCACTTTTTTTTTCTGAAACATTTCTATGAGAGTGGAAGGCAACACAAGTTATCAAAATCAAGAGTTCCAATCACCTTGAGCCCTTCACCTGATAATGGATCATTTTCAACTGAAGGAGGCTGGAACACGTTCACAGTACTTACAGGAACATTTTCATTTTTCTTCGATATACTAGGTGATTCTAAATGCCAATCAGGTTGGGAGCCAGTACGTTTCCTTGTCTATTCATTTTTCTCTATATGTAATGTTGATGACACTTATTCTTCCTTTGATTTTTTTCTGTGTCAAGAATATGGCTGTTCTACGAAATACTTGTGTGGATGAAGCTGATGAGGGACTGTAATCAAGCAACCATTTTGACTATTTCCGATGTTGCCAACTCGTCCGGACTGAAAGTAGCTAAATTTCTCTATAAAAGTGGTTATCTCCCCAAGAAATAATTGTAGTATGTTTTGGGTTGATTAAAATGCAAAACTTATCATATTTGAAATCCCTGACCTGACAAACAAGGAAAAATGACATGACAAACACGGAAATGCCTAATAATGGATTCTTAATCACTACATGCACTAGCTACGATCTTTTGTTTTATGACGTAATAATAGCAAACTAGCAGTCAGGGTTTTAGGTTCTGTATCAAAAATCAATCTCTACCTTATTACCTAGTACTATGTCAAGTGGCATGTTAGCATCATATTTTGCACAGTTCGGACATAAGCTACATCTCTATCAGTTGATGTAAGTGTCGATGATTTTTCCTTTATTTTCTTTTACTTTTTTACCAGACAACACTAAATATATTTTGACAACTTCTTTAGACAGAATTTACCAAATGTATCAGGATCAAAGCTTCATGAAAGTGTGTCAGAACAAAGGGATTGCAATTTTAGCATTACTTTACCAATACTATGGTGATCTAAAAATCATTGCCGTTTTCTAACAGTTGATTAAAAAGTGTATAAATGCATATACGTAAACGTTTACTCTTCGAAATAGAGTTCTTTGTACCCGACGCGGTCCTACACCATAGTGATGACGTGTCTTGAATCCCCTTGCGAAAAAATGTCTTTGGTTTCTAGGTGGAAAAAGTCTTGGACTCCAAGTTCTACACCGTGGATGTTTTGGAAGTGTTTCCCACGTAGAAAATCTTCAATGGACAGGAATAAGTGGTAGTCGCAAGTCGTAAAATCTGCACCATAAGCAAGTTGGAGCATTAGCCCAATACCCTCCAGTTCCTGTAGTTGTTCTTTAGTTGATCGGGCACGATGAGAAGGTTCACCAGAGCATGGCACTTTCGGCTTAAAGCGGCATAAAGCGGCATGGCACATTCGGCTTAAATCGGCGTAAAGCGGCATGGCACTTTCGGCTTAAAGTGGCATAAAGCGGCATGGCACTTTCGGCTTAAAGCGGCTCTAACTGGCCCCAGTAGAGCTGCGCATTAATGTCGCGGCCATCTGGAACCAATTCCCAAATTAATGGGGTCCTCAAAGTTCCACGATACGCAGAACATAGCTTTGGGCTTAAGTCGTTCTTTTTTGGGATGCGTCCTAGGGTTTTTGGGATCTAACCATTGTTTTCTCATGTCAAGATTCCGAGAAAATATCCATTTTTAACCACATGTCCCAATTCGCCTAAAGAAACTGTCATCCTGGTGATTTTCCAGCAATTGGTGACAGACATGCACACATCGCTGAGCTTGATCAGCAGTCATTTGATGGGGTTCTTGTCGACAGTTTCTGTGAGTCTTGCCGAGTTTCCACAAATCGCGAACAACAGTGGGCTGAGGTACAATCACTCGACAACTGTCATTTCATTTGACAGTTGTCGAGTGATTGTGCACGGATTTGACTCTACAGCTTTGCGTGAAGCTTCAAATTCACCGTTGAAGGTCTTCTAGCACGTTCTTTGACTTCTAGGATGCTGTTCTCATTTTTAAATCCCTGAAACCAAAATATTACCGTTCTTTCACGCACTGTTCCTTCACTTTCCACAGCACAGATGATGTCCCACGCTGCAGCTGCAGCGGTGAACTTTCTTTTAAAAACTGTAACAGCACTCGGATCGTATATTTCTCGTCCATAGCTTTTGACAGTACTGCATTTTCCAATAAAGCACGGCAGCGTGTGCTCCTCTTTACACCAACTAGAAAACACCAGTTTTCGGTTCATGCGTTGTTCTTATCTGTATAAAGCATGCGCATCGAGTAATTGCTCGAAAAAGATTACTCTTTAAATCGACAATGACTTTTAAATCACCCTAAAACAACAGTTCTAATCATTAGGAAAAGTTACAGATGCTTTATCACCGATTTCGTACATTTTCTGTACTTTTAAGTTCCGTCTCCTAAGTGAATGGTTCCCTGTAAAAATTTGGTGCAGCATACTGTAGGTCGCCGGTTTCCGAAGAGGTAGGTAAGAATTCAAAAGACGAAAGAAGTAGATATACGTTTGTAGTCATCTTCATTAATATACATATTGCACAAAATATTACTAACTTACAGCAAGCAAGTAACCACTGTCCAACTGGCATGTGCACATTTCTGGTAAAACGCATGTATCGGCATCACGAGCAACATAAGGTGTTTCACAAGTAGCGTTAGTGCATCCTGAAGCACATTTTTGATCTTCCTGGCATACGCCTGCTAAAATTAGATCCTGTTTCAAAGAATGGCATGTCGATTCACAGTGGAAAGCACAATCACTCCACTTCTGATCTGAAGGACAAGTCACTGGCAATGATAAAAAGAAAAACAAAAGAGCTATAAATACACATTACATATAACAGAGAAGCAGGTGATGGTGAAATAATAATGTGATCTGTATTATTTCTGAATCTGATTATAGTTCTGTAGAAAAGTTTGAGTGGAGAGAATTTTTATTCAGTAATACTTAGTAGTTGGCTAAGTAAGTATTTTTGACTTGAGTGGATATCCGCTACCTGGTACATTTTTTGAGCTATGACGTCATCAAAGATGGCGGCCGCTTAATCAGAAAACTTCTTATAGCTCTGTTAATACTTGCCCGATTTGCATGAAATTTGACTTTTTTACACTAATTTGACCCTTATGAAGCTAATGAAAAGGATCACAGGTCCAAATAATGTATACAAATATTTCAAGTGTATAATTTTGAGGTATTATTTTTTTTACACAGCTTGCGGAAATAAATTGAAGATATGGATCCCATAAAATTGTCTAGAGTGTCCAAAGACTGTGTAACAGTCTTCAAACCAGCGGTTATAAGTGATGATAGTTTGTTATGTACTGGAAATAGTAGAGAAAGAATCAGGGCAGCTGCGAAAGTACGTAATGACATTGTTATTAACCGATTGCATTACGTAATGAGGAAACAGTGTTTTACTACCATATGAGTAAAGGGTGCTATAAAAAATACTGTCATAAGAAGCCCCTTTTAAAGCTTCAAAGTGAGAAGGAAAGATTACAAAACGAAGATAAAGAGATAACTTCTCAAACGACTGAACAGGAAAATCTTAGGAAACCTGGAAGGAAACGGGCACGTTTGCAGAGTCCTGCAGCAGGAGTTACTTCTAATCGAGATCGTTTATGTATTATCTGTAACCACAAATTACATGATCGCATTTACGAAAAGTACAGAGTAAGTGAACAGCCAAGAGCTGAGGCGTTTTTAAAAGCCGCTTTGTACTTACAAGATGATGTTTTCACTCGTAGTTCGGATCTGCAGGATATGTCAAGCGTTTTTGGTACCGATTTACTGTGTCTCTACAATTACGTTTCCGGGTATTTACTGAGATACAAACGAAACTTAAATCGCATAGTAAGAGTATACCTAAAGCTTCAGAATAGGCGACAGCTTTTTTTTTTCATAGCTCATGAGATTAACCCTGGACAAGATCAAGATTATGTATATACCCTCAGCTACATTCGAGACAATTCTAATACAGAAAATGAACTCATCAAAGTCAGTAACAGGAAACTGAAACTAAAGTTGTGTGATTACTTTGGGAATGACAAAGTTTTAAAACCTACAGAGGCAAACACACCTATCATGATAATTTTGCAGCCCTTCAAACAGAAGAAGTAGCAGATATCACAAGAAACTACTGCGATCCCGTTACAGAATGTGCCAGACTATTGAGACAATCATTGCAGATATTATTAATAATAAATCTCGGGACCTTAGAAGCTCTTGAACTAAAAATAAAATATCCGATGTTTTCATAAACTTTTTCAGTACATTATTTAATGTAGACCTAAACTCTACTGAACAGTGTGATGTCATCGAAAGAGAAGATAATGGATATTTGCCAGAAAGGAAGCATTCACAAAAGTGGAATCTTAAGGCGCAAGCTTTATTACAAATAATGTACTACAACATGTATCGTGGAATTAAAAAAACACCGTTACATATGATGACAGGGGAATCAATACAGGAGAAATGTAAAAGCAGAACTTTGATAACAAACTTTTATCATACAGATTTGAGTGTCAGCTATAATAGAATTATTCGTCACCACCGTAACCTTACACAGCATTCTTCTAATGAAGTTCCGATTCCCAGTCATTTCAAAACTGATTCTTACAAGATTGGTACCTTCGACCCAGAGGGATCTTCCTTATTTTGTGTAGGTGGTTCTCATGACACTGTATGTTTGCTCTTTCAAAGGGAACTACTAAACATACCAGTTAAATCCTGCTTATTGGCGACTGACATCAAACGATGGATAACAGCAGTTCAAGAGCTACCAGCTAAATCCTTGTAGACATACCAGTTAAATCCTGCTTGTTGGATATTTTAAGACATACCAGTTAAATCCTGCTTATTGGATATTTTAAGACATACCAGTTAAATCCTGCTTGTTGGATATTTTAAGACATACCAGTTAAATCCTGCTTATTGGATATTTTAAGACATACCAGTTAAATCCTGCTTATTGGAGACTGGCATCATACGGCGAAGAGCTTCTTCCATGCCAAAAGTTACAAACTTATTTCAAACCAGAAAAATGTCCTGATCTTCCAAGCGATTATGAAGTTAACTCAGATTTATTTGCGATGAATAAGGACGAGTATGAGAACTCAGACATGATATGGCAGTTTTCAAGAATTGCACATAATCTTCCATGCAGTCCTGAGATTTCCAATCCAGAAGACACTTCCTGCACCACAGTAACTGAGCATGCAACTGTATACACAGCACTATTGAATATCAATAATCTCCTCGACCAGTTAGACCAAAACTACCAAATAGCAGCCTATGACGAAGGACTATATGCTATTAAACGTGAAGCCCAACTAGGCAATCCAGATAAGTTCAACAATACTGTATTTGTTTTGGGAACATTTCACATGGCAAAAAATGCGCTTGGTTGTTAAGTAAACATCTTGGTGGAAGTGGAATATAAAATGTGTTTATTAAATGCTCAGTGTTTGGAATAAATGTGGTAGAGTCTGTTTCACAAGGTAAGAACTATGTAAGGAGAGTAAAGGGGATGCTTATGCTGTGGGAAGCCATCTTCGGATTGCAGATGAAGTCATTTCTGAAAGAGCATTCCATTGAGTCTTATGCACCTGAGTTAGGGAATTTGCTTCAAATCAAGCTGAACATTTCTGTGGCATGGAGAAAAAGAGCTGATCATGTGGATTTGGATGCCAATGTGGAAAAGCTTCTCACAGACTTAGAGAAATTTTTGACCGTGGAAGAACACTTTTGTACTGGAATCATTTTCTAAGACTACTCTTACTTAGAAATTTGATACGTTCCGATAGACAAGGCCTCAAGGAACTATATCTCACGTACATGTACAGTACAGAAACTGCAGCCAACACAGATTATGTTCACACATTTTTTAAAACAAATTTCCAGCAATATAATTAATTACTAAAATAAAATTATTTCTTTCTTAAATGTTCTGTCTGATAGCCCTTTCTATGGACTATGAACCTGCATTTAGATTTCCAAGACAACAGAGCGTTTCTTAAACCTGTTGGTGGTATTTTATATTCCACGCCTTTTCCACTGCTATCCAGAGTCCAATCACTGTTTTCGGTCTGCGTTTAGAAAGCGCTCTTTTTAGTAGTCCGAAGACACAATAACCCATTGGTGACACATCATGGGACTTCGAAGGAATATGAGAAAATGGTATATAGATTTGATACGCATCTCTTTTTTATATTTTTTTCAAGGAATAGGAGGTTACACTTGGATGTATGACTAGTAGTCTTATCTTGATGGAGTTCTATTCTTTGAAGGCTCTATGGATAATGGAATAGTATTTCCTCTTTAAATATAGGAGTTAAAACATTATTTTGGTAACATGTACAGGGCGAGTCAAAAGTCGCAGGACACCCTTGTATTTCAGAAACGGGAGGGAAAATTAAATAACTGAATACCCTAGCAAAGAATGAGTAAAGGGCCTATCTTTTAGGATATTTGCGGAACATAGTTGCCATCTTGAAATGCGCGATATTGGATCAAGGTCATTTTTTTCAAATGGTAAGGAGGTCATGTTATATATCAAACAAGACCAGGACTTTCCCAGAAATTGATTGCCGTAATCAGATTTGACATATGTGTTGTGTTTCACAAGTTATCAACACAGAAATTTGAAATAACCATTGTGTGTTACAAGTAGCTGGAGATGGCATTAACGAAAGAGGAGTGGATTATGGTGACCCTAATGTCTGTGGAACGCAGCTGCCGTATCATAGCCGCAGACTTCAACAACCGATACCAAGAAAAACCACCAATTTCACACAGCGCGGTCACATACCCGATATCCAAATTCCGAGGAATTGTGACTGTGGACAACAAGCCACGTACGTAGTGGTCGGCCGAAAACTGCTCCCGACGAGGAAACCTCAAAAATGGTCTTGACATCCTTTGCAAAGAGTACACAACGTAGCACACGACGTCTTGCAGCAGAATGTGGTATCAGCTAGTCAGCCATTGTACGGATTCTTCACACCATTCACTGGCATCCATTCAAGATCCAGATGCAGCAGCAACTCTCAGAAGATGACTCTCATAGACGTGTCGAGTTCTACCCCTGGGCTTTAGATCAACATCAACGTGATCCGTCATTCCCATAAGGCATTTTGTTCAGTGACGAGGCTAATTTGTATATCTGTGGTGAGGTTAACAGTCAGAACCACGGATACTGGAGTGATAGGAACCCTCACTGGACGGAACCACCCAACGTTGTTGGTAATGTAAAAATATGTCGTAGTTCGGAATATGGGCCACCCTTGTAATCGGACCCATTTTCATCGACATGTACAGGGCGAGTCAAAAGTGTCAGGACACCCTTGTATTTACCTAAATGCTGAGCGCTACGTGGAAATGCTAAAAGAAACAGTGTTCCTTTCCCTTCTGAATGAAGATGGCAGTTCCACCTGTTATGTCCAACACGATGGGGGTTCCACCTCACTACGGAGCAACTGTTCGTCAGTGGCTAAATGTTTAATCGCCTGCATTGAAAGGAGTGGTCCTATGGAATCGCCACCCAGATCTCCCGACCTTACACCACTCGACTTTTATTTGTGGGGTTATCTGAAACACCTGGTGTATGCTGAGACAAACACCACATTCAGCAACACATCCAGGAGGTCTGTAACTGTATTTCTCCCGATATTCTCGTGCAGGTGCATAATGACTGGATCACGCGCCTTCAGCTCTACGTTCAGCAACAGGGACCACAAATTGAACACATCAAATAGCTGCGCATCACAGGGTACTTTAGAGATTGTTTTTTTTTAATTTCTGTGTTGACAACGTGTGAACCACAGCATATATGTCAAATCTGATTACGGCAATCAATTTGTAAAAAAATCCTGGTCGTATTTGTTATGCAACATGACGCCCTTACCATTTAAAAAATTGACCTTAATACAATATGGAGGATTTCAAGATGGCGGTTATGTTCCGGAAATAGCCTAAAAGTTAGCCCCCTCACTCATTCTTTGTTGGGGTATTCAGATATTTCATTTTCCCTTCGGTTTATGAAATACAAGGGTGTTTTGCGTCTTTTGATTCACCCTATAGAATTTATTATAACATTATTTTCAACTTTTCTAAATTTTGATTTCCCATTGCACAAGAAACCACCGTCAATCATAAACCATTTACTGAAACTTTGCTGCCGTCCCGGTGGCGCAGTGGTCTAAGCAATGGCTTATGATCATTCGTCCGATAAAGGTCCGAATTCGAATCCCGTGAGGCATGGATGTTATATTTGTCTTACGGCACTAGCTCTCTCCCTTACCTGGAACCAGTGGCCCTAAATTAGGGACGGGAGACTGCTTATAGGCCATTGAGTTGCTAACGGTGGTCGTTAAACCTCCAATAAAAAAAAGAAAATTTGTTTAGATACTTGGAACCAAGTTTCTAAGTCTTTTTTCGCTCTTTTGTGACAGTAAATCGACCATTTTTTGTTACAGTCGTTTAGGTAGATGCGTCTTCGATCATCACAGTAAATTTCTATGTGTCTCCAGCTAAGTGATTTTCGTAAAGAAGTCTACATCGCGTTAAGCGCTCAGCCACGTACCTAGGCAAAAGGCAGTGAACATTATGTTTTTAGCACGTCTTTTGTAAAAAAAGATCGTTCTCATGTTATCGGTTTGTCCGTCCGTCTTTAGACATGCTATCTGTGTAACTATTAGTCCGATTTGAAAAATTCTGTTTGCATTGGGAAGCTAGAAATATTCGAACGATAATCCTTTATTTCGCTTTTTTTACGATGTACAGTTTCGCTGCTAGAGGGCGTAAACGCAGATGATGTCGAATTCAAAAATACGTTATATTCCACATATTTGCTTCTAAACATCCGATTGAAAAAATTCTTTTATCTTTTTATCATTCGATTCCATCTAAGTCGAACAGTATTTTAGATATAGTTACTTTTTCAAATTATGCATAGATTTACCTCTAGGGGACGTAAAAATAAATTACACTTTCACAGATAACTTTTCTTCTAAATCTCCGATTTGAAAACAAAATTCTTCCGCGGATACAGCTCCTGATGGAAAATCTTTTGCATATAATTTCAAACTTTTGGTAAATAATACTTTGGCCATCAGGGGGCGTAAGTGCTGGTTTTTGCTCCTGACGTAATTCCCATAAAATATGTGCTTCTAAAATCTCGATCGAAAAAATTCTTTGCCGCCCCGGTAGCGCAGTGGTCTAGGCGATGGCCTCTGATCATTCGTCCGAATGGGGTCCGGGTTCGAATCCCGGTGAGGCATAAATGTTGTGTTTGTCTTACGGCACTGGCTCTCCCCTTCCCTGGAACCAGTGACCCTAAATTAGGGACGGGCGACTGCTTATAGCCCATTGAGTTGCTCACGGTGGTCGTTAAACCTTCAATCAAAAAAAAAAAAAAATCTTTCGTGGACCGATACCACTCACGTTGATAAACGTTTTCGGAATATTTTCTTTTTATAATATTCCATGGTTTCTCCGCCAGGGGCGTAGATGTATATATCATTTTTGTCAATATCTCTGCTTCTAGGAGTCCGATTTGAAAAATTCTGTCTTTGTTGGATAGTGCTTGCAGTGTGACATGTTTTTTATATAATTTCAAAATTTTCAAGTATTTCATATACTTTTCGCTAGGGGGCGTAAAGGTAAATTGCGTTTCCCCCTGTATCTCTGCTTCTGAATCACCGATACGAAAATTTCTTTCTGCATCGAATACAGCTCCTGATGGAAAATCATTTGCACATAATTTCTAATTTTTGTAAAGAATGGTTTGACCACCAAGTGGCGTAAGTCTCAATTTCCGCTCCTGATGTATTTGCAGCAAAATATGAGCTTCTAAAATGTCGATTGAAAAAAAATCGTTTGTAGACCGATACTACTCATGTTGACAAACCTTTTAGTAACATTTTCTTCTTAAACTAATGCATGGTTTCTACGCCAGGGACGTAGGTGTATATCTTATTTTTGTCAATATCTTCACTTCTAGGAGTCCGATTTGAAAAATTCCTTCTTTGTTGGATAGTGTTTACAATGTGAAATGTTTTTCCTATAAATTCAAAATTTTCAAGTAAACCATAGACTTTCCACTAGGGGGCGCAAAGGTAAAGTGCGTTTTTTTTTTTTTTTTTTTTTTTTTGCGTTATTTCCGCTTAAAACTCCGATTTGAAAAATTCTTCCTGTATCACATGCAACACCTGATGGAAAATATTTTTCATGTAATTTCTAATGTTTGGTAAAAAATGGTTTGGCCACCAGGTGGCATAAGCGTTCATTTCTGCTTCTGATGGATTTGTAGCAATATCTGGGCTCCTGAAAACTCGAAAAAAATTTTTTCTCAGACCGATACCGCTCATATTGAAAAACATTTTGAGAATACTTTCTTCCTAAAATAATGCAGGGTTTTCCAACCAGGGGACGTAAAGTCACATCTTATTTTATCGATATCTTTGTTTCTAAGAGTACGATTTGAAAAATTCTTTCTGTGTTGGAGAGCGTTTGCTGTGCGAAATGTTTCTCATATAAATTCATATTTGTTCTTAACGCACAAGTCTGCAACCAGAGGGCGCAAGCTCACGATTCCGTTTACAGTAATATCTGAGGGATTAAAAACCCGATTGAAAAACTTCTTTCTTCCGTCAGATACCATTGCTTTCCATACTGGTTCCATTGACTTTGAATAGCTTTAATAAATTTAATTTGCGTCAGAACGGATTTAGAAGACGTGCTTATTACACCCGAAAATTCGATGTCATCTTTCTTGTTTGTTTTTCTTTTCAAATTCAAATATTTTTATTACTTTGTATACAGGGTAATAAACAAAGATTTGAACCTGAGTACAGATATTTTTAACGACGTAGCGTTTGCTCTTTAGGTCGGTGAATTTTCTTTTAAGACCAGAGACCTTATTTTTAAATAGTCCTAAAGGTGCGTACCTTCTTTGGATATTCTTTTGATGTTCTTTTTCCTGTTAAAAGCAATGCTTGAAAATACTAATTCCATGGATTTCACAGTGTTTTTTTTTAATTACAGAAGACGAATATTTCTCTTCGTAAAGAGCAAAAACATTACCTTCTATCCACAGCTTGTTTACGTGCGCCATATTCTTAGGAGAAGATATTTAACTGCCGCAGATGTTTCTTTCGTGTTCATTTAGCACGCTCAATTCTTTTAACTTTCAATTATTTGAAGCTCTTTCATTTTCTGTAAGAATTTCTTATCAAAGACCCTCTAAAAATGTGTGAACATCTTTTGTTTTCGCCGTGTCAGATTATGTCAACTATGAGCGATGGTTATCCTTATATGCAGAAGACATGAGGAGACTTCCAAGAAAGCCCCAGAGGTTCATAAAATGTTCGTGAAGGGGAAGTATGTTGTGAAACGGTATGATCATAAATTCACAGCTGTCACTGAGAATATGGCTTTGAAACAAACCAATTATTGATCTCAAAAGAGCGTACCTGGCATCATAGGTTTTACTAAACAAAAACAGTTTGTAGCAGAATGAAAGAAAACGCATCATGAGCGTCTGATGATATCCAACCTGTTTTAGGAAGTAACAGACTCCATTGCTTTTGTCGAAGGTTTGAACATCCACCATGAGTTTTCTAAGAAGCAAACGCAGAGCTTAGATGAAAAGGTTTACTCAGTGTTCAATTATGTTTTGCAAACCATAACTCGCTTGATATGCTTCCTAATCCATTACACAAAGTGACAAAAGCTGTAGTTTTACAGCATACAAAGAAAAAAATTTAAATGTATTTAAAATATGTAATAATTTGCATGAAAAAGATGTCATCGCTCTTTCCACGTTTATAAGTGAGTCACGGAAAAACTCTCACTAGCCGCAACCGGAATCGATCACAGGGTCTTCCATTTACGCGCCGGATATGTTTTCACTACACCACAGCGGTCTCGAATTCCTCCAGACTCACAAAACTAACTGCCTTTACTTCCCTTGATAATAGGTATTCTCTGTTGCCCAAAACACCGAATGAAGACAAACAAAAAGGATCTCAAGTACTATCCACAAATGCACGTTGCCAGCATTTCATAGCAACGAAACACCAAGTACAGGTCCTACAGGGAAATCTAGCAAAAGGATGTCAAACAGTTCAGCTCATCGCATGATACAAATATTAATAGGTCAGTCTCATAGATATGATACGCAGGAGCTCTCTTAGTATGATCTATCTAATAACTGTTCACTGTTTGATGAACAAGAGTTACTGATAAAAAAAACACAAAGAGCGCATTGTTAAAAGATCAAGAAACATCTTATAGCTAAACAAATGACGATCACGTGTTACAGTCTGATGAGAAGATTTCTTATGTTGAAGATGTCATGAATTCCAAGCGAAAACTTATGGCAAATGAAAAGAAAACCTTTGATGGTGGAGCAGGTTCCGCTTTCTCGTCATATGTTTAGAGCATCACAAAGAACTGTGGAAGGATTGATCATGTTTTGGACAATTATTACAAACTATCCGAAAGAGCTGAGGATCACAACGGCAAGGTAGGAACACTGTTATAGATATCGCCCAAATCTCTGAAGAGGTTCCATTGGCTGTCCAACTCAAGAGTTTCTGGGGATCATCAAGGATCAAACTGATCTTACAAAAGTTTTTTGCTAATATATTGATAGGTTCTTTGACTCAAACACCATGTACTACCAACCACATTTGTAGTGCTTTTTTCTGGTGATGAAGAGGCGATATCATTTAACTTACATCTGTGCAAAATGGAATGCAAGTAAATCACTCAGAAAGAAATTGTTTGTCAGTAGGGAAAGCTGACTTTAGAATGATGATTCATTCAAAACATGCATCCCAGTGTCGGTTTAGTACAATTGCTCCTGTTAGTGCTGACACTAACATAATGGTTTTAGCTTTGTTTCACTGGGATAGTCTTCATCGATTGGGTGTACAAGAAATGTGGATGAGCACTGGAGTTGGTGATTCCACGCGACTTTTGCCATTTATGTCATTTACCAAAATATGGGTCAGACTTATGCTCTTTTCTTCCAGCCATCCATGCACATCTGGAGCAGATTACACTAGTAAGTTTCGTACCACAAAGGTATCTCTTAATAGCGCATCCGAAGCATATTTGGAGAGCTTTGGGGTATCACCTGACTGGGATGAGGTAGAAAAAAAGGGTAAAACCTGCGGAAGAATAGGCCTACTTACAATTATTATTGTGGAAAAGGTCATCTCATCTTGCAGGTCCTTAGAGAAATTCAGACTGTGGCTGTACCATCAGGGAAAGAATACAGACATTGAAGATTACCACCTACAAGCAGAAGTGCTAAGGGACATTTGTTGAGATCTTACTTCTACACATATCTTCAGCAGTACTGTATTGATGACACGGCTGTTCGCTTAGACCCCTGTGAATTTGGTTTTGAAGTGATAGACTATTGTTTGGTGTCAGAAAAGAACTTAAAGATATCCCACTGAATTTATTGGGGCATGTAATTGTTTGAAATGTGCCAAATCCTTATGAATTTGTAAGAAAAATAAAGTAACTTGTTGTTCCTTTTGTAAATGTAGGAGTGTTGAGTGGTCGGGTACAAAATGTACAATAAAAATCATTTTAAGAAAAAATCCGAACTTGTTTGCAGTATAATTGCTGTCTGTAAAGATTAATTGTTATAATAGCATAATATCACTTTATTTATGGTATGGTACTACATATAATTATTATATTATTTCTTCCCCACTAGTATTGAATTTGTTGCAGTATATATCATATTGAATGAAACTATCGAGAAATCTTTTGTTGTAATGAAACAAGTGACAAATAACATAATCAATAAACAGTTAACAAAAAATTGCTATTCACTTTACAAATAGTAATTACAACATATTGAAGAATTTGCCATGATCGGGCTAGTATTAACAGAGATAATGAGAAGTTTTGTGATTAGGCTGCCGCTATCTTTGATGATGTCACAGCCCGAAAATGTACCAGATGCATGATGTCTACCCAAGTCAAAAATACTTACTAAGCCACCTATTAAGTATTTGTGAACAAAACTTCTTCCTACTCAAACTCTCCTAAAGAACATAGCCCGATCCTGGATTATATATGTATAACCTAAGCAAGTTCACCAGTGCTAATAGAGAACAAATAAAAATTCACAAAACTGATATGAAAAAATTCATTATCAGAAGCTCCGGTGATGTTAGATGAATTTTATTTAAAATAATAAAGTTCAAATCATACGATTTATTGTAACAACAAATGTGATTCTAGGTACATACTGTAAATGGTACAGTGATGTTTTTAAAATTGATGTATCATTTCTTTTCACCTGCCTAGGAAAGTACAGAATGCACATGGCAGGTAGATGCGGTTCTCTTGCGTTTTGGGTCAGGACTTCTCATTCTCATTAAAGGCTACATGCAATATTTTGTGCATAATGCTCACGTCATGAACTAGACAGATAAGAATCACCGTCTGTAAAAACGTAAGCATTGCAGTTTCATTTTGGATATGAAATTTTCCATTTCATTTTAGATTTTGTATTTTTTAAATCCAAATGCATATTATTTACTGAAAATTTTGAGTTTCATTAAGATCGTATTTGATAGAATTTTTCTTTAGGGAATTCCTTGGAAATTTTGTGGAGTGTCTAATATAGGTCCACAGTTGCAATAGTATCTACAGAGAACAGAGATGAAAGTGTTTAGAGCAAAATGTTCAGTTTTAAAAGTTCCATCATATGGCAATATGGAACAAGAATATTTTGTTTTTCAGTGAATTTCTATTTCTATGTGTAAGATAATAATCCTCTGGTTCTAAAAAGAGACATTTCTTGTAAAGCCGAACGTTTAGTTCTTTCAAATCCTGTATCAGGTTAGAACAATTTTGCATTTTTCATTTAAGGTAATTTTAACTAGTTCTTAACATACTGACGAAAGGTGTTGTGCAGAGCGAGAACGACAGTTATCTTGAAATGAATAATACAATATTACGAAAGTGTCATATTTAAGAAGCTCGCCACAAAATACGATTGTTAAATCCAGAGAAAATAAGATATACATCGCCTAATGGAACTTGAAACCACAGCACATCTAAGCGAGTATCTCAGTAGGAATTTGAGACGTCAAATGCAAATTCCGAAAAAAAATCCTGAACAAGTAATAACTACAACAGAAATAATGTAGCTAAAAATATGATTCAGAGGAAGAATTAAATTTCCGAATTTTCGGTAATCAGGAAAGCCGCAGCACCGGAGTGGAAATAAATCTTCCGAAAACTTCTTTGAAAAAGAACCAAATCTTGAATAACATGATTAGGGCATAATTACAATAATTTATGTAATCTGAAAAGAAAAAAATTTTTAACAGACAAATCACAGATTAAAAATTGCAGATTCAGTCGAATAAAAGTCAAATGCCTAATAGATGCCAAAGGCAACCCTCTTTAAAATTTTGCTTTATTTGGTTGACAACCCTAAATGGAGAATGAAAATTTTACAGCTGTATAGAATCAAGTAAATAAGACAAAAACAAAAGTAAAAAGAATAGGAACTGGAGGAAATTCAAATATTGGCAAACATACATTAAAAGTAGAAAAAGCCGTGAGAAGATAACGGTCTGGTACATTTATGTGCTACAGTTTTAAAATCGCTCAGACTGGCATTTGGAGGATCTTAAGTCCAATTATCAGGACGAGTAGGACTTACACAGCGGAAGATTGTGACTGCCTGTTTAAAACTCAGAGGAAATACACTGCCGGAAAGTGAAAAAAGAACACCAAGAAGAAATTGGCGGACGATCATGAAATTTACATACACTGACGGAAAAAAAAAATCCCAACACCAAGAAGGGGTTGTGTTAGATAAACGACAGTTGGTATGCGGTGAGAGTACATCTGTAAGATGACGTGTACGCAAATTTCGCGCTCGGCGCATACGTGTGGCTCTAGTAGCGCCCCTCGGAACATGCAAAGCAGGTTTGCTGTAAATACGCGCTGTAACGTTCGTGAGCGTTAGTTATCGTTGAGCTTCGACGTAGGGTGTTGATGTTAGTCAAGAATGCCTTTAAGAAGACGAAGAAGCCATTATCAACAGCTCACGGAGTTTGAACGAGGTCGTGTAATAGGGCTGCGAGAAGGTGGATTTTCTGTCCGCAATATTGCAGAACGTCTTGGCAGGAATGTGCATGATTGTTGGCAGCGGTGGTCAAGGGAAGGTACTGCCTCAAAAAGACCGGGTTTCGGCCGACCACGTGGCACTACTGAGAGGGAAGACCGCCGTGTGTGGCGTATGGCCGTGGCGCATCGTACCGCGTCTGCGGCAGCGATTCGAGCTGCAGTTGCCACCACAATGACACAACGAACTGTTACAAATCGGTTACTTGAAGGACAGCTCCGAGCCAGACGCCCTGTAGCGTGCATTCCACTTACTCCAAACCACTGCCGTTTGCGACGTCAATGGTGTCAAGCTAGAGCTCATTGGAGGACGGAGTGAAGATCTGTTGTGTTTTCTGATGAAAGTCGGTTCTGCCTTGGTGCCAGTGATGGCCGTGTGTTGGTTAGAAGAGTCCAGGTGAGCGCCTGCAACCAACCTGTCTGCGGCCGAGACACACTGGACCTACACCTAGAGCAATTTCTTATGACAGCAGGAGCACTCTCGTGGTTTTCCCGCGAACCCTGACGGCACAGTTGTACGTCGGTCTGGTGATTCAACCTGTTGTGCTGCCATTCATGAACAGCATTCCAGGGGGTGTTTTCCAACAGGATAACGCTCGCCCGCATACCGCTGTTGTAACCCAAAATGCTCTACAGAGTGTCGACATGTTGCCGTGGCCTGCTAGATCACCAGATCTTTCACCAATCGAGCACGTATGGGACATCATTGGACGACAACCCCACCGTCACCCCCAACCAGCATTAACCGTCCCTGTATTGACCGACCAAGTGCAACAGGCATGGAACTCCATCCCACAAACTGACATCCAGCACCTGTACGACACAATGCATGAACGTGTGCGTGCTTGCATTCAATATTCTGGCGGTTACATCGGTTATCAATGTACCAGCATTTCACCTTTAAAATGGCTCTTCTCGCGCTTACAATAAGGTGTGATCTTGAAACCTTAATCGATTAAATATGTTACCTATACGAATGTATTGCCGCCATTTCATTCCTCTACAACTATTTTTTCGTGGTGTTGGGATTTTTTTCCGTCAGTGAATGTTAATGGGGTCGAGTTTACGTAGGTGTGATGTTAATTTCGGGACCAAACGGTGAGCGCTTACGCCACAGCACGGCATAATATGCAAATTATCGTCGGTGGTATTTAAGGAGTACGGCGAAGTGAATGTAATCAGTCGTCGGCGTACCTACACGTGCGAAGACCCTGAAGAAACTGCAATGCCTGGACATGGAGACGTCTAGGATTTCAGCAGTTATCATACTTTGCGCGAGGTCGTCTAGTCGGACTCCGAGAGGCCGGGTGGTCGTATCGTCCTATTGCGGAGCGAATTGGACGGGAAGTATCGGTGGTGGTACGATGGTGGCGTAGATGGTCCGAGAAACATTCCCACACAAGAAGACGTGGAACCGGGAGTCACAGACGGACTGATGAGTGGACCGATCAATGCATAAGAAGAGCGGTGTTGTCAAGCAGAACATCCACTGCGACGCAATTCCGAGCTACCGTTGCACCTGAGGTGACAGCGCGAATAATCCGCAACCGTCTACTGGATGCAGGACTACGTGCACGGTGTGCCTCTGGCATGTGTACCTCCGACTCCAGTCCACTGTCAGGAACGGCTGCAGTGCTGTCGCCAATGTCTGCACTGGAGAACGCAATGGCGATCTGTCTTGTTCAGCGATGAAAACAGATTCTGCTTGGGAACCTCCGATGGCCGTATTCGTGTTCGCAGACGCACAGGGGAGCATCTCCACCCTTCTTGCTTCCGCCAGCGACACACAGTGCCTACACCTGGTCTCCTGGTGTGGGGAGCGATCAGATATCACTCCCGTACACAACTAGTGTTTGAAACGGGTACGTTAAACAGCACCTCCTACATCAACAACATTATTCAGCCCGTTGTTGCGCCATTTGTAAGGTCGGTCCATCGTGGTGTTTTACAGCAAGATAACGCATGCCCACACACGGCACGTGCAACGCAACATGCACTTCTGGGTGTGCGACAACTTCCATGGCCTGCACGTTCACCGGATTTGTCCCCCATTGAGCACGTGTGGGATTTTATGGGACAACGACTTATCCGGTCTCCACGGCCAGCCACGACCATCTCCGATTTACGCGTCCAGGTTGAGGATGCTTGGAACTCAATACCCCAAACTTACATCCAATATCTATACGACAGACTCCATGCCAGTATTGCACAGTGTGACGCAGTTCATGGCGGTTCAACCTCGTACTAGCCATGTTACATGGAGATGTTATTTTTCAGTGTACCAGAAAATACAGCTGTATTCTGCCATAATGTTTTGATCACGTTATCCTCTGTATTCCGTTATTATGCTGTATAAATTTCATTGGTATCAGACGTCTCCTTCTTGGTGTGTTTTTTTTCACTTTCCGCCAGTGTAATTTGAGTTTGGTGCAGCAAAGTAATATCAGTGACGTATGAATAACTGTCAATGTCCGAAAGATTACATAGCCAAAGTGCTCTCTTTTGTTTTCTAGAATTGCTTAAACAACAACGCACGTTTCTCAGTCTAGTTTTTGAAAGAAATTTGTTGAGTATGAGATAACGCTACGAAAATGCTATGATACCTTACCATCAGGATACAACGGCCAGAAATTAACACGCAGCACTTCCTCCCCCTTCCCACACAAACACTGTCTATAAAGGCCTGAAATTATCTCCAGTATTCAACCTGGAGAACAGCTTTTAGATCATCAAACAAAGATCTTCGCTCTTTCCACGTTTATAAGTGAGTCACGGAAAAATTCTCATTGGCCGCCAGCAGGGAGTCGAACCCAGGGTCTTCCAGTTACGCGCCGGATATGCTTCCGCTACACCACAGCGGACTCGAATTTCTCCAGACTCACACATGCTAACTGCCAAGCCAATTTGGCAGGTTGCTTCTTGGAGCCCCGCACAATGCTGGGGATTCACCAAAGATGGTAAGCAGCAACTAAAGAAATAATTCTGTGGTGTAGCGGAAGCATATCCGGCGCGTAACTGGAAGACCCTGCGTTCAACTCCCGGTGGCGGCCAATGAGAATTTTTCCGTGACTCACTTATAGACGTGGAAAGAGCGAAGATCTTTGTTTGATGTTTCTGGTCCACGTTGGATGTCTGTATTAATTATTCATTCGCATTCTAATTATTTCTTCAGTTGCTGCTTACCATCTTTGGTGAATCCCCAGCATTGTGCGGGGCTCCGAGAAGCAACCTGCCAAATTGGCTTGGCAGTTAGCGTGTGTGAGTCTGGAGGAATTCGAGGCCGCTGTGGTGTAGCGGAAGCATATCCGGCGCGTAACTGGAAGACTCTGGGTTCGACTCCCGGTGGCGGCAAATGATAATTTTTCCGTGACTCACTTATAAACGTGGAAAGAGCGAATATGTTTGTTTGATGTTTCTGGTCCACGTTAGATGTCTGTATTAATTAGCTTTTAGATCTATCGGATTTGGTAACCGTTATCTGAAATTAGTATTGGATACCTTGATCCACGAGGTGGCAGTAATAAGAGTTCTTGTCATTTTTATTGTACGAGTACGATACCGAATTTTAGGAACCAGGGCTTCCTCATGTACATAGTTTGCTTGTATGGGACGAAAATAAATTCATGAATGCAGATCTCATTGAGGAAACAATTTCCACTGAGATTCCAAATCTGGATGCAACTCTATTTTCATAAAATCCCCACAGGGTGCAATGATTCATGGTCCTCCCGGCGAATGCAGCACATACGAGATCTGATTAAAAATCACGCCTGTAAGAAATTGTGCTAAACTAAATGAAGCAAAGCAAAGCAAACAACAAAAATACAATCCATAGCGAAATGAGGCAAAAAAATTATAATTTCCATTCTATTAAATGACTTACGTGGACTGTTTTGAGGCGCTTCATAAAAACTTCCTCACCCTGAAAAAGATGTTTAGAGTAAAGACGAAATTTACGCATCAGTCGTAGCCCGCCGAAACTTCATTAGATGCATTTATAACGAAAATGAGTTTGGAAATCTCTTCAGTATCAGTAAAGTATATTAGCTAATTTACAGTGAAATCTCAAAGATTGTTGACTCTCTGAAAAGAACGTCTTAACTTGTTGCATGTGTTGAATTATTCCGTAGCCAAATTTTCTTCTGACAACTGGCTGTCTATTTCGAGACAAACGATATTTTCTGTTTACAGATTTTGAACCCTACATAAAGCAGAAAATAGCAGTTCGCTTGTTTAACAGCACTTTGCCCAATTATTCTCTTCAACCCTTTTCGTACAAGAAGAGTGTGGCACCTGTACGCTTCTTTAAAACAGCAGTTCACACTCAGTACTCTTAACTGTTGCGGTCCCTTGGCTAACATCCGGCTGATATTGATCATTTCACAAGATACAAAATACGGGCATCCTACATTTTTGTATGAGAACGAATTGTATGTCTCATTGACAGCTTTGCCGTTTCATTTCTTCCAGCTGCACCAAAATTGTAGAATTTCTTCTCTGGGTTTTGTGACTCGGAAATTTTCACATTTAATGATCAAGGGAATTCAAAAAGGTTTGAGTGGTTTCAAATTTTACAACGAGAAAAGAAGGACTGTTTTTTTGTGTAATGTATAATGAGTTTTGCTTTTCTATTACTTTTTCTAGTAAAGTTATTTTCATTCATGCCGCGTTTATTTTCTTTTAGCGCGAACCCGTGCTACTATTAGTCTGACAAAATGCTATTTTCGTGAGAGGAATTAACGATTTCCGTAAGCATATAATTATATCCGGATTCGCGCTTCTCTGATATGGGAGCCCAGGTTCCATAAAGGGGAAGAAGTTATGCTTTATCGGGGTTTTGAACCCGGGTCCAGTTCGTACAATTTTCCGGAAGCAGGAGCCTCTGACCACTCAGGCACCAGGATTTTAACTTACTTTTGCAACGGGCATCAGAAAATATGAGCAAGTTTATCTTCATTATATCAGAACGTCTGCGGTTTTCAAGCAACAATCTACTTATTTTGAAATAACTGAAAAACATATTGGTATACACTTTCTCTCTCTCTCTCTCTCTCTCTCTCAATCTCGTCCGCCCATGGTAGCTAGAGTTCCACAGAGACGACTTACTATGCGCGTTTGAGGATTACTGGCAAATTAATGCAGCCGGATTGCCAATTCTCCTGCTGCATACGGGTAAGGGACAAAGTGCGTCCGGGACTGGCATCACAGGGAAGCATTTACGCATTCCCGTCCCCAAACACAGGGAGTCTGCGGAAAACCTCGGAAAAACCGCAGACTAGATGACCGGCAGGACCGGGATTCAAACACACGTCAGAAACGTCAGCCTTCCATACAGCGCACAGCGACTTCACCAAGTGCGCTATGTAGGTGGTTGATATACACTCATGTTCATAAATCTCTTCATTGTACAATTAAGAACAAATAATTAGCTTCTCGTTGTCGTACGAACCAGGTGCGTAGATGCAGCTAACACTCGGTGTGGCTACCGCTGGCTTGTATCACTTTCTATACGCGCTGAGGGATCGAATCAAATAATGTTTGAATGGTGTCCTGTAGAATAGCCATCCAGGCTGTATTGGCCCGCGTCCAAAGTTCATCAAGATTTGCTGGTGGACGATCGTACTGCTGCGTCTGTCGTTTGTGCATGTCTCAGAGATTTTCTCTGGGTGATAAATCCGGTGATCTAGCCGGCCACGGAAGAAGTGGAACGTTGGCCCCGGGAATATCCTACCGGTACGAAAGGGCGACCGCTCGTCGAATGTTATTGACGTAACAGGCTCTCGTTTTACGGTGGTACGGACTCTCACGAGAGATTGTTTGCTTTCGTACTTGATCGCACCCCATACCACAACTTCTCGGAATGATGTGATGTACCTGGTGGGAATAAACTTTTCCGGACACTTCTTTCCCTGTCGTCGGCGGATGCAGATGTGACCATGATTTTCGCCTAAACAGATGCGCGTTTCGCCTGAGATATATTGTGGCATTCGTCATGCCACCTCCTTTGTTCGATGCAGCATTGCAGCCTGGCAGTCAGTTGCAGCGGTGTCAAAGGCATCCCGGAGAGGGGCCGACGAGCATGCACTGCAGTCCGTACTGTAATAACCGGTGACGAACTGTTACAGCTTACATGGGAGAATGCGTAAAGCTTATGTAGTTCACTACGGCTGCGTCAACGTTGCTGATGATGCAGAATGGTCAATCAAAGACATTCTCATGAGACGACGGTTGTTGCTCGGCGATGTCGGAGTTCGACGTCCAGAACCTTCTATTCGTGTGCTGCACCCTTCTTAGTACCATTTCCTGCCTACTCTTGACACGACGGATATACTGCGCCCTACACGACAGACAATGTCCTGGAGGGAAGTATTGCAATCTCTCATGACGATAATGCGACCTGTGTCGAACTTACTGATGTGACTGTACGACTGTCGTACACGACGACGAGGAATCCTTACCCATTGGCTAAGTACTGACATGCAGACCGAGCCACGTGGCGCTTATAATTCCAGTATATGTCTAGACGCGGTACGCATGCACCTATAACGCCGAAATGCTAATCATTTCTGCTAATCATTCCTCATTAGCAAATCCTGTAAAAATGAAAGCCGTAGCTCGGCTCCTTTCAGGTGCTCTGTTTTTAATGAACACGAGTGCATCTGTAAGTTATTTTGAAATGCCTGTGTACGTGATAATTTTTGTTAAAAGATTTGCACTCTCACCAGAGAATCCCTAGTATTTTACCCAACTGGAATTTGTTCACTTTTACAAACATTGTTATACTTCGCTTGTATTCGAACTTAAACACTCTGAAATGCAGATTTTCAGAATGGATAACAGTAGACAATCATTGTAAAACAACATTAATGGAAATGTCTTATATATTGAACGGTATACAGTCTTATTTCAGAATAATCAGCTGCTATAACCATGGATAAAGGTGATGAACAAACAGGCTTCTCATACTGAGCACTAAATTCCTCCCTATTGAAGGTCCTTCATTTTTTATCCACAAAACAGCAGGTCATCTTTCTTTGTGAAAAAAATTTGCATCTATGAAACAGATATTTCCACTTAACTCATGTTCGGACACACATAAAAAATTGTTACTGTTTCAAATAGTTTCTTTTTGTTGTGGTCTTGTTTGGGGTTTAACTACCACCAAGAGCACCTCGATGGGCTATTAGCAGTCGCCCATCCCTAATTTAAGGTCACTGATTCCAGGCGAGGGAGAAAGCCAGTTCCGTAAGACAATCACAGCATCTATGTCTCAGCGATATTCGAACAAAGACACATCTCGGACGAAAGGTCAGAAGTCAGCGCTTAGACTACCCGAATCGGATGCTTTAACTTTTTCTAAATTCAGCTCTTTATTACCCATGTATACTTCCATGATGTGTAAAACGTTTTATTACTGCAGATCAGCAATGATTGTAGAGATGAAGTAAGTTTTATGTACGGCATGCAAAACTTTGCAAAATTTCGAAGTTTTATTACGATCTTCCGAGTCTTAAGTAACTATCATTAATAATTTTAAATTGCCGTAAGTTTCACAAATATCGTATATCTTTTATTTACAGTCTGTTCGTTCACCACTTTTAGAAATTGTGTACTTATCTCATGAGTTACGAAAATAAAGGCTTCTGGAAAACTCGATGCTGATCCTAATATCCAAATGGTCTAATATGCGAGAAAAAGAATGAACATTTCACAAAGTAATGAATTTCCAAAACGTTTTGAGAAATGAATGACATGTGGCATTACAGAAATTCTTTTTTTTTATCATAAACTTCCTTCCCTTATGAAGCCTCAAATTTCTGTTTCACTGTGCATGAAGGAATAAATTTATGTTAAAGAAAAACATATGCGGCGTTGTCTATAAAGAAATTAAATGCATCATATATATTGCAGTTTTAGAAATATTTTTCTGAAAATATTTTAAAGAGCTTATGAAGTTGTTTTACTTTCATTATTTCACTTTAAAAATGTATGACGGAAAATATTAAATGGAAAGGAAGCAATGGGTTTGCAATGATTTTGTCATTTTATCAAATAATTGCCAACTGAAATTTTAAACATTTATAATTAATATTGAGCTAAATTTTCTGACAAATATTTTGATATGCGTAAAACTTCCTCGTGAAGTTTCTTCTGAGCGCGTATTACTTTACTGATTCAGTGACAATTAAATGCTAATCACAGATAAAACTGTGAGCTTTAGTCATTTCATGTAAATATGTCTAAGCAATGTTGTAATTGATAATAAGAAAATGCAATTTTTTAAAAACTTGTTAACCTTGCGTTTTCCTTCTTATTTTTTCTGCTTAGCTACATTATTTACTGCAACAGTAAACTAAGTTTTCTTATTAACTGTGGAATTTTACGAGATTTTCTGCTCGGTATTTAGTTTGTCATGTAGGTACAGCCTAACTTTAGAAAGAAGCTGACTATCTAACATTAAAGGAATGAATATGAAATGGGACTACAGATATTGTGTGTGCCTTGCTTTTCGTTATAAATTTTGGAAAGATAGCGTTGAAAATATTTTTTGAACTTCTATCAATCAATATGCACATAACTTTGCGTTTCATGTAAACGGCACGAATATTTTCTTCAAGTAAAACATACAGACATTTCTTCATTCCAGCACGAAATAGATACTCTTACCTTCTGTCACACAATCACAATAAACTTGAATTTCGTAATTGCTACACTCTTCATCTGTTCTCTCACATACAAGTCCGTTTTCTAGATCACAAGTGACTTTTTCACCAGTTGTCTCTGATGGCGCTTGAGTGACAACAGAACGACAAAGAACACTGGTCACGTGATCAAGAGGACATGGGATGCGGTTATCAGCTTCTAAATCCTTCAGGTTTTCCACGTCATTTCCATCCTTTTCAATTAAACAGAAAGATTTATATAATAATGCACTGCAAAAATACACTAGCATTTACAGAGAAGAAAAGAAACCTTTAAAACTAAGACCTGACTTAAAAGTATAGCACTAGCAAGCCAAAATACAAAATCCTAAAATACAGTCATAAAAACTTTGAAGTCTCTCTCAAAAAATGATTCAGTGACAAGCTCACACGTATAATAAATATGTAAACACTTGATCAATAGTATAAGTTATAATAGCATTTTAACTTGACTTGAGGAAGCCACTCGATTTACAGTGTCCAATGTCTTTCACTCAGTGAACTGGGAAAACAAAGGGATAAAGATTAATAGAGATTACTTAACAAACCTTCGTTTTAAGCTGATGACGTAGTCATTATTACAACTACCCCTTCAGAGTTGCAGCGTATGATCCAAGAACTTGCTGACAAGAGTAAAAAGTATGATTAAAAATGAACTTTCAGAAGACAAAAGTGATGTACAATGCTTTTACGAGAAACGAAGATTTATCGATTGATGGAGAAAAGCTAGAGACAACCGATTCCTACATTTATCTTGGGCAGCAGATATCAAGTGAGGGTCACATTGATGAAGAAATTAATCGGCGTATAAAACTTGGATAGAGAGCTTTTGGAAGAAACAGTACAATTTTAAAGAGCAGTATGTCATTATGTCTCAAAAGAAAAGTGTTTCATCAATGCATCCTGCCAGTGCTTACGTATGGAGCAGAGACATGGACCTTAACTAAAAAAGACATACAAAGACTGCAGACAACTCAAATCAGCATGGAGAGATGCATGCTTGGTGTAACCAGAAAAGATACGAAGAGGAACTTGTGGATAAGGAAAATGACAGGAGTAGACGACATCATGACCAGAGTGAAATCACTGAAATGGCAATAGGCTGGACATGTTGCCAGAAGAGCGGACTACCTATGGACAACCGAAATTTTAGACTGGATTCCGAGGAACAGGAAAAGACCCAGACGAAGACCCCATGGGAGATGGATGGATGAAATTCGAAAGTATGCTGGAGAGACAGGCCTAAGACAGACAATTGTGGAAGAAATTTGGGAAGACCTTCATCCCTCAGTGGATTGATAATGGTTGATGATGATGATGTCTTGCATACAAGAAAGTGAACAATAAATTTAAAAACGTACTGTATTATGTTCTTTGTACTGGAGAAAAGGGTGTATTAGGCTTAGTTGCATGATTTATGCTCTGAAAAATTATCTTTCCTTAACAATACATTTCCTTATGGCTTTGCAGTAACTATTAGAAACTAAAACTGAATTGCTATTTGTGTAACAGACAACAATTTGATGGCAATATACCAAGCCATAGTGTTTCCTTAGGCCATCACCGTTTTTAAAAATTCATTGTCCCACAATGAATCTAAGTTCAGCTTGAAACAAGTGTTTTCTAGATTCCTAAAAACTATAGATACTAACATGCCAAAAATTACCAACTATTTGCAGCCATGAGTTTCAGGCGAATTTATTCAATGTAAGTTGTTTTGAAAACGTACTTGCCGCCCCGGGGGCGCAGTGGTCTAAGCGATGGCGTCTGATCATTCCTCCGAAAGGGGTCCAGGTTCGAATACCGGTGAGGCATGGATGTTGTGTTTGTTTTATGGCACTGGCTCTCTCTCTAGTCTGGCACCAGTGACCCTAAATTGGCGACGGGCGACTTCTTAAAGCCCATTGAGTTGCTCAAGGTGGTCGTTAAACCTCCAATCAACAACAATAAAACGTACTTGCCTTCAAAATTCTATGCTAGCATGACTTTTCTTCTGATCAGGTGTGAAAGGTATTTATTGGTTAAAGCGTTTTCTTTGAATGTGATTTTTCCGGAAAATGTAGGGCGAGACATGCTGGAATTCATTCAGTCCGCATGAAGGAAAATGAACCAGAATAGACATTTAAAATTATTACTATCGTTAACTGATTATAAAATCCATTTTTAAAGCATAAATTTTAGTAACATGACTGTAATTTTGAGTTTCATAACCCTGTTAATTAAAAGGAAATACTTTTACAAAGATTGTGTTCATATCTCGGCTGTAACCTAACATAAATGTGTTCATACACTCATGGACAATGAAATTTGCGCCCCAAGAAGGAAGCATCGGGTTGTACTGAAATTTTATGGACGTAGTGATACAGATGAATGATACACATGATGGCCAAAACAGAGCTGCAGGACAATTACAGAGAGATTTGTGGCAAGCGGTCCGGTCATCTTCAAAAGCGTGTCGCACCGCCTCGTGCGGCGGTACAAGCTGCAATACGGTCCGGCATGGAGGCGAAGAGACGCCTGATGTTTTCCTGCGGCAGACTGGCCCACATGTGTAGGACGGTGTGCTCTAAATCATGGATAGTGCGGCACGGCGGCAGCTGGCATTTCAACTGGTGCCACACAAGCTCGATGGGGGACATGTCCGGGGAGATGGCAGGCCATGGAAGTGTTTGCACATGACGTAGGCAGTCCTGGTCAACCCGAGCCACGTGCGAGCTGGCATTATCCTGCTGTTATAACGCACCTGGAATCCCGGCCAGGAATGGAAACGCATGGGGCCGTAGAACCTCATCCACATACCGCTGGTCCGTCGATGATCCACGTACAACTACTTTAGCTCATCATCTATCGTAAGCAATGGCTTCTCAGACCATAATGCCTGCAGTGGGGGAGGTGTGGCACTCGATAGCAAGGTTGAGATTGTACCGTTGACCCGGAGACCTCCATACCCGAACACGATGATCATCTATCCCCAAAACGAAGTGGTACTCATCGTTAAACACCACACGTCGCCAGTCAGTGACGTTCAAAGGCGCTCTAGCCTGGCACCACTGCACACGGAGCAGGCGATGTTCCGGTGTTAATGGAAGCACACGTAAGGGGCGCTGGGATCGCATATTCCTTTCCGCGAGGAGCCGGGAAATGGTTCGTGGGCGCACAGGAGTTGCTATAGTATAGTGGACTGGGTCCCCGTGGGATCTGTTTGTGCCTGGCACACGACCCGTCGATGGTCTGACCGGAGCCGCTCCACCGCGTGGCAGTGCCGTCACGTGTCCACTGCTCCCAACACAGTCGGACGTTATGGTCAGAACGATCCACGGGGCGGGTTATACGGCTCGCCGACCACCCTGTGGTTTTCAGCCCGTTGATCAGGCCACTCTCAAAGTCCATAAGTTCCGTAAATCGATGTCTCCGGCGTCAACCCGGTCTTTTTGCCACTCTGTACTGTTGCTTGCGTCGGCCGGTGCTTTTCGCTTTCGTGGGTCATCGACTACATGCCGGTTTAAAAGGCTGCCGGTTCGTATTTGCAGCGCCATCACAGGGTGTGTGGTCATGCGCTATCGCACCGAACGTGGATCATTTGCATACCAGCAAGCACTCTAGCTATTTGCAAAGTTTCGAAGTTGTACGATGTTTTCTTCTATGTGAGCAAATTTCATTGTCCGTGAGTGTATTTCGGTTGTAACTGAACTGCTGAATTTCTTTGTCGATACTGATGACAGAGACGTAACTATACATAAACGGAAGTCTGGACCAAACCTGGCCTGCGAGACCTTTAAATGAGGATACTATGAGGTGTCTGAAAATCACAACTGCTACACTTTCAGCAACTGTACTGAAGTTTTCATGAGATATTTGGACACAGGTAAAGAGTAAAACTTGACTTTGCTCTTTTGCAATTGTCTCCCAAGGCTGCGGTTCTCCGAAAACATTGATGGTTTGCATTGGTCACCTTCCCGACGATTTTAGTGTTTAATATGTACGAGGGATTGCAATGTAGTGAAAATATTTCACGACTGTTTCTGAACATACTAACCAACGAATACGTTCTAATTAATTGTACAAAACAGTAGTTGCTAATTATATTCCGTATAATTATGCTCCTTACAAATCTGTAACATTAAGTGACTAAGTTTGATGTGACTGGAGTTCTGAGTTTCCAGTTTGGGGAGATGGAAAACATAAGCTGAGGTGCCAAAACCACTGGGAAGGGCTCTGCCATTTCAATTACATGCCACCATTCACATGCGGTAAAGGGTATCGTCCGCAAACGACGCATATATAGAGGCCGATATCTCCGCAAGCTCAAGTAGTAGCATTTGCAGTTTAGATTTCCGCTTATCAGGATTTAAGCGATTTCAAAGGTTTTGTGATAGTTGCCGCCCGGGAAATGGGTCACTCCGTCTCGGAAATTATCACGAAATTTGGATTTACACGGTCAACAATTTCAAGAATGAACCTGTACTACACAAACTCAGGGAAAACATCCAAAGTGCAATACCGGTGTGGTCGTAGAAAAGTCCTTGACGTTCGTGCACAACGGCGTCGGAACATATCGTAACATCTGTCCGGCGTGTAATATTGCCCCAAAATAACTGCGCAATTAAATGCTGGGGTCAGTAGTAGCATGAACGTTCGGATAATGTAACGTTACCTGTGTTCTATGAGTTCCGGGAGCAGACAGCAGTGTTAAGACGGGCCGAACCTGAGCCCGAAAGGGCTCGGGTGGGCTGGGGCTGCCTAATATTTACTGTGGTTGGCGCTCAGGCTGGTTCGGGCTCTGAGGGAGAGATAATTTTATTATTTTCTTTTTAAATGCGATTTCGAACCCACACAGCACAGAATATTTCGTATATGTTACAGGTACGTAACACTGAAACATTGAGACTTTTCAGATACGTTCCGCAATGTAACAGTAATGTTTCAGAATCCTTACGGTTACGTCAAAATGTCCGCAAACATTACATAACTTTGAAACATAACTAATACGTTACAGTGAAAGGTCTTTGTAACTTCAAGATACCAACTTCATGTTACTGTTACGTGATTGAAAGATATTTGTAATTTTGTTACATTACTGTTACCTGATAATAGGGGTTTCTGTGAAAAGGAAACTGTCCACGTGCTGCCTCAAGTGGTTGGTTCCTGGTCAATCATGACGTCAGTCGCAGCCATTGTTTTCCACATGATCTTCCCGACCATCTTTTGTCCGCCATTTTCTCTTTGTGTTCAAGCAATACATATGTGTGTGCCACGTAAACCTACCGAACATGTTTTGAACGCCATTTTTTTTTTTACCTCCCCACATGGTTCCAGCCATATCTTTTGTACGTCTTTTTGTTTTTCCCTCATCAGGAAATTTTACGGTGTGACGTTACGAACCGAGGGAAATTTTCTTTGCAAGGAAATACAAATCCTCTAAGTCACGCCAGGTTCGAAGCCCTTGTACAGTGGGTTTCTAGGCAGATGCATTATCCCACTCTACTATGGGATGACTCGCGATTACAGCGTTCTGTAGGAACTAACGAGAAGGCCAGTGCTTTGCGAATAATTTGTTTAATAGACATGCATTATTTTTTCCTTAGATAATTTTATTTTTCTCTAGGATGACTTAAATTTCTTCATGATTAATCAACGAAATATACCTTTTAATGTACACTGGCGGAAAGTGAAAAAAGAACACCAAGAAGTAGACGTCTGATACCAACGAAATTTATACAGCAAAATAACGGAATACAGAGGAAAACGTGATCAACACATTATGTCAAAATACAGCTGTATTTGCTGGTAAACTGAAAAATAACAGTTCCATGTAACATGATTAGTACGAGGTTGAACCGCCATGAACTGCGTCACACTGTGCAATTCTGGCATGGAGTCTGTCGTGCAGATGTCGGATGTAAGTTTGGGGTATTGAGTTCCAAGCATCCTCAACCTGGACGCGTAAAACGGGGATTGTCGTGGCTGGCCGTGGAGACCGGATAAGTCGTTGTCCCATAAAATCCCACAAGTGCTAAATGGGGGACAATCCGGTGAACGTGCAGGCCATGGAAGTTGTATCACACCCTGAAGTGCATGTTGCGCTGCACGTGCCGTGTGTGGGCGTGCGTTATCTTGCTGGAAAACACCACGATGAACCGACATTACAAATGGCACAACAGCAGGCTGAATGATGTTGTTGATGTAGGAGGTGCTGTTTAACGTACCCGGTACAAGCACTAGTTGTGTATGGGAGTGATAGCTGATCGCTCCCCACACCAGGTGACCAGGTGTAGGCCCTGTGTGTTGCTAGTGGATGCAAGAAGGGTGGAGACGCTCTCCTGTGCGTCTGCGAACACGCATACGGCCATCGGAGGCTCCCAAGCAGAATCTGTTTTCATCGCTGAACACGATGGATCGCCATTGCGTTCTCTAGTGCAGACGTTGGCGACACCAATGCAGCCGTTCCTGACGGTGGGCTCGAGTCAGAGGTACACATGCCAGAGGCGCACGTGCACGTAGTCCTGCATCCAGTAGACGGTTGCGAATTGTTCGCACAGTCACCTCAGGTGCAACGGCTGCTCGGATTTGCATCGCAGTGGATTTCTGCTTGACAACACCGCTCTTCTTATGCATTGATCGGTCCGCTCATCAGTCCGTCTGTTACTCCCGGTTCCACGTATTCTCGTGTGGGAATGTTCCTCGGAACATCTACGCCACCATCGTACCACCACCGATACTTCCCGTCCAATTCGCTCCACAATACGACGATACGACCACCAGGCCTCGCAGAGTCCGATTAGACGACCTTGCTCAAAATCCGATAAATGCTGAAATCCTATATTTCTTCCATGTCCAGGAATTACAGCTTCTTCAGGGTCTTCGCACGTGTCCGTACGCCGACGACTGATTACATTCACTTCGCCGTACTTCTTAAATACCACCGACGATAATTTGCATATTATGCCGTGCTGTGGCGTAAGTGCACACCAGTTGGTCCCGAAGTTAACATCACACCTACGTAAACTCGACCCATTAACATATGTAAATTACATGATCGTCCGCCAATTCCTTCTTGGTGGTCTTTTTTCACTTTCCGGCAGTGTTTATCTTAATCCACTTTTTCTAAATGCTTTGCGAATACGTTATTTAATAGTGGGTCTCTAGGCAGATGCATTATCCCACTCGACCATGGGACGCCTCGCGATTACAGCATTCTGTAGGAAATAACGAGAAGGCCAGTGCTTTGCGAATACTTTGTTTAATAGAAATGCATTATTTTTTCCATACATCATTTTATTTTTCTCTAGGATGATTTAAATTTTTCATGATCAATCAACGAAATATACCTTTTAATGTATATCTTAATCTACTTTTTCTAAATGCTTTGCGAATTCGTTATTTAATAGTGGGTCTCTAGGCAGATGCATTATCCCACTCGACCATAGGACGCCTCGCGATTACAGCGTTCTGTAGGAACTAACGAGAAGGCAAGTGATTTGCGAATACTATGTTTAATAGAAACGCAATATTTTTTCCATAGATCATTTTATTTTTCTCTAGGATGATTTAAATTTCTTCATGATCAATCAACGAAATATACCTTTTAATGTATATCTTAATCTACTTTTTCTAAATGCTTTGCGAATTCACTATTTTATAGTGGGTCTCTAGGCAGATGCATTATCCCACTCGACCATGGGACGCCTCGCGATTACAGCGTTCTGTAGGAACTAACGAGAAGGCAAGTGATTTGTGAATACTATGTTTAATAGAAACGCAATATTTTTTCCATAGATCATTTTTTTCTGTGGGATGACTTAACTTTCTTCATGATTAATTAACAAAATGTACCTTTTAATACATATCTTACCCTATTTTTTTCAAAACTTGCGTAGTCGTTAAACTTCTCAATATATCAACATTTTTTTCTACCTTTATAAACTAACAACTACTTTTATTGAGACTTTTTTTTCTGATTCAAAACCAACAAACGTACTAAAATATTATACACTGGCGTGTAAAACTTAAGAAAGGACACTAGTGTACAATAACTAGCTAACTCCAGGTACGGACAAGTGGCCACCGGAGAACTGGTGCATTGGAATTTCAGTGCCATTAAATTGTTCTACATAAACACATTTCATGTGGCTATAATCCACGCTATTTGAGCAGCTATTGTTCATAAAATATTTTTTCTCAATATTTCATTTTCAGTAAGAAATTTAGATATTTCCATGATTTTCGGCCAAAGACAAAGCGAAGAACTGGCCACCGAAGAACTGATCACCAGAGAACGGACCTCAAACAATTTAGGGGCCGTACAAAAATTGCGTTTTGGACTGCTCCGTGGCTACGTCTCCCGAGATTGGTTATGTGACACACATAACATTTCCGTAATATCGTATTTTCTTATTTACGATATTTTTCAAGGATTATAAACTACAGCTAATCAAATTCTCTGCGGGTATGTGCAAACCTAGGAAACTTATCGGGTGGGGGAGGGGTGGGGTGCTTAAAACCTAAAATATGAAATATAAAGAATTTCTGGTCCGATCGAGATATTTTCAGCGTTTACAAGCTATAACTCAACAAATTATCTGAAGGCATGTCCGACCCAGAAAACCTGTCAGGGAGGGGGTTGGGTTAATACCAAAAGTGTACATAAAATATAAAGAATTCCTCGTCCGATCGGGAGATTTTCAACATTTACAACTAGAAATACTTTATGTTCTATATTTTAGGTACCCCCCCTTGCCCCCGAGAGGTTTACTAGGTCAGCACATGCCCTCAGAGAGTTTGCTATGTTGCGATGTAGGTTGTAAATGCTGAAAATCTCCCGATTGGACCAGAAATTCCTTATATTTTGTACTTCTCGTCTTACACACACACCCCTCCCCCTCCGACATGATTCCTGAGGCAGCACATGCACTCAAATAATTTTTGACTTGTAGGTTGTAAATGCTGAAAATCTCCCGATCGGGCCAGATTTTCTTTATATTTTACACTTTTGGGTATTTACCCCACCCCTCCCGACAGGTTTGCTAAGTAGGAACATGTCCTCAGATAACATGTCGAGTCATAGCTTGTAAATGCTGAAAATTTCCCGAACGGACCAGAAATTTTTTATATTTTATACTTTTGGTGTGACCCCCCCCCACTTTGACAGTTTTCCTGAGACCGCACATGCCTCAGATAATTTTGCAGACTTCTAGTTTGTAAACCCTGAAATCTTTTGAGTTGTAGATCACAAACATTTTTTTATGAAGAATTACATTAATAATCGCAATTAAGAAAAGACGAAATTATGGAAACTTTATGACTACGATAACCAACCTCTGGGGGTCGTGGACACAAAGCGGTTAAAAATGCAATTTTTATACTGCCCCTTAAAATTTTTGTGGCCACTTCTCCGGTGGCCAGTTTTCCTACACCCAGCTAACTCGAGTACGACAGTATCACCAAAGAATATCCCAGTCGCACGTGGAACGACTACGAGAGTGCTTCGATGAAATGGCATAAACGCGCATGCGCATCCACGTCGTTGCCAAATCAAGAATCTTAAATATCGCCGGAATGTAACATCAAAGTAACAAAATTATGAACAATGGAAACTATAAAGCAGTAGTATCGGTGAATGCTATTTTCAACGTAACCGTAATGTACAAAGAGTTATGTTCCAAAATAGATGTTGCTGAAACGTAATTGTAAGATATCTCCCGAAAGTATTACGAAAATGTGAGATTGTAACATTACTGATACATATGTGAAACGTTTTGTGCTGTATGGCAATGGTTCAGTATATTCTTACACTTTCAAGTTATTAATGCGAATTCTTTGGCTACCGGGTCCATTTATTTTGGATATTTGTTCTTGGGTCTGTTTATTCGGAAGGCGTTTTTTATTCTGCGTTTGGATAGCAAATGCCATAGGACACGCATCAGTAGATTTCCGCTGCGTAAGAAAAGCTTCTTCAAGAATTATAGACACTAAATAGCATCCCCAACGAAATTCTGTCCTTTGCCTCCACGCGGCAGCTCCCTGCTAATTCTATTAAGAAATTTGCGAAGATTGGAGAGCCGCCTGATCTTTCTGGATGCCCAGTCGCTCGAGTTTCTGGATGCCCAGTCGCTCGAGTTTCTGGAGGCCCAGTCGCTCGACTTTCTGGATGCCCGGTCACTCGAGTTTCGGGATGTCCGGTCGCTCGAGTTTCTGGATTCCCAGCAGCCCGAAGCATTTCAGGACGAAATGAATTGGTCAAAGAAAATGTGCGGCTATACTATAGAAAAAAATAGGTACCCCTTCCTTACTAACCAGTTGAGAAAAAAACATCGGTTAATTGCAGGGGGAAGACGAGGTTGGAAGTATGGAAGTGGAGATTTTTTTAAATTAATACCTAAACAAATTAGTCACATTTTTCGGGCTCGTGCAGGCGCGGGCTGATGTATTTCAAGCTTGGTTTCTTAAAATTGAGCCCGAACTCTGAACTGGCCGACAGCCCACCAGGGTGCAATTACTGACCTGACAATAAGGCCCAGGCGAGGCGCAAAGCCTCGCCTGGGCTGTGGAACACCGCCATTGGTCGCAAGGTGACTTAAAACGTGTAGCCAGGTTCGACGAACTGCGGTACGAACTGTTTCGGGCAGATGGTCGACTTCGGGTGTAGCGACAATCTCACGAGGCAATAGATCCCGCATGCCTATAAGAGACAGTGCAGGACGGAGGTGGCTCTATTATGGTGTGGTATATGTTCAGCTGGCACGCATTGGGACCCCTCATACATCTTCATACTACTCTGACCGGTGGAGGCTACATAACCATTCTTGGGGATCATTTGCACCCGTTCATGTCCTGCAACCACTCCGACGGGTTCGACCTCTTTCAACACGACAATACCGCACACTTCCACAATCACCAGACTCTGGCTGGAGGAACATTGCGCAGAGTTTGGCATCCTGACTCGGCCTCTTCGTTCGCCGGATTTAAACACCATCGAGCACATTTCGGGTGATGTTCAACGTGCCGTCAATGCCAGGAATCTTTCATTGACGAATATTATGGAATTGTGGGACGTTTTTCTGAAACCATGGTGTGCACTGTCTTCACAGTACTGCAGATATCTCGTAGAATTCATACCCCGTCGCGTTGCTGCCGTTATCTGATCGCGAGGCGGACCAACGCGGTATTAGAGAGGTAGCCCAGTTTTTTGGCCGTTCATTGTATAGTTTTTTACGTTGCAAAGAAAATTTCCGAGCCATACTCGGTATCTAACCTTTTACTATGTAAACAATGCAGCAACGAAAAGGTAAATTCAAAGCAACAGACAGCTTAAAGTAAAGCAGCTCACTCCAAGATTAAAATCTGCAAAAGTGAAACTATATGGCAGTTTTTCGTTAGAATGCCTAGAAATACCGCGCGAATGACGAGTAGGTAGCTGCGTGTCCTTTAATCTTGAACAAACGATGGGTTTCACAAAGGTTTGAAGTTTCGTGCACATAAAGCGTAATTTAGCAGAAATACCAGGAAAATTACCTTTCACATATATAATTCGTTTGTCCTCCACTACAAGACGCAGATTTTGAAGAAACGTACATGAAGAACTTTTGCTGCCGAAATATATCATACAAAGGATAACATTTACTGAACTTAACTCAGGTGATTAAAAAATCTGAAGGACAATCAATGTTGTCGAAGGAACCACATATCCAAATAGGGAATTCGAATGCATTTTGGTGGATACTAACTCCCCTGATGTCGAATGCATTTTGGTGGATACTAACTCCCCTGATGTCGAATGCACTTTGGTGGATACTAACTCCAGTGATGTCAAATGCATTTTGGTGGATACTAACGAAGCACAGTTCGAAAACTGAAGGCCTTTCTTATCTTGCTTTAATAGTATCATGATTTTTTAAAAAATAATCCTTCTTTCTCGAATACCATCTATAAAAATATGCCTAAACAGGTATTCATCTGAAGTAACATAAATATCATTCTTCCTGTTTCCAGATTTCTTTAAAAATTAATATTAATCAGAATTGTAAAATCAGCCCCACATCGGCCTACGGTACATCTGCTTACCCCCTATCCATTATCTCGACTAAATTTGATCTGACTACGAAATGGAAGAGTTCAAAGTATATGTGTCGGAGTGAATAAGATTTCAATATTTTTCATTGCGTGACTTCGTGACACTGACAAATGATTTGGTAAAAATTTCTGTGGATAGATGGATACGCCTTAGCATGCACACTTATCGCTTTATTTCATTCTGTGCAATAATTAGAAAAGGTTTGACGATTTATCTTAATCCTGCGATTTCTGATATACACGTAATTGTATTATATTGCAAATACACTGGTTTCCCTATATTAAGCAACAAACCGAAAAATCGCCATAATTGGGCGAAATATAGTTCAAATTACACAATTACACGACATTTGCATATGTTTCGGGCGAAGGCGTACAGCATTCATGTACGGAAGGCAAATGAGTGGCGCTGGCAGCGTGAAAATGCGCCAGAGCCACTGTTTTGGACGGAGTCGCCAATGCGCCAGAGCCACTGTTTTGGACGGAGTCGCCAATTCATGTGCGACGGTGAATGACAAGATTTCGAGATAGGCATTTTGTTAACATGGCTTCGAGACGTTATATACAAACAGAGCTGCGCTACACAGCGATAGGCTGACTCGAAGCAGGGCAACGGCAGACGGACGTCGCAAGATGGCACAACTTCGATCGTTCTGTGGTCAGCAGGATGTGGCAGCAGTTCTAAGCCACGGGTGCAGCTTTCCGAAGGTACAGCGAAGGTAGATCAAGGACGACCACCTCCAAGGATGTCTGGTATCTGCGGCTTTTGGTACGGCGAAACAGGATGGCTACACCGACTCATCTCACATCTCTGCTTGGGGCCGCCATCAGACAGATGGTATCAGCTTCGACGGTTCGCAAAAAGTTATATGCAGGAGGACTGTATGTTCGGCGACCGGTATTATGTGGGCTCCTCACCCCCCGCCACAGGAGGGAACGCTTCAATCAGCCACGAATGCACATGAAGTGGACTCAAAATCAGTTTAGGTCCGTTCTGTTCACTGATGAGTCGTTATACTGTTTAGAGAGTGATTCTCACCGAGTTTACATCTGGAGAGACGCCGGTACTCGCTATCTTCCCTCTAATATCCAGCAAAGGGACACCTACGGCGGTGGTAGTGTTCTGCTGTGAGCAGGCATATCCATATCGTTAGGCGGCTGTTTAACGATAGGTTTCATATGTTGCCACATGAAACCTCAATGCTCAGAGGTATAGAGAGGACACCCTAGACCCTATTGTTCGGCCGTATGCGGTCGCCATTGGCGATATATTTGTATTGCAAGCGGATAACGCCCGCCCTTACACAGCTTGCCTGTTCACCAGTACCTGGAACAGGATACTATAGTCCGTTTGGAGTGACCAGTACGCTCTCCCGATCTGAATCCCATTGAGCATGTCTGGGATACTATCGAGAGGCGTGTTGCTGGCCTCCAGCCACCTCCCGGAACCCTGCAGGTACTCCGCACTACTTTACTCAAGCAATGGACGAAGCTACCCACGGAACTGCTCGACACCATAATTAACAGCATGGAACATCGCTGTTTGGCCTGTATTGTTGTTCGGGGTAACCACACTCCCTATTGCAGTACCTTTTTCTATTTCATCTTGATACCTATATTTCTGTATTTTTATATTTGCATCACTCATACAAAATGTAAATGCTTTGTATCACATGTTGTTAGTTTTTTTGTTGCATTTGGTCTGATAAAGCTTACCACGAAATTTCATCCGAATCGGTTGAATACTTTTTGAGTTATCACGATTTCTCCATTAGGTGCTTAATTTATGGAAACCAGTATATTTACATTTCAAGAATTACATTGTACTACTCAATAAAACGCTGCTGGTGACAATTAAGACATTCATGTTTCCTTCTTCTGTTTGTGTTAATCTACAATTATTTTGTTTGTCCGGCAGACGTGTTTAAATTGCACGATGAAGAGTAAGAAGAATACCTCAATGATACTGGATCTTCAGTTTCAGAATGAGGAACTCATAGCATGCCATCCCGGTGCCCAAACGGTCTGAGGCACTGGCTTTTGACCATTCGGCCGACATAGGCCTGGGTTCGAGTCCCGGATGAGGTATGGATGGTGTACTTGTCTGTTGGTGTTGTTTCTGTCCCTTCCCCGGAAGCAGTGGCCCTAAATTTGGGACGGACAACTACTCATAGCCACGAAAGTTTCTTATGTTGGTAGTCATACTCCGAAATAAAAAACCCTCACAGCATGCATCACTAGTAATCACATAAAAATGTTTTACTATAAACTTTCATAATATAACTATTTGAAAATGTCAGACGATTCACTCACATTGTCTTCAGGATCCATAGAGTCAATCCACGGAGTCCATCCCGTGAAATCGCATTCAGGTAGTAAAACAATTGGCGTTGGTGAAGCAGCACTCGTGCAAGGTACTCCAACACAGTCAGCTTCTCCATTTCTACAGTAGCTGCAACAACAAGTCTGAGTCAGGGAAACAAATAACTAGGCATAAAAAAGAATGCACTAGCCTACCAGACCGCAGAAAATGTCATTTGTCAGAAATTTTGGCATTTGCTGTACTAATGGTTATTGTGGCTCGCTTTTTGCCCTGTTTTTCCCAGATGTTTTTTTTTTCCGTGAGATGTAGTTTGTTTTAATGCCCTTCAGTCGCATTATATTGTACATAGAAATTTTATTTCACTGATGGGCTTTTATCAGCTTATGCATTTCAACTTTGCAATCAACAATCTCGTAAAGCAGTTAAAGATCCTACAAAAGGGTCGTTCGAAGCATATATTTCGACTGCTGTCCTGTTTTTATTACATTATTGTCAGAAAGTTCTGCAAAAATATCAAGTAGCATTTATTGGGGTGTGCTTTTCTAATAGTCCACCAAGGCGTGTCGTAATTCCGCGCCTTGGTGGAGGAGTGGCACTTATTGCCTCAAACTCTCATCCACAGCATTGTAAACAGCATGAGGGCTCTTTGTGCACGCTGTATCACTGTTCGGTGCAATCATACTCCCTATTAGCCCCTGGAAATCCGTGCGACTTGCTGCATTGCTTTTGAACTATCATGCTGTCAATCGTATACTTCTTCCTCATGCGGTGATGGCATTATTTTCCTGTTGTGAATAGCTGTGTTATACAGTACATATGATGATACCAACTGTCATCAAACTTTATCGTGTGGTTTTCTCGTAATCCATGATTTTGTTTTTGTCACGTTTATTTTGGACACCAATGTATATACATCGTTAATGTTGAAACCAAGTGTATATGTATATGTGTGTGTGCATACCGGCCACCGAATTAGAAATCTTCACGCAGGTGGTGTACGTAAATGTCACTTAGGCAGCTCACGTGCAAAATATGTGATCACGTATGTAACCACGTGATCTAGGCAACTATTTAAGACTGCTGTTCGTCAGTAATCATCAGTAGTATTGATCACAAAGAAAAAACAAAGTATATTTCGGAGTTCTATAAAGGGCTTATTGTGGGTGCCTGTCTGGCTGAAGGACGATTTTGAAAACAGCAGAGCTGACTGGTTTCTCAAAAGATGAGATATGCCGGGGTTTAAAATCAGTGAAAAAATAACCACATTGCTTGTCTAAGAGACTTAACTATGATGCCACAACAATCTGTCAGGAATGATATCCTCGTCGTTTGAGAAGGCTTGTACGGAGAAGTAGCACATCCTGTGTGCAACAATTGACCAAAAATGTCACAAAAAGCTGTTGCCGACCCATATAACAGCGAACTATGTGCAGGGAATTGAAGAGAATCGGTAGTGGCAGTTGAGACCACTGATTTCAGGGAAGAATACTAAAGTTTGTCTACCGTTGTGTAAGGAATACCGTGACTGGACACTGAAAGACTGGGAAAAAGTCATGTGGTCCGGCGTGTAGCAATACAATTTGTTCTGTACCGACGGTAGGCAGAGAGTTTGGTCGAAATCTTGTGACATCTTGGTGGGATTAGTCCTGGAGTCATGGCCTGGAGTCGTTGGGATAGAAATTACGTCATTAGAAAAATTGTAGTTGCTCACGTCATTAGAAAATTTGTAGTCGCTCACGTACTGAAGTTAGAAATAATGATTGTATAAATTGTTTATCATGTGTTATTTGTAAAATAAATTGTTGTATATTTTATTTATATAAATTAGAATTTATTAAATTGAGTTATGATTAAGGATCTGATGTGTGGAAAATTCTTATATGCAAAAAGTACCGGAGCTGACGCCCTTCGTAGTGGAGTGGCTTGATTGGAGCTCAGGATCTCTTGGCACTATATATTGGTGAATTTTATCTCTCGTTGGCTGGTTCTTTTTTTTCGGATCGTTTGCACATTTGCTCTGCGTGTGGCAGACAGGTGCAGGTTGATTGCTTCTTAGGAAACCATGCTGTCAGAACTCGGAATTTCTACCTGATTGTTTCTGGGTGTCGGAAGCAGTGAAGTTGCTTTGCGTTCTGCCATGCTGTGAGAACTCGGAATTTCTACCTGTTTGTTCTTGAGTGTCGGAAGCAGTGAAGTTGCTTTGCATTCTACCATGCTGTGAGAACTCGGAATTTCTACCTGATTGTTCTTGATTGTCGGAAGCAATGAAGTTGCTTTGCGCTCTGCCATGCTGTGAGAACTCGGAATTTCTACTTGACTGTTCCTGGGTGTCGGAAGCAGTGAAGTTGCTTTGCGTTCTGCCATGCTGTGAGAACTCGAAACTTTTACTTGATTGTTCCTGGGTGTAGGAAGCAGTGAAGTTGCTTTGCGTTCTGCCATGCTGTGAGAACTCGAAACTTTTACTTGATTGTTGCTGGGTGTCGGAAGCAGTGAAGTTGCTTTGCGTTCTGCCATGCTGTGAGAACTCGAAACTTTTACTTGATTGTTCCTGGGTGTCGGAAGCAGTGAAGTTGCTTTGCGTTCTGCCATGCTGTGAGAACTCGAAACTTTTACTTGATTGTTCCTGGGTGTCGGAAGCAGTGAAGTTGCTTTGCGTTCTGCCATGCTGTGAGAACTCGAAACTTTTACTTGATTGTTCCTGGGTGTCGGAAGCAGTGAAGTTGCTTTGCGTTCTGCCATGCTGTGAGAACTCGAAACTTTTACTTGATTGTTCCTGGGTGTAGGAAGCAGTGAAGTTGCTTTGCGTTCTGCCATGCTGTGAGAACTCGAAACTTTTACTTGATTGTTCCTGGGTGTCGGAAGCAGTGAAAGTCGTCACGTCTTTTTTATTGCCGAAAAAGCATGGAGTTTGTGTGGGAACTTTTCTTCTCATTAGCCTGTTGTGTGTGGGCTGAGCCCGTCAGAGGAACACCATTAAATCCTAGTACGTGAGTGTAAAAGTTTTTTTTTTCCTTTGTATAATTAATAGTTGCTGGCAGAGTTTAAAGTAGGGTTGTAGAATAATTGAAAGTTATTTGAAATTGGTTTATTCTCATGTGGTGTTGAATTATTGTTGCATGTTGAATTATTGGGAGTTTCAAATTAATAGTGTTTACATACCCAGAGTTAATATTCTTGTGCTTTGGGGTGCTCATGTGCTTTAATCTAGAATGTTGTCTCAAGAAATGACAGGCTAATAATTAATGGGGTTTAAATATCTGGTGTTATTGGAATTGTATTGCCTGTTTTGCGTGATAAAACAATTGATGAAACAAACGGGGTGAACATTTGCAGTATGCTGGAATTTAATTTCAGTTTAATGTGTTCTGAAATAATTGACTTGTATTTGTGCTAAAACTATTGAATGATATAAAAGGGTTTAGCAGAGTAAATTGTGTACGATTTGTTTATTTGTTATTGTAAATTTATTTCAATATCTGTCTACTGCACTTTACATCCTAGTCGTGGGTTCGAACCCATGGAGACAGATTACCGAGATAGTAGCTGGGCAAAGTAAATTTTGGTGGGGAAGTAATGGCTAGGAGCGTTGCAACCTCATGAAGCAATAGACCCAGGTTGCTTTGTAAACAAAACTCAAGGTTCTGGATGTGGTGTCGTGGTGTGTGGCACGTTATATTGCTACGGAACGTGTCCCCTGATATTTCCAGACAGAAAGCGCGTGAGCTCTAATGATTATCTGAACATTGTTGCCGATCAAGTCCATCTTGCCAGGTTGACTTTTTGTTCAGCAGGTGACGGTTGCTCTATGGACGGCAATGCTACTGTTCATCGCGCAAGATGTGCTCAGCAGTGGTTCAGTGAGCATAACGGCGACTTTCACCACCCAGAAACAAACGCATTAAGAATCTATGGGACATGTTAAAAAATTGATCCGGGAGCAAAGTCCTCTTCCGTCAAATCCGAGCCAGCTAAGGGACTGTCTAGTGAAGTTCTGGTATGCTGTAGACGTAGATTCACCCCCAACATCTTGTGGAATATATGCCAAACCGTATACGTACTGTAATTCGGCCTAAAGGAGGTTCAACCCGGTATTGAGTAATAAGTTTCTAATTCAGTGGTCGGTATGTGCATGTATTATATACATTTTTATTCAATGCCGTTATCGAAAGAAGTAATGTTTTTCCAGTGAATTATCGAGCAAGTCCAGTCAGCCGAACCTAGTTTCACACATCCCACTTTACTTGCAATTCACCTAAATATGTATATACACTCGTTGAATGTTCTCATGCCAAATCATTTGTGCTGTATTTCAAAGTTGTTTCAGGTGCTCAATTCGTAGATTATATAAATTAAATGCTGAAATTAGCATTGTGTTGACTTCGCTAATGCACGATGATCATTAACTGAGGCGAGTACGCTTAATACAGCACAGTGATTAAGTGATCAATTGTACCTGCCATTCTTTCAAGTAAACCATTTACTATTTCAGTTATATTTAGTGCTCCACCGGTTCCAAGCCCTACAAGTTACTTCAAATTTCTCCATTTACATTGCTCTTCACTGATGTTTGTCAACCGCTGCAACACAACTGTATTTTTTTTTTGCCTCAAAAGCAATTTCTGTCGCTCTTAACTTTTAATGTATTTTGCATACGGAACCGTTTCTTCGGTATTGCACTTATCACTTGATGCGCAGTGTAAGACACTTCCAAAGGATGGTTCCAATATACAGTAGTTTTCAATGTATTAGATTTTAAGCTTTCTGTTATGTGGTAACTGAATTCTCCACATTGCATGTTATTTTCATATTGCTGCTTCACATTGAACTTTAATTATTCTCAAACTACAAAATGCTTCTTATGTCTATGAATGACTATCGAGTTTTCTGATATGATTGATATTACGTGAAGAATAGTAAATACAGTCAGTTCAGATATGTCTGATTGCTGTATTAATTATCATTACGTATTTTCCACGCATTAAAAAAAGAGTATTTCTTCCACTCTATATACACTGCTGGCCATCCAAAATACAACACCAAGAAGGAAGCATCCGATTGGCCTGAAATTCGCAGCATGCTTCGCCGGCGAGAGGACATGCAAACGATTACACTAATATGCAAGGTTTTGTTGTTTTGAAATGAATAGGTGTATCTGAATGGCTTTCTTGCGCAGATTCCGAAAATGACCTTCAACATTCCGTATCACGTCAAGTTTTTACACAAATGACAGAAATGTGAAAATTAAAAAAAATGTTCTTTTTTAATGACATTGTTATATGGCAACGTTTGTAACGTGTGAAAATGTTCTCTGTAAGGGCGGAATGATTGTTTAAGGAATAGATAAACATAAATATATAGCTGATAATGGAAATGCAACTGTTTTATCTGTATGACGTCACGATTTGCGCCACTCACAAAAGCGGAACATGAGAGAATGTTATCTTGGCACGGCAGTATGACTCATACCTCACGCCACTGCTCCCTTCTTTCTATTGGTCACATGTGGCGCTATTCGGGGCAGATCGTGTTACACTAGTCAGTGCAAAGAAGGGACTGGTCCCGTTCGGTTGTTTCTTTGTGGCGTGTGCAATGGCTTCACGTGGTTGTGTAAATCATCCAGACATATTTTGCTACATACGTGGATGTTATACGACAGGACAAAAACAGAGGCAAAATATTACGCCCTTTCGTGAAAAATGCTTATTTTCAATACTTCTGCATTAAACTAGCAGATCAGGACAAAGTTTGGTCTCCTCACAATGTGTGCCGTGCATGTGTGGAGGGGTTAAGGAACTGGAAAAGTGGAAAAAAAGGGCATCAATGCCGTTCGGTGTACCCATGGTGTGGCGTGAGCCAAAAAATCACAGTGACGACTGCTACTTCTGCACAGTGAATATCGTGGGCCATACCAGAACCAGTAAGCGTAACATTGTGTATCCCAATATCCCATCTGCCATAAGACCAGTGCCCCATAGTGAATCCATCCCTGTGACATCCCCGTCCAATAACAAACCCCCAACAGACACCGATTCTGACGGTGATACAAGTGATGAGATGTACCAACCGGAAAGCATGAAGGATGAAACCCCAGTGCCATTTACCCAGCATGAACTGAATGATTTGGTTCGTGATCTGAATTTACCTAAAGACGCAGCAGAGCTTTAAGGATCACGACTTCAGGAAAATAATTTACTATGTCCTAATACAAGATTCTCCTGGTACGGACACCGAGAATCAGAATTGGTTCCGTTTTTTGCTGAGGAAGGCGGTTTGGTATATTGTCGAGAGATTCCGGCAGTCATGAAATACTTCAACATTAATTACAATTCAGGACAGGTTTGGTTGTTCATAGATTCCAGCAAATCCAGTTTAAAAGGTGTTTTATTACACAATACTAACATCCATCCGTCCATTCCAGTAGCACATTCTGTGACTTTAAAAGAGACATACGAGAACCTTAAATTACTGGTGGAAAGTGTGCAGTACAAGTTTCATGAATGGTCTTTGTGCGGTGATTTCAAGGTGATTGGAATATTGCTCGGCCAACAATCAGGCTATACCAAATTTCCTTGATTTTTGTGTGAATGGGACTCCAGAGCAAGGACGGAACATTGGGTTCGGCAGCAGTGGCCAGTCAGAAGTACATTCACACCTGGCGAAAAAAACATTGTTTCACTTCCACTGGTTGATCCCTCGAAAATACTGTTGCCACCTTTACACATCAAACTTGGCTTAATGAAGCAATTCGTGACAGCTTTAAGCAGGGACAGTAAATGCTTTCAGTATCTTGGTGGTAAGTTTCCATCAATCACGTCTGAAAAAATTAAAGCTGGCATTTTCATAGGCCCTCAAATACGAAAATTAATGGCAGACAACATATTCGAGGAAACCATGAGTGAGTGCGAATTGCGAGCATGGACGGCATTCAGAAATGTGGTACACAACTTTTTAGGGAACAGGAAGGCTTCGAATTAGACCACTTTAGTCGAGGACATGCTGGAATCCTATGAACTGCTTGGTTGCAACATGAGCGTCAAAGCTCACTTTCTTCATGCTCATCTAAATTACTTTCCTAACAATCTTGGTGATTTTTCGGAAGAACATGGCGAGCGTTTCCATCAGGATATTAAAGTGATGGAAAAGAGATACCAAAGAAAGTGGACTGTACATATGGTGGTCAACTATTCTTGGATGTTGAACATAGACTGTACGGACGCACACTGAAGACAATCCAAAAAGAGGAAGTTGGAAAAGGGAGCCCAGTGGCGAATGTTAGGTATGTTTGCTTTTGAATATGCATTTATGTTTATCTATTCCTTAAACAATCATTCTGCCCCTCCAGAGAACATTTTCACACGTTACAAACGTTGCCATATAGCAATGTCATTAAAAAATAACGGTTTTTTAAATTTTCACATTTCCGTTATTTATGAAAAAACCTGACGTGATACGGAAATTTGAAGGTCATTTTCGGAATCTGCGCAACAAATCTATTCAGATACAGCTATTCATTTGAAAACAACAGAAAAAAGTTGAAAAATTGCAGGTCAGTGTTACCATTGCAGGGCATATGCAAATCATGTGCGCCCAGCACGCCACCGAGAAGCACTAAAAGAAGGGTGCATTGAAGGCGGGGTGTAAGTAGTGGAAGTGTGTTGTGCTGCCGGATCTGTGCGTAAGAAGCTTCCTGATGCCTCGTCTCAGAATACGGCAGTCATTCCAGCACGTTTCCGAGTTCGACAGAGGACAAATAGTGACTTATCGCGACAGCGGTTTATCGTACCGAGACATCAGCGCGCGTGTGGGACGACATCAAGCCACAGTGAGGAGAGTATGGATTCAGTGCGTGCAGGAGGGACGGACGGACCGACGTGAGTGATTGCCGCAGCCGCGGCACAACACCGAACGAGAGGACCGGCATGTTGTGCGGCGGGCATTGACGGCTCGCACCGCCACATCACGAACGTTAGCGCAGGAATTAGGGTGTGTTGCGGAACAAACTGTGTCAGCACGTACCGTTCGACGTCGTCTGCAGGAGCGGGGACTTGTCGCACGGTGCCCATTGCTCCGATTACCATTGACGTTACACCACCGGCGAGTGCGGCGGCAGTGGGCCGTTGAACGGCACACCTGAACTACGGAATGACACGACATTGTCTTTTCCGACGAATCCCACTTCTGCCTGCAACACCACGATGGTGGGATCCGCGTGTGGCGGCACCACGGCGAGAGACTGCATGACGCTTCCATTATGCATCGCCATACCGGTCCGTCGCCTGGCGTTGTGGTTAGGGGCGGAATTGGATATGACACCGGTACCCCTCTGGTACGCATCGCCGGTACACTCAACAGCCATAGCTACATCTCCGACGTTTTAGAGCCTATAGTCCTACCATACCTGCAGGACCTGCCAGCGGCCACGTTTCAACAGGACAATGCGTTCCCACACGTGGCACCCATCGCGCAACAATTCTTCACGACCCACCAGGTGTCACTGCTGCCGTGCCCCGCCTGTTCTCCCGATATGTCGCCCATAGAACACCTCTGGTCGCTGATCGGCAACCGAGTGGCCCGGCAAGGACCACCCGCGGCTACGCCTGATAAACTGTGGCAACGTGTGGAAGCAGCCTGGACCGACATACCCCAAGCTCACATCCAAAGCCTCTTTCGTTCGATGCCGCGGCGTGTAGCGGCCGTTATTGCCAGCCATGGGGGCCACACGAACTATTGATGTCTGCGTCTTCCGCAAGTCGCACGGGCCTGCAAGCTCAATCGTTTCATCTTTGTATCTGTTGTTATGTGTCCAGTAAATCTGGGTTTGGTATCTCGTGTCCTTCTTGGTGTTGCATTTTGGGTGGCCAGCAGTGTACTTGGACGACTGGTGATATGCTTAACAACCCTAGATGGCCACACAGTTTGTTTCGATTAAGAATGCAGTCGGACGATATTCCAATGCTATTCACACTGACACACTGAGATACTTGTGACGTTCTCGTCCTGGGTGGTTAACGGTTAGCTCACTGGAACGGTAATCGGGAGATGCGGGTCCGATTCCCGCTCCTGGGCGATGACGTTTTCTGATGTGATTGATATTATGTGAAAAAACTGTAAATACAGTTAATGCAGAGATGTCTGATTGCTGTGTTAATTATCATGACCATATGAATGGCTTATTGTTTACTCCAATGTACTGTATAGGGTTAATGCTATTTCAAGATTCTTAAACATCGTTTTATTCAGGTTTTTGCACATCTTTTAAGGGGCGTATTGTTTTGGTGTCATTTAAGTTTTTTAAAACAACTCAACTATACTACATGAACAGACATGATCGGAGACAGGCAAATTGTATTGTGCTGAGGAGGGTGGTTGCACTGAGAGGGAAAGAGAGAGGAAATTTATCGGTGCCTGTGTTTAGTAGAGCAAAGCAAGTGATGGGCAGAAAGACGCTTACAGCAAGTATCAAACGACAGACTCTTGTGTCTCTCAATCACAGCACACATCTAATTTTAAGAACAGTGTGTCCGTACAAACTTATGATGGTTCCAGTATATTGAGTGAACATACTATAAATGAGTGGTTATCGAGGCCTATACTTTAACAATATCTACGCACAGCTGTGCACACGTTTTGAATGTAGATTGCTTTTCCAACCTATCAGTGGATTGACAACACATTTTTCTGAATCATCGAAAAGAATAAGTGCTTTGCAAGAATTTGCGGATAAAATATTACCGTCCATCGCACAAATCAGAAGTAACTAAGCTTTCCGTTTAACAAACACACTCAAAAAGCATAGAATTTAACTTATTCAATTTTTTAACACGCTGTGGAGAGTCCTAATTAATGGGGCATAAATGACTTCCTCAAATAATGTGGAATTTTTGCATTTCTTGCAAGATTTTCAAGCCAATGTTTGCTAAAGTCTTTTTCTAAACTATCTAAATTTTTAGCTATCCTTTTAAAGAACAAGACACCAAAAACCCACAAGACAAGACAGGAGCTTACATTATCCCAATACTGCATCAAGATGGAACAGAATCTGAAAAACACTATGTCGGTAGCAGTAAAAATCAACTCAGGTTCAGGATAAAACACCATATGGACAATTCGAGAAAACAAGAAAAAAGAGAGCTTTGGTTGAATATTGTATCGATAATAAATGTATTCCAGATTTTCAAAATACCTAAATTATTACAGACCAGAATTCGGAGCAAAAGATAAGATTCTCTGAGGCTTTGATTATTGAAAAGACATGGGACAATTATTGCAACAAAGTTAACCCTATCCACATCCCATACCCTTGGAAACAGATTATGAAAGATGAAGTAGATTGTAAATATAGAAAAAGGTATCAATCTGGTCAACATAATATTCGGTTTAGCAAATCTTCGCCTCCGTTCGATAATCCGGATCCGAATCAACATGTCGGCTTACAGCAATTTGCCGACGAAATGCTGGATGGCGCGAATTCAGCATGTGACCCAAGTGATGACGTAGACAGCAGCAAGGCAGCTGCGGATTGGCAGTTTCCAGGTATATCTACCCTCTTCCTCAGCGAAACTACCAGATTACAGTTTGATAATGGTATGGACATATACCGAAATGCATAGCGTGTGCCTCAATATCGCGCGGATGTTTTCTTGTACTTTGTGAAGAAGCGGAGTTCCGACATTTATAGACAAGTGGGGAATTTTTCTTTTTTTATCTTTTATCTATTTTATACGGCTGCACTAAATGTTATTTTTAAACGTGATTTTTTAAACATTTTAACTATCAAACTGCCAGCATATTTAAACTTGCAATTGCGAGTCCTTGGCTTTTGAAGTGATACGTAGCTGTGTTGGACTGTGCTACATCTACACAAAACTGTGTTGCCTTCATGACTTAAGGTACTTTTCTAGCATGTATACTGTTTGTCTTCTAAAATACTTCAATTTTATAACTTCCACCTACCTTTCTTGTGTTAATTCTTGTGCTTTGGTCACCGTCATTAGAATGGAACTTTGCTCCTCACGTGTGAAACAAATTTGCATAGAGTTTGAAATCTGAGTAATGTATGAATAACACTTCTCATTTGTTTAATAGAAGGATCTATTGCAGCATGTATCGCCGTACGTCGCACCGCCTCGTACGGCGATACATGCTGCAATACGGTTCGGCATGGAGGCGAACAGACGCCTGATGTTGCCGTGCGGCAGACTGGCCATAGTATTGGATGGTGTGCTGCGAATCCCGGATACTGGTCCCATGTGTGGGACATGTCCGGGGAGCGGGCAGGCCATAGAAGTGTCTAGATATGACATAGACAGTCCTGGGCAATCCCAGCCGTGTGTGGGCGCGCATTATCCTGCTGGTATAGGGCAACTGGAATCCCGGCCAGCAATAGAAGCACATGGGGACGTAGGAACTCATCCACATACCGCTGGCCTGCCAATGACCCACGCACCACTACTAGAGTTGATCGGCTATCGTAGGCAATGGCTCCCAAGACAATAATGCCTGCAGTGGTGGAAGTGTGGTGTTCGATAGCGAGTTTGTGATTGTGTCGTTGACCCGAGGACTTCCAGACCCAGACACGATGTTCATCTGTCCCGAAAACAAAGCGGCACTCATCGCTAAACACCACACGTTGCCAGATTGTGGTGTTCCACGTCGCTCTGGCTTGGCACAACTGCACACGGAGCCGGCGATGTCCGATGTACTGATGTTAATTGCAGCACATGCAAGGGACGCTGGGATCGTAGATTCGATTCCGCGAGGCGTCGTGAAATGGTTCGTGGGCCACAGGAGCTGCTACATCTACCTGTATTTTGGACCGAGTCCCCGTGGGATCCGTTCGTGCCTGGTGCACGATCCTTCGATCCTCTCTACCGGTGGTCCTCCCTGTCCGTCCGGAGCCGCTACGCCGTGTGGAAGGACTATCACGTGTCCATTGCTCCAAACAAAGTTGGACGGTATGGTCAGAACGATCGACGTGGCGGGCTATACAGAGCGCCGACCACCTTCGATTTTCAGCCCGATGATGCGGCCTCTCTCAGAGTCCGTAAGTTGCGCAAATCGACGTGTCTGGCGTCCACCCGACATTCTGGTCACTCTGAACTTTTGCTTGCGTCGGCCGGTGTTTTTAGCGGCTTATAAGGCTGCCGGTCCGTGCTTGCAGCGCCACCACAGGGTGCGCGGTCCTCCGTGTGTGTGTGTGGGGGGGGGGTTATTTGCAAATATACTATCTCGTGTGTGGTTTCAAAACAACGGCTTCATGTATACGTATGCACCCATACATGCATTTACAGTATATACTGTATATATACATGCTTACTGTATCTCGCGACGAGGGATACCGAGCAAAAAATGATAATTTTGTGAATATAATTTGTTGCAGTGGATTTGAGCTGTCTTCGAAAATCCTATCCGTGCTCACATTGAGCAAATCTGATCAAATGAAAATGATTGAATTAATCTCTAAGATCATTAAACAATTTGGTATTTTTTCTACTTTTGGCGTACAATAGATAGTCTGTTTTGTGTGACACTTGTCTCCAACGCCGCTTGCAGTACAACCCGTGGTTGACCAATGAAGCTCAATGTTTACCAGTGGTGGAGAGTTTCCTGAAACAACGCCTAAGTAATGATATATCTGACACGGTCTTCATATGAAACACAAACATATTTAATGCACAGATAAGGTTCAGCTTACAAGACAAACTGCTAAGGACTGTATTCTTCCGGAGAAAAGTACAGTTCAGCTTGTTAACAGCACGTTCAGCTGAATGTCATGCACCATGACTACACAACATCAACACAATGTATTTGCCTCTGTTACATGCAGCAAATAATGGTGACTTTTCAATCAGAAATGCTAGTGTTCTTCTGCCAAAAGATAAACACCCTGACATTTACCGTCCTTAACTGGCTCATTTCCAATGAGGCTATGTCCAAAGGTATTTGGTAAAGATTTTAAGTGCACGTGCGTACCGAGAATACCACATGGAAGGCATTATCACCCACCGTGGACAACATAGTGGCGGACCACGGGTGCTGAATCACCGTGACCAGCGGTGTCTGTCCAGGATTGTCTATGCTAACAGACAAACAACACTGGCTCAAATAACCTCCACATTCAATGCGTAGGTACAACAGACATATCTATCAGGTCAGTGCAGTGTGATTTCGCGTCCATTGGGTATGAAAGCAGAACCCACCAGAGTGCCTTTGTTAACACCACGATATCAGACACAGCGCCTCACCGCGGTTCGTGAACACGGTAATTGGACCCTGGAAGACTGGCAACATGCGGCGTGGGCCGATAAGTTACTGCCTCTGTTACAGTTGTTAAAAGTTGATGGCAGGGTTTGGGTGTGGCGTAGACCCCATGAGGCTATGGACCCAAGCTGTCAACAAGGCACTGTGCAAGCTGGTGGTGGTTCCGTACATGTGTGGGGTGTCTTTACGTGGCACGGTTTGGATCCTCTGGTTCTCGTAAGCACGTCATTAACCGATAATCGCTTTGTTGCTCTGTTGGGTGACCATTTGCAGCCCTTCATGGACTTCATGTACCCAACAACGATGGGATTTTCCAGGCGGACAATGTACCATGCCATCGGGCCCAAGTTGTCCAAAATTGGTTCGAGGAGCATTCTGGACATTTCCGACGGATGGTGTGGCCACCACGTTTGCCCGACATGAACCCAATAGAACACTTATGGAAAGTGGTGGAAAAGTCCATTCGCACCCACAATCTTGCACCTATAATTACCAGGGAACTGTGGGCGGCTGTTTAGATGGCATGGCTCAACATATCTCCAGATGTCTTCCGTCCACTTATGGAGTCGATGCCACGTTGAGGTACTGCACTTCCCTGGCCTAGAGGATTTCCTGCTCGATACTAGGTACGTATCCCATGACATTTGGCACTTCAGTGCATGCTACTCCTTCTTTTTCCCGGAGATAGGAGATCGTTCCTTAACACTGGCAGTTTGAGGTAAACTAATTGTCTTTTCTCTCGTTCACATGATGGCGACACCATTGTAGGAGCTCGTTTGTAGCAATTCTCACTATCCTATAATAATAACTTTGGGGCCATTTATAGTAGTTTACAATTGCACACTACTTTCGCGTCATGACAGTTGGCTCCTTCCTTTAATGTTTATATGTTGAACGATATGTCACCAGAAACAGTGAAACTTCATTTTTGCGGTGATGTAAGTTCCTGGCTTATTGGCCTCTGATTTCTGCATACCTTAGGTTGATCTCTGCATACCTTATCTCTGCACACGCAAATCATCCGTCGTGTGCAAAAAAGAAATGTTCACAAGATGACAGCTGGAACGACAGTTGTTCACGGCCATCTGGAGATAATGCATAAAAGTTCATTTCTCTGAGAGCTAAAGAACATCACACTGTAAAATAAGGAGTTGTATATGTATATATTTACTAAGGTATTTGCGTGGGAACACCGTCGCTTCGTACCTGTCAATATCTGTTTCTAACATTTCTGCGCACCAATATAGATTTCTTGGAAGAAATATGAGGCTACAGAGATGGAGGAAATTTCGATTTGTCATTAATCATCCCTTCACAACAGAAGATACATGCATATTCACTGAGAAACCAGTTCATTAGATACTCCTACCTAATAGCATGTGGGCCCGTCCATAGCCTTCAGAACAGATCGAATTCATCTGGCATGGAACACACCACATGCTGAAGGCGTCGTGTACAAATGTTGTACTATGCAGAAATGGTGGCTGAGCCGCGCAGTCCCCCTGCGGATGACCTCAATCCCCGAGGTGATCTATGCAGTATTAAACACGAGGATATTACTAGCCATTGAAGCACGAAAAATTCGTCAGCATGTTACTGAAACCATTTGGTGACGATATGTTCCTTATAAGTTGGTGCGTTACCCTAGTGGACGTATTTATCTGCCTGAAAATTAATCGTAGCTATGAACGGAAGATTTTGGTCTGAAACGATATAAAGATAAGCTGTGGCTTTTAGATATCCTTCGATGGGCATCAGGTAACCTAATATATGCCGGGAAAGGGTCCCCAATATATGCCGGGAAAGGGTCCCCCACACTGATAACCCGTCACCATTGGCGTGGACTGTTGTAACCAGACGGCATGATTCCATGGTTTTATGTTGTTTGCGGTGAATTCAGATCCTGCCATTCGCATGATGCAGAAGCTTTTATTCGTCCGTGCAGGCGACTTTTCTCTAGTCTTTGACGATCCAGTGTCGATGTTTCGCGCCCACTGGAGATGCGCTTTCGAGTTGTACGTTGACAACATTTGCACTCGACATGGTCGTTGGCTGCTGTAACCTATTAGTAACGTGGTTCGACAGGAGATACTTTTGGAGATGAGCACACCATTGTAGCATTCTACAATCAATTGTCGGGTTGTGGCCCATTCATTTAGCTTACACGTTTTTTTGCATGACCGTTTTGATCCTCTAATTCACCAGCTGTTTTCTTCCACGAGATCGCCTATTGCTAGAAGTATTTGGCGTGCCACTCCGTTCAAGGCAAACCCTTGCTACTGCTGTGTGTGAAATGCCAAAGTGACTGCTAGCCGTTTGAGATATTTCCGAACCGGCACACCTGGTACTAACTATCATGCAGCTTTCAAAGACACTCTAATCACTCAATTCGTTTATTCTTACCCTCAATCGAATGCTAACAGATGCGCAACAAGCTGTTAATCCTATTTGGACTGCAAACCTTGCTCACGAGTCGTTTTACATGTTGGAGCGAGCCATTCATGTGACACGGACTAGTGTACCTAATAAACTGGCATTTCAGTGTATTGCACTATCAGGAGACATTCTCTTTAAGTAATTTCCAGAAAAAATGAACGACAATTGCGTATCCACACAAATCTTTAAGTGAAACCAGGGTATTTTTTTATTAATGTAATTCCAGCTCTACTGAACTTCCCTAGTTATTGTTGATACCGCAGAAAATATTTCGTATTTACCGTTTGAAGTTGGTGGCATAATTTCATTACATTCATTTCATAAAGTATTGCCTTTAATACTAAGAACACATGGTTAAAAGTCAATAGAAAAGAATTGATATAATTCAGTTTTTGCCTACTTCTGTAGTGCAATGACGTTCTCAACTTTTCACAAATGCTTCATTCTAATATCAGCTTCTCAGAACTTCAGTTATACGAAGGAAGTGAATAAGAATTAAATATTCGTCCATGAAACGGATCATTACCTAGTTCGAAGCTGAGATACTTCTCACAAAGTCTCAAAACAAAAACAAAAATTTGTACTTCTCGATAGAGTCATAAAACCTAAGGACACTGGTACGGTAGAAGAATGAGTAACAGCTGCGATTTAAGGAATTGGCTAAAGCATGTATGCTGTTGTTGTTTTTTTGCGGCTAAGGTTCTTTCGTTTCCTTGAAGGCAGTAGTCCCACAGTTGAGACACCCAATATCATGGTTATATGATATTCTCATATAAATCACCAAACCACACATGTACGAGAAAAATAAAAACAAGATAACATTAAGCCCAGTTTATCTGATTTTTTTGAATAAAATGTCACAACAGTACTACTGAAATTTATTTGGATTGACAGAAGGTTTAGGAAAAACATTTTTGTGCCATGTTAAATTTCGAACAAATGTATTGACATCGTGAAAAATAATAGCATGCCTTTCAGTGAATGTAAAAATTATTCTTTCTCTATCTCACGACATGTAGCTTATATACCTCAAATCCTAAAACAAAAATTTAAACATAATGATTTTGCTTTGAAAATTATGACGGGAAATGTTTTTAGTACGACTTTCGAAAAATTCAAAACGCACGTTCTTATGTTATCACAATGTCCGTCAGTCCAACAATCTTTCTCAACTAGACATGCATTCTTGGATACACTAGCAATTACTATCCTAAATACGCTCTAAGAGTTTCAACTACGTATACTCGAAATTTTGATGTTATTTTAAGGATCAAAACCCTCATTTTAATAATTCCTTTGCAAGAAACGCTAAAAACTGCAAGTAGTATGATACTCCAACTATAAACCAATAATGAAATCTAACTGCTATAGGCGAAATGACAGCTTCAATAGGCAAATATTCTTACCATGACTGACACGCATCACCAACTTGGTCATCTTGTATTCTTTCACCTTCTCGATAAGAAACACCGTTGATAACGGCGCAAGGTTTTTCCTCACATTCCTCAATCTTAATGCACGTAAAATTTTTTAGGTCCTTATATACATATCCTGGTTTACAAGGTTTTGCCTCACAACCGTCTACGCATGGTTCATGTGTACAAGAATGACCTTCAGTGCTTTCTGTGAGGGTCTCACAGTTCAGCGGAGGGCAGAGAGAGATGCATGGTGAATATCTGTCACAGGTTTCGCACTGTACAGCTGAAAATAAAAAAGGAAATTTGTGAAAATCTGCATTGCTTTGATATCAAACAAACTCATTAAGTTAATCAGTATAGGTAAGTAATTTCAGAAGTTTTGAGCATCTCACTGTGTTTACAAACCCAAACATATATTTATTGATCTAACATTACCCTCGTTCACTGTATCAAAATGATTTAATTTGTCCACCTAGGTCTTGGACACCCATCAAAAACTTTAAGGAACATTTTTTGAGATAGCTCGGATTACCCCAGATGATGCATCGATAGTTAACTCGAATCGTTTTGCTAATATTTTTTAATCATATAACATTTGTGCAGTGATGGGTGTCCGTACGATACTAACGCAACTCCTACCCATATCTTCCCAAAAGTTGATCCGATAATGTTACCTACGCAGCCTTGTTTTGTCGAGCAGAAGGAGAACGTCAACCGAAAGCAACTGAGGTCTGTTGGTAACGGTTTCCTTAATATGGCTGGTCTTGCAGGATCTTTCCTACTACAGTTGTTCTTTCCGGAATCTTGCTCTTCACATTCATTTGCTTTGCTTAACAAGTTGTAACCATCATCTTTACTTTCGACAGCTGATGATGATCTTTTGTACAGAAGCTGGAACATTTTTTTCTTTTTCGCGAAGGCCGGTTGCTGAATTTTGTTAAAATGCCCCATATCCAAGTTTTGGTATTAGCGGGAATTCTGTTCAAAAGGTCATCTTTGGTCTCAAAAAGGCATAGCACGTTTTCTACAGTAATAAAAAATTTTGTCTATTGCATTTCTAGTGGCTTTCGATTTTCTGTAAGTTGATGTCAAATCAATATTAATTCAGTTGCTTCTCTTTCAAGGATTTCGGTTATTTACCTGAAATCAGATGCAGTGGACATATTTCCTCCACGAGTTGTTTCCTCACATATCATGCGATAATCGTCTTTCTTATTAACGATCATCACCGCTTTGCAATCTTTTGAAGTGAAATGTTACTCTCAAGATCTAGACAAAACCCTAGATATTACGTGACGCTCTGTTGCAATCCACTAAATCGCCTAAGCAAATTTCTGGTAAGGACCGTGGAGGTTTGTGAGACTTTTGCCTCGTAAAGTGGCAGTTTTAATACATAAGCTATGGCTACCACTCCATATCTGGTTTGAATATCTGTTAGTATCCACTATGAGAAATAATAATGTGGAATGGAATTAGGTAATAGAAGACACTCTTTTCAACTGACGAAAAGCACTGTACAGAACTGGAACATATAGAGGGCAAAACTTAAACATATTATGGCAAAAATGAGTGTGCTTTTCCCACTTCTTTCGTTTGAAGGTGTTTTCAGCACTACATTCAAACAAAGATTACGCGAAAGAAAAAAATAAAGAAAATTTTAACTTTTATTCTTTTTCTTAGGTTTTAATCCTTCACATTCGGGCTTAATAGGTATAATTGTGTTCGTCCTGAGTAAACGTACTATGAATCCCATGTGAAGAAACAAATATTGCATTATAATAGATTCACCGTAAACATTTAATATTTTGAGAATCAGTATCACCCTGTTTTGATCAAATTCTAATTTAAAAACAAAGGAAAGCCTGCTCACTAACAAGAGTTATACTAAAATTTAAAAAACTGGCTATAGATGCTTTAAGACTCTTTACTTATATACTAAGAAAGAAAATTAAGAAAAACACTAAACATTAAGTATGAGTTATTACCGATGAATGAAACACGGGATTACACCATTGTACAATACAAATTTGGAAGATGTGAATCTGTTTATTTGTGTAAATATGACATGGATGTTAAGTCAGATAATATCCGAAAACTTGAAAATTTTGTCATCCTGGAGCGGATAGTGCCCGAGTATGCTAACACCTACACCTTCCAGAATGACCAAGTTTAAAGTTTCAGATTAACTTGAATGTAACCATCACAGGATTCGCTAGTCGAAGCAACCGGCATTCATATAGAGCGAATCTGGAGGTATTAATTCATTCCCCTGGTTGCCCGGCGGCACAGAATATCAATGAATGAAATACAGGATTACGCCATTGTACAATCCAAATTTGGAAGATGTGAATCCGTTTCTTGGTGTAAATATGGCATGGATGTTACGTCAGATAATATCCGAAAACTTGAAAATTTCGTCATCCTGGAGCGGGAATCGAAACCGCGTCTAGCGCTTTCATTAATTGATATATTCTGCGCCTCCGGGCAACCACGGGAATGAAATTAAAACCTCCAGATTCGCTATGTATGAAAGCCGGTTGCTTCGACTAGCGAATCCTGTGATGGTTATATTCAAGTTATTCCGAAACTTGAAACTTAGTCGTTCTGGGTGGTGTAGTGGTTAGCATACTCAGGCGGTATCCGGGAGACGCGGATTCGATTCCCGCTCCAGGACTACGAAAGTTTCAAGTTTTCGGATATTATCTGAAACACCCATGTCATATTTACACTAAGAAACGCATTCACATCTTCCAAATTTGTATGAGTTATTACAGTATTTGTCTAGTCACGAAACAGGTTTATACTGAAGCAGAAATAGGTAGCGGGAGATTTCATTCTGCTTGTACATGTAAATTCAAATTATCCTCAAGAATCAATGGATACTACACATTTCAGACATATGACGGTCAGTGTAATAAGATTAGATGATCCAATAATCCTTGTAATAGGAGACCGTTAATGAGAGAGAGAGAAAGCAATAGTACAGAGCACATTAAAACTAATCAAATCACAAATATTCATAACATACACTGCCGTACCATTCCTATACTGGTAGTGAATTGGGTCCTACGCAAGCACAACGTCACAGGCACGAATATAAACACGATCATAGGGCTATGATGAGACAATAGCAGGACTCTGAATGCAAGATGTCTCGATGTGTACTGCCGTCAGCTCGACGATCTGTACGCAACGCTCACGTCGAAACGGCCAGCACTGCTCAACCGCAAGGAAGTCTTCCTACAGCATGATGGAGCGAGACCTCACATAGCACGTGTGACCTGTCACAAGATCAGAGACCTGGGCTGGGAGCTGCTGACACACACAGATTATTCCTCGGACATTACTCCAAGCAACAACCACCTTTTCCCGGTCCTTGCAGCATTTCCTGGGCGAACAGCGGTTCACCGACCAGGACGATGTCGAACGCGCACTTATTCACTCCTTTGCGTTCAAGCCGCCACAATTCTACGGGGACGGTATCCAACAACTGCCCAGACGATGAGATCAAGTCGTAGCAAACGATGGCGCCTGCATTTCGGACTGATTTGTACTTAAATGTATAAAGTAATTAGCACTTTTCTGTTGCTTGGCATTTGCAGACATTACTTTCTTTCCAACTCGATACAAATTCATAGAAATTGCAAAAAATGTTTCATTGGATCACAATAAGGAATTTTAGAAACTCTTTAGATATCACGTAATAATTTTTGTTTAAATGAAATGTGTGACAGTATTTTACCATACAGCATACTGCAATGTTGGTGCAATATCGTAAGTAACAATTTAATCGTGTATGAAACAAGGTTTTTGCATGAAATGTAAACCTATGTGATGCATTGAGTAAGAGTAAAGTTGTTTTTCTCTTTTACCCCCATTTAGGTATGATAATAAAGTTCATTTGTATTAAACAGAAATACAGTAACCTTTGAAGTAATGAGAGCATTACTAAATTATTGTAGCTAAATGTAACATATTTGAAGAATTTCAACAAAAATATTGTATTAGTGCTACATAGGCTTTTACTGTGAAGTAGCACTTCAGGAACCCGGAGAAAGGCAATAATTAATTGAAGTCACAAACACAGTCTATTCATGGGCTCTAAATCTATCTTATTCCAAGAATTTTATGTTTCGACTGATAATATCATTAATTATGTACATCTTTTACTAAGAACGTAAAGATAATAGGAAATACATTATATGAGAGTTGTAAATAAATCAAATTTCTTTTTAAACTTTGCACACTGCATCTTTAGAACTACATTATATGAGAGTTGTAAATAAATCAAATTTCTTTTTAAACTTTGCACACTGCATCTTTAAAAATACAATGTAATAGAGCCTCCTTTTGCTGTGAATATTCGAACAATTTCAAAATCTACATTTCATAAGGAAATATTGGAAGTCTGTAACATTGGGAAGTAATTATATTTGTAGTATCTAAAATTTCGTCGTTTAGTGAGAGTCTGGTTTCAATGACTGTTTAAATATAGCGATAGAGATGTGTCAGCTTTTTGACATCGCTGTAAGCCAAAACTGGATGTACCCATGCAATGAATGTACTTTGAACCAAGTTTTTAATTAGTTTATTAAAATTATGCAAATACATGAAATGTGCAAATCACAATTGTTGAAAATCCAAATAAGTAATTTAACTTTTAATTTTCAACTTAGTATGTACAAAGAGCATCAGTAATTACTACACTGCTGGCCATCCAAAATGCAACACCAAGAAGGACACGAGATAGCAAAACCAGATTTACTGGACACATAACAACAGATACAACGATTAAACGATTGAGCTTACAGGCCCGTGCGAATCGCGCAGCACGCAGACGTCAATAGTTCGTGTGGCCCCCATGGCTGGCAATAACGGCCGCTACACGCCGCGGCATCGAACGAAAGAGGCTTTGAATGTGAGCTTTTGGTATGTCGGTCCAGGCTGCTTCCACACATTGCCACAGTTCATCAGGCGTAGCCGCGGGTAGTGCTTGCCGCGCCACTCGGTTGCTGATCAGCGACCAGACGTGTTCGATGTACGACATATCAGGAGAACAGGCGGGCCACGGCAGCTGTGACACCTGGTGGGCCGTGAAGAATTGTTGCACGATGCGTGCCACGTGCGGGCGTCGGTCCATCGTGGTGTTGCAGGCAGAAGCGGGATTCGTCGGAGAAGAAAATGACGTGTCATTCCGTAGTCCAGGTGCGGCGTTCAACGGCCCACTGCCGACGCACTCGCCGGTGGTGTAACGTCAATGGTAATCGGAGCAATGGGCGCCGTGCGACAAGTCGCCGCTCCTGCAGACAACGTCGAACGGTACGTGCTGACGCAGGTTGTTTCGCAACACACCCCAATTCCTGCGCTAACGTTCGTGATGTGGCGGTGCGAGCCGTCAATGCCCGCCGCACAACATGCCGGTCCTCTCGATCGGTTGTGTGCCGCGGCTGCGGCAATCGCTTACGTCGGTCCATCCGTCCCTCCTGCCCCCATCGAATCCATACTCGCCTCACTGTGGCTGGATGTCGTCCCACACGGGCGCCGATGTCTCGGTACGATAAACCGCTGTCGCGATAAGCCACTATTCGTCCTCTGTAAAACTCCGAGACGTGCTGGAATGACTGACGTATTCTGCGACGAGGCATCAGGAAGCTTCACGCGCACAGGTCCGGCAGTACAACACACTTGCACTACTTGCACCCCGCCTTCTGTACACCCTTCTTATAGTGATTCTTGGTGGCGTAACGGGCGCACATGATTTGCATATGCCCTGCAATGCTAATCGTATGCGTGTCCTCCGCGAACGACGCATGCTGCGAATTTCAGGCAAATCGGATGCTTCTTTCTTGGTGTTGCATTTGGGTGGCCAGCAGTTTATAAAAAGTGCATATCAAAAGAAGTATAACGAAGTAAATTTCTCCGTCATTTTTGGTCTACGCCGGGATTCGAACCCGAGGCCGCTTATTCCGGAACAAGTCGCTCTACCAACTGAGCTACGCAGACGATAATTCTGATAACTATCTGCCTTTATGTCGTGTGCGTCCTGCTGGCAGGTACGTCACATCTCCCCCCCCCCGAAAGAGGGCCGGGGGCATGGCCCACGGGTCAGCCGTGACCATGAATCGTTGCAGGCAGCCATCCACTGTATAACGTGCACTTGAGAACTCCCAGTCAGTCTGCTGCGTGGAATGCAACATCACACATTTTTATTTTTCGAAGCGCTGGAGAAGGAATTCTCTACGGCCGGGTCATCCGGATAGTTCGGGCGCCATTATAACGAAGTAAATTTCTCCGTCATTTTTGGTCTACCCCGGGATTCGAACCCGAGGCCGCGTAATCCGGAACAAGTCGCTCTACCAACTGAGCTACGCAGACGATTATTCTGATTCCTATCTGCCTTTATGTCGTGTGCGTCCTGCTGGCAGGTACGTCACAGAAGAACTAATTAATGAAGATGTAATATATCGGAATCATATTTTAACACTATTCTTGTTAGATGGAGATCAAGAATGTTGTTCTGTATGGTGCTTTTTGCCTATTAAGTTTGTCTGGTAGAAAGGTCATATTTCCATTTCCAGATCGTCCTGAGTCAAAACTGCATTTAACAACTAACCCTAAAGTGAAAACACGAGAAGAAAGAAGAATCGTTACACATAAAGCAATAATGGTGAAAACTAAAATTCAAATGCGTTTATGTTTAAATACTGCACATTAAATTTAACAACAAAATTGCACTAACAAGAAATAATAAGATGACTTATGATACAGATTGAGGAATAAGAGATGATTTTGAAAATGTGCTAAGCAGGAAAGTGTATATAACCTATATTTTTTATTTCTAGCAGGACATTTCGAAAATGCTGTGGATTAATCAAAGTTGAAAACATTAGGAATTTTTGCGGAAATTAATTGCAACCAAATTTTAGGAAAAAGCAGCTGTGTAATCAGTTCCAATTTTAAAGCAATCCAAAGTTTAGCCATGGGGGAAATATTGGGTTGATACATAAGTTCATGTCGTTTTTTTTACCGCGCTACAGGAATATATTACATCAGAAAGGAAACGTAATCGTTCAACTATGTATTCCCCCATGGTTTACGATGGTTTCCCAAAGCCTGGATAGATCTGCAATGCCATTCTTGAAAAAACGTGCAGGTTTTGCTGCGAAGAAATCATCAAGGAAATTCTGGAGATCAACATCGTTGTTGGACGTTCTGCCACGGAGTGCATTCGACAGAAATCGGAACAGGTATAAGTCTGAAGAGGCGACATCTGGGTATTAGATCGGGTGCGGAAGGATCTAATGTCATGAATGGCCATTTTGGTCATGAACTACATATGGCAGGTTGTTTGACAAAGAACCACGTATGCCAGGTCGTATGGCAAAGAACCACATATGCCAGATCGTGCGTTATAATGTTGGAGAAGAACACCATTGCGCCGATGTTGCCGTTTCTGCTGAATTTCTCCCTCCACATGGCGGAGTTGCTCACAATAGAGTGCAGGCTTGATGGTCCGATTCCTCGGCAGCATTTCCCAGTGAATTATGCCTTCCATGTCCCACCAGACATGCAACATGATCTTCGCAGGATGAAGATCATGTTTTGGACATGGTGTGAGCGTCTTGTTTGGGCTCAACCATTCCCTCCGATGCCTAAAATTCACGTACAGGCACCACTTTCATCTCCAGTAACAATACGTGACAGAAAGGGTTTGTGATGCTGAGGGCGTTCGCGATAACGGGCGAGGGAAGAACCACATATGGCAACACGCTGATTCTTGTTGTCCTCTGTGAGGGGATGAGACACCCAAGGCCCCACTTTCTTGACCTTTCCTATACGTTCCAGGTGTCTCACCACAGTGGCCTGATCACAGTCCATCCTAGTGGCCATTTCGCGTGTGTTTTGACGCAGATCCAAGTAGATGAGATGCTTCAAACGATCCTTATCGAAGTTATAACGAAGTAAATTTCTCCGTCATTTTTGTTCTACGCCGGGATTCGAACCCGAATACGCTTATTCCGGAACAAGTCGCTCTACCAACTGAGCTACGCAGACTTTTATTCTGATTCCTATCTGCCTTTATGTCGTGTGCGTCCTGCTGGCAGGTACGTCACATCTCCCCCCGAAGGAGGGCCGGGGGCATGGCCAACGGATCAGCCGTGACCATGAATCGTTGCAGGCAGCCATCCAATGTAGAACGTGCACTTGAGAACTCCCAGTCAATCTGCTGTGTGGAATGCAACATCACACATTTTTATTTTTCGAAGCGCTGGAGAAGGAATTCTCTGATTTTTCCTATCTCGCGGTGTGGAAAGAACATCACACCATTGAGAGATTTTGAACGGTCGGGTCATCCGGATAGTTCGGGCGCCATTATAACGAAGTAAATTTCTCCGTCAGTTTTGGTCTACGCCGGGATTCGAACCCGAATACGCTTATTCCGGAACAAGTCGCTCTACCAACTGAGCTACGCAGACTTTTATTCTGATTCCTATCTGCCTTTATGTCGTGTGCGTCCTGCTGGCAGGTACGTCACAAAGTGACATGGACGACATGAGCATGGAGAGTCGTTGAGATCACAATTGCCACCTCGGAACCGCTCATGCCATTTGCAGGTTGCCCTCGGAGCAATAGCGTCCTCCCCATAGACAGCACAAATTAGTCGAGTGGCCTCGGCGGGTGTGGGTCCCTTGTTAAACTCGTAGAGGAGCAGATGTCGGAAATGTTCATTTGTCTCTACTTGACACTCCGTGCTTCCGGACCTGAAAACCAAAACACCATTAACCACAATCACACAACGCAATATGATTTAGATACACGATATTACTGGCTACATTTTGCTATACAACTGGCCATCTGCACCGTCACTAAATACCTGGGAAACACTCGTGAAATAAAACGACATCAACTTATGCATCAATCCAATAATTAAAATGCTGAAAATCTGACATTCCAAGATCAGCTACGAACAGAAAAAAGGAAGTGAAACATCCTTGAAACCAGTTAGAGGTAGATTATTTGTTCGCCCAACTAAGTTCATGCAGGTGCACATTTTCGAATGTGCTGAAAGATTAAAAGATTTTTGGAGGGCTGACTTGTAACTTCATGATGATCTGTTTGCCTTAGAGAAAGGAAATCATACGATTCTCAATCAAAAACTGAGAAATTCAGAGATCGCAACATTCCTTTTCAATTAAGTTTAGCCGCCCCGGTGGCGCAGTGGTCTAACCGATGGCCTCTGATCATTCGTCCGAACGGGGTCCGGGTTCGAATCCCGGTGAGGCATGGATGTTGTGTTTGTCTTACGGCACTGGCTCTCTCCCTTCCCTGGAACCAGTGACCCTAAATTAGGGACGGGCGACTGCTTATAGCCCATTGAGTTGCTCACGGTGGTCGTTAAATCTCCAATCAAAAAAAAAAAATTAAGTTTATAAAATACGTTGACAAAATACCAATATATAATATTTGTAAAGAACTAAGATCCAAATGCGAATGACATATACACGGTCGAGTCACAATATTGTGACCACTAGTTAATATCCAGAGTAACCGCCGTATGCAGCGCGGACAGCAGCCAGACGGGCTGAGAGTGACTAAATAAGGTGCTGGAAGTAGTTCGCAGGTATGTAGAGCCATTTTGTCTGCAGGGCATCCGTCAGCTACTGAAGGGTGCGTGGTGGAGGATCCATAGAGCGAACAACACGATTCAGGTGGTCCCCTAGATGCTCAATTGGGTTTAAGTCTGGGGAATTAAAGGGCCAGGGAAGTACGTACTTCGAAATCTTCATCGTGTTTTTCCAACCACTCTCGGAGATTTCTAGCTGTGTGAGACGTCGCATTGTCGAGCTGGAAGATCTCATCCGCTGCAGGGAAGACAATCATACGTGGTCTGCAAGGATGGGTTCATAAAGAATTCTGTCCATAGTGCCTTCCACAGGTATAAGTGGACCCAGGAAATGCCACGAAAACATTCCCCAGACCATAACGCTGCCCCCACAAGCGTGTGTTCTTCCGGCAATGGTTGGAGAGTGTTTGTTCTCCGATGTTTTTCGTTTTATGTGCCAACGTCCAATCGTTCGATGAAGGAGAAAGCATGACTCATCGGAGAAGGCGATTCTTTGCCAATCAGCGGAGGTCCAATTCCAATCCCAGCAAAAACACAAGTGCTGGAAAACTGCTGGCCACCAGCTAGCAGTGATGCGTCACTGCTGGCTGAAATCTGCCACTCACGGCCCGGTAGTAGTCCGTTGGTGGCAGCGCTATCAGTTGGCGAGCCATTGATGGCCCTGCAGCATCGCCGTGAATTCTGGGCCTCCAAGCAAGTGTCAATACTGGCCCGTTGCTGGCAGCCAATGGAACCCCCAACAGCAGGTGGAAGCAACGGGACTGCGCATGCGCAGAAGTAACACTTTATGTGTTTCTCATGGTACCAGTTAGTTGAAGACGACGCTATCACTATCGTGTTATTTTAGTGGATGTTAAGAAAAAAATTCATATGTGGAGAGGCGAATTAATTTCCTAATGAATTTTTACGTCGACGAAGATATCAGATTAAGCCGTGAATCACTAGATTACAGCCATGAAATATACCCACTAAATTCCCATGAATAACAATTCATGGAATGGAGTGGATGAATAACAAGAAAACATTTGAAACCGCTTGAAACAAATATCCTGTAAAACCATTAAAACAACGTTTGTTGGAAAAAAAAGAATTATACGCGTACAAAATTTATTAATTATTTGAAAGACAAAAAAAGCAACGCTATGTGGTGTACTCATCCATGGGTTGAATACACAAGACTGGGAGGAATTCGCTTCTAAAAATAACGAGAAGTAAAATAAAATATCTTTTACTCTTTAAAACAAATGTAGCTTTCGACAACGGAAAGGAAAGACACAACGTTAAAAATGTAACAGAATGTGACATGAACCCGGGTAAATATATATTAATTCAACAATCTCTTTTCAAGACGGCAAGGACAGTACAAAACTTTGGAAAGCGACTCTAAGAATGTACACGCCTTAAAAATGTGTGAAGTTCCCTTAAGGTAAAAAAGAAAAAAAATCGTTACATTGAAAAAATAAGTTTATGAATTATATGAAACTGACTTTTATGAAAAATACCTCGCAATATTGTAAAATGAAAGAGGGAAGCATTCGGTTACACATTATGTACAAAACAGACAGTTCATGCATGCGCTCTAGTGTGGCAAATTAGTCCGTTCGGTAGAGAGCTGAGCTACCACGCGAACGGCCCAGGTTCAAATGCAAGCGGGCGGTTTTCCGGTCTGTTGAGAAAATTTCCCCAGCGCAGTGCGTTTCACATGATTCGTACGGGTAGAAAAAAATTTAAGCTTTGGGAAACTGTGGTTATCCTTGCCTTTTTTTATTATTATTATTATTATGACTACTACTGGGAAATTAGCGGACAAGATTCGGCAAGCCACCAGTTACGTCACGTTGTTGCTGGCTGCCACTAACGGCACACTAGCGGACCACATTAGGCTAGCCATCATTTCTGGCACGTGCTTGCAGGGCCACTGAAGGGCCACGTGTGGCAGCTACTGGCTGTGATGGACCACTGATGGCCCTGTTGTGGCATATGACAACTGATGGGGTGCCAACTGTTGGCCTTCTGTTGGCCGCCCGGACATTTTATTGACGGTTCGGCAGCGGCAACATAGTGCTGGGCCAGCAAGACTGTTTTTGCTGGGATACTGCCGAGCAAATGTAAGCCTTTTCTGCCGATGCACCTTCGTTAGCATAGGTGCAGTGACCATCCGTCTGCATCTAAACCCATACGCAGAAGGGTTTGCTGAACTGTCGTTGTAGACACACTTCCGGTACCCCCTGGTTCATTCGGTCAGTGAGTTGCTCCACCGTAGAGTGTCGATCGGCCCTCAGCCACCTTCGCAGTTGACGTTCACCTCTCTCATCAATGGCACGTGGTGCTCCGCAGTTTGCACGTCGCTTATTCACAATAGTTCCATTTCTCCAATTACGATACACTTTAAGTACAGCAGCACGCGAACAGTTCACAAACTGCGCTGTTTCAAAAATACTACCACCCTTGGCCCGAAAGCCGATAATCATCCCTTTTTGCAAATCTGATAAATCGCTTCTTTTATCCATGACGGCAACGAGTTACATGTTTTCAGAATGCCTAAAGCACACCTTATATGCCCTCCAAGCCAGCTCACAAAACGTGTTTTCTTTCATTGGCTACGCGCTGTTGACGTCAAATGTAGGAGGTGATCACAATAATGTGACTCCACTGTGGATTAGCTCCCAAATTATGCAGTACTCATAGTATAGTCATGGTGATCGAAAAGTAATGATATATCAAATGTCATTATTGGCACGAATGTGCCGCATTCTCATTGTTTACATGTAGCCATCTCTTCAGAAAATTTGAAAATTACATCGCCCTAAAACGGGAAATTTTCGATGCACTTTTCAAGTCATCGCCCTCTAGGGAAAATTCTTCAATGTAATTTTCAAGTTTTCTGAAGAGGTGGCTACATGGAAACAGTAAGAATGTGGCAAATGTTGCCAAAAATGAGATTTATATTGCCTTCCTTGTATATATGAAAAACATTTTCTTGACGGAAATACGTTTCCCACTGATGCGTAAGATGTAATGACATATGCTACGTAATTTCAATCTGGAGATGTTCTTTCTGCTTGAATTATCTGACGTCTTCTGAGTTCTAATCCTAAATGTTTGGTTTTATTAATATTTACAGCGCTCTGAGATGGGAAAGTGAATCTTGGACAATAACATTAAAACTGAAAATCAAATGTACATAATCAAGACATGCTGTAAGTATTATTATTTCAGAATAAAAGTTCGTTACTTTGTTCAGTAAGGCCTAAACATAAGTCTGATTATTTCAGAATAACAGTTCCTTACTTTGTTCAGTACATTGCTAAACATAAGCCTGACAGCGAACGCACTCGGCTAGTTATCCAGAGATCTGGGGTTCGATCCCAACGGTGTCGGTAGAACAATTTTTCAGTTGCTATTCGTTGTTTATAAAATAACGTGGACAGAGCGATGACATCGTATATTTACATTATCTCCACGTATTTGAAATATACTCCCCATTTATTGATATCTACAGATTCAATGTCACTTCGGTATTCCTCTACAGAATACACTACAGTATATAGAGATGAAGGAATCATAAGTAGGTGAATTAGAATCGAAAAGAAGCTGGGCTTTGAAAGTCGAATTAAAAGCAGCAGTTTCTCGTGATGTTTTTATAACAGAAAAACTGAACACAGTAAGACTTTATTTAAAACATCAATAAAGCCTGAAATGAAAATTATTCCTGGTCATTCACAGGTGAGTCCTGAAATCAAGCATGAGAGTGCTGAAATAAAGCATGACAGACATTTCCGAGTATGTCGATTACTTCGGGGTTATCAGCTCAATGGAATACATTTAAATCCCTCTAGATGATGTCGGCAAGCTTGCACGTCCCTCATCCGCAGTATGGGCTGTTCCAGTTGAAAGGAGCTCCAAAATCGGAATCAGGTGAGGCCAAAGCAATATGGTGGCTTATAGAGCAGTATGATTATGTCGAACACTGCCAACAGCTCAATCACGACATTACACAAAAATGAGATATTAAAAAAACTGCAAATGCTGTATTGTCAAACTCTTACTCCCATATGAAATGTCTGAATATAGTTGTTCATAATTGCCAGTGTGAGCTTCCTGTAACCCAACAACAAGGTAAAGGGCCGCTTGAGAAACCCATTCCATAAACATTTCATGGTTATTTTAACAAAAATATTACAGTGGCAATACCGAGCATTTCGGCAATTAGTAACCATTAAATTTTTTTTTCGGTACTATACAGCTAAATGAACCAAATTTCCCGTGGTAAAAATAAAAAAAACAAATTTAAAGGGACAATGATTTTCATAACATACCCACAAAATGTCCCAAATGTATGAAACAAATCTAAACTCATGATGGCCTACCAGTCTGCTACCTTTGCACACTTAGTAGGTGCGTTTACTGCTATTATGTAATTGTGACACACTTATACCATTGCATAAATAAAATTAAGGTTATTTTGTTTTCATGAGCGTTTGGCTATATTGTTTCACATCATGTTCAATGGTTAGATGTATGATTAGCAGTTATTTCAAATCTTAAGATCTTTATAAACATAGTCCAACACACAGAATTCTTAGTTTCTAAAAATATGGGGAGATCATTTTATTTCTTCAAAACTTAGGTTAATGATACTCCATGTACAATGTAAAAGGTGTCATGTGACATGTTCGAAAAAGAAGAATGGAACAGTTGTTATCGGTTGAAAATGAAAAGCTAAATGCTAAGAATAAACAGTGTTTTATTGTAACAAAACTTTTCAAGTTGAGAATCATGCCGATTTATTGTGTACACTGTTTTCGTGCTCAGTTTCTTCGAGGCACTGTCTTTCCAAATAATGCTCTAATAAATTTAAGTCCGCTCATCAAAAATATATCTTCATGTAAAATCCTTATCACGAAAAGGGCGCAAGTTACAGCAAAATATTTTAAGAAAATGAAATAGAGTTGCTTACACATGAGTGCCAAATTGCAGTTGAATAGAGGAAGCAGTTCTTATCGGCTCTTTGAACCTACGTCATAAGTACAGCAGTCGCCAACATTGGGTCAACGCGCGGAAAAAAATTGTTTAGAATTTTTAATCGTTCAGCGTTAAGTGCGTTAAAGTGCCAACACCGCGTCACATGATTAGTTCGTGGAAGAACACCTGGTAAGGGAGGAGAACCAGCAATATTTACACGCCTTTTGTCGTTTTTTCTGCTGCGATGTTTTTCGCAAGCCGTATGTGTGTGGCGTTCTCTGATACTAAGTGCTTATTTTCAAGTGTTATGCTTTTGATACCATTTATTCCTTTGGGGTATTATGAATGTGTTATAAGAAAAACTTTAGTTTTAAGTGCTTCTTCAACCTTTTATCGGATTCTTTTACACAAGGTGAGTAATTTTATTTGCATACAACAATTTCCGAAGTATCAAGTCGGTCCATTGGAACATACACTGAACAGCAATTGAATTAGAGATACCTGTCTAGTAACGTATAGCACCACCTTTCGCTCTGATGACGGCGGCGATTCGTTTCGGCATGGACTCGACAAGACCCCGGAAGCGTTGGGAAGCCATACGGATCCACGACCTCTTAACAAGCTCCCACTGTTCACGAAGATTTGATGGAGAGGGGTCAGAGCCTCGAACATCTATCTTGATGTCATCCCAGATCACGTCGGTGGAGTGTTCATCCAACCATTCGGATACAATTCCGGAGCGATGGCACGGTCCTTTGTCTTGTTGCAGGATGAGGTCTCCAGTGGGATGTTGAAGACGCACAAACGGGAGCAAATGCTCGTCCAGGATATCCCGGTAATGTTGACCTGGGCGGGACGATGTCACACGTACCAGGGGTCCCATTTCAGTCCACGTAAACAGTCCTCAGACGAGAATGCCACCCCCACCAGCTTGAAGAGTACCCTGCTGGCAAGATGAATCCATCGCTTCATGTGGTTTGCGCCATACTCGTATCCTGCCATCCGCATGTACCAACGTGAATCTAGACTCATAAGTCCAGACAATATTTTTCCACATGTCAAAGGTCCAGTGGCAATGTTCCCTCGCCCATGCTAATCTTTACACCCTGTGATGTGCGGTCAGCCGCGGTACAATCGTGGGACGATGGCTTCTGTAACCCATAGCGAGGAGGTGGTTCTGTATGGTGTGGCTGCTTGCACGGTGTTGTGCACCAGCGTTAAATTGCCGAGTCATTTCTTGCACTGCGGCCCGTCTATCCGCTGTTACAATGCGAGCTTGCCGACGATGACCCCGCTCATCCACACGCTGTTGTCCACGGCAGTTGGCCCTTGCAGGGATGGTTTTACCGGATTCGATGTACTCACTGTGCACCCGACACAGTGGCTCGTGAAAATCCCAGTGCCTGCACGACTTCCGAGATGGAATGACCCATTCGTCGGGCCCCGACAATTTGCCCATGATTAAATGCGCTTAGAGCCTTCGTCTTACCCATACTGCGTCTGACTCTTACTGATTCCCATCGCATTGCTCCTTATATTGTCAGATCGCTGCATACGTCATGTCATTTCCGTTTACAGGGCCGCCCACAGCGCCACATTTGCATAATGCTAGCTGTCTCTAACTCAATTGCTCTTCAGTGTAGAGCTATATGTATACCAAAGGCAAGTGTAGAAACATTAACATCCCGTTTTTATATCACACTGCAACAGTTTTAATATTTGGAAATTCCTGTGTACTACCTTCAGAAACGTGTATGTTTATATTTTCTTGTATAACGGGATTTTCACCGATGTAGTATATCTGTATTATATGTCAGAGTTTTCTGGCAAGGTAAAGCAGTTCACTTAAGAAGAAAATAGCAAAATCGAATGCAAAGCACATGTAATACTAAATAGCATAAATATCCTGTAAGTTCGTTGTTTATTATTAAAAGTACTTCTGTTAAATTATTAACAAATCAATATAAACCCATCAAAACAATCAGGAGAGCACGAGGTATTGTAAGGAAAATCATGCGCGACTGACATTGCTGAAAGTAAAATATTACTTTTATGTAAGACACAGAAGAATTTTCAGTAATATGGGTAAGAAAAATCTCATCAGGGAATTTTTATGTAATATTATCATTTAATGCACATGATACGATGTACCAATGTGCATATTTGTACAAGAGAAAATGACTTTTTGAAGGTGGTAACTGACCTCTAAGTAGGGTCTGCGGTCCCGTTGAACAGATAAGACCATTCAATACGTATGATCAGGTTACATAAGACGTTTTGGGGGTATCTTCACCACTCCTCAATGAGGACAATCTTCAGTTCACACATAGTTAACGGTGGGGTCGGCCAAGCAGCAATGCTCCCGCCAAGTGCGTACCAAGCACGCTCAATTAGATTTAAGTCAAGGGAGTACCGATGAACCATTACATTACGACCACCTACCTAATAAGCTGTAGGACCCCTTTTAACCCGCAAAAACAGCGGCCACTCGGCGAGGCATTGATTCGGGAAGGAGGCGATAGGTATCCTGGGGTACCTGATACCATAATGTCAACAGCAGGCCCTCCGGTTCCCATACATTTCGGGGCAGTGGTGATTTAGCGCAAACCCGCTTTTCCAAGTCGAACCACAAATGTTCGATTGGGCTCTTGTCAGGTGAATTGGAAGGCCATGGCATTAACAGTAACTCACCAGCGTGTTCCTCGAACCATTCCTTGACTATTCTGGAAGTGTGGCATCCCGCAGTATCCTGTTGGTAATGGCCAACACCAGCACGGAACACAGTTGCCTAGAATAGGTGAACTTGGTCCGCAACGATGTTCAGATACCGGACTGCCGTCAGGGATTGTTCTATTAGGATAATGGGGCCCAAGGTGTCACAAGAGAACATCGCCCACAGCATAGCACCGCCGCCGCCGGTCTGTTTTCGCCCAACAGTGCATCCAGGTGCTTGATTCGTCAGACCAGGCCACTTTCTTTCAATCATCCATTGTCCAATCTCCATGATCTTGGGCCTATTTTATGCGTTGTTGGTGATGACGTGCTGTGAGCATGGGGACCTGTCTGGGTCTTCGGCTACGCAGGCCCATTCGCAGAAGGCTGCGATGAACTGTGTGCTGTTATACATTGCCCTGATCACCACAGTTCTAGCTGCGAGTCTTTTGTCGCATTTTAACCTTACGGTCGCTGTGAACAATGCGAGACAGTCTCCGCTCCTCTCTGGCATCAGTGAGCTGCGGACGACTCACGGATGGGCGACCTACAGTGGCACGTGAACAACGACAAACCGTGCCGTTTCCATGATCATAGGTGCCGCCGTGCCATCACAATTTTTCTTTCATCATACTCCGATAAATCGTCAGCTTTTCTCATTCTGACTCCGAACACTTTACTAACTGAAAGCCGGTCCTCGGGTTGTATATATGCTTCTTTATGAACTTCACCTGAGGCAACTTTCGGTCTCCGGGCGATACACTTGACATAAGACATCTAAGTGAAACCAAATATTTCCTGTTGTGTATGTACATATGATTCAATTGACATATTTATTTTGGATATGAGTATGTGCGACTGTGTATTACAAATACGTCATATAAAAAATCGTGAATGCAGAAGTCTTACTTTGAAGTAACAAAAAATTGATAAAATCATCGAAAATAAAAAAGTCTCATGATTTTTGCATTTGCCCTTCAAAAATTATTGGAGTAACTAAAAATTAATAAGTGCTTATTGAGGAGCCTGATATCTTGACAAAATATTTCCACGTAATAGCTGTGTTCCCTAACTTTCGATAATTTTAGCCCCTTTTTCTGTTTAATATTTTCTTCCTTAATAAAAAATCATGAATTCATGAATTGAGGTGGCAAGCGGAGCTTGTGCCCCCCACCCTCACTGACACACACCGTGATACAATACTTTTTCATTTTTCCAGCTTGAAACAGTGAGATAGAAAGTGGTTATTACATCACCAAGCAGCAATGTTTTCATTTTTTTAAATACTGTGAATGCGGTTGCTGTAAATACTTCTTGATATTTATTATGCCCAACGAGTTTGTTTACAGAAAATACAATGAAAATATCTCTTCGGAATGTATTGACTGAAGCTGTTAATTTTGTTTGTCAGACTTCAGAAAAATTCTTGCAAATTGCCAAATCATTCTTCATAAAGGTAAGCTCGTTTTTCCTACCGACAACTTTCTAAGACAACTACAAGATCATGTGAGAAAAAGATAAGTATTATGAAATAATGACAGATTTCAGAACGCGTGTGTATATCTTAAGAATTAAAACAACATTTACGTTACAATTCTGGATGTGCATCGAAAGCTCTCGAAAATGTAGATTTTGCATTTCCGTAAAGCGGTCTTGGCATCTGCATACTTCAGTATTAACTAAAAGCGTTTACGAATGCTAGAACCAGCCAGTTGAAACGAAACGATTTTTTGCATTTTATGTACTTAATTTTCGGCCATACACAATTTATATGCGTGCGTTTTGGTAAATTACTGTATATTTAAATTCAAGTATTTTATTCCAAAATCCTCTATAATGTGTTTAAAATTTAAACCTCGTTCGGTGCCGCCATCTAGAGGTCAAAATGTTCGAGAGCACAGATAATTTCCCGCTTACAGATCTCATAATTGGGCAGATGTTATCTATGTATTCCGTGGATCTCCCGCAAAAATATCAAATGCCTATTGTGCTCAGGGCTGACCTCCCAAAATTTAATTTTAGTTTTCTATCAAATGACTATTGCGGGAAGAGTTGACTTCCCAAAATTTTATTGTAATTCTATATCAAATGACTATTGGGGCAAGGGTTCACCTCCCAAGATCTCTTTCTACACTACAGAAATAAAGCAGCAATACAAATGCAATGTATGTAGAAGTACCACAATACAGCTTCTCAAAACGTATTTTAAAATCATTTTATGCATGATAAAAACATAAAGAAAACTAAATAATATAAAATTAAATTTCTGCTTACTTGAAACTTCTAAAGATAGTGCAAGCATATGGCTGACGATCATAGAAGAGCCTTCAGCTTCTGGTGCGGCTCATTTTGTTCGGAGACTTTGAAGTCAGTCGGCGCTTCACTGGATAGCTTGCGAAAGGATTTACCATATTTGCCAAAATCGCTGGCTCAACATTGATATTCAGCTATAACATTATGCTTACCAGTTTACGATTAGTCGACATCGGCGAGTCATTGTGCCTAAGTTTAATAATAAGGATGTTCTGCTTGGGTGTGGTCTAGAATGTGAAACGCTAAAACTGTCGATCGTCTCACGTGTGCGTCACAGCACTTTAACAGCCACACGCTTCTTTGATGATATCATGTAACCTACAGGCCTTCCTTCGTCACAGTGGTGCTTGAGGATGAGTTTTATCAAAATAATTTTATGCCACATTGAACAATCATTCTCTGTTGACACTCTTCCAAAGCAAGCCAAGATCCTAGATTTAACGCCACTCGAACATATCTGGGGCTAGACAGGGTGTCATATGCGCTAAATGGAATATACCGTTCTGAGAAACCAGCTATAGAAAGTATGATGCGCAACGTCTCAGAACGCTATCCGATGTCTGTACAACTACATGTAATCCGTCTGTACATGAAAGAAATGTGCACCCTTGCTCCATAATTCTAATCGTATCGCACTCGTCTATCAACACGCGCTCAAATTACTGGTAATTTCATCTCATTTGAACCACATTTCATTGTTTTAACTCCAGTTTCACAGAGTTAATTTTGTTTCAGTTATTACGTAGAAGAGCATTTCTTGACATTTGCTACTGCACCAGTACAATCCAAAATCCCTTGAAAAGAGCCTTATCCCTGTGCACCAGTACAATCCACATTCTATTGAAAAGAGCCTTAACCCTCTGCACCAGGATTTTAATTTGCATGTATGTGTTTATGTGAGCGTGCTAACTGTTATCGCAAGTGGTTGGTTGAGTTTCCTGCACAAGAAAATTTCATAGGGTTTCTGACATCAAAGTTGGAGATTAAAATGTTTGTCTTTTATTCCAAGAAGTTGCTTGGCTTTCGGCTTCCATCTCACACACTTCTTTTTCCTGTTCTTCTCATGATTGCAGGAAAAAACCAGTATTCAACGAAACGAAATCTGAATTTCTCCTTCTTAATTTATTGAACTTACTGTAGAAAGTAGAGTAAGTAGCTATTTATTTGAAGCATTGTTAGCTCGGTCACGCTTTTGGTTTACTGCGCATCCCTGACTTATGAGTGAATTAAGTTAGGAAAAGTTATGTCGTTAACCACCAAGACTCGTTTGCTTTCGCGCACTTCAGATCCTTAGCTTATGGAATTACTTAGTTTTTACTCTTATCCTCGCAAGGCAGAAAATAATTCCCAGCAACTAATAAACATTATCAGTACTTTGTTTATCCCAAAGTTTCTCATGTTACTTATAAAAACTACCAGCTTACATGACTGAAGAATTGTCTTCTTCTACGGGACAATATATCCTGAACAAACATTTTTAGAAAGATACACTGCTGGCCACCCAAAATGCAGCACTAAGAAGGACACGGTATAGCAAACCCAGATTTACTGGACACATAACAACAGATACAAAGATGAAACGATTGAGCTTACAGGCTTGTGCGACTTGCGGGACACGCAGACAATTAATAGTTCGTGTGGCCCCGATGGCTGGCAATAACGGCCGCTACACGCCGCGGCATCGAACGAAAGAGGCTTTTTTTTTTTTTTTTTGATTGGAGGTTTAACGACCACCGTGAGCAACTCAATAGGCTATAAGCAGTCGCCCGTCCCTAATTTCGGGTCACTGGTTCCAGGGAAGGGAGAGAGCCATTGCCGTAAGACAAACACAACATCCATGCCTGACCGGGATTCGAACCCGGACCCCTTACGGACGAATGATCAGAGGCCAGCGCCTTAGACCACTGTGCCACCGGGCCGGCTAAAAAAAGAGTCTTTGGATGTGGGCTTGGGGAATACCGGTCCAGGCTGCTTCCACATGTTGTCACAGTTCATCAGGCGTAGCTGCGGGTGGTGCTTGCCGGGCCATTCGGTTGCCGATCAGCGACCAGACGTGTTCAATGGGCGACATATCGGGATAAAAGGCGGGCCACGGCTGCAGTGACACCTAGTGGCCCGTAAAGAATTGTTGCACGATGCGTGCCATGTGCGGGTGCGCATTGTCCTGTTGAAACGTGGCCGCTGGCCGGTCCTGCAGGTAAGGGTGGACTACATGCTCCAAAACGTCGGAAATGAAGCAGTGGCTGTTGAGTGTGCCGGCGATGCGTACCAGAGCGGTGCGGGTGTCATATCCAATTGCGCCAAAAACCATAACGCCAGGCGACGGACCAGTATGGAGATGCGTAATGCAGGCGTCATACAGTCTCTCGCCGTGGTGCCACCACACGCCGATCCGACCATCGTGGTGTTGCAGGCAGAAGCGGGATTCGTCGGAGAAGCCAATGTCATGCCATTCCGTAGTCCAGGTGCGGCGTTCAACGGCCCACTGCCGCCGCACTCGCCGGTGGTGTAACGTCAATGGTAATCGGAGCAATGGGCACCGTGCGACAAGTCCCCGTTCCTGCAGACGACGTCGAACGGTACCTGCTAACACAGGTTGTTGCGCAACACACCCTAATTCCTGCGCTAACGTTCGTGATGTGGTGCTGCAAGCCGTCAATGCCCGCCGCACATTATGCCGGTCCTCTCGATTGGTTGTGTGCCGCGGCTGCGGGAATCGTTCACGTCGGTCCGTCCGTCCTTCCTGCACCCATCGAATCCATACTCGCCTCACTGTGGCTGGATGTCGTCCCACACGGGCGCCGATGTCTCGGTATGATAAACCGCTGTCGCAATAAGCCACTATTCGTCCTCTGTCGAACTCCGAAACGTACTGGAATGACTGCGACGAGGCATCAGGAAGCTTACCACGCTCAGGTCCGGCAGCACAACACACTTCCACTACTTACACCCCGCCTTCTGTGCAGCCTTCTTATAATGCTTCTCGGTTGCGTGCCGGTCACACATGATTTGCATTTGCCCTACAATGCTAATCGTTTGCATGTCCTCTTGCGGGCGACGCATGCTGTGAATTTCAGGCCAATCGGATGCTTCCTTCTTGGTGTTACATTTTGGGTGGCCAGCAGTGTATATTTCCACTGATTATTAGTTACTCACCCCTAAAACTGATATTGTACTGTCATAGATGGGAAGGAGAAAGCAAAAGCCTCCCTCTCACACGAAAAATGATAAAGTAACTTGAGTGACTAAGAAATATTACGCAATGAAGGATACACTGCCTATATTTTCTCGTATTGGACAGAAGGTTCCTTGTGAATTTTTTACATTGCCAGATATGAAAGACTTCATAAGTATAATATACTAATAGTAAAAGTTACTCTGCCACTAGCAAAGCTTATGCGTGTAAATAGCAACGTTTCTCTTACCTATAACGAACAATACAACATATATTTTCTAAGATCGAATCTACAATAATAAAATTATATGTGTCTGCCCGTCTGTCTGACTCTCAGTCGTCTACAGAGGAAATTACCGAAAGTGGTAGTTTGAAATTTGGCAGAAATCTGCAATGACACATAAGGGTGTGCAACTGTGGGCCATTTTTTGAAATTCAAATTTGGAAATTTTTAGTTAACGTATTTAACTTTTAAAGATTTGAATCATTGTTAAAATTTGGATCTTGCAATATACTGTGCCTTAAGCTCACCAAAATTATTTCATTTTTGCGTAACATTTTTTCATTGCACTCTTGCGCAACAATATTTCATTACATTTGCAGCCATATATAATGAATCTAACGATATTTCATTACACTGTTGTGTAAACTACGAAAATATCACGCTAAACGAAATAGAAGCGACAATATTAATAGATGTGCCAAAATATTTGGGCTGCGCTTCTGTCGTGTTACGTGCATTTTTCCACCGCAGTTGTCGGCGGTTTTGTTTGCGATTTAGACTGAATCTCCGTATGTTTTCACGCACTACAAATAGTTACAAGCTATTTCTACAAAAACATTTTGTAGAAATAGCTTGTTTTTACCAATCATTGTTTCGAAAATGACACTACATGGGGGATTTACAATTTGAAATTTTAACTTGCTGTTTACTGTGTTGGACTTTGGAAGTGTTACCTGTGCCCTACCGTCGCAGTTACGGGTGGGTTGTTTACTTTTCACACCGCAGCTACCATGTTTTTTACCTGCTATAAATAGACGCACTATTTAACAAAATTGTAACTCAATTCTTTTAGGGAGAAAATATATTTCAACGAAATGCAAATAGAACGCAAAAAATGGAATACTAGAAAAATGGGTATTTTCTCACATTTCATTTCTTCGCAGCTTAACGTTGGTATTACTGTCTTTCTCCACTTTACCCTGACTATTTATTTATCTTGTCTTGACGTATTCTAATTCCACCAATCTTTTGCTATGGGGTGGAGCAAAACTTACTGTGAAGAAACTCATATCAAATATCATCGAAGGTATCATCATGGCTGGTATACTGCAGAACATCAGGATTTTACTTCACGCATTCCAATCGTCCCATCTGACCTTCCAATTTAGTACATACTCCTACAGTTTAATGTTCCTCTTAGTTTCGCACTGACTGTCTACAAGCTCAGGGACAATCGTTAAAAGTTGTATTCAAACAGCAAAACTCATGCTTTTCTCATGGCCACTTCGATGTCCGTTGCTCCACAGTTGGCAAAAGTTTAAACTTCGTCATATTAGCTCAAAATTGAAGAACACTGAACGTCGTATACTTGGAGACACTCAAAGGATAAACTTACCGGCGCTTCGGAAGAACGGTACATTACAGTGATTAAACTCAATAGAAAAATAAAAATGTTTTAAATATTTCAAATATATATATTCCTTTCTTTTGATTATTGGAAATATTTCAATTAAATTTTTCGGTGCAATAAATCACATTCATACTTTAAGAGAAACTCCGAAAACGTTGGTGCAGCATCTGATTGATGTATTTCGAGTTAAACCCCGGTAACGCCTGGTCATTTTCTAGGGTGACCAACAAGTTACTTTGCCAATTGAAAGGGCTCCAGGGAGGGCTGTAATGGATGGATGGAATGGAAATTCAGAATATAGATGTTACGCACCACGAGCTCGGGATGCGCACAGGAAAAATTGTGCAACCTGTCATGGTTACGGTTGCGGATACCGGTTTGCGGAATATTTGAATAGCAACACCCTAAGTTTTTAACGTCACTGTAACCAACACCATGAAAAACGGTAAATGGCGTTGAAATGGTATCAATAGACCGAAAAGTGAAAGAGATATGGTCAAATGAAAGGCGGCATGCAAAGAACGAAATCAGCTCGACATACGGCACAGTGTAACCTAAGGATAGCATAGGAATGCTTGTTTAAATTTGGGAGAAACAAACTAACGAAAACGGCAAAGAAATAACACAAACCGTATCGATGTTTTGATGACCATTAGAAATGCTCAATATGTCCGCCATCAGCGACAATGGCACACTGCATACGGCTAACGAAACGACAGACATTACAGCAGCATGTAGCATATTCGGGGACACGTCTGAAATGGTGCGTTGTATGGCTTCTTTCAGTTCACTTAGTGTACGAGGTTGGTCTCTGTACACTTTGGATTTCAGATAACCCTCGAACCAGAAACCCATCATAGTTAAACCAGGGAACGTACAGACCAATGCAAAGGAAAGTGACGAGATATGATTCGGTCAGAGAAATGCTGTTGTAACACGCTTTCACGCTTGTGGTTATATGTGGGGAGCACTATCTTGCATCCAAAAAACATGCTCCTACACATTCCGTTGCTGCAAATGCGGAATGGCATCGTTTTCAGCAATGCGGTATAGCGGACCTCTGTTACAGAGCATGTCGGTAGTCCTCGAGGGGCAACGTCCTCAAAATATTAGGCCACAAAACAAAATCATTGGTCAGTCCATACCATATGGTCAATTTTTGTTCTTGTACAGCAACGGGATTAGTGTCCGACCAGTACAAACAGTTTCTTGAGTTCACTCGCGCTGTTAAGGTAAAGTGCGCTTAATCTGTCCAAAGAATGTACAGTGGCCAGCTGTCATTGGCATCGTACCATATTAGAAATTCTTTTATTTGCGAAGTCTAAATGATGTTGACGGTATCCGTTCGTGAACACCGTTTAGATGGGCACGAGATGAAACCGGTACGGGAACATGTAAAGGACTGATCGGAAAACCTTTATCACTGTACTCTTGGGTATATCCAGAGTCCGTACAACACCTCTTGCGCTTGCTCCTGAATTTTCATGGATGATGTGGTGGATTTCAGCTACAGTTTCCACGGGAGCTGCAGGTCGTTGAGATCTAGATCTGTCACACGTGCCTCCTGCATACTTCAAATTTACGGATCAAGTCATTGGGTAGAGCACGGATCTCGGCGTAAATGATGATTCCTTCGGAAGATATTTAACGCAGCTGCAGCATTGCAACCATTCACGTAATAACATCTCATGAGTTCACCCCGTAACCTTCCTGAGAGCTTCATCTCGAGTGTTTATGGTTGTCGGTAGCACGCTTCATTTAAATAGTGTTAGTACATCAAGTCATTTGTTTATCGCCGCATACCGACCTCATCTCGTGTGTGCATCCGACCGCAGTGCCGTTTGTCCTCGTAATTCCGTACTTCGCACGCCGTCTTTAATTTGACGATATCTCGTTCACTTTTCGGTCTAGTGATACCATTTCAACGCCTTTTATCGTTTTTCATGGCGCTTGTTACAGTGACGTTAAAAAATCAGGGTGTTGCCATTCAAACATTCCGAAAGTCGGTATCCGCAACCGTAACCGTTACAGCGTGCACGATTTTTCCTTTGCACATCCCGAGCGGTGGTGCGTAACATCTATGTACTGAATTTCCATTCCATCCATCCATTACAGCCATCCTTGGAGCCCGTTCAATTGGCAAAGTACCTTTTTGGCCACCGTGTATATAGTGACCAGAGCAGTTGGTTGCAACTGAGAAGTTTACTGCCATTTAAAAAAGATATGTACATGTATATTACAGTCATTTTAACTGGGTTTAACGATAACCACGAGAAACTGTTAAGGTAATAATACGCAGTCGACTTTTATTGATTTCGGGCCTCTGATTCTAGGAAAGGGAGAAGGCAAGCATCATATAGTTATGTACTGCATTACACTATCCATTCCTCATCCGGAATTTGGTCCCAGCATGAACGATTAGCCGGAAATCAGCGCCTCTGACCACTCGGCCGCACATGAGTCATACTACAGTTTTAATTTAGGCATAGTGATAAAACGTAAGGATTATGCGAACGGTTCTTTAAGGTCATGTGACGAATATTGTAGCAGGTGGCAGAGTTTTGAATACTGATGGGCTGTCGTAAACTGTGAGACATGTGAAGAGATGTGCTGTGCACGTGGCATGGTTCCAAAAGTCTAGAAATTTGAACTGCCTTTTAAACGACCTAATGTCGTGAAATTGTGATTTTGGAAATGCGGGAGAATACTGACAGGCGCAACTGTACCAGCGTATCGAACATCCGGTTGATGACACAGTCGAATTCGGTAAACAAATTACGTATCGGATTTTACTGTGAGGATAGATCTGTTATTGTCGATCTCTAGGACTGCCATGAACAGCAGCTGCAATGAAATGAAGCTGTTTTCCCCGTTAGCTTCATATCAGCAAAGTACCGAAATGCAGTTACCCGATGTACTGTAAATACTAAATGACATGATGTGCGACGAGGAGAAACTCTGGTCTAAGTGTTGGAGATCGATGCATTTAACTCAAGAGAGGCTTTGGATGCTGGGCCAATTCAAATTGTGCTAGGAAGAGCAGTAGTAAGATAATGAATAGAATCAGAAAATTCACACACCCACACTACTGAAAATGTTGCCCCACATGGATTTCACATGTTTTTCAAGTGTCTTTAAGAGCTCAAGGATGGCTTGCTAGATTGATATCCTATGCGCCTCATACTGAATATAGCAGTAGGTCATCAGTCTTAGTATAATAATTACTGCCTTCCATTCAGTTCAAAATGCTATTCAGCGGACGTGGAAAGTGTAGGATCTGGTTAAAAAACTCCCCAAAACAAAAAATCACTTGTCTGAATCCATCCACTGTTACAAAGTGATTTTATTCTTCCGTGTGGTTACTATCGGGTTGATGCATAAGTTAATGCCGTTTTATTTCACGAGTGTTTCCCAGGTCAATAGTGACGGTGCATATGGCCAGTTTGATATCAAAATGTAGCCAGTAATATCACGAATCTATTATGTGTGCAACTTAATTCTAGGACACAGGCACGACACGATGAGAGCAAATTATAGCAAATCGAATACGTACCTAATCAGGGAAATAATCCCCGTCGTGTTGATACATTTGAGTCATCGATCAGGAGCTGCCGAATGCCACTGCGGAAAAAAGAGGGCTGTTTCTAGTTGATAAAGTCATCAATACTTGTGTGGACCTCCTCGACAGAAGGGAAGTGCGTATCACTCAGGTGATGTTGCAGGGAGCGAAAGAGGTGTTAATCAGACGGAGGGAAGTCTAGAGAATACGCCGGGTGGGACAAAATCTCTCATCCCAGGTAGGTGATCGTGTTTAAAGTCGTTTTCGCGATGTGAGGATGCGTGTTATCCTGAAGCAACTGGACCGACCTTCTGCACTTGCCGGTGTATGGCCTTTTCGCCTCCATTGCGCCACTCACACTAATGAGTCGCTGACAATAACGCTCAGCATTGACCGGTTCACCAGGTTTGAGCAATTCACAGTGTACGACACCGCGCTGATCCCACCATATGCGCAACAACAACTTCCTGGTACGGATATTCGGTTTGGCGGTATTGGTGGTAGGCTGACCTGAATAAACCCACGATTTGCGCCGCTTGGGATTATCGTACAGAATCCACTTCTCATCACAGGTCAAAATCTTGTGAAGGAAATGCTTTCTTGAATCTGGAGAGCTAGGACACAGCAACATTGTAGCGCATAGATTTGTTGGCAGCTGTGAGTTGGTGGGGCACCCAACGGCCCTCCTTGTGAATCCGTCCAAGACTGTGCAGCCACTTTGCAAGGGCTTTCCGTGTTACTCCTTGCTTCTGGGCGAGCCCTGACTGTGTGAGACAGGGATCCGCGTCCAACAGTTTTTCCAGTTCCTCATCGTCAACTCTTTGGGGCTGTCCCGGGCATTCTGCATCACGGAGATCAAAATGTCCCTGCTGAAACCGCTGGAACCACTTCTTACACGTACTGTAGGTCACAACAGCCTCATCCAAAGCAGCACAGATCATTTGCTGGGCATCCGCGGTACGTTTTTCAGCTGAAACGCGAACAGGTGGCAGAACCTCATATGTTCCTTATAAAACGACATTGCTTTCACCGTCAATTTTCGTCCCTTCTGTCACTAAAGCTGTCAGCGATTAGGGTTGCCTGGAAAACTGTTGGATGGCGCTGCGATCAGCCATTATAGCACACAGCTATTTGCATTTGCTGATGCTTGCGGTTAGGGGCCGAGAATTAAGTTGCACACCTAATAAATCATATTTTTTTGTGTGATTGTGGCTAATGGGTTTTTTGTTTTCAGGTTCGGAAGTACGGAGTGTCAAGTAGGGAGGAATGAACATTTCCGACATCTGCTCTTCTACGAATTTAACAAAGGATCTACAGCCGCCAAGGCGACTCGAAAAATGTGTGCTGTGTATGAGGAGGATGCTATTGCTCCGAGGACAGCCCGCAAATCGTTGGAGCGATTCCGAGGTGGAAATTTCGACCTCAACGATTCTCCACGCTCAGGTCGTCCATCTCATCTTCATGAGGATCGTTTGAACCATCTCATCCACTTGGATCTGCGTCAGACCGCCTGTGAATTGGCCACTTAGATGGACTAGGATCAGGCCACCGTGGTGTGACACCTGGAACGTAGGGGAAAGGTCTAGAAATTGAGGTCTTCGGTGCCTCACACTCTCACTGAGGACAACAAGAATAAACGTGCTGCCATATGTAGTTCCTTGCTCGCTCGTTATCGCGAATTTTCACAGCAACACAAACCCTTTCTGTCACGTATTGCTGCTGGAGATGAAAAGTGGTGCCTGTACGTGAATTTCATGCATCGGAGGGAATGGTTGAGCCCAAACAAGACGCTCACACCACGTCCTAAACATGACCTTCATCCTGCGAAGATCATGTTGCGTGTCTGGTAAGACATGGAAGGCATTATTCACTGGGAAATGCTGCCGAAGAATCGGATCATCAAGGCTGCACTCTATTGTGAGCAACTCCGCCATGTGGAGGGAGCAATTCAGCAGAAACGGCCACATCAGCGCCATGGTGTCCTTTTCGAACATGATAAAGTACGCCCTCACAGTGTAAACATGACCAAAATGGCCATTCACGACATGAAATGGGAGATCCTCCCACATCCTGCATATTCCACAGATGTCGGTCGCGTCTTGAGACTATCACCTGTCCAGATCTCAGTCAAATGCACTCCGCAGCAGAACGTTTAGCAATTATGTTGATTTCCAGAATTTCCTTGATGATTTCTTCGCAGCAAAACTTGAACGTTTTTTCTAGAATGGCACTGCAGACCTATCTAGACGTTGGGACGCCATCGGAAAAAATGGGGTGGGGGATACATTATTGATTGATTACGTTTTCCCTTCTGATGCACTACATTCCTGTAGTGCGGTGAAAAAAACGGCATGAACTTATGCATCAACCCAATAGATTGTACTGTAGATACTGGTATATCCCGTAGAGTTAGTAAATACATTTACATGAAGCGGTTCTCGATATGTTAAATGGCGCGAATAATTTTAGCATATTATGAAAATTCCGTATTTTACGAATAGATAAGTAGACATGATTTTCTGTGAGACAGTTCTATTCGGGTTCTAAGGATTCTACAAATTAGCACTGTTCTTAAGGAAAGGACGACAGGAGGTTAAATAATTACATAACATGCAACAACTACCATTTTGTATACACTATATTGACAAACGTCACCGGACACCTAGAACAGAAACACAACATTGCATTTATTGACATACATTAGCACGGTGTCGGTCCACCCTTGGCCTACACGTGTCTTCACGAGCTCCGTGTTCTAGTGCTTCACATACGTGTTTTGTGTGTCCCATCATTGTTCTTCTGTGTGTGTGCCGAAGTAAAAGTTCTGTGCTTTCGTTGAAGATCCCTCACGAGTTTCAGGGCTTATGTGTTTTCATTATCAGTGTTTAAATTTCCACACCGAACTGATCCTTTTCTTCGTTAACCCTTGCCGTTGATTATGGCATCTGCCGATGAGGGCGCTGTTCCCACCCGCATCAGTGCAGCTCCTCGCGTCGCCTCTTCAACGACAGGCGCAGCCGATCAATCATCTTCGCTTGCTAGGGGAGAGCCTCTTAATTTTCCTCCAGTCATTTTCACGTCTTCTCCTGCTCAGGTCTCCGACTCTGCCATTGAGAACGTGGATGTGACGTCCCTGGCCTCTGCTGACGATGATGAATTCATGGACGTCTCTGTTGGAGTCGCTAATCTGTCCTCTACAGTTTCTACTGCGTATGCTTCCAGTACATTGTCTTATGCTGCGTCAATGCCTTCCAGAGGAAGCGCTTCTGCACGTACGTATTCTGCGGCTGCCTCTTGTATTCCACCGGCTTCCTCCTCGTCTCGTCTGCCCCCTATGGATTCTTACGTTACTCTCAACGGTGACACCATCTTATTAGGCATTCCCGAGAATTCTCCTGGTGGTTAACGTCTTCATTCGACCCTCGAGTTGAGGGTTTGTTTTGATGCGCTGCCCAACACTCCTTTGAAACAGTACAGCTCCGCTCTCAAGAAGATGCTTCCTTCTGTGACCATCATCCGCCTCACCCGAAAGCCACGAACTGTGATTGTTTATTTTTCGAAGAAAGAATATGCCGGGCTTGTCTTGTCTGGAGGCCTATCATTTGGCGATCGTCACCTCTTAGCCGAATCCATCGCCCAACGTCCTGTTCTGGTCTCTCTACATTCTGTCCCCCGGAGATCTCTGATGATATGCTGTGTGCTGCACTTAGTCGATGCGGCACAGTAGTCGGCTCAGTGAAGACTCTCTCCTCTTCCTCCTCTGACTCCGATGATAAACATTTCTGTGGCTTCCGAAGAACTGCTCGCATAATTTTCCCGTCGGAAGAGCATCTCATAAATTTCCACGGTTACTCGATGTTCGTTGCGGTAACGAGCGCCGCCGGATTAGCTCCTCACCTCTGCTCATTGCTCACGCTGCAAGGCTTGCAGACATCAGCTGGCTTAATGCCCCCATGCAGATCTCCTGCAGCTCCAAGGCAGCATTCTACCTCTTCCTCCGTTTCTGCTGCTATGCCTTCCTCCTGCGTCTGCACCTCCTGGACCCAGTTCTGCCGAAAATCTGATTAAAGCCTTCGATCAACACGCGTCTTCCGATGTTGCTTTCTCCACTCTGTCGGATTTTCCTCCACTTGACTCCTCCTTGCCTTCCCGTGTATTCTCTCCATCAGAGGACATCACGGCTGATCCTCAAGCTTCATTCACCGTCGACACTTTTGCTCCCGGCGATGCAGTGGACCTTTCCTCTGATTCCACATCACGTGTGTCATCGATCCACGGCAAACGTCGCTCTACTACCAATACCGAGGCCAGGAGGAAAATGAAGAAATCACCTTATCCGACTGGCGGCCCACATCGTTCCACCCGTCTATCAGGCTCCAAGTCTCTCCTGTTACGTTCTAGCTCAACCTCTCAAAGTCCAAGGGTCCTCTGCCGACGTTTGAAGATTTCTCGACTCTGCTTACCAATGCCTCTCTTCCTTCAGAACTTGTCTCCTTTGAAGATCTTTACGAGTTTCTCACTCATAAAACAAATTGGGAGGCTTCTCTCATCTTGTTACAGTAGTTTGAAGCAGTTCTTCCCGAGGTCGTCGACCAAGCAACCTCCATCCTCAAATTCCTCCGGCATAATGCCAAGCAACCAAACTACGTCTTGTGGTGTCGTGGCCTCGACACATGGCAGAAAGCTGCCATAGCTGCCCTTCATCAGACGTCGGACTTAACCATTCAGAGCCGCCACTCTGAATTATAGGGGGTGTGGTAACCCCATCGCTAACACTCTCGTTCTGGAAGATCTCTCGCCTCTTGGGGCCAACTTACTCCTTCTGCAAGAGACGAACTGCCACTCCTCGACCCTTTTTCGTAGAGGCGCACTTGGGACTTCACCTTTCACCATGCTTTTCGTTACTCTGTGCACGGTGGTACAGCAGGAGTATCAGTCTGCCATTTCCACATGCCGTGAAAGATCCTTCTATGCTACGTGGTCGTCAGTGACCCCGTGGTTCGCTGTTGCATCAAGTACGTTACATCTCACGGTGAGTTAAGACTCTGCATTAACTTTTGATATTCTTTCGCACTGCGGTGCCCCGTCTGTGATCGTTTTGATCTTTCTCAAGCATTGCTCTGTTTGCATCACGTTGTAAATTTGTCATTACTCATTCAATGTACATATTATCGCTTTTATCAGTTTGTATAATTCCTGTTCTTTTTTTCTTTGAGACGATGCCATGTTGCTCGTCTCCTCTGTTTTGTTACGTTAAAGCGATTCTGAAACCACCTTTGGCCTTAATACACATGCACTGTCCCTTCGAGATATGCTTTCGACAAGGTTTTAGAACACAGCGTTAGGTATGCGCTTCCATTCAGTACATAATGCTGCCGCTTACTTTTGCTTAGTAGTAGGCCATGGTGCGAAACTTCTTATGCGGTGCTCTAATTCATCCTATAAGTGCTCTATGGCATTAAGCTTAGGGCTCTGTGCTGGATATTCTACACACGATGCGGAATTATCGTCAAACCACGCCGCAACAGTCTGCTTTATGGCTCGGTGCATTATCCTGCCGGTACCAGCAAGGCTCGGTTCCATAGTGTTGCCACAGAGTTGGTAGGGCATAATTGTCCAGAAAATCACGGCAGACGTGCTGGTTAACCGGTTTCTCCACGATAACCAATGGGCCAAGACCATACCACGAAAAACAACCCCACACGAGTACTGTACCAGCTCCAAACTTGACTCTAAGAACAGTACTCTGTGGTAAATAGCGTTCCCCCAGCAGCCGCAATACCCACACACGGCCATCACCATCGTCTGGATTCATCAGTCCATAGGCCCCGTTTCTATTGATCTACGGTCCACGATAAATGATTTGTACACCATGCTAAACTACTAATAGCATTCCGAGTGGACATGAAAGACTTATGAGCAGCCGCACGACCATGGTAACCCATGGAATGAAATTGAGAAGGGTACGTGTACATACCAAGGTTCCAGCATTGTTACTCACCTGTACACTGAGGTCTTGTGCAGTACTCCGTCTATTTGCTTTAACGACGCTCCTGAGGCTTCGACGTCCTCTATCGCTGATTTTCTTTGGTCTGCATGTACGTTTTGCTCTTTCAGGCACGCCATGTGTCTTACACTTATTCAGTACATCCAAAACAGTTGACTTGGGTATGTTTAAACGCCTCTCGGTTTCTCTAATGGACAACCCACTGCTATAACACCTAACAACCTTTCCTTTCTCAAAGTCAGTTCTATCCCACAGAGACATTTTCACTCAACCTCACAGTGCGATATGATCACGGTCAGCTGCAGGCTTGTTTTTACACCGTATGCAGCTGTACCACGCATCTTAACAACTCAGCGGATCCGATCATTTGCTTTTGAAGGGGTGTCCGTTGACTTTTGTCGATATAGTGTATTTATTAATAAATTAATTTGTGGATTTTTGCAATAGAAGAATTGAAGAATATTTGTTTATTTGCATGACATCCTAGTTTTTAAAAGCATTCGTTTTCCATTAGTAGAAACCTCATAGATATGCAAAGCTACTACTGTTACAGAATGTTTCGTTAAATCCCCTTTCAGGATTTGACGGATGGTTTGAGTTTAGTGAGAAACCATTTTTTCAGTGAAATATCTGCTAACTGTTTATCATTTGATGTTTAAAGGCGCATCCTACAGTGGTGCTGCTTGAACAAAATTGTTTATACCTTCGTTTGGAAGAACCCTTTGTGAGCAAAAATGCATCTGCAGAAACTAAATACATAAAATTACAGCGAATAAAATTTTTCAAACAGTGAATATGGTCTAAACAAAAGGAATAGCTATAATTGTACAAGCTCAAAAATTTTGCCATGTGATTTTGAAATAAACACTCATATTGCACCTAAGCAGTCCAGTAGTCTATTTAATACAGATATTTCTTTTCAACCATGCAACATTTAATCCATGCATTTGTGAGATTATATTTCAATGAATTTTTGTTAACGTAAATTACGAATTCTGCTATAAATCTATTAATATTTCATTAATAAAATCTGAGTATACGTACGACACAAATCTTGAGATCTCCACGGAATCACAACGTGATTACGAGCACATTCTTGAGCATAAGTAGCAACCGCGGCACAAAAGCACTGACAATCACCTCCCTTGTCACAACCGCATGCATCTAATATGCACCTATGGGCAAAAACAAGAAAGGGATTCTTTAAAATGAATTTATATCAAGGTATTTTGCAGGCGAAATATATAATGTACACAAGAGTCATATCATGATCCAGAGACAATAAATTCAGAAAACTATTGTTGCCATTCCGTAAAAACATAAGACACGACAAGCATCTTGTAAAACTGCAAGATATTTGCCCTAGTGTCTCGTGGGTGATAAAACTTACAAGGGCAAAAGCATGAAAAATTATCAATGACAAAACATTGTTGTGGAGGTCATGTTTTTAAAATTTGCTAGATGCTAGGCATATGTAATAAAATACTGATTTAAAGTTTTTTACAGAACAGTAAGTTTCCCTTTCTTAAACCCCCATTTTTAATTCGTTAAACGGAAGAAAAAGTTTTCCACATTCAGCTTTTAAAAATCGACGGCCTCGGCAATTAAAATATCGCTACAGCAATTTATCTTGGATCTTTATTTCAGAGAGTGGTTTACACTGTTTAATTTGCAATGATCAAGGAAACGCAAAATCGCAATATCTAAAGCCAGAATGATGCTCCTGTCAAAATTCTTTTAAAACTTTCTGTCTGAAAACATTACCATGACACCAACTTCTATCGTGTTTCCATAGTTCTTTTGAATTTTATCTATCCGTCATTACTAGAAAAGAAGGTAGAAAATGTGTGAAAAAAAAAAGAATGAAAATTCGGAAAACAATAAAATGTCGAATTTCAGAAATCGAAAACCTGAAATAATATGATAGGTAGTACAAAATTTTTAGTGGACGCCTCCGTTGGATTCTAAGACAAAAGACAACAAAATGAAATGCTTAATAATGGATGTGAAAGTGTAGTAAAGCAAAACAAGTAGAAACAAAAGGATTCATAACACAGCTGATGTTTAATCATATTAGACATACAAGAAAAGCAGCGACAGCGAAACAAAACTTTTGCAGAACAAAAGAGGAAATATAATGAGAAATTAATTTCTCAAAAGAATTAGGGTAGCAAGAGATGTTGTAAGGAAAATCTTGTGCGATTGGCGTTGTTGAACGTACAATATTATTTCTTGTTCTTCGGTGCTGGATCTAATATACAGTAAAATATTCAGTGATATGTGGGTTAATAAAAAAACGCTCACTAACGAATTTTTGTGCGATATTATCATTTAATGCACCTGATCCGATATGCTATACAAACGGTATGTATTTCTTTACAAGAAAAATGACATTTTGAAGGTGGTAACTGACCTCTAGCAGGATGTGCGTTCCCGTCGAAAGGCCTCTGCACACCTGTGTGGCATGGAATTGATTAGGTTATCGAGACGGTTTTGGGGATATTTTTGTCACTCTTCGATAAACGCAGTCTCCAGCTCACGAAGAGTCAACGGAGGTGCCGGCCGAGCTGCAGTACGTCGCGTCCGCCAAGTGCGTTCCATGCATGCTTAATCGGATTTAAGTCAGGGGAGCATGCTGGACTCACCATCATCTGGGCCGCGGGCGGCCTGGTGGTCAACGTTCGTGACTGCCAAGGAGAAGACCTCTGGTTCGATCCCAGGCAGGTACGAACGCTCAAACCACCAAATATCTGCCGTGCGTCAGATGGGCACGTTAAGCCGTCGGATTCCGGGTATTGTCTCCCCGGTTATAAATAAGGGTGTCTTCTAACCCCTTCTATCTCGCTTCCGTGTGACTTTAATATCGGGAACTCTAGCCCAAATATCCTAGCTTCCTATTTCTAAGGGTGGGTTAAGACCTGGGTTCAGAAACTCCCTTCCTAAAATCCTCTATATATGATCCAATCTGGACTCACCATACACTCGATTCATTCTCTTGAAGCAGGTCCGAAAACCGCGCTGCATGAGGTCGAGCGTTGTCGTCCATGAAAAGCAACGAATTTCCAAACGCTGCAGCGTACGGCATGACTATAGGTCTAAGAATATCGTATCTACAGTATATACACTAAATAGCAATTGAATTAGAGATACCTGCCTAGTAACGCGTAGCACCACCTTTCTCCTGATGACGGCTGCGATTCGTCTCGGCATGGACTCGACAAGACACCGGAGGCGTTGGGAAGCCATAAGGATCAACGACCCCTGAACAAGCTCCCACAGTTCACGAAGATTTGATGGAGCGCGGTCAGAGCCTCAAACATCTCTCTCCATGGCATCCCAGATGTTCTCGTTGGGATTGAGGTCAGGTGACCTAGCTGGCCAGGGAAGAGAGGTCACGTTGGTGGAGTGTTCATCCAACCATTCGGATACAATTCGGGAACGAATTGTATCCGAATGGTCCTGTTGCCGGATGAGGTCCCCAGTGGGATGTTGAAGACGGACAAATAGGAGCAAATGGTCGTCCAGGACATCCCGGTAACGTTGACCTGTGAGGGACGATGTCACACGTACCAGGGGTCTCATTTCAGTCCACGTAAACAGTCCCCAGACGAGAATGCCACCCCCACCAGATTGACGAGTACCCGGCTGGCAAGAAGGATCCATCGCATCATGTGGTTTGCGCCGTACTCGTATCCTGCCTTCCGCATGTACCAACGTGAATCTCGACTCATCAGTCCAGGCAACATTTTTCCACATGTAGAGGGTCCAGGGGCGATGCTCCTGCGCCCATGCTAATCTTTGTACCCTGTGATGTGCGGTCAGCAGCGGTACCCTCGTGGGACGATGGCTTCTGTACCCCATGCCGAGGAGATGGTTCTGGATGGTGTGGCTGCTTACATGTTTTTGTGCACCAGCGTTAAATTGCCGAGTGATTTCTTGCACTGTGGCCCGTATATCCGCTGTTACAATGCGAGTTAGCCGACGATGACCCCGCTCATTCACATGCTGTTGTCCACGGCAGTTGGCCCTTGCAGGGATGGTTTTACTGGATTCGATGTACTCACGGTGCATTCGTGACACAGTGATTCGTGAAAATCCCAGTGCCTGCAGGACTTCCGAGATGGAGTGACCCATTCGCCCACGATCAAATGCGCTTAGATCCCTCGTCTTACCAATATTTCGTCCCACTCTTACTTATTCCCGTCGCATCACTCCTTATATTGTCGGATCGCTGCATACGTCATGTCGTTTCCGTGTACAGGGCCACCCAATTCAATTGATCTTTAGTGTATCTGGGCAGTCATACTTCCTTTTGGGATGACGTACAGGTCCGTACGTCCACCGACATTTATGCTTGTCCAGATCATCAATCCATGTCCAACGTAATGTAATGTTTTCTGCATACAATGAGGGTTATTTCGTGTGACTGGTTCCATCCACACAAAAAACTTGTGGATTGACAGTCTCCAGCTGAATCTTGACTCGTCAGACAAGATAACATAACTTAAATCATCGTGTTAGCCATGATGCTCCTCAGCCCAGTTTCTACAGATTGTAAGGTGTCGTACGGTTAAAGGAACACACACCATTGGATGTATAAAGGCCACCTTGGTGAAGGTGATTGCGGATAGTTTCAGTTGACAACCTCCATCTTGTTGACCCGAAAAGCTCTGGTTGGAGCTGAGTAGTATCTTGTAACCTGTTACGACGGGCTGTTATTAATATACACTGCTGGCCACCACAAAATGCACCAAGAAGGACACGAGATAGCAATACCAGATTTACTGGACACATAACAACAGATACAAAGATGAAACGATTGAGCTTACAGGCCCGTGATACTTGCGGAACACGCAGACATCAATTGTTCGTGTGGCCCCCATGGCAGGCAATAAGGGCCGCTACACGCTGAGGCATCAAACGAATGAAGCTTTGGATGTGGGCTTGGGGTATGTTGATACAGGCTGCTTCCACACGTTGCCACAGTTCATCAGTCGTAGCCGCGGGTGGTGTTTGCCGGGCCACTCGGCTCCCGATCAGCGACTAGACGTGTACGGACCAGACGTGTTCGATGGGCGACATATCGGGAGAACAAGCTAGCCACGGCAGCAGTGACACCTGGTGGGCCGTGAAGAATTGTTGCAAGATGCGTGCCACGTGCGGGCGCGCATTGTCCTGTTGAAACGTGGCAGCTGGCAGGTCCTGCAGGTAAGGGAGGAATACAGGCTTCAAAACGTCGAAGATGTAGCGGTGGTTTATGGGTGTACCGGCGATGCGTACCAGAGGGGTGCGGGTGTCATATCCAATTGCTCCCCAAACCATAACGCCAGGCGACGGACCGGTATGGCGATGCATAATGCAGGCGTCATACAGTCTCTCGACACGGTGCCGCCAGACGCGATGCCACCACACGCGGTGCCGACCATCGTGGTGTTGCAGGCAGAAGCGGGATTTGTCGGAGAAGACAATGTCGTGCCATTCCGTAGTCCAGGTGCGGCGTTCAACGGCCCACTGCCGCCGCACTCGCCGGTGGTGTAACGTCAATGGTAAACGGAGCAATGGGCTCCGTGCGACAAGTCCCCGCTCCTGCAGACGACATCGAACGGTACGTTCTGACACAGGTTGATGCGCAACACACCCTAATTCTTGCGCTAAGGTTCGTGATGTGGGGGTGCGAGCTGTCAATGCTCGCCGCACAACATGCCGTTCCTCTCGTTAAGTTATGTGCCGCGGCTGCCCAATCGCTCACGTGGGTCCGTCCGTCCCTCCTGCACCCACCGAATCCATACTCGCTTTACTGAGGCTGAATATCGTCCCACACGGGCGCCGATGTCTCGGTGCGATAAACCGCTGTCACGATAAGCCACTATTCGTCCTCTGTTAAACTCCGAAACGTGCTGGTATGACTGCTGTATTCTGAGACGAGGCATCAGGAAGCTTCCCACACACAGTTCCGGTAGCACAACACACTTCCACTACTTACACCCCGCCTTCTTTCCACCTTTCTTATAGCGTTTCTTGGTGGCTTGCCGGGCGCACATGATTTGCATGTGCCCTGCAATGCTAATCATTTGCACTTCCTCTCGCGAGCGACGCATGCTGCGAATTTCAGGCCAATCGGATGCTTCCTTCTTGTTGTTGCATTTTTGGTGGCCAGCAGTGTATAATGGTCTCCCTTTGCTGTATTTGCACTTCGACGGCCTTGAACTTGACTTCTTCGAACACTTCCCGTATTCTGGAAATAACACTTCGTGAAATAACACTTCGTGACACTTCGTGACAGTCGGGAAATAACACTTCGTGACACTCAAATGGCTTCTGCTACCACCCGCGGTGTCGGACCTGCTTCCAGCCCGCAAATAGCTCTCAACGAAGTTGATTACGTTAAATCATACTTGTGAGACAATGTTTGAAACCGAAGACTTCAAGAAACGAAGTTTTACGATAAATTCGAAAGAATAAGGGAGCTCCCGGAAAAAAATTTGTTTTTATCCCAATCTGGGATTTATGCATTCTAGCGTTACAGACGCTAATTTTCATAAGGAAATGCATGATTTGGCAGTCTACGTTACACCCGAATTACGTGTTTCACGCATCGGTAAGATATCCTACGATTTTCTTGAATAATATTGCCAAAGTGACCTGCTCTCCTAGTTATTTTGAGCGGTGTAGTTTGATGAATTTTGAATACAACATTTATGGGAGAGTTAAGATTTTTCAGGTCGTTGGAAATAAAAAATAGCTGGTCATACAGTTTTGAACAATGACAGTAGCTTAGATAATTTAAAAAGTGGTACAGAGGTTTAATATACACTCTTCGTAGAAAAAAATCCATAGCCCCCTCAGAAGGTCGTTCGATTTTGATGAAATTCCGCATGCAAGTACCTTAGGGCGGAATATACAAACGAATAAAAAATAACGACTTATAACTAAATAGTGGCCCACCACAGCGCATGGGAACCACTCATCGAGGAGGGTATACCAAAAGCAAAGCTCGCACGGAGGGGCAATTGTGACAGCCGGTTGCATTTGCATTAACCTCCGCTGATTAAGGATGCCTCGACGTCGGATTCGTGCACAATACGAGCAGTTGAACGAGTTTGAGAGAAAACGTATAATTGGGCTGAGATGAGCCAGATGGTAAAGTCGCCGTATCTCTACGAATTTGAGTAGGAGCGAAACGGCAATCGGACGATATTTGCGCCAATGGGTTGAGAAGTGAACAGCGCAGTGGCCCACGCTCAGTGCACGGCCGAAGGCAACGACAGAACGCGAGGATCGAGCAACTGTAAGAGCCGCACCGACAGAACCGAATTTGTCCCTCTCAAGTATCCGTGGCCTTGCTGCATGGGGACTATCTTCGAGAAAGACACAATAGCGCCTACCATTGACCAGCGAGCATAGCCGGCAATGGTTGCAATGGTGTCGGTCCCGATCAACTTAGGATAGTGTCCAGTGGCGTCGTAATTTTTCAGTGATGAGTTACGGTTTGCACTTGGGGCCGTTGACCAGCGGAGACGTGTATGAGGAAGCGTCGGTCAGGGCATTGATCCTGCTTTTACCGATGAACGGCACACGGCTCGCACTCCGGCAGTGAATGTCAGATGGGCCATTTCCTACGACAGCCGGGTACCTTTGGTAGTCCTCCGCAGCACTCTCACGGCTCAACGGTACGTCGACGACATTCTACAACCTGTTGTGTTGCCCTTCCTGTAGCAGCATCACCGAGCAATGTTTCAACAGCATAATGTCCGGGGACACACGGCTTAACTCTCAAAGCATGCTTTCGTAATGTCGACACCCTTCCAAGGAAACCCCGTATCTGCAGGGCATCCCAAACGCCGTTTATCAACAGGATAACTCCCGGCCGCATACCGCTCGGATCAGCCCGAATGCGTTACATGGTGTGAAGATGCTTCCGTGGCGAGCACGATCCCCTGACTTCTCGTCCATCGAGCATCTGTGGGAAACGATTGATGTCGGTTGAGTACCCTCCCACCCCCGCAAAATGAAGATGGACTGGAATCAACACCACATGGTCCACTATACCCCAGGACTCTATTCGGACTCTCCTTGCCTCGATATCATGTGGGATTCAACGCTGTATCGTCCACAATGGGGACCACACTCCTTTTTGATCATCCTGTATATTCCGTCACTGGAGCCTAGTCTGTATGTGACAATTAAGTCATTTGTTCAGGACTTACTTTGCTATCTGTGTGTGCAGTTTGGTCTATTTTAGAGCATTCCTTCATGGTGTGGCATTTTTTCTATCAGGCAGTGTACATACTCCTACGATATCAAGGATATACTTGAGTTTCAAAATGCCATGTGAAATATTGTTACGAAAGTAACTTTTTAGGGATTTCATTTAACTTGAAAATGGTTACAAATTTCTTTTGTTCTGACTTTGAGAGAAAGGAATGCTGCTGATCTGGAAATGGATTTTTTTCTTAGATTGAAAGGACACCATGCATGAGGAACGCCAAGGCCTGTAACACTAATGATTTCAGGGAAGAAAGAGGATCAGCACCGTAAGACAAGTACAATATCCATGCCTCATCCAGCACTTTAATCCTCTGACCAATCGGCCAGAAGAACGGCGGTGGTGTTTGGAGCTAATATGCTTGAAACCATTAGTGCCGTGAAAACACCTGCAAAGAACTCCTTCAAGAGAGCGAGTAGATCAAGTTACCTATTTCTCCCAGATGATGCAATATTTGTTCCACAAACTCTACAGCTTTTTGCGATTACAACGTGGTTCATTTTGGAATGTTCAGAAGAAAGAAACTTGACATGAATAAGGACTTCCTGAGGAGAAAAGCTCACGCGAAGACCCGCTTGGACGGGGAATTTCCTCCTGTTCGGCTGACGCTGTGGTCTGCGGGGCTCGGCAAAGAGACTGTTGAAGTCCGTGATGCCAACCGGACCGGGCGACCGAAAGATGATGCACAGGTCGTCAGCAGAAAATTCCGAGAGTAGAAGAACTATGCTAAAAATATGCCAATATAATCGGGACGCTTAAGATGCTTTATATACACTGAAGGGCAATTGAATTAGAGACAGCTGGCGTTATGCAAATATGGCACTGTGGACGGCCCTGTAAACGGAAACGACATGATGATGCAGCGATCCGACAATATAAGGAGTGATGCGACGGGAATCAGTAAAAGTTGTACGCAGTATGGGTAAGTCGAAGGATCTAAGCGCATTTGATCGTGGGCAAATTGTCGGGGCCCGACGAATGGGTCACTCCATCTCGGAAATCGTGCAGGCACTGGGATTTTCACGAGCCACTGTGTCACGAGTACACCGTGAGTACATTGAATCCGGTAAACCATCCCTGCAAGGGTCAACAGTCGTGGACAACAGCGTGTGGATGAGCAGGGTCATCTTCGGCTAGCTCGCATTGTAACAGCGGATAGACGGGCCACAGTGCAAGAAATCACTCGGCAATTTAACGCTGGTGCACAAAAACGTGTAAGCAGCCACACCATCCAGAACCATCTCCTCGCTATGGGGTACAGAAGCCATCATCCCTCGAGGGTACCGCTGCTGACCGCACATCACAAGGTGCAAAGATTAGCATGGGCGTAGAAACGTCGCCACTGGACCCTAGACATGTGGAAAACTGTTGCCTGGACTGATGAGTCGAGATTCACGTTGGTACATGCTGATGGCAGGATACGAGTATGGCGCAAACCACATGAAGCGATGAATCCTTCTTGCTAGCAGGGTACTCTTCAAGCTGGTGGGGGTGGCATTCTCGTCTGGGGACTGTTTACTTGAACTGAAATGGGATCCCTGGTACGTGTGACATCGTCCCTCAAAGGTCAACGTTACCGGGATATTCTGGACGACCATTTACTCCCGTTTGTGCGCCTTCAACATTCCACTGGGGACCTCATCCTGCAACAGGACCATTCGGATACAATTCGTTCCCGAATTGTATCCGAATGGTTGAATGAACACTCCATCGACGTGACCTTGCTTCCTTGGCCAGCTAGGTCACTTGACCTCAATCCTATCGAGCACATCTGGGATGCCATCGAGAGAGATTTTCGAGGCTCTGACCCCCTCCATCAAATTTTCGTGAACTGTGGGAGCTTGTTCAGGGGTCGTGGATCCGTATGGCTTTCCAACGCTTCCGGTGTCTTGTCCAGTTCATGCCGAGACGAATCGCCGCCGTCATCAGGCCGAAAGGTGGTGCTACACATTACTAGACAGGTATCTGTAATTCAATTGTTCTTTAGTGCAAACAGGTACTGACGAGCCAATGATACGAGTCAAACGGTGAATGCAGAATCACGCTGAACTGTGCTTCAAGATGAAAGGAAGCGTTTCAATGAAGTACATCTCTAAAGAGAATGTATTATTTCTGCCTAATGCTTTCGTCTCTCTTTTCGAGATGTTGTGCTCTACAGGTGCGCAACGTATTACCTCAGTTTCCATCAAGTGCGACTTCTCTTCCCTATGCGCAGTGTTGGTGAGCATGTAACGTGCAATGGATTAAATTTCTTGCTTGAAATAATGGTTTTAGTTGCATTTTTTGGACCTGAGATGCATCGTAGGAGAAATTGCGATATTTTCTCCAACGAAATGGGACGATGTTTTTTTCAATGGAGAAAGTTCGCCAGCATTGCCTACCGAGTAATGCTACATTGACTGCAGAAAATGTATTATGCGTTTCTGCATACATTGAAAGGAAGAATTTCCCCAGGAATGGATTGTTTTTAAGCAAAATCAAGGTACGTATGACGGCAGTGTACAAATTTCAGGTAATTTAATCACATTTAAAGTTATTTATTCATCAGATCATTTTGTGCTCTTTAAATCTGTGCATTCAGCTAATTGAGTAGAGGGTACTGATTAATTTGAGAAATCATGCTCTTTGATAGTGCCTTTTTCTTCTTGAAATAGGGATTCGAATTCATGTGTCCGATAAAAACAATACTCTGGCTTAAAGTGAAGTACATTGGTATTTGTTATTTCGTTCTGATATGGTTTCAGATGGTATCAACTTGATGTTACATTGTAAGGGTTATTTTTATTACGGCCCTTAGTTATCTGTTTTACAGGTGTAAATTTTAGGGGTCCCACAGAAAAGCTATACGGTGAAACATTTTACGCTTATCGGGGGGGGGGGGGCAACACAAAATGTCGTACATTGCGGAAAAACGTAAGATCGAGGTCGAGGTTAAATAAACATTACAGACATACATAATGTGCACAAAAAATATAAACAAATGTACACTAGCAGTACAGTACCATACTAGTACATAGTATGTATTGTAGACACATTTATGTAAAAACCAGGACAATGCAGAATAACTACGTACGTCCTTGCATTATGGGGTGTTGGTTTGGAAAAAATCGGTAATTTCCTTTAGCTTTCCAGTTTCAGTGTTTAGCTCAAGCAAAGCTTTCTGAATAATTGAAAGGCTTTGCAAGTGATTTTCTTGGGAATCGAGACCAAGGAAACACTTTTTCACAAGTTTTAATCCATTTTAGCCGCCCTGAAAGAAGACATAGGTTCCGAAATTTTGGCTAAAATGTCGTCATCATTTTCTTCCTCCGACGAACAATTCATTTCATCGGAGATTGTTTGAATTTCTGAAGTTAGCACATTTTCATTACATGCAGCATACTCTTCAAAATCGATTGCAAGTTCATTGATGTGATCATCCTCTGGCTGAATCGGAACGTCAAGTCCATTTGAATTATCCTCTGCTTCCATGGGAACTTCATGTGTAGTTGGAATTCCGCCCTGCCCAAAAGAATGAGAAATGCAAGTGCTTGTCACGCTATTAAATGAAGAAGATATGAAATGTATCGTTTTCAATACGTTGATTTTCTGTTTCTACGCATCTTAAAAGCTTCAGGAATTAAGTTCAGCCAGTATTATTTTCACCAAATGTTCCCGGTAAAACCCTTTGAAGGAGCGGATAATCTCCAAATCGCACGGCTGAAGTTTGCTTGTGTAGTTTTGAGGAACAAACTTCATGCACACTTTTCGAAGTTTAAGGTGGACGTCTAGTGATTTTGCTTCCTATACCTCCAATGGGCAAACTTCTGTACACATTTTCTTCATAATTAATGCGTTCCCAAGGATGAAAATTTTAACATCGATTAAAATAACTTCATATTATAACTTGGAATACTTAATATTTTCTAAAACATAACCATAATTATGCAATCCAACATTTGTTTGTCTACTGACGTCTTCGAAGTACAGGTAGCGCCATCTTTTTTCTGGCTTCAACACCACCAAAGAAAAAGTTATTGATTTTTAATGTAATTATGGTTATATTTTAGAAAATATTAAAAATTCCAAGTTATAATGACGGGCGGTGGCAGATACGGCGTCAGACGCACGAGAACCAATACCCAGACACGCTTGTCGGCCAAGTACAGGCCGCCAGTGGCAGCGTGCATGCCTCGGGGATGTTTTCCTGGTATGGCCTGGGACCGCTAGTGGAACTGGATGGGTCCGTGAACGCCAATGATTACCTTTTCATAGCAATGGAAAATGTTCATTTTCCATTACTATTGGATTCGTGCAGATGATATGTCCGGTTGCAGCGAGTGGACATATTCGACCCCTGCAGTGGAATGGTATCGTCCAACAATGTTACATAACGTATCTCTCAAGGTCGATGTACTATAGTAAATGTACACGTTGTGTGCCACTTCATGACAAAGATTCAACCGCGAGTGCACTAGCTTCGGTCAGAGTGGACCATGCAGACATGCGAGTGGTGCGTAATTTTTCTGCATGAGTTCAAACTCGGACATTCCAATGGTATTGCGGCCCGAAACATTAATGCAGCGCTTGCGCAGGGTATTGTGAATGAACGCACCATACACCTATTGTTCGCAAAATTCCAAACAGGAGCCAGGTCCCTTAAAAACTCGCCTCGTCGTCGTCCACAATTAACTGTAACAGATGACGAGCTGTAGAATTCCGTGGAATGTAATACACAGCAAAGTGTCCGTGAGATCCCAGAGAAGGTCAGTGTGCATCAGAGGTTCAGTGTGCATCATCTATTTTCCAGCGCTTGGTGACCCTGGTAAAGCTGAAAAAGCTGGGTGTCTGGGTGCGATACACATTCAGAGTAGTCAATATGACACGTCGTCTGGAGATATACGTTTCCCTCCTTGCTAGTCACACACACAGTAAAGATCCCTGCATCGGATAGTAACCTGAGATGAAGAGTGGGTGCTTTACAACAATCGTAAGCGATCAACATAATGGTTAGGTACCACGGGAGAACTTGAACAGTATCAAAGCCACGCACACACTCGCGGAAAGGGCTGGCTTTCCTAGGGTGGTCTGCTGCCGGCTAGATCCATCATCTTTCCAACCAGGTGATACCATCAATTTTCACCGCTGTTGTACTGAAATGCATCAAATGCACAGAAAGATCTGTACCAAGCATTCAATTTTGGTCAACAGGCACGGGATCCGTCTGTTGCAAGACAACACGTGCCCATATATCTCACAAAGGACTATCCAACAAATCCAGCAGATGAACTAAGATACTTTACCACAACCTGCATATCCCCCAGAACTTGCTCATACACATTATCACCTCTTCGGGCATCTCGACAATTTCCTGACGGAGACCTTCCCAAACGGCCAAGCTGTATGTCAGGCCGTTGACAACTTCTTTCCCTTACAGATCGGGAGTTTTATCTCCTGGGATCTACAGCCTCGTAACCCGTTGGCAGAAGCGTGTCAATGCAGAGGGGAAACTACTTCGACAAGGTGGAAATGAAAATTTGCAAGTGGCACTCTCATTTGAGACATTTCTTCTGCATCAACCCAGTAGATTCGCAAAGGTATGAACTGCAATAAATTTGGTAAGATAGATATTTTCCGGTTTTGAAGGTTCTTATACCAAGATTGCTGATTTTTGTTTATTGTGGGCAGGTTTAAAACTCTTTTATCTGAAACCTCTTCCTTTGCAGAAGGAGTGAGTGACTCTTTAAACCAGACCCCTCCCCCGAAATCCCCGCAGTCAGCGGTGGCCTGCACACATAGGGCTAATAAATCCCTGCTTCATTTTCCATTCGTTATTTTTATATTTGAGAAATTATGAATTCTGGAACTTCACAAAGGTTTTGTTTTGTGACTTTTTATACCCTAATAAAAATAAGGCTTAATTATGTATATCTCAAAATATCTTTTTCAATCAAAGTTATTTCATTTTGTTGTTTTCATTGAATATTTCTCAGAGGAAATTATGTACCTGGTATAATATAATTCGAGTTGCACTTGAGAGTGACATGGTTCGAATAGCTCTGATTTGAGAACAGCACATTTGTTTCTAGCCCATTCTCTTCTTTCAGGTCGAGTTTCACACGGTTCTTCTAGGGACTTGGAAGGACGACAGTATTCATGAACTCTCCACGTGTCAGCAAAATCTTGGGGCCGTACGAGCGGCATGTCGCCAGATGGTGGCTTGAAGTCGTCGGAAGAATCAGAATTAAAATCACCACACAATCCTTGTAGCTGAAAAGAAACAGAAAAATTAATGAGAAAAAGAAGTATAAAAATGATCGTTTACATTCCTAGAGGCAAACAGAAACCCGCGCCTCTAACTACTCGGCCACCGGATCTCCATTGTACGTGTATTTTCAATCAAAGTTATTTCATTTGGGCTTTGAAAAAAAATTTAATATATAGCGCCTTTTGGTATTAAAAATTTCCCTTTTCCTTGAAAAGGCAAAAACTTAACAACGTAAACAGGAGTCACCAATTTTAGTAATTTAAACAAGAGTAAATTTTCAGTTTAAACAAACGTCAACTTATAACGAAGTAAATTTCTCCGTCATTTCTATCCACGCCAGGATTCGAACCCGGATCCCCTCATTCCGGAATAAGTCACTCTACCGATTGAGCTACACGGACGTTGGTTCTGAGTACTATCTGCCTTTACGTCGTGTGCGTCCTGCTGGCAGGTACGTCACATCTCCTGGTACATTACATCATCTCCCCCTTATTTATTTATTTTTTTTTCGAAGTGCTGGAGAAGGGATTCTCTTATTTTTCCTATCTCGCGGTGTGGAAATAACATCACACCATTGCGAGATTTTGAACGGTCGGGTCATCCGGATAGTTCGGGCGCCATTATAACGAAGTAAATTTCTCCGTCATTTCTATCCACGCCAGGATTCGAACCCGGATCCCCTCATTCCGGAATAAGTCACTCTACCAATTTAGCTACACGGACGTTGGTTCTGACTACTATCTGCCTTTATGTCGTGTGCGTCCTGCTGGCAGGTACGTCACATCTCCTGGTACGTTACAAACTAAGGCATAAGAATTTCATTCCAACATAGCAAAATTCCTTAATGTTGTACAAAGCACGAATTCGGTGTTATGATATCAATTCAGAGTGACTGTAGGTAGTGTGACGTACTACAGAGGTGAAATGCGTGCCAAGCCGACAAATCTGCAGCGAAATATTCTGTCGGTGTAGTTTAGTCGGTTAGAACAACTGGCTCCGGAGCGACGATCCCCGTCACCGACAAATTTGTGAATTTCACAGTAGCAATAGTTGTCAGTCATATGGAAGTTTCTTTAATCGTACGGTGTAATAGGCTACCAGCAGACAAACTCCCAAATGAACGCTTTCCTGCTAGAGAAGGTAGAATAACAAACTTTATCGAATCACACCGTCTCGAAACAAATGGGTTCTATTTAAATAGGCTTCTAACTTATACCCGTTGAATCATCTCTCATCGGAAAAAAATCATTAAGGACAAACTAGCATTAAATCTTGGTTATCAGCTTTTAGGGACAGGGTCCCTTTGGACTAATTTTTTTGTTTGAGTTTAAATACATATATCCTTAACATGGATTTTGGTTGCTTGAAAAACGGAGTGTTATGGTAATATGGCATTGCAAATTGGGAAGAGTACAACTTATAAAGATCCTTTCTGGTTTTTTAGTAAACTATTCTGTTCAAAGAATAATGTCCAGAGGAGGTTCTGTTGCTCGGTGTTGCTTTTCACAAACGGTAAAATACTCGAGAGCGAAATTATGCACCACAACACAGAGCTTCAAGTACTTCTCATGACTTCATAACATAAAAAGCACATTCATGTCACTTATCTAATATCAATTTGGCTACAACTGAGTGCAGCCATATGTATTATTCATGGTGAGCTGTATTTCCTTATTTAGTTCCCAGCGTGACACAAGTTTCATTGAGAGCGTTTGTTCTCTACGCTAAGGTTACGTACAAAGGAAAGTCAGTAAATAAGTCACAAATAGTTATGGGATACTTGATAATGGTAGTTATTAGTTTCTAAAGGCGTAATTAGGTGTCACCACAATCCAGCTTACTCGTAGTTCAACGTAGCAGAAGGTGTGTATCGCGTGTGCATGCCCAGCTCAGATTGTAAATGGCTATCGTGCTCGAGCAGTGTACGACCGAAGAGCAGCGTGCTGTTGGGCATTTTTTTTCGGCAAAAGATTTCCTGCAAAGGATATTCATGCGAAAATGTTTCCTGTTTACGGTGAGAAATGTTTGTCACGTAAAGCGGTAGACAACTGGGTCTGTAAATTCTCTCAATGATGCTCAAAAGTTGCTGTTGAAGACCGAACTGGTCATCCTGTTTAGTTTGAAACAGAAACAACTGTGAGGCGTGTGGAGGAGATGATTCAAGCTGACAGGCCAATAACGATAGACAGTGTAGTAAAAACAATAGGGTGTTCTCATAGAGACGCCTACAGTATAATGCATGGTCGTTTGAATTTTCGGAAAGTGTGCGCACGGTGGGAACCCAGAGAATTGACTCAGGAACACAAAATGAACCGATCGGGCCTGTTCTTGCAACATCTCTCTCGGTATGCATGTGAAGGAGAAGACATGCTTAAAAGGATTGCGACTGAGGATGAATCATGGATGCATAACTACTCACCCGAATCAAAGCGTGCTTCAATGCAACGGAAATATCTCTCTTCACCTTACACCAAGGAATTCCGAATTTCGTCATCAGTATGAAAGGTTTTGTTTATAGTGTTTTGGGATTCTCAAGGTGTGTTGTTAACCCATTTCCAGGAGCGAGCTGAGAATGTGAACGCTGCATCGTATTGTTAAATTCTGTTGATGCTTCGAAATTCAGTTCGAAAAGAACGTCCAGGCCTACTGACTAGCGGAGTACTGCTCCATCTCGACAAGGCTAGATCTCATGCGGCTTGATTAACGCAGCAGAAAACTGAAAACTAAACTGGGAACTTTTTAAACATTCCCCTTATATCACCGTCTTAGCCCCGAGCGATTTTCTCCTGTTCGGTCTACTAGAAACTCATCTTGGCGCAAACGTTTCGTGGATGACGAAGAGTTTGAACGTGAAGTGCGAATGTGGCTGAGACATTAAACCCAAAACTTCTATGCTGCAGGTTTCGACGCACTGATAAACTGATGGGATAAGTGCATCAGTATTAGTGGAAATTGTGTTGAGAAATAAAAGGAAATGCAACGGTAATAATACATGTTTTTCAAGTTCTTATCTTACTTAGTGTTTTTTAAATAACTGTTAGTGATTTATTTACTCACTTTCCGTCGTAATTCTTTGGAAGACCTTCTGAAAGAGATTAAAACAGAGTTTGGTGTCAGGTCTCTTAATTTCAATTTTAATCTCTCTGAGACAAATAGCAGTGGTAATTTAGAGTTTCAATCCTACGTATCATGGTTGTTACATTTGTTCTTCGGTGCTGTATCTCTTCCGTTCTTAGAATCAATAACTCTAAATTTGAGCTAGGCGATTTCTCTAAGACATAGACTCTCATGAACAATAATTTAACTGCAAAAATGGAAAACAAAACGCTTGTCAAAAATATTTACCCATGTTTAAAAGAACGTTATCGTACCGCTTATTTATTGTCCCGAGGAATGAAACTCTCCAAACATCAGCATCTGATAGTCGTAACTAAAATAATCAGACAAATCATAGCATAATGCGCCTGAGAGGATCATCCTTTTCCCTCAGGTATTAACTTTAACCCTTTAACGACAAGAAACTGAAACTCGTATGTTTTCCAGAAAACCATAACACCGCAACAGCCTGTTACTAAATTTGGAATTTCTGTCACCTCTTTTACGGTTAGCAAAAGAAGGATTAGTGCTGAGTCGCCACACGAAACTTCCGATCTGTAGGACTGACATGCATTGACCTTCAAACCTTTCGTTTTCTGGGGCAATCACTGCATTCTTCCACGGAGAAGAGATGCGATGTCATGAGAGTGAATGATATATCCCGAGGAGAAACAAACTCCTGGTTCACTTCGTTGCGTTGGTTAGTGAAAAGAATGGTGATTGCGGGTGACTTCTGATAATTCCGCAGACGCTGTGCGAATTTAAAGGACATGTAGGAAATCTACTTACTTTAGACCGACAATTAGGGCTGGCGTGGTCATCAGCCTTACGGGCGATTTGGGCAGTATGGTTGCTAAAGGGTAAAACATCACAGACTTATTTTGTGCCATGAAGATATCATTACTGAGAACTTCCCTTAAATTATCCATGATCCTTATATTAGGAATATTTTATTTCTTATGCGTTTTCGAACTGGAGTAATTTACTGCCGCTTCTCGCATCTGTGAAAAAAACAGCATGAGCTGGATTTATACTTCGTAAAGGCATTCCTCCTACACAACGAGAAAAAATTGTTTGACAGTTTCATGTATTTCATTGCTACAGCAGAAGAACTTTTCAGATTGTTGATATTTAATAACTTCCCTTTTTCCATCATGAAAAATTCCATGGCGCCAAAACGTTTTCGAGAATAGAAAGCAAACCTAAAAGAAAATAAGTTTTGAGTAAAATGAAAATAAAAGAGTATGAAATAGAAACAATACGAACTTTGAAACTATCCAGATATCTGAACAAATAACGAAAATAAAATCGAATTAAACTTATTAAGACACGCAAAATTAGTAAATTTAATAAATTAGAAGATATAAATGTTTTTTTTTTGGGGTATGCAGTAGTTCCTTCTCTCTTTTATGTAATAACTGAGTAACTCAGAATACTCTCTTTCAGAGGACTGCACCCGTCATCTTGCTGACAGCTGGAAGCCGCGACTATGGATCAATTCTATTCACTCTCACCATTGCCTTACGAATTATTCGAATGTTCCCTTTCAGTAGACATGTTGATCGTTGAAATTTTACCCTTCAGTTCTATATTTTATTTCAGTAGTTTTAATTTTTATAATATTTTTTGATGAAAATTATCCTGCCGTCCTATTGTTTTGTCTAACTTTCTTCTTTACAAAATATGCCATATCTTTTAATTTTGTATTACATTTGAGTAAAAGAAACATTCATCTAAAGTTTAGAAGAAGAATTTTCAAGTACCATACCAAATATTTACCGAAACATTACATTAAAAGTATAGAAAATGCTACTGCATTCTACACATGTATAGTGAGGTCGAAGCTCTACCGAAACTGGTGAAATTTCCGTGAAGAAATGTGAATCATGTCACGCGAGTTATGGTAGCCTGAAAGGCACTAGCCGAGAGCTTTGGCTTCCTTCGATTTTCTACATTGTGAAAACCGATTTGCAGTGCAAGTAAACAGGAAAATTGAAGGCAGAAAAAGATAACTTTCCTAATTGAATTAAAATATTTTACGCATTTAGCTGATACTGTATTTCCCAGAATTTGCTCAAATATGTCATAAAACACTGCAGAGATATCTCTCCGATGTGTCTACAGTTTTTTCTTTTACAAATTTTAATTTGGTAAACCGCAACAACATTTTGGTTGCGGTTTACCAGAACTCAGAAATAATTTCGCCTTACCTTTCCTCTCCACACAGGCTCAGCTGAAATATGAATCCTTGTTCCTCTATCCCACTGGACAGAAATACCAATATCGCTGTGAATTAAAGTAAACATTCCAAGCTGACTGAGAGTAAGCCTAGAGTCTGCTGGTACAGGTGGTAATGGGTGTTCTCTGGTTAAAGTTATGCTCCAGACACCTTAGGGGAAATGAAAAGATTAGATCATTATTTACGCACTAAAGTCAGGAATGTAGAAAATCATTATAATAAGTGTGTCAAGTTACGACCCGATACATATTACTAGAATAATAGCCTTCTTCATATCAAATCTGAGACACCAATCTCCAAAATTATGCAAAGTAGAAATGGCTTCGAAGAAGGATTAATTTGTACTCAAACTGAAAGGAGAACCACTGGATAAACTGCGGGAGGACCCGTCAGATCGGTTAAATCTATCTTTAGCCTTCCTAAATCGCCTCCTCGTGGTGCAGAGGTGGAAGCTGTGTATTAAATAAAAAGAGATTTAAGCGGTGGGCCTCAATTCAGGTGGCCGCTGTGTCTGGGATAAATATAAGCCAAGACGTTCACTTGAATAAATCATGACCTCGAAAAAATATCAAACACTGTGATATCTTTTCGATGGCATGATTATATGAATGGAACTGAAGTTCAACAACGCCGTGAAGGTTGTACAACGTGTGCCACATTTCAGACTTTCTGAAGTAGTTGCATTATATTATCATTTAAATGTTTGTTTCTTCTGGTTACATCTAAACCTCTGTGAGCTTTTCCTTTCGTTTCCGTTTGGTAACGTATGGTAATCTGTCAAGTCGCGACTAGATTGAATATAAAATAAACCGTGTCACCTTTGACGCATAACTGGTTAGGGAATTCCATCGTTTCACGCATGAGCTTAGTTAGTCTCAACGTTTGTTAACTTCAACACTAGTTAGTCTTAAAGTTTTTGGAAGTATCTGGAGATTAGTAAAATCTAACATACAGAATGTGAACCGTTAGACAGTATTAAGGTAATTTATTATGTCGAGTTCAGTTTATATCTCTCTTTTTTAGCACGTAGTGTATTTGGCTCCCGACCGGGGATTTTCATTATCTCGCTTGGGGACGGCCTAAACACTGCTTTTCCAGAAGCAGACTAAGATTTCAGTGATACGAGATCATTTTCCCCATCTAATTCTCAGTCGAGATTTATGTCTGTACTCCCAACATCGACAACATGAACTTAACGTTCCCCCTCCTCAGCATGGGGCTAGTGCAAGATAGCCGGTGGATCCATAAATGTCCCATGGGATCGTTTTAATTTTATAATATTCCAGATAAATACACTACTGTTTCTGAAATTTGGAACACCAGAAAGAATCGTGCTATTCAAATGAAATTTATATCACAGATTCCTCCCCATACAGCACAAAACGTTTCAGTTATGTATCAGTAATATTACAGTTTCTCATTTTCATTACACTTTCAGAGATATCTTACAATTATATTCCAAAACAGATGTTGTTTCAACAACATCTGTTTTGGAACATAACTCTTTGTACATTACGGTTACGTTAAAAATAGCATTCACCGATACTACTGGTTTATAGTTTCCATTGCACATAATTGTTACCTTGATGTTATATTCCAGCGATATTTAAGATTTTTGAATTGGCAACGGCGTGGATGCGCATGCGCATTTATGCCATTTCATGGAAGCACTCTCGTAGTCGTTCCACGTGCTACTGGGATATTCTTTGGTGATACTGTCGTACTCGAGTTAGCTGGGTGTAGGAGAACTGGCCACCGGAGAAGTGGCCACTAAAATGTTAAGGGCCGTATAAAAATTTCATTTTTGACCACTTCGTGTCCACGACCCCCAGAGGTTGGTTATCTGAGTCATATAAAGTTTCCATAATTTCGCCTTTTCTTAATTGCGATTATTAATGTAATTCTTAATAAAAAATGCTTGTGATCTACAACTCAACAAAAGGTTTCAGGGTTTACAAATTACAAGTCTGCTAGTTTTCTGAGGGCATGTGCTGACTCAGGAAAACTGTCGGGGTTGTAACCAAAAGTGTAAAATATAAAGAATTTCTGGTACGATCGATCGGGAAATTTTCAGCATTTGCAAGCTACAAGTCAACAAATTATCTGAGGGCATGTGCTGCCTCAGGAAACCTGCGGGGGGGGTAAACACCAAAAGTATAAAACATAAGGAATTTCTGGTCTGATCGGAAAAGTTTCAGCATTTGCCACCTACGTCGCAACAAACTCTCTGAGGGCATGAGCTGACTCAGGAAACCTGTTGTAGTACCTAAAATATAAACCATGAAGTATTTCTGGTTGTGAATGATGGAAATCTCCGGATCGGACGAGAAATTATTTTTATTGTACATTTCTGGTATTACAGCCCCCCTCTCCCCCCGACAGGTTTCCTGGGTAGCCTCATGCCTTCAGATAATTTGTTGAGTTGTAGCTTGTAAACGCTGAAAATATCCCGATCGGACCAGAAATTCTTTATATTTCATATTTTAGGTTTTAAGCTACACCCCCCCCCGATACGTTTTCTGTGTTTGCACATACCCAAAGAGAATTTGTTTAGCTGTAGTTTATAAACCTTGAAAAATATCGTAAATAAGAAAATACGAAATTACGGAAATGTAATGTGTGTCAGATAGCCAATCTCGGGAGACGTAGCCACGGAGCAGCCCACAACGCAATTTTTACACGGCCCCTTAAAGTTTTTGTGGCCGCCCCGGTGGCGCAGTGGTCTAAGGCGTTGGCCTCTGATCATTCGTCCGTAAGGGGTCCGGGTTCGAATCCCGGTCAGGCATGGGTGTTGTGTTTGTCTTACGGCACTGGCTTTCTCCCTTCCCTGGAACCAGTGACCCTAAATTAGGGACGGGCGACTGCTTATAGCCCATTGAGTTGCTCACGGTGGTCGTTAAACCTCCAAAAAAAAAAAAAAAAAAAAAAAAAAAAGTTTTTGTGAACAGTTCTTCGGTGGCCAGTTCTCAGCTTTGTCTTTGGCCCGAAAATCATGGAAATGGCTAAATTTCTTACCGAAAATGAAATATTAAAAAAAATATTGTATGAACAATAATTGCTCAAGTTGAGGGGAATATAGCCACACGAAATGTGTTTATGCAGAACAATTCAATGGCACTGAAATTCCAATGTGTCCAGTTCTCCGGTGGCCACTTTTCCGTACCCAGAGTTAGCTAGTTAGTGTACACTAGTGTCCGTCCTTAATTTTTGCACGCCAGTGTATAATATCTTAGTACGTCTGTTGGTTTAGAATAAAACAAAAAGGCTCAAGAAAAGTAATTGTTAGTTTGCAAAGGTAGAAAAAGTAATGTTGATATATTGAAAAGTTTAACGACTACGCAAAATTTTGAAAAAAAAAATAGAGTAAGATATGCCTTAAAAGGTACATTTCGTTAATTAATCATGAAGAAATTTAAGTCATCCTACAGAAAAATAAAATGACCGATGGAAAAAAATAATGTATTTTTATTAAATAACGTATTCGCAAAGCATTTAGAAAAAATGGATTAAGATATACATTAAAAGGTATATTTCGTTGATTAATCATGAAGACCTTTAAGTCATCCTACAGAAACATAAAATGAGATATGGAAAAAAGAATGCATTTCTATTAAACAACGTATTCGCAAAGCACTGGCTTTCTCATTAGTTCCTACAGAACGCTGTAACCGCGAGGCGTCCCATGGTCGAGTGGGATAATGCATCTGCCTAGAAACCCGCTGGACAGGGGTTCTAACCTGGCGTGACTTCGAGGATTCGTATTTCCTTGGAAAGAAAATTTCACTAGCGCCGTGACGTCACACCTAAAAATTTCCTGATGCGGAAAACCAAAAAAGCGTACAAAAGATATCGCTGAGACTATGTGGGGAGGAAAAAATTGGCGATTAAAACATGTTCGGTAGGACCACGTGATACACAAAATGTTATGGTTGAACACAAAGAGAAAATGGCGGACAAAAGATGATCGGGAAGATATGTGGGAAACCAATGGCTGCGACTGACGTCATGATTGACCAGGAATCAACCACATGCGTCCTTGAGGCAGCACGTGGACGGGTTCCTTTTTACAAAAACCCCCTATTATCACGTAAGAGTAATGAAACGAAGTTACAAATATCTTTCAAACACGTAACAGAAACATGAAGTTGGTATCTTGAAGTTACAAAGACCTTTCACTGTAACGTATCAGTTATGTTTCAAAGTTATGTAACGTTTGCGGACATTTTGACGTAACCGTAAGGTTTCTGAAACATTACTGTTACATTGCGCAACGTATCTGAAAAGTATCAATGCTTCAGTGTTACGTACCTGTAACATGTACGAAATAATTTGTGCTGTGTGGGTCATGTTACAGGAGACAACAGATTAAATTTGTAAAGCTATATAATATTTTTTCGCTTCAAAACTCAGTACCGTGTGAAGTTACCTCGAGCAACAATAACAGTCTCTACACGGTGTGGTATTGAATCGAAGAGGTTTTGACATCATCCTAGGGAATAGCCTGCCAGGCTGCTTCTATACGAGACGAGAGTTCAATTGTGGTGACTGGAGAAGGCGCTTGACGGGCCAGTTGCTTAGTTACCATGTCACAGGCATGTTCGATCGAGGGCATATCCGGCGAACGCGCAGGCCAGTGCAAAACCGGTATCTGCGGTGCATGGAAACTTCCGAGCCTCAGGTGGCCGAGCATTGTGCCGCTGAAAATTCTCGCCGGGAAAACTCTGAAGGAAAGATATCACCTCCGCCACTAGAACATCCCTGACGTATTGCTGACTTTTGAGGGTTCCCTCAATTCTTATCGAGTGAGATTGCGATAGCGCCCCAAACCATGATGCTTGGAGTTGGGTCCGCATGACGCTGCAATATGCCGTTCACGACTATTTCTTCGAACACGCATGCGACCATCATAGGACATCACGCTGAGTCGTAACTCGTCAGAAAACACGCCATTTAGCGTGCCCATGTCTGTGTTCGAGACCCCGTTGCAGTCTGAGGCGTCTGTGATTGAGAATCAAAGGAATGGGCAGCAATGGGCTGCTAGCGATCAGTCTCTGTGAAGCAGATGACGTCAAGCTATGCTGGAGGACAAAGCCTGATATGTGACTGTGATGCACTTATGCGAAGCCTCAGGATGCGACAGCGACATAGATGCACTGTGAATTTCGCTGTCCGATCGGTCACTGCCATGCAGTAGATGTGTCTGTCATCCTGTGCAGTCGTGCGATTTTACGATCTATTTCCCGAATTTCTGTGCTTCCGAGCCTCATCTATTCACTGACGCCACGTTCGCGTCACTGTACCGGCATTTCATCCCGTACAAGTGGCAATTTCACGGTACGAAAATCCAGCTTCTTTCATGACAATCCAACAATCCTTCTCCGCTCAAAGTCAGTCAGGTGTTCATAATGCGAACTTCTTCGGCGACGGGCCATAGTAAGACGGAAGAAACACCCTTTTGACTCAATGTCAGCACTTCACTGATTGCAATATCTCGTTTAAGCCAGCTCGTTATAACCAAGACCGGACAGTTCAGAGGGCGTTGCTCCGAAACTGCATGCACATTGTCACTGATATTTTAATCATTTGCATGTCCAACCTGTTGTACATATCCTGTAATTTTCAAACTAATATCAGCAGTCTTTCATTGTGTTGCAATTTTTACAAACAGTAGTGTATTATGAGTCATGTAGTAATATGTTTCCGGAAAAAAATTGCATTGACTAAAAAATATGGGGTGAGTTAGTAGCAGTTAAATATCTGGTTTTTTTATAAATTTTGTATCTTTAATTTAATAAATAAATACTTCGCTCTTTCCACGTTCCAGAAACACACAGCAACCAAAAAATTGTTTTTCAGCCGCCGCTGTGGAATCGAACCAACAGAACTCTCGGTATCGCGCCGAGTGCGTTACCTTTACGCCACGGGGGCCAACAATCCACGGTGCTATGTGTATTTTTTAAGTATGCACTCGGCGCGAGAGTTCTGTTGGTTCGATTCCACAGCGGCGGCTGAAAAACAATTTTTCGGTTGCTGTGTGTTTCTGGAACGTGGAAAGAGCGATGTATTTATTTATTAACTGTCACCACGTATTTGGAATATTTTTATCTTTAATTTATTTTTAATTTTGATTCTCGTCAACAGCATGTCTAGATACCATGTGTTTTGCAGGAGTGGAAATGAGATAATGAGCGAAGACTACCGTGAACAATTCTGCCGGCTGTAATCAGATCGTCGACCTTAACTCTCCGGGTGGTAAACACGCATATATACGTTCGGGGATTTCTGTGCCCAAAGCGGCGACGACACAACAATACGTTCATCGAAAACTTGTTCAAAAGTGGAGAGAACACAATATTGCGTCGAAATAATTTCCGTGCTCATTCATAGTGGCGATAATGCATATATGGGCATCTTAACTACGACGAATACTGCAGAAAGACAGGACGCTTTTACGGAAGTCTCCTGCTATACATGTCGACAAAATTTCGCATTGCGTCTTACAAAGCTCCTGCCGCCTGGAGGGTTAATTTAGTATTCCTGGCTCTATTACAGGAATATAGCCAACGCCTCATTCAGGGTTTCACCCATGCCCAGCTTGGCCGACTATTTAGAAACCTACGACTCTGACCACTCGAAAACAGGTGCAAGACGATGGTTAAACAATGGCTAATTTCCAGGTCTAGTTTGGGGAAGTAATGAGTTATTAGCGTGGATCAAACAGCAACACAGAGGACATTTCGTAAAATTAATAAAAATTACATATGTAAGGTAGCTTTGAAAAGTACCCAGTTGGTCTCCTAAAGACCAGTTTCATTTCGATCTCTCAGAAACCAACTAAAGTGTAATTTTGAGAACTTGTTATTTGACACATTTTGTCTCCTTAGTGTTTAAACATATACAACAGGTGGCCATGGCAATGCAAACACCTGTTATAAAAAGTACTGATTTTTTTTAATAGCCCACTTACTGATTTGTGAAAACGCATTTATGAAATTTTTGAGTGCTCTCCAGAGGTAGTATTGCCAAGGGCCAAAGACATCAGCAGTGGGTTTTTTAACTTGATAAAAAATCGTATAGGAGACGAAATGATCTACCTGCCTGGGTTCTAAAGAAATCAAATTTTTGAAGTCCGTTTATCCTGGGCATCTCTGACGGAAACTGGGCATTTGTTGAATATATTCAGAGCAACTACATCGAAGGTTACGGCTACGATACCCAAGCCTGGAGAAAGAACATCCAATAGGACGAACTGTAGCTGGAAATCTAAGTTGCCTGAGAGTAGTCGCAAGGTAATGAAACAAATTTAGCGCGAACACGTAAGACTACTGCACAAAAAATAACGGCATAAGTTAATGTGAGTCTCAGCAATACAGTATCTAGAAAAACAGCTCACCGGGAACATCATAGATTTGTAAACTACTAGTTCAGAGTTAGAAAATACTAAAAAATTATTAACATCTGCAGCCAGTTTTAAAGATAACAGATTTTATAATGCACTGTTGTTGCTTTTGAGAGCAGTGTCTTTGTAGAGAACGCAAAATAAATCAAAACTTCATCTCTTTGTGCTCCTTGCTGTATTATACTACTCGACAGAATTAAGACAACACGAGAAAATTATGATTCGACTTTTTTAAAGTTACGATGTGATGAATCCAAAACCATGTAAAGCTATGAATGTATTGTAGTATAATAATGTAACGAGCAGTCAGAGACAACTACTCTCAAACGTTGTAATGAACATCTACAATTATCACATCAAAATAAACTAACGGTACACATTACAGAAGTCGATGTAAAGTACTCAAAAGATACACAAAAAACGTAAGTGATGTGTACGATCCGCTCAAATTTATTAAATGTACTTGAAAAAAGTGAACCATACTCAATGTAAGGATGTTCTGTAAGCTCTGAGGCAATAAATTCCATTCTGTCCCAGAACCACCTTTTTCTCACCGTGCAACTGAAAAGGCGGTTGCCGGCTTCAAATGCTGTTTCCAAGGGCTTGCAAGACATGTTTAATGGGATTTAAATCTGGGAATCGTAACATCTCTTTGGATATCTTCAGTTTTTAAGTATTCCTTCAACAGGTGAGAACAGTGAGCACGTGCGTTGTCGTGCGTAAACAGAAAATCTTGGCCATCAGCACTTCCAAAATCTCATACATAGAGTTCCCGTATACTGTCTTTGAATTTCTGAGAAGTTACGGTTCCTCTATCAAAGCCATGAAGCATTACGCAGAATTTAATCATTACGCCACGCCACCACAGTAACACACCGCCATAGGCATACCTTTTCTTGGTGCAGAATGGATGAATACTTCCTGGTGTTTAAAAGATTAAGTATCTGGTTGTAGGCTGAAATGTGACTTATCAAAAAACGTAAGTTTAACTTCACGCACATATTGACGACACCAGTTCTGAAATTCTTTTTGTGGATTGGGGATTTATAGAATATATACAATCGGTCTACTGGTATACAGTTCATGTCTTTTTAACTGCTGTTTATTTTCTAGTTTGGTGATTAGTGACCACCGTGAGTACCTTGACGGCGGGTGAGTGACGGCCGTGAGTAGCACCGTAAGTAGCCCATTCCCTAATTTGAGGCCACTGGTTCCAGGGACGGGAGACAGCCAGTTCCGTAAGACAAACCCAACATCCATGCTTCACGCGGATTCGAACTCAGACCCATCTCGGACGAATGGTCAGAAGCCTACACTTCGTCCGCTACGTCACCTACGAATCTTCAGCCGTTGTAAGGGAGTTCTTCTGGAAATTATTTCACCCGTGGCTTCATCAATCTGGAGAGAAAGATTCTGAGCAGTCATCTTTGTATTCCATTTTACCATTAGGATCAGACAACGGTCGGTCCTGGTCCTAGTGGGAGAATGCTGGTACAAGAAAATCGACAAATAACTGTCGGTTTTCTTCTTCCGGCACTTCGATCAATGGTTTTCAGTACTGGAACTGTTTCCATGATGCCGAATTTGATTTTATAATTTCGCCAGGCTACGACGTGGGTCATCAAAAAATGCCTGACAAGAGAAATTTGAAAATTAACACCAGTGCGCAACCATGAAAATTCGACAGTTTTCCAACTTCGTACGACCATGCGCGACCAAGATGCTCGAGGAACGAACACTGCGCCATTATTCAAGGTGCCCGTCATCGTGACATCATTTAAAATGGTAGGTAACACGACGTTTTCAAACGAGATCACTGACGACATGACGTCATCAAAAACGACGGACGACACTACTATGTCCCACGTTGGACAGACACGGGGTTGCAGACGGAGGCGACACTGGCCAGTGCACAGCGACCATAACATAATTCTACGTGCCCCAGAATACGTCGTTTTACAGTACTGTGGTGTGTTTTTTCTACAGCTCTGGTTCTGTTCCTTCTTGGGAACAAACCTGGCTTTAATAGGAACAAACCCTGAACCGTACGGGAGACTTCTTTATAGTCTTACATGTTCATAAGGATGGTCCAAGTCGGAACAAATAATGCTATCATATAAATCTACACTTTTCTGTGTAATGTGCCTTACCTAAACTTACGATGAGAGATTTACTGCACGTGGATCCTCCAGTTCCGCAAGGTGCGTTTTGAATAATTACAGAATACATCTCCCTCTCTTTTAGGCGCGCGCGAACCAGTACGAAGTCGCAGTCTCCTAGGAAATCGAATATTCTACCATCGAAGGTCGAATAATGCGATTCCCCCCATGCACGACACAAGCCTGGGCATGGATTCTCTTCGCATTTCCACTTTCCTCCTTCGCAGTTGCTAAGAAAAAGACAGAAAAATAAACATATTAGAATAAAATATATTTCTTCCTATGATAAAAGTAAATTTGTTTGTTGCTCCAGGAAACGTTTCCTCCCTAGTTATGGATCTGTTTCACTTAGAGATCCTTCTATGGGTAAATGACTCACAGGAAAACAATATCTTGAAATCTCACTTTTTAGGCAGCCCAGTGAAAAGTTTTACAGTCAGAACTGCTTTCAGGTAAGTTTCTTCCTCCATAAATGCACGTCTCTAGCAGCTTGCATATATCAGAGAGTTACAAAAACGATTTGTGACATATTGCGTATCCTAATTATGCTTCCGTGCCTGTGAGATGGGAACCAAGCGAGTATTTACGTCTGGTAAACCACAACTAATGTGAGACCAATCCTGAATTTATTCGTAGTGTTGATCAAATAATGAGTAGAATATGACTTAGACTTCGTCGTATGTGTAACCTGAGAAAGTTTTATACTTCTCAACAGTAAGTTTTCAATTACTTTTAATGGCTCTTAAGAATATTCATTACCAGTCAGGAATTAAATAATAGCTTTGGGGCAAATATTTAAATGATGTACGTGTACACATTGTTCTGCTACAGAGAATGTATGAGAAAACTGATGAAATTTTTTAATGATACTAGGGGTGTTCAAATGAAAAGGTACGAAACGTCATAAGAACGTAACCGTTAACATATTTGCCTATGCCGCTATGGGAGAACGTAGCGACACATCTAGGGATGCGATTTGAGTCGCCGGCGTGGATCGGAGCATGCGCGGGCGCCCGCATGCGCAGGCAAGGTGTTGCTCACCGTCTTTTTCGACGTCCAAGGTCCACTACTTGTTGAATTCCTCCAGCGCAGACAAACCATTAACTCCGACGTGTACTGTGAGACACTCCGAAGCCTACGCAGGTCCATCAAGAACAAAAGACCGGGGCTGCTCACGGAGGGTGTGGTTCTGCTCCATTATAACGCGCGTCCACACGTCTTCAGGGTCACACACGCGGAACTGGCCAAGTTCCAGTGGGAGCAGCTTGACCATCCGCCCTACAGCCCGGACATGTCGCCCTGCGATTTCCATGTGTTTGGTCCCCTGAAAAACATCTGAAAGGGAAGCGCTTCCACTCGGACGACGAACTCAAGGACGCTGTGCAGGACTGGGTCTCGTCACGGCCACAGGAATTCTGGGAACAAGGAATCCTTCGGCTCGTTAATTAATGGGATCGTTGTGCTACGGCCTATGGTGTATACTTTGAATAAAGTTTCATTTATACCCACAGTGTCGTTTCGTACCTTTTCATTTAAACACTCCTTGCAGTTCACCTGAATTTAAAAACAAAAACTAGATTACGTTTCCTAAGTCAAGTTTAGCCCTCACATTTTTTTTCTTCCAGACCGCCAAACATAAATCTCCGCGTTGCCAGCGTGAAACGGTATCTCCTCGATGACGTCACAGTCTGAAATCCTTTTGATGCTGCGTTTTATATTTAATGAGAATGCGGACTCTGTGCTGTCATCCATTCGATAAGAGGAACTTCTTTCAGATACTGAATACTTTGGGGATGCATCTTATGCGGTTTCATTTATTATTATTAATGTATCAGACGAAATACATGTGTCTTGCGTGTTTAAATTTGGTAGCAAAACGAGCTTAAAGATCTTAGATTATATGCTTTTCTTTTACCTAATAGAGCGACGGAGAATGATCAAAAAGCATAGCGCAGCTACAGTTTTTAAACAAAATGACTATACCACTTAATTTCGTATACAATAATTAATACTGTTATATACAGTATATATATATATATACCATTACATTTTTTTATAAAAATTGTTATAATAAGGACAACATAACGTGCTCCAAAATAAGAAAAAAAGAGCCGTTTACCAGTAGAAACTTAAATTTATGTGTGAGGATCTCTGTGAATGAGATGCCTCTATAAATATTTAAATATGATTTAAATATTCAATTGATGCATTATTCAAAAACGAAGCGGGAAGATATTTAAGTTTCCGATATATTTGCAGTAGTATCTACACGTATGATTCGAAACGTTCTTTTCAGGCAAATACCGCTTAAGACATAAAGTATTTTAGGAATATTTCCTACTCCAATTAATAATCAGTATTTGCGAAAGGTTGGATAAATGTATATCTTATTTTTCTCGATATCCCTGCTTCCAACAGTCCGATTTGTAAACCTTTGTGTGGGTGTTCATGGTGAGGAAATTTTGCATAAAACTTCGAATTTTTCTTAACGCACAATTTTTCCACTAGAGAGCATAAGTGCATATTTTCTTTCCGACATATTTATTTGCGAGTCTAAAAACTCTGTGGAAAAATTCCTTTTCGGTCAGATCCCGCGCGCCGCGGAAACATTTTGTGCATATACTGTAATAACATACAATTTACCCGATAGGCAGAGCAAATATATATTCAATTTTCCTAACTGTCTTTGTTTTTAAATGTGCAATTGGAAAATTTTTTAAACATCGGAAACCATTCACTTTGGGAAACACTTTGGATATATTCAGGAATTTTTGCCACCACGGTGGCAAAAGATATCTCCTGATTTTTATGTCACATAATTTCCAACCGTGTATGACGTATTAGCAGGATGGGGTCTTCGTGTGAGAAGCCGAAGTGCATTTTACAAAGTGTTTTTAAAGAAAATAAAATTTCGAGTGCTTGGGTACAGTGCTTTTTAGTCATAGCGGTTTTTTACGGTTTTGCTACTATATACACTGCTGGACATTAAAAGTGCAACACCGCGAAAGGCAAGAGATATCAAAACCATATTTAGTGTACAGAAAGCAGATGATACAAGGGTGAATCGATTACAAATACAGCACGGTGAGACGAGGAGAACACATAACAATCAGTATCTGATGTAGCCACCATGGACAGCAATTACAGCTGCTACACTGCCAGGCATCGAGAGGAAGAGACGTTGCATATGCGTTTGGGGAATGTCCGTCAACGCAGCTTCGATACGGTGCCCCAGTTCCTCTGTTGTTGCTGGGGGGGGGAAGGCTCGCATTCCAATCCTCCGGCAATCATGGATCACACGTGTTCAATAGGAGACATATCCGGGGACTGCGAGGGCTAAGGAAAGGGTAGCACATGGTGGCGATCCAGGAAGTCTTGGACGTTGCGCGCCGCATACGGTCGCGCATTATCCTGTTCGTAAATGGCACCATACAGTTCCTGAAGATATAATAAAACAACTGGCTCCAACACCTCAGTGATGTAACTATGGCTGTTCAACGTACCGGTAATGCGGATGACAAGCGTGCGGAAGTGGAATCCAATGGCACCTCATTCCATAACGCCGGGAGCCGGGCCGGTATGGTTTAGAATAATGCACAACTCACTCGGACCGTCACCGTGGTACCGCGAGACACGGATTCGTCAATCATGGTGCTGCAAACTGAAGTTAGATTTTAGAAAACCCGATGATTTGCCATTCGCTCCTCCATGCGCAACGTTCTTGGCTTCATTGCAGTCACAGATGGGCGCCGTGCAAAAATGCCCCGCTGCTACGGACGACACTGAACCGTTCTTTCAGAGACTCGTTGTTGTGCCACACACCCGAATTGTTGAGCTACGGTGGTCGATGTGGCTGTGCCGTCAAAACCATGCGCACCAGATGTCGGTCCTCTAGTTCGGTGGCGTGATGTGGCCGTTGGAATCCCGCACGTCGGTGTTTTATTTCCTCCGGTTCCCACTGACGTCATATTCTCCCTACCCTGACCGCATGCCGTCCCGCACGAGCACCGATGTCTCGGAGTGATAATCCGCAATTCTGATATATGCCGCAATTCTCCCGCGATCGAAGTCGGAAACCTGCTGGTAGGGCTGCCGTTGTCTTTGACGGAGCATGCTGCAACTGCCTGTGGCCAGAAACGGCGAGCAAACACAACTTGAGTGCTTAACACCGACTTCTTCTCAATCCGTCTTATACGACTTCCAGGAAGCGTTACTGTCCCAATGCTTTTTATATGTGATACCCGGTTAATGATTTACATGTGCGCTCGTGTTCTGCTCTGCCATTTTTCGAGCCTCTGAGATGTGATCTTCCTTGTATTGCACTTTTTGGCCACCAGTGTATAATACAAATCTGGGATCTGCGAGTTTCAAACGCAGTAAATGGCAGAACTCCGTGCTCGTTGCTTCTTCGAGCCGCGGATGGTCTAGTGGTCAACGTCCGTGACTGTCATGGAGAAGCCTCAGATTCAATCCCAGCCAAGCACGAAAGCTCGAACCACTAAATATCCGCCATGCGTCGGATGGGCACTTTAAGCTGTCGGACCTCGGGTACTGGCTGTCCGGTAATAAATAAGAGCGTCTTCCTTCCCCTTTCTACCTCGCTTCGGTGTGACTTTCTAATAGGGCACTCTAGCCCAAATCTCCTAGCTTCCTATTTTTAAGGGTTGTTTATGACCTGGGGTCAGACACTCCCTTCCTAAAATCCTCTACACATGATCTAATCTGATCGTTGCTCCTTCTGTTTCATGGCGTTGGTCCAATGTGCATTTTAAATTATATTACTCAGAAAATAAGTGCAAAAATAATGAAGTAAAGTATATTTAGACCATATACTATTATTTATTGAAGACCACATTTTCACATGGCTATTTTTACACAACAGCATAATTTATCTTACGAGAGATCGATTTTGATAATATGACAGGCATGATCGCCGATACTGTATAACTTTTTTAATAAAATTTTTACTCGAAAAAAAGTGTCTTTTTTTCGAGTAAAATTTTTTTCTCCTGAAATGCAATTGTTATTTTCAGTTTTATAAAACTCCGAGAAGACCACAAGTACCGAGATGATACTAATTTACTGTTTCCTTTAGGCACACAGAGGAAACTGTGCCCTTTGATTCTCACTGCCGTAATGTTACAGTCAGACGTGACATGTACAGCTGTCGAAATTCAAGAACCCCTCTCCATATACCTCTTTTTTCATGCAGGAAAGTAAAGCAATCTTTAGCATAGAACTTCGTTTTGAGGAGGAAAGAAAGAGCAATTCGTCTTTTGGCAAAGCTTTAGGACTATAGCAAAATCATCTAACTGTGGTTTCTCGAATTTTTTGGATGATAGCCAAAATTACCGTGCGTATATTCAAACTTACTACGGTGAGAAAATTGATCTTGAAACGCATCCAATATTTGTGTGGTTAAAATGTCTGTAGGTAATAGAATTTTTTCATTACAGAAAGATAAAAAAAACAAAATGTATCTCTTTGTTCTTAATTTTTTGGTGGCATCAGGTGTCGCAGTGGTCTACATTGAGACCGGGTTCGAATGTCGGTGAGGCGTGGATGTTGTGTTTGTCTTACGGAACTGGATGTATCCCTTACCTAGAGCCTTAAATTAGGGACGACCGACTGCTTACAGCCCATCAGCCCATCTAGTTGCTCACGGTGATCGTTAAACCCCCAAACAAACAAATATTAAAATTTCTTGGAATGGATTTCCTGCTCAAAGTACGTGAAAAATTAAACAATTTTGTAATCAGCATAAATGAAAGTTATCCGTTTCAGTAAATGCTTACCATGTGTTACAGTCGATTTCGATTTCTGCACCATCTGCATAGCTACGCCCACCATGATGACAGGGGCAATCATTCGGTAGAACGCAAGTGTTACTTTGGGTATCCAGCACATATCCTCTTTTACATCTGGAAAGTAAATCGCCATTGTCAAATTTTAAAAACATTGACTCACATTCACACTCATTAATTCATTGCAGTTGACAGAAAATTAAAACAAGACGGTTGCTAATCTATGAATATCGCGCTACTGTTTAACCTGTACTATAAGATTCTGCCATCTACGTACAGTAGATGAAAGATTTTGCATTAAAATAGCTGAAAAAACTTAAGCAAGCAGACGTATATCCTATAGAAGAATAATTCGTCTAATATATCTTCTACAAACTTGCATAGATCGAACAAAAATAAATACGTGAGTGCGACATCCAACGAGAAAACGTGTACTGAGCAACCTTGAAAATACTTGATAATCTTACGTATATATATATCTCTAATCAAGTGAAGAGGGCGTTTTAACATTCTTTCTCTTTGAAATCGAGATGTTGGAAAATATCAATAGATATAATCAATCTCTTTAAAAGGATAGCAATTGTTACGCCGTGGTCATTGGAAACAAATGTTTTCTGAGTTCGGTTAATACACATATATATTTGTAAAAACATATCAAAATTGAATACAGAAACCGAAATATGACCCTTATATGCATTTAGTTTATAGAAAAACTGAAAGCATAAAAAGGAAATATTTTGCATTTACATAGGCTTAGAAGAAATTCTTTCTTTGTCTAAGGAAAAGTAAAACGTACGTATAAAAAAAAGATTAAAATACAAGAAAAATATTCAGCATTTGACTCAGATGTGTAAAACCGATGACATATATTTTTCACATTTTTATCTCTCGTTATTGCTTTCTTATAGCTCTTTCAAGAGAGTACTGCTATCAAACCAACTTTTATACATATAATATGTCCTTTGCACAGCTAGCGAGTTTGTCTCTTCACACGATTTTTGTTTGATTAACTTAAAGGCTTCAATTCTTATTTCAGGCAATTTTTCATTTTGTATTTGTTGACCTAAAAGAATTTGGCGAAAGATGCATGCGTTTAATTCACACTACAGCGATCGTAAACTGTCTTCGGAAAACTGGTTTATCACCAACAAAAATTACAGTCTGATGGAGGTCATACATTTTTGAAACGGTGACTGAAACGAAATAGGATTGCGATTTCTGTCCCTCTCCGTGCTATTGAGAATGAAGCTCATATTGATGCATATTTCACGTTTTCGGAATTTTTAAAGAAAATGACATCATCGATACTATGCTGAAAAAGATAATAACGAAGAAAATTCGAATTTATTGAAATCCATGGAAGAGAGCTGCCAGCGATTTGGAAGCTGAATATGGTGACGTTGCATATTACGCGGAAGTACGCTGGTTGAGAAGCGCGGAGATGCTTCAGCGCCTTTTTTCTTTGAGGGAGGAAGCTCAACAATTCATAAAATCTAAAGGAAAACCCATTGACGAGTTCCATGATGAGAAGTGGTTAAGTGACTTTTCATTCCTTGTCGATATTACTGGTCACTTCGTTGAACTGAACTGCCATTTAATTGGTGAAGATCGACTTGTTCACAATCTTTATGACTATGTAAAAGCTTTTGAGACCAAATTAATTCTGTGGGAACGTCGTCAATTGCAAAACAAAAAGTGCATTAACTTTCCAACATTAGCGGCATTGGTAAATGAAAATAAAACATGGAGCTCAGATCATAATGTACAATGCATTTAAAATCTAAGAGAGGATTTGAAAAGCAGATCTTATAACTTCAGAGAGAACGAAATTCTTGTGGCAATGTTCTCCTCGCCCTTCTTGGTTGACATCGAAAGTGTTCCACCTGATGTACAATTAGAGCCCGAATACGCTGCTGCAAATAGAAATTGCAACACCAAGAAAGATACAAACAATCACAATGAAATTAATGGAAGTGATTAGTTATGGTACAAGCTGCAAACGATCACAAATACATACCGGTTCGTGATAAGGCAGGCCGAAAAATTAGTAATAAGTAAATCCACCCTAGGCGTTGATAACCGACCCCACACACCTTGGGGTCGAATAAAACAGAGTTTGGATAGTCGTCTGCGGTATTGTATTCCATTCTGCTTCTACACGCATCCACAATTCGTTAGTTGGGACAGACGGCGAGGCCATGCCAGCCAGTCGTTGCGCAATGACACTCCAGACGTTCCCTATAGACGACAAATCTGGCGAGGGAATAGACCAGGGAAAACGAGCGGCTTGGTGGGCACAGAGTATGTCTTGGACAGTACGAGCAAAATGAGGTCGGGCATTGTCTTGTTGGAAGACGGCTCTCGGGATCGTCTGAAGGAAGAGTAGAAATTCAGCGTCCAACACTTTCGTGATGTAGCGTTGGCTGTTCAGTATGCCTGTGATGTGTAGTAGGCGAGTGCGTGAATGAAACGCGATAGCGACCCAGACAATGACGCTTGCAAGAGTCGTGGATGATGGGCGCAACGTCAGTGCCATACGGTGCAAGTGCCTGTCTTCCCGCTGCTTGGTCATGCGATTTCGAGCTCTAGACCCTACACGACGATGCGTAGAACCATCTGCTATCCATTGAACGCATAACGGTAGTTGGTTTACGCTTAACGTATGCAGCAATATCACGGTATGATAAACCACCTTTTTTGAGTCCAACGGTTCTACCTCTTTCAAACTCCGTCAAATGTTCGTATGGCTGTCTTGTCTTCCTGCGCGGCATGTTTACATGTTAACAACTGCTTACTGTCGAGTTTAGCGAAAGCAAATTTAAAAACTTGCTCCCTGTACGCCTTCTTTCATATTCTCTTTGTGAAGTTTCCGATGGCGTCGCTGGAGCCTCACATTTGCATGTTCGCTGTAATTCTTATTAGTTGCATCTCCTCTAGTGCCCTATCCACCAGGCACATTTCGTGCAAATCCGAGCATTTCGTCATGGTGTTGCAATTTCTATTAACAGCAGTGTATGTCTCCAAAGAAAAGTATCCAAAAATACGTAAACATGCGTTGTTCATGTTTTTCATCTATGGCAGTACCTACATATGTGAGCAGTTCAGTCAAATGAAGAATACAAAATCCAAAACAGGAACTCATCTGACGGATCAGCATTTGGAGTACGCTTAGCAAATCGCGGGAACGCGGATTTCACCTGAAATTGAAGCCTTAGATAATCAAAAACAATGTCAAGTTTCTCATTAAGACTGCGAGGACACCAATCCCTGCTGTGATGTGAGTACCTTATTGTCAATGGATTTTATTTAGTTATACACTAGTATCGTATTCATTCTCCTTCATAAAGTACAAAGTATATTACTACTAGTGTAGGATAGGATGACCTGAAATATGTCATCCATTATTCTTTATCAGTGTCGACAGACGTACGGCCGGTGGAAGCTTTCGAATTTATTGATGTGGCCCTTGGTCCCGAAAGTTTGAAGACGCCCAATCTAAAAGGCTGCTGAATATACTGAGAGCAATCGCACTTCCATAGCATCTTTGTGCTCTAGGTGAAAAACACAGGTCAAAGAACGCGTGGCAACACCCCATTATCTGCCGTCACCTTACCGGTCGTGTGTTCTGTTAGACATCTTGTCAAACAACCCTGTGAACACAAAAATGGATCTGGCTAGACAGTCATTTGTCCAACGTTCATGACGTTTGACAGTAGTTAATGTAGACCAATTGCTGGCGACTGCCACCTGCTCAGTTGTGGCGATTTAGAATATAACAAAGGACTGAGTTAGACTGGAGACTTGCCACGAAGGACGCTCTTAATATTCGGCCACAACGCGTTATGGTGCTGCACCAGCATGAGCAATCACTGCAGCAGGTTCAACATCAGCTGTAAGTGAGCTCTAATGACTTCTTCCGAACTTTGAATTGCCTCGAAAAAACTAATAATGTGTAGGGTAGGCAAGACCGTGGACACCCGCTAACCACACAAGTTTTTGCAGATAGCTACCAGAGGATTCTGGACAGAAGACACCCCCGTTGGTAACGCAAGTAGGCTGCAAAACGATTTCCTCATACCAACTAGATTCTCAGTGTCGACGAAAACAATTCGGAGACGCTTGGATGACCACAACGTACGCTGCTTGTGCCCATGACGATTTCCCTCTTTCAAAATATGTCACCGTGGTGCCCGGCAAAGTTGGGCAAAGCACCATGCAGAATAGACATTAAACAAAAAATTGGCGATATGTCCTCTTCATGGACGAGTGCCCAATCAGGCTGGTGCCTATCATCCGCCATATGGCAGGTTGGTGGGGAGCCACAATCTGTTGTATGCTTCCCGCACGTCGTCGAGAGAGAGTTCGGAAATTCTAATGCTTTCAGGTTCGTTAATGCTTTCAGCGGGATCATGCATGGACATAGCACGCTGCTCATCTTCGTCCACCGTAACCTGACTGCTGTGCAGTCCGTAAAATATTCTCCAGCCTGCCTGTGTCTGAAATATATCAGCAATGAGTTCATCATACACTCCAGCAAAGGTATGGTTTGTTTCCCATATGAGATGAAATTTTACAGTCAATTTTCTAGAAACAGGGATATGACTAAAACAAAAATACCTTTATAAATCCAAACACACACAAAAACAAACAAATAACTAACCCAAAGATAAATATATTTTTTAAGATATATTAAGCTTTGCCTAAACAAATATGAAGTTTCACTTTTAAAACACTGGATGTCCTACAGATTGAAGTTATTCAGCACTTCGGCTCCGTGTTATAATACGATATCTCTGCAATGGGTTGTAATACGGTCGCTCTGGAATAAGTTGTAATACGATCGTTTTGCAATGTGTTGTAAATAATACGATCATACTCCAATCGACCTCTCTCTACGCTGCTGAAGAAAAATGCGATGCCACATAGGTATTCCCCGTGAAGGATGTGTGAAAACAGTCTGTCACCTCACCGCACACCGTGAAAAACACATCCACCCTCGTGAACGAAATCCTGGAAAAATTACTGTGCTTAAGGGCGCTGAAGTAAAACTTTCGGGGAGGGGGGGGCACATTGTGCTAGTTACGCCATTGGTCCTTTTGGAAGAAGTTTCACGTGCAATATAGAAAGTGAAGCAGGAAAGAACTCCAGAAAAGATGGAACTGCCATAACCCAGGTCAGAAACAGAAACTAAACTCGTTCAAGTTTTCACTAGATGTCTCAATGAAGAAAATATTTCTCATGATCGGTAAAATGCTATAATAAACCTGCTACAAAGAAAAGGGGACAATGAGGATCTCGGAAACTACAGACCCATCAACCTCCTATCAGTTGTTCTTTAATTCTTCAGTAAGATTCACATCGCATGAAGGAAACAACACTCTGTGTGGACATGGCTCAAACAAAAGAACAAGGTTGATTCAGGAATGGGTTCAGCAATATAGATAATGCAGTATATATCCAAGTACTTAGAGAAACTGACTGACGGAGCAAATGATTATGATCTTCCATTATGTATGGCTTTTATCGATTACGAAAATGCTTTTGATACAGTGAAACCATCAGTTATAAGGTCTTTGAAATCCTGTGGTACTAAAGATGGGTACATGAATATTATTAATCAAATCTATGAATATGCAGATGCAAAGGCTCGACTGTTCGAGGACACAGCACTTATAAAATTTGGGAAGGGTGAGATACAATACTTATAAAAATTGGGAAGTGAGTCAGACACAGTACTTATAAAAAATTGAATGAGTTTTGCTGACGACATAGTCATTTTTTCAAGTGCTCTCTTCGACGTGCTGAATATGGTTAAGGAATGTGCTGACAAGAGTAAAGAAATGGGCCGCCCCGGTGGAGCCGTGTTATAAACGTTGGATTCTGACCATTCGTCCCAGATGGGTCAGGTTTCGAATCCCGATGAGGCATGGATGTTGTGTTTGTCTTACGGCACTGGCTCTCCCTCTTTCCTGGAACCATTGGCCCTAAATTAAAAATGGGCAACAGCTCATAGCACATTGAACTGCTCATGGTAGTCCTAAAACGCTCAAATAAACAAAAAAGAAGTGGGCTTGAAAATGAACTTTACAGAAAACAAAAATGATGTACAATGCTTTTACAGGAACTGAATATTGAGCAATCAATAGAAAAATTCGAGAAGTATCGATGCCTACCTTGGAAACTAGATATTAAGCAAAGGCCACACCAAAGAAGAATTAATAGAAATATAAAACTTGATTGGAAACCATTTGGAAGAAGTAGTACAATTTTCAAGAGCAATTTCTCTTAAAAGAAAAGTGTTTAATCACTTCATCCTTCTAGTTTCTACTCAGGTACCAAAAACATAGACCTTAAATAAAAATGACATACAGTGGCTGCAAAAAACTGTAAAAAGCATGGAGATGTGCACGCTTGGCATAACCTGGAAGGATAGGAAGAGGAACGCATGGATGAAGAGAATGACGAGATTTGATGACATCATAATCAAGGTAAAATCCCTGAAATGGCAATGTGTAACGTATACTCTATATTCACTTTCCTTTTGATTTTACTATCTCTGGTTATTTTATTTTACTATGTAAATTATCTTCCTACTGAACGAAATATTATTTCACCCGCTGAATGAGATCTGGCAATGAGTGTAAGTCATGACGTGGTGGTAGCTAGTATATAGGCGCGTTCATCGAGACTTAGGAGCTTTTGTGTTGTTATGAGGAGAGCTTGTGGTCGTTAAGCGAGAGCGTGTATAATACGAGGAGTGATTATTCATTATTGTTCTACAAGTGTTGTGTGTGCCTTAGTTGACCAAGAGTCGTTGAAATAAAGAAGTTTTCAGTAAGTTCAGTCTTTCTCAATTCATAGTTTTTGTCAGATCTCTGTCTGGCTGTTAGGTTTATAACTTTTATTGCTTACTATAAATAACCAGCGTGGAGACTTTGTTTACGTTCGTAATTAACTAGTAACAACTTCTTTTTGAATTCATCATTTTGAAGCTTAGTACAAGTATATCATTAGCTAGCTGGTAGGAAGAGAATCATTCATAATAATTAGCTTAGCGGAAAGTAAATAAAGCTAATTCATTATAATTGGCGCCCGAACTTTTCTCGAACACGAGATCTTGACGATTATTATCCATGTCTTTACTACCTGAGACAACTTCAATTTTCCACCCTCAGACAAGTTTGGAGGGTAATGGTGTTTTGTTGGACAATTTGCACGAAGCCTGTGGCTCTGACTTTGATATGAATGATCTACACGCACCCAGGCATTCTTCACCATTTCGTAATGCACCAGCTTCTTATTACTCTGAGTCGCGGGTCGTACCTGAGGGAGTTCAATCCTCTCAGCGAAGCAGAATGCTTGCCCATTTCGTGCCGCATGCAGGAACAATTCATTTCAATGGTTTGGAGGGGTCCTTAAAGTTCCTCGAAGATCTGGAAGATCATTTTGATCTATATAATATTCCTGAAGACTGCAAAGTCCAAATTGCCGGCACTTGCTTGAGGGATACCGCTAAGACCTGGTATCGGCAGTGGAGAAGGTCGAACCCGGATTCTCATTATGAGAATTTTCGTGCAGAATTCTTGGAGGTCTTTCCTTTCGGCCTCAGTCGAGCTAGCCTTGCTCAACAGCTTATTTCACGTCAGCAAGATCCCAATGATAACCCTGTTGCATTTGCGTTGGAAACTACAAGCTTATATAACCTATGGGATCCACATGCCAGTCATGTTGACATGTTGGATACCCTCGTGCAGCAGCTCGACCCATTCTTACAAGATTTTCTTGAGGTTCGACACCCTGCCACAATTCATGAATGCCTTCGCCTCATACGCACGTATGAAGAGCGACATGGCAAACATGGTTCAACTCACCATGCTCGGGCACCCCGCGAGGCTTATTACGAAAACCCTCAGCGGCATAAGAGACATAATTTTCAGCGCGAGCATACACAAGTGCCCACCCAAGCTTCATACGTTCCACCACACAGAAGAGTGGCAAACCAACAGCGAGTTTCTGCACAAGCTTCGGAATATCGTAATAATGCACAGTATGCTCGACCTCATTTCACTCAGCAGCATTCGGAACGTTATCATGCTCAGGGCAATAATAATTTTTCTGCCCGTGCTGAGGGCAGACGTAACGGATATGAAAATGTCAACAGACACGCGGAGTTCCCGACGCAGGGTTCACGCAGTTTTCCTCATCGTGAAAATTTTCCCGATACCCGGCAGGGTCAAGGTTTCCGACCACATGATAACCCCACCAGGATTCCTTTAAACTTCCACAGGAAGTAGACGAAGGGTCGGTCCTGCTTCCTGATACCAAACATTCTGACCCTAAAACAGTATTAGTGACTGTTCAAACTCCTCAGTTGCCTGATGTATTCTTGACACTTGAAGACATTATTGTCGAGACAAAGTTCGACACTGGGTCTGAAATATCAGCCCTAAATACAAAGTTTTGCACTGACACTTTTCCGGCAATACACGTTCAGCCTGCAACGCAGTATTTGCGAGGTGCAAATAATGAAATCTTCAGTATCTCAGGAACTGTCACATTATCTTTAGGGCTGGGAAAAGCTCGTTTTACACATTCTTTCCTGCTTATAGACGAGCTACCCGTGAAATGTTTAATGGGTATGGACTTTATAAACAAGTTTCAAATAACTTTGAATTTTGTACAACATGTGATTTCCTTTCCGGAACCTGTCGAAATGATTCCTACGGTTCCTGTAGATATCACGAGTTTATTATTGAGTAACCAATTGAATGAGGGGCAACGAGACCAGCTTTCTCTCCTTTTACAGGAAAGCCCTGGTTTATTTTCGGATCAACCTGGTTTCACACAGGTGGTTTATCATGTTATTGACACTGATGGTTCGAAACCCATTGCGACGAAACCTTACCCTTGTGCTCCACATAAGAAACAGGAAATGCAACGTCAAATTGCTGAAATGATTAAGCAGGGCGTAATCAGGGAATCAACAAGCGCCTGGGCTGCTCCTGCCTTTTTGGTTCCAAAGAAACAACCCAATGAATTTCGTTTCGTGACAGATTTCCGCAAGCTCAACCAAGTCACAAAAACGATCAATTATCCACTACCTGTCATGTCGCATATTTTAAATGACTTGTCGTCAACCAAATGGATGTCAACCTTGGATTTGGCGAGTGGATATTGGCAGGTAGCAGTACATCCGGACTCTGTCGATAAAACTGGCTTTGTGACTCCTTTTGGGGCCTATGAATATTTACGTATGCCTTTTGGACTAGCTTCTGCACCTGCTACTTTCCAAAAGCTTATGGACACGGTTCTCAGACCTGTCCTGGGTCCCCATGTGCATGTCTATTTGGATGACATTATTATCACATCAGAGACTTTTGACGAGCACCTTTCTCTGCTCAAACAGGTGTTCCAACTTATATACAATGCTGGCTTGACGTTAAAACCTAGTAAATGCCAGATAGCGAGGGACGAGATTGTATATCTGGGGTTGAAAATCACTCCCCACGGTTTATTTACTGATAATGAAAAAATTAGGCCTATTGTTGACTTTCCTCGGCCTAAAACAGCAAAAGAACTATCCCGCTTTCTGGGAATGACCGGATGGTATCAGCAGTTCGTCCCCGCTTATGCTAAAATATGTGAGCCATTGTATGCTTTAAAACGTAAATACAAGAAGTTTATTTGGACACCTGAGGCTAACGCTGCATTCGAAACACTGCAGTCTGCATTGACTCAGCCTCCGGTGTTGGCTTTCCCGGATCATACTAAGGAATTTGATATTTATACTGATGCATCCGGAGTTGGTCTTGGTTGCGTTTTGTCACAAGCTGGGCATCCAATAGCTTTTGCGTCTCGTACTTTAGCCAAAGCTGAACGCAATTATTCAGCTACGGAACGTGAATGTCTTGCTGTTGTGTATGCACTGAATAAATTTCAATGTTATCTTAACGAATTGACAGTTAACATAATTACGGATCATTCTGCCCTTCAGTATTTGAATTCTGCTAAGCACCTATCTCAAAGACTTATGAAGTGGGCTCTGAAGTTACAAGAGAGCAATATCAAAATTTCGTATCAGCCAGGTCATAAGAATCAATTACCGGACGCATTATCTCGCGTTCCGATTAGTGGGGTCCCCACTGAAACTACTCCTGGATGTCAGCCTTTACTTCTAATAGCTGATATAACATCCAGAGAGCAGATAATGGCAGAATTAATAAATGATCCAGATTTTGGGGATATCTACAATTTTTTGCTTGCGGGTTCGCCCCTACCAAGTGATCCTTCTCTGGCTGGAAGGTCACAACATTTTGAAGTAATAGAGGGTCTTCTTTATTATACAAAATCTAGGACTACTAGGGCAGAGTTTCGCCCATGTATTCCGCGAACCCTTAGAATGGCTCTTTTAAATGAATATCATGACAAACCTCTTGCAGGCCATTTAGGTATTCGCAAGACCCGTGGTAAATTGCGGGATGTTGCCTATTGGCCTGACATGTACCAAAGTGTGCTCGCATACGTTCAATCATGTCACTTGTGTCAGATTAATAATTACCGTAATGTAAGACCGGCCGGTCACTTGAAATCAAGTTCAAGTTCTCATGTGTTTGATATTATTTCCATAGATTTATTGGGACCTTATCCATTATCTGTTAAAAATAAAGCTCGTTACGTTTTAGTACTAACTGATAATTTTTCTAAATGGGTTGAAGTTTTTCCCATTAAAGCCGCTACGGCTGAAGTTATTTGTACTGTCTTAGTTAATGAAGTATTTTCTAGATATGGTGCACCTAATAAAGTAGTTTCGGATAATGGTCCTCAATTTATTTCTGACATTTTTGAAAGAATGTGTGCGAGACTACACATTAAACATAAATTTATTTCCCCAAATCATCCCCAGAGTAATCCTGCGGAACGCGTTAACCGAACGCTACTGAAAATGATTGCGACTTTTGTAATGGATCATCATGAAAGATGGGATGACCATTTGGAACTTTTTGCGTTCGCCCTCCATTCGTCTGTCCAAGAGTCTACTAAAATTACTCCTGCAGAACTTTTTCTGGGTCGCAAAATTAAAACCCCTTTTGAAAATTTAACGGGGATTATCGACGAACTAAATCAGTGACCAACTCCGCAATCAGTAAGAATTATGGCAGAAAAAGCTCGTGTTGCAATGCTAGGAGCACAAGCGGCTCAAGCAAGATATTATAATTCTAGGCGTAGGGAACCAGATCTTGTCGTTGGAGATCTCACTCTCGTGGAAACGCACTTCCAGTCTTCTGTTTCGCATACTTTAGTGAAGAAATTTGCACCCAGCTACGAAGGTCCATATCGGGTGGCAAATATCTTTGAAAATAATATTGTTCTGGAGAAACCTGACAATCATTTTCAATATGTACATGTTGATCAGTGTCGCAAGTATCATGAACGGAATATCGATTTCATTATCAATCCTACTCAACCTTCTGTTCCACAGACTCAAGAATCTATATCTCATGTTCAACCGCCAGAAATTTTGGACGAACCAACAAACATTTTTGAAGAAACTCCAGTGATTTTTCCTTCACCCTCCCCCCTCCAGACGGGTTTCTACACACGCAACCTGATTCTCCCATGAGACCAAGGCTCGAATCGAGTTCGTCGAATACTAGTATCGTTCCTTTCCCTCCAACCATTGCCAAGACTATTGCTGCGCCGTTTCCGGATACCTCTGCACCAATGCGGGCTACTTCTTCTTTGAATACCTCGTCAGAAAGTATTCCTATAGGCAAATCTAAACATCGCCCTGCACGACCACTGAATTACAGCAGCGACTCAGAGGCTTCTGACATTTCGGACTTTTCAGTTATGAATCCTAACTTTCATGTTCCAAACCGTCCAGCACCACCAAGGGCTGGGCGCAAACGTGACTTTTCTCCCCAATCTGCTTCGCCGCAACAGCGACGAAGGCAGAAATCTTTGCATCCGCCCGGGTTTCGCCCCTGGAACCTACGTTCAGGGCAAACAGGGCCGATGCCTGCTGCTACTCTCATGCCACGTGGGCGTAAGCGCAAGCAAACGATGTGGCCGGAGACACGTCCGTCCAAAAAGATACTGGAAGGACACAACGGGCCCCAGCACAAAGGGACTTCATATCCAAAGCCTGGGGGAGCCCGTTCCTATCAGCCGCAGCAGGGATTTCCGGACCGCCAGACTTCAGACGTTCCTGACCGTTCCTATCAGCCGCAAGGATTTCCGGACCGCCAGACTTCTGACGTTCCTGACCGTTCCTATCAGCCGCAAGGGATTCCGGACCGCCAGACTTCTGACCGTTCTTCTCAGCCGCAGGGATTTCCGGACCGCCAGACTTCTGACCGTTCTTCTGAGCCTCAGGGATTTCCAGACCGCCAGACTCCTGACCGTTCTTCTCAGCCGCAGGGATTTCTGGACCCACAGACTTCAGCCGTTTCGGACCGAAGGATTTCCGCCATTCCTGACCTTTCCCGTCAGCCGCCGGGATTTCCTGACCGACAGCAGACCGATGTTCCAGTTCCATTCCAGTCCCTGAAGAGATCCAAGCCACCTGATTTTACCAGTCCAATTAGGCCTGGAAAACGTTATCGCACTAGAGTTTTTTATGCGTCCTCGAGATAAGTAAGTTGTCGTGGACAGGTTCTTTTCTCAGTTTGTTGTTTTTCCTGCACGACCAGTTGGCGTGTCAGAATTTCTTTTTTTCGTGTGGGCCTATGCATTCTTTTTTGTGTATATATGTGTGTTTTTTTTTTATATTTCTTCTATGTCCATCTACTAATCCACTTTTTATATATATATATCTATGTGCTTAGGGGTAAAATAATAAAATTGTTACTGTTAGGCAGCTCCAGGTAAATTTCGCTGCTGATACAGTTGGTATGTATTTCAACGAATAATGCGAACGTAATTTGAAATGAAAATAATAAAATTGTTACTGTTAGGCAGCTCCAGGCAATCTTCGCTGCTGATACAGTTGGTATGTATTCCCCGAAATATGAGAACGTCATTTGAAATTAAAAAAGTGATTCCTGCTAGGCAGAATAAAAGGAAAGTATGCCGATGCAGGTTTGTTTTGTTCCACAATACAAATTTCACAGTCGAATACAGATTTCGTAAATTGTCATGCCAAGTTTGATAATGTAAATACGGCTACCACCAAACCACAAAACAAAAAAGAGATCGAGAAACGTCAACCAACGAAATGTAAGACTTACACTCCTAAATTGATAGGTTTTTCGGAAACAAAAAAAACAAAAAAACAAAAAAAAAAAAGAAAAAAAGAAAAAAAAAATTAAGGGGGAGATGGTGTAACGTATACTCTATATTCACTTTCCTTTTGATTTTACTATCTCTGGTTATTTTATTTTACTATGTAAATTATCTTCCTACTGAACGAAATATTATTTCACCCGCTGAATGAGATCTGGCAATGAGTGTAAGTCATGACGTGGTGGTAGCTAGTATATAGGCGCGTTCATCGAGACTTAGGAGCTTTTGTGTTGTTATGAGGAGAGCTTGTGGTCGTTAAGCGAGAGCGTGTATAATACGAGGAGTGATTATTCATTATTGTTCTACAAGTGTTGTGTGTGCCTTAGTTGACCAAGAGTCGTTGAAATAAAGAAGTTTTCAGTAAGTTCAGTCTTTCTCAATTCATAGTTTTTGTCAGACCTCTGTCTGGCTGTTAGGTTTATAACTTTTATTGCTTACTATAAATAACCAGCGTGGAGACTTTGTTTACGTTCGTAATTAACTAGTAACAACACCTTTTTGAATTCATCATTTTGAAGCTTAGTACAAGTATATCATTAGCTAGCTGGTAGGAAGAGAATCATTCATAATAATTAGCTTAGCGGAAAGTACATAAAGCTAATTCATTATAAATGGGCTGGACATATTACCAGAAAAACGTACCACCGTTGGATAATTGAAACAATAGACCGGATTCCAAGGGATATGCAAGTGAGATATGGGTTGATGCAATTTGGAAGCATATCGGGCTGACATGAAGGGGGCTGGATCTAGACGGAAAATTGTCGAAGACAATTCGGGCGACTTTCATTCAGCTGTGGAATGATAACAGTTGATATATAAACATATATGGAATAATGAAAAACCAACCAATGAGACAAACGAATATCGAATATAATAATTCAAAGTACGAACATTTATATGAATAATGAATTGCAGAACGCAAAAAACAAAAATTAGAAAACCAGGCAACCTTCTTCAGGAGAGCATAAATCTAGGGAAGCGGCTTTTCTGGTATCAGTAAACGACTAGGATAAAAACCAATAGTCGACTAACCATGCTCTCGAAGCCAATGAACCCCCCTCCCCAAATGGAATAAGAAACTTCCCAAAATTACAAAACTGTAGTAAAGTTAGGGAACAATAACTTACCCGAAGACGACGTGAATCCTGCAGTGGCCGCCCCGTTGGCGCAGTGGTGTAAGCGATGGCCTCTGATCATTCGTCCGAAAGGGGTCCGGGTTCGAATGCCGGTAAGGCATGGATGTTGTGTTTGTCTTACGGCACTGGCTTTCTCCCTTCCCTGGAACCAGTGGCCCTAAATTAGGGACGGGCGACTGCTTATAGCCCATTGAGTTGCCCACGGTGGTCGTTAAACCTACAATCAAAAAAAAAAAAAAAAAAAGAATCCTGCAGCCGGACTGAGTAAGGCTACCATAATTTCATAATTTCAGAGGCTGAAATACGAATGGAACGAGCACGAAATAAGCAAATTGATTTGGTGAAAATGAAAGTTAAACAAATAAGGAGTAACCTAATTGCCCGAAACAGCTGAGCGTGATAATAGATGCAGGACTGTGTATGTAGATGTTCTTCAGCCAAAGGGACCAGCCAAGTGGCACTTGGTATTTCCTATCGAAATTAAAATATTAAGGTGCTGTGTTGGTACAGAGTGCTGAAGTGTAATTTATAGCTGGGGAGGTTGAATTAAAATTAAGGATTAACTGATTAAAGTAACGTCTGAGAAAGTGAATTAGAATATTATTAGATTTAAATTTATTGACTAGGATGTTGAGGTTTTTGATAATATTTTCTGTGTTATAACATAATTTGACTATTCTGTGAAACTGAGATATAATGATGTTACGGTGTATACCAACAGAGATATTGGAAGACCAGTGGGTGAAAACTTTGATGTCCAAATTAAAATCCTGTCTCTTATCAAAAAGGTCGATCTGAAAACCCATTTTTTTGTTGATCTTAATAACTAGTTCCAGGGAGTTCAAGTGGTTGGATTCACTGTTGGTGTTTTCCAGGGACTGTCATCGGGGTAAATTCCCTCACTCATTTGTAAAAAAACGAGGGTTGTTGAACACAATAATATAATCCATGTACCTAAGGACAATCACGGGATCAGCAGACAGAGTAGCGGGAAATGTAGATTCGAAGTGGTGCAAGTAAAGATTGGCCAGACTGCTTGAAAAACTGCTACCCATTGGTATCTCACGTGTCTGCAGGTAGAGTTTGTTGCCTACGGCTGCATAATTGTGGTTAATGCAGAAGTCTATGTGGTAATGCCAGTATTGCGAAGTGATGCTGTTATCCAGTGAATTAAACAGGTCTTTCGTCACTAGGAGTAAGGCCGATAGGGAAATGAATGAGAACAGGTTCTTGAAATCGTATGCATCGACAGATGTGATACAATTACGCGTATTTAACGTCTCAATGACCCTAGCATTGCTGTAAATAATGCAGATAGAAAATTTTTCTAAAATATGGCAGAAAAGAAGCTGCTGAAGAGTTTACTTGTGCATTATTTTGGGAAGAAAATACGCACACAGAGTTTGCATAGTAAGTAGTATGTGACCGAAGAAAGAAATTTTTCAGTTGGGTCTTTAATCCCGCGGATATTGCAGTAAAGAGAAATATGATCTTACGCCCTCTGGTGGAAGACGTGCGCTTTAAGAAAATTTTAAATTTTATGAGAAACTTTCGCAGCGGAAACGCTCTCCAACAAAGAAAAAAATCAAATTCGACTCTTAGAAGCAGAGGTATTGACGAAAGTAAGACATCCATCTACGTCCCCTGGCGGCGAAACCATGAATAACTTTAAGAAGAAAATATTCCGATAAGGTTTATCGACGTGAGTGGTATCGGTCCACGAAAGATTTTTTTCAATTGAGGTTTTAGAAGCTCAGATTTTACTGCAAATACGTCAAAAGCAGAAATTAACACTTACGCCCCCAGGTGGCCAAACCATTCCTTAGTAAATATTAGAAATTATATGGAAATAATTTTCCATCAGAAGCTGTATCCGGTGCAGAAAGAAGTTTTCAAATCAGAGTTTTAGAAGCAGATGTATCGGGAAAAACGCGATCTCCTTTTGTGCCCCCTAGGAGAAAGTTTATGAATTAACCAAAATTTTTGGAATTATATGAAAAACTTTTCGCACATGAAACTCTATCCAGCAAACAAGGAATTTTTTAAATTGGACTCTTAGAAGCAGAAATATTGAAAAAAGTAAGATATATATCTACATCCCTGACGGAGAAACTATGCACCATTTAGGAAGAAAACATTCCGAAAAGGTTTATCGGCGTGAGTGGTATCGGTCCACGAACGAATTTTTTCAATCGAGATTTTAGAAGCTCGGACTTTGCTGTAAATGTATCCGAAGCAGGAATTAACGCTTACGTCCCCTGGTAGCAAAATCCTTTTTTCCCTAAAAATTTGAAATTATATACAAAATATTTCCCATTAGGAGCTGTATCCGCTGGAGAAAGAACTTTTCAAATCGGAGTTTTAGAAGCAGTAGAGACATCGGGGGAAACAGAGTACTTCTATGCTCCTAGCGGAAAATCTATGCGTAACTTGAAAAAGTGACTGTACCTAAAAATAACCTTCGTCATAAATGGAATCGAAACGTAAAAGTATTTTTCAGTCGCACATTTAGAAGCAAATATATGAAATAAAATGTATTTTGAATTCAATATCATCTGCATTTACGCCTCCTGGAGGCCAAACTGTGCATCGTGAAGAAAACGAGAGGAAAGATCATGATTCGCATATTTCAGGCTTCCCAATGCAAAAAGAATTTTTCAAATCGGTCAGAGATAGGCGTACATAGATGGACGGACGGATAAACCTGTAACATAAGCACGATCTTTTTTACAAAAGACGTGCTAACAATATGAGCAGTAAAAACATAATAAAATAAATGTGATGAAAATGGTTTCCAAAAACTGTATGACATAATTAGGCAAAAGTTGTTGATTCCAAAATTTAAATTCTCACTTTCTTCAACCTCTCCGTCTCAGATATAATATATACTTAGATGTGTTCTAAAAATACGACTGTCCTTAAACTGTAAGAAAACAAAGACGTTTACATTATCCATACAGAAAAATCGAAGTTAGAGAAGCTGACTGGCGCAAATTAAAGAATAAATTTAGGTAACTATTACAGAATTCCCAGCTTACCTGCAGCCTGGTGTGCAAATTGAAACAGTACAAGGCTCATGATGATGTAGGTTATCACATGTACGGGGGCACTGAGAAATGCAGTCTGTATGTTCTTCATTCTTTGATTCAGAGCAATGTACGGCTACGTTGGGTGGTGGCGTTAGAATGATATCAGAAGCAGTAGCATGGCGGCAAGTCCACTGACCATAAGAACACTCACTGCAAATATGAGGAAAAATGTTAGAAGCCTTTGATGAGACACATCTTATGCTTCAAAGAACATAAGAATTACTAATCGTTCATTACATGAGACAGATGAGCTAGTTATTGTCATATTCGGAAAGCATTTTGATGTGTAATACCATAATAATGTTATTTTTAATACACCACAATATGAATATTCAAGAAAAGCATACAGCATATTAAATCCGTTTATTTCTTATGGTGTAGAATCTCTGTGATTACTACACCATAAAAAATAAACTGATTTAATACGCTGAATGCGTTTCTTGAATACCATAATAATGCTGGTTGGAAGCGGCGCATTTTTATTTTTTCGATCATCCGAAAACTAAAAATACTCACAAAATTCTAAATTCAACATCTTTCGACCTAACAAAGGTTGCGTCTTTTTCAGAAGCACGTCCAACAATAAGTTCAGTTAAAAAAAGCGGTTTGAAGACATGAAACAGTGGAAAACGACACGTAATTAGGCAATTTGAAGCCGGTGCCGTCATCATTTTACAACAGGCTCCCAGAAATTCAAAGATTTTTGCAGCTGGTTCCATTTCCTTCTTGAAAACCAGATGTTTGTTCTTCAAAACCTACAACGACTATCTTATGTTGAGATGAGGAAAGAAGACTAAAAAATTAATTTCTCATTTTCTCATCTAACATGGTTTCAATGTTTGCCTTTTTGATATTTTAATCTCTTACAGCACGTTTGTGTTCCTTCAAGAGGACGGAGAGGTTTCTTCGTGATTGGCCCCGCGTAGAATTTATTGCAACACAAGGTAAACTCCAACCTTGCAGTAATATAGAATCGAAGTATTGGGTGAAGGAAAAGGATGTTTTAACTTGGGAGGGATTTTTAAACATAATTTTGCACTTTGTGAATTTGCAGAAAGCATTGCCAATTCTTGTGGAAATTAATGAATTGTACTTAAAAATGGGAGTGCTTATTCTATCGAATTTTTCAGGTGTAGTAGAGCATTTTTCAGGTGTAGTAGATCATTTTTCAGGTGTTGTACGCTTTAGCAGAAGACTTGATACATTGTAAAAAATAAGTGGTGTGAATTCATGGAACATTTCTGAAAATAATGTGCAGCAAAGTTGCCGGTAAGTGTCTGTCTTTTGACGGAATTCCCGTTTCTAAGAGTGCCCGTTTTTTTTAACTTCCGTATTTCCACAGATTTTCCGGTCAGTAATTCGGTTTATTTCAGAAAAGTCCGTTTCAAGTCTTTCCGCGTTTGGACAAAAATTTCGCAAAATCCAACACGCTCATTACAGCCGCTACGCGGGAGAATCCTTTATGTGCTGGTAGGGAGAACCGAGCCCAGGTCTTTAAGATTGAAGCCACGCCTCTTAACCACTGAGCCAGAAAACCATGTGAACCAAGCTCACGCTCAAGGTAAAACTTAATCGCACGATGGTGATTTTTCTTTATATTAATGCGAGTGATTTAGTCATTTTATTTTCCATTAAAGCTTGTTATTTTCTGGAATACGTTTCTAATAATTTTATTTTTTTCTGTACGAGGTGTTATTACAAATTACGTATTTTTTTCATCGTGATTTTTCGAAACAACTGAATGATCTGGAGCTTAAGATATTTTTTCTTCTGAGAGTAACTTTCATTTATCTTTAAGAGAAATGTACTGTTTTATAATATTATTTCACAAAACTTCTAAATATAAAATTTACTCTAGATGGCTATATAGCTTTTGTATAATATAAGGACTCCACAGACTGATACACAGACATCGTACAATCATCTGTGCAATAAATTAAGTACCCGGTTTCTTACGGTAACACAATATACAGGATGATCAGAATCGACCGCACAATAAACCTACCGGGCGATTCCTCGTGGAGAAATAAGCCGAAAACCGTTGTCCGTTGTCCAATCGGACGTCGCATTCCGGAGATATACGCGCCGAAAGTTCGTGAGGTCACATCCGAAAGAATACAGACATTAGAAATGACTAACCCAATAACTTTGACAGAAAACATGTAATTTATTGATGTGTACCACTACAACACAAATGATAAAACACGTGGATTCGTGTCAGATTACAACATATGTTCAAAATGACCACCTTGTACTGTGGAACAGGCGGCAGACAGCCGAGGAATAGACATCTGCACACGTTGCAGCATAGCAGGGGTTACAATTGTGAGGGTCGCGTCTAAGGTGGCCACTAGGTGGTGCAGGCTGTTGACAGGCCGTCGATATACCAGTTCCTTTAGATGACCCCAGAGGATGAGGTCCAATGGATTAAGATTCGGCGAACTAGCGGGCCATGTTACACGACCACCACGGCCAAGCCATCGACCGCGATATTCCGTATCCAGCCACTGCCAAACATTTGCAACGTAATGCGCCGGTGCTCCATCATGCTGGAACCAAGGATTGCTGTACGTTTTCCAGTAAGTCCGGCAGAACATCACGTAGGAACACCGTGTAGTTGGCAGCTGTGACACGTTTCGGCAGAAGATATGGTCCCTGTAGGATATCGCCCACAATACCACACCAGATATTAACACCCCACTGGACCTGGTGAGCCTGTTAACGTGTTGCGTGCGGATTGTCCAATGCCCAAACATGACTATTATGTGGGCTGCGGATACCCTGCCGTGTAAACTTTGCTTAATCAGTCCAGAGGTTCCGGCGGATGAAACTATTATCGGCAGCATATTGCTGTAGCAGCCACTCACAGTATGCCTGTCTTCAAGAATAATCCTGTGGTAATAGGCCTTGCACCCGTGTGATGTGATATGAATGCAGGTCTTCGTCGTGTGCAACGGCAAGTATGGTACTTTGGTGCACACCGAACTGTCGCTCGATCGCACGGCTGCTGCTGCTCTTCTATGAACTCTAGTATGACGTTTTCGAGACATGGTGTTCTCACAGAGGGTACAGTGCCACTGTCTACACTTGGACGTGGTGCGACATTGCCTGTGTCGCGCTTTTGAGCGTCAAGCCGCCAATTGACCTGGGCGTCCGGGCGCCGTCGTGGTGGATATCGCTCGCTGTAGGCCCTTGGTGCACGCAATGCTGAACCTTGGCACTCCCCCAATAGGAGATACATGTCACAATACTCTCTCAAACTATACGACATATCGCTACCCACACTACTGTCAACTGTACCAACGCAGTATGAGCTGACCTGCTACCGTCGCCAACATTTTCTTTCCCTACCTGCCGTATCGAGCAGGTGTACAACTGATGGTTTCACGCCACCACCTCCTTCGAATTTGCATACCCACCCCGTGTCACATTTTTAAATGTTGATTGCCTTTTTTTTCTTTTTTTTTTTTTATTGGAGGTTTAACGACCACCGTGTGCAACTCAGTGGGCTATACCCAGGTAGCACAACCTTGCAATTTAACGTAGGCCTAACAGTGAACCACCGTCTTTTAGGAACAGAAAACGTTGGCTCAGCGTTGGGCATACGTTAAATTGCAAGGCGGTGCTACCTGGGTAAATAGTTACCCGTCCTGAATTTAGGACCACTGGTTCCAGGGAAGGGAGAGAGTCACTGCCGTAGGACAAACACAACATCCATGCTTCACCGGGATTCGAACCTGGACCCCTTCCGGACAAATGATCAAAAGCCAACGCCTTAGACCACTGCGCCACGTATCACAAGGCTTGATTGCCTTGTGATACGTGCGTCTGTATAAATATCCACGTCGCTCTTCAACGAGCATGTGCGTTACCGGATGTGACGTCACGAAACTTTCGGCGCGTATATCTCCGGACTGCGACGTCCGATCGGACAACGGTTTTCGGCTTCTTTCTCCGCGAGGAATCGTCCGGTAGGTTTATTGTGCGGTCGATTCTGATCACCCTGTATAATAGCTGGTGCACAAAAGGGGAGAAAGAAGAAGAAATATCCTGTGACACAGTAACCAATATTCGTGCAATATACTATCCACAAAATCCGATCACGCTACAGAACTTCAAAATCAAATACTTCGACAGACTATAGAAATTTAACAGTTAATCAAATCCCCAAGTATTCCAGTGAACCTCACATATTACCAGAAATTTTTCGCCATGTGGATACGGAAAAAGTGAGAACGGAGTTTTTCCGTTAATACAAGAAAGAAAAAAGCGGATAGGGTATCTAAAAATTCAAAATTTTCCGTTAACACCTTTCGAAAACGATAATTCACCGTCAATGTAAGAAAGAAATTGCGGAAAGGTTTTTGAAAATTCAGAATTTTCCGGTAACACCTTTCGAAAACGATAATTCACCGTCAATATAAGAAAGAAATTGCTGAAAGGTTTTTGAAAATTCAGAATTTTCCGTTAACACCTCCAGAAAACGGAAATTCACCGTCAATAAAAAAAATGCAGAAAGGTTTCTGAAAATTTAGAATTTTTCTGGCGTACGAAAAATCCGTGAAATGCAGATATTTTTCCATCATTCCATGGAAAAAGTTTTATCAGAAACATGCTTTCTTAATTCACGAAAGAAATCACGAAAAGTGACTCGTGAATTTCAGAAATTTTTTTATAGGGTACCTCTGTCTATTATTATCACGTCTTTTGTAAAAAGGATAGCGCTTACGTTATCGGTTTGTCCGACCGTCTGTGCACGGCATATCTCTAAAAATGTTTATCCAATTTGAAAAATTATTTTTGCATTGGGAAGCTTGAAATCTGAGAATCATGATCCTTGCATTCCGTTTTTTCCTGATGCACAGCTTCGCCGGCAGAGGACGTAAATGAAGATGATATCGAATTCAAAATACACTTTATTGAGCATCATTCTTCCTGAATATCCGATTGAAAAAAATATTTCTCCTTTTTGATGTCATTTACAACGATCACTATTGTAGGCACAGTTTCTTTTTAAACAACGTATAGATTTTCCGGTAGGGGAGTAAAGGTAAATTGCATTTCCCCAAATATCTCTCCTTCTAAATAACTGATTTAAAAAATTCTTCTTGCATCAGATACAGCTCCTGATGGGAAATGTTCTGCATATAAATTCTGATTTTTAGTAAGAAATCGTTCGGTTACAGGGAGCGTAAGTGTCCATTTCTGCTTCTGATGTACTTACAGCAAATTCTAAGCTTACGAAAACTCGATTGAAAAACAATTTCGTGGACCGATACCCTCACTTCGAGAAACTGTTTTGATCATAACTCTTGCTTAAAATAGGGGCGTAGATGTATATCTTAGTATTTTTGATATAGCTCTTTCCAAGAGTCCGATTTGAAAAATTCTTTCTTTGTTGGAGATCGTTTCCGGTGCGAAATGTTTCTTATACAGTTTCAAAAATTTCTAGTGATTCATAGATCTTCCACTGTGGGGTACAAAGGTAAATGGCTCTTTCCCGGATATCTCTGCTTCCAATACTCCGATTTGAAATATTCTTTCTTTGTTGGAGAGTGTTTACGGTGCGAAATGTTTCTCATACAGTTGCAAATTTTTCAAGTAATTCATAGATCTTCGAGTAAACGTAGATGTATACCTTATTTTTGTCGGTATCTCTGCTTGTAAGTGTCCCATTTGAAAAATTCTTTCTTTGTTGCAGAACGGTTCTGCTGTGAAATTTTCGCATACAATTTCAAATTTTTCTTAACCTACAAGTTTGCCACTAGAAGGCGTAAGTTCATGTCCCGGATTACAGCGATTTGTTCCGGTTTGCCGTTTATCTGCTGGACTAAATACCCTATTAAAACAATCGTTTTTCGGTCAGATACTAGTGACTTTGAAAACTCTTGTGTTTATTTTCTTCCCAAAACAATGCCCAATTTCGCCGCTGGATGACGCCAACTTTTAATTTCTTTTTCTTAATATCTCTGTTTCCAAATGTGCGATTTCAAAAGTTCTTTCAACACTGGATGCCATTAACCTTGTGGATTACTTTAATGTCAGTATTTGTGGAGTTTTGTAGTTCACAGTTCTGTCGCTACGTTGTGTTTCTGTACTTCTGTTTGCAGCTGTATTCCCGCTTATAAAAATGCTAAAGAGAAATTTCTTTTTCACAGTATGCCGTTCGCTACAATAGAGATGGGGAGAATTTTCTTATTTAAATAATGCACATATTTCTTGCTAGGGAGCGTAATGGTCAATACTCTCTTCTCGCGATCTCCACTTCCGGGAGACGTATCTGAGAATTTATTTTCCCTTAGCGTAGCTTTTCCCATGAAGAGCATGTTTCAACTTTCCGGTTAAGCTCAAATCTTCCTCTAGAAGGCGTAGTTATAACCTGTTTCCTTCTATATTTCTTCTTTTAAATTTTAGATTTGAAAATCTGTTTGTCTTCGATACCTTCCTACTATGAGAAACACTTTTGTGCGCCATCTGTACATAAACATTCTGTTTAGCCGCTGGTGAAAGTAAGTAGCTGGATCCGTTTCTGGATGTTTTATCGATTGTAAAAATCCGACTGTGATTAGTTTCCTAACCGGTTGCATTGATTTTCAATAACATTGATAAATTTAATTCGCATCAGAAAGGATTCAAAAGAGATGCTGATTACAATCAAAAATTCGGTGTCATCTTTCTCGTTTACAAATTTCATCGCTAATATCTTCGCTTGTTTTTCAAGTAGAACAACGGGGTATGGTTTTTTAGACTAATAAGGACATGGCCCAAGTTTTTTATTAAACTTTTTTTTCTGCGAAAGCTGTATAAAAATTATTTTTTGTTTATTTTTATGTAAATGCCACCCACAAGGGTGAAACTGCCATTTCGTAAATCCCAACGTTATTTTGAGAATTTTTCTAACAGAAAGTATGTATCTGTGATCAACAGTTGAACAGGTAGATAACAGCTTGTATTTAGATAAAATCCTTTGTCAGTAGAAATTTTTTTCAACATCGGTATTTAATTTCGGAGGACTTCATTATTGGAGTATATGTTTACCGCTCTGAAGGCGTAACGATAAAATCCCAAAATACTGTACGAACATGGCATAAATGATCTGCAGTGAGGTGGCATTGTAACAGAAAAAGGTTTCCGGGATATTCCGGTTCTGAGTTTGCCAGATTCTGTCTTAAGGACTTCCGCATACAGGAACGCCAAGGAAGAGTTCGTCTCCAGTTCTATTGTAACCTAAATACTGGAATAATGATTGTTGATAACATTGTAAAACTGTTCCAAGGATGCTTTGCCATCTTTCCAGATAGCCAATACATCATCAACATAGCGTAATCAAATTTGGGGGTTCTGTGTATAAGATAAAAGTTGTGCTGTTTCAAATTTGTCCATGAAAAGTTCACAAAATAAGGATAAAAGAGGACATCACTTTAGAAGACATGTAACGTGACTGAATATTTTATTATCAGCTTCAAATTGTGCACACGAGATGCAACTGTCGGTGAGTTGAATGATATCCTCAAGTTTACTTAATTATAGGTTAGCTACAAGTAGTCAGGAAGGAAACATTCCACTGTCTCAGTGACTGGGACGTTCGTGAAGACCCACACTACATCAAAAGAAACAAGAAGTCCCCGGGGTCTAGCAATCAAATATTTAATACTTTTGTAGAAATCAGTAGTATTCTTTATGGAATACGAGTGCAATTTAGTCAAAAATGAATATTTTAGTGCTCAGTATTTAGCAAGAAGGTGAGAAGATGAACCATCGGCAGATACAATGGGTCTGAAATCCAGTTCCTAAGCAAAAAATCTTGATAAGTTGAAGTTCTTGGGAATCAATCATTCTTTTTAAAAAGAGGTCAGAGTTTTTCATGAATTTACTTCATTTCTGATATATTGGGTTGTCGGAAAAGTCATGACGTATTTTGGCACCCAATGGCGGTTGGGCGGTTTTGGAAGTACTAGAGACATGCGCAGCTGTGTTATCGCTATGACATTCGACAGGTGCCAGTTCTAGCTGCAGTCTAAAAATAATAGGGAGCGATTTGGTTGATTTGCGGAAATTTCACATCAAGTTGAAGATGGAAGACCAAACTGTGCATTTTCGCCATATTTTACTGTTTTACTTCCGTAAAGGGAAGAACGCGCGTCAAGCTTGTGGAAAGTTGCGTAAAATGTACGGTGATAATGCTCAACAAATACGTCAGTGCCAGCGGTGGTTCGCAAAATTTCATGCTGGGGATTTTGACCTCAACGATGCTCCTCTGTCCGGAAGGCCCACCGAGGTTGATGACGACCAAATCAAGTCATTGATCGAGTCAAACCCACGTTACACGACACGAGAGATTGCAGACTCATTGAACATCCATCATTCAAGCGTTAACGACCACCTGAAGAAGCTGGGATACGTAAACAAGCTCCATGTGTGGGTTCCTCATGAACTCAAAGATGCTCAAATGAGGGCGCGTATAAACATCTGCGATATGCTTATTAAACGTGAGGAAAACGATCCTTTTTTGAAGCGACTGATAACTGGTGACGAAAAGTGGATTGTGTACAACATTGTGATGCGCAAACGGTCTTGGTCCCGACGTGCTGCTTTGCCTCAAACGACATCCAAAGCACACATTCACCAGCGGAAGGTTCTGGTCTCAGTGTGGTGGGAGTTTAAAGGTGTCGTGTTTTTCGAGCTCCTACCACGGAAACAAACAATCAATTCGAATGTGTACTCTCGGCAATTGGACAGTGTAAACGAATCAATCATCCAGAAACGTCCAGAGCTCGTTCATCGTAAAGGTGTTGTGTTTTATCACGACAACGCGAGACCACACACAAATTTGATCACCCACCAAAAACTATTGGAGCTTGGGTGGGATGTGTTGCCACACCCAGCATACTCGCCTGATCTTGCGCCGTCAGACTTCCACTTGTTTCGCTCTCTTCAACAGTCCTTGCGTGGTATAGCGTTCAATTCAGATGAGATTGTAAATCAGCACCTTGTATAGTTTTTCGCCACGAAAGACAGGTCCTTCTATGAACGAGGCATTCTGCAGCTCACTGAAAGGTGGCAAAAGATTATCGAACAAAACGGGCATTATATCATTGATTGATCTTTGTTCTTTCTATCAATAAATGATCTTTGCAAAACATGGCTAAAATACGTCGTGTCTTTTTCGACAACCCAATATTTATGCCATTTCTTCAGATGAGATTGCTTATTCTGATTCTTGATTTCTGAGTAAGCTGTAGAGTTTTTCAAAAGATTGTGAATACTGTCTAAGTATCTCCCTTTGTCAAAGATCACCACTTTTCCAGCTTGCCTGCTTTTGTAATGACAATACTGTTATCATTTTTAGGCTTCTAACGCTGGCTCTTTCGTCCTTTGAGTGGTTAGGTATAGTTGATTTGCACCTGTTGAATAAACTGTTTCGTGTGTTAATCCTCATGTTTTCTGCAACAGACGGATCAACAACTGTCAAGCATAGTAAATTACTTTCAGTGTTAGAGATTGTGCCCACAATAGAGACTTTTTCTTTGGTGTAATATGAGAGGGTATCTTTTTCAGTTGTACCTCCAATCCCAGTGACAGGGCGTCTTTTTCAGTTGTAGATAAAACTTTAGAGGATAAGTTTACAATTTTACTATATTTTGTAACATCAATGATATGTGGGGAAATAATCAGTAAATTAACAGTACAATCAGCTTTGGTTAAGAGAAGTTTCTGAAACTTTTACCCTAGAGCCTCTGTTTCTTTACTGAAATAATTTTCAGAATTATGAAAGCTAATTGCTTCAAAACGGTGCCATTCCCAATTATGGAATTGAATGGAAAGCTTCATATGCAACTGATCAATAAATTGATGCAGAAATTTATTAATTTAAAGTGTTCGGTTTATAATAACGACAATGCTGAAAAGATTCTAAATAAGTGCAGAAGGAAAATTTTCATTTATCCGAGTAGAAAGGAAATTTCTTGATTGGAGATTGTTCACATTATCAGTAGCATCTGAAGCGTTCCAATCAAATTCACAGTTGGGAATGTCACTGTTTTGAAGCGATTTGCTTTCATAATTCGCAAAGTTGTTTCAATAAAGAAGCTGAGGATGTAAGATCCAAGTTTCAGAAACTTCTCTTAACCAAAAATGACTGCATTGTTGATTCAGCTACTATTTTACCAGATATCATTGATGCTGCAAAAAAAGGTAATTTTGTAAACTTATCTTCTAGAATTTTATCTACAACTGGGAAAGATATCCTCTCACAGGGACTGAATTTCTCTATAATACTGAGGAAAATCTCTATTTAGGACACAATCACTAATATTTAAAGTAATTTGCTATGCCTGAGAGTCATTGATCAGTCTGTTGCAGACAACGCAAGGATTAACACACGAAATACTTTATTCAACAAATACAAGTCAACTACACCTAACCTCTCACAGGACGAAGGAGCCAGCTAACGGAACCTAAAAAAGTATAATATCATTGTCATTACAAAAGCATACAAAGCTGGACAAGTGATGATACTTGATAAAGGGAAATGCTTATTAAACAGTATTCACTTTCTTTTGAGAAATTCTACAGTTTACTCAGAAATCAAAAATCAGAATAAGGAATTTGATCTGAAGAAATGGCATAAATATATCAGAAATCAAATAAATTCATGAAAAACCCCGACCTTCAACTTACCAAGACTTTTTGCTTAAGAACTGGTTGGCAGACCCATTGTATCTGCCAATGTTTCATCTTTCTTACCTTCGTGCTAAATACTGAGCACTAAAATATTCATTTTTGACTAAATCGGACTCGTACTCCATAAAGAATTCGACTGATTTCTGTAGAAAAATTAAATATTTGATTAGTAGATCCCAGGTGTTTTTTGTTTCTTTCGATGTAGTGTCTGTCTTCGCGAACGCCTGTCACTGAGGCAGTGGAATGTTTCCGTTTCCGATTACTTGCATCCAACCAATAAATAAATGAAATTGAGAATGTCATTCAGCTCACCAACAGCTGCATCTCATGTATACAATGTGAAACTGATAACAAAATATTCAGTTAAGCTGCAAGCCTTCCAATGGGATTCCCCTATGACCCTTTTTGTGTGAACTTTTCGGGGATTAATTTGAATCAGCACTAAAAATTTGGTCACGCTATATTGATGATGTATTTGTTATCTGGACAGATGGAATACCCTTGGATATAATTTCACAATGTTATCAACAGTCATCATCCCAGTATTTATGTTACAATAGAACTAGAGACGAACACTTCCTTAGCGTTTCTGCATGTTAACGTCCTTAAGACAGAATCTGGCAAATTCAGAACCAGAAAGTACCAGAAACCTTTTTCTTTGGCAATGCCACCTCACCGCAGATCATGTATGCCATGGTCGTACAAGGTTTCGGCATTTTCTAGTTGCGTCTTCAGAACTGTAAATATATACTCAATGACAAAGACTTCCGAAATGAAATTTTCACTTTTATCTGCTAAGTTGATTCAATGTTCCGTTGGGCAGTGACGAGTTGTTTCCGCCCACAGGAAAGCCGTTGACTCATCACTGATTTTACTGCTCCGATACAGTTACGTAGCCGAGAAGGTTTGGCGTGTCTGAGAAACTTGCACTTGCTCTCCCTCCTACTCCCATGCCTCTTTCAAAGTTGCTTAAATCACGAGTCTTCACCATATCGCCGATATCTAACGCTTCGTACATATCTCAATCATTTGTATAATGAGTTGTTTATAAAGCCATCTCAACGCCATAGTTGCATACGAAAGATGGAACGTGTCTGATTACTATTGGGTGCTCCTAATAATTTGCTACTTCAGTGTATTACTTTTACCTAAGGTGCAACACGGCCAAAATGTGTCAAAGATTTGTGAATAATATATTTTCTTTCTATCTACAAATATCATGCAATTGTTATACGAAATTCCTTGCATTTTTTATCTCATGGTTTGTGCATGATTAGCAGATCCGTTAAGCATCCCAGCTTGTTTTATAGGTTACGTTTATGTAATATGTATGTTAACTTCAAATCTATTATTTTAATACAAATCTTGTAAAGATCCGATAGCAAATTGACATTTTGTAATTTTTCATTTCTTCGCTGCTGTCCTTGAAGATCAACACAAAGGGGACATTGTTGCACCTCTCAAGTATTTTCTTCTCCTGTAAACAACTGTTGAATAAAATTTCCGATTGATTTGCTTTAACTTCTAATTTTAAAATTTGATTGCAAACTCTATTTTCGTCACGAGCTTCATCGTTTTTCATTGTTCTTTGTTTGGATTCTATCTCCTTTCCATTGCTTTTTGAAACTTCTTTTGATGCACTGATTTGATTGTTTTACAAAACTGGATCTTGTGTTTGTTTAATATTATCACTACGGAGTACCAAAGAAAATTCTTGAATTATTTTTACCATTTTGTCATTGTTTCTCGCAACTGACTCATTTTTGTGATATGGCAAATATCTGTTTGCTTCCAGTTACTTGCCTTCCTACTAGAATTTTCTTTATCATTTTTCGTTGTTTCTAATATTTCATGTAATACCTTGTTTCCTTTCTCATCTTCGTACTAATGGTTTTTCATTATTCCGCGCATTCTGTTTTCTCTAGATGCGTTCTTATCCCGCTTAATTGGTTGGAACATTCATATTGATGATAATACTACATAATACTGATGGCAGACTTAAAACAGTTGACTTAGTTCTCTGTGCTGTTTTGCAATAAACGTTGACATGGCTCTTAAGTTGTTTGCATTCTTCCGACCTCCATGAAATTTTCTGCAATAATTCGCTAAACTGCAATTTACATAAACGAGAAACTACAAGAAACATGCCATCTGTAGTTTGCCTACGATTACAATATAAGCACGGTGACGAGCACAGTTGAAGCTTGAAACATTATCACTGGATAGATATTAGCTTTTTATAAGAAGGGCCAGCATTTTATTAAATTAAACATTAAACATCAGGAGTCGAGAAGAAATTAATCCAAAAGCTATTTCTAATGGTAGACTTGAGATCAGCACTCAATGTGGAGAGCACATATACAAAATGAATACAGATTCATAATGATCAAAAGTAGGATATGAATGTTTAAGAACGTTACGCATGTATCTCTTGCCCCTGTTTACTTTTAAAACCTGTTACTTTTAAAACCTGAACATAGTAGTTCTGTTTTGCTGCCCAAATTTAGAAGCCTAACTCGAAAACGTGAAATTCGTTACTAAATGGCCCCACATACGGCACGGCTTTTCGAAACAGCTACGAATCATGGTCAATATGATCATATGTAGAGGATTTTAGGATGGGGGTGTCTGACCCCAGGTCTTAAATAACCCTTAGAAATAGGAAGCTAGGTGATTTGGGCTAGAGTGCCCGATAGGAAAGTGACACGGAAGCGAAGTAGAAAGGGGGAGAAAGACGCCCTTATTAATTACCGGGGGCCAGTATCCTGGGTCCGACGGCTTAACGTGCCCATCCGACGCACGGCGGATATTTAGTGGATCGAGCGTTCGTACCTGCCTGGGATCGAACCTGATGTCCTTTTCGTGGCAGTCACGAACGTTGCCCAATAGGCCACCCGCGGCCCTTTCATGGTCAACATTTCAGACAGAAGTCTTAAATATTGATCGAGATAAGTAGCTGCGTAGAAAAGGACACTTTTTTCTAATGACCTAAACCCCTCGTTCATGGTTTCTTTTAATGTTTTGCTGGGGTCATAAATGTCTTAGTTTTTAGAAATAATGTACTTTCTATTATGATGAAATGCCGATAACGTGAGTTTTTGAATGGACTAAAATATTTATAGAAGGGACATGAAAGTGGAAAAACAACTCAGAACAAAATTTAGGCAAGATTAAAACAATTGACTTGATTTTAATTGCCTTTCTTTGTCATGTAGTTAGAATTAATGTTTAAATCGAACATAACGACAGTTGTATTATGTAGGATTTGAACAGACTTGTGTACACACGCACCGTGTGATAAAAATCGTCACTACGCACAAGCAGCTTGGGATTTCACCGCTGTGCAGCTTCGGATTCTTCCGATTTCACATTTCTTCTTGGACATCAGATTTTAATTCAGATGCAAATACATTCATAAAGCCTTTACCGAATCATTCAGAAACCAAAACTAAAGAGAATGAAACATAGTAGCGTCATATCAAACCGCTGCAGTAAAATGGTGTAAACTCAGGTCATTACAATACAGAATACTCAGAACTCTGGTCATCACATGACAGAATGCTCAGCAATGACAAATCTCTGACATTTGTGTGCATCCTAACAAGTTTTTTTATGCAAAACTAATGTCGCAAATGTCAAAAATTTTGCATAAGTAAGCTTCTACACACAGTTTCTATTCATTTAAACAGGCCGTTATACAAAATGTGAATCATAAGTGCATTCGACTTTTTCCAGAAAATTAAGCACGCCGGTCTGATTTGATATTCTTTGAACTATCGATTTTGAAATGTCTCAAGCAGACGCTGAGGTATCAAAAAACATTCTGTACAGCGGAAGCGGTACAGATGTTTGTTATTTTAACAGACACAGAAATTCCTTGTGAACGAAGTCAAAAACAATTAACGTTAAAGCAACATTTGTTAATTTCGGCAGTTATTTACGAACATAGTATTTTGGGGGCTGATAATTACATTTCCATACTGTCAACTTACATACGAAAAATATATTCTCTGAGTTCAGTAGCATGGAGGAAGATGAGCTTACCACATTTCTCTACCACGCCTTTGAAGGAAATCCGGTGGATACATGTGACCACTGTGCAAACAAGAACAAGAAGACGGTGACACGCACTGCTGATTTTCATTTAAAGTTAGACCTTGTGGGCAAACACATCCTTCCACGCAGTTTTTTCTGCAGTTTGTATTTCCTGCTATCACAGAACAGCTATACATGCAACTATCAGCACACTCCTCGTATACCTGCCCAACAGGACAATGAATGCCTTGAAAGAAAAGAATAATTAGTAAGATAACTAAGGTTTTTTATTAACAAATATGCATTTTGCTTTAAATCTTACATCATAAGTGGGGATCATCAGACCTTAAAGGAACCCGAAGTCTGAGCCCTAGACTGGGAACATTGTCTCAGCTCACTCTTTCAGTTCTTTATACAAATGCAAATGTCAGATGTGCTTTGATATTTGTTTTTTCCATGAAGTGCAGTTTAAAAAAAATTGCAGATGTTTTTGGTTTAAGTAAAAAAATAACGAAAAGAATTTTGCGATTCACTTTCCTTTGAGAGAAATCAAAACTAATGTAGCTTTTAATAAATACTCGCTAAAACTTAAAATGTAATTATTGATGATGAGATTGCATTTTATGTCTTCAGTTTAAGCCTCTGTTTAAAACTAACGGAGTTAATCATGCATATAACGATTTTTGAAAGTTTCGGGCATTTGTTCTTTGGTTATGTGCTTACCCTTTTTTAAAGAAATATAAAAAAATTAATTCCGTTTTCTGTTTCATTCCCACTTCACCTGTTCTAAGCGAGCAATTAATTTTTAATGAATCAGAATCTCTCAATTTATTTGCAAGAAATATATCTTAGTACACTGCCGGACAATTGCTAAGGACGGATGACAATAGCAACGATAGCAACCATAAAATGGAAGGCAGGAAAATGTGGAAATTAGCATAAGTGCGGGATACAGTGGGACGTGTTGTGCGTATGCAAATTTTGGATTGCCTAACTTGTTCGTGACGTCATTGCGCTGATAAGAGATATAAAGGATTTGACGCGTATTGACCGTTGTTGTTCAAACGCAAAGTTGAAAGGGAAAGAATCAATTGACGAACTTGCAATTTTCAGTATGTCTTCCCGACATCACCTAGATGATTTTACGCGTGGCCGTATTATTGGCAAGATTGAAGAAGGGCGAAAAATAACAGATGTTGCCAGGGAGTTCGACGTCAGCCACAGTGTTGTTTCAAGGTTTTGGAAATCATTTCAAACAAATGGAGAGTGTAGCAAACGTCACGGGGGAGGTCGTGCTCGCAGTACGACACCTGCAGAAGATCGGTACATAGTGCTATCAACAAAAAGACACCGGCGCAGCACAGCTACTGAGGCAGCAAATCAGTTTATGGCTGCTACTGGCAAGCGGATCTCCCGAAAAAATGTCGCCAGACGTTTGCATGAAGGAGGACTATACGCCCGCCGTCCTGTTGTGTTTATCGCATTGTCCAGACGTCACCGTACCGCCCGTTTGCAATGGTGCCATCAACATCGCAATTGGACTGATAACGACTGGTCTGATGTCCTCTTCTCAGATGAGATTAGATACAGTCTATCGTCTGATTGTCGACGACAACTGATCTGGCGTGATAGTGGTACTGCATATTGTCCAGCAAACATACAGGAAAGGGACCGATATTCGACATGTAGTGTCATGGTATGGGCTGGCATCATGATCAATGGCCGTACGTCCCTCTATGTGCTTCCAACTGGGACTATGACTGGCCAACGATACATTAATGATGTTCTGCTACCTCATGTTCGCATGTTCCGTGGTGCTGTCGGTGATAGATTCATTTTCATGGACGACAACGCAACATGTCATCGAACAGTCGCTGTCCAGGAGTGTCTTGAGAGCGAGGATATTCAACGCCTCGTATGGCCAGCACGTTCTCCAGATCTGAATCCCATTGAAAATGTGTGGGATGCTTTGGGGAGGAGTCTTGCTGGTCACCAATGCCCTCCAATAAACAAGGACACCCTCATCCGTGCACTGACAGAGGAATGGGATAAATTACCCCAACAGCTGCTTGATAATTTTGTGCAGAGCATGACACGACGTGTGGAATCTTGCATCGCTCTCCATGGTGGCCATATCCCGTATTGACATCTTACGCCGGAACGCCTGCGGACGGTAATTGCATTTTTTCACGTTTACGTATTCTGCACAAAATGGCCTGTTTGTCCCTTGAAGACGTTCCAAAGCCTTCTGGATATCAGAGCACAATAAATTGTCTTTCTTGTAATGGCCTGTCATTCTGACATTATTTTATTTCACTTGGCATCCAACCACACTTACTTTTTTATGCGCTATATAGCCGTTTATGATCCGTCCTTAGCAATTGTCCAGCAGTGTATAAAGTGTATAAATTGTCCAGCAGTGTATAAAGTGTATAAATTGTCCAGCAGTGCATAAATCTGAAAAACGTTTCAAACTTTCGTTGAAAGTTTGAAACGTTTTTCAGAAAGAGGCTACTAACACAGAATAGGCGGCTTAAAGAACACACACATATACACTGAAGTGCCAGAAAAACTGGTACAGACCAGCTTATGCAAAATATGTACATAGCAACGTCACCTATGCGCGCACTCGGTTGCGTCCGCCAGTGCGTATATAAAGCGATAGACATCCTTGCAAGCTGTCAGAGCTGTTTTCGGCATGAGAATGACAAGTAATAACTACTTAAGCGACTTTCAACGCGGTGTCATAGTTGGCGCTCGTGAGATGGTCCATAGTATTTCGGAGGTAGAAACTAAGTTCGGATTTTCACGGACGATCATTGCAAGGGTGTACCGTGACTACAAGAATTCCGGCAAAACCTCCAACCTACGATACCACTATGGCCGTAAAAAGACATTGGGTGAACGTGACCATCGTCGGCTGTCAAGAATTGTTTCACGCGATAGGCGTGCAACAATCTCGCAGGCATCATCGGAATTCAATGCTGGAGCCTCAACAAGAGTCAGCGTCCGGACTATGAAACGTAACGTGCACCATATGGGTTTTGGGAGCCGACGCCTAACTCGAGTCCCCTTGATGGGTGTACGACACAGAGCTATGCGCCTCGATTGGGCACGGCAACACAGCCACTGGACACTTGGTGACTGGAAACAAGTAGCCTGGTCTGACGAGTAGCGTTTCCAACTGTATCGTGCAGATGGAAGGATTCGTGTGTGGCGCAAACCCCACGAAGACATGGATCCCGCCTGTCAACAGGGTACGGTACCGGCTGGTGGGGATCCGTAATGGTATGGGGTGTGTTTAACTGGGCTTCACTGGGACCCCTGGTACGTCTACAAACGTCTGTGAACGGCCAACGCTATGTGCGCATCGTTTCTGACGAGGTACACCCGTTCATATCCTGCATTCATGCTAATGAGTTGGGCCTGTTCCAACAGGACAATGCACCTTAACACAAGCGTCGGGACCCCACATTATGGTTAGAGGAGCATTCGTCTGAGTTTGGGGTGTTGCCATCTCACCCAAGTTCCCTGATCTGAACGTGATGGAACACATTTGGGATGCCATGCAAAGCGCTATCGAACACAGGAATCCGAGACCTTGGAATACACCCGAATTGTGGAACGCTCTGCAGGAAGTATGGTGTCCACTGCCTACAAGATATTTCCAGAAGCTAGTGGAGTCCATGCCCCATCGTATTTCTGCAATCCTGCACTCTATTAGGGGATCTACCAAGTATTAGGCTGGTGTACCAGTTTTTCTGGTACTTCAGTGTATATGCACATATATACATAACAGCAAGTGTCACATTGATAAAGAAATTAATCGGTGTATAAAATTGGTTGGAGAGCTTTTGGAAGAAACAGTAAAATTTTTAAGAGCAATATGCCATTATGTATTAAAGGAAAAGTGTTTAATCAATGCATCCTTCCAGTGCTTTCATACGGAGCAGAGACGTGTACCTTAACTAAAAAAGACATATGAAGACTGCAGACAGCTGAAAGACGCATGGGGAGATGCATGATTGGTGTAACCAGGAGAGATAAGAAGAGGAACTTGCGTGGATAAGGAAACTGACAAGAGTGGAAGACATCATAATCAGAGTCAAATTCCTGAAACGGCAATGGTTTAGGTTTTGATAACTCTGGGTACCAAAACAGTACCCAGTTTACTGCTATAATGGAATTACAAATTACAAACATAGGAACATGGGAGATATGACTGAGTATTGCAATACAGAAAATAAAAAGAGGAAAACACAGGCATATCCACAATGCAACACAAACTAGAGAGCAAACATAAAAAGCACATTACCATGGCGCAGTGACATAGGTATCAACAGAGGCGGAATAAATTGAATTGGATAACACCAATGCTAGAGAAGAGCTCAGCGTGAATGATAAACAAATAAGTGGTCGGACTATAACATCAGGAAGCCAACAGAGCGAGGCAATGCCGGAAAAACATCAGTTTGTACATATAGTAAAAATACGATGCATACAACAAATAAGGAATAGCATAATGGAAAACATTTGATACGAAGTAACCCAAGTACAACATTATGACCATACGTACAAGGTATTATAAAGCACCAACCGAGTAGAACATAACGACGGTCAAAATGCAAGGCACAGTACAGGAATACACCAACTACATTATGAGAACAAAGTTAACAAGTGTGGCCCTAATATAAACCGCGACAGAGTAAAACACTAGAACATCAAGGACATACAATGAGAGGAAAAGAAAAACACAAGGCAGAATAACAAAATCAGGAAACAACATCGCAATGCGAGAGTGATAACATGAAGGGAACATCACACAATTGGCGAAACAGTAGATGAATAAACGCGAAACCAGAAAATTCCACGCGACGACAAATTCGAAAACGTCGCCGGGGAGGACTAAAAGTGTTCGATTGGGAAGGAGCGCTAAAGTTCGTCGGCTTGAGGAAGTAAGATATCACAAAATTGTTTCTCAGCAAGGTCTTTCAAGGACGGCGAGTAAATCGTCTCAGGATTACTTGGTTCCTAGGATCTGTGACAGTCAGAGATTTGAAAAATGACACATAAGCTTCGTACGCTGCTCACAGATCAAGATCAGGTGAGTGGAGAAATCCTTCAGTGCAGACAACCGTAAGATCAGATTAGAAGGGTCGTAAGAATTGCTGTCTGGACAGAGGTCCAGTAATTAGAGGAAACCTATCAATGGTAATATGTATAACCTCAACATCTGAGAGAGGATTAACAGGACCAGAACGGTTATGCATACTGTTCCAAGAGTCATCAGGCCAAGAAACATCTGAACAGGAAACATCGGGAACACTAGATGAGGCCACGGAAAGAGTAACTGAAATATGTTTTATCCTTTTCTGTTTCACAGAGCTTTTGGAAATTCCAGTCCGTTTCAAAGACGAAGTTGAGGCGGATGATTCCATAGGTGGATCTGGAAGATCACACGAAACGTGAGACGAGAATACAAGTTGCGCTGAGGAATCAGTAAGTACTCGATCAGTGTCGCTGAACACTGGAACATCAGCCAAGGTTGCAGGAAGGTGCGGCAATAGGGGAACAGGAGACGTGGTCGTAATTGGAGATCTGATATGCGAGAGCCAAGCAAGAGAGCCAGTCGACACATCCGAGTCGGAACACTCCAATGGAGAAACATCAGTAGTGGAAGACATCTCTGCAAGCAGGAAGGGGATGCACTACTGTACGGCGCGGAAGAGGGAGTAAGAGACCATTGTCCTTGACTGGAAGGTGCGACTGACGGAGAGAAAGAGAGGTCGCATCAGGAAAAACACTAAAAGAGGGGATTATAAAAGGACCAATGTGATCGACATTGGGATGTGAGAAAGAAGAAAGACCACGGCGTATTCGCACACAGGAGGCAGTGGTGTGATCCTGTGTAAGACAGTGAGTGCACTAGTGAGTGGTGAAAACCTTGAATTTGTATGTGCGTGAGCCAATTTCAACAGTAACTTCTATAGAGCAATTCGTTAAGGCTTTCTCAGGGGGAAAGACGATTAATAACTGACGACGAGGTCCTGTGGCATGTGCAAATCAAGTTTCGCGTAGAGCGTTAGAAAGCCGACGGACTTTGCCAACAATTTTAGAAACATTATTGACAACAAGAGGAAGCGCAATATCAGGCACTTCCAGTGCAACAAGACAGAACATTATATTCACCAAAAGCTTGGAAAGAGGCAAAGGGATGAGATAATTCGTTCCAATCGAAAGCCCGTGTGCAAGAAGAAAAGCAGCTCCTTTGCGCTGGAACTGCACTGAGATACCTCGAGGTGTACGAGAAATCCCGGCAATAGACGGGGACGACATCTGACCTGAGAGTTCCTCCATGTAGCATAGCAAAGGATTATTCGGCAAGGCATGAAAAAACACACTTCTATTCAGGAGATTATGGAATTCACGGGCAATCTGGGAAATTTCAGCAATCGTTACCATCACCGCGTGGTTGGATATCTGAATAATAAGTGCCGATTGCAAGATACCATCAGGTGGAGAAGAAGCTGACGTAGAAGCAGCGCCTCACTGCACTGTAGAGGCAAATGACATCCCCCGAAGAGAATTTTGTGCTGAACCGGTTGGCAAAGAAGGCAGTGAGGGAAGAGGAGCACAGGCAGAACGCAAGGCAGTATTGGCAGCAGTACCCACGTAGGGCACCGTGGCACAAGCAGAAGCAGGATCAGAAGCACTAGTCGCAGCCAAGCCCAGTGAAAGTACCGGAGCATGAGTACCAGGACGCTGGGAAGGTACCTGAGTAGACAAATCTTAGGACCAGAGTACGTCAACTTTTTTTATGATTGGAGGTTTAACGACTACTGTGAGCAACTCAATGGGCAGCACTCGCCCGTCCCTAATTTAGGGTCACTGGTTCCAGGGGTACATCAACTTCCATGGAAGTGGAAAGTGCGACGTGACGAGCATCCGCCACACCCAGAGATGATTAGGATAGATCGGAAGCCGCCATATTCGCAGCTTCCAAACGTAAACAAACGAGCTAACGATATCAAAACGGAGGAATATGAATAAGTACAAGTGACGATATAGCCAGAAAAGTAACTCAAAACACACACAGTACTTTTAAACAGGTGGGACACGCAACAGGTGAACGCGGGACGAAGTATATCACACTAGAAAGCATAAAATGTAGGAGCCACCAACACAACGACTGTCATGAACGAGCAATGGGCTAGACATGTTGCCTGAAGAACGGACCACCGATGGACGACCGAAATTCTAGACTGAATTCCAAGGGACGGGAAAAGACCCAGAAGAAGACCACATGGGTGTAGGGTGGATGGAATCCAAAAGCATGCAGGAGTGAATCGGAGGACTCTGACCCAAGATAGACCGTTGTGGAAGAAACTTCGGGGGACCTTCATCCAGCTGTGGATTGATAATGGTTGATTATGATAATGGTTGATGATGATTATATATGTTACAATGGCTTTGAAATCCTGCGGTATTGAAAATACATACATTAGCAATATTAATAACATCTATGAAACTGCAAGTGCAAAGGTTCGGATATTTGAGGATACAGCACCAAGAAAAATTGGAAAGGTATTGAGAAAATGTGACACCATATCTCCCAAACTCTTCAATACCCCATTGCAAAATGTCTTTCAATCATTGAACTGGGAAAACAAGAGGATAAAGATTAATGGAGATTATTTAACTCATCTTCGTTTTGCTGATGACGTCGTCATATTTGTAATTGCCCCTTCAGAACTGCAGTGGATGATCCAGGAACTTGCTGACAAGAGTAAAGAAGTGGTATTAAAAATGAACTTTCAGAAGACAAAACGGATGTACAACGGTGTAACAGGAAATGCAGATTTATCGATTGACGGGGAAATGCTGGAGATAACCGATACTTACATTTATTTACCTTGGACAGTAAATATCATGCGAAAGTCACATTGGTGTAGAAAAAAACTATTTCGTATAACAAAACTTTTAACTTTATTTTGTATAGAACTTGGTGGAAGAGCTTTTGGAAGAAACAGTATAATTTTTAAGAGCAATATGCCATTATATCTTAAAAGAAAAGTATTTAGTCAATGCACCCTTCCAGTGTTTACGTGCGGAGCAGAGACGTGGACCTTGACTTAAACAGACATGTCAAGTCTGCAGGCAACTGAAAGAAACATGGAGATATGCATGCTTGGTGTAACCAGGGAAGATAAGAAGAAGGATTGGTCTATAAGGAAACTGACAAGAGTAGAAGACATCATGATAAGAGTAAAATCCCTGAAATGGCAATTGGCTACACATACTGCCAGAAGGACGGACTACTGAACTCCAAACGAAATTTTAGATTGTATTACAAAGGACAGGAAAAGACCCAGAAGAAGACCACATGGGACACGAGTGGATGAAACTGGAAAAGATGCGGAAGTCATATGGAAAAGACTGGCTGAAGATAGACCGTTGTGGAAGAAACTAGTGGCGACTTTCATCGAGCAATGGTTTGATAATGGATGACAATCATAATGATGATATATATGATACAGGGTGTATAGGAGAGTCCTTAAACACGGAAATAACTTTTGAACTCAAAACGCTAGAGTTGTGGAAGTAGTGTGTACATATAGTAAAGTGACTATGTTCTATCAGATGAGACCGATTGCAGCACTTCTAGCGGCGAATTTCGGAAGTTAGCGATCCTATCACAAGAACCAAAAGAGATAGCGAAAAAAATTCCATGGCAAATGTGTAGAGCGTCACCGATTTAGTGTGAAATGACGCCCTACATTCACCAAAAAGTCCAATAGAAGTCCGGAAATGCAGATCTATCGGTATCCGATCACATAGTAAGTCATTTATTAGAGATAAGTCATTTATTAGAGATGCCAGCCCATACCATGACACTACATGTCGGATATCGGTCCCTTTCCTGTATGTTTGCTGGACAATATGCAGTACCACTATCACGCCAGATTAGTTGTCATCGACAATCAGACGATAGACTGTATCTACTCTCATCTGAGAAGAGGACAGCAGACCAGTCGTTATCAGTCCAATTGCGATGTTGATGGCACCATTGCAAATGGGCGGTACGGTGACGTCTGGACAATGGGATGCACACAACAGGACGGCGGGCGTATAGTCCTGTTATAAATAAACTCTGCAGAAAAGCACATAGTGTTCAGCCTCTACATCTGAAATGCTCTGAAGGTTTAACCGGCATCGTGGTAAGTGGTCAAACCGTACGTAATCAACTGTATCAAGAAGGTCTGTGGTCAAAATATTGATTGCACCGAATACCACTGTCTGGAGGAACCTCGCAAGAAAGATGTGAGTGAACGCGGTAACACCTGGTGTGGAAGGAAGGAGGGTAAAGGCCGCCCCGGTAGCGCAGCGATGGCCTCTGATCATTCGTCCGAACGGGGTCCGGGTTCGAATCCCGGTGAGGCATGGATGTTGTGTTTGTCTTACGGCACTGGCTCTCTCCCTTCCCTGGAACCAGTGACCCTAAATTAGGGACGGACGACTGCTTATAGCCCACTGAGTTGCTCACGGTGGTCGTTAAACCTCCAATCAAAAATTAAAAAAACAAAAAAAGAAGGAGGATAAAGCATTTTATTCTGCGATGAGTCAAAATTCGGCCTACATTCCAATTGTCAGGGACGTCGTGCCGGGAGAATATCAAAAACACGTTGCAATACACATTTCGGTCAACCTGTGCATTCGTTCCGTGGCGGCTCAGTCATGGTGTGGGGAGAGATATGCTTCGATGGCAGCACAGATATAAATGTTTGTGGAGGGCACATGAACATTAGTGTGTACCGAAACAACAGCATTAGCAATACTGTGACACTTTTCTGCGGTGATATACGTTATAGTGTCCTCTTTGTGATGATGGCGTACGATCTCATTATGCTCACATCGTGGTTAGTGCTATCAAAGATCGCGGTATTCCACGTTTACCTCTACCTTCAAGTTCTTCCGACCTTAATCCCACTGAACAAGTCTAGGATGCACTGAAAAGGATCTTGGACAGGCACCACTCGGACCCTGCTACACTTTAAGAATTAAATGACCTTTTGCCTTGTCTTTTGCGGCAATACACCAAATCCAGCCAAATCATCTCATCTGCAGCCTGCCGCGAGGGTGTCATGCTGTTGTGAACAGCGGAGGAGGTGTCACAACGTATTGACTGTAAAAGCTAAATCTCATATGACAGCTTAACAGTCAATTATTTGATTTCAGCATTTATGACTGTAAAAGCTGAATCTCATATGCTTCTCTGAAATCAGTCAGTGACATGTTATCTCGTTTGAAAGCAGAAAGCTCCACGCTCACAATTTGCCTGATCACTTCATGCCTCTTTTGTGTTCTGCATCCTACTTTGTTCATAATTCAACACATACGGGTACATTTAGAGCTCTCTGTCGATCTCTGTTTTTGTAATATCCACATTTTTGAGCAGCTCATTTGGCTTAAAATTGACATGGTGATAATATGTATGGATTATTATACAGATTGACGAATTGTTATTGCTATGCAATTGAAAACGCATTGTAAAATTCAACACTCACGATAAACAGCGCAAAACGGCATATGTATCTTGAAGAATATGAGATTAAACTCAATATAACGGGTGTGGTCTCCCTTTACTGAAATAAGTTATTCACAGAGATTGTTCATGTTGTCCATGGGGCTTGCCAAAAGCTACTGTGAAAATAATGACGACTGTTCGGCAAAAGTATCTGCTAGCTCATGGAGATGTGGAGGGGGAAGGCGATTAAAGACCAGCAACTTGTCGGCTTGATGAAGAGTGCTCGATTCGACTGAGTTAGTAGAGATATTGTGCTGGACATTCCATGCTGCGAATGCCATTTCCTTCTAGATACATATCAATCGGTCCCCCGTGATGAGGTGGAGCATTATTGATTTGTAAAATAAAATTTCCTTTAATTTCACTGAAATAAGGTCATACACAAGGGTCTGCTACCTTATCTCTACGCCGCTAAGCAGCCATCCTGCTCACAGGATACACATACAGGTCGGCACGTCGATTCAGTAAAATGCCGGCCCAAACTGTGAGAGAATCCTCGCCATAAGAGTCTCCAATGATATCAGAGGGATGCTGATGCGATTCAGGTTCCTCGAACTTGAATACACGCCGAGTATGATAAATTTCGATTTTCGTAAAGAAATTTGAGTCTCATCAGACTCAAAGTACTCACATATAGCAGTCTACAGTTCAGGTCGTATGCTTGTTGCACCAATTCAATCGCACTGTTCTGTGACGTGGGCTCACAGGGTCACACACTACTGGAGACGTCTTCATACAACATCCATCCTCGTACACCATCCGCTCTGTGGTGGTTGTAGAGACAGATGCTTCCACAACTGTGTTGTCAACCTGTGCCGTCGTGTTGGAATTTCGAAGATGCCTGTCTTCATGTGACGTAGTGGTCCTGGTTCTACACCCGCTGGATCTTCTGACAAAAGTTTTAGCACGTCTTTTGTAAAAAACGATCGTGCTTATGTTATCGGTTTGTCCGTCGGTCTGTAGGATATCTTTGCAACTAATAGTCCGATTTGAAACATTATTTTTGCATTAGAAAGCCTGAAATGTGCAAATGATGATCCTTTACTTCCTTTTTTTTAAGATGCATAATTTCGCCACTAGAGGGCGTAAATGCAAATGATATCGAATTCAAAATACATTTTGTTCCATTTATTTGCTTCTAAACATCCAATTCAAAAAAATATTTTACCTTTCGATTCCATTCATGTCGAAGACTGTTTCAGGTATAGTCACTTTTTCAGGTTACGCGTAGATTTTCCGCTAGGGGGCGTAAAAGTAAATTGCGTTTTCCCCGATATCTCTGCTTCTAAAACTCCGATGGAATTTTTTTCTGCAGCGGAAACAGATCCTGATGGAAAATGTTTTCCGTATAAATTCTAATTTTTGCTATAAAATGGTTTTGCCACCAGGGGTTGTAAGTGCTGATTTCTGCTTCTGATGTCATCATCATCATCATTGTCAACCATTATCAATCCACTGCTGGACGAAGGTCTCCCCAAGTTTCCTCCACAACGGTCTGTCTTGTGCCAGTCTCCTCCTTGTCACTCTCGCATACTTTCGAATTTCATCCACCCATCTCCCATGTGGTCTTCTTCTGGGTCTTTTCCTGTTCCTCGGAATCCAATCTAAAATTTCGGCTATCCATCGACGGTCTGTCCTCCTGGCAGTATGTCCAGCCTATTGCCATTTCAGGGATTTAACTCTGATCATGATGTATTCCACTCTTGTCATTTTTAAGATCCACGAGTTCCTCTTCTTATCTCTTGTGGTTACACCAAGCATGCACCTCTCCATGCTACTTTGAGTTGTCTGCAGCCTTTGTGTGTCTCTCTTAGTTAAGGTCCACGTCTCTGCACCATACGTAAGCACTGGAAGAATGCATTGATCAAACACTTTCGTTTAAGACAAAATGGCATATTGCTCTTGCAAATTATGCTGTTTCTTCCAAAAGCTCTCCAGGCAAGTTTTGTACGCCGATTAATTTCTTCATCAATGTGACCCTCACTTGATATCTGCTGTCCAAGATAAACGTACGTGTCTGTTATCTCCAGCTTTTCTCCATCAATCGATAAATCGTCATTTCTTGTAAAAGCATTGAACATAACTTTTGTCTTCTGAAAATTTATTTGTAATCACACTTCTTTACTCTTGTCAGCAAGTTCCTGGATCATACTCTGCAGCTCTGATGGGGTAGTTGCAAAAATGACAACGTCATCAGCAAAACGAAGTTGGGTTAGATAATCTCCATTAATCTTTATTCATTTGTTTTCCCAGTTCAGTGATTGAAAGACATTTTCCAATGTGGCATTAAAGAGCTTGGGAAATATGGTGTCACCTTGTCTCACTCCCTTTCCAATTTTTATGTGTGTTGTATTTTCAAACAGTTGAATATTTGAACTAACATCTAAGAAAATGAAATCTTTTCCTAGCGCACAAGTCTGCCGCTAGAAGCGCAAATGCTTAATCTGTTTTTCTCAATATCACTGCTTTTACATGTACAATTTAAAAAATTATTTCAACACCGGATGGCATTTCCCTTGTAGAACACTTCAGGCTAGTATATGAGGAATTTTGTAGTTCACAGTTCTGTCGGTTGTTGGTGTTTCGGCAGTTTTCAGCTATATCGCCGCTTCTAAAAATGCTATTGAGAAATCTCTTCTTTAACGTATGCTAATCGCTACAATAGAGATGTGGAACATTATCCTTTTTAAATAAAGCAAATATTTCCCGCTAGCTGCGTAAAGATCGAAACCTTTTTTTTTTTTTTTTTTTCTTTGCTATGTCTGCTCCCGGGGGACGTATTTGAAAAGTTAATTTCCCTCAGCATAGCTTTATCCATGACGAATATTTTTCGCCTATTTTCAACTTTTCCGTTATGAAATTTTTTTTCCGCTAGCAGACGCAGACTGATATCATGTTTTCTTTTATATTTCTCCTTTTAACTGTTCGATTTAAAAATCTCTTTGTCTCTGGTACCTTCCATGTAGTATGCGTAATGTTTTGTTCGTCATTTGTTAATTTTTGTAGCATGCTTTTTAGCAGCTGGTGGAACTAAGTAGATGTTTCTACAAATTTTGTATCTCTGGTTGTTTTATCGATTGTTGGAACCACTTGATTGCTTTCGAAACCGGTTCCGTTGCCTTTGAATAACTGTGATAAATTTAATTCGCGTCAGAACGGATTCCAAAGACGTTCTCATTACATCCGAAACTTCGGTGTCATCTTTCTTGGTATTTTTCTTGGGTCCCCAAAGTCTGCGGACCAACGGAAGGACCCTCACTGAGATATATGACAACATCTGTATGGGACCGCCCGGCCTCAATCCTCCCAACGGTTCTCCATTGCAAACATGTCGACAGATGATTACTGTGAAACATGTTTAATATGACTACGTAGTTATTGTAAACAGCAAACAAGTTGTATAAAAATATTCTGATCTTTCCGGTTGCTGTCTTATGTGGACAATGAAAGGACAAACTGTGTCCGTAATTGCATTACCTTGGCGACAAGCTACTGAAATTTACATATGGTTCTTCACAGTAGCATTGTTAGTTAAGGCTGTCGAAAAAGGTTTCAATGCAATTTTATGTTTGTTTCGAGGTTTAGCGACCACTACGAGTAGCAATATTGTATATAAGCAATCGGCTGTCCTTAATTTGGGGCACTTTGTTTTAGGGAAGGGAGACATTCAGCGCCATATGACAAACGCATCCCCCGTGCCTCATCGGGAGTCGAATTTGCTCCCTGTTTAGACGACTAGTCATAAAACTGTGCTTCTGACCACTCTTACACCTCGGTGGGAGTTTTAGTGTTTTCGTCCCATTTATGTGGCGAATATTGCCTGAAATCTGTTTGTCGCTCAAATTTTAGAAACGTCTGTACTTTCTGGATTATCTTTAATGTGGAACAGGTTTTAATATTTGATGATTTTCCTCTTAAATGCTTGGTGTCCTTAATACGAGAGATCAGCTGATTTGCTTCACTCGGTTTGTTCATACTTATGCACGTCATATTTCTAGAAGTTATTTTGCAGCGTGCCAGGGTTTTCGTTAACGAAGTTTTATTTATAACGTACATAAGAATATATAGTTTGAACAATATGATTTGAATTATATTAAGAAAATAACATCCAGAAATGAAAACTTTCAAAACAGAAATTTAGAGGTGGTCATCTCGCTGAAACTTACTTAACAGACAAGTTCATTTCACCGAACTGCTTGCCATTTCATTGAAAATTCCATTACACAGCTGGGTTTTTCCCCTAGAGGTTTCATTTCATTGAAGGATCTTTAGATCAAAATAATCACTTTATCGGAATAATCACTGAGTGAGTTAGTAAAACAAGTACAGAATCTTTTTCCTGAAAGAATTTAATTCAAACAGTAGTACTTTAAAAAGTTACAAAGGACTATTTTAAATAGTTTCTATTTGCTTCTGCAAAAAACCGGACGCATTATATATATAGAACACCTATAAACTTTCAAATGTTTAATTGCTAGCCACTTCTTTCTTGAACTCAGTAAAAATGTGTTTGCCTTAAAGACGTGGAGTCTGCATCGTTAAAGTAACAGTTCTCTTTGGGCGGAATTGTCATACACAGTGTGGCAAAGAATTTTTAAGACTGGGTCTGTAAAATGAAATAGAAACAAGAAATTATAATTTGTTCTAGTTTGTCATTCAAAATAAGTCCCTGCGGCTTCAACACACTTATTACAGAGATTTAATAATGATTCGAATGCCAGTTCAAATTCACTTTGCGGAATTGTCTCCAAAGCACACGTCGAAGCTGTTTGTATGGTCCAAATATCATCAAAATAACACCCTTTTAACGTCATTTTAAGTTTTGGGAACAAAGAAAATTCGCAGGGTGCTAAATCAGGCGAATACGGTGGATGATTTAACACACAGACGTTATTTTTCGCCAAAAATCTACTACGAACAAGAAGTGAGGTGTGACTGGGTGCATTATCGTGCGACAAGCACCAACTGTTTACATCCCGATATTCTGGACGAATGCGACGAATTCTGCCCATCAAACGCCTCAAAACATTTAAATAAAACTCACCAGTAATTATTTGTCCACTTGGAACACATTCTTTGTTGATAAATACCCTTACTATCGAAGAATGTAATGAGCATTGTTTTGATTTTCGATGGAACTTTTCTTGTTTTTTTTTTTTTTGGCTTGTGGTGAGTTTTTTGACTTCCATTCCGCACTTTGTCGCTTTGTTTTAGGATCATATTGAAAACACCATGCTCCATCACCTGTAACAATCACTTTTAAAAGTTTGGATCATTTTCAGCGGCTGAAATGATGTCTCTGCAATGTGCACTTCTCCTTGATTTTTGTTCAGTGTGTGGAACAAATTTAGCACAGGCTTTTGTTTTGCCCAAATCTTCATGCAGGATGGTACGAATCGTGTCTTTGTTGATGTTTAAAGACTCTTCCATCATTCTTAGTGACGCACATCGATTGTTTGCCACGAAATGACGCACATTTTCAATTATTCCAAGTGTCCTAGATGAACTTGGTCTTCCGGTATGCTTATCATCTTCTAGCGTATCTCTTCCGTCCAAAAAACGTTGGTGCCACAGGAAAACATTTGATCTTCTTAAACAAAACTCACCGTAAACTTGTTTCATCATTTGGCACGTTTCCGAGGCACTGTTACCAAGTTTTGCGTTAAATTTAATAACAGCCCTTTGTTCCATCTTAATAATTCTACATGAAAAAAATTTTACTTCTCTAATGAACGGCCGTTTCGTTTGAGTTGCTTTAACAACTACGCAGTACTTTTGGCAGAAAGCAAGCAGATGGTCACGGTTTATAACGCATTCGCGATTACACTGGTGGCGCCACCGTGGGCTGAAATCTAGCGCCTGTCTTAAAAATTTTTTGACGCACTGTGTATGTTAATGCGATGGCGGTGAAAGAGTAATATAGCGGATCAATCTTTGCAGCATTTGTCTTGAAGAACACAATTTGGATGCTGCATGATCGAGTTCTTATTACGTATTATGCTTACGATGGGTGTTTTGATTGCGTTTCTTCGAAATACAACCTCACAAAACATTCGTAACTACACTGCCGGACAATTGCTTAAGGATGGATGACAATAGCAACGATAGCAACCATAAAATTGAAGGCAGGAAAATGTGGAAATTAGCATAAGTGCGGGATACAGTAAGACATAAGTTCGTGACGTAATAGCGCTCATAAGAGATATAAAGGATTTGACGCGTATTGACCGTTGTTGTTCAAACGCAAAGTTGAAAGGGAAAGAATCAATTGACAAACTTGCAATTTTCAGTATGTCTTTCCGACATCACCTAGATGATTTTACGCGTGGCCGTATTATTGGCAAGATTGAAGAAGGGCGAAAAATAACAGATGTTGCCAGGGAGTTCGACGTCAGCCACAGTGTTGTTCCAAGGTTTTGGAAATCATTTCAATTAAATGGAGAGTGTAGCAAACGTCACGGAGGAGGTCGTTTTCGCAGTACGACACCTGCAGAAGATCGGTACGTAGTGCTATCAACAAACAGACACCGGCGCATCACAGCTAGTGAGGTAGCAAATCAGTTTAAGGCTGCTACAAATAAGCGGATCTTCCGAAAAACTGTCGCCAGACGTTTGCATGAAGGAGGACTATACGCCCGCCGTCCTGTTGTGTGCATCCCATTGTCCAGACGTCACCGTACCGCCCGTTTGCAATGGTGCCATCAACATCGCAATTGGACTGATAACGACTGGTCTGCTGTCCTCTTCTCAGATGAAAGTAGATACGGTCTATCGTCTGATTGTCGACGACAACTGATCTGGCGTGATAGTGGTACTGCATATTGTCCAGCAAACATACAGGAAAGGGACCGATATCTGACATGTAGTGTCATGGTATGGGCTGGCATCATGATCAATGGCCGTACGTCCCTCAATGTGCTTCCAACTGGGACTATGACTGGTCAACGATACATTAATGATGTTCTGCTACCTCATGTTCGCATGTTCCGTGGTGCTGTCGGTGATAGATTCATTTTCATGGACGACAACGCAACATGTCATCGAACAGTCGCTGTCCAGGAGTGTCTTGAGAGCGAGGATATTCAACGCCTCGTATGGCCAGCACGTTCTCCAGATCTGAATCTCATTGAAAATGTGTGGGATGCTTTGGAAAATGTGTGGGATGCCAGATCTGAATCTCATTGAAAATGTGTGGGAGTCTTGCTGGTCGCCAATGCCCTCCAATAGACAAGGACACCCTCATCCGCGCACTGACAGAGGAATGGGATAAATTACCCCAACAGCTGCTTGATAATGTTGTGCAAAGCATGACACGACGTGTGGAATCTTGCATAGCCCTCCATGGTGGCCATATCCCGTATTGACATCTTACGCCGGAACGCCTGCGGACGGTAATTGCATTTTTTTCACGTTTACGTATTCTGCACAAAATGGCCTGTTTGTCCCTTAAACACGTTCCAAAGCCTTCTGGATTTCGGAGCACAATAAATTGTCTTTCTTGTAATGTCCTGGCATTCTGAGATTATTTTATTTCACTTGGCATCCAACCACACTTACTTTTTTATGCGCTATATAGCCGTTTATAATCCGTCCTTAGCAATTGTCCAGCAGTGTATAATAATTTGTCGTAAGTAGCGATACTATGACTAGGATTAGCTACTAAATGTAAATAATTCAACTCAATAATTAGTGAACATTAACTAATAACAATTGCAATTTGTTTTAGAAAAGATAGGATTCACTTTAATAAAAAAGTTTTATCCACCTTGGTTATTTTACCAGTAACCGCTACCGATGAAAAATTCATTTTAGCTGGTGTTCATGTTTTGAGTTTGAAATCAGGTTCATATTTTCACACCTGATTTCAAACTGAAAACAGAACTGTATCAAATCAACTTTCACTAAAAAACTTATTTTCCTTCATTCTATTCGAATATTTTCCTATTCTTTCATAAAATTTCCACTGAAGTGTGAATAAAATTAATTTGGGTTTGAAACAAATGATGGAAAGTTCGAATTTTACAGCGTGTAAACCTTTGAAATTTATCTCCTCCAAACGATGTAGTAAACTTTGATATATAAACAGTAGTACGAAGTTTGCAAAATCTGGGAAATACTGAGGGCTTAACGTTTGTTGCCTAATCTGGGTAATCGATTTTGGAAATCGTGACTGTTCTGCTCGAAGGTAACCTTTTGTCTGATAAAAGGCTATTTTGACCTTAAAATGAGAAATTTCGGGAAATTAAAATTAAGGAAACTTCGTGGGAAATGGGCTGAAATTTTTCGTAGGAAATGAGCTGGAATGTTTCTTTAATTTTAATTCAAATTCACACCGTTTTAAATTACATATCAACACTCTTGACTAACCTAGGACTTTACAATTTTAAAACCTTTAGGTTACACGAAGTGCTACTTGGTAAGTCCCTAGTAGCTGAAGAAAATTACATACACAATCTTGTATCTAGTACTATGCACACCTTTTTACGACTGTTAGGTCACTTATATTTGTTTATCTCACTTAACCGCACCATTTCTTTCTTTATATTTCGTCCTTCTACGGTTTGGACTTCATTCAATCGGAGTCTAGCTTTCAACTTAGGTGTTGCTCTGATTGGTTTGTTCTTTACGTGTGTTCTAGCAGTTGTCTGGTAAATTTTTACCGTTACTACAAGTTTTATTTGTCAGTATGGTTCGTACTTTAAGAAAGCTTTACGGGAGAATGAGCATTGTCAGTGGGTATTCCCTGTCGTGTACTGACGATAATTAGTCTAGTTGGAGTTTTATGTATATGTGTTTGAGTTCTTCATGTGTATTTTTAACTCTACCATATACGAGCACCTGCGTATATCATCATCATCATCATCATCATCATTGTCAACCATTATCAATCCACTGCTGGACGAAGGTTTCCCCAAGTTTCCTTCACAACGGTCTGTCTTGTGCCAGTCTCCTCCATGTCACTCCCGCATACTTTCGAATTTCATCCAACCATCTCCCATGTGGTCGTCTTCTGGGTCTTTTCCGGTTTCTTGGAATCCACTCTAAAATTTCGGCTGTCCATCGATGCTCTTTCCTTCTGGCAGTATGTCCAGCCCATTGCTCGTTCGTGATAGACGTAGTGTTGGTGGCTCCAATATTTTATGCGTTTTAGTGTGGAATACCTTGTCCCTCACTCACCTGTTGCGTGGCCCGGCTGTCTAAAGGTACTGTGCACGTTTTGAGCTACTTTTCTAGCGTTCTCACCCTCATATTAGTTCATATTCATCCGTTTTCTTATCGTTTGCTTGTTTGTTTACGTTTGAAAGCTGCCAACATGGCGGCTTCCGGTATTTCGTTATCATCTATGGGCGTGGCGGATGCACGTCACGTCACACTTCCCACGTCCATGGAAGTTAACATACACTCGTCCTCAGATGTGTCTGCTCAGTTGCCTTCCCAGCTTTCTAGTACTCGTGCACCGGTGCCTTCACTGGACTTGGCTGGGCTTTCTTCTTCAGCTCCTGCATCTGTCTCGGTGCCCTCCCTGGGAACTACTGATTCTACTGCCTTGCCTTCGGCCTGTGCTTCTCTTCCCTCACAGCCTTCTGTGCTTGCCGGATCCGAACAGACTTCCCTTCCGAGGATGTCATTTGCTTCTTAAATGCAACGAGGCGCTACTTCTACGTCCGATTCCTCTCAACCAGAAGGTCTTTTGCAAGCAACACCTATTATTCAGGTATCCAACCACAAGGTGAAGGTAACGATTGATGACAATTCGCAGATTGGCCGTGAGTTCCATAACCTCCTGGATAGAGGTGCGCTCTTTCATGCTTTACCAAATACTCCATTGCCACGCTACATGGAAGCCCTCTCTGTACATGTGTCGTCTGCGTCCATTGCAGGAATTTCCCGTACTCCTCGGGGTATTTCGGTACAGTTCAATCACAAGGAGGATGCTGACTTTTTTCTAGCTAACGGACTTTCGATTGGGACAAACCATCTCATCCCGTCGCCTCTTTCCAAGAGACCGGTGAACATCACGTTCTATCCTGTTCCACAGGAAGTGCCGGATGCTGCACTTCCTCTCCTTGTCAGTCATGTTTGTAAAATTGTTGGCAAGGTCCGTCGCCTTTCTGACGCTCCCCGCGGAACTCGATTTGCACATGCTACAGGACCTCGCCGTCAGTTATTGGTCGTTTTTCCCACCGAGAAAGCCTTGGCGGATTGCCCTACAGAAGCTACTGTTGAAATTGGCGCACGAACGTACAGTTTCAAGATTTTCACTGCTCACTATTGTACACACTGCTTAACACAAAATCACACCACTGCCTCCTGTGACCGCGTTCGACGTGGAAGTTCATCAAGTTCGCATCCCACTGCTGACCACATTGGTCTTTCTACTATCCCCACTACCGGTAGTTTGCCTGACGCGAATTCTTCGTTTCTCCGTCAGACGGACATTTCCGTCACGGACAATGCTGCCTTTCCTCCTCTTCCGACCCGTATGATTGTGCATCCACCTTCAAGATTGACAGAGTTGTCTTCGACTACAGATGTGTCTACAGCGGAGTGTTCCGATCCGGGTGTGTTGAGTGGTGGTTTGGCGGATCGGCCGTCTGGCTCTTCTCCTAGCCTCTCGGATATCGGATCTCCATTTACAACCTTGTCTACCATACCCTTGTTGCAACATCTTCCTGAAGCCCCGGCTGTTGTACCAGTCTCCACTAAGGCAACTCAGCTACGTACTGCTTCTTCGGCGACGTTCGTTTCCTCGTCTCCTGACTTGGGAGGTGAGCCTCATCCACTAATGGATACATCCGCCTCAGCTACTTCTTCGAAGCGGATTGGAACTTCCACACGCGCTGTAAAACAGAAAAAGTTAAAACAACTTTCTGTGCCACATTCTGAGGATTCATCTAGTATTCCCGAGGTTTCCGGTTTCGGTGTTTCTCCACCTGATGTTTCTTCAAACAGTATGCTTCTCCGCTCAGGTCCTGTCATCCCTCTCTCTGATGCTGAGGTTCTACAGGCAGTTGATACGTTTCCTCCAGTTCCTGGCCCACTGTCCAGACAGCAACTTTTACGTCTTTTTCAACCTGCACGTACGATTGTTGGTTCTGAAGAATTCCTTCACTCACCTGATCTGGACCTGTATACAGCGGTAACGCAATTCGAAGCTTATGTGTCACTTTTTAAATCTCTGTGTGCCACCGATCCTCGGTATCAGCCTTTTTTGAGACGTTACACGCGCCGTCTCGCCTCCTTGAAGGAGCTCGTTGAGAAGCATATATGTGATACCTTCTATCCTTTTACCGATGACCTTTAGCTCTCTTCCTCACACCGATTACTTTTTGTTCTCTCAATGCTAGAGGATTTGCGAACCCGTTCGCAGATTCCCAGGTTTTGCAGACTTAGTGTATGTTGATTCTGATGTTTTCCATGTGTGTTTTTACTGTGATTCACAATTCATGTATTGTAAATTTGCTTTATTTGTGTGTTTGGCTGTGTTTCACAAGTAATGTATTTTAAATTTGCGGTAATTGCGTGTTTTTGCTGTGTTTTCACAACTAATCGGTCTCGTTACTTGTGTGATCTCCTCATTATCTCATCATTATCTTATCTGTTGTTTCCTGAATTTGTGCCTGTTTTTAAATTACCTATAATTGTGAGTGTTTGCTGTGTTAGTGCTTTCCTCTGTCGAGGATTATTATGGTGGTACGTTTGTTACCTTTGTTATCTTTATATAGTTGCTGAGGTACTCCATGTTGTTTTGCTCTCTAACCACATTTCAGTTCCGTTCGGTTGATTTATGATAGCATAGTACATTTCATGCATTTGTGCACATGTGTTATAGTGTTTGACATGCCGTTAGGTCTTTCATTGTTCGTGTGCATTTTCATTTCCTTTCTGTGTAACGTTGTGTTGCATCGTGGATATACTTACTTTCCGCACTGTTGTTTTCTGTACTGCAGTTTTAATGAATCTCCTATGTCTGTATTTCGTTATAGCAATAAACTGGGTACCACTATGGTACCCACAGTTACCAATACCAATACCATTGCCATTTCAGGGATTTAAATCTGATCATGATGTCTTCCACTCTCGTCAATTATAGGATCCACGAGTTCCTCTTCTTATCTCTCCTGGTTATACCAAGCATGCACCTCTCCATTCTGCTTTGAGTTGTCTGCAGCCTTGTATGTTTCTTTCAGTTAAGGTCCACGTCTCTGCACCATACGTAAGCACTGGAAGAATGCATTGATCAAACACTTTCTTTTAAGACATAATGGCATATTGCTCTTGAAAATTATGCTGTTTCTTCCAAAAGCTCTCCAGGCAAGTTTTGTACGCTGATTGATTTCTTCATCAATGTGACCCTCATTTGATACCTGCTGTCCAAGATAAACGTACGTGTCTGTTATCTCCAGGTTTTCTCTATCAATCGATAAATCTTCATTTCTTGTAAAAGCATTGAACATCACTTTTGTCTTCTGAAAGTTTATTTTTAATCCCACTTCTTTACACTTGTCAGCAAATTCCTGGATCATATTCTGCAGCTCTGATGGGGTAGTTGCAAAAATGTCTGCGTCATCAGCAAAAGGAAGGTAGGTAAGATAATCTCCATTAATCTTTATCCATTTGTTTTCCTAGTTCAGTGATTGAAAGACATTTTCCAATGTGGCAGTAAAGAGCTTCGGAGATATGGTGTCACCTTGTCTCACTCCCTTTCCAATTTTTATGTGTGTTGTATTTTCAAACACCCGAATCTTTGCACTTGCATTTTCATAGATGTTTTTAATAATATTAATGTATGCATCTTCAATACAGCAGGATTTCAGAGCCATTGTAACTGCTGATGGTTTCACCGAATCAAAGGCTTTTTCATAATCGATAAAAGCCATGCACAATGGAAGTTCATATTCCCTCGCTCTTTCAATTAGTTCTCTCAGTACGTGGATATGATCTATAGTGCTGTAGCCACTCCTGAATCCAGCTTGTTCTCTCGGTTGAGCTATGTCCAGTGTTACCTTCAGGCGGTGTGAAAAAACTTTAGTGAAGATTTTATAAACCACTGATAGGAGGCTGATAGGTCTGTAGTTCCTGATATCCTCAATGTCACATTTTGTATGTAGCAGGGTCATTGTAGTGTTGTTCCAAACCTTAGGAATCTTCCCTTCATTAAGGCATCGAGTGAAAATTTGGGCGAGTACAGTTTCGATTTCTCCACTTGCTTCTTGTATGATTTCTACAGTAATTCCATCTTCTCCTGGAGCTTTTCCCCGCTTCATGTTTTTCATTGCATGTGCAACGTCTGCTGGGAGGACTGGAAGAACTCTAATACTGGCACTTTTCATGATGTCTGGAGTACATGTACCATCCCTTTCATATAATTTGGAGTAGAAATCTTTCACTCTTGTCAAAATTTCGCCTCTATTTCTTGTTACAAAACCATCTTCTTTTCTCAGTGCCATAATCTGTTTTCTTCCCTTACTGAGATGTCCCTTTGCTATCTTTAGGCTTTGGTTGTTTTCAATTGCTTTCCTCACTAGTTCACAGTTGAATTTGCTTACGTCTTCAGTGATACGTTTTCGTACTGTCTTGCATAGCTCTATATGTTCTACTTTGGAAGTCACATCTTCTTTAGTTGTCCTCATCATCTCTCTTCATTTTTGCATTAACATTTTGGTTTTCCTGAGAATTTGTTCCATGGAACTTGTTCTTAGATCCAGATAATTTTATTACTTTTTCCATAAGAGCTTTGGTTACTTTTCGGTTAACTTCAGAAATATCCACTTCTTCCGATGTTAGGCCTTCTAAAGCAGAGAATCTTTTCTTCAGTTCCAACTTGAAGGTATTATGGTGTTTTTTCAGGTTGGTTATGTCAATACATTTTGTTTGTCTTATGAGCTTTCCACGATCGAGTTTAGTGTTGAGGTGCATCTTACATCTCACCAATCTATGGTCACTACCTGTGTTGAACTTGTTTAGCACACTGCAGTCTTCTATGACGAATGTTTTGTTACACATAATAAAATAAATTTCACTTGTCGTCTCATTTGGATGTCTCCATGTCTACTTCCTGTGTGGCTTATTTCTTGAAAAAGGAGTTCAAGGTGAAAAACCGTTCTGCCTCTGCAAACTCAACGAGAGTATTTCGACGCTGGTTTCTGTGGCCCTGACCGAATTTACCTAATGAAGTTTCATTCTGTTGCCGTTGCCCTATTTTTTCATTGAAATCTCCCATAATTATCTTCAAGTGCTGCTTACCTTTATTGTTTAAATGACGAATTTCCTCATAAAATTCTTCAAATTCTTCTTCTGGATGACTTGTGGTGGCTGCATAAATTTGAATATTCTGAGCCTTGCATCTTCTCGAGAGTTGGATAACGAGTCGTGCAGCTCTGTCAGAGAAACTTTTAACTTCTACAACTTTATCCTTCAGTTTCTTGTTTATTATAAATCCAACACCACTAGTTCTTCCAGTATCTGTCCCACGATAGTAGAAGAAAGGCTCAAAGGGCATGTAGATGTGCATGCTTGGTGTAACCAGGAGAGATAACAATAGGAACTCGTGGATCCGAAAAATGACAAGAGTGGAAGACATCAGGATCAGAGTTAAATTCCTGAAATGGCAATGGACTAGACATACTGCCAGAAGGACAGACCATCGATGGACAGCCGAAATTTTAGATTGGATTCCAAGGGACAAGAAAAGACCCAGAATAAGACAACATGGGAGATAGGTGGATGAAATTCGAAAGAATGCGTGAGTGACATGGAGGAGACTTGCACAAGACAGACCGTTGTGGAGGAAACTTGGGGAAACCTTCGTCCAGCAGTGGATTGATAATGGTTGATAATAATGATGATGATGACGATGATGATGTTGATGATGATACACTATCTACCAACAAGTAATTGGTCACCCCTGCAATCGACGATATCTGCGGTCCTGATACACGCAACGGCCACCGCCGTTAAATATCGTGTGGGAAACAACAACGCAACCAGTCGCACGCAAGATGCCTTGCAGTTTGGAGCTCTCTGATTTCGAGAAAGGTGCAATCGTTGGGTGTCACAGGAATGGCCGATTCATACGTGACATATCCAGGGAGTTGAAGTACCCAAACTCGACAGTGGCCGAAGTGATTGGCAAGTGGAAGATGAGAGGTGACTGTCGGAATGTGTGCCGACCTGGCAGACCCACAAAACTGGGAGTTACAGATCGACGGGTGCTGGCCAGAGAAATTTAGAAGAACCGCACCAAATCGATGGGTCACATCCGCGAGGAGTTTTAACAGACATCCGGGAGTGTTCTTTCGATGAATCCATTTCGTAAGGAAGCCCATCTGCTCGATTATCATGGACGTGCTGCCGCCCACAAGCCTTTGATCACCAAGTCCAAGGTTCACCCTCTACCGCTGTTCGGCTAACATGGCGCAACGAACGTCGACAGTGGACCGTCGAACAGTGGAAATAGGTTTTCTCTGGACCGACGAATCAAAGTTCACCCTCTACCGTTCGGATGACAGGGTCTGGGTTTGGCGTCTGCCTGGACAACGCCTCCTGCTGGAATGTATTGTGCCAAATGTGAAGTTCGGCGGCGGTGGAATTATGCTATGGGGGTGTTTCTCCTGGTATAGCACGGGACTCTTGGTCGCACTTCCTGCTAGACTTAACGCCGAGACCTACTGCACCATTTTGGATGACCATGCAATTCCTACGTTGAGGCAGTTTTACGGGGTGGACCCATGTTACTTTCAGGATGACAATGCCACCTGTAATGTTGCGAGGTCCACCATGGCTTGGTATGGTGACAAATTGGTTAATCGAATGGACTGGGCTGCGCAGAGCCCGGACTTTAACACTATCGAGCGCCTCTGGGACGAGTTGGAGCCTCGACTTAAGGGGTGCCCCCACCGTCCGAAATCGGTGAAGGAACTGACCTGTCTTCTCCAAGCCGAGTGGAAGAAAATACCGCTAGCCGTCGTACAACGCCTGGTTGAGAGTATGCCCCGGAGGGTCGCAGCTGTAATCGCCGCTCGTGAAGGCTCCACCAACTATTGAAGGTGAATAAACTTCGTTTTTCTTTGCTATAACAGGTGTCCAATTTTTTGTTGGTAGATTGTGTATATATATATTTACACAGAGAGAGAGAGAGAGAGAGAGAAAGAGAGAGAGAGAAATAGAGGGAATTCACGAGCACCTGCATATATACTTATATATATATAGTATACATATATATAACTGTAGAGTATCCAAAAGACCGAAAGGCATTACAGAACAATCCGAAGTGGAATCGATAAGCTCAAGGTCGCGCTAAGTCGCAGTACATACATACAAAAAGTATTTTTAATTTCGAAGTAGGCATTTCCATGCTATTTTAATGAGTTTGGACTTTTGCGGTATATGAAGAATTTGTATTGTATTTTCATTAATGGATAGGTTCTTTTATTAATTTAAAATACTTTTAACATATTCTACTTGCACTTACTTGTTACTATTTGTACTTTTATTAATTTTAAATGCTTTTTACATATTTTACTTCTATTGATGATATGTCTGCGTTTGCTTTTTTGAGGTGATGGGTATATTTTACTATATACTGTATACTTGTATATACGTATATATAGGCACACACTCATCGTCAAAAAACTTGTTGCACCAAGAAGGAAGCAACCGACAGAAATGAAATCTGGTAGGCAGGTTTGACATCGAGAGATATGCAAATGCTTCAAGTAGCACGCTCGGCCGCACATGTGACGCAAGCAAGGAGGGGTTCTAACGCTGTGAGTGACCGGCTACATAAGATCGTCCCGTTGCGCGTCCTTGCCATTCTGACTCGTGTTGCTGCGTTAGTTGCTTCCTTTGCAAATGAAGTATGCCTCGGAAAAAAGTCCGGCAGAAATTCGAGCAGTTGGAGGAGTTCGAGAGGGGCTGCATCGTCGAGATCAAGGAAGCGGGATGGTCTTATTGTTGTATTTCGCGCCATACTGGTCATGCGTATATCACCATAGCACGCTGTTGGCGGCAGTGGAAAGAACAAGGCACGCAGCAGCGACAGGATGTGTCTGGTGAATTCGTGACTAAGGTGATATACGTCATGACGTATATCACCTTAGTCACGAATACTATAGTATATAGTCGTTGCCTCTATGTGTTCCGGGGCTTTTGGGCTGGAAAATGGTGCCATGCAAGCCCCGAAAGTGCTAGCTATGTAAATAGGTTTTTAAAATTGTAAATAAATTGAGTTTTATTCGGCAGTTTTAAGGATTTGTTTTAACTTATCGTACTACAGACAGCAAACTTATGTTCCTCATTTTCATCTATCAAGTACGAAATCTTCATTTTCAGAGGCACAGATTTTTTGCAGCGCATTGTCACGGGCGATGAGATGTGGGTGCATCACTTCCTTCACTTCGCACCAAAAGGCAAATCGGCATTCATGGTGTAGCGATGTGACACAAGCAAGGACGCAACCTCAGCTCACCAACTGGGGAAAAAAAATTCCAAGTCCTACCGTCTGCCGGAAAAGTGATAGAAAATGTCTTTTTCAACTGCAAGGGGATGGTGTACACATATTTTATGGCAAATGTCTTTTTCAACTGCAAGGGGTTGGTGTACACATATTTTATGGCGGCAAATGTCTTTTTCAACTGCAAGGGGTTGGTGTACACTTAATTTATGGCAAAAAGGAGTACTATAAACGTAATTTAGGATTGAAGACTAGGAAAATTGTCAAAAGGAATCATTTTGTTGCACGACAACTCAACCCCACGCAAATCTGCCGCCACGCAGGAGGTTCTTCGTAATTTCAAGTGAGACGTATATCCTCATCACCCATATAGTCCTGATTTCGCCTTCTGTGAGTACCACTTGTTCCGCTAAATAAAAAAAGACCTTGGGGGAATGAAAAAGGACCAGCAAATGATGATGTAGTCAAGGAAGCTGCAAAAACATGTCTTCGCAAAATTGGAGCGAACTTTAAATATCTCCGTGCTGAAGAACTGGTCTCTGGTTCCGACAAGTGTTTACTGAAACTTGGGGATTACGGGTAAAAATAAAGGACAGATACATGTTCCAGAAATTATAATCTTTTGGTTTCTCACTGATTAATACATGTTATGCGAAACATGTGAAACTTTTTTTTTGATAAGCCTACGTTTATATGCTATCCTGGATTCTCGTTTTATTAAATGAAATGCTGCCGCTCAAATGTTTTCATTTTAAAGTATGGCACATTACGAAAACGAAAATAGCAACAGTGATAATTGCATGTCTAATGATAATACTAAGAAGGGAACTGAAAAACATACCACATTGAGGAACTTCTCTTCTCCACGAAAGCATATTTTCCATCCGGGCACAAGCTGCAGCATACTCAGCAAGTGATGCACATAAACATTCTTCTGGGTCCACTTCACAACTGCACACGTCATGTAGACAAGACTGATAGTATACATCGTGGAACACAGTGCGATGACATTCTGAAATGAAGGAAAATGGGGCTTTTTCACACTATAGCAATGAATGGTTAATTATTTTCATTACGCTTTTTCTTCTTAATTTATTATTGGCATGGTAACGTGCCATTCCAGTATTCCATTGTACCAGCATATCAAAATATGGAGCTAGCTATGGTTACTAAAACCAAATCATATGATGAAATACAGAGCACGACATTATTTCTCTTATAAAACAAACTCATCACAAACAAACTGCAAGGACTGGATGCAACAGGACATTTTGGAAACAGCTCATGGTATTTTTACTCCAATCGGAAGAGCAGTTAGTCGCAGTGTAATTGTATTTGTTACAACCAGCTTTTCGTAAATGAAGCGTACTTACTCATAGGGAGCATCGACAGATACACGTGGAATAAAGAAAACCGATCCTTTTTAGCGGGACTAGAAACTGGACCCTGCTATTCGAGAATTTACAACCCCGTGCTTTTTACCAGACGATTACCAGGTGCTGAACTATTTTTTCACGCTATTTGAAAAGGAAAAAGAAGTCATTCCCGCAAAGGACATCGCTGCATTCCAAAATTATGTTTTATTTTGAGCGATGGGATCATGAGAATGATATTTCTGGAATTTGGTTTCGATGAAGTTTCCTTGATAAGTACAACAAAGGCATTCTTGTATTTAGAATGATAGCTCCACTTTAAAGAGTATGAATGAAACAATTTTTTCGCATACCATATCTGGAACTTTAAGCAAACTATTCCAGGTAATTTCTGTTCTTCACGTGGCAAGGTTTTTTGTTGGGCAGTGCAAACGTATATTTTTATTTCGCAAGATAACTTTGATATAAAATCTCGTTAAATTAGATAATTGTTGTCGTTACTGAAATCTTTCACACTTCTTCCTGCTTTTCTTGGTGCTAAGTTTTCTTGCTATGTGGTAGAAATACAAATATTCCGATCTGTCTACCTGCCTTTTTAATGTTTGCATAAAAAGCACGATTTTCAAAGCAGCTTGTTGTAACTGTGGTTAACATTCAGCGTACTACATTTATTTTTAGGTTCTAAAGATGCGCTTTACAAAACGCTATGTGACTTAACGGTATATTTGCACTTGGCAATACATATCCTGATGCAAAAATCCAGTTGGAAAAAAATCTTTTTTCGCTCGTTTTCAATAAAATTACGATTAAAACTTTCAGTACATATTTAGATTTCCTACCTCAACAATTTTCCCCAAAATGTCGCATATTTGGGGAAAATATTGAGGGAGAAAATCTATATTTATTTCGACACTGAAAAAAAATGAAAAAAAATATTTTAACCTCGGCTGCTGTAATTACAATTAATACTATTTTCACATGATTTGAACTTTCAGGTATACACTTTTCCCGCTAGGATGAGAGAAAAATGTATACCAGAGACACAGTGACAAAGGCGTAGACATTGTCACTGTATCTTTGCTTTAATTTCAGTTTTAAAGAAGACTGCTGATTACACTGCTTGCGCTTTAGGATACATTAAACTTTGAAATTTTTGTTAATGCTCACGGTACCAAATATTTGTGATATCGTTCATTACAGAAGTAGTGCATCTATTAAAAAATTTTGTATATTTTTAAAAGATGAAATAACGTTTCAAGGACTGTAAAGTTACGTTCATTTCTGACCCTGTTCTTTGATAAGCTTGAAGATTTTGTTCTGTTGTGTGCACGTTTGCACTCTACTTGTGTAAACCAGCTTTGTTCCAATGTTTAGAAAAACAGCTGTTTTCGTTATGCCTGCCATTGTTCACTGCAGGAATGCTTTCTTCAAAACAACTGCAGTTACATCCCATGAAAAAGAACGTACAGAAAAGAAAATATCTGTGAAAATCACTCTACCGCATCAACCATTGCAGAAAGCACCGTTCGTCTTTCATAAGCTATAAACAGTTAATGACTACAATTCTTAGTTCTGTGACGACGGGGTGGTTATATTACACATAAAGCGTTCTAATTGCAAACATTTAGTAAATTTTATTGCAGTGGCTTTTCATAAAGTCCGATGAACAGCCCGTTGCAAATAAATTTGACCATACGGTTTTCATTTGCATCATGCCACTGGCTCACAAGCTTCCTTTATGGCTGCGTTATATAACTTATTTTTCAGAGTACATGTTACGATGCGTTTTTTCTTTATGTAAGCAGCCCCAGATATCGGCTATTTCATCTTCTTATTTAATTTTACAGCCTATTTAATGGTTTCTCTTTAGTTACACCTCGTCGAATTCAAAGTTATGCTGAAGATATACCTTTCCACTCATCTGATCACTTGTTTATTTGCATGGTGTAAATAAACACCAGTGGTTGTGCTGCAGTATTTCTTCCATGGTCTGCGATGTCGAGGGGCATTTTTGTTGGGATAAGACATCATAAAACCGAATCTAAACCTTTAAAATTTCCGTTTCCTTTTCTAAGCAACCAAAGAAATCTAAATTATCCTCCTCTTCCAATGTCAGATAAGCTTTTGGTAAAAGACATTTCCTTGACCATCCTCGTTATAAATAATCGACTTCAAAACGTTTATCTCTTCTTTGAGATACGGGTATGCGATTCTTTCCTTTGTAAAACTGTCGGTACTGCGCAGAATGCTACTTCACCGAACTCCCTAGTATTGCCCCTACATTTTGAGTAGTGTAGTCAAATCATTCTCAAAACTGCTTGATGATGATGTACAAAAAACGAACCTCATTAACAAATCGGCACTCACTGATTCGCTTGTGTTTTTTTTTCTCACAGGCGTGCTGTGTAGATTCCACCGAAACTACCATGTAATTCTGGTAGAAAATACACATGTATATGGTAGAATATACACAGATATACTGTTAGTAATTGCTCTCAGTGCACATTGTGTTTTCTGTTGAGTGCCGTACCAGTCACTCATTTTATATCGAAACCTTATGATTTCTTATTTGCTTTCTTCTTTCCATAAAATTTTAACTTAAAACAAAAGACTCTTAGAAGTTCAACATTTTAAAGAGGAAAGCAAAATAAAAAATTCGAGAGAGTACCTTGGCACGCTTTATTGATAATTTATATTGTGTTTCTTTTGCATGCCAAGATCTCTGTGGGTGTGAAATAAACCGAGTGATTCAAGAGTACACATGTGTTTGTACAACACTTTGTATTCATTCGCATCACTCATGACCACACAGAGCCACAGTGTCATACATACTAAGTGGAATTATATCACAACTACGAATAATAAGGTTTAATAATTTCTGAATTTGAACGAGACTTAGGTAGGTGGATTAATGAATGCTCTTGGTCTGAAACCAATGAAAGAAGGTATGTGAGTCACAAAAGTAAATATTTACTAAACTACAGCGTCGGCAATAGTAAGTATTTCGACTAGTTTTTCAAAGACAATATTATTTTTTATAATCATTATTACACTGCTGGTCATTAAAAGTGCAACACCACGAAAGACAAGAGATATCAAAGCCATATTTATTGTACATAAAGCAGATGACCCGAGGTTGAATCGATGATGTAACATTTGTCGTGCTTGATTAACTAATACAACAAAATGTGGTTAATACACGATTTAAAACGCCGAAAATAACAACACAATTTCGATTGATAAAAAGCCTTTTAAAGAATAGTTTTTATTTATCGAAACTGTGTTGTTCTTTTTGACGTTTTAAATCGTGTACTGAAGGCATTTTATTGTATTAGTAAAGGTGAATCGTTTACAAATACAGAACGGTGAGACGAGGGGAACACACAACAATCAGTATTTGGTGTAGCCACCATGGGCGGCACCCCGCACGGGGATAACTGGTTTTCCAGTTACTTGGGGAGCGGCGCCCCCACGTCCCGAGCTGACCTTGTGACGGATGATTTTTTTATTTCGTTTTGTACGATTATGTAACCGAAGGGACAGCTGTTCATCCAGCTGCTGGGGGATGGCGTCCCCACGGCCCGAGCCGACATGTACTATATGTGAATTTACACATTTTTTATGTTTTTTTGTTTTTTCACTTGCCACGCTCCCGCCTTAGTTGTAGGTTGCTGAGGTTGTGATTATGCGCCAGCTCTGGATTTTAGTTTCTCGTTTTCTATCCTATCTTCTCCATTTCATGTTCCTTTCTTTGTTTTTCCGAGCTGGTTAGCTAGACCTACCTGCACGTTTGCCGTGTGCGGTGACCTGTAAGGTGGAAAAGGGGATGCTGGAGGCTGAGATTTCTGGTGGCCCGGGTGTTGCGTCGCCAGTAACCAACACTCCTATTTGCCCCCTGCTTCATCCTAAACGGGCAGCTAGGAACTAACAAACTCCTAGTCAATGAGGTCTGTGGCCGAGTGGTGTCCAGACCTCTATCGGCTTGTCGTCTCGTACGACAGGGTGAGTCTGGGGATAGGGTGGGCATGCCAAAGGGGTGTTCCCCAGGCATGGCAAAGTCTGGGTGCTCTCCGAGCGCATGTCTGCCCTATCAACTTGCTATAACCGCTTGATATCTCTAGAGTCGTGTCCTGTGTCCACTTGGGCTTGTTGACCTCCGTCTCTCCCCTGTTGTGCTCGGTAGTGGGTGGGGACGTCGGCGGATGCATCCTTTATTTTTTCATGCCAGACAATAAAATTTCCCACGAACCCCAAACTAAAAGAGGTATGGAGAAAGGTTCAGGTCCTCCCGCCAAAAAATGTGTCGCTGATGTTTCCGATGCTAGATTCTTTTTTGTGCACTCATTGGACCCTTCAAAGCCTTAGAGTGCCAAAAGTCTATTTGGATCCATAAAGCACTTCAATCAATCGCAAGCTCTCCTAAGAGTGTCAAGAAGCTCCAGTCTGGATATCTTCTTGTTGAGATGCTTACTGTGGCCAACAGTTCCACACTTATCAACACCAGCATGCTGCTTGAGACTCCGGACAAAATAACACCACACGGTTACCTAAATTAATCTCGAGGTGTTGTCTCCTCTCGGGATCTTATTGAATGTACCGAGGATGAACTTCTCGAAGAACTGAGGAGTCAACATGTTACGGGTGTGCGGCGTATTTCTTTCAGGAGGAATGGGCAGTTTGTCCCATCCTGGAACATCATCTTGACATTCAACAGCCCTTCCCTGCCTACATCCATCAAGGCAGGTTATCTCCACCTCGAGGTACGATCGTACATTCCTAACCCGTTGAGATGTTTTAGGTGCTAGTCGTACGGCCACTCTCAGCAGTCATGTAGGAGTACTCCTAGGTGTTGACGCTGTAGTGCCACAGAGCATCTACTTTCAGAATGTGTGGCCGAGGCCGAGTTTTGTGTGAACTGCAAGGGTTCACACCCAGCATCAGCCAAAAATTGTCCCAAGTGGAAGGAGGAGAAGGAAATCCAAAGGCTCAAAACGGTGGAAAATATTTCCTATCCTGAGGCCAGAACACGAGTAGTTCTTGTTACATCTGATCGGCGATCATAAGCTGCAGTGGTGGTTGCCAAATCTACGGTTGCCATTCAGACCGACATTCAGATCCCCCCTAAATGTCCTTACAATGTAGACGAAATCATCGCAGCTGGACTGGAGGCACTCCAGTCGTGAGCTAGGGGTCTGAAAGCGGCACCCGCCACTTCGCCGAAGCAGACTCACCCCAACACCAGCAAGGGAACTCAGGCCACTTCTTCTGGCAAAAACACCAACACCAAAGCCAAGGATAAGAAGAGCGTTTCTTCTCCTCCAAAGTCTCAGCCCAACACTCAACGGCAAGCGAATCCCGCTAAGACACTTGGGACAAAGCATTCCCCAATCTTGGCCCCTGGTCACACACCCTCAAATCTGGGGGAACACTCATCAGAGGAAATGGAGGCTGACCAAGTTTAACCATTTCCTTTTTCATTTCATTTTTACCCATGGGTTCAATAATTCAGTGGAACTGCCAAGGTTTTCGCACCAGTTTTGATGACGTGAAACATATGCTTTCTTTTTACTCTCCGGTGTGCCTTGGTCTCCAGGAGACAAAGCTTAAACCATCAGACCTGCTTTCAGTTCGCGGCTACAGTGCATTTCGGACAGATAAGTTGTCTGGAAATATAGCCTGTGGGGGAGTTGCTATTCTCGTCCCTCACATGGTTCCGGTATCTTCCTTCGCGGTTTCCACAACTGTGCAGGCAGTGTCGGTTCGTATTTCTATGCCTGTGCCTCTTACTGTTTGCAGTGTCTATTTGCCACTGGATGAGGATGTAAGCGTCTCTCTTCTGGAGAGCTTAATTGATCAGCTACCTTCCCCCTTCCTTCTTTTGGGTGACTTTAATTCTCATCACCTTTTGTGGGGTAGCGTCAGCACCAGCGCGAGAGGTCGTCGCATAGAGTCTCTTCTGTGCTCGGCCTCTGTGTGCCTTTTAAACACCGGTGCTGAAACTTACTTCCATGAGCCGACAAGATCCTTCAGTGCGATCGATTTGACCTTGGGTTCACCATCAATTTCTGCTGACTGGTCGTGGACGGTGTGTAAAGATCTCCACGGGAGCGACCCCTTCCCCATCGTCCTCTGGCACCGTGCAAACTTGCCATCTTCTGCCTCCCGCCCACCTCGATGGAGGATGGATCCTGTCAGATGGGAGGTCTTCACATCGTCCGCGGTGATATCTTCTGATATGGTGACAGAAGAGTCAATCGACGCAGCTGTACTTGAAGTCACAACTTGTATTCTTCAGGCAGCTGATCTTTCTATTCAAAAAACATTTACGAAGCTCCCCAAAATTCCGAAACCTTGGTGGAACCCTGAATGCGCAGCGGCTAGGAGAGCTCAACATAAGGCCTGGTCTACTTTTCGGCGTTATCCAACCGAGGCTAATATCGTTGCTTTTAAACGTGCTAAATCCTATGCTCGGTTGGTGCGTCGACACCAACCGAGCATAGGATTTAGCAAAAGGGAGTCTTGGTTCCAGTATGTATCATCTCTTCCCTCACGTGCCAATTCGAAAACTGTTTGGTAAAGGATTCGTAAGATCCGGGGTAACTACAGTTCACACCAGATTGCCATTCTCGAGAGTAACGGCTGCACATATGCTGAAGTCGGGGAGATTGCAGATTGTTTGGGGGAGGCGTTGGCCTCCGTTTCGAGTAATCTGGCGTATCCGGCCTCCGTTCATAGGATTAAGTCCACCGCGGAACGCCAGAGAATCTCTTTTGCGCCGTATACTAACAGTAGTTATAACTCCCCCTTCAGCATGTGTAAACTTCGGGTGGCTCTGCATCGGTCGAGCGCTACTTCTGTCGGTCCCGATGACATCCACTACCACATGCTCCGTCATCTCTCGCAGTCGTCTCTCGAGAACCTTTTAATCTTATACAATCGCATCTGGTTGGAACACAGTTTCCCAGAGTCTTGGCGAAAGACTTTTGTTCTACCTTTTCCGAAGCCTGGCAAGGATCCTAAGTCTCCCTGTAGTTATCGCCCAATTGATCTCACTAGCTGTTTGTGTAAAGTTCTCGAACGCATTGTTAACTCACGATTAATTCATTTTTTAGAACATCATCAATTACTTTCACCATCACAAAGCGGTTTTCGGCGTCATCGTTCACCTCACGATCATCTCCTGCACCTTGAGACATCTGTGCGCGAGGCGTTCCTGCGTGGGCAGCACCTGGTTTCTGTATTCTGTGGCATCGAGAAAGCCTATGATCGTGCGTGGCGGCACGGGATTATCCGTGACCTCCACGCATGCGGATTGCGAAGAAATCTTCTGACATTTATTGTAAATTTTCTTTCCAATCGGGTGTTCCAGGTGCGCCTGGGTACGACGCTATCGGCAACATTCCATCCAGCACAGGGTGTTCCTCAAGGTTGCATTTTATCTGTCACATTGTTCATCCTGCGCATTAATTGTCTCCTCACAAATCTTCCTTCTGCGGTTTCGGCTACTGTGTATGTCGATGACTTGCACATCTTCTGATCGTCATCGAGCATGCGTTTTATTGAAAGGCAGTTGCAGTCTGCAATTAATCAGATTTTTAAAGCGGCGAATAGCAATGGTTTCATTCTTTCTCCCGACAAGACAGCGTGTGTCCATTTCTGCCGGAGGCGTGGCCTCCATCCTGACCTAGAGCTGTATTTAGACCATGCAGCCATCCCAGTTTTGCCGGAGACCAAGTTCCTTGGACTAACCGTCGACCGTGCGCTTACGTTCCGTGCGCACGTACGGCGGCTCAAGATTTCCTATCTGCGTGCTCTTTCTATTCTAAAAATCCTTTCGAGAGTTTCGTGGGGCGCAGACAGGATCTCTTTGTTTCGCATTTACCACTCCTTAATTCGGTCGAAACTGGATTATGGCTGTATCGTGTATGGCTCGGCTCGTCCTTCCGTTCTCCGGCCTTCGAACGCTGTTCACCATCAGGCACTGCGTCTTTGTACGGGAGCATTTCGAACATCTCCGATTCCCAGCCTTTACGCTGATGCGAACGAACCATCGCTTGAATTACGTCGTCTGCAGCTGTCTGTTCACTTTTACTTAAAACTTCGGTCTCTTCCAGACAATTCTTTGTACGGTGTAGTTTTCCATCCTCAGCATGCTCGTTTATTTGAGAACCGGCCCTCGTGCATTCCAACTTTCGGTCTTCGTATGGCGGCCGTAGCTCGTGATGCAGGGCTCTACTTGTCACTTGTTGCAGCGACCAGGGGCTTTGGGGATCCTCCATGGCACCTACTTGGAGTCATGGCTGATACCACCTTTACGTCTTTCGACAAATCCTCAACCCCTGCGTCAGTGTACCATTAGCTCTTCGCTGAGCACCATGCCCTCAATACTGAATACACTCCCATTTTCACTGATGGCTCCAAGATGCATGGAGTCGTTGGATCCGCAGCTGTCTGTGTTGATGACGTGTCAGTAGCGCGGATTCCGGCTGAGGCCACGGTGTTTTCATCGAAGATGCAGGCTGTGGATCTTGCACTTCTCCATGTTCAGTCGCGTTTTCATCATACGACTATGGTCGATACGGATTCCTTAAGTGTCCTGTAGTCTTTGTCATCGCTGGGCTATTGTAATCATCCATTTCTTTTGAACGTACGAAGCCTTCTTCGTTCCTTGCTCGAAGCCGGTGTCCAGATTCAATTCTGCTGGATTCCTGGGCATGTTGGAATCTCGGGTAACGAGTGTGCTGATGCGGCCGCTAGATCTGCTTCCTCTTTGGTCGTCACACCCTTGCCACTCTTCCATCGCGATTTTCGATTTCTTGTTCGTGATCATATCAAACGAACGTGGTAGGGTCTGTGGGACCAACAGGTGAAAAATAAACTGCATCGTATAAAACCTATTCTTGAAATCAGGAACTCCTCATCTCGTCGGACCCGCAGGGAGGAAGTGGTGCTTGCGCGTCTCCGCATTGGGCATTGTCGTTTCATTCACCGCTTTTTGCTGTGTGGCGACACTGCACCGATGTGTGAGACGTGCAATTGCCGACTCACTGTCATTCATCTTTTGTGTAGCTGTGTTCGTTTTCGTGGTGTACGTTTTCATTATTTTCATTCTCATTTGTTGATCGAGGACGCCGCTACTCTGCAGCGGGTCCTGGGTGACCACTGCGATACTGTCGCTGTGTTTTCCTTTTTAAAAGAAATTGACTTTTTTAAACGCATTTAGATTTTAGCTCTTCCATCATCCTCATTTTTCAGTTTTAATGAATCAGCCGAATTTTAAACATTGTATCATGTTTTTAATGCTGTTTGTTTCATTGCCTTTTCGCCCTTCCATCACTCTCATTTTTCACTTTTACTTAATCAGCCAGATTTTAAGTTTTCTACCATGTTTTTAATACTGTTTGTCTGTCCTGTGTCTTGTCTCGTCTTGTGTTTGGCGCTCTTTGGCCAGGCATGGCCCTTGCGCCATAAAACATAACCAACCAACCAACCATGGGCGGCAATTACAGCTGCCACACGGCCCAGCATCGAGATGAAGAGACTTTGAATGTGTGTTTGGGGAATGTCCGTCCACGCAGCTTCGATACGATGCCACACTTTATCCGTTGTAATCGAGGATGGTGGCTGGCACGGGTCACCAAATGTTTGGAGGGAAGGGCCAAATGGGAAATTGGGTAAACTTCGGCGGGCTGGATTTAAAAAATGGTAAATCAAAGATCAATTAATGCAGATATTGTAAATTTTTAATGAAATAATTACTAATAAGTGTCAATGTTCTGTAATTTAACATAAATATTTTCAAATAAATATTTCAAGATATTTATGCACATCTGAAACTAATACAAATCTAAACTTACTAAATGACTTCATGACATCTTAAACTAAAAAAAAAATCAACGAGAAGAACGGCATTGTTTCTGGAATGATTTAGCTACATTTCCGATATTTGGTTTCAAATCGCACAACCCAATGTTTAAAAAGTCTGACAAGTGGTTGTCGGTCAATCGTGAAAGAAGCTTTGATTTAAAATATTTCATTCTGGAGAAAGCTTGTTCACAAAGATATGTACTGCCAAACACTAAAATCACTTTCCTGGCAAAACTCTTCAGGTGTGTCAAATTAGTTCTAGGCAAAAGAGAATAAAAGGTTATCAAACTTTCACTCTTAAACAATGCCTTCAAATAATTATTAGACTGCAAATCTAACAGTTTCAACGGTAAATTCCCCTCGGCATCATCAACTGTAAATGTAAATGGATCCTTCAACAGCTGGACTGATTTTTCATGCTCGTAAAAATCACCAAAACGTCGCTCAAACTCAGCTTTCAACAATTTAATACATGTGACACCGTGCTCAACATCAAAAACAAAATTATCAGACATCTTGTCCCACATATACTTACAAGATGGAAAATGAGAAAAATTTTGCTGTGCAAAGTTGCTTGAATAGTTTCAACTTCGATTCGAAAGAGTTCAAATAAAAAAAACATCGCATGTGCGAGTTTACCTTTCCCTTGCAAATTCAAATTTAGTGGGTTGAGATGGTCAGTATTGTCTGTTAAAAATGCAAGGTCCCACAATCACCAAGCGTCAGTAAGTTGTGGCACAGGTCTAGATTTTTCCATCATGAAGATGTTTATCTTGTCTCATAGCTCAAAGAAACGTTTAGGACTTTGCTTTTGCTCAGCCACGTGATTTCCATATGGTACAGCAAATCAGCATACTCAGCTTCATATAACTGCAAGAAGCTCTGGAACTGTCGATGATTCAGCACGTTTTCTTCGGATAAAGTTCACAGTTTCTACGACAGTGGACATAAACGGGGCTTAAGTTTAACACTTTCCCACAGAGAGCTTGTTGGTGCAGAATTCAATGGAATTGCATCGATTTCGGTAGACCGCGATGCTCACATTCATTCTGAATTCGGCCGATTAATCCCGCATTTGAACCGACCCTGTTTTTGGCGCCATCTGTAGTAACACAGGTCAGAGTCTCCAATCCCAAGCCAAGTTGTGAATAGCCTCAGAAACTTTTGTAAATATTATTTCCCCTGGGGTTTTGTCCTTCAGGCCTTTATTGGCAGCAAGATCTTCCGTTACTTCAAAATTTTCATTGATACATTGAATGAAAATAAGTAGTTGAGCAGTATACTGCTCACATCCTCGCTTTCATCAATAGCAATGGGAAAATGGGTAAAACTACTCGCCCTTTCAATTAACTGTACATCCATGTCCTTCCCCAGGTGATCGACGCTCCTAGTCATAGTGCTGTCACATAAGTTAATGATGCCGAAATATTTTGCGTTGTCAGGGCAAACTTCTTTGGATCTTGCTTCCACACACTTTTCAACGAATTCACCGTCAGTAAGGGGACGTCCTTCTTTAGCAATTATTTCCGCAACACGGTAACTGTCCCGAACTGAAGCAGTATTATGCGGCGAAGACTTCTTAAAGAAATTTGTTGTTTCGCTAAGCTTTCTTTTAAATCCAGCAGCATTTTTTCCGCAATACTCATTGAATTCCATCATAGTTCACACTGTACTTTGTGATGTAATGCCGCTTCAAATTGTATTCTTTTAAAACGGCGACAGTTTCTTTGCAGACTCGGCAGAGAGATGTGTTATCTCTGGACTCAACGAAAAGATAATCAACTTCCCATTGCGCTTTAAATATGCGGCATTCAGTATCCACTTTTCTGTTTTTGGGTAGGGACATAACAAAATTCAACAATCGAACTCAAATAACGAAAAAAATCAAGAATCGGGTCAAGTAAAATTAGCACAGCGACGCTTAATCTCTGTGGTTCAGATGTCGTCGGACTCGAATATTGCTGGAAACATCAGCCTGTTTGGGAGCAGGGTGGGAGTAAGTAGTTGTGCCCCTCAGTTCTAGTCTAGTTTTAGAACAGGGCGGGGTACTGCGGTTAGCCCCGCGCGCCGAAGAGAGAGAGAGAGAAAGAGAGAGAATGTGTGTGTGGTGAGTCAGCAGATGTTGCTGCTGGCTGCGGGTGGGCTGTGAGTCACAGCACTGAAAATCCTCCCTCACTCCTCTGAATAGCACTTTAATAGTAATAATAAACAGGTTTTAAAAACGAAGCGTCAATCAAACGTTGCTATGGTATCCGGCCATGCTGTGACACAAAACAACTCTCATTCTCAATCAGAACTAAAATTACCACGAAAGACAAGAGATATCAAAGCCATATTTATTGTACAGAAAGCAGATGACACAAGGTTGAATCGATGATGTAACATTTGTCATGCTTGGTTTACTAATACAATAAAATGCCATCAATGCACGATTTAAAACGTCGAAAAGAACAACACAATTTCGATAGATAAAAAAACTTTTAATGTGTTTATTTATCCAAATTGTGTTGTTCTTTTAGACTTTTTAAATCGTGTACTGACGGCATTTTATTGTATTAGTAAAGGTGAATCGATTACAAATGCAGCACGGTGAGATGAAAGAAACACATAACAATTAGTATCTGGTGTAGCCACCATGGGCGGCAGTTACAGCTGCTACACGTCCCAGCATCGAGAGGAAGAGACGTCGGATATGTGTTTGAGGAATGTCCGTCCTCCCAACTTCGATACGATGCCACGCTTTCGCCGTTGTAATCGAGGATGCTGGCTGGCATGCCAGTCGTTCGGCGATAATATACCACACGTGTCCAGTAGGCGACATATCCGGGGACCGCGCAGGCCAAGAGAGACGCGGCACATGGTGGCGATGCAGGAAGTGTTGGACGTTGCGTGCCACATGCAGTTGCGCATTATCTTGTTGGTAAATGGTACCAGACAGTCCCTGAAGATATGGTACAACTACAGGCTCCAACACCTCAGTGATGTAAGGATGTCTGTTCAACGTACCGTAATGCGGACGATGAGCATGCGGCAGTGGAATCCAATGGCACCCCGTACCATAACGCCAGGTGCCGGACCGGTATGGCGCAGCATAAGGCAGTACTCAGTCCTCAGGTTGCCGCTGTACCGCCGGACACGGATTTGTCAGTCATGGTGCTGAAAACTGAAGAGGGATTCGCTGCAGACGACGTCGTACCGTCCTTGCGGAGACTGAGTGTTGTGTCACACTCTTAAACTGTTGAGCTACGGTGGTCGATGTGTCTGTGATACAGTCAGAGCCATGCGCACCAGATGTCGGTCCTCTCGTTTGGTAGTGTGACAGGAACGTTGGAAACCCGCACGTCGGTGTGTTCGTTACTTCGCTACCCACAGACACCGTATTCCCCAAACCGTAGCCACATGCCGTCCCACACGAGCACCGATGTCTCGGTGTGATTATCGGCAATCCCGACATACCACTATTCTCCCGCGACTGAAGTCGGTAACGTACTGGTAGGGCTGCCATTGTCTTTGGTGTGGCATGCTGCAGCTGTCCGTGGCCAGGAACGGCTAGAAACACACTTCGAGTGCTTAACACCGATTCCTTGTTAATCCCTCTTATACGACTTCCATGGGGCGTTACTCTCTCACATGATTTTCATACGTGCTTCCCAGTTAATCATTTACGTGTGTCCCCGTGTTCTGTCCTTCTGCCAACTTTCGAGCCCCTAGAATGCGATGTTACTGGTGTTGCACTTTTAAAGGCCAGCAGCGCATGTATGCAGATTTATACAAACGTCAGGAACCACCTTGACAACGATGACATGCGATGTAGCTACGAAAGTCCATCTGAGTATTTCCAAGCTAAAATATGACTTCAAGATACAAAGAAAAACTGAATTGCAAGTGTGTTAGCTTTCTTCAATGGCAGTTAACCTACCTTTTGTGGTGTCGCGACGAAACCAAATTTCTGTACGACACACCGTTTACATAGCATCAAAAACACATTTTTGTAATGGCTTTTATAACATTTAGCATCATGTAATCGTAATTTACGCAGATTACTATGAGATATTACTACGTTTATGTAAAACGCGGTGAAATAATGTTCGACGATAGTCAGTAAAATACACCGAGTGATCACTAAATTATGACCACCCCTATCAAAAGTGAATGTGGCCCGTTGGAATTTCCTAAAGCGCACGATTAGTTGACTGACGTAGCATAAATTACGTGTGAGTGGAGCAGTAGGTAGTAAAATTCGAAGCGCCATGGGCAAACGGAAGAATTTATCGGACTTTGAGGAAGGACAAATTGTCGGAGCTCGGGGAGCGGGTGCTTCGATTTCCCAAACGGCTGAACTGGTGGGTTCTTCGTGAGACGCCAAAGTTAAAGTGTATCGGACTGGCTACAAAATGGTCAAACAACGACTCGGAGGCAAAACTGTGCTGGACAGCTCGAGGCCGATGTGACAGGAGAGCGATGAGTCTGATGACGACTCGTAGAGGACAACAGACGCAGCCCTGTTCAACAGTTCACTACCCAATGCAACAGAAGGAAACCCGAACGAGTATCTGTCATGACCATGCGTCACACACTCCCATCTGTGGGTTTTAACAGCAGACGACCCAGACGACACCCTCTCCTAACCACTGTTCATCGTCGCGAAAAATTTTCCTGGTGCCAAAGTCATGCAATTTTGAGGTCAGATGACTGGAAAAAAGTATGCTGGTCTGACGAATCGCGTTTTTTACATTTGCATGGTGTAGGACATGTTTACCTAGCAGGAACTTGGGACCTTTGTACAGGTGGATCAAGATATGACGTATGCCCACTATCGTGAATTGCTTGGTGACTCTGTACACCCAGCAATGCTGCACTTTTTCCCGAATGGCGACGGTGTCTTCCAATACGACAATGCGCCGAGCCACAGCTCCATTATTGTGCAGGAATGGTTTGAGGAATACAGTTCAGATTTCAAGCACATCGATTGGCTTCCGAACTTCCCCGATATCAATCCCATATACTGTAAAAAATACGTGGTGTGAATTCACGGTTAATTTCTGAAAATAACGTGCAGCAAAGTTGCCGGTTTTTCAGAAATTTCCCTTTTGAAAGTGCCCGTTTATTTTAGCTTCGGTATTTTCACAGATTTTCCGTAGTCCAAAATTACATTTATTTCAGAAAAATCCATTTCAGGCGTTTCCGTATTTAAACTGAAATTCCGCAAAAACGACGAAACTGCATTTTTCAGCCCTTTCCCCACATAATACTTTCGCTCCAGTCAGGATTGAACCCGCGGCGCTTCGGCTGGTTGAACAGGTAATGCAAGCCGTTAACCACTGAGACACAGACACCTGGAAAGTCGACCCACGTACATCGTAAACCAAACTGCGCAACAATGATTTTTTTGTCATTAATACGAGTGATTTAGTCACTTTAGTTTCTGTATGGTGCTTATTATTTTTCTGAATAGGCTTGTAATCTTTTTTGTTTTATTTTTTTTTTTGTAGGAGGACGTTTCACAAATTAAGAATCTTCCATCGTGATTTTTAAAGCAACAAAATACTTTGCAACTTGATATTTTTATACTGACAATCACTTTCAGTTATCTTTAACAACTCAGTAAAATCATGCAATGCATTGATTATGATACGCTTTTCAACATACCAGAAATCATTACTCAACTTGCGAGGATAATGGCTGTGGAATAAATCTCGCTCCTGTGCTCTGACCTTTGACCCCATTTCGATGATATTCAACAGAAACGGTTCTGTATATCTTCGGAACAACATACTAAAGTTTTGTCGCAATACAAGCATTTTCAACTAAGTTATGACGCATAAAAAAACGATGGAATGGATCCAGCTCCTATGACGTGACCTTTGACCTCATTTCACCCATTTTCAATAGGGTTCGTCCCCAGGCGGTCCCCTACCACATACTAAAATGTTATCGACATCGAACCATTTTGACGCAAGTTATCGTGCGGACGGACAGACGGCCAAACCTAGAGCATATACGCTTCTTCAACCTACGGTTGGAAAGCTTAAAAAAAGGTGAAATGTAGTTTTTAATGTATTATTTCACGAAAAAAACTCCTAAATATAAAATTTACTCTTGATAGCTATAAGAGCCTTCGTCTTAAGTTGTCCAAAGAATGTTACATAGACATCGTATAATTATCTGTACAATAAGTTAAGTACACGGTTTCTTACAGTAACACAATACATATGTTAAATAGCTGGTGCACAAAATAGGGAAGACGAGAAGAAATATCCTGTGCCACAATAAACAAAATTCATGCGATATGCTATCCACAATACCCGATCTCGCTACGGAACTTCAAAATTCGATAGACAATTTAATTTTAAAAGTTAATCAAACCTCTTGTATTCTCACCAATCGCTTCTATTACCAGTAATTTCTCGTCACACGGTAAGAGAAAAAGTGAAAACGGAGTTTTTCCGTTAATATACAAAAGGAATTGGGGGGAAGGGTTTCTGAAAATTCAGAATTTTCCGTTAACACATCTCTAAATTGGCAATTTACCGTCAACATAAGAATAAAACTGCGGAAAGAGGTTTCTGAAAATTTAGAATTTTCCCGTGGAACGAAAAATCCGTAAAGTCCATGTTTCTTTCTGTCATATCGCGGAAAAGGTTGTATCAGAAATATGCTTCGTTAATTCACGAAAGGAATGACGGAAAGTGGCTTGTGAATTTCAGAAAATTCGTTACAGTGTAGAACACTTGTCGAGCACAGTGGAACGGTATGTCAGGCATCTGGATACACGGTCACCTCCATGCTTACATTGAAGGCCGCATTACACAGAGCTCGGTTTACCATACCTCCCAGCTGCTTCCGGAATCTTATTGAATCACGGATAGATGCTGTACTGATTGCGTAAGGAGGACCTACGAAGTATTAGATATGTGGTCATAATTCAGTCATCACTCAGTGTATGTTGTTGAGTAACAATGAAATTAACTTTTGTTACGCCACTTCATGGGACAGCATGCGACATGATCAAATTTCTACAATTGTTTTAACTACTTCATTTACCCATTTTCGTTACATAGAATGTTTTACATGGAATTTACTTTACTGCTATCCGAAAAGATGCTTAACATCAAAAATTGCCTTGATTCTCTGAAATACAGGTTTTACCTTTCATGACCCATAAGAAATATGTTCTGTTAATTATAATGCCTATAAACACTTGTTATTTTTGTCTTTCTGAAGTAAAAACAGTAGCGTTAAACATTAGTCATGAAGCGATTGCAATATCTGTTGTAAAAAGAAACGAAGACCAGTTTTTGTTATCAAATAATGTAGAAAAAAACACGAACAGTAGAGTGAAATTAGTATTGTAGTGCGAGAGGAGATATCAAGGCAATATTTTCTGCGTTGACATACACTCATGGACAATGAAATTTGTGCACCTAGAAGAAAACATGCTACAACCGCGAAACTTTGCAAATAGCTAGAGTGCGTGCTGGTATGCAAATGATCCCCGTTTGGTGCGAGTACGCATAAACGCACACCCTGTGGTGGCGTTGAAAGCACGAACCGGCGGCCTTATAAACCGGCGTGTAGTCGATGCCCTATGAAAGCGAAAAGCACCGGTCGACGCAAGCAATAGTACAGAGTGACAAGAATGCCGGGTAGACGCAAGAGACGTCCAATTACGTAACGTACGGACTCTGAAAGAAACCTGATCAACGGGCTGAAAACCGCAGGGTGGTCGGGCGCCTTACAGCCCGCCACGCATATCGTTCTGACCATACCGTCAGACTGTGTTGGGATCAGTGTTACACCTGACAGCACTGCCACACGGTGGAGCGGCCTTGGACGAATCAGGAGGACCACCGGTACAGAGGATTGACAGATCGTGCGCCAGGCACGAACGGATACCACGGGAATCCGGTCCACTATACAGTCAGATGTACCGGCTCCTGTGTGCCCACGAACCATTTCTTGAAGCCTCGCTGAAGCGAATCTGCGATGCCAGCGCCCTTACGTGTTCTGTCATTAACACCAGAACATCGTCGGCTGTGAGTGGAGTGGTGCCAGGCCAGAGATACGTGAAACCCCACAGACTGGTGACGTGGGATGTTTAGCGATGAGTTCCGCATTGTTTTCAGGACAAATGATAATCGTGTCCGGGTGTGGCAGTCCCTGGATCAACGGCACCATCCCAACCTCGCTATCGAGCGCCACACCTTCCCCACTGCAGGCATTACGGTCTGAGGAGCCATTGCCTACCGTAACCGAACAGATCTAGTAGTGGTACATGGATCATTGACGGGTCAGAGGTATGGGGATGAGATCCTACGGCCCCTTGTGCTCCCATTCCTAGCCGGAATTTCAGGCGCCCGCACGCGGCTCGGGTTGCCCAGGACTGCCTACGTCATGTCCAGACACTTCCATGGGCAGCCCGCTTCCCGAACATGTCCCCTATCGAGCATGTGTGGGACCAGTTGAAATGCCAGCGGCCGCCGTGCCGCACTATCCGGGATTTGGAGCACACCGTCCAACACGGGTGGGCCAGTCTGGCGCAAACAACATCAGGCGTCTGTTTGCCTCCATGCCGGACCGTATTGCAGCATGTATTGCCGCACGAGGCGGTGCGACGCGCTATTGAAGATGACCTGACTGCTTGTCACAGATCCCTCTCTAATTGTGCTGTAGCTCTGTTTTTGCCGTCATGCGTATCATTCATGTGTATCATTACGTCCATAAAATTTCAGTTCAATCTGATGCATTTTTCTTGGTGCGGAAATTTTATTGTCCATGAGTGTATATTGAAAGTATGAGATTAAGATTTTCCAACATATTCCCATTCAATCCTTAGGAATGAAAAACCGCAATTTGAAATGAAAATGGTTCATCTCTTAAATTTACAAATAAATAGTAAGATAAGAAAAAAGTTAAGGAAAGGAAAACGCTGTTTTAGTAACTATAAAAACGTAGTTTGGCTGATCGTTAAGGAATGAAAAACAAGTCCTAAACACATACAGCATTTTTATTTCTTATCTCTAAGGCTATTCAATGTTCACGCAATAAATAAATAAATAAAAAATTAGGAGCTCACCTCATTGAAAGCAGAAACAACTTTTAAAATATTCTGTCGTTAGAGTTCCCTAGGTAATAGAAAAATGAAGTTACTAAGTTTACTTTACTGGTTCTGAGATCACATCCATGAACTTTTAATCTTTTGATTTTTCATTACAATCCCCAGGGAAATCAGTACGATTTCGATCGGTTCTCTTCACTTCGAAACAGCATTTCTTGGTATACTGTTTGCGAATTCCTTGTCTCATAAACTTTAAGAAGTGAATTACTTCGAATAAAGTCAAATCAAAAGGTATTTCAGCGTCGAAACCAAAGGAATCGAAAGAGATCAAAATGAAGGATAGGCAAGTGCAAACACAGTTAACTGTTCTAGTACTGGTTACTGGTAAATTCAGGACTTATAACAAATGCAGTTTTGACGTGCCTGCACCGCCACATGAGATAAAGACAGATATCAGGGATAGCATACGTCCGCGTAGCTCAGTTGGGAAAGCGACTTACTCGGGAGTGAGGGGACCCGACTTCGATGCCCGGCGTGCACAAAAATGACGGAGAAATTTACTTCGTTATGTTGGCGCCCGACCTTTAATAATGACCTAGCCGTTAAAGTTATCGCAATGGTGTGATGTTCTTTTCGCACCGCGAAACAGGAAAAATAAGAGAATCCCTTCTTCAGCGCTTCGAAAAATAAATGTGTGTGATGTTACGTTCCACACATCAAATTGACTGGGATTTCTCCAATGCACGTTCTTCAGCGGATGACTCCCTACAGAAACACGTGGTCCAGGCTGACCCGTGGGCCATGCCCCGGCCCTATTTCGGGGAGGGGGTGGGTTGATGTAACATGCCTGCACCGCAGGATCCACATGAGGTAAAGGCAGATAGCAGCGAGACATACGTCCGCGTAGCTTAGTTGGGAGAGCGACTTACTCCGGAGTGAGGTGACCCGGATACGATGCCTGGCGTGGACAAAATTTACGGAGAAATTTACTTCGTTATACAGTCCATGTTTATTATTCACACTATTTGCAAAAAAGCGGTATATTTCTAGTGCTCGATTAGGAGCGTTACATAGCGTCTTTTCGCCAAAAGCAGAGATCAGTAATGGTGCATTTCACTGAAAACAAATACTGTCCTACTCAGCTTAATTCACAGTAGGTATGAAAAAATAAAAAATGTTTCACTCCCAGCCTTGATGCAAAAAGAAATGTTAAAAAAATGAAAAACGTTTACTCACAGCCTTTATGCGGCTCCTCTTTCCAATCACAGTAAAATTAATCCACAGGGAAACTAGTTCGCGCACCTTTACCATGTTCGCGCACGGGAACCGAACTTCGCGCACTTCTCATAGAGATGGTATATTAATGTCACCGCATCTCCATGTGCTGCAGCTCGCTTTCGGAAAAAGGTGTTATGTCTGACCTGGTCCGCCATCCGTGACAGCCTCTTCTGATCTTTCTTGTTAGCTTCTGAGATTGCGCTAGCTAGAAGAAGCGTTTACTTCATTTCTTTGGTTAGTTCAGTTGCCTGCCGAAAACATCGTACTTTACAGAAACATCACCGAGATGTCACAAGGGCATTCCACAGATACAATTTGCCGCCGCTTCCAGCGATCAGCTAGGTCCTTTCTTAGCGCTGAACATGGGGAAACTACTCTGTCCTTCCTACCTTTTATTTCTGAATTTACCTTTGATTACGAATGAATCAGTTCTCTTCCACTAGTTTCTGCGTCATAGTGCCCGACCTTTGTCATCTTTGAGCTGGGTTCCAGCTGCAAAACTACCATTCGATGCCGCTGACATATCGCTGTTTTTCTCAAAATAACGATCGATGATGAACTTGTTGACCTTAGCTCCACTACTTCATGGCGGCCTTTGAGAGTTCCTCGAGTTTGGGACAAATTCTAGATGGCCACCAAATGCAAGAGTTCCTCGGATGTGTGACAAATTCTAGGCGGCCACCAAAAGCGACAGTTCCCCGAGTGTGGGACAAATTCTAGACGATCACCAAACACGGTCAACAATGGAGGGAAAAACATTCTGCTCGTTTGCTTTTCACCTAATAGAAATAAACGCAGGCGAATTTAATGCCCGTTTTCAATTTGTGTGGCGTCTGGAAGTAACCTGAGAAACAATCGTTCTCAGATAGCATGAACTGACACACAGACAAGAAACCCAAGTTTCGAGAAACTGAGCTCTGAAACTGAGACCCTAACATTTGCAAAAGACGCAAATATTTCGAAATATTCAAAGCCTGATAGTTACAATATGTAGCTGGTTTTCAACGCACTCTCATGTTTTTCTTATGGCTGAGCCATTTACAATCAACTAAAGTCAAGCATGATGGTTTCACGGAGAAACTGCAGTAATGTCAAGCTGATTTTGATAAATTGCATTTGATTAACCAAAAATGATGATATACCGTACAGGACATTTCATTTATATGGAGCAAAAAAATTCGTATTATTTTCATCAGGAGAATAGGAAAACTTTTAAGTGAATGGATCCGGATCTGAACTTTTAAGTGAATAGATCCGGATCTGAACTTTTAAGTGAATAGATTTTCGCAAACAGTGCATTTCATTTCATTTATTCATTCCATCAGTTGCCAAATTGTCTTACACATAATGCTTTATCTATAAACAATATATGTACTACAGCAACTAGGAAAAGGAGGGAAAAGGCCGTAAGACCATCCTCTCTCTAGAATATAAAAAACATGAAGCTTAATAGAAAAAAAAAATAGACAAGCCAACACATACATAGCAGGTTAGTATGTGAATAAAACAGGAACTAGCTCAAAATCAACACATATATCAATATGTTCCTTCATTATTAACCTTCATTGTAGTTAAATAAACAACAAATATCGTTTGCAACTCACTCTATAATCACATATATATATATTAAAAATAAACAACAAAAATCGTTTGCAGCCCACCCTATAATCACAATAGCCCCTATTTCTTTTCAGTTTTACTCTTTTTGATTAGTCTTGGTAACTATACCTGTATCTTTTCATTTTATATCATAGTTATCATCATATTGTATCCCGTTTCCAATGTAACATTATGCATACCGTAGTGTAGTGTATTCAATATAAGAGCTTACAGTCACTACCCAGTATCATCATCCATTCAATCAAAATTGCCTATTGTTTATTAAATATTTCATAAGATGTGCTTTCAATTTTGTTTTAAATAAGTTAAAATTATTAATAGATGTTAGTTCTTGGGGCAGTGAGTTCCAGAATCTTGGGCCAAAGTAATTTATGTTCATTTTAAGTTTTTTGATTTGTGGGAACATTGTAATTAGTTTTGATCTATTCGTAGCATTGTGGTAATGAATATGTATATTTAGTGTTTTGATATCATTGGGTATACCATTTTTAATTCTTTTATACATTATTTTTCCCAGGTTATAGTCATATAATTGCTTTATGGTTAAAACATTATATACATTGGGGGTTCACTTTTGACCGAATAAATAAGATTGGTTGAAAATTATTTAATATTTTAAGGTCTATTAGTCTTATAAATCTATTTTGCGGTATTTGTAGTTTATTGATATTATACTGTGTAGTTTGTCCCCAGGTTAAAATACAATAATTAATATGTGTTGCAATAGTGTATGATAAATTGATATTCATATTTTTGGTGTTAAATTTATCAAGGAACTACTGACCACCCCGATATTTCTAGAGACCTTGTTACTAAAATTTTCTATGTGTTTATTCCATTTCAAGTCATTGTGTATAGTTGTAGACAGTACTAATCCTGACTCCATTTAACAGAAACGGTAAATCGTATAAATGTGAAGTTTGTTAATTAGAGAAAACCATTAATTTAGTTTTGTTAGTACTAATAACTAATTCATTTGCATTTAACCAACCTGATATTAGTCTAAGCTGAATATTAGTTCTTAGTATAAGCTCATTTATATCAGTTTCCTTTAAAATAACAGCTACATCTTCTGCATATCAGATTATATCATTATATTTTATTACTGCAAATAAGTCGTTAATATATAAATTAAAAACTAAAGGACCAAGAACTGATCCCTGCGGCACCTTACAGTTTATATATAATAACATAGATCGATCCTGACGCTCTTCTACGACTGTAGATGCGACGTCTAGTTTGCATAAGTGTATTGCCTTCTTTCTGACAAGTAACTTTTGAATAAATTATCCCCGCAGTCCAATAATATTTAACTTATACTCAGAAGTGGCCCGAGTCTTGAGGTAATTTTGTGGTGAACGCAGTACAGAGAATTATACAACTTCCGGCTAATATGTCCGGAGAAAATGCTTAGGACCTGTCAATTCGATTTCGCGAACATTTAGGTCCAAGGATTCATAGCCTGTTGAACATGTATGGGATTTCGAAAGACGTCATCTAAAGATTAATTGATAATTCAAGAAAACTATAGCGGCTCTCAGACAACAGTTGCTGCAGACGGTTGCAGTGCATCCGTACGCTCTTCCACGGCTGTAGATGTGACGTCTAGTTTGCATAAGTTTCAAACCACGGATGATTTAAAAAGCGTTGACTTCCGCAGTGCAAACCCGTCAATGTGGGACATAAATTATTTTCTTCGCTTTGTAGCTGCGATCACGGCTTAATTTTCTTACATAATAATATCGAGTCACTTATTTTTATCAAGATTCAAACTAGTTTTACAAGGTAGTGTTTCCATGTCACAGAGCTCACATTAAGTAAATAAGGTTTTCAGAAAATTTACATCTAGCATGTTAAAGAAGGACGAATGAATCAAAAGGTATTGAAGCGAGTAGTTTCCCATTTGACCTAGCAGAAATTGCATAGCCGTCTTGTTTGCGTTGCAAGGTGCTTGATTCTGTACGATTTAACGGGATGAACAGATTATAGTATACGTATATGCCATCCGCATGAAAACTCGTGCATTTGAAATAAAAAAAGAACCCTTTCCTCCGCTTTTATCGCAGTAAAATTCCGATTTACATGGAAATGGAACTATGACAGAATTTCATGAATTTTACTTGATATCATAAAAGTTTTCTTTTTGATGTTTTCAAGATTCCAATATGGGTACACAATCGTGGCATGTAGGTACAGTGTAGAAAAAACCGAATTGTCATCTTTTCATAGAAGGCTCTTTCGACGTGAACCAAAGATTTCGACAAATGGAAAAACATGGTGAGAATGTAGTGTTTCTTCCGTGTTTTTGGAAAATCTCATGTTGTGATGCAGAAGTTGAAAATCTCCTGGACGAAACAAGTGGGATTTGTATGATTTTATTTTCATATTTGAGGGATTTCTGATAGAGAGTGAAACATTTCAGTACGGTTTGTGCGTTCCGGTGGAAGTAAATTTTATTTGAAGTATATGCAGGTAGTTTCTCTGGGGTAGGATGTTATGAAACAGTAAGAAATTGTGCTAATAAAACAACGTCAACCATTTGTCAACAATAAAGACATTTCAGTGTACAGTAGAAACCCAGATATTTTGTCACATTTTCTTAAGCATATTCGTTTTGTTCTCATAACTGAATAAGTTGCCATTTCAGTTTATTTTAATTTATACAGACATAGAGGCGAACAGTCTTTGATCCCCCGTAGAACTTAAAAGTAAATCATCACTTTTTCTCAGATCTGACACACCTCATTGTTATATTTGTTTTGACTGAGGAAACTGCTTGGAAAAAATGATTGTTGCAAAATCAAGGTATTCCATTTATTTTGTTCTTATTTTACACACAAGCAAGAATATGCTTAATGAATTCAGTATATTCCTGTACTTTTATTTGTTTCGAATATTGTTTATTTGTTAATGATACATTCCGAAATATATACTGCTGGCCACCCAAAATGCAACACCAAGAAGGAAGCATCCGATTGGCCTGAAATTCGTAGCATGCGTCGCCCGCGAGAGGACATGCAAACGATTAGCATTGCAGGGCATATGCAAATCATGTGCGTCCGGCACGCCACCGAGAAGCACTATAAGAAGGGTGCACAGAAGGCGGGGTGTAAGTGGTAGAAGTGTGTTGTACTACCGGTCCTGTGCGTGGGAAGCTTCCTGATGCCTCGTCGCAGAATACGGCAGTCATTCCAGCACGTTTCGGAGTTCGACAGAGGACGAATAGAAGCTTATCGCGACAGCGGTTTATCGTACCGAGACATCGGCGCCCGTGTGGGACGAAATCCAGCCACAGTGAGGCGAGTATGGATTCGGTGGGTGCAGGAGGGAAGGACGGACCGACGTGAGCAATTACCGCGGACGCGGCACACCACCGAACGAGAGGACCGGCATGCTATGCGGCGGGCATTGACGGCTCGCACCGCCACATCACGAACGTTAGCGCAGGAATTAGGGTGTGTTGCGCAACAACCTTGTCAGCACGTACCGTTCGATGTCATCTACAGGAGCGGGAACTTGTCGCACGGCGCCCATTGCTCCGATTACCATTGACGTTACACCACCGGCAAGTGCGGTGGCAGTGGACCGTTGAAAGCCGCACCTTGAATACGAAATGGCACGACATTGTCTTGTCTGACGAATCCCGCTTCTGCCTGCAACACAACGATGGTCGGATCCGCGTGTGGCGCCACCGCGGCGAGAGACTGTATGACGCCTGCATTATGCATCGCCATACCGGTCCGTCGCCTGGCGTTATGGTTTGGGGCGCAATTGGATATGACACCCGCACCCCTCTGGTACGCATCGCCGGTACTCTCATCAGCCACCGCTACATTTCCGAAGTTTTGGAGCCTGCAGTCCTCCCTTACCTGCAGGACCAGCCAGCGGCCACGTTTCAACAGGACAATGCGCGCCCGCACGTGGCACGCATCGTGCAACATTTTTTCACGGCCCACCATGTGTCACTGCTGCTATGGCTCGCCTGTTCTCCCGATATGTTGCCCATCGAACACGTCTGGTCACTGATTGGCAACCGAGTGGTCCGGCAAGCACCACCCGCGGCTACGCCTGATGAACTGTGCTACCAAGACAGACATAGCCCAAGCCCACATCCAAAGCCTCTTTCGTTCGATGCCGCGGCGTGTAGCGGCCGTTATCTCCAGCCATGCGGGCCACACGAACTATTGATGCCTGCGTGTTCCGCATGTCGCACGGGCCTGTAAGCTCAATCGTTTCATCTTTGTATCTATTGTTATGTGTCCAGTAAATCTGGCTTTGCTATCTCGTGTCCTTCTTGGTGTTGCATTTTGGGTGGCCAGCAGTGTAGTATATATGCCACCCGCATGGAAACCATATTGGAAGACATTAATTCATGCGTGTTCATTGATCAACGCTAGTAATTCCTCAATACTCAGAGGTAGTAGAACGAAACAGATTTTGTAACATGCTGTGACTGATTGTCTAGCAGCTGAAGTACTGGTAAATTTTAAGAGTAAATGTGTTTTTTTTTCAGACGAAATAAAAGCCCCATGACTACTAGTGATCAAGATTTTCCCAATATGCTGTTGGTCAATGAAAGATGGCTGTTTAGGCGATGAATGCATCTATGTGACTATTTTGCGTCGTTGGGTCAATAAGCTAAGAAACTGTGAACAAGGAAAAGAGGACTTATGTGCCGAAGCAATGAAGTGGGATAAATGTAATACCAAATGGCATCGCAAGCATGAAGTTCGTGATTAAAAAAATTCAGCTCAAAGAAAGTCTAATTAACGCGACATCTTCGAAAAGCACATATGTCACAGTTTTTCTCTCCGTGAATGTCGGGAGCTGCGGATCATGGGCATCCTGCGTGCTCACACTAGAGATGAAAGCCCGAATGATCTGTACCTTTTGTTGCATTACGACAAGGGAAGTGATGACTTTTTCATATCATTGACTAGGGAGGCATAATATCAGTTTATCATTTTGAACCTGAAAACAGGCATTAATACGTGGACAACCGTTATGAAGGTACATAAGCGAAAAATACAAAAAGAAAGATGACACCGAATTTTCGGGCGTAATAAGCACGTCTTTTGAATCCGTTCTGACACAAATTAAAATTATCAAAGCTATTCAAAGTCAATGGAACCGGTTTGGAAAACAATAGTATCTGACATGGAAGAAAAAAGTTTGTTTTTCAATCGGGTTTTTAATCCCTCAGATATTGCTGTAAACGGAATCGTGAGCTTACGAACTCTAAGAAACAGATATATCGACAAAAATAAGATGTGACTTTACGTCCCCTGGTGGGAAAACCATGCATTATTTTAGGAAGAAAGTATTCTCAAAAGGTTTATCCATATGAACGGTATTATAGGAACATATCTTTAAAGATACAAATGCTGCTATTCATACGGAATACTTTGAAACCAGTATGTCAATCAGTTCAAGGCGATCCACAGAAGTATGCTTTAAAATTTGGAGTAACGTTCATAACCTTTTACAGGTAGTGAAGCAATATTATGGTGCACCTCGACAATACATGGCCTCAGCCTTTGTGTGTAACAACAGAACCGATTGCAAAATTTGGTCTTAACACACATCACATTCCCATCTGTTGTAAAGTACAAATGGCTCCATGTGACTTATAACTTCGAACCAAGATTCTCCTAAAGTATCATAACAGACACTTCTGTAGGTTCAATACAGAAGTGATAACTACTGCTAAGAGATAACCTTTGGAGCTTAGGGGCGTTTTATTGCGACTGCCTGAGCGAACGAATTCTTCGTTGTTGGAAGTGATTGGGAGGCTACATGGCAAAATAAACCCGTAAAATACAAACTTACAACGCGATATACACTCACGGACAAGGAAATTTACGCACTAAGAAGGAAGCATCGGATTGAACTGAAATTTTATGGACATAATAATACAGATGAATGAAACACATGATGGCAAGAACAGAGCTACAAAACAATTACATAGGGATCTGTGGCTCGCAGTCCGGTCATCTTCAATAGCGAGTCGCACCGCCGTGTGCGGCGATACATGCTGCAATACGGTCCGGTCCGGCATAGAAGCAAACAGGCGCCTGAGGTTGTCCTGCGGCAGACTAGCCCACACGTGTTGGACGGTGTGCTCCAAATCCCGGATAGTGAGGCACGGCGGCAGCTGGTGTGTCAACTGATCCCACACATGCTCCATAGGGAACATGTCCGCGGAGCGGGCAGGCCATGGAAGTGTCTGGACATGACGTACCCGAGCAGTGTGCGGGCCGGCATTAACCTGCTGGTATAGCGCACCTGGAATCCTGACCAGAAATGGGAGCACAAGGGGCCGTAGGATCTTATCCACATACCGCTGGCCCGTCAATGATCCACCTACCACTAATAGAGTTGATAGCTATCGCAGGCTATGGCTCCCTAGACCATAATGCCTGCAGTGGGGAGGCGTGCCGCTCGATAGCAAGGGTGAGATTTTGCCGTTTATCCAGAGACCTCCACACTTGGACACGAGAATCATCTGTCCCCAAAACGATGCGGCACCCTTCGATAAACACCACACGTCGCCAGTCTGTGGCGTTCCACGTTGCTCCGGCCAAGCACCACTGCACACGGAGCCTGCGCTCGATAACAAGGTTGGGATTGTGTCGTTGATCCAGGGACCTCCATACCCGGACACGAGGATCATCTGTCCCCAAAAGGAAGCGGCATTCATCGCTAAACACTACACGTCGCCAGTCTGTGGCGTTTCACGTCGCTCTGGCCAAGCACCACTGCACATGGAGCCGGCGATGTTTCGGTGTTAATGGCAGCGTACGTAAGGAGCGCTGGGATAGCCGATTCGTTTCCGCTAGGAGTCAGGAAATAGTTCGTGGGCACACAGGAGCGGCTACATCTACCTGTATAGTGGACCTGATTCCAGTGAGATCCATTCGTGCCTGGCGCACGAATCGTCGATCATCTCTTCCGGTGGTTCTTCTGGTCCGTCTCGAGCCGCTCCGCCGTGTGGCGGTAACGTCACGTGTCCTCTGCTCCCAACACAGTCAGACGGTATGGTTAGAACGATCCACGTGGCGGGCTATACGGCGCGCCGACACCCTGTTGTTTTCAGTTCGATGATCAGGCCTCTCTCAAAGTCCGTAGTAAATCGACGTCTTTGGCGTCTACCCGGCATTCCTGTTACTCTGTACTCTTGCTTAGGTCGAACGGGGCTTCTCGCTTTTATAGGGCATCGACTACACGCTGGTTTATAAAGTTGCCGGTTCGTGCTTGCAGCGCCACCACAGGGTGTGCGTTCATGTGTACTCGCACCGAACTTGGATCATTTGAATACCAGTACGCACTCTAGCTATTTGCAAAGTTGCGCGGTTGTAGCATGTTTTCTTCTAGGTGCGCCCCAAGCCCATATCCAAAGCCTCTTTCGTTTGATGCCGCGGCGTGTAGCGGCTGTCATTGCCAGCCATCAGGCCACACGAACTATTGATGTCTGCGTGTTCTGCAAGTCGCACGGGCCTGTAAGCTCAATCGTTTCATCTTTGTATCTATTGTTATGTGTCCAGTAAATCTGGCTTTGCTATCTCGTGTCCTTCTTGGTGTTGCATTTTGGGTGGCCAGCAGTGTAGATTGAAAAGCGATGCTACAGAGCCTTAGATTTTTATGAAGACATTTTTCGTACTTTGAAAACGCAAGTGAGAGTTTAAGAATGCTTACAGTCCACAAAACGTTCCCAGCAAAGATGGAAATAAAATCCTGATGTTTGATGTCTCCTTGAAAAATGTTGTACATAATTTGTCAGTTGATACAATACCACCCTTCAACCCTTTTCCATTTGTTTTGCTTTTGTTTTTGTTTTTTGTTTGGGAGTTTAACGACAACTGTGAGCAACTCGATGGGCTATAAACTGTTGCTTGGCTCCTTCTCCTGCCCTCTGTCCAAGATTTCTGTTGCATTTCCCTTGTTCTTGGTACTTTGATAATTGGATGGTCAACTACATTTTCAAACTCATTTCAGAAGGCCCGAGCTTCCTTGCTTCCAAAAAATAGGTGAACAGATTCAGAGCGTTATCACTGACCAAATCTTTTACCCTTTTGTGAAACGTTTGAGACAGCTTCTTGATTTTTGACGTAAACGGGAAACGAATGCATTCCTCCACCTTTTGTCATCAATTTTTAGCAAATCTTTATGCCGAGTTTTGTGTTTGGCGAAACTAAAGCGACACAATAATTTTGCCATTGATGTAGGCACTTCCTTCTGTAAAAATGATGCTATTTAAAAACAACAACGCTGAACTGCCATATATCGTACTATCAATCGCTTTACTATAATATTTCATACAAAATAAATCTCTATCAAGAACGACAATGAAATAATTTCAATCGGCCGACATAACTTCAGGCTTTGACTGCAGTTAATTTAGCCTATGTTCTTATCTTCTAGGGTATTTTCTTCGACGGAATGCCTCTAGGAAGTATTTCGTGTGTGGGTGCATTAGTGTATTTTACGTTTGTGTTTATCATCTGTCACAATCAGTTGTGTTGCACCATTTCAAGTAAATTTCAAAAAGTTTAACAGAAATTAATGCACCATAGGCACGCACTGAAAGCTTTTTTTTTTATCATATACTATATGTGTAATAAAACACCACATTGGAACGTACCGAACGCACGTGGGTGCGCGTTTGATATTCTTTCAGGTCGAAAAAGTGCAACTTTTCGGGGCATGCGTATGCTTATTTACATTTTAAAGTGTGAATGTGTATCTGCTGGTATATTCATCTCGGTAATAATGAGGGTGCGCGTACAAGGGGTCCGTTTGTGTTTGTATTTTTTTCAATATAGAGGTAATATTCTATTTTGTGTAATAATTTCTTACAATTTACCAACCTGAGAAAACTGGGCCAGATAAGATTTTGCACAATCTGACGGCCTCCGCACGTCTCCGAGGTGCTCGTTCGCAGGGTTCTTCTTCCAGAGGTTCTGCTAAATCGCGAGTTTCTTTACATGTAGTGTCAACTTTCCATTTCATTGCAAAGATCTCTGCAGTTAGTTCCGTATCTCCCTCAGGGGTCAGGAAATCGTCAGTTTGGCTTTCAGTAAAAGTACCACATAAGCCTCGTAAATGGCCAAACAACTCCGACGGAACATTGACACGGACCGATGATCCACCATCCCAGAGAATTTCCACGCCTGTATTTAACTGAGCCTGGAAGGAATTGAATGAATGTTGCTCAAAAAATGTTTACAGAAGTTATGATATTCATACTGTGGAAACATTAAAGTAACAGGTATAAAAAAGTAAAACAAATCTACATCTGTAAATTAATAACGGATTTAAAGTATCATTACAATCATTCTCAATCAATTGCTAGATGAAAATCTTCACAAGCCTCTTCCAGAACTCTCTCCCAAATCAGTCCGGCCTACTTTCAAATTCATCCGCCGATTTCCCAGGTGGTTTTCTTTCGGACTGTTTCCTGTCACATTGCCAGGTGGTCTTGTTTTGGCCTTTTTTCCCCACTTTAGAGTTTCAGTTGTCCAACGGTGGTCAGTTCTAGCAATCTGACACGCCCATTGTCATTTGAAGGTCTTATCTCTTATCCTGATATCATGCACTCTTGTCATTTTCCTGATCTGTGATTTCCTTGTGCCATCTTTCTTGGTTAGACCAAGCACGCTCCCTTCACTTCATCCGCTCTTCATTTCGTCCAATATTCACTTTGTCCACATTCATTTCATCCCCAGAATAGATATACGATAATTTTTGCAACTAAGCAGGAAAAACCGGTTAAAGGCCCGATTTAAAAAACAAATTTTCTACACAGAGTTTACAATCATGTATTTATTTATTCCATTTCCTTTTCACCTACTGTCTCTCTATTCGTCTATCTGTCTAGCCTTCTTGATACGCTTGAATAACTCACAGTGTCTAATTTTAAAAACAACTTTTCGTCACTTCACACTCTGAAAAAGTATATTGTTTATTTATTTCATTTTTCTTCTTTTCTTACAACTGCTATCACTCCTTTTGTCCATTCGTCCTAAAACACTATCAGCTACCACACGTCCGATTTTAAAACAAATTGTCGTCTCCTCATCTGCAGTCGTTCATTTAATTATTTAACTTTTCCCCCCGAACTATTTCCCCATCAGTCTCTCTGTCCGGCGTTATTAACGCTAGTTGTTACACATAGAATATCCAAACTCGAACCCACTTTTTCTTCACTCATACTGTTAATCAGTCCATTGTGTATTTACTTCAGTTTCCTTGTCTGGAAACTGTCGATCTCTTCGCCTACCACAAAGAAATCTCTCGCCCAGCTGAACACCCTTGAAACAATTTCATAACGGACTGAAACCTTCCTTCATGAAAAATAATTGTGCCATGAAGATCACCACACAATTATTATCTTGCTCTGAGATCACCACACAACTGGTGGTGTGGACGTGGACCCGACTACTGCTTTTGCTAGTATGCAATTTATTATCTTTACTTGTCTGGGAAAGTATGATCCGACAACTGATTTGTGCTGGAACGATAACCAAATCATGTTTTACATTTGAACGCCCTACATGTTTTATATGTTAGGAGTCAGAATGGGAAAATCTGTCGATTTATCGAAGTTTCATAAAGGACAAACTGTGTTTGCCCGAAGCCTCGGAACTACGATCTCGGAAACGGAGTGACTTGTGCATTGTTCACGTGCCGCTGTAGTGAGTACGTATCAAAAGTGGTGCACAGATGGCCAAACGACGAACCGTTGTCCATCCTTGTGTCATCCGCAGCTCATTGATGCCAGAGGGGAGCGAAGACTGTCTCGAATTGTTCAGTGACGGCGGGGCCAAAGTGCGACAAATCACCCGCAGCTACAACAGTGGTGATCAGGGCAATGTGTCACAGAACATCGTTGCGGACCAAGTTCCCCCATTCATAGCAACTGTGTTTCCTGCTGGTGATGTCCATTACCAACAGGAGAATGCGCCATGCCGCACTGCCAGAAGCGTCAAGGAGTGGTTCGAGTAATATGCTGGCGACTTTCTGTTTATGCCCGGGCCTCCAAATTCACCTGAAATGAACCCAATCGAACATTTGTGGTTTGACTTGGAAAAGCCGGTTCTCTGTAAATCACCACCACCCCGAAATGTACGGGAACTGGAGGACCTGCTATTGACTAGGTACCCCAGGATACCTATGAGGACCTGCTCTTTGTACCAGATACTCCAGCATACCTATCGCTACATTATCGAGTGGCCGCTCTTTTGCGGGCGGGCTAAAGGGGGTTATTATGTAAGTGGTCATAATGTAATGGCTGATCGGTGTAAGTTACATTTCAATTTAGATATTGTTTTGACGGGTGTAAAATTTAGTAGTATTTTTTTTTGTCTTTTTACCTGTTGGGATCCACAGTGACACTGTCGGAAGCGGAACAAATTATACCATATCTGATATATCTAATAATGCTTACACAAAGTCTGAAACAGTTTCAGAGATTAATTTGTTACACCAAACTGCGTTGGTTTCCTCCATATATCTGAACATCCCGTCACACTCGAGTAATAAGCAAACACTAGAATGTGAAGCATCAACCACGCCCAAAATATTTTTATGTCCAATACGATACTGCACATTTATATTTTAACACGACAAATATCCGGTTTCTGCATTACATGAATGCAATGACTTTTTTAAGGAAATCCACTTAACTTCTATACTAGGTGTCTGAATTTCGAGCTTCAGCAATATATCATTACATTGAAGTGCCAAAGTCATGGAATACTTACCTAGTATCGGGTAGCACCTCCTCTAGCCCGGCGAAATGCAGCAACTCGACGTCGCATGGATTCCACAAGTAGCTGGAAGACTTCTGGAGAGATCTGGAGCCATGCGGTCTGAACAGGTGCCCACAGTTCCCTGGTATTTGTAGGTGCAGGATCTGTGTGCGAATGGACCTTTCCATCACTTCCCATAATTGCTCTATTGGGTTAATGTCGTGAGAAGGTTATGGACCCACACCATCCGTTGGAACTATCCATAATGCTCCTCGAACCAAATTTAAATAACCTGGGCTTGATAACGTGTTACATTATCCGCCTGGAAAATCCCATCCTTGTTGGGGTACATGAAGTCCGTGAAGGGTTGCAAATGGTCACCCTGCAGGGCAACAAAGCGATTACCGGTTAATGACGTATTTAGGAGGCCTAGAGGATGCAAACCGTGCCAAGTAAAGACACCTTACATATGTGTGGGACCACCACTAGCTTTGCACAGTGCCTTGTAGGCATCTTGGGTCCAGGGTCTCATTTGGTCTGCGCCTCACCCGCACCCTACCATCAGCTAATAACAACTGGTAGCGTGATGCATCAGACCACGCCACATGTTACCAGTCTGCCAGGGTCCAATTACAGTGTTCAAGAGCGCAGGTGAGACGTTGTGTCCGATGTCGTGGTGTTAACAAAGCCAATCTGGTGGGTCTTCTGCTCTCATACCCCATGGACGCTAAATTACGCTGCACCGACTTGATGCATATATCTCTAGTACCTACTGCATTGACTGTGGATGTTATTTGAGCCAGTGTTGCTTGTCTGTTAGTATGCAGAATCCTGGTCAGACGCCGCGGGTCACGGTCATTCTGCATCTTGGGTTGGCCACGGCGCTGTAAACAATGGGTGCTAATGTCTTCCATGAGGTATTCTCGGGGCACACGTGACACCGTGGAACGAGGAATGTTGAATGTTCACACATACTTGGAAACTGAATGTCCCTTCCATCTTGCTCGCACTACCATGCATCTTTGAAACTCCGAAAATTCACGATGGCTTGCCTTAATTCTACTAGTTGTTGTTCACTCTGACTCACGAGATTACCCCTCGAAAATCGTAGCGTGCCTTTATACGATGGCAGCATCAGTTAAAAATTTGAATACTGCTATCCCATTACTTTTGGCACTTCCGTGTATATTTACTAATCAGTGCCCTGATTTCTTTGTCCCTAAAAATCATTGGACATGGTTTCAGTGACCATTCAGGCAAGGTAAGATCCCATTACCTGTGATTAACTTCCATTGATCTCGGGATACCTAGCTTTTAGTTGCTCAATTATTTGCCCAACAAATTGAGAAAAATAATATTCATTGTCCTATACTTTCCGTTTTGTATCACACTTCCGAATTTCTATTAATACTTTCGTTTTAGACAGAGAACGTATTTCTTTTTCTAACTTTTAGAGGGTCTTCCTTCAGGTCATTAAAAGCTTTCATAACTACTCGTACAGGAATGCGTGAGAGAAACAGTGAAGTGCGTCGTAAGCTTAACAAACTTTCTGTAGACTACAGACCACGTTTGGTAATTCTACCATTGCAAAAATGAATGTCCTTGATGTCATGGATTAATAAAGTTTTACCTGTTTCCCAGAAGTTTCTTCCTTACCACACTGCAACCGAGATTCTTATCAGCAACACGTTTGGCTACCTGTCTACTAAATTTGTAAAGTTTTCTGTTTACCAGCGGATGCTCACTTTTAACACACATAGTTTGCTTAGTGATTTTCCCTCACCAATTCATGGAAAATACAATTGTCGCCACTGGACTTTACAGGTTACAACAACGACGGCTAAGTTACTCTCTGCCTACTGTTTTTTTTCCGGTTTTTTTTTTGATTGGAGGTTTAACGACTACCGTGAGCAACTCAATGGGCTATAAGCAGTCGCCCGTCCCTAATTTAGGGTCACTGGCTCCAGGGAAGTGAGAGAGCCAGTGCCGTAAGACAAACACAACATCCATGCCTCACCGGGATTCGAACCCGGACCCCTTACTGACGAATGATCAGAGGCCATCGCTTAGACCACTGCGCCACCGGGGCGGCTGCCTACTGTTAATGAAACCCATTTTACAAAGTCCATTTACGAAGTTGAAATAAACAGTTATAGGGCCATTGGTTCACTATCATGTTGATTTCAGTCGTCTTCTACCAGTGGACCACCAAAGAATTTGGACACTGTGCTGTAGCCACTCCTCAATTTAGCATGTTCTCTTTTTTAAACAATGTTTCTCGTCGTTGTTGTTTGTTTCGGGGTTTAAAAACCACCACTCATCGAGCTATGACCAATCGCCCCTCCTCCATTCAGAGCCACTTGTTGCAGAGAAAGGACAGAGCCTGAGCTGTCGGCCAGGCATACCACCCATGCCTCATCTGGTACCCGGACCGGGCCCACCTCGGCAAATTGTAAGAATCCTGCTCCTCAGACCACTCTACCACCGGGGCTGCCGGTGTTTCCTTCAAGCGACGTGACAGTACCTTAGTGAAGATTTTTTAACTCATAGGAGGAGGATGGGTCTATGGTTCCCGAGTTCCTCTAAATCTCCTCTTTTATGCATCTGGATCACTGTAGCATTGTTCCAGCTGTCATGAATCCTTCCTACATTGAAGCATCTAAAGCGTGTACTTCCTATTTCTTCAATTGTTTCCTGAACAATGTTCACGTAATTTCATTTTCCAGTGTAGTTTTTCCTCGTTTCATGTACTTAATTGCATGTTCAACTTCTTCTGGGAGGACTGAAGGAACTTCAGCCCCTCAGTGTGTGTATAACTCACTATGGAACTTCCGCGCCGCAGTGTGTGTATAATTCGTTACTACGTGGCGGGCTATACGGCGCGCCGAGCATCCTGCGGTTTTCAGCCCGATCATTAGGCCTCTTTCAAAGTCCGTAAATTACGTAAATTGACATCTCTGGCGTCTACCCGGTATTCTTGTCACTCTATACTCATGCATGCGTCGGCCGGTGCAACTGGTTTATAAGGCTACCGGTTCGTGCTTGCAGCGCCACCACAGAGTGTGTGATCACTCGCACTAGCACCAGACGTGGATCATTTGGATACCAGCACGAACTCTAGCTATTTGTAAAGTTTCGCGGTTGTAGCATGATTTTTTCTAGGTGAGCAAATTTCATTGTCCGTGAGTGTAATATTGACGTAGAACTAAATATCATAAATTCTATAATTTTCGAAATGATCATGAAGAGATAGAACAGTTGTTGCAAGAAATTTTATCACTGCCATTTTGCGGCGCAGACTGTCTATTTGAAAAGAATAGTTAAAATTATTAATAAAAAATATACCTTCATATAAATAGATGTTGCTTGAGTAACGTACACATGTGGAGCCGAAACAGGTAAAGATGGCACTTCCTGCCCATTGACGGTAACCTGTATGAAAAGGTAACTATATTACAAAGATTACATTGATAATTAAATAAAGTATAATATCATCAGTATGAAAGCTTTATCAATTGAGAAAGAGTTTCATACACAAAATCTGTAAAATAATTTAACAATCACATGTTTGCGGTTTCGATGAAATCTCATGAGGTACCTGGACGTGCTATATTCTTGTACCAGGAAAGCGGTAAAAATGCTAAATCTTTAATGAAATGTTAGTCACCACCAAAGATTAGGGGGAAAATACATTTGAGAAAAATTAAAATTAGAATTTTTAGATGTTGGTTGTTACCACTAAACAGTAAGGCATGGTTTTTATTATTTTCCAAATGCAACTCAGATAAATTATAATTCTTTAATGTAATTCTTGTTAACGCTTAAACATCACTAAGAACAGTACTGGTCTAAAACCAGATCCTTCTGAAATCTGAGATAACAGAACCTGTAACAAAAAATTTCAAAAGAAACCCTAATAGATTTTGTTCGATATTTTTCATGAAGTACGAATAACTTGTAAAACTATACGCACGAAATTTGTTTTCGAATTTAAGCACTACGTTTTGCTGAAATTGGAAGATAATAATCCATGAAATGAGTAAAAAAAAGTCAGATATGAATTAGTTTTACTCATTTCGTTCGCATGAATTCATTTAAATTTATCTACACTTTCTTTGAAATCTGTACATGTTGAACGCCTTACGTTATTCCTTTTATTAAAATCTGAGACAAAATCTTGCCATGCGAGAAATTCCATATATTATACCTAATAACTTATATATTTTTCTGGTTTGACACACACATGCATAACGAGCGCTAAGCTTGTGTTCTTCAGATAGGTTTTATCTCAAGTCAAAGACAAAATATTTAAGCTTGTTGTTTCCCTTTATCCATATCAGTTATCTAAGACAAACGAAACGTTATTTCACTTTTGGCAATAATATATTTCGTCTGTGCAAAGTCGTTTTCACAATAGCTGTATTTATGAACTAAAAGTTTGCTTATAACAGGGTATAGATACACTAAAATGCCAGAAAAACTGGTACACCAGTATAATACTTGGTAAGTCCCCCACGGGAGCGCAGGACTGCAGAAATACGACGGGGCGTGGACTCCACTAGCTTCTGGAAATATGCTGTAGGCATTGCACACCATACTTCCTACAGAGCGTTACACACTTCGGGGGTATTTCTAGGTCACGGATTCCTATGTTCGATAGCGCGTTGCATGGCATCCCAAATGTGTTCTTTCACGTTCAGATCTGGGGACTTGGGTGGGATGGCAACACCCTAAACTCAGATGAATGCTCCTTTAACCATAATGTGGCGTCCTGACACTTGTGTGGAGGTGCATTGTCCTGTTGGAACAGGCCCAACCCATCAGCATAAATGCAGGACATGAACGATTGTACCTCGTCAGAAAGGATGCGCATATAGCGTTGGCCGGTTACAGACATTTATAGACGCACCAGGGGTCCCACTGAAGTCCAGCTAAACACACCGCATACCATTACGTACCCCCACCAGCTGGTGCAGTTCCCTGTTGGCAGGCGGGATCCATGGCTTCATGGGGTTTGTGCCACACACGAATTCTTCCATCTGCCCGATACAGTTGGAAACGCTACTCGTCAGACCAGGCTACTTGTTTCCAGTCATCAAGTGCCCAGTGACGGTGTTGCCGTGCCCAAGCGAGGCGCATAGCTCTGTGCCGTGCAGCCATCAAGTGACTCGAGGTGGGAGTCGGCTCCCAAAGTCCATGTCGTGCAGGGTACGTTCCACAGTCCAGACGCTGATGCTTGTCGGGTCTCCAGCATCGAATTCCGATGATACCTTCCAGAGTGTTATACGCCTATCCCGTGAAACGATTCTTGACAGCCGACAATGGTCACGTTCACCCAATGTCTTTTTACGGCCACACTGGTATCGTAGGTTGGAGGTTTTGCCGGAATTCTTGTAGTCACGGTACACCCTTGCAATGGTCGTTCGTGAAAATCCGAACTTCGTTTCTACCTCCAAAATACTATGGCCCATCTTACGAGCGCCAACTATGACACCGCGTTGAAAATCGCTTAAATCGTTATTACTTGTCATTCTCATGCCGAAAACAGCTCTGACAGCTGGCAAGGATGTCTATCGCTTTATAAACGCACTGGCGGATGCAACCGGGTACGCGCATAGGTGACGTTGCTATGTATTTTGCATAAGCTCGTCTGTACCAGTTTTTCTGGCACTTTAGTGTAAAATGTTTAGTTCAGTGAAAACTAAGGAATTATCCCTTTAAGTACCAGATGTACCAGAACCAAATGATGCCCAGTTTATTTTGCGATCCCCAAACAGAAATGCTCATACAGTGGCATTCCTTTCGTTCTTTCATGTCAACACTACCTACGATAAATCTGTAACTGGTGATAAATGGACCATTCTAGTCTTTTACTCTCTTCCCCATGACTCAAGGTATGATTGGGAACAGTTAGTCCCGCTGACACGGAGATTATCCCACTGGATAGAAAGAAGTGACTCAAGGTATGATAGGGAACAGCTAGTCCCGCTAACACGGAGATTATCCCACTCGATAGAAAGAAGTGACTCAAACATCTTCTGCTTCCTTTCTTATGACCGTCGCTATTATAATAGCCATTTAATATGTAATTGGTTAGAAAGGACCACCGGCATGGCGCAGTTGGCCAACGCAGTGTGGGAGGCGAACGTTTTACACGGGTGTTCGACTCTCTGTCCTGCCGGCCATCTAGTCTGCGGGCTTTCCGCAGACTCCCTGTGGTTGGGGACGTGAATGCATAGATGGTTTCCTATTAAGTCGGCCTTGGACGCACTTTGTACTGGATCCTTTTACAGCGAAGTAAAAGATAACGAAACCCAAAACTTTAATTACCCAGGATTGTTTAGCATAGAAAAAGTCACCTTGTGGGTGATGACGCAATGTATTCGCTCGAGCTCATTTTTCTAACCCCAAGTTAATTCGCTCCAGCCGGTCATCTTTGCAATGTTCAAAATTTTATGCTGACATAAATAGGAAGTATCGAAACACGCGATATTTTTTTTATTTTAATCAGCAATATAGCGGAAAAGTTGCATTTGGTGTTCGTTACGATGTGCGGAAAATTTTATTGATATTATCATATGTCTTCAATTACTGCTGGAGCCTTTTATTTTCCAATTTCCTTCTGAAATGTATATTTTTATCAAAAAAAGGGGCAAACTTTATTTTAATAGATGCATTGCTAATAGCTTGAAAAAAATGCAGTGATTACTTCAGTATATATTGAATAATTTTATCGTCATCAGGAGACATCTTCAGTTGCCGATGAAACCATTCGTTTTTTAGGTTTTTTGTCTAATTTATACTAAATGAAGTTCTTATCTTATTCCGGTTTAAAATTAAAATGGTAACCCATAATTAACTACATAATTTCACAATCACACATTGAGTTCCTCTCGGTTCAGCAATCGTTTGATTATACCAAGTTGTTTGAGTTATTCACTATTCATCAAATCATTCCTTACGTGTGCGGCATTGGCGCTTTATGTTGAACGAAGGTGCTTTTCTCCAACATGAAAGTTTTGCCAAATGTATCTATCCCTGCTATTAGCTCCACATAATGCAACAGAAGCTTCAGTAAGTATAATGATTCTCTTTTATACTGCCTAGGTGTGACAAAAAACATTTTCACAGCTGGGACCTCTCATATATTTCATAGGTTGCAGTTGCTTCATTTTCCTTGCCTTCAGTAAGCATATAAATCCCAGTTTTAGTCACGTGGGATTTCTTTGCTTTTTAGATTCAGTTTAGACGAGTCGGTGATCATTGCCATCATAACGTTTTCTGGGTTTCCATAAAAGCTATTTCTTTTGATTTCCGGATCGACAACTTCTTTTAACTCCTTGACTAGGTAGAAATAAAGTAATCTTCTTGAAGAAGTTTAATTTCTTAATGCAATCCCTCAGACCATGAGGAATTCCCTCGAGGGGTGAACCACATCTTGCAGTAGACACTCATAAAAAACCTTATTAGGGTCCGCAAATTGTCTAAAGGTTCAATTTTAACTCACTGTATTTAAATTTGCTGCTTTGCGTTCATATATCACAAGAGCGTTTACCCACTCGTCGTCATTACGTACGAGGCAAGCTGAAATTACTTACATTGCCTCAATTGCTACGCAATTTGGATACCCTGAGGACTGCGTTCGAAAACTGACTCAACAAATACAACGACTTTCTTTTACAAGTTTACAACGTGAAAACGTTAGTAAACGATTTGTTGGCTCGGTGAATTACTACCCTAATGTGATTTATTTTTTGAATCAAATTTGCAATAAACATCAACTGGCTTTCGGAATGCGGACATCGAACATTTTTTCAACGATAAGACAAGACCGCGACCAAGTGTGTAATGAACAAAAACATGGTATATATTATATACCTCTTCAAGCAGATTACCCTGCCAATAAATCGATGGTGTATATCGGTTCCACACTGCGGACGTTAAGGGTTCGAGCGTCGGAACATGAATATGATTTCAGAACCGGAGCAACAACCACAGCACTTGATGGATTGGTGTCTGGTGGACAATATACCCCATGTTGGGCGGACATACACCAATTGGCCTTTACCAGAAACAAAAGGAACACTTTTTTCACTGAATCAATGTTCATTATGTGGTTTGATGATTTGTGTTGTAACGAAGAACTGCCCACCGCCATACCATTATCTTGGCGCCAATATAAAAAGACTCTAAAACCTCCCAGTTTATAAATAATATGTATTGATGTTTTGTTTAATTTCCGGGTACAATAACATTTGTATACAATGTTGTGTCCATGGTTACAGATGCATGACGGGCGTCTTCTGTTTATATAAGACGTCTTGTACACTGCACTTGGGTGGCGCTTTCAGGCTTGATAATAGATCCCTAGGGCACCCGAAAGATCTCGCCTAGTAAATTTTTTGATGCTTTTATCTGTACATATTGTTCTTAAGTGTAAATAATAAATATTTTAGCTTGTGAATGGTGGTGTACTAGATGGAGGTTTTTATAATCGTGCAAAGACAGTTTTATCTTGAGGTGTAAACATTGAGGCACGAAATAAAATATTAGGATGAGATCCCACATAATAGCGAAATATTCTATTGGCGAAGGACAGTTATCGTTCGCAACTGCTTTACGAATAGCAAGTGAATATTTTTGGTCTGAACTCAACCCTGTGCAATCCATTTCGGGCAGTCAGTATCCACTGGATCAAATTTTGCGGCTTCCAAACTTTTCTAGTATTTAGCTGGTTTCCAATGAGACCCGTAAATCTGCTGCGACTTGAAGCAGGTCTATCCAGCATCTACATAGGAGGGCGAAGAAAATGTTCGTTTCCGGGATTTCGACACAAATATCAGTGTACAGGGGGCGTTTAGAAGAAGGTTCATCTAAAAATAGGTCCATCCAGCGTCTATATAAGATGACGAAGGGATGGTTCGTTGCCGTGAATTTGATACACAGACACTATTTTGTGTCAGTGCACAGTGTACACTTACACAACAACCAGTGCATTGTGTACATTGACATACAAACTAGTACCGTGACATTTGATACAATCTACACGGCACGTTTCACTGTGTGCATTTCACAGAAACGAATTTTCCTTTCTCCATCTTTTGCAGACGCTAGATTACCTACATCATATCCCAAATGATTTACCGACCCTTTTGGAAACAAACAGCAGACTTGTGAAAGTTTGGTAGTAGCAAAGTTTAATCCAATAGAGGCTGACTGCTGACATTCGTTAGGGCTACGTTTAGACCAAAAATATTTACTAGACATTTTTAAAGCAGTGGCGAGCGTTATCATGCCGTCCAGTTTGGCTAGAATGAATTCTGAGAAATTGTCTCAAGCGTGTGCGCTGACTACTGTCGATAGAACATTATGCTATTGTGTGAGATGTTCTGAGCCTTCAGACAATTTGCGCAGTCTTTTAAAATTTACAAATTGTCGAAAAATATTTCTTACTAATGCCTACTGCAAGATGTGGTTCACCATTCGAGGCAATATCGATGCTGTGAAGGAGCTCTACACTTCTGAAAGATATCAAATAATCTCGCTACGACATAAAGGAATTAAAAGCAGTTATCGGTTCTGTAATCAAAGGAAATCACTTTTATGAGTTCCTAGAAGACAGTATCTTGACAATGATCACCTACTCACAGCCACACGTGATGAAACAGGGTTTGCTTTGCGCACTGAACGCAAGGAAAAGGATGCAACTACAACGCATGATGAATGCAGGAGATATCCCAGCTGTGAAAAATTTCTTTGTCACACCCAAGAAGTAAAAATGAACGGCAAACTGTTTACTAAAGCTTGTGTTGTAGTATGTCGAACTAAAAGCAGGGATAGATGCATTCCCGTAAACACTATATGGCGAACCAAAATACCTTCGTTCATATCAAACGGGAATACCGCACACATATGGAATAATTTTATGAGTAGTGATAATTAAACGTTTACACCTAAACCGAGAGGATCGTGATGTCTTAAAATGCAATTGTGTAGCGAGTTACGGGCTTTTTTAATTTTAAATCGAAATAAGATAAGAACTTCATTCAATATAAATTCGACGAAAATTCCAAATTTTGCAAAGTAAATGGTTCCAACAGTAAATAAATATGTCTTCTAAGGATGATAAAATTATTCAATGTGTACTGAGCTTGCAATTGTTTTAATAAAATGTATATTTCAGAAGAAAATTGGAAAGTTAACGATTCATCTGTAGTTGAAGACATGATAATATCAATTAAAATTTAGCGCACATACGAGCAACAAAAGACAACGTTTCCTCACTATTGCTAATTGAAATTTGAAAATTAGTGTTTTCGCCTGTTTCGATACAACCAAATATACACACAGACCCAAACTGTAATGATTCTGACTTGCTGCGAAAACAACTTTTCGAAACTAGTTATTTAAAACTGCAGTTATAAAATATTTAAGAAGTCGTGCGCTACGGATGCTCTAATTTTCAATAAGCGTAATGTGCTGGAAGTGAGACTACACTTTTTCGTAAAATTAATACACTAAAAATAAATTTACTTTTCCTAATGCAGTTTTTTCCCTTAATGTACCACTACTTTAAAAATAGTTCTTAAAAGAGGAACACATCATTCTGTTAAAACAAGCAAACGTGACCTCCGCCTCACACCCTAACATTAACAAGAGCAGGTAATTCATATGAAGATTCAAATACATAGTTGAATCAGCTGTGTTTATTGTGACACTCGGTAATTCAATTTGGACAAATTTTGGAATGGAAGTCTAACGCTATAACGGAAATTCGCTGTGCAAATCACAAATGTAGTTCTGAAATTAATTTTGATTACAGATGAGAAACTCTCGTTACTGGAACTGATATTACAAATTGTTAAGATTTATTACCCTTTATTAATTTAGCTGTCCTTTATGCAAATGATCATAGAAATACTTTTTGGCTGTTAAAAAGGAAGAAACGCTATACAGAAACTTTAAATATTAAAATTTTGGTTTGAAGAATTGAACTATGACCCAGTAAAAATTCTTGGATTTGTAGAAATCGGTATTTTTGCTAAGACATTTCGGCCCAGTATAAGCACTTTTTAAATTTTGAGGTTCGAATGATAAATATTTAGACTTTAAATGCAGTAATATCATGTAGTCGTTCAGATTACAATCTAAAAATTGTAGTTCTTTGTTTTGAAGTAACAAATGCTAGGTCATAAATTATCTCTGAAAGTTTTATCAAGAAATGTTTCAATGCAATTTATTTTGTTTAGGAATCTGTGCAAAATAATGAATTCTTTAGTTTGCTTTTGTAAGAATGCAATGTACACTTTCTTTCAAAATCTGTAGCTTACACATAACACTATTCATGTTTTCATCACAATTTTAAACAAATCCGTCTTGAACTTTGCTTCGTCTAAGGCAATAATAATACCGGTCTCAGGCAAACATATTACTGATGTAGTGCTGAATGGGCAGAAGCAGATATTATTGAGTAAAATTTTAATTAACAAGCTACGCAACTGTTTATAACATTACAATCTAAAAATTATAATTCTTTGTTTTAAAGCGACAAATGCTAGGCATGTTTATATACTGAATTTGAAGGATTTTCACTATATATATGTTCATAACATGCTGCAAGTAAGTCTTATGTTTTGTAGTTACGTCATCCTGTTAAATTCAGAAACAGCTACTGTTAGGTAGCTACACTACCTCTAGCACGTTCTGCCTACATCTGGAATCAGATGTGTTTAAATTTAAAATAACAGTTGTGCCACACCCTATTATGAGCGAATCAGTTAATAACGATAAGATAAAGTAGAAATTTTACAAGTATCCAAAACTTTGTCTGTTCGGACTTATCATTCATCAAGTTCCTGAATGAATTACTGAAATGGAAAATAGAAATACATCAGCGAGTATTCCGTTTGCATTTCTCCTATTAATACACAGTTGTTTAAATACTTAATTTGAGGCTTAAAGATAAAATTAATTTTGTGTTTCAGTTCACGTCATTCTTCTTCATCCCAATGCCCTTAATCATATTCGTCAGAAAAGCATCCTAGACTATGTGCAAAAAGTATAAGAACCCTGTATTGCGTTGTCATTAAAAGTAGTTCGTGAACGGAACTACGATCTTCACCAAATTACAAGATTTCAGAAGATTCAAGTTGAGGAACTAGAAATATGCTTTACAGAGAAAATATCTATTCAATTATGCATTTCCGAGGAGTTTCTTATGAAGAAGAATACTTTATAGTTCTCATTGATTTCGGACGTAAATGATCTAGTGCAGTTAGCTAATATTAGCAACAAGGAAAAATAGATCTATTGTGATGTAATACAAAACGTTAAAAAATGCAAGTGCATCGGGATATGGCTTGCGTTTGACTTCGGTTTATAGAGGCTGTTCATGCTTATGAATATTGCATATCTCACTCATGACTTACTGAAAATTTGCGAGGAAGTAGCGAGTTAGATAATAGACAAGTTTAAAATAGAAACTCTTTCTGCTTAGTCTAGGTCTTAAGACCCAATCAATCCATTCTGGTTGGTACAAGTTTTCAAATCCCTAAACCCAGTAAGGACGTTGAAATGTAAACGTTTAGATAGTGTTAAAATGTTACCTCAGGGATAACGAATGTAAATCACTTTAAACTTTCATTTACTTTTTTCTTACTTTCCAGTATATAAAAAGTGGATAAATTTTTATGTTCCGTAGCAAGAAACTATTCGGATGGATAACAAAATCGTTCAAATATTCGGATGGATGAAAAATTTTGTTCAACTATTTGCATGAATCAAAAAATGGCTGGATATCATTCTAACGTAAAAAAATTCGAATTCTACGATATTTTTGAACTTCTGTGTATTTCATCTGCTTGAGGAAGTTAATAGAGAGGTAATTATGAAATTCGACAAAGTGGTGCAAAAGCATATTGCAGACAGCACAATAAAAGGTCTTGTAGTAGAGACAAAGACGCGCAGAAATATTGCTTCACAGCATTATAATTTCTTTTACGTGTGAACTTGGTCTAAACCCGCACAGAACCATTATGATGGTACACAGATGCGAGATCGTGAAGATGGTAAAATACTCAAAACATTTACTGAAATCCTTAAAAACGTAATCTGGGTTTTCTATGATAAATAAAGTCCATGTCTTGTTAATTTACCACAGAGTTTCCGCAAATTAAATGAAAAATTAACTTCCATAAGTAGTTTTAGAATAACTAATTTATCAACATTTGCTTCCATGTCATCGGATATCTCTTTCTTTGAAAACTTCATGCAGTTTTGCATTAAATCTAGAAATATGATTCAAATCCAAACCTTTGGGGACAGTTTGTTGCTCATATTTCTTCTAGAAGATAAAATTTTTCAGGTTACATGTAGTGTCCAGTATGATCTGTATCACTCAGCTCCCAAATTTCTTTCTTTTTCTTTGTCGGGAATGAAAAAATGCATATAGCGAAATTAAGTACATTATTTTCATGCACTACTCAACTATAAATCACCGTTACATTGCCTAGTGTTGTCACTAACAAATATATGGTGCATGAGAGGCGTTCTGAATTATATTGTAAAAAAATGCCACTGAAGGAAAGATAAATATACAAGAATCAGTCAAAAGTTACAGAAGTAAAAATATGCTACTCATAAAATTGCAAAATAGCTTTAATACGAATATTGCAATGAAACATTTTCAACGGTTTCAGATCAAGAAAAACACATGGATATCATACCCAAAATTCAGAATATTATAGGCTTTGAAAGTAATAATGCGCTTTGAGACGTAAGCAATATTTGCTTGTTTGGTATGAGCTACATTGATTTTTAATCCTCATGTGATGGCGGGTATTTCACAAGAGTTTTGTAGCTTTCTGCCGTTCATTAAATGTGCTCAATAGAAACACTAAGAATGGAGCATGTGTTGAAAAGTTTATCGCACATTATTTCACAGTTTTACATTACGGAACAAAATTATTTTTGCAAAAAATTATATAGCTAGGGTTCGATCAAAAAAAAATTATTACATGCATTCATCGGAAATGAAAGGCTTTTTCAGTCAGTCACTGTCTTCTGAGTGTGTTTTGCATATATTTTATTTCTACATTCATCTTCGTAAATACGAGCATAAGCCAATGTATACATTGGCTTATGCTCGTACAGCAAACAATTTTTTATGAACCTGCAGCGCATTCTATTCTGTTCCATATGTGTTTGTATGTGTGATAGGGCACGACTTTAATGAGAGAACCACCCCTATGGCCGAGGGGTCTGATGAACTGTTCTCAACATTCATCTGACGTGGGCCAGATTTCGAGTTCCCAATGAAATATGAGTGGTGTGTTTGTCTTACGGCTCTGGTTCTCACCCTTCCCTAAAACCAGTGGTGTGAAATTAGTGACTGAAAGCTGGTTTTAGCCCTACGAGTTGCTCACGGCGACTGTTAAACCCAAAAAATATAGATTCTTAATCTGTTGGTACAAATGGACCAGAAGTGGTTCTTTTGTAAAGTTAATTTTGTACCTGGCAGGAAATTCATGCTAATGCATAATGTGCCTGCTCTTCATTAGCGACCCTTATGGTTAGGGAAAGTCTTCATCCGTGTCCATCAAAATGACAAACGCTGTATCATAGGAATGAGAAATGAACTCTTTACAGGAATACCCTATGTAGTAATGCATAGTACCATCACGTCATTGTATTCGATGAAGAAATGAACCACCATCCAATACGCAATGTTGAGATACTTCACGAATCACATTTTCCACTTTGACTTATTGGAAAATAATTTGAGCTAAGTGAATCTTTCCTGCTTTCGAAGGTACAGAATAATAATTAAGCGAAACAGGGAGAGATATAAAAGTATATATTCTAAAGCTGCCTCCCCGGTGATGCAGTGGTCTAAGACCTGGCTCTTGACCATTCGTCCCCGATGGGTCAGGGGTCGAATCCCGGTGAAGCATGGATGTTGCGTTTGTCTTACGGCACTAGCTGTCTCCCTCCACTGGAACCGTGGCACTAGATTAGGGACGGGCGACAGTTTACAGCCCATCGAATTGCTCGCGGTGGTCATTAAACACCAAATCAAAATAAATAAATAAAACAAAATGCAGAGTATTACCACGACTGACATTACCAATGTTATTGAATTATCTTTCTTTGAAATAATAATACCGGAGTCAATGCTCACTTACATATCTTAACACAAAAAGCAGATGTCAGCACCTGCACCTTATCATTGCTTCTGCCACGTAATGTCACTCCTCACCGTTCATTGTTGCTACTGACTTTGTGCAAAGTACTCGTACATCATATACACCGCAGAGATAAAGCACTATCACCACCGCGTCTTTATGCAAATCGCAGCAAACGCAGGAAATCGACGGCCCGTGTGATGGTCATGGAATGGCATAAATAACACCTGATACTGAGTTCCGTTAATCATTATCATTCTTATATTTCAGGTAGGAAAGGCAACAGACTTCAGCGAGTTTGACAAAGGCCAAATTGCAATGGAAATGGACAGAGGACTGGGTAGGAGCACTTCCCAGACGGCAAGGTTTGTGGGGTGCTTACGGTCAGCCGTGGTTAATATCTTCAAAAAGTAGTCCGAGAAGGAAATAAGCACGAACCGCAGTCAAGGTGCCAGCCAAATATGGATCATCTATGCTATTGGAGAGCAAAGGCTATATCGTGTGGTTCTAGCCAACAGAAGTGATATTGTGTCGTAAATTGCCGGTAATTTGAATGCTGTTGACGGGGGTAATGTGCCACAACACGCAATACGTCGACCCTTGCTGTAAATGGGGTTGAGTGGTTGTAGACCGCTCCGAGCGTCTGTGATGACTTCGAATCACCATCGAAAGTGTTTACAATGCGCACGCGAGCATCAAAACTAGATCCTGATTGATTGCAGGAAGGTCGTCTGGTCCGATTAATCCCGTTTCCTGTCGCACCATGTGGATGGCTGGCCACGTGTGTGTCGTTTATACCTGGGGAAGTGTTGGCACCAGGGTGCATCGTCGGGGCAAAAAGAAGCCGATGGCAAAAGCATAATGATTTGGGTAAAGTTCTGCTGGAAACCCCTGGATCCAGCCATTCATTTGCAGGAACCTATGACGTCTGCCACCTACCTAAACATCATTGCAGACCAGAACATCCTTACATGGCAAAAGTATTCCCCTCTAACAGTGCCTTCTTTTAGTAAGATATGCGCCTTGCCACTTTGCCTGGAGTGTTAGAGAATGGTTCGCAGAACATGAGGAAGGCTTCTTCTATGTATTTACCCTGGCATCCAAATTCCCCAAACATCAATCCAACGGAGCATCTGTTGTTTGTGTTGGAACAGGAAATCCGATCTGCGATGGCTAAACCACGTAACTTACAAGAGTTAAAGGATCTGATGGTAACGTGTTGGTACCAAATACCACAAGACACCTCAAAAATCTTGTAGAGTCAATGTCTCGCGGGGTAAGAACTGTTTCGGGGGTAAGTGGAGGACCAACCTCATATTAGGCACGTGATCACAATGCTTTCGCTCTTCGGTGTACGTTGACATGATTACTCCCAGTAACATGAGTTATTCTGCTGGTAAGGTAGCTTTTGTGTGAAATACTGATATTTAAGTATTAAGACGGTCAGAAGTATTCTCGATTCTCACAGTTCCTTTTGTTGGGCTTTTGTCTCATGAGCAATGAAGGTAAAATTCTGCATGGCCGATACTTTCGGCATACTGGCAATGATAACACCAGCATGGCAGTGGGGGCTGCAAAAAATCAGTTTCATTAAGTGTGGACACCTGTTCATTTCAGAAGCCATATAATTACTTCAAACGCAAATTAGAATGTTGATTTCCTTTGGTTTTTGGCCAGTTCATTTTTCTAAATGAACGTCCTTGAAATGTCGAATTCACTGGGCACAACTTTAGTAACAATAGCTTTTACAAAATTTAAAGATAGGCGGGCATATATGTATGACACAGGAATCAGCACCTGCACCTACTGGGAGCAGGAACTTATAAACAAAACTCCTGTGTCCAGTTTGATCTACTGTAATACATTTATGAACACTAATAACGATGCATTTGAATTGAAAGCAAATTTGGATTGTTTGTTACTTATTTTCCCATTCATCTCTTGTAGCTTACAATAAAATGTAAGCTACAATAGATGAAATTGAAAGTAAGTAGTAAACAATATTTTTACCACCAAATTTCATTTCATTGATCTTATTGCATGGAAAGACTAAATTTCGTCAACTGTGATTTGCTGTGGTATTATGATCTCATACAAAGTATTTGCTTTTCGTGCAAGAGTGCAGTTTTATTTTCAGATATTGGTTTTGCATATCCCAGAGTACTTTCTAATTTCCTAAATTGCAGGAATTATACGTTTTATTGGCGAATTACAAACAGCGGAATCAAGCATTATGTGCACACCAACATTGACTATTCAGAATTCATAGGAACCACAGCATTTTCTACGTGTATTTCTTAAAGTACGTATTTCATACAGGCACGAACCACGCATCAGCGTTACGCAATAACTCTTAACAGTTCCCCCCCCCCAAATACAAAAGGATCGAAGCGTAAGAACGCTTTCATTTAAAACCCAAACGTGCCATTCATTTAGAATCAGGGATGAGTTCCAAGATAGAGGCAAGCCAAATATGACGGTTGACGAGTATTCCTTGAATCTTGCAAGGCTACTGAGATACTTAAGTGTTGAGAGAAGACCAAGTGCAATGTAACTGAGAAGAATATCTATGATTGAAAAATCATAGATATTCATCTTCATCTCTAAATCAACAACTGAGGATTTTCCAAATGGCTCTGACAATGGGTAAGTTAAAAAGAACTTACGTAGCTCCAGACCAGTTTGGTGTTGGATTTTCAAAGTTTCTGAAACCAGTCGCAGCAGGACAATGGTCTTTCACCAGAAAGAAAATTTGAAAATTAGCAAAACTTGATCTCTTTTCTTAGTGAAGAAGCTGATGAATGGTCACTGCTAATGACAATTCGATGCTTGCATCTGTAACGGTCATCTGGGCAAATATCGATCGTCATAATAGCAAAGGATTTTCGCAGCAGTTTTTCGTATTTCGTGGGAAGTGTTCTTTCGTTTAGACCATAGATGTTTTGATTATCATTATCTGCAACAAGTAGAAGTAAAGATATATCTGTGAAATTTGTTGAGTGCTCGTTAAGAACAAGAATTTAACTCAGCCAAGATTATTTACTTCATTATATGCGCGGAGCAAAGAAGAATCCTTTGCAGGAACCTATGCGATGAAATGTTTTCCGCAGATGCTGAGAACGTTGTTGGTTATTTCTTTGCACCACAAGCCCAACTGCAGCGGAGTATTTATTACTCTCTACTCTCGGCTTAACTGCTTGCATAATTCTTTGACCTACGGAGGACACTTCCACGTACATATTGTAAGGAGAGAAATTTGTGTCAAATTCGTAAAATGGTTTTAGTGAATAAAATGCGCCGATCAAAGAAGAAACATTTTGTAGGAAGGTAAGGCGCTTTGGGTCTTATTCCACATTCGTGCCTCCAGAAAGGATCTTTGCGAAAGCGGCAAAAACAAAGCAACAAATTGCCTTTTCTTAGGACTCTCGAACTCAACTGAATTGCCCCGGTGCTATTTGCTCTGTTCGTAGCTTCAGAGAACGCTCTTTTTTGGGTGCGAAGCTACTAAGCTTAGATAAGGCAGCGCGCCTGTTAAGGGGCCTGCCAAACATCCGCAGTTTGCACGTAGGGAGACATCATGAAGAAGACCAAATGACATTCAGCAACTCTGTGAAAAAACATGTTTACGAGTCAAGAGTACTGGACTAAGAAAGAAAACACATAGCAACAGGGGCAATCTTGGATAGTCCGCTGGAGATGAGGGTCGCTTTTTTGCTCCAATCGCCTTGTTTGGAGAAAACGGGGCGAAAGCCGTAGATGACGCCCAGTCTCGGAGTGACAGTAAAATCTAAGAGTAGAATGATCGCTGGTACAGTCTGTGAAATATTTATCGCTGGAAAGAGAATATGAGCAGAGATGCAATACCTGAAACTTAAGACGTTGAAACAACGTAAAATAAAAGCTCACCGTGTTCAAGTTGCCAAATTTAAGTGCGGAGGCGAGCAGGCCAAATCTCCGTACTTCTCATCAAAGCCAAGGTGTGGAAAGTTTTTAGTTCGTAGCATATTGCCACGGATTTTCATAAACTCACTAAGCTATCTTTCTTCTTTCAACAAATACTATGATATGATCACACAACTGAACATAAAGCTTTCGTGTAGTTCTGGGTGTAGTCAGACTATGATGCCACTTTCTCTTACACATTACTCAAAGCTAAGGCTTAATCCACCGACTTATCTACAACCTTCCGTGATTATTGTGTCGGTGAGAATTTGAAGTATTTTGATGAGCTGGTTAGAGCACCATAATTGCCAAGCAAAGAGGGGAGGAGCAATGCACGCAAGGTGAATGAGAAGAGGACATAGAACTTTGTTTATGAAAAGGAGTCCATACACGTGGCTGCCAGCTTAACGTGACCTCCGATTCCCTGTGACTGTTCAGTGGCATCTTACCTCGATTCGAGGAATCTAAATTCTATAGCGCAGCGCATTAACCATTGCGTGTGTGCAAACGTTCTACCCGTTTTTTGTAATAGATGAAAATTGCAATCGGAGTACTTACGTCACAGAGGACGCTGCGATGCCGAATATTTGGCAAATAAAGCGTGGAGAAGTAGAGCATATAGAAGCACTAGGTTTGTCCGAGTAAGTCATTCGTAACAGAAATCACGGACGGTGCGACATGGCGTGCGATAATGAGCACATTAGACATTGTTTACTGTACGAGTTCGATAAAGGAAGTACTTCAGCCGCAACTTGCCGCAATATCGGTCAAGTGTATGGGGAGGATGCAGTTGATGACAGCACATGTCGCCGTTGGTTTCGGAACTTCCGGGACCGAGACACAAGCTGTAAAGTTCAGCCACGTCCTGGACGTGTATCCGTGGTTTCTGACGAGGATGTGGACCAAGCCATAACAAATGATCCACATCCAATCGTTCAGGAATTAGTGGAAACGTTGTCGGTACACAGAACAACAGTCGAAAGACGGATGCTTGAGCTTGGGTTCATCACCAAGTTCTATAAATGTGTTCCGCACGAGCTTTTTGCAAAGAAATGATAGGAGAGAATCCGTACCTGTGTTTCTTTGCTTTCTCGTCACAGAAATGAACCGTTTTGGGAAAGAATTGTAACGGGTGATAAGAGATGGGTACTGTACCGTAATATAAAGCGTCGACAGACTGTGTACCAAGATGCGGAGCCTGCTTCGTCGACCTCAAAAGGAGGACTGCATCGCAAAAAGTTTTTGTTGAGTGTTTTGTGGGATGTCCAGGGCATAATCCACTGGTACGTGTAGGCAACTAACCGAACGGTAAATGCTGACCTCTACTGCCAACATTTGGACAGATTGCGAGAACAACTGACATCGAAGCGGCCAGCAGTCCTCAAACGCAAAGGCGTGATCCTTCATCGTGATAACGCCAGACCTCATGCTGTTTTAATCACTCGGCAAAAATGACTGGAATTTGGTTGGGATGTGTTACCTCACCCAGCGTATTTCCCTGACCAGGCTCCTACGAACTACCACCTTCTTCGATCGTTACAAAAAGCCTTTGCTCTCCAAACCTTTGAGGATGTGGACGATGTGAAAACTGCCTTACATGAGTTTTTTTTACTCTAAAATCCAGGAGTATTTCCGGCGTGGGATGCACCTACTCATAGACAGATGGCAAGAGGCCATACAAAATGATGGCTAGAGGCCATACAGAAAGATGGCAATAATGTGAAATCCTAGGTACGTTATTTGTTGTGTTCTCCTCCTTTCTTTGTAGCCTCCAAAACTGATAGAACTTATGCACACACCTAATACTAACGCAGTCGCGAAGCCGTACACTCAGGCCCTTTTAAGTAGCGATCTATGGTGTGTACCACGTCTCCTATTGATAACTGCTGTTCATCTGTATTTCCGAAAAAGAGTTGCTTTTCAGGAATAGTATTTCTTCTTTAAGTTCTTGAATATTCAGAACCTGTGCTCTCTCAGCTACGCTCCAGTGTCGTTTTGACTTAAAAAACACTTCACCGAAGATTTATAAAATTATTGTACCAAAGACCTGAAAGTACTCTATTAGATACTTCAGCACAGAAGACGAGGCACCGTTGTTTTATTCTCTGGTGCTTTCATAGGAAGCATTAGTTCTGACTTCGACGGATTCTGATTTTTCATGTGTTTGCCATTGAAATAAACGAATTCCTCACAAAACAAATAACCATTTCTGCTGTCTAACGAATCCTTACTATTTATCGGCTACATATTTTTGCTGCAGCTTTTAATAAACTAATGACTTCTACTTGATCGGTCATTGTAAATTTTTCAAACCCCTGATTAATTGTTTTGACACTACTGCTGCACATCTTGTCGTAATTGTCCGTTGCTTCACAAACGTTTTCACCTATGAGGCAAAATATTTTTCTATCATCGATCGATTTTTGCATACAATGCAAATGTTGTTTGTCTTTATTCCTGCTATAATAACGATCTCTTAATTCATACCTGAGAAAAGGAATGCATATGAATAATGAGTCTCTCATTATAAGTTATAGATTATCCTGGATCCTATATACGCCAAAAAAACCTCAAAACTGCACAAAACCGAGATGATGAATTTTAACAGAGAACTGAAATGTTGAGTTTTAACTTCTTACGTGATGCCATTTTGGTTTTTGTCACTTCGAATACTTTCTCTACTTTGGAATTCTGTCAGATTTAGATATCATGTTCAATATGTTACTCTGGACTACAAACTGTTGGAATAGCTTCTGCTGCATTTTTGTTAACTGAAACCGTATTTTTCCAGGTAAAATCTGATCATTTACATTTCGGCTATTTGGTAAAATATCTGTTCTGAATTTCGCTGTTATAGCTTAATTTTCATGAATTTCCAGATATCTCTTCAGGATAGTTTCCCTAAAAACTACACCGAAGAAATTTATTGAAATGCTTTGGTATATAAGTTGCTATTTTAAAAGTTATTTTGTTTAGTTTTACTTTTCTGTGGCTCTCTTTTACTTTAAAATTATCCTTCGTCGAGTGTTTCCCCAAAAATGTTTTATTTGAACGCTGTCCAGTTCTTCGAAACCATTTTTGTTTTACACAAGCTATTTTATTTTATATTTACATCTTTGTTGCTGTTATATAAATTGGTAGTATTAACGAAATAGTGAACATTCAATAATGTAAGAAAAATATTCTTGGAAATAATTTTAATGAATTGGATACTTTAGCTTTGTTTTCTACATTTGAAATACAACTCCTAATTTTTTACCTAGGCGGAAATACAGTTTTTAAGGAAAATGATCAGGTATCATTATTCCTTAAAAACTGCATATCAGTAGTAAAGACTTACCAGTTCTCAGAAAGTAAAGGCTTACTTAACTGACTTAAATAAATTTGGACTTATTTTTCAGTTCTACTTTGAATGAAGGAATATATCATTCTATATTTTGCAAAGAACGTAAAATACGTTAAGTATCATATGTATCACGGATAAAAAAAATTATTAGCGCGGATTATATTCTGAATTTTGTAATGATACCTCCATTCCTGGCTTCATCTTCACAACGGTTCCTTCAGAAGTACGAATAATTATATTTCTTGCGCACATCGATAAAGGAGACATAGGGCATTTATCGGTGAAGTCAACGATGATGCTGAAGTCGTCATGCTGAACAAGATAGTGCGGGCAAGCAGAGTGTAAGTCATACATCAAGCCATCGAACGTTTTGAAGTGAGGACCAGATACGGAGCATGTCGCTGGGCATATATTTTCCGTGCACTCCCACTTTCCTCCTATGCACGAGCTGAAATAGGAGAAAAGGAAATTAATCATTGTTTGTATATCCGACATGCACTTGTGATAGTGTACGCATAATTTGTAAACTCATATAAAATCCCGAAGGCAATTCCAAAGGAATCAACTTTGTCTTCTGTAACCTAAACCGGGGTAGCCTATAGAGAAATGTCTTCAGTAGTTATAATTACATAGTTTTATTAGTGCCAGTAACCTAAATAAGGAATTAAAAGACTGTTTCGCACTGTAGAATACCTCTAATATAATACGTACTACAAGAAGAATCATGATCTACTACAGCTTGTTAACATTTTGAAAATGAGTTTACTAGGAAAGAGCTGAACTATAACCAAATAATCACAGTGATTAGAATTTCATTGCGATTATACTCATACTCATCTAAAAATATAACAAAGCAACATTAATAACTCCGCTGGAAACTCCGTTTGTTTTGGTTTTTATGTCGTTTTTAATATAAACTTATAATAAAAATTAGGTAATAAAGCTATTATTATCAAACAGAAGGCACGACACTCTGTTATCACATTAGAATAAATAATTCGGGATACTTAAAAAATTGTGCAATATACAACTATTGCCTAACTCTCCAGAATAGGCTACTTATCGCATCTGAGACAATTTAAAGAGCTGTGAGAAATGTGTTTTAGTACTAATGGAAATAAAAATCGAAGTACTTTTTATCAATAAGTGACAATAAAAGTTTATGCATGCATTCGAACTTTGTAATTGCTTCTGACCATTTGTCCGAGATGGGTCCAAGTTCGAATTCGGGTGAGGCATGGATGTTGTGTTTGTCTTATGGCACTAGCTGTCTTCCTTCCTTGGAAATGGTGTCCCTAAATTAAGGAGGGGCGACTGCTTATAGCCCATAGAGTTGTTCACGGTGGTCGTTAAGCCCTACCCCTAAAAAATAAAATTCTGTAATTGTGCATATTATCTATGTAAGTATAAGGTGCAATTATGTCTGTATTTTTGCAAGTGTACTGTGCAATTGTTTTTTATTTGGGGGTTCAACGACCACTGTGAGCAACTCAATGGGCCATAAGGAATCTGAAGTCCCTAATTTAGGGTCATTGGTTCCAGGGAAGGGAGAGAACCAGAGTCATACTACAAGCACACCATCGCATCCGGGATTCGAATCTGTACCTATCTCAGACGAATGGTCAAATATGTCAGTGCTTAGATCACTGCGCCTACCGGGCCGGATGTGTTGAACTCATATCATGTGTGGTGCTAGAGTTCCTAATGAATAAGCTTAAAGGAATATCAAGAAAAATAACAGTCAGAGCTCGTGCGTATAAAGTGCCTAACATTTCCAACTGTCAGTACATATGGATGCACTCAGACGTCTGTCTTTGGGAAACGAGGTCCCTAAAACGAAGGCCAAAAATCAATCATCAGGCTACTGCCCGACGTACCACGCAAAATAGTTATCGCGGTAAAACGTTCGGACCGAATAGAAAAACAACTGTTGATAAGACAACGCACGTCAAACTACCGTCAGTTCGATCAACTGAAGATGGAATTATTACCAAATTGCGAAAATCCTCCGCTAGAATAATATCGGTGACAGGATGATTTACGGAGTTATAACAGATCGACGAAACTCTTGAAGTGGCAAAAGCTTGGGAGCTTATTGATAGCTTGGAAAAAGTTCAAACATCAGAGGTAAAGAGAGCTGTCAGTTGGCCCAGAATTCTATCGCGTGTGGAATATGAAAGCCGTCAGACTGGAACAGTTAGTGATGGAACAATAAATTGTTTTTGGAGGAGAGAGTGGCTGCAAAGAAATTTTACATCTTGACAGCTAAAATAGGAAGAGAGTTTGCAAAAAAAAGCCCGGAACGTTTCGTTTTTTCATTCGGCAGTTGAATAAAAAAACTGGGTACAAAATGAAAAGTAAGAAGCGGAATCTTGGAAGCATGTTCCTATTACTAAAGAAATGACTTCCACATCAACGATTTTCTGTCCGAGGCAAGCATTTTACATATATTGAAAGAATGGTAAAAATTGCAAAAATTAGATGGGATGTTTGAAGTCCTCAAACATGTTCATGGAGGCAGAAATACTGCTAATCATCATTGTGGGTCTTCTAAGCGCTCTCATTCTCTTCTTCAGAGCAGAAGTAAAATTTGAAGTGCATTGAGCCCCGGATTCTTCCTTTAATGCCTTACGTGTCGTTTTGTATTTTACTTTTGTTTTTTGTTTTTTTTATTTTGATGTGGCGAAAAGAGCATTGTTATTAAAAAGGAATACAGCATAGAATTTTAGGGCGTAATCATCTCACCCGTGTTTGGACCCAAAAGGAAGTTGTGTTAATGCAAAGAGCAGTAATGAAGGAAAATTTATTGCCGCTTGAAATTTATAATTAAGAACTCATGATAAATTCCAAAATCGTTATAACAATCAATGAAATCCCACGCAAAAGAATATGTTCACTCGATATATTAAAAGGAGAGACTTGGCTTTAAAGGGTAATGCACATTTGCTTCTTTAGCACAAAACAGTACATTATAAGAAGAAAATTCCCACAATAGATGGTCATGAAAAACGTTATCCTACGGAAGAGAAAATTTTTCAGATAAGCTTTCAGGAACAGAGAATAGTAGCAAACATATGAAGTGTTTGCGCCGCCTTGTGCAAACACTGTGCATCATTGGAAGTAAAAAATGAAAGTTGATGTTTATCATACTGTCATCCAGTGCGAAAGACCTCATTCGATCGACGCTTTAGAGGCAAAGATATGACTTCAAACAGAAATATGTGTTTCCTTAATATTTCATGCTACAGTAAAGCAAATGGGGTAGGGGAAACATTTATCGTATTGCAAATCATCCAAACCAAAAACAAATTTTCAAATAGGACTTTTCGATGCACAGGTAACCTAGGAAATATAATATACATTTTCCACTTCTTAGAGAAACTCGCGTATTATACGAGGAAGAAAATGAGCTGAGAATGATTTTTACAATGAATGATATGCGGCAATAGAAAACGGATCTGTTCATATCTTAGATATGATTGTAAATAGAAATATAACCGTTGCACAATCCGTGCCATCGTTCGCATATACCTATCTGACATATTCCTGTGGCGTCCACAATTTGCACGTCTTAAGGCAAAGCCGTAACCTTTCTGATAAGCAGTCATAATCTTAGATACAGTTTCTCGTGTTACACCTATTTCTTCCGTTCTAGTTACTGAAATTCTTGCAAGACACGCACCAATGATCATGCTAATTTTGGGGTCACTGAGATCTGACACTATCGACGATTACTCCACAACAGCTGTTTTACCTACGACTGTGGCACTGCTACGTGATAGTCGACATCCTACTGCGCCCCTTTATGTACCGCATCACATTGTGGGAGGTGTCGTCTCTGTGATTTCCATACGGCGCATTGCGTGTACTCCAGTAGCAGTCGGTCTTTTCATTATTTTGATAAACCCCTGTACATATTTTGCCAGATTGAAAGAATCAAAAATCCCTTCCCATAGGTATATGATTGTCTTTTAAACGCAATACTATCTATCAATCTTCATTTTCATTGAAGCTTGAATGTATATCAGGTTCGCCTAAACATCATACAATTTTGGAACATTAAAAGATATTTCGTATTGTGACGACTTTAAAGGGTACATCACAGCTAAATAGCCTTAGTAATGTGATACATTACATGCCATATTTTGGCATTTTAGTGAGATTTCGATGGGTTCATGACGGCTCTGCGTTATAATTTTCATAAGACATTTTAAATGAAATTGGGGAAGGAAAGTTTGAAAGAAAAAGAAATTGGATTATTTCCAATTCTCATTGAGCGAAACAAAAACAAATACCCTGTAAAATAGAGATTTGTAAGTTGAATCTTCAATCAACACAATTTATCATTTCGAAAGAAAACCCAAGAAACGATGCTTAAGCATAATATGGGCGTATTACCAAAAGTCGTGAAAGAATAAAGCTGTATCCCAATAGTTTCATTCCCACTACGAATCCCAAAATATCAAGCTAGTACCGGATAAACTCATCCTGCTGATTTAATCAACACATCAGAGGAAATATGATTTGCCTAAACTCGATTACCGTATATCTTCGTGTATAAGCCGAGAGTACGATTTTCACTGGATAAATTTGATGAAAAGCGAAAAATCGTGTATCGTGTCAATAACAAAATTTATCATGTTATTTATCTCAGGATATTACATGTATGGGGATTTAAGTTGCAGCTACACACTACCGAAGCAAACACAAACCTACGGTAATCCATCTTATTTGGTTTTGGACTGAGGATTAAAAGCCGATTGTAACTTATAAGCATTTGCGAATCTTGGTTGTGTTTATATACGGAGGGGAACGTGACCTCCGCTCCCGTACAAGTGACTGGGAAGACTCCAGCTGGGTCTCTACCACAGGCTCTCTCTCTCTCTCTCTCTCTCTCTCTCACACACACACACACACACGAACCAAATCCTTCTTTCTTTAGGTGAGGGGGGGGGGGGGTGAGGAATCGAAAGATTATATTACAGTTTGACCTCCGGCCTCACCCTCCACGAAGAGTGAGAGAGGGCAACGTCGCATCGGGGCACCACTGAATGGGACAAAGTGTCAGGAGCTGAATGACACCCCCTCCTTGCATCCATGAAATACGGTCTGCATAAAGGAAGGATATATAGAGAAGACACTGGCTTATTGAACTGAAACTCATGACGTCATGAAGTCGACTGCAGCGCACCCGCGACATAAAACAGAACTACAGTTAATTTACAGCTGGGCTTCCCAGGAATCACCGCGAACCACACGACTTTGTCCATTTTGAGCTTTGATCTTCCTGCAGAGTGGAAGACGACGAACACTGTTTAAAATTTTGTGGTAGGTTGCACCAAAAAGTGGTGCTACACCAGCTGCACCACTTTCTGAGAAAAAAATACGCCACTGTGTAGTGCAAACAAAACCCAACAACATGGTGAAATTTTTCACCATAATGTGATGCAACCTTGTACCATAACGTGTTGCAAAGTTGCACCATGTTTTGGGGTTTTGTTTATATCACAAAATGGTATATTTTTTCTTAAAAGGTGGTGCAGCACCACTTTTTGGTGCAACCTACCACAGAAATATTTAACAGTGTATACGACATATACCTATCATTTTCCGGATTCTTTTTGGTTTGCATCTTCCAGCTTCCTGTAGCATTCTAATAAGTGGCATTATTCTTGCTTGTTCCCCACTGATCGTTAACTTTTCCTTTGTAAATTCCATTACTTAGGTTTCTACGTGTTTTTGCTGCACATTTCATTCACGCATACCTTGTCATTGTTTTCTTCACAATATAGCTTCGATCAATTCTGATTTGTATTCCATTGTCATCTGTTTCGATATCTACGTGTTTGGCTTCAATATCTATGGATATTTCGTTATTGTCATCTTTCGGTTGCCTCACTTGGCTTAGATTGGGACAGCAGTTGAGGACCAAGGTCGGGGAGTGGGGGCAACGGAAGGGTGGCGCAGAGCAGCTGCACCTCACCACCCAAGTACTGGGTTGGGGTTGCCAGCCAACGGGATGGGCCGCCCAGGTGGCGCAGTGGTCTAAGGCGCTGGCCTCTGATCATTCGTCCGAACGGGGTCTGGGTTCGAATCCCGGTGAGGCATGGATGTTGTGTTTGTCTTACGGCACTGGCTCTCTCCCTTCCCTGGAACCAGTGACTCTAAATTAGGGACGGGCGACTGCTTATAGCCCATTGAGTTGCTCACGGTGGTCGTTAAACCTCCAATCAAAAAAAAAAAAAAAAACGGGATGGATTCACGTCAGTTTGGTTCTGTTTTAGGTCGATGAGGGCGCCACTTTCTAAGGGAGGGGTTTCCACGTGCTCCTATGTCTGTTTCCACTCTATATTCCTTCCTTTATGACGGTCCGCTTGTTGTTCTATCCCACCAACCAGTCTAAGAAAAGTGGAAGCCCAGACATGGTGATGCTTTTGATTTGCTAAGGAAATAGAGCCAAGGAAACGATAGTTTCAATTAAATTGTGGTAACCTTTCTGAAGCAAGGATAATTTTGTTTTTATCAAATTGCTCTGCTTTTATGTTAGTTAGAAATTTTTCAGCTGTTCAGTTTCTCTCGCAATATTAACTTTGCTTACGTTGAAAGATGTCTGGACAAAAAAGGACTGCATATGCGGCTAGTTTTAAGCTGCAAGTCGTCGCTTTTGTCGAGCAAACAAACAATTCGATGGCTGCTCATCATTTATCTGTCAACGAAAAGCAAGTGCGTGAGTGGAGAGAAAATAAGTCGTTACTTACGATGATGCCGAGGACAAAGAAGGCTGCACGTGGTCGTCCGCCGATGTTTCCTGACCTGGAGGAGAAATTGGCGCAGTGGATTAGGGAGTCACGGCAGAGCGGGTTTATTATAACCCGCACAAATATCCGAATCAGGGCGCTAAATATGTCGAAAGACCCTGAATTCCAGCCACTAAAACCCGTAGACTTCCTTGCTTCCGTGGGATGGTGCGATCGATTCATGAACAGATATAACTTGAGTCTACGAACCCACACTAAGCTCTCCCAAAAACTGCCGAGAGAGTTTGAAACGAAAGTTGAATCGTTTCAAAATTTTATTATCCATCTCCGGAAGCAACACAATTTCGAATTGTGTCAAATTGACAATATGGACGAAACTCCTGTCTCCTTCGATTTGCCTTCGAACCGAACTGTGGATCTTAAAGGCGCGAAGACAGTTTTTGTTAAAACAACTGGACATGAAAAGACTAGATTCACAGTGATTTTGTGTTGTATGACAGACGGGTTAATTATTTTTAAACGAAAGACTGTGCCTAAGGGGGCGAAGTTCCCAAGTGGCGTGTTGATGCGTGCTCACGTCAAAGGTTGGATGGATGAGAGTGACACCTTGGAATGGTTGGAAAACGGGCGCAGCAAGAGGAAGGGTGGCGTTTTCAAGAAGCATTCGATGCTCGTGTGGGACACGTTTCAGGCCCATCTCACCGATAAACTAAACAAAAAGGTGTCATGAAATGAAATCTTCTGTGTCTGTGATTCCTGGAGGTCTCACCTCCCTAATGCAGTCGCTCGATGTCTCATTGAACAAGCAGTTTAACGACAGGCTTCGGGTCAAATGGATAGAGTGGATGGCGTCTGAGGATAAGGTGGTGACGAAGGGTGGCAATTTGAAAAAGGTGGACATTGTCACGATCACGGAGTGGGTGAAGGAAGCGTGGTCGGACATTCCTTCGGAAACGATAATCCGATCTTTTAAAAAGTGTTGCATGAGCAACGCTATGGACGGAAGTGAGGACCATATTGTGCACGAGGAGGATGACGACGACAACAGTGAGGTGGACCACGATGACTTCCACCCAGATCTTCCCATGATGGAGACTGAATACCAAGAAATGTTCGGGAATTTGGACTCAGATATAGACCTCGAGGGGTGAATGAGGATGGATGAATTAAAAATAAAGGTAAAGTTATTTTTCAGTCATTTATTCTGTGTTGTAATCTATACGAACTATTATGTACATTATTTTTAAAATAATTTAAACATCAAACAATCAAACAAAGATCTTCGCTCTTTCCATATTTAATTCGCGTTTGATGAAAGTAAACATGTTTTATTGCTATACATATTTTATTAAGTGATATTTGGTGGGCTACGTTCCAGAGTCGTCCCGGTATATCAGTCCAGACGGGGTTGAATGTGGTCGGTGATATGACCAAAAAAATTGCCAAAATTATTGACTCGTATATAAGTCGACACCACTACTTCAGTGGTGAAAAAACGTCTAAAAATTATAGGCTTATACAGGAAGATATGCGAGTCTTCCAAAATTTCAAAAGCAAAACAAGTCTCTATTTATTCTAAAAAAAAGTCGACATCTAACTGTAACACACGGGTCAGGTTGATAAATAAAATTAAGAACTAAACAATTACTATTAAATGAAACAGAAAAGTCCTAACCACGCATGCAAATTTTAAGAAATACTCATATTATTGAGATTTACCACTGGGTGAAAATACAAAATATCACTAGAACGTTTATGAATCATGTTGATTCTAAAACTTCGTGGTTTTTCTTTTTCATTTTATATCGTGACATTCTACGATTATAATTTACATAAAGCATTCCCTGCAGTTTTGAAATTTCAGAACTATTTTACATCTCTTGAATTTTTTGCAAACCAATCTGATCTAGAACAAATCATTATTAAAGGCAAAGATCATCTTATTTTATAGTCATTTTTAATACCACTGCTGATAAGATTTATGACATGAACATACTTTGCGTGTAAGGTTTTACTACTATTAAAGACAGAGAAGCACATTCTTCAATTTTTATAACATGATAAAGACCATGAAAGATTTTTACAACACAGACGCAAATATTGGCTGTGTGCAAAAGATCTACCAGTTCTTGTAATAGATGCAAATTGCGAGATGCGCTGCGATGCAGAATTTTTGGCCAATAAAGCGTGAAGCAGTAGATCATATAGAGGCACTAGGTTTTTCCGAGTAAGACATTAGTAACGGAAATCACGGAGGGTGCAACATGGCATGCGATAATGAGCACATTACACATTGTTTACTGTACGAGTTCGATAAAGGCAGTACTGAAGCCGCAGCTTGCCGCAACATCTGTCAAGTATATGGGGAGGATGCAGTTGATGACAGCACATGTCGCCTTTGGTTTCGGAAATTCCGGGACGGAGACAGAAGCTGTAAGGGCAACCACGTCCTGTGCATCCATCCGTGGATTCTGACGAGGATGTGGACCAAGGTATAACAAATTACCCATATCGAACCGTTCAGCAATTAGTGAAAACGTTGTCAGTACATAGAACAACAACAGTCGAAAGACGGATGCATGAGCTTGGGTTCGTCACCAAGTTCGATAACTGGGTTCCGCACCAGCTTTCTGCAAATCAACGAGAGGAGAGAATAGGAGGGAAGCGTCGACGGGCTGTGTGCCAAGAGGTGCAGAGCCTGCTCCATCGACCTCAAAAGGAGGACTGCATCACAAAAGGTTTTGTTGAGTGTTTGGGGGATGTCCAGAGAATAATCCACTGGTACGTGTAGGCACCTAACCGAACGATAAATTCTGACTTCTACTGCCAGCAGTAGAACAGAGTACGAGAACAACTGATATCGAAGCGCCCAGCACTCGTCAATCGCAAAGGCGTGATCCTTCATCATGGTAACGCCAGACCTCGTGGTGCTTTAATCACTCAGCAAAAATTACTGGACTTTCGTTGAGAAGAGTTACCTCACCCGGTATATTCCTCTGACAACTACGGACTACCACCTTTTTTGATCGTTATAGAAATCCTTCGCTCTCCAAAGCTACGATGTGAAAACTGCATTTCATGACTTTTTTTACTCTAAAACCCAGGAGTTTTTACGGCGTCGGATTCACTTACTCATAGACAGATGGCAAGAGGTCATACAGAATGATGGCAATTATGTGAAATCCTAGGTACGTTATTTGGTGTGTTCGCCTCCTTTCTATGTGGCTCACAAAAACGGGTAGAGCTTATGCACACATCCAATGCATATGATTTTAAATCATTGAAACAATAATCGAATGTAGGTGTGCGCAAATACTTTAGTTTCATGTTTTAGAGCAACACATAAGGAGTGATTAAATATTTCCTCAACATACCATTAGCCGTTTCTAATTTTTTTCCTATTTTAAAAGAAGAGCCATTTTTTAAGTTTGAAAAATTTGCTAAAGTAGAAATACGACACGGCGACGATCTGGATTATACTTATCATTCAACAGCAAAGTGTACTGGATTTACCGAATGTGATCCAGCAACTCCGAAGGATTAATGAAATAAACGACAGAATGTCACGACATTTACATTGCTTGTAGATGGGGAAAACTTCCAAAAACGACATATTTTTTAGCATGAATGTATATGCTGAAGGTAAAATGAAAATATCATTTTTGAAATTGAGGAGTATTGAACGTAATTATGCTACTGCGAGTTACAAAGAACTCCTCACAATACCTGATTCTGTTGAGTCTGCTATAACTGAAAAATTATTTAGATTTCTAGCAGCTGGCGCTAACTTTAGTTTCGGAATAAAAGGTGTACTTGCTGTAATTATAGAAAGCAGCCTAGGACATATTAGTGTTCGCGATTTACCTCAGCGTTTAGGGTTGAGTTTTAATTTGTATATGAGTTCCACAAACATTTGAGTCTTTGGCTGGATTTGATATCTACATTATTTAACCGTTTTTCAAAACTTCTTTAAAATGGTGTCACGTCAATTCGTCGCGCTTCAATTCGTCGACTACGACAATTCGTCGCCTGCGTCAGTTCGTCGCCTGCGTCAATTCGTCGACCACGACGATTCGTCGAGCGTCAATTCGTCGCGGACAAATTCGTCGACTACCTCAATTCGTCGCGTTTACAGATTTTGGTTACATACAAAACAAATGCAGGAAAACGTTCGACTTAAAATTTCGTGAAATCTAGTTTTCATTTCAGAACCATCAAATTTGGTATCATGAAAGTCTAACTTAGACGCTAAACTGTTTTTGGAAGGAGTTAGAGCCCGGGGGTCAGAGCCCCCCCCCATTAAAAATTTCGTAAAATCTGCAGTTTTCATTTTAGAACCACAAAATTTGGTATACTATCTCATGGTACTCTAACTTAGTCGGTACACCGTTTTTGGAACGGGTCAAGGCTCGGGGGTTCAGAGCCCCCACATACAAAATTTTCTTAAAAACTACAGTTTTCAATTCAGAACCACCTATTCTGGTATACTATCTCATGGTACTCTAACTTAGACGCTAGACGATTTTTTGAAGGGGTTGCAGCCTTGGGGGTAAGGGCCCCCTCATAAAAAAAAATTCGCAAAATCTCCAGTTTTCAATTTAGAACCACCTAATTTGGTATACTATCTCATGGTACTCTAACTTAGACGCTAGACCGTTTTAGAAGGGGTTGGAGCCCGGGGGTTAAGAGCCCCCCCCGTCATAAAAAATGCCGTAAAATCTACAGTAATCAATTTAGAACCACCAAATTTGGTATACTATCTCATGGTACTCTAACTTAGACGGTAGATGGTTTTTGAAACAGGTCGAGCACGGGGTCAGCCCCCCCCCCATAAAAATGTTCGTAAAAACTACAGTTTTCAATTTAGATCCACCAAATTTGGTATCATTAACCTCTAACTTAGACAGGAGCCGGTTTTTGGAACGGGTCGGGGCCCGGGGGTCAGAGCCCCCCCCCGAACAAAATTTCTTAGAATATGCCGTTTTTAATTTAGAACCACTAAACTTGATATACTATCTGATGGTATTTTAACTTCGACTGTAGATGGTTTCTTGGAAAGGGTTGGAGCTCGGGGTTCAGAGCCCCCCCCCCCCCAGAAAAAATTTCGTGAAATCTACAGTTTTTAATTTAGAACCACCAAATTTGGTATACTACATCATGGTACTCTACCTTAGACGGTAGACGGTTTTCAGAACGGGTCGGGGCACGGGTGGTTAGACCCCCCCCCCACCCCACCCCACCCCCCCACACACAAATTTCGTAAAATCTATAGTTTTCAATTTAAAACCACCAAATTTGGTATACTATATCATGGTAATCTAACTTAGACGGTTTTCGGAACGGGTCGGGGCACGGGAGGTTTCACCCCCCCCTACAAAATTTTCGTAAAATCTACAGTTTTCAATTAAAAACCACCAAATTTGGTATACTATCTCATGGTGCTGTAACTTAAACGGTAGATGGTTTTTTTGAACGGTCAAGGCCCGGGGGTAAGTGCCTCCACATACAAAATTCTTCTTGACAAGTGGTCAGAAGCCAGCCCCTAGATCACTCCTCCGCCGTTGCGGCACACGTTGAAATGTATTTTTCATACGGCCCCAAACGCTCTTATGGACATACTAGATTTAACTGGACGCAAATAAATCATTAATATAATTTGTACTAGCAGGGACACCAGTTATTTGCCAGTTACATATTACTATTTGTGGAATCACCAAGTTCAGCGGGTGAAAGTTAATGAATGAAAAAGATATTCCTGCAATTTTCCAGTAAACTTATTTTAAATTTTTTTATTTAGTTAATTTAATTTTGCGAAACAAAAAAAGAAAGAAAAAGGAATGGGAATACTTACCTTCTAGGAGACATCTATAGAACTGCAGTACATCTGGCGTGTGCTTCTGTGAATCCCGCAACAAAGAAATGCAATTTACCTATGTGATGTCAATTGCGTTCGACTTCACATTGGCACTGATCATCTTTTTCTTACCGTTTTGAATTTTGAATATCTGGAACTCTCTATTTACATTACATTATATTTCTTCCTGATAAGCCGCTCGTTGGTAGTGAAAGCTAAACTATATTGATTTGTGTTTTTAATACACCATTAAACGCATATTTTTGGATTTTATTGTTATCTACAGTCCCTAACTTAGGCCGTAGGTTGGTTAGTTGGTTGGTTGATGGTTTATGGTGCAAGGCCCTCAAAGGGCCAAAGAGCGCCTTAGAACGTAGATAGGGTATTCTTAAGTATAAAAACCGGAACTTTTTACGAAAATTTTGTATGGGGCTCCCTTGACCCGAGCCCCGACCCCTTCCAAAAACCATCTACCGTCTAAGTTAGATAACCATGAGTAGTATACCAAATTTGGTTGTTCTAAATGGAAAACTGCAGATTTTACGAAATTTTTATGAAGAGGGGGGCTTTCACCCCCCCGGGTTCCAACCCCTTCCAAAAATCGTCTAGCGTCTAAGTTAGAGTTTCATGATATTAAATTTGGTGGGTCTGAATTGAAAACTGTAGTTTTTAAGAAAATGTTGTATGTGTGTGTGTGTGTGTGCGGGGGAGGGCTCTGACTCCCCGGGCCTTGATCCGTTCCAAAAACGGTCGACCGTCTAAGTTAAAGTACCATGAGATAGTATACCAAATTTCGTGGTTCTAATTTGAAACGTAGATTTTGCGATTTTTTTATGAAAGGGTCCTTACCCCTTCATAAAAAAATCTGCAACCCCTTCCAAAATCGTCTAGCGTCTAAGTTATAGTACCATGAGATAGTATACCAAATTTGGTGGCTCTAAATTGAAAACTGTAGACTTTACGAAATTTTTTATGAGGAAGGCTCTGGCCCCCGGGCCTTAACCCGTTCCGAAAACGGTCTACCGTCTAAGTTAGAGTGCCATGAGATAGTATACCAAATTTGGTGGCTCTAAATTGAAAACTGTAGATTTTACGAAATTTTTATGAAAGGGGCACTGACCCCCGGGCTTCAACCCCTTCCAAAAACCGTCTATCGTTTCAGAACCATAAAATTTGATGGTTCTGAAATAAAAACTATATTTTACGAAAATTTACGAATTTTTTTTTTATTCGGGGAGGCTCTGACCCCTGGTCTCCAACCCCTTCCAAAAACCGTCTGGCGTCTAAGTTTGAGTTTCATGATAACATACTTAATGGTTCTAAATTGAAAACTGTAGATTTTACAAAATTTTTTTGAGGGGAGATGGCTCTGACCCCCAGGGCCTTGACCCGTTCCAAAAACCATCTAGCGTCTAAGTTAGTGTACAATGAGATAGTATACCAGAGTAGGTGGTTCTGAATTGAAAACTGTAGTTTTTAAGAGAATTTTGTATGATGGGGGCTCTGTCCTCCCGGGCCTTTACCCGTTCCAAAAACGGTCTGCCGTCTAAGTTAGAGTACCATGAGTTACTATACCAAATTTGGTGGTTTTAAATTGGAAACTGTAGATTTTGCGAATTTTTTTATGAGGGGGCCCTTACCCCGAGGGCTGCAACCCCTTCAAAAAATCGTCCAACGTCTAAGTTAGAGTACCATGAGATAGTATACCAGATTTGGTGGTTCTGAATTGAAAACTGTAGTTTTTAGGAAAATTTTGTATGTGGGGGCTCTGACCCGTTCCAAAAACGGTCTACTGTCTAAGTTAGAGTACCATGAGATAGTATACCAAATTTGGTGGTTCTAAATTTAAAACTGTAGATTTTACGAAAAAGTTTTTATTCGGGGGGTGGTCTGACCCCCGGGCTCCATCCCTTCCAAAACCCGTTTAGCGTCTAAGTTAGAGTACCATGAGATAGTATACCAGATTAGGTGGTTCTGAATTGAAAACTGTAGTTTTTAAGAAAATTTCGTAAGTGGGGGCTCTGACCCCCGGGCCTTGACCCGTCCCAAAAACGGTCTGCCGTCTAAGTTAGAGTAAAATAAGATAGTATACCAAATTTGGTGGTTCTAAGATGAAAACTGTAAACATGACTTGGTCCTTTTTGTACGGCGCTACTCCCATGCCTCTCGGAATGAGAGCGATATGAAAATTGCGAATCTACGTGCTCTATTGTCGATGCTCTCTCTTGATGATCCGCAATACCCCGGCTATCTGGCAGATCTCCACGCTTTGCTTCTTCCTCGCGCATCCGATGCAGCCTGCAGGATGCATTTCTTGCATCTCTCCACTACAGCTGATTCTCACGATTACTTAACCGCCTTGGAATCTCAACATCGTTCTGCTACATCTTTGCGTCATCTTCGCCTCCAGGATGGTTCCATCACTTCGAACCCATCGAAGCTATGCACTTTCACCAGACAGTATTTCATCGCCAAGTACAGTGCGGTAACGCAGTCTTCATCCTCATTAGCTTCTCCTCTTCTCTCCTCTCTTCCTCAGGTCCCCTCTACTTTATCTACTTCTTTACTCTCTCCTTTCTCTCTTCGCGAACTCCGCGAGGCGTTCGCTACTCTCAATCCTCATGCCGCTCCTGGACCTGACGGCCTTCCTCTGTCCTTTTATCGTGCTTTTCTACCGTGCCTTCTGCCTTTTCTGTCTGCGTGTTTCTCGTCTGCTTTTTCCTCTCCTGCGTTACCGCCCGACTTTACTTTGGCACACACCATCCTCCTTCCTAAGAAGGGTGACCTCTTGGATCTTGGAAACTGGCGCCCTATCTCCATCCTAAACACTGACTATAAGTTCTATACAAAACTCTTATCCCGTCGCCTTAATTCTGTTCTCTCTTTCGTTATTTCTCCTGACCAGACATACACTGTGCCTGGTCGGACTATTTCCACTAACGTTTCTCTTCTCCTTCATCTTCACTTCCTCGCTCGCTCTTTTTCTGAACCTCTTGCCTTTCTCAATCTGGATCAAAAGTCCGCTTTTGATAACGTTTCTCATTTTTATCTCTCTGCTGTCCTTTCACAATTTGGCTTTCCTCCTACCTTTTCTTCCGCACTCTTGGCCCTTTATCAGGGCGCCAGTTTCCATGTTCGAGCGGCCACATTTCTAACCGCTCCAATTCCGTTTAAGCAAGGCATCCGGCAAGGATGTCCGCTCTCCGGCCAGCTATTCGCTCTCGCTTTTGAGCCTTTCCTGTTAGCAGCCCGAAGATCACTCCTGGATGTCCTACCGCCGACAGTGGCTAGTACTCGTCATCATCGAATAATTTTCACCGCCTATGCTGATGATGTGACCTTTTGCGTCCGGGATGAATCTCAATTTGATCGCCTGTATTCTGTATATCAACAGTGTGTTGCATTATCTGGAGCAGCGCTGAATGCCACTAAAAGTACTGGCTTATGGTGCGGGGCATGGGCTGCCCGCACCGATGCTCCTTGGGGTGCGCAGTGGACAGCCACTACACAGAAGATCCTCGGTGCGTATGTCGGATTGCCCTCGGCTTCTGCATCTGCCACCTGGACTGCTCTTCTTCCCCGGATACAACGGACTGCTGCCTACTGGAGTAAGGCCCGCCCTTTCACATCGTTCCGTCAACGAGCAGCCGTTGTTCGTCGACAACTTATCTCTCTATGCGAATACTCTTGGATGTCGACGGTTGTGCCCGTGTCACAAATGATGACCATCACTCGCCTCTCAACTTCCGTCATCTGGTCTTCACATCACTGGGTTAAACCTGCCACGCTTCATCTGCCAGCCTCTTTGGGTGGCATCCAGCTTCCTGATCCAGCTTTCCTTTATAAAACACATCGCATTATTCATTTCATTCGCCTTGCCACTTCAACTGTTCCGTCCCTTACCACTACCTTGAATGTTCTAGCTTCTTTCCGTGACCCATCTTTCACCTTCCTACTGTTTCTGAAGATGGATGCATACTCTCTTCTCCCGTCCCACCTCCCTCCTGTCCTGCGAGAGGGCCTTTCTCTCTTTCGTTCGCTTCCTCTTCTCCGTTCATTTCCTTCTTCAACTCTTGATCTCCTAGATGAACCTCTCTTCTTCTCTTCTCTTATTCACCCTCCTAACCTCCCTTACTTTTACTTTCCTCATTGGATCCGCTCTGGTGTGATAACTGTCCGTTCTCTCGTAACTTCTGATCTAACCTGGAGACCTCTTTCTTCATTGTTTCTATCTCCAACCATTACTCTTGCTAACGAATATCTTCTTCTTCGCACAGCGCTTTGGAGCCTCTTTCCACTAATCGCTTCACCTGATGGTCTCTTCTCGGTCCCCTCTGCTCCTCTTTCCCTACCGTTCTTTCTCCTCATTCGTAGCTCCCCGGTTCTAGTTACTTCTCTCTCCTCCTCTTCTCTTTATTGGCTTCTTCTTTCCCCTCCCGCACTTCCACTTTCTGTTCATTCTGCTCCTCCTTCTCTTCTCCCCGCCATCTGGACAGCATCTACCTCTGCCCTTTCCTCCCCTCTTGAACTCAATGTCCATTGGCAATTTCTTCACCTTCGTCTCCCCGCCCCATCAGTACTGTTTCGCATGACCCTTCTCACCTCTCCGCAGTGCTCCTTTTGCCCTGAAGTCAGCGACGTCCAACATCAATACCTATTCTGCCCCGTTCTCCTGCCAGTCCTAAACACAGCATTTCGTTTTGCTGATCGAATTTGTGCTCGATCGTTACCATTTCTTGCATATGCTTGGCTACTCCAAACAAAGCATCCACCTACTCACTTGCCTTCTGTGTGCCGTTACATTTTTCTTCTTGTGAAGTTCACTGTCTATGCTTTCCATCTTCAACAACGCTTCCCCGCTCTTATTCCACCTCCTCAGGAGGCAAGTGCTATCATTCGGAGACGCTTCCTAGCACGGTTAACCACTCGCCTCCAAATGGAGCACTCTCGTGCTGCCTCAACAAACACCGATAGCGTTTTTCAATCCACTTGGGCCCAATCGGCTGGGTGGTTCCATATCCACAATTTGCAGTTACATCTCAACCTATAAGTGGGATTTTTGTTGTCGCCCACGTTCACTGTAACAAATCATGTTTTTACGTATTAATTTTGGTGCTTCGCTATTTGTGATTTTTCTGTTTTAATGTGCCATTGAAGATAGCTCACCATGTTTCCCATGTTCTCTTCGATGATGTTGGGTTTTATGTTGTTGTATATAATTCTTCCTTCTGCACAGTTTACTGCCCACGCAATGTCCCCTTCATTATGTTGAATATTTTTTTAAAATATTAGTCACTGTGTGTATAATATAATGTAACAAGATGCCCTTCTGAGTACATTTAGCGTTATTTCCCCTTGTCACTGAATACTTCTGTACATATGTTGTAAATTTTGAATGTGGCATCACTGTTGCATTTCTGTGAATTAGTACCTAATGTTTAATCTTTAGTATGGTAGTAATGCTTAATTGGAATTTGTGCATAGTATAGAATCATGTCTTGCCCTGTCTACAATACTGTAGGTAAACATTTTCGTTTGTATCGCTCGTGCTTTATTGTCTGCCTCTTCTTCGCCCTACGTGGCGAAATAATTTTTATTTTTATGATTTTAACAATATTTTGTTTTACGTTTCACTGGAACTTTCCAGCTGATGTATATACCGCTGTATTTATTGGCAGAATTCCATTGTCATGTACATAGAAATGTTATTTTACTGAAGAATAAAGGCAATTTTGAAATGTAGACTTTACGAAATTTTTTATGAGGAAGGCTCTGGCCCCCGGGCCTTAACCCGTTCCGAAAACGGTCTACCGTCTAAGTTAGAGTGCCATGAGATAGTATACCAAATTTGGTGGCTCTAAATTGAAAACTGTAGATTTTACGAAATTTTTATGAAAGGGGCACTGACCCCCGGGCTTCAACCCCTTCCAAAAACCGTCTATCGTTTCAGAACCATAAAATTTGATGGTTCTGAAATAAAAACTATATTTTACGAAAATTTACGAATTTTTTTTTTATTCGGGGAGGCTCTGACCCCTGGTCTCCAACCCTTCCCAAAACCGTCTGGCGTCTAAGTTTGAGTTTCATGATAACATACTTAATGGTTCTAAATTGAAAACTGTAGATTTTACAAAATTTTTTTGAGGGGAGATGGCTCTGACCCCCAGGGCCTTGACCCGTTCCAAAAACCATCTAGCGTCTAAGTTAGTGTACAATGAGATAGTATACCAGAGTAGGTGGTTCTGAATTGAAAACTGTAGTTTTTAAGAGAATTTTGTATGATGGGGGCTCTGTCCTCCCGGGCCTTTACCCGTTCCAAAAACGGTCTGCCGTCTAAGTTAGAGTACCATGAGTTAGTATACCAAATTTGGTGGTTTTAAATTGGAAACTGTAGATTTTGCGAATTTTTTTTTTGAGGGGGCCCTTACCCCGAGGGCTGCAACCCCTTCAAAAAATCGTCCAACGTCTAAGTTAGAGTACCATGAGATAGTATACCAGATTTGGTGGTTCTGAATTGAAAACTGTAGTTTTTAAGAAAATTTTGTATGTGGGGGCTCTGACCCGTTCCAAAAACGGTCTACTGTCTAAGTTAGAGTACCATGAGATAGTATACCAAATTTGGTGGTTCTAAATTTAAAACTGTAGATTTTACGAAAAAGTTTTTATTTGGGGGGTGGTCTGACCCCCCGGGCTCCATCCCCTTCCAAAACCCGTTTAGCGTCTAAGTTAGAGTACCATGAGATAGTATACCAGATTAGGTGGTTCTGAATTGAAAACTGTAGTTTTTAAGAAAATTTCGTAAGTGGGGGCTCTGACCCCCGGGCCTTGACCCGTCCCAAAAACGGTCTGCCGTCTAAGTTAGAGTAAAATAAGATAGTATACCAAATTTGGTGGTTCTAAGATGAAAACTGTAGATTCTACGAAATTTTTATGAGGGGGGGGGGGCTCCGACCTCGCGGGCTCAAACCCCTTCCGAAAACCGTTTAGCGTCTAAGTTAGAGTTTCATGATACCAAATTTGAGGGTTCTGAAATGAAAACTAGATTTTACGAAAAGTTTGTATGTATGTAGGGGTGGGGCTGGGGGTGGGGCTCTGACTCCCCGGGCCTTGACCAGAGTACCATGAGATAGGATACCTGATTTGGTGGTTCTGAACTGAAAACTGTAGATCTTACGAAAATTTTGTATATGGGGGGCTCTGACCAATCGGGCCCTGCCCCGTTCCAAAAACCGTTTACCGTCTAATATTTTTAGTGCCAAAGAAAAACGTAATATTCCTATCCTGTCTGCGTGTCCAAACTTTATAAATTTGATCAGGGAGCAAGACGTTCGAAATCGTACGTTTTGCTGCATTCGTTTTGTATGTAACCAAAATCTGTAAACGCGACGAATTGACGTAGTAGACGAATTTGTCCGCGACGAATTGACGCTCTACGAATCGTCGTGGTCGACGAATTGACGCGCGACGAATCGTCGCAGTCGACGAATTGACGCGCGACGAATCGTCGCAGTCGACGAATTGACGCAGTCGACGAATTGTCGCACGCGACGAATTGACGTAGAACCCTTTAAAATTCTGAGAAACATGCTCAGCTACAACTGTGCAGTGACTTAAAAACTTTTGGCGGCAGAATTTGCAGTACTTGAGAAAAAGTATTTTCTAGATATGTGCAATGAAAACAGTACAATCTCACTTGTGCTGACTTTTGCCTAATATTCAATTATCAAAAGCAAGAGTGCAAAGAGATTTCGCCACAAATAAACGTGTATAAATTGATTTAAGAAAAATGATGGAACATGAGATTTCAGATAATTTCCAGGGCTTTGAATTCACAAGTTCTATACCACAGTCAGTTCGTGAGGAAACAAAAGTCTTTAATGCAAAGCCATATCTTAATAAACATCCACTTAAATAAAAGAGGGATTTTGAATGAATCCACCTATAACCGTACCACCAATGTATATACTTTTTCCAGCAGTTTTTTTCTTTACACCGATGAGCTTTTACATATTGGCAATTCACAGCCTAGAGAAACCAGCGCGCCTAGAGACCGAACGGTGGCGCAGTTGAAGTTCACTGAACAGTACATATGCATCCCAAGGACCGGCTTTCGGTAAGTAGAGTGTTCGGAGCCAGAACGGGAAAAGCTGCCGATTTATCGGTTTGATAAAGGACAAGTTGTGATGGCACGGCGCCCAGGAATTACGATCTCGTAGACGGCCCACCTTGTGTGTTGTGCACGTGCCGCTATAGTGAGTACGTATCAAAAGTGGTACACAGATGGCCAAACGAAGAACAGTCGTCAATCCGCGTGCCGTACGCAGCTCATTAATGCCAGAGGTGAGCAGAGACTGTCGCGCATTGTTCACAGCGACCGCAGGGCCATAGTGCGACACATCACCCGCAGCTTCAACAGTGGTAAACAGGGCAACGTGTTACAGCACACAGTTCATCGCAGCCTTCTGCGCATGGGCCTGCGTAGCCAAAGACCCAGCCGGGTCCCCATGTTCACTGCACGTCATCGTCAAGAACTCATGAAATGGGCCGAAGATCATCAAGATTGGATTGTGGATGATTAGAAGAAAGTGGCCTAGTCTGACGAATCAAGATTCCTGCTTCACCACGTAGACGGCCAAGCGCGGATACGCCGATTACCAACGGAGGCTATGACACCTGTATGCACTGATGGGCAGAAACAGCCCAGCAGCGGCGGTGCTATGCTACGGGCGATGATTTCGTCGGACACGTTAGGTGCCATTATCCCCAAAGCAAAATCCTTGACAGCTCTCAGGTATCTGAACGTCGTTGCAGACCAATTTCATCCATTCATGGCAACTGTGTTCCCTGCTGTTGATGGTCATTACCAACAGAAAAATGTGCCATGCCAGACTCGTCAAGGAGTGGCTCGAGGAACATGCTGGTGACTTTCTGTTAATGCCCTGGCCTGTAAATTCACCTGACATGAACCCACTCGAACATTTCTGGCTCGACTTGGAAAAGCGGGTTCGCGCTAAATCACCACCACTCCGAAATGTACGGGAACTGGAGGAGTTCAACAATTTATTCAGAAAATGATGATACAAGCGCACCTCGGGCGATGAAAACATAAAAAAGAACAATGAATGACAATATCTACAGATGACTACATGTAACAAGATAAAACCACTGATGCCGATATAGAACAGAAAATGACATACGTACAAAAATGGCCCGGAGACAATCCGGGATAAATTACATACAATGACATACTATAAAGTCCGATAAGGAAGAAAAGGAAAGTCCAAAGAAGCTGTAAAAACGCAGGACTAGTCCAGGAGCAAGTAATAAGTCAGGAAAAAGTTCTACTCGTCAGCAGGGGAATGACGAAGAAATGAAGCAGAAAGTTGAGCGGTGTCCTCCATTTCACAGAGCCGTTGATAACAAGAAAGGAACGTACAGTTAGTCTTGCAAAGAGCCTGAAGGTCAGCTCTTATACACGTCAGCCGACGATGAACATCATCCGGAGGAAAAATGGAGTGAGAAAGGTAAGAGGCCATATCAAACGATGCATCCTGGAAGAGCGAAAATAGGCGAAACAGTTGTCAATGGGTAAAGGGTCGAGTGAGCACAACGGCATCTTGACAAAACTGTTCAAATTGCGCTTGGAGCGCAAACTCTGCTAATTCCTCTGGATTTTCCGTAAGGCTACACCCCCTGGGGGACGCTGGAGGAGAACGAGTCCTAGAAGATGAGCGAGAGCGATACACTCGTAGACGTCCACGTTTAGCTGGAGCACTAGTAGCTTTAAAGACGCTGCGTTTTGCGTATCGGCCACTGGAATCAACAACAGTCGCATCAGTAATGGCCAAGTCATCCACACTGGTGGGATCTGCAGTAGGAGTAATAGGAAGATAAAACAGTCCAGGAGTGTCCGGAGCAGTCATTAAAGCATCACGGTAATCATCAAGATCAGTTGCCGATGAATCAGTGGTAACCATGGCTACCTCCGTAGAGGGAGCCTCACCAGGAGAAGTAGAAAGCACCACATGAGCAGAAGCGTCCTGCTCAGAAATCGAGCAAGGAGGTAAAAAATGTTCGGGTGAAGTTGAAAAACCAAGGAGAGGAGGAAAGTGAGCTTCAGTAAAATCAGGAGCACGCAAGTCAGGCTCTGCACGAGAACCAGACGGGGGCGTATCAACAGGCACTGATGTATACAACAATCCAGAAGAGGGTCCAAAAGAAGAAGAAGGTCCAGGACTCTCTTTATAAAAATGCCCTTGGCCTTTACACTTGCTGCAGTGGAACTCAGTTAAGAAATCGATGTGTCTCCGTTGACCGTGACAATGGACATTAAGTTGTGTAGGTAAAGTTGCAATATCGTCCAGAGGAGAAAAAATGACAGGCACCATGCGACGAGCACCATAAATATGGCTATCCTATAAGTCGTTGGGCGCTGCCGAGTAGGTTACGACGTCCCCGGCAATGCAACCAAGAGATGAGATAACTGAAAGGAGCATGACATTTGTGACTTCAGGTGGCACCGGGTAAAACGACACGTTAACCGGGCGCTGTATCACAGGTTTGGGCATCAAGAGGTTATTATTAATAGTAATACCTTTCTGCAAAAGAGAGATCACATGGTCAGGTTGAGAAAGATAAACAACAATAGTCCAAGCCCGACAATAGAGATGAGTAATAGCAGACGAAGAAAAAAGCTTCTTAACTGCCGTAGCATAAACTTTCAACTTGGTATCGCGAAGGGCTGTAAAAAAACGCCTAGAGCCATATGAGAAGAGAATTTTTGAGCTTGAACAGATGACACCGGAATATGAAGATGAATAGAGTTGCCGGTGCGACGAACATGAGGTTTCAAAGCATCGACTTGCTGTAACACAATCGAGGATTGGCGATCAGATGCAGAGATCGCTACAGCAGAATAAGACGATGGCAATCGAGCTGCTGTGGAAGGTGGAGGACTGACGTCATCGAGAGTATGCATTGCATCAGTAAAAGTTACAGTAGAAGCTGAAGCAGAAGAGCTGTCTGACTGGGAAGCTGCAGGAGAAGAGGTGCCGAATGACGCACCGGAAGAGGGCAGTTGAACAGCGCCATGAGGAGAAGTCAGCGTAGCGGCGCCAGCAGAGCGTTACCCGTTGCAGCAAAAGTGGAAGTAGGGCTACCGAACATGACATCTCCACCGGAAGCCGTCATTACTATTTTTTTATTGGATTTTTAACGACCACCGTGAGCATCTCAATGGGCTATAAGCAGTCGCCCGTCCCTAATTTAGGGTCACTGGTTCCAGGGAAGGGAGAGAGCCAGTGCCGTAAGACAAACACAACATCCATGCCTCACCGGGATTCGAACCCGTACCCTGTTCGGACGAATGATCAGAGGCCACCGCTTAGACCACTGCGTCACCGGGGCGGCCACATTACTAATGACGGCGCCCAGCAGTTCTTCTGGCCAGCTCCACCAGAACGTAAATAAAGCTTGGAATGAAGAAAATATCGTACTTACGAATCGGAAAGTAGAACAAAACGATGCACTAGACCTTTAGATATACGAAAAACACAAAATTAGAACTGGGAGGGCACTATAAACTGAACTTTAGACTCTTAAAATATCGGAGCTAATGCCGTGAACGGGAGGAGTTCAACATTTTATTAAAGAAAAAGATACAGGCGCACCACATAAGGTGAAAATAGAAGAAGAACAATAAAAGATCATATGTACAAGCTAACGCCCACAAAATAACACGAAAAATGCTAAAATCACTGAATATGGTACACACCATTCTAAAGTAAACAACACAAACATGTACACACTATAACTAGAGGGTATACGACAAACGCAAAGACAACTGTAGGTGCAATGAACATGGGCAAGAACTCGTGTGATGAATAAGCTTACAATAGGCATAGCAATCAAGCAGAGGAAAAGTCGGGAATCTATCTTACAGGCAAATAAAACAGGCTATGAAACAGATACAGACTAACACGCTAAGATGTAAACAGGAGAAGGCGAGGAGTGAATAAATGAAAAAGGACAAGCAAACACAGTCCCAAGACAGAGCACAGTACGGTGATGACAATTGATGCACACTTGAGAGGTTGGGACATAGAAGAAAAGAAAATTAGAAGCTTACGCAATGATGAAACAAATGCATTAAACAACACGGTACACTGTAACAAATAGATCAAAGTAGTAAACTATGAGCGAAAACAAACGCAGAAATGCAAATCAAACACTGATCAAGAGTGTAGTGAAATAATAGAGATATTAACAAACATGTACTATAGTAAGAAGATGGCAGAAACAACATGGTGCACTTTTACAAAATAAAACACGTGTCACGCTGCATGCAAAACGTACACAATAAAATATAAAAACTCACTTCAGCCGGTGAAATTAAGATGAGAAGAAGGTACGGGATATGAAAAGGTATCCAGTAAGCAGACAACTTAATTTTTACAGTAGAACAAAAGCCGTAAAGTAAGTAACTAGGCAGCATTCAAAAACACAAAAGAATAAGTAGAAACTAGAGTCCGATTACCTTAGACTCAAACATAGACCTGTGTAAAGCCATGCAAGACAACAGGAATATAAAACACATTTACAATGCAGCGATCGAAAAGGGAAGCAAAGTATACAGGTAGAATATGCATAACTATCATATAGTTAACAACTTAACACAACACAACATTTTACTCAGGATAACTTGCCTGAAGGTAGGTACAATGTTATACCAAAATGGAAAATTATACACAATACCACACAACGCGTTTCACAGATACACGATGCGATATGAGGAAATGGGTCTTTCATGACAAAAGATAAAGCGTCGAACCATCGACGTGGAAACCACCCAGCATCTTGCGCCCAGGCAGACCGGAAAGAAGCTATAGATTGAGGAGTAGACGCTGTGAAGTACTCCAACCGGAGCCGAGCCAAGATGCGGTTCTGAAAGATCTTCCGTAAAATCCCACCAGCAGAAACGATGCTGGTTATAGTAGAATTAGAGCGTAGAAAGAGGCGCGTTAAAGGTGGATCACATGTTTCGCGAGAACAAATAAGTAGGCGCAGACTTCAGGAAGTTTAAGTGGCTGGGTGCTTTGTGAGAAGCAACCAGGAATATGCTTGAAAGGGGAGATCTTGTGAGAAGATAGCGCCAGCAAGTCAAAAGGCAGTATGAAGCAGCGGCCACAAGATCGGGCAATGACAATATATGTGTTCGATGTCACCTTCGGAATCACAAAAGCAACAGAGTGGAGAAGGAGAGAGGGACATATGGAAGAGAGAAGAAGGAACAGGAAGGCAACGGTGAAGAAACCGCCATTGAAATATTACGCTCTAGAGGGGAGGAGAGAGGAGAAAGGGACGAATTCCAGTAAGTCGGAAAAAGCGAAGGAGAAACGTCTAGGAGTGAGTGTGGAAGAGCAAAGGGTGTTCGGAGAAAATTGTAGATCAAAGCAACAGTTAAAGAGGAAATGGGAACGGTGGAACCTCGAAGAGAAAGGAAGAAAGGGAGAGAAAGGCTAGGGCCAGAAACGGAAATAAGACCAGTTTCAGAAACAAGGGAGTGGAAGAGGAAACGGAGGGTAGAGCGAAGGAGAGCAAAATCATCCTCCTCGGAAGGAGTAGGATCAGGGAAAGGAGAAGAGAGGGGCTTCCAGGATAAATCGGTATTAACCAGAGCTTGCACAGTTAAAACCCCACAGCGGACCCAACAGGGGAAGATAAAGTAGGGTTGGTCGAAAGAGTGAATCAGAGTGGAAATGAAAAGCAGCTTCGGCGAGGAGATCGTGGGTAGTAGAATGAGGTGCACGGATAAGTGTGAAGTGAATGGAGAAGCGCTAGAGTTTCAGAAAAAATGGGTGGAAAATGGTAAAAGTAAAAAGGATAGGAATCCATCCGAAGAAAAAGGAGAAAAGAAAAGGATGGATCGGGAAGAGAGATAAGAACATCGAAGGTAGAAGAAAGTGAGGGGGAGAGAAGGTGTAAGAATGAAACAATGCGAGAGTCGCGATAATAAGAGCGAACATCTGGTAGACGAATTCCACCTAAGGAGGCAGGGAGAGTAAGTGTCGTAGCAGCCACCCAATGTTTTGCAGACCAGATGACTGATGTAAGGATGCTATTGATAGTAGACTGACGTCTCAGGTTGAACACCGTTGAGGTCCAGGAAAACAAGCATTGAGAGACAAGGTATCGCTTGACGATTTGCGCCCGCTGGAAGTAGGACGCAAATGAGTGAGTGAAGCGCCAGAATGCTGCTGTACGTTGTAGACGAGGAAGAAGATCTTGCCAAGTAAGATTACCTGCAGTAAACGAATGACCAATATGGGTGCCAAGGATTTTCTGGGACGTGGAGGACCACAACGCACTCCACGGGGCATCAGTCTGGCCCTTCCACGACCCGCACCACAACCCAGTGCTCTTAAGAACATTCAAAGACGCACCGGAGATAGTTGCGTATTGTTGGTACGTGGAGCGGAGAATAATATCAAACTGGTCATCTCTGCGTAGGCAAAAAGTGACATCATCTGCGTAAGCGGAGACAAAAAATTAGTGATGCCTGGTGCTGGAGACGATCGGTGGCAAGGAAGAAAGAAATGTTGATCGGCAGGCGATCAGAAAAGGTTCGAATGCAAGAGCAAAGAGTTGCCCAGAAAGGGGACAACCTTGCCGAATTCCACGCCGAAAGGGAATGGGTGCCGTCAAAAATGTAGCCTTCCGAATATGAAAATAGACGCCCCGGTAGAGACTGAGAAGGAGAGTGACAAAAGAAGAGGGTAAGCCGTAGTGGGTTAAAACAGTATGGAGATAATTATGAGAAACATTATCAAACGCGGATTGTTGATCAAGATTAAACAGGGCTAGAGGTTCTGAATGTTTATGAGCAAGGAAGGTGACATGGAAAAGAAAAGAAATATTGTTAGAAATAGAACGACCAGGCACGGTGTATGACTGGTCCGGGGAAAGGAGAAACGGAAGAATAGAATTTAAGCGGCGAGAAAGAAGTTTAATAAACCATTTGTAATCAATGTTAAGAATAGAAATAGGGCGCCAATTAGTCAGATTCAGAGGGTCTCCCTTCTTTGGCAGGAGGATGACATGAGCAACCGTAAATTCCGGCGGAAGCGCAGTGGAAGAAAGAGCGCACGAAAATCCAGCGGAAAGGAAAGGTAGGAGAAACGGAAGGAAAGCACGATAAAAGGACAGTAGTAGACCATCAGGACCAGGAGAGGAGTGTGAGTTAAGGGAATCAAAAGCTGCCCTAAGGTCAGACAAAGTGAAGTTAGCAGTAAGAGGAGAACACAGAGAAGGCGGGACCTGAGGAAGAGAAGTGAGAAGGGGAGATGAGGTAAGGTCCGAATCCTGCGCAACAGCACGGAATTTTTCCTGAAAGAAGTGACGGATTTGAGAGCAAATAAGAGAAGCATTAGAAGTAACAGATCCATTCGGAAGACGAAGATGACGCAGTGGTGTTGACTTACGCCGCGTGGTTACCATCTTAAAGAGAATTCGAAAGGTTTGTGGTGTTGGCGAGAAATGAAGAAGCCGCAGGCGACGAACAGCCTGTTGGGCCGATTATAGGAGATGAGCATGTAGTTCTTCTTGAATCACTGGACACTGTGGGACTGTCAGCGGCAAGGAAGAAAGAACACCTCGGAGATTGATGACCGCCATCGACCGAGTGGTAGAGATGGAAAACGAGAGTTGGCGTACCAAAAGTAAGAGATCGCGCTTAGTGTCTAACCACAGGCGGAGTGCACTCGGTGTAGTAGCAAGGAGGGGTTTTCCGGGCAGTAAGGAATTGCTCAACTGCAGCACAAAAAGAGCGATCTTGCAACATGGTATCATCGAAAGTCCATCCACGACGCACAGAAGGCGAAGACTGAGAGACACAAATTGATAAAGACACGGCGCAGTGGTTTGAAGACACAGTTGCTAAATGCCACGCAGCCGTGATTGCAGGAAGGAAAGAAGAGGAAACGTAGATACGGTCAAGTCTAGCAGCAACGGAGCCTTGCACTAGAGGACCGACTCTAGTGAAAGAGATGGCATGCGGGTGTAGCTAGCGGTAGGAATCAACAAACTGGTAATCACTGAGAAACTGAGTTAACTGAGAAACCAGACGTGCACGATGTTCGCCATGCGAGGAACGGTCAATGGATGGTTGCAGAGTACAGTTAAAATCCCCCCCAGGATAGAACCCTCTACAGAGGGGAGCGCATCAAGCGTGGAACGTAAGCTCAGAAAAAGAGGAGTAGCATACGAATCATCAGTTGGGATGTACACATTAAACACATGAAAAGTCACAGCAGCATTACAGAAAGTAAGGCATTGCAATAAATCTAAATACACATTCGTGACAGAAACAGAAATCAGACGTTGCATAAATCGGCGATGAACACCAACGGCAGTTCCACCGGACCGCGACTGTCGGTATGAGTGGGAAAAAGTATAAGGCCATGCTCGCCAACGGTGAGTCGGCGTATCTGAAGAACAATGAGTCTTTTGAAGGAGGAGGACATCACTGTCAATGGCTGCAAGGTCCTCGTAAACAAGAGCGTTCACATCGGGTGCCGCAAACCCGCGACAATTGTAAGTCGTCACTGTAAAAGCGGCAGATCAGAACCAGGACTGATTTTCTTAACCAGATGTTCTCGAAGATTATTAACCCGGCGATGAATGTTCTTTACAGCAAGTGTGTCATCAGAGGACGGACTACGGATATTTCGGAAGAGGGTGTCTAGCGCCTGCAACTGCTCAAATGCTGCCGGAAGATGATCCTGATAAGTGGTGATAAATGGAGGGAAACCGCCTGGCAAGCGTTTCCTGCAGGAAATTTCAAATAATTCTGGATACGATAACGGAGTAGTTATAAAATCTTGTTGTTGCAATTTCGCAACGAAGACATCGTAAGGTAGTAGATAGTCGGCTGAAGATGAAGTCAAATCAAGGTCTTTCAGGGCAGGCGGCAACGAATGGCGTCGAGAAGACGAAGCAGGTGACAGTCCGGGTGGCTTCCGCAGCTTGGACAAGCCACGTGGAGCCTTCGGAACTTCTCTCTTTTCAGTGCGCGAACGGGGGTCGCGTCCGACCCCTCACTCAAAGTGTGGTCACTAATACTCAGGTAAGCGGTATCGTAATCCGCGTTAGAGGTCTCTGTATCAGACATATTTCTACCATTAACATCTGGAACGTTGGTAGAAGGGTCAGGAGCCTTGAAAGGGGTGTTTGATGACAGGGCAGGATAATTTTCCTCGGAGGCTAGAGGTGGAGAGGAAGCTGAAGGAAAGTAGCCTCCAGACGGGGAGGATCGTCAGTTGTCAAAAGTATAGAAGCTCCAGTAGGCGGGTGTAGAGAAACCACTCGGGCATCAGGCGGAGTCGCGTGATCCGTAGGACACTGTGTGTAACGGTGTCCAATCTCCTTGCAGCGACTGCAATGATATTCCGTCAATAGATCAATATGCCGGATCTGGTCTTTGCACTTGTGTGTGAATTGTGTTGGGAGCTGGGCAATAGCTTCCTGAGTTAGAAATACGACTTTTGCGACTCGACGAGCACCACGAATAAAGTCATGCTGCGGGTCATTCTTCGCTGCTGAGTGGGTGAAAATTCCGCCAACGACTCGCCTCAGAGACGATAGCACAGCATTTAACATGAGGTCACTTATCTCTGGGGGAACAGGATAAAACGAGACGTTCACAGGTCTTTGGGCAACAGGCTCAGGAGAAAGTTGACGATCACCGACGGTTAGACCGGTCGCCAGGAGAGTCTGTGCATATTCAACTTTGGAAAGATAGACAACAACTGTCCGGCCACGCCGGTACATATTAGAAATGGCTTCAAGTGAAAACCTCTGGATAATGGCGCCCGCGTAAATTCTCATCGGAGTATCCGGGAGAGCCTCGAAACTAACTCCCTTCGCCAGGTTTTCAACGAAAGTATTTTCTGCTGAAGAGTCAGCTGGGATTTCAAGAAAAATGGATTTACCATCTCGACAAATATATAGTTATGCAACGCCTGAGCGTACGCATACGGCATCTTGGGCTGCTGACGTGGCGCAGAAGAGGCAGCGATAGCAGAATACGTGGACAAAGGCTGAAAGGGCATCGAGGAGCTCGTGGAGGCTGCAACTCTAGAATTATCCACGGAGTCATCACTATGAGTAGAAGATGAAGAATTCATGTGGGCAGAGGTAGACAACGGGTTGACACCTGCAGGATTGCTGAACACACCACCCGGAGAAGGAAGAGTGCCATAGCGAGCTGAGGAAGACAGCGTAGTAACGCCGACATCAGATGAAGTAGTTTGTTTGTAGGTTTAACGACCACCGTGAGCAACTCAATGGGCTATAAGCAGTCGCCCGTCCCTAATTTAGGGTCACTGGTTCCAGGGAAGGGAGAGAGCCAGTGCCGTAAGACAAACACAACATCCATGCCTCACCGGGATTCGAACCCGGACCCCGTTCGGACGAATGATCAGAGGCCATCGCTTAGACCACTGCGCCACCGGGGCTGCCAGATGAAGTAGAAGTAGATAATGATGATGATTGATGACCGGAAGTGAGGGCTGAAATATTTCCCTCGCTCCCGGAAGCCGCCATTTTTTTTTTTGATTGGAGGTTTAACGACCACCGTGAGCAACTCAATGGACTATAAGCAGTCGCCCGTCCCTAATTTAGGGTCACTGGTTCCAGCGAAGGGAGAGCCAGTGCCGTAAGACAAACACAACATCCATGCCTCACCGGGATTCGAACCCAGACCCCCAGACGGACGAATGATCAGAGGCCAGCGCCTTAGACCACTGCACCACCGGGGTGGCAAGCCGCCATTTGCAATGGCGATGAATCAAGCCTCGCCGAACGACGGGGGTCGAAACTTAAACAACACAGAAAACTTGAAAGGAAAGCAACTCACCCACTTGAAAGCAGACTCAAACGGAACACTGACCTTTCACGGAATTACGAATGTAGGCAGGAACGAGAACACACTCAGGAAATGTACAAAACAAGCCCAATATTAACGGATCTACCGACACGCACACGACAACCCAATAGGGAGGACCTGCTGTTGATATTATGGTACCAGATACCCCAGGATACCTATCCCCACTTCATCGAATCGATGCTTTGCCGAGTGGTCGCTGTTTTGCGGGCTAATGAGGGTCCTTGTTACGTAGGTGGTCATAATGTAATGGCTCATCAATGTAAGTACATGAGTTTTTTTTTAGAATGTAAATATTGCACTTTCATTTCCAAAGTTTTCCTTTGATTATTATTTTAGCAAACATTTTTAAGTTACTCTAAACAACGGTAAGGAAGTGAAATGGCATTGAAGAAAATCAGTGTTAAATTTTAGGTATAAGGGCATAAAATACACCCTTGTAACATTTTTGATTACCAAAGGCTAACGCAAATGATATTTTCATACTTTAATAGAATTGGGTTTTGAACAACGTTTTCATTACGATCAAAAACCTTGTAAACTTAAAATTTTATAACAAGAGAAAAGATAAAAAAAGAAAATTAAACATGTTGCACAAAAGTGAGAAACTGCTACTCAAAAAAATTGTTGCGTACCGAACTTAAATTTCTGAGCAAAGTTGTCCATGCTGTCAATGAACATGATATGAAAGACTTGCGTAAGGTTTGGAAATAACAGCCTTGCTTTATACTCATATAAATGACTACCGCTTCTTTACCAGTTTCGAAACTTGAAATGACAGCAGAAGTTAACTCAACGCACAATAGCAACATTTCCGAAGAGTTTTAAACAAAGTAAGCACAGTACTGATCAAAGATACTTGTAAAGCAGAAGCATGAGGTAAATTACTCACATTTTGATTTATCGAAAACTATTCTGCCAGTAATCTCTAGCAGATGTCCAGCGAACGGTATTTATAAATGCAAGGCAGTAAGTTTTTAACGTTTTTTATCGTTTGAACTGCAAAATACTCTATTACATTGAAATTGCAACACCCAGAAACGGTGAGGGAATTCAGCTGATAATCTAGGAAGAGGCTGTACTGGAGACAAGAAAGACACGATTAAGTTTGCGAAACTTATAGACAATTTTATTACACAAAAATAGGACACATTAACAAAAGGTACAATCACCTCTCTTAGCAAAGTCAGTTTTTCAGTAATGCATTATGGAATTGAATCGTAGAGATGTCTGATGACCTCCTGCAACATCAAATTGAAATGATGTGCAAATATATGTTAGAGACAGATCTAGGAACTTTCTGACCGTTCCAAGTCACTAAAAGTACATAGACGTTCCCTGAAGGCGTTTTCAATACGCTAACGCACATGACCTTGATAAAACATGCTGCCAAATGTTTCTTTTGCGAAGGGGAAAGTGACAGCATCCAGAACATTCCACATATCACCGTGCTGTTAAACTGCTTGTGGTGAATATAAAAAGTGTTCAGCTATCACATCTGAGTGCTCCACAAACCACGAACCCTGTTGATCGCTCTCTATATACTGCTGGACAAGTGTTCTTGAAATGGTCCATTCTCCCCGTCGTCTCCATACGTGAATCTGATTATCATCGACTCGAAGCAAAAGCTTGATTCGTCACTGAATATCACGCGATGTCATTTTGTTTACCAGTTCACACCAGCACGGTACCACTCCTGACACTGAAAACGATAGTCATTAGGTAGAGGAAAACAATGCAGTAGTCACTGGGTGGGGACAAGCAACGCAATAGTCATTGGGTGTGAAGTTCTGCGTCCGCCAGGGTTCGAGATAGGGCTCTTCTCGTGACGGGAGCATGACTTACAGCAATTCTGACGGTAGAGAGAGAGAGAGAGAGAGAGCAACCGCAGAATCAGCGAAAGCTTATCGCCGGAATAGACCGTCTTCCGGGGGTGTGGTCTTCCTGCATGTCCCAGTTCTGGGCTGACGTAAAGTCGTACCTTCTTTCAAAAATTCATGCCCGTATCGAAGCACTGTTGCGTTGTCACCGCCCAACTCATGCGCAATACGGCGAGTCGACCATCCAACTTTACGGATACCAGTAATTATTTCCATATGAAATGCATTCATCTGGTGATATGAGCGCTGATTTCGGTGACTTTGCAATCTGTGCAAAATTCTCTTCCACCTACAAATTGCACAGCCGGAAAACTGTTCTCACGAGGAAACCAATCTTAGTTGTGACGTTACCGCAGAAGCGTTATCTCTTATGTCATCCAACCTTGCAGTCGACCTCCTCCCACATTTTAATCACATGCGTATCTGGAATCAACTTAGCCGCCTGCTGATTTTCATGTGCTTCTGTTAATTCCTTCAGAGTGTTGCAATTTCAATTTTACAAAAATGCAATATGCCTTGATTCCTGGATGATAATATTTACAAGAATCTTGAGTTCCTTACTGTAATATAAATTAATTTTTGCATAAAATATATTATAATCTTGGAAACGACAGTTTTCTTGATACATACCAAGTGTTACAATCCATTTGTCTTTCTTCACCGCTCTCATATTTTGTCTCAACATAGTGGCAAGGGCATTTCTCGATAGGTATGCATGTATCTTCTTCCATGACAGTTCCAGGAGGACAGTGGCATCCGTCTACACATTTTTCCACAGGACAAGTAGGTTCTAGATTTGAACATGTTCTAGGACAGGCAGCACCACACTGTTGGAATTCCGTACCATTTACGCAGTGTATAGCTGAAATCAAAAAATACATTAGCGTATTAAATTATTTTTCATTATTTCCTTTGATCGTTAGCGTTAGTACGTACAACTTTTGTATATTACAGCGAATGCCTTACAGCAGAAAAACGTTCTGGTAAAAAGCTTTCCATGCAGCAGAAAAACGTTCTGGTGAATAAAGCTTGTCATGCATTCCACAAAGACAGTACTTTACAGATACAAATATGTATACATATAACTGCATTCTTGTGTTCATTAGTAGTATTGGGTAGCCATAAGCAAACAAAAGAAACTGTGGGATCACATCAAGAAAGCTCAAGTATTAATTAACAGATCTCTTACTGATCTCTTTTACAGATCTATCTATTACATGCTAACATCTTTCGATTCGAGGTAGTCCACTTCAAAGCTTACTGGCTGTAAGGAATCACACGAGTTTACCAAATTCCACTCGCTTGGTTTAAGCCTTCCAGTAGATGTTTTCAACTTAACGATTTCTTTAACAAACATTGTTTTCCATGACCTGAAGAGTAGTTTTCCATGACCTGAAGAGGATTTGTTATGCTGCTCAACTTTCATATAGGAGCGCTATTCGACTTAACTCTTATAGCATTTCACAACCAACAGCAAGGCAAAGGTGTCATGTAATGTTAACACTTTCACCAAGTATTCAAATTTTACCAGTTTAATTACGTTTTCAGTAAAGTTTTTCCCAAAATGCTTTGAAACATCGCCTTTTGCGTAATCCAATTTGTCGTATCATTGTTAAACATAGAATTCTGGTCAAGTTACAAAACCTAAATTATTGAGAACATGGAAATTTAGTTTATAAAAACGAATATTTCTTTGTTATTCCCAATTTCAATTTTAGTAGCAGAACTTTTAGTATGAATTTCTTCTGAAAATACATAGAAGTGCAAAAAGTCATGGGATATCAGTATGCAGATTTTTATCTGGCGCTGCCGTTGTATAGAGGCTTCAACGCATGACACGATTTTTCAGTTGAGAGGTGTAATCTCATGAGTTAGGCTGAACAACCGCCAGTAGAATTATGGCAATCCTACTTGAATTATTGGAATATGAACGAGGCATGGTAGTGGGAGCCAGACGGATGGGACATTCAATTTCCGAAGTTGTTCGAACATTCAACATTCCTCGATCCACGGTGTCACGTGTGTACCGAGAATACCTAATGGAAGACATTACCACCCATCGTGGACAGCGCAGTGGATGACCACGGGTGCTGAATGACCGTGACCAGCGGCGTATGACCAGGATTGTCCATGCTAACAGACAAGCGACACTGGCTCAAATAACATCCACAGTTAATACAGTAGGTACTAGAGATATATCCATCAAGTCGGTGCAGCGTAATTCAGTGTCCATGGGGTATGAGAGCAGAAGACCCACCAGAGTGGCATTCTTAACACCACGCCATCGGACACAACGCCTCATCTGCGCTCGTGAACACGGTAATTGGACCCTGGCAGACTGGCAACATGTGGCGTGGTCCGATGAATCACGCTACCAGTTGTTACGAGCTGATGGTAGGGCTCGGGTGTGGCGTAGACCGCATGAGGCCATGGACCCAGGCTGTCAACAAGGCACTGTGCAAGCTGGTGGTGATTCCACACATGTGTGAAGGTGTTTTGTCGTGGCATGGCGTGTGTCCTCTGGTCCTCGTATTCACATTATTACCGGGTATTCACCTTGTTGCTCTGCTGGGTGCCCATTTGCAGCCTTTCATGGACTCCATGTTCTCCAACAACGATGGGATTTTCCAGGAGGACAATGCATCATGTCATCGGGCTCAAGGTGTCCAAAATTGGTTCGAGAAGCATTCTGGACAGTTCCGACGGATGGTGTGACCACCACGTTCGCCCGATATGAACCCAATGGAGCAATTATGGGACATGTTGGAAAGGTCCATTTGCTCCTAAAATCCAGCACCTACAAATAACAGGAAGCTGTGAGTGGCTATTCAGAGGGCATAGCTCAACATATCTTTAGAAGTCTTCCGGCCACTTGTGGAATCAATGCCACGCCGAGTTGGTGCACTTCTCCGGGCTAGAGGAGGTCCTACATGATACTAAGTACGTATCTCATTACTTTTGGCACTTCAGCGTATACCATCTTGAAAACAATGTGTGGAATTTTAAAGAATACAATGATGCAGGTCTTGATTTCACGACTTAATACCGTCTGCTTTGGGTTGTTACAATATGCTTAATGAAACGAGATGAACTTGGACAGAACTGAGATAGCTCTTAAACAACGAATTCTGCCTTGTTGTGGAATCCCTATATAGTCCAGTCAACGAAGGTTGAAAATGAGCAAATATAAGAAATAAATATGAAAGTTTTGAAACTTGGCACACTTGTTAATAGGTATGTAGTGAAGATTATATCAAAGGTCCTGACGAATCAGAGGTGAGCTCTAGCCGCCATCTTGAAAAATAGGCACGTTTTTTCGGTTTTTCGTGAATATTTCAAAAACGGTTGGTCGTAGCGCAAAAACACTATTCACAATATTGAAGCTTACAAAATCTCCTACAAAAAAGGTTTGATTCATTTTTTTGTATCTCTAATAGTTTCTGAGATAATCGGTTGTCAAAGCATTTCATGCTGTACAATAGTGCTTATGAACTCTTTCTCGAAAAAACCGACGGTTCAGAAGTTATGAGCTTATTTGTATAAAAAACCGTAGTGATCAGAGAAAAAGTACAACATTGACACCCGATTATCTCAGAAACTATTAGAGGTAAAAAACGAGTGAATCGAACCTTTTTTGTAGGACATTTTGTAAGCTTCAAATTTGTAAATAATATTTATGGGCTACGACCAACCGTTTTCGAGATATTCACAAAAAACCGAAAAAAGGGGCTATTTTTCAAGATCGTGGCTAGGTCTCACCTGTGATTCATCAGGACTTTTGATATAATCTTCACTAGATACCTATAAACAAGTGTGCCAAGTTTCAAATTTTCGTATTTATTTCATCTCAAAACCCTATTTTGACCGAACTCAGAAAAACCTTTCGCATTTTACAGCTTCGTTGTAAATTGCTGAAAACAAAATCAGATCGCTTATTAAACCAAACAAGTTTTGTTTGTGGGAGTTGCAAGATTTGCAAAATCATTTGACTTACTTTTTCCTCTTACTTAGATTTTAGTTTCTCTTTTATTTCCTGGCGATATTTGTATCTGCATTTCTCCTCATGAGACGTTACCTCTAATTCAACCTCCCTTGCTTTTAAGTTCCTGTTTTTTTATGCAAATTTAATTTCTCCTCCTTAAATACTTTCCGACTAAACGTGACGGAGTTCCGTCTGATGAATTTGTTGTTGCAATCCTGACAGTAGATCAAAGAGCAAGCTACGTAGTTAAAGGCGCATGAAATAAGAGCTTGGTATTCAAAGAGCAAGCTACGTAGTTAAAGGCGCATGAAATAAGAGCTTGGTATTCAAAGAGCTCAGGATATATGTGTAATGAGCTTTGTGCAATCTTAGATGCGAAATCTTAGACGAGCGATTCACAAATAATTTTCAATGTGATTTGAGCGAGCTATATTCCCGGAGGGAAGAAAGCGACATTTTAGATTAAGCACATCAGACGCTATGTGAAGTCTAACGTATTTCTTAATGAGAACAACGTGTTTTGTTTTTACCGTGTAGACTGCTTAAATAAAGTGTGTAACTGGATTCTTGTACGTAGACGTATTCTCTGAACATTGGCTGTACTTCTGAAGTGAGCTTTACATGTTTAGTTAAGGTTTCCATTTGCAACAAACGACTGAGAAGTAACATGGTTTTACAGTGAAGCAAATTCACTCAGTCTAGAAGTTAAGCTAAGCTTGTCGCCCCGGGAGCGCAGTGTTCTAAGCGTTGGCTTATGACCATTCGTTCAAGAAGGGTGCCGGTTGAAATCCCGATGAGGCATGGATGTTGTGTTTGTCTTACGGTACTGGCTGTCTCCCTCCCCGGAGTCAGTGACCCTAAATTAAGAACGGGTGACTGCTTATAGCCCATTGAGTTGTTCCCGGTGGTCATTAAACATTCAATAAAAAAAGCTAAGCTTCTGGTGTGTTGCAGGTGAAGTTAACGTAAAAGTTCAAACCAACAACCATTTAAAACTCAGATAGCCCATCCTCTTTAATCTGAATCCTTTTTGCTTAGCTTACAGTTAAAATTTTTCAAGGTAGGCTTTCAGATTAATGTATTTTTATCCGAACTGAAATTCTTTGGTAAAGTGCATTAATCTGTGGTTTCCAGAATAAAACGGTTTTCGACACAAATCAACTATATTATATTGGTCGTGTGTAGCTGGTGATGGAGAAATGACAATTCATTTCCATATAAAGTCAGCCTAAATCTATGTACCGGACACTAAAGAAACCAGTATCACATGGAAAGAAGTTTTGTATATTTTTCTCGCAGCTGAAAAGTTCTTGGAAAGACTCGAAGAGCCGGTCTCTCTCAACGCTTTCCTCTCTTTCTGCTTGTATTTCTACTTTTTTAAGTGTGCCTGCTCATTTGCACAACTGCGTAGGATCCAAACTTTCGATTTACATCAGTGTATGCTTCGTTTCCGTACGTTTTAGTACGTATAAACAGGAACTCTGTGTAAATATTAATCAAATCATGATTCAAAACCGCTGAAGCAAACAATGTGAATAAAATTATTCGGACACCTCCACGAAGGCAATTATCATAAATATATATTTGCAGAACCAGAAGAGCACCCGGCGGTTGTGTTTTGTGCTGTATATAAAGGGGATCGTTGACATACCTGACAGACCACGTTGAGAGCCACTATATCGTGAGGAGCTGAACTGACGGGCTTTGAAAGAAGCATGGTGATTTGGATGCCATCGGAGTAAGAAATCAATGCGTAGTGTTGCCGCTCTTCTTGGGTTCAAAATTCACCCGCCCTGATATTTTCCATGGATGGAAATCTGGTGGTGCCACTGCAGGAAAGCCTTGAGCGACCGCACAAACTGAATGGCAGTGTCAAACGAAGCTTAACTGCTTACTGCGGAACGTGAAAGGGATACTTACGTCCTCCGCCGCAGACCTATCCTGCGACGTCGCACAAACCTCTGGAACATTTATTTGCACCACAACAGTCGGTCGAGAACTGTATGCCTACGGTTGCCATGCTAGGTCAGTTGCACATAAAGCCTTCATCACTCTAGGCAATGCCATACGACGGATGCAGTGGTGTTATGATCACCGTTCGTGTGCAACGGAAAAGTGAAGGAGTGTCGTGGGAGTAACGAATCCCGTTACTGACATTTTCATTTGGATGGACGCATTTGGACGTGGCGTTTGCCTGTGAAATGCTGTCATGATAACAGCACTGGCTCTACAATCAAGTTAGGAAGGGTAACTGTGATGCTCTTGGGGCTGTTTCTACTAAGATGGACGCCGCCCTTTGCTTGTGGTTCTCTCCAGTTTAACGTCCACCATACGCCAATAGCTTCTAACAATTTCTTGATACCTATGTTGTGGCAGAGCTTCGGCACAAATCCCTTCCTAGTTCAACAAGATCGAATTCTTTACCACTCTGGAAGGGTCTGTTCAGACCTGTTGTGAAGATCAGGACGTTAAAGTGTTGGATAGGCCGGCCCAGAGTTTCGATCTAAATCAAAAAGAACATCTGTGAGACGAGCTGGAACGCTGAATCTGATCATGGCCCGTAAGGCCTTCTACGACAGTTGTGACAGACGTTTTTCAGGGGTAATGGAAGAAATTTCCAGTACAGAACTGCTCGAGCCTCGTGAAAAATATGCCAAGAAGGATCTCTGCAGTCATAACGGTCAAAGATGTGCCTACTGTGGACTTATTTCGGCTAATTTATTATAGAAGTTTCCCAGGGGTAATGAAAGAAAGTCCCCTAAAATGCTCTTGTTTCCGTTCGACCTGTATGTCCAAATAACTTGGTCTACATAGTGTACAAACAGTGCATTCTGTCTTTTTTCGATTGAAGGTTTAACTACCACCGTGAGCAACTCAATGGGCTATAAGCAGTAGCCCGTCTCTAATTTAGGGTCACTGGTTCCAGGGAAGGGAGAGAGCCAGTGTCGTAAGACAAACACAACATTCCATGCCTCACCGAGATTCAAACCCGTACCCTCTCGGACGAACAGTCATAATCAAGCGCTTAGACCACTGAGCCACCGCGGCAACACAGTGCATTCTAATACAGTAGTTATACTGTATTTCTGACGTAGTTATCGTAGAAATTTCATCAGTTTGTTTGAAAACTGTTACTTGAAAAACTACATTGGTATTTCCATCACCCATAATGTATGAAAGTCATTTTAAAGTAGTCTCTGGATTTTCAAAAGCATTTGGAAATAAAAGGCAAGTTCAGAGGTACAGTACGGAGCTCTACATAGGTCACGCGAACACTACTACGTCTTAGCACAGTGCAGTGAGGTTATGCAACTAATTTTGGAAATGATTGGTAATGCTACCGAAATTCATCCATTGGGGCCAACGATAAAGTTGAGTTCTCTATTCCAGGGTACAGAAATTCAGAGTGAAGCAAGTTTAATTCCACTCTAATTCATGCGAAAAAAATGGAACAATGTGGCGAATCCACGAGCTTCCTAGTGCTGCAAAAGAAATACTACAGGTAGGATGTCTGTAACACTCACGTATTTTTAAAGAAAACATTTTTTTTTCATTTGGGGTTTAACAACCACTGTGAGCAACACGACAGGATATAAGCAGTCGTCCGTCCCTAATTTAGGGTCACTGGTTCCAGAAAAACGAGAGAGACAGTGCAGTAATAATAACAAAGCATCCATGCCTCACTGAGGTTCGAACCCGGACCCATGTCGGTCGAATGATCAGAGGCTAGTGTTTGGACCACTGCGGCACAAAGCAAACATATTAAACACACTTAAATTATACCTCTGCGTACTAGCCGAGTGACGTAAGATAAATTAATAGAACAATTAATCTATTCCTTAAGGAATTAAAAAATAGGTACATGGGTACCGATGGAGTAATTTACTTTCAGACCAACTGATCTGCATCGTTAAGATACCAGTCTGTTATTAAATTAGTTTTAAAAAACGAACAGCTAATTTCGTCAATCCGGAAGTTGCGCAGCTCTCAGGAAACAAATCGCTCAGATATTGGTAAATTAGACCCTGGATAGCAAATGTATAGGTATGAGATAGAAAGCATTTTACCTTCTGCTTCCTCCTAGTCTTTGACTTGGTATATCAGCTATCTTAAATCCTCTCACTCGGAAAAATGTTTATGTTCCTGGATTTAGACTCCAAGGATTAGAAAACAGCTTTTAACCTATGGGCATCACGGATAGCCCATCCTGCAACTATACATACAGTATACCTATGATATATTTTTACATTTTTGTATTTTTTTTTTTTATGTTTTAGGTTCCGCGTGGTCTCACCCTGTTATGCAACAGAGACGCCCTCTTACTGTGCCCAGAAAGACGTTAGCATTCCATTGGTGATAATCAACATCCCCACGTGGTTGATTCATTGAAGCCAAATCGGTTTTGTTCTGATTTCCTATTGGCCCATCAGATGAGCTTCTTGTGTTCCTAACCTAAAATATAGGTCTTTGAATGTCATGTAACCACGATCTCTAAACTCTTAGCACTTTTACTTGGGATTTAAAGTTTAAAAGGCCAGTCTTTAATCCTGTCAAGTTCAGGTAGATGACAGTGGCGATCTTTTCTTCGGAAATTGCAGAACGTGCTGGATTGTTTGCTATTTACATTTGCTACTGTTCGTAAGACGTAGAGGAAAATCTTTTGGCAAGTCATGACTTTTCTTTGGCTTGAGAAATGACTAGGAGACAAGTCAAATATTATGCTTTAGCGTCTCCCTATTTCACCTTCATGGGAGGGACTTGCAGACATTATTGAGCAACGCGTGCGCTATGTTTGCTAACATAACCGTGCTGGGACATGACGTTTGTCATACTCTGAAGGGGTGGTAAAACTAAGGCTGGAGAATTGTGTCCACATGTCTCTGGTCGATTAGATTACCCCCAATCATTATGAAAGATGGCTGAATGTTATAGAAGATGCCTCCCATAGCATGGTCTAAGGAGTGGGAGCTATAGGATGTTCAACAATACACAATGTGAAAGTTCTTTTATTGGACCGTCGCGAGACCCCTATTATCGCAATAGTTCTATCCCAAGCAGATGCGGATGTCTTCTCTGAAGACGATATATTGCCATACATCACGGCCCCTCAATTTGTTCGTTGTATGAACTCAATCTGGAGTATTTGCGACTTCATGTGATGGGTATTCAGAGGAGAGGGCGTCTCTGTTGCATACCAGCTTCATGCAGGCGTTGATTAATGGTACTAATAGATATCGGTACTCCGGCAGTCCCTCATCAGTCTTTCCGTCACTGGATATCTGTCGGGCACGTGCATTTTTCGCACTGATAACCATCCGATAAATCTGCGATTATCCCGATCAATAGACATGCAAGGAGTACGTTATCCCTAACGACGATCTGAAACACCTTACTGTGTTCTTTGTCGACAGCAGGAGTTCAATGTTTGCGGATCACTTCTCTTGAATGCGCTGCAGTTTCTCGAGTAGACCATCCTGCAACTCATAAATCTTTGGTATAATAGGGTTCAAACCCGTTACGTGAGTTAAGCATGTGTCTACGATTCGCATACGTTATTTCACTTCGATGTTAACCAGATTAGCAGTTCAGGTTCGGTTTCTTCAATCTATACTGTCTACTTTACCTTAACAACAACATGTTCTACAAATAACAGAACCCGTGCCATACGAGGTATTTTAAATATAATCAGATCCGCCATTTTGGTCACATTTCTTTGCATTTCACCCCGGTCAAGCATATCAGTTTTTCTATTTTATTTGGGAGTTTAACGACCACCACGAGCAACTCAATGGGCTATAAGCAGTCAACTGTCCCTAATTTAGGGCAATTGGTTCCAGGGAAGGGAGAGAGACTGTTCTGTAAGACAAACACAGCATCCATGCCTCACGGGATTCGAACACGGACATATAACGGACAAATGATTAAAAGCGAACGCTTTGTACAACACGGCCACCAGATCATCCATATCAATTTACATACATTTAGATCCACTCCTTCCGGGTGGAGCAATTTTAATTTCTACTTGTTTATTTTTTAAGGATGGGGAGTGCACGTGGTAGGCGTGAATGTGCCAAACGTATTTAATCATCATCGTAACAGGTTGTCTACCGTTGGTTTCGAACAGTTATAAGACTACTTACATACCACTTGGCGAAGTAGCAAAGCAAACACATTTTAATGTCGTTTTCAGGGGCATTTTTTTAACCTTTCGTTCACTCACCTTATGTATTCATGCATCACCACGAACAAATTGCGCAGTTTCCAATTATTTGTATTTTCTTCATTTCTATTGAATTTTCTTCTGTGGTCTCCATAAAAAGTAGCTTATAATGGAACTGCAAAGTGCTTACAGAATGTACCCTTTTTTTCTCATTTATAATCAATATTTCAGCCGAATTCAACAGATATTACTTGCTTAGTTTTAGCCTGAAAAATCCTTTTCTGAGTTAAGTATTTATTGTTTTGATAATACACCTTCGTCTCGGAAGTCCTCCTTTTCTTTACACCCATGGTAAGATCAATGTGATCATCCCTATCTCTACGAGTGGATTCGCCCTTACAGTGCACATACGGACGTCACTGATTGGGGCAAATTATACATAGACGGCACAGGAAGGGTGTGTCAATTTGCGTGTACAAATCCCATGCAATTTGGAAAGGAAGAGTTTGTGATATTTTGAAGGAGAGTTATTAGCGGTGCAAGGAAGACGTTGGACAACATCTCAGCAACTTCAGGCATGGTTGGCCTTTCGATGATCGTCGTAGTAAAATTTTCGCAGGAATCGTTCGAAAAGAAGCACACATCCAGCAAGCGTGCCGAAATAGGAGGCCACCACAGGTTGACAGTCCAGAAATTGCCGGTTAGCATATGCTGTCTCGGAAAACAAATGGTCCACAATCAGTCGATTACGGAAGAAAACATCCTCGGCGCACGGAGAAATCTTTTGAGCTCACAATCCAGAATATATTGTTGCCGATAGGCCAAAGAGTCTGCGACCTGCTTACGCGCCCGTGTCAACAGACCATGATCGATAGCTCCGCCTTTAGTGAGCGTGGGGGCACAGTGACTGGATATTGGAAGACTGGAAGAATAGTCGCCTGGTCTGAGAAACCTACATCCAACATGTCGATAGACGGCTCCATATTCGACGCCAGACTCTATTGTTGGATGGGAACGAGCCGACGCAGAGGCACATGGTACAAAGAATTCCCCTCGTGGACACACTGAATCCTCTCATTTACATTGAACACATCCTCACGGCCAGATACAAGCTCGGCGTTGTTTTGGACAAAGTGCTACCCCACACGTTAACAGTTTCGGGATGGCACTGCATTTTTTCAGTAAGACGACAGCCCGTGTCGCAAACTCAGCATTTAGAACGAATGATTGCAAGATCATACAGATAATTTCTTGCACCGTTCTCACCTCTAAATTTTCCCGATTTTAATTCCTTTGAAAATTTGTGGGATTCAATGGAACGCAGCAATCAACGTCAAATGCCAAGGCCTTGATCGTCGTAGAATTCCCGGACGCCTTTCTGTCTAGCTGACCCAGAATAACTGAAGACATCTTCCGGGCTTTACTGGAGTCAAAGTCAAGCACAGTGCAAGCTGTTAGTAGAAAAATGGCTACCCAACAAGGTATTGAGTAGGCGGTCACAACCTTATTGCCCGTGAGTGCATCAATTGCTGCTTGAACATCTTTGTATACAAATTAATTTTCCCTCATGTTGCTTAAATTAAATTAAGACATTTAAATCTTTCCGACTGAATTCACAAAGAGACTCCTCAGGGGTCTACATGTTTTTTATTTGTCTTGTTGAAATCCATTTCAGTTTTATCTGTTATATGTGTTCTTTTCAGCCACATTATACTGCTACCTACAATAGTGGCATGACCATCTGCAAGACTGGTTGAATTTAGGACTTGACTAGAATATTACACTTGGTGCTTGCCATCAAGCCTTGTCTATCATGTGTTTTCAAAATACGAGCAACAAGTTTACACTGTGTAAAGAAATTATATAAATGCATATAAATATTCCAGCTATTTCTTGATTATCTGCTATAGAATAATAGTTGCAACACAAAAAAACATCTCGTATATAATTACTTTGTATTACAGAAAAAAATGTTAGGAAGTATAGTATTTCGAGATGTCTATTACATCATTAAACATTAAGTAAGAGTAAAGATAAAAATATTATCTTTCTGTAAAGAAATTATAAAGACATATCAGATAATACAAAGCAGAAAATAATCTTTCCGGAATTAGTAATTTATAGTTCTTCCAGTAACCTTAATAAGTAAATAAGTCCTGCTACCAAGTCTTGTAACCTGCAAACGTGGATTTTGTCCCAACAGCGATATATTGCGATTTGCAACTGTCTTGATGAAGAATATTGCTTGTTTTGTTTTCATACACAAGTTTCATATACCTAACAAGCAACGACCAGATATTTCCCATCGCTTTTAAGTCTGGGTCCCGAGATGGTCAGTCCATTACATCTATTTTTCCATTTGTACACCACACTTTTGTGGAATTAGAAACATGGCAGGGTGCATGCATTATCTTGTTTGGAAATCCAACTATTTCCACCTAGTAGGGATGCAAATGGAATAAAATGTTCGTACAGCGTAGCTTGCAACTCTTAGATCCCATACGATGATCGATAATTGCAATGTAAGATTCACCGTCGTAGCCGAACTCCGCACTCATCATCACACCACCTCCTCCCATTTGTCTGCTACAAATTCTTTGAACTTCTTCCGTAAATCATGCCATTAACATTTATTTTCATTGGGGTGATCTAAATTAATTTTTTTCTCGTCCCAGAACACAACACTTTTCCCAATTCTAATACCATGTCATTACGTTTTTGACCCAGTCCAATCTTCTTGCGTTTATGTTCACCAGTGAATAAAGGCTTTGCCTTCATTTTAATGTACGCAGCATTTTTGTTTTGTCTTAGAGTTTTTTTTGCGATATTCGTATGGGACACCTTTTTTTAGTAAAAGGTCGAGCAATTTTTCTTGTAGGCATATTATCAACAGTTGCTAAATGAAAATAAAATCTTTTACCTGTTGCTCTCAGTGATAGCTTCTGTCCTGTCCTTGTTGTTTTATTGAGTTTATTCATTACAACATTTTGTATGGCTCCTAAAAATCTTCCGATTAACTGGGCGATTTCTCTATAAGATTTGTTTTCTCCAAAATAAAATAACACTTTTCTTACCTCTTCCTCACGTAACTCTGTACCCCTCGGCATGTGAATGCACAATGTAGTAGAAGGCTGTTTACTTGCAAAAGAAGGAGTGAGGAGGATCTGCGTAGTATAAGTAACGTAAGATACATAAGCAAAATTTGCATATGTCGTTCTTTAACGCTGTTTTCTTGAATTGTATTTATTATTGTTTTACAGTGACTCTGGACGGAATTTTCTGTTTTAAAAATTAATTAGATATTACAGCCTTAATTATTCAGTTATTGAACACTCTTCTTGTGATTAAAATAAAGAAATCCAGCACTGTTTTTTTGTTCTACTAACGACCTTCGGTTCGCCGAATGCAAACGTTACTGTATACAGGCACTCCTCATTTAACGACCTAGCTGTTTAACGACCGCACGGACTTACGACCAGTTCTCTAGGGCGAGGAATCCCCTTTTCTCAGTCTGAGAAAGATAAACGTAATACAACACATAGCAGTAATCACAATGAGAGGTGGGTGAGTGAACTTAATTCCGGCATTAATTTGCCGAGTTGCAGATTGATGAACTTATTTCTTCATCGAAGATTTATTGGTAACAGTTATAAAAAAACCATCTTCATTTTGCTTGTTGAGACATTTTTGTTCATGTCCGGCTGCACGTACACGCTTTCACCAAGAAATCTTAAATTGAAAGAGCCTCCCACTCAAAACTAGGGCACCGGTGTTTTTCTTGATGACGATGCGCGCACTAGTTCTTTCTCCGAGAGTGGAGCCGTGAGAATGTCCTTTTATTTCTTTTGGTATGAGTTTCTTGCGCTCCTTGACGTTCCCGCATCGCCGACACGGGCGGCGTCTTCCAACAGTCTCGTTCCCGCAATCGGTCAGTATTTACTACACGAAGAACGTTTGCAATCTCCAAGACTACATATTTCGTTTATAAATGCGTCACTTTATTGTGCACCCCATCGTACAAGATGTCGGTGAAGAGGAAGAGCATGACTTCACCTGGAAGAAGCGCCCATAATCGAAGGAAGGCTTTTTAACTTGAGATGAAAATGAAGATCATGAACGACTATAAAGCTGGTAAAAAAGTTAAAGCGATTGCACCTGACTTGGAGCTGGCGCATTCGACCGTTTCGACGCTCTTGAATGATCAAGATAGAGTGAAGGAGGCAGTGAAAGCATCGACAGGATTTAAAGCCATAATACCTAGGCAGCGGAAAGGCCTCATTCATGAAATAGAGAAATTACTGGCGATCTGCTTTGATGACCAGATACAAAAAAGAATGCCAATGAGCCTTTTAATAATTCAAGCCAAGACACGCAGCATCTTTGAGACTTTGAAAGCGCACGAAGGCGAAGAATCATCGAAAACATTTACGGCAAGACATGGATGGTTTCAGTGGTTTCGTCGGAGATTCAACCTCTATAATCGGAGTATCAGCACTGGGGCTGCGAGCGCGGACGTATAAGCAGCGGAGAAATTTGTTGATTAATTTGATGAAATTATTGAGAAAGGCAGCTACGGCCCTGAACAGATCTTCAATGTGGATGAAACCGGACTTTTTTGCGGAAAAAATACCCGAAAGTCCTACATACATAAAGAAGCTAAAACAATGTCCGGTTTTAAGGCTTTTAAGGACAGGTTCACGTTGTTGTTGGGTGGAAATGTCGCTGGGTTCAAGTTAAAGCCTTTCCTTATCTATCGCTCCGAGAACCCACGTGCAATGAAGTTAGTTAATAAGTACACGCTGCCCCTTTACTATCGTGCAAATAAGAAAGCATGGATGACGCAAGCTTTATTTGAGGATTGGTTCATCAACTGCTTCATACCCTCGGTCATGCATTATTGTCTGCAAAAGGGCGTAACCTCTAAAATTATCCTTATGCTTGATAATGCCCCAAGCCAATCCCCAGCATCTTGATGATCAACACCCGGATGTAACAGTAGTGTATCTGCCTAAAAACACGACTGCTATCCTATACAGTCCATGGACCAGGAGGCTATAGCTTCTGTTGCTGTTACAACTTTTTCCAAAGCTGTAGCAGCAACAGAAAGCGATGAAATAACACTTCGTGATTTTTTTTATTGGAGGTTTAACGACCACCGTGAGCAACTCAATGGGCTATAAGCAGTCTCTCCTCCCGAATTTAGGGTCACTGGTTCCAGGGAAGGGAGAGAGCCAGTGCCGTAAGACAAACACAACATCCATGCCTTACCGGGATTCGAACCCAGCCCCCTTTCGGACGAATGATCAGAGACCATCGCTTAGACCACTGCGCCACCAGGGCGGCACGTGGATTTTGGAAATCATACAACATTTTACACTGCATAAAGGACATTGAATCAGCTTGAGAGGGAGTGACAGAAAAATGTATGCAAGGCATATGGAAAAAATACTTAAAATATTTCGTGAATAATTTCTGAGAGGTAGACAAACACGAGCATACTGATGGAGTTTCCATACATAAAACAATCGTGGAATTTCCTACCGTGCTTAATTTAGATGCTGAAGTGGAAGATATTTAAGAATTAGTGCAATATGTCGAGGGAGAGCTAACTAACGAAGATTTAATAGAATTGGAAGCGCAGCAGCACGTGGAAGAGAAAAAAGGGGAAATAATGGAAGAAGTGCAAAAGAAGTTCAATGGAACCTAATGTTGAACGGTCCACTTTCGTGAACCGTTCAACATTCGGATCCATACCCTCTAGTTTAATGAACTTTTATGATGCTATTGAGAAATTTATGAAGAAGAAAAGAAACTTACAAAGCAGATCACACTAACGAGAGTCTTCTTGAAAGCTACACCCAGGACTCCTACCCTTACAAGTACTTCCATTTCCTCGCCGTCACCTCCCTTACTCGGGCACTCTACAGCTCCTGATGACCCTACTGATAACTCCGATGATGGTACTGGTGTCCCTACTGATAACTCTGTTGATGGTACTGATGATGACCCTACTGATAACTCCGATGATGCACTGGTGACCCTACTGATAACTCTGATGATGGCACTGATGACCTCAAACCACTACCACACTTTGAAAGATTAGATGACTAAAATATTAATCTGAATGTCTTTTTTATGAATGAACTTTAATTTTTGGTACATCATTTTTATAATTTTTTGCTGATTATATTTTCATGTTCTGTAATATGTAAGAGATACAAACTAAGAAAAAAGTTATCAAGTTGGCGTTTACTTTAGACCTTTTCTTTATTCCGAACAAATAAAAAGCTTTAAACTCCTTGCTTGTCGACCAATTCGCTTAACGACCTAGTCGTAGGAACGGAACTTGGTCGTTAAGTGAGGCCTGTATATAATTGTTTACACAGTGCCTGTATATAATTGTTCACACAGTGTAGTGGACAGTTAACTTAATTTGCATTTTCACAAAAATATTTTTCGGGAACAGTAAGATATTCGTGATTTCGATATATTTACTGTGGAATACGTATCTCTGTAATACGTATTTATTAGGCGCACAGAATTTTTGAAGCATAGGAATGGTGTATATCTCAGCTCTTCTTCATTTCGCATTTCAGAGCAACTGATGATAGCTTATCGTTAAAGTCTACGACAGTCATACAGTATATCTTGAGATTCAGTGCAGCACACTGAGTATACGAAAAATATTTTAGGTTTATGAACATTTTCAGATCTGAAGCACTTTTCTTTCCATATGTGGCGAATGTAGGATTTCATTCTCCACATTATCATCTCATCTTATGTAAAGTGTTCCAGAAAAAAATAAACTTATCTTAGAGACGTTTTTATGAATTAGAAAAATTATCCTGGAACTTACGACAAAATGCTGGTCTTCTCCATCCGGAGTTAAGGTTTCCTCCTAGTCTTTCGCACTCCATGAAGAACTGGGCAAACGTCGAGCATTCGCAATCTTCTACGGAACCAACACTACAACAATCCATTTGACACATCCGGAAAAATACTTCTGGGTCCACAAGCTGAAAATATTAATTTGAATGTTACAGACGAATGGGAGAGCATTTGGTACTACAATTAATTATGTCAGTCCATTAGCGTAAAATGCACTCCTGATATTCAAACTGTAGCACCGAGAAGCATTTGGCCATTTCGTGTGCAAATCTGTTGGTCGGAACTTGGTGGAAAGATATGCAAATGATTCCGGTGCCACAGTGATCGGGGAGGGGCTGCGGCTAATATAAGCGAAACGGTTAAACGTGCCATGAGTCTCAAGCTGGCAGTAATCTCCCAACTTCTACCCACAGATTCCGTGAAGAATAGCACTACAAGGTTTTTAGATACATAGGCAGTTAAGCGACGTCGCAAAGGGAATGATTACTTGTCTCCTAAACGGCGAAACATGTGAACTGAGACTGGACCATATTTCATTGATGCTAGCAATTATATTTGAAAGAATACATGATCAAGAGGGGGATCGGCGCAGCACCTAAAATCCCGCTAGTTTGCATCAGCTGAAGAATGGCGCCTGTCCGCTGCCATCCCATGAGACGGAGGGACTATTACTCGACAACTGAAGGAAGCAGAATTGCGAATTCATTCGAAAATGAAGGTTTCTGCACTTAACTGACTGATTCCTGCTGTCAACATGCAGCAAAACTGCGTTGAGTGGTCAAAAGAGGGGAATCCCTCAGATAAATGTGTGGAAGTGACGCTGTCAGCCCCTGATGCGCGAGACATATGTATAATACATCTAAAGCTACGCAACAGATCATGCAAAGCAGCATTTTGACTTAAGTAAGCCAACCAGGAGCTATGTTGGATAATACCATTCTTCGACATCCGAAAATGAAGGTTATCATTGAATCCTATCTTCCTTCCCCTGACTTGTTCTTCGCATTTCAGCGAGAAAGCAGAGTTGACTGTGTGGTTCATGTAGTGCATATAATACAATGGTGTTGCCATCTGCTACTTTCGTTTACTTTGCCTTTTGGCTAGGAAAGCTCTCTAAGTAAAATAGGTAAGAGAGATGGAGAAAATAGAGACAGGTTAAGACAGGATATACCGTTACTGTCCTTCCACAGAACAACAGCACACAACAGAACAGCAGACAGGTGTAACAGCAAGCTCGACAGAAATTAATAAAGCCAAGTGCATCAATAGATCCTAAGGAATGGAAGAATCCATATGAGCTTTCACATAAATGTTGAAAAAATTTTACCAACTTCTGTTGGAAACATATTTCCAACAGAAATACCAAGAAAATCTGTATTCGAAATGTAAAAGGACGCATTCATTGCAGTCGCCAACTAAATGTTTTCCATTCAAAGACCGAGCACGTGTAACAAAACAAATGAGAATAAAGTTCAGTAAGTGAACACAGGAAACAAATTTTATGGACTATGAAGAAAGATTACAAAGTTGCAGAATCTTTGTTCTGTCGACAAGGAACATTGTGATGAGCTTATCTCTCAAATTTGATCAAAGAGAAGAAGTAGAAGTTAATTGCAAAGATGTTGGAATAAAAGTGAAAAACACGAAAGATAGAATAATTGAAAATGAATGAAAGTAGATACGAAGTTTGAAAGATTCTGCATTAAAGAGAAACCGAATCTGAATGTCATCCGAAATCTGCAATGGACAAATAAGGGAAAGTTACTAAAGCAGTTTGCGTATGTAACAAATATCCACCAACAAAAAAGAACCACAATGACTAAAAGAAATTTTAAAATATTGAAAACACAGAAACTAACAAAATAAAAGGATTGTCAAAAGAAAACAATGCAATGAAAATTGACAAATGAAAACCTTAATCCATAACTAAAGCTAGTTAAATGCCCCCTTGGGTACAAGGTCAAAGTGTCAGTTTAACAACCTGGACTAGATTTTGAAGCAGATAGTTCGTCAGTTGTAAAATGTAACACAAAACGAACTGTTTCAGGAAATGCAGCTTAAAAGAAATCACAAATTCACCACTTAGACATGAAAGCAGTTTTTCTTCAGAGTAAGTTAGTAGAGGAAATAGCATTTGGTTCAGCAAGAGGTATTTGAGGAGCCCAAAAAAGTAGGAAAGCTATGTAAACCGCAAAAGAGCTTCAACGGATTGAAACAGCTGGCTGAAATTCGGAAATAGACATCTGTGGAATTTTTCTGTGACATGAATTTCAAACCGAGTACATCACGTCAGTGTTTTTTCGTTTAAAAAGAAACATGAGCATTCATACATAGCGATTTCCCCCGGTTATTTGAGGGTGATTATTAGTAGTTCCCCTAATTATCAATATTATTTTCCCAAACTTTGGGCGGTTTATGAACAGCATTAAACGTACCAGTTTCATTAAATCTGCAGAACATATCTGTCATTCAGAGATCCAAAACTTGTTTTTTGTTATAGCGAGTACCAGACATCTCCTTTTTACAAATAACTAAACAGGTGAAATAACAGGAGTTTGTTCCCCTTGAATACGGTGGGGAGCGCAGCTTTCCCATCCAAACTTTCTGTTCAATGAACACAAGAACAACCCAAGCACTGTGCGGCCGTGCGTTGTCGTGTACGAGGACAGGTCTCTGCACATGAAGTCGCAGTGCCCTTGCCAAAATATGCTCCTCTAGAAACGACGTATCTCTCTCTCCGAGATCATCATGATATTCTTATTATACGTCTTACAAAATGTCGCGCCGCAAATGTCAATGACCAGTAAGATTTTATGCTTATGCAAATTTTCACGGGATAAAGGCCCGCAGAAGCACTGTGTTCAACCTAGGACGTGATTCATATCTTTAAATGTGCGCTAAAAATTCGCCTAAACTTTCATGTTAGCAGATAAATCTTGTGAGCGCCCTGTTTTTACGACGACACCACGCAAGGTTACTCCGTGCAATTTCGTAGCGGAATTCTTTTTGCGTAGTGGTCTGTGTGTGTGTGTGTGGTACTCACTTCGCTAGTTTCCTCATTAGGATTGAACCTTCCATCAGAACGTTATAAAATGTTGTGTGAGGGACACTCAGTTCTGCTGAAGGGTCATTGACACTGACCTTGCACGACTGCCATAAGGCCTCTTGAAGGCGTCGTTTGTTTTCCTTTTTGTTTGAGGGTTTAACGCTCACCGTGAGCAAGTCGGGGGGCTATAAATAATTGCCCATCCTTAATTTAGGGCCACTTGTCCCAGGGAAGGGAGAGAGCCAGTAGCGCAAGACAAACACAACATCCATGTCTCACAGGGATTCGAACCCGGATTGCGCCACCGCGCGACTCGGCTTCTTGTCTGGAGGTCTAAATCGGTCCACCTTATCTTGGAGTATCTTTGGGTGATGACCGGTCTTCCTTATTTTCTTTCATCCAATTATTCACAGCCGTTTACTTGAGGGCATTTTAACCTACTGCTGTCAGCAGAAGGCTTTGTGCCACGCCATCTGAATATTGCAATAAGATACAAAACTCAAGAAAAAAACATGCTGTTCTTCCACTGTCACTGATCATCTCAGCTTCTTCATCGTTGTTACAATTTTTACTAGACAGTCGGTTGACTCGAACGAGGTACGTATTACGAAACAGCCAAACATCGCATGTGTGGCTACCTCAGGTCTCCGAAATGTACGCCAATGAAAGTGTTCTCCTACTTCCCGAATATCCTAATCAGATCAGAGTGCAATGATTAGGGCAAACCGAGAAAAACACTTTAGCTCCGTCTACGAAAGAAACTGAATAAATTACAAGAGAAAGGCTAAAACGATTTGAAGTGAATAAGATTAATTGTCAAGGACATAGATTATTAATACGGTTCCACAACGAATCAAGAACATACCTACAAATTTGCTGCTTAATCTAAATTGGAAAGATAAGTATAAGGACCAAATAATTAGAGATGTCAGGTATTATTTCAAACTATTGTAGACAAGTAGCAAATTACTGTCAGTACAAAAATTTGCAAAAGACGCAATATGATTACTGCTATCTTTACAATACCAGGGGCAGAAACACCTTTCAAAATTCTAGTTTTTCTTGAGACATCACGGTCTACCTATCAAGTGCGTAATGCTGACAATCACTGGATTTTACTACTAAGAATGAAGGTGATCGTTGAAGCACCTCCACTCTGGCACTTCATGGAGAGACCGCAGCTCACTGGACTCCATTCTCGCGCATCATGGAGTTGGTTAACTTAAGTACCAGAATATTGCTGCTGTCTAACAAGCTTGTTTATTCTTTTCGTTTGCCAAAGCACAAGGTCCCGAAGTGAACTTGACGGGAAACGAAGGTGTTGATGGTTCACCAATGAGCGTTATGCTAAGCTGATGTCACTCTTTCATTTTTAATCTACGAACATTTCGTTTATTGGCGGCTTTTCAAAACGAAAGGAAAATCAATTGTCCTCTACTCTTATTTGTGAGGCAAAACATTTAAAAATAATTAATCTGTGCAATTCCACACAATTTATGGGCAAAAAATGTGGATTAAATTCACATTACACATAGTAAAGAAAATCGTTTGACTTAATTTACTTTTACCTTTCCTTATTAGATTACGTTACCGGACGCACATATGAGTATTAGATGAAGATAAAAGGATTTGTTGTATAAGGTTACAGTTAAATGATTTCAACTTAATATTCCATATAATTGAATGCACCGTTGTGGGACAGCATTTTAGCATAATAGATGGGAACAATCCTTTTAGCTTCTCTCCACACAAAAGTGCCAGCGACATGGTTTAATTTTCTCTACATATACGTTGTTTATATATAGCAGTTGCTACATTAATGCAAAACACCACAAGGACTTCATTAGTTCCAAAACTGACTTTGAATTATAAAAATTATTGGCCGTGTCCGCTTGCATGCGTATATTTTTCGACATGCTTCTAGGTCTAAACATTTAAAATTTTATGAAAAAGATATTGGAATAAAGTATTTGCAAAATTCACCTAAGGCAAATTATACCAGTACATTTGGTTTCCCAGAATTTAAGCCTGAATTTATAAGAAACTTGAAGAAACGAAATATGTATCTAGTCACATAGAGATTCAGCTGTCGCTTAATATGTACAACTGCTTAAAAAAACTTTATTCGTAGTTTGAGCACAGAATTCAAAATGATAGATATGATTAGTTGTCGTTAGTCATTTGAAAGTTACAGGCAACAGATTATACTCACAGCCATGAGAAACTCACCACGCGAAATATGGGAATAAGACAAGGAGAGCAGAATGTTCACTTCCATTTGTCTTTAGACTATGTGACAAGATCTAAGCAGTTTTGCTTATCCTGTAAAACTCAGTAAGTCTTAAAATGTGGATTAAATTCAAGTTGCGCATAGTAAAGAAAACTCTTTCGATTTAATTTACTTTTACTTTTTGCGGTGAGTCTGCACCTGCATTACCTTCAGAATTTTGAAGATCTTATTTGACTTTCCGAATGCAAATTGAACACGAACTTTCAAAAGAGTTTAAATTTAAGCAAATTTCATTCAAGGCACATTACAGAAGGTTCTTTAGTTCTTGTCGTTTCCATGGTTTCAAATACGGTAGAGCCTAAGTTATACGTTTTTCTAGGAAATTGCCTTAAAAATCGGATAAATGTATAAAACGTAAAAATGAAATGTCAAAATGTAAACTACATTAGTAAAATTTTTTGAATGACTTTGAAAAGAAAAATATAGGGAGGAAGAAAATCTTGCAATTTTATATTACGCTATTTTATAATGTAAGACATGCATACATACATGAACACTTCGGAAACACGGATCCACGTCGAGTGTATGAATTAATTACTTATTCGCCTCCTAGTTATTTGTTCAGTTGCTGCTTTCCATCTTTGGTGAATCCCCAGAATTGTGCGGGTGGGGCTCCATGAAGCAACCTGCCATGTGATTTGGCAGTTAATCACATGTGAGCACAGGGAATTCGAGGCTGCTGTGGTGCAGTGGTAGCATGTCCAGCGCGTAACTGGAAGACCCGGGGTTCGATTCCTGGTGGCGGCCGATGAGAATTTGTCCGTGAGACACTTATTTAATGGAAAGAACGATGACTTCTGTTTAGTGTATCTGATCCACGTCAAGTGTATGAATTAGTTACTTAGTCGGTTCCTAGTTATTTGTACAGTTGCTGCTTTCCATCTTTTGTGAATATCCAGCATTGTGCGAGGCTCCATGAAGCAACCTGCCAAGTGGTTTGGCAGTTAATCACATGTGAGTCTGGAGAATTCAAGGCCGCTGTGGTGCAGTAGTAGCATGCCCGGCGCGTAACTGGAAGACTCGGGGTTCGATTCCTGTTGGCGGCCGATGATAATTTTTCCGTGACTCACTTATTAACGTGGAAAGAGCGGTGACTTCTGTTTGTTGTTTGGTATTCAACCTTGAATTACTGTCCGTTTTAACTCTTGTATTAATTTTTTTATTCTGATTTAGTTCTAAAAACTTGGTTAAGAAATTCTGCACGACTTCGTGTTTTCAATATATGAAAAACAAGAACACTTTTCTTTGAAGAATAAGGTGGTAAATCCGAATACGATTTTGTTTAATGTTCAATACCCCTATTACACATTCTTTACTTAGCAGCATCGCTCTTTTGAAAGAAGTTTGTCTACTTGTTGATTTAGCATTAATGCTGAGTAAAATATACACTAAAATATTGCTTGTTTCAAATTTCTTGAATTCAGATTAAAAAAAGAACTGTGAAGAGAACTGTGAACGGTTCTCTATTACATGATTGCAAAAAAAAAAAAAAACTACTCTCACAATTTTCCCAAAGTTGTAATATACAGGGTTATGTATAAAAGAATCAAAGGACCGTGTATTTTTGATGATCTGAAATTCAAAATTTATCGCAAAAAACGTATAAATCAATTGCGTATAGCCGAATTGAAGAAAAGGAAGAAACTACGGTAAAATATTGCAACTAGCACAGAATTACGTATAAAAGTGAAAAACATATAACCGATGTTCCACTATACCCAAGAGATAATTTTGCCGTTTGCATCCGACACACCAAATTAAACAAGGGATTCTGATTCTCTTGTTCATTGAGATTTCAGAAAACATTGAACTTCTGGAGATATGTTCAACTACTCATTTGTACGCGCAAATTCAAAATCTCTGAAAATCTTTAACTAAGATGAAGTATACTAAAGTTTGCTCTAAAGAACACTCACGTTAAGACATTCCTGGTAATCCTGGTCCAGAATTGACGCGCATAATATTGATGCTTTACTTTGTACTTCCCTCTCTTCTTTTGTTTCTGCATTACACACGGCCAGCTCTCCAGAGGCATCAACACACTCTATAGCAAAGAAATGGAAATCAATTACGTGAAAAAATACTCCAACAGAAGCACTTACGAAAAAAATAAGAACATAAAACAATCGGTTATGCAAGAGATGTATGTGATATTTTTTAATGATGTGTATACAGGAGTGATGTTAGTATCCACCACTTTCCGTTTTAGATAAAATAAAAAAAAGGAACTAAACATAGAGCTTTCATAGAAAAAAGGTATATCCGTCCGAAACACCACTTAAATTCACAAAAAGCTGCATGTAGCATGCGTTATAGCATTTTGGAAAAATTGCTGTGGAAACATATAGACTCTATATGGTTTCTAAACGGACTGGACTTTGACTAGTCCTTTTAGAAACCGACTCTATATTATAAATGGTGCTTCTGAAAGTGATCATCTAGAATGAAAATTTTTGGAACGTGTTTAACTGTGTATAGTGATGAAAGAATTTCCTGTGAAAATTGGGCTATAAACGCTTCCCTTCCGAGTAGCACATTTTGAGAAGACAAGAAAAAAGCCTATCAGAACCTACGCTGCAAGGTAAGTTTGCATCATTTCCATATCTGACGACAAAGTGAATGTATGCCAAAATCTTGGACAAAATGTCACTATTCCTAGAGGAGGTAATGCAGGTCACTTATTCTGCGAGTCAGTTGCCTGGTAGGTACGTGTAAGTGAATCGCTAGTCTTGTAATTTTCAGTCAGCGTGGTTGTTACGTTGACATGAATAATCAGTTATCCAAAGCTGAAATGGCAGGGAATCAAAATACTTTTCAGTCAAAAAAGAAGTCAAGAATACTTTTGCAACTATATGTTGGCATCATCGAAAGACAGGATCTCGAAAAAAATCTATGCCGTCTGTACACGATTGTAGTGGAGTCCCAATTAAACTACTGAGAGGTTAAAAGCACTGCAATTCAATGAAAGACATATTTTTATTCTTTACTCACAGCATTAGATCTTTCAGGTCCGCAACGGACCCATTCTCAGATGTAAGTAGTACAATTGGAACAGAATGATAACATTTAACAGCAATAATATGAGACGTGAACACGTGATAACATCGCATGCGTGAAGGTGATCATCTAGAATGAAATGATATGGTAACAATCGATATACAATTACAAGCAAGTCATGGAATGTTTAGCATTATTTATATGAAGGAATGATGGTTTTAAGTCTCTGTGGGTTCATTCGAATTGAGCAGCATTTTCCAAGGTAAAGGAATGTAAGAAGGAGTATCCTCATCACAACTTACCTCATCATATTTATAAATAAACATGCTTTCCATTAATAGAACTGAAGCTTTGTAGTAGGGAGTAGGAAGAACGACGGCTTCCTTCCAACATGGGAAATGAGATCCGTCACGTAATAAACGTGACAGGGATGTTTTTGATTAGCCATATTTTTTACTGTATTGATGTTCTTTTAAACGTGCCTTTAAGTAGCGGAGTGTAGAACCGACACAAACAAGATCAGTACCTTCGAGGTCCAAGGTCTTCAAAGGAATCATATAAACACCATAGCGATTGTCCAATGTAACAGTGTCTATCATTTTTAATTGCTGATAGTATATTACGTGTTCGTACATCAAATCCAATATTGTAACGGTGGCAAACATTTTTAGGGTATTTACAATGGTCGGGATGTATGGTAAATTTCCCACATGTTTAGTTGCTTTACGTTCACTTATCAAAGTAGTCTGTGACAACCCATACATTTTCTTTAGGACTGAACTAATGATTCCATTAAGGTAACCATGATGAGAAGAAGAAAATCATTTCTTCGCAATTTCTCATTCAACTGTGTAGGATCGTTTTTTCCCGTTTTTGCAAATTGGGGATGAACCAGATAATGGTTGCAGCACCATTTCCATTTTGTTTCGGGCTGCAACGATCAGCGTGAGTAACTCTGAGAGCAACAAGCAGTCTCCCATCCCTACTTTAGGGCCAATGGTTCCAAGGAACGGAGAGAAACAGGGCGGAAGAAAAAACACAGCACCCATGCCTCAACAGGGGCTAGAGCTACTAGTTAGAAACCTGCGCCGCTGATCAAACTCGAAAGAGAAAAGTAGCAGAAACGGTTGGTATTTGTTATTCAACTGTGCAGAGAATATGTCGTCAGGATCACGGATGACACTGACATTCGGAAGAGAACAATAGCAGCAGATGTTGATTTTTTTCATTCAACTGCGGAGAGAATATGTCATTAACAGCATGGATGTTCCCGAGACTCGCAAGAAAGTAACGGACACGGAAGTATTTCTTATTCAATAGCTCAGAGAATAGATCGTCAAAGCAACTCTATCCGCATCACGTGCAGCAAATACAGGTCTTCTGTCTAGTTGATTTTTATCCACTAACTATGCTTTCGCAAATCCTTCTGCAACGGTGTATTGCACTTGGTTTCCTCCATTATGTGCTTTTTAGTGATAAAACGCAATTCACAAGAGGTAGCATTGGGGTCTTTTAGGATATTTACCACAGAGGGGGAGGGGGTCATTCTGCAATAGCCCACTCTCAGCGTCAGCAGTGATTTCACGTGCATGTTTGAGCAACCATTGTTGAAAACTACCTGATCAGTCAGTTTTCCTGCTTTCCAATCAACACCCAATAGCCAGCAATACAGCATTTCTTGAAAGCTGACATTCCTGCATTGCTAGAAGACAGTCAGTTAGAAACAACCCATCGCATGCAGTTCATGAATGATGGGGCACCAGCCCATTGTAGTCTCATTGGCCGAGAACTTAACAGTTTCATATATCCTGCCCGTTGTGTAGGTAGAGGTGGGCCACAACTGCACGGTCTGCGTGATCTCTATATTTGAATCCACTGGATTTGTTCTTATAGAGGCAATATGAGCTGATATTTATGCTACCATGTTTACTAAAATACAATCTAATAGTACAAATAATTAAGGGAGGTTTTTGAACATTTTCGGCAATCGATATAGATGTGTAGATCTTATGAGAGGTGTATTGTTGATGGGGAAGACATTTCAAACACTTGCTCTGATCTAGACTCACATAAATGTTTTTATGGTATATTTATAGTATGCCCAAGAAAAAACTCGAATGAACGAATGACGCTGCACATAATCTAATTACAGAATAAGGGTTATTTGTACACTGATCATACTCAACTGGTGAGCCATCGGGGTGACGAAGAAGTTGGAGGATCTGGTTCTTAGATAACCGTCGGCAGTGTGACGGGGTTTTAGTTCCGGAGGAGGTTTGGTGCTTTGTTTGATTAAAGCGTTAGCTCTTTCGCTTCCCTGGAACCAGTTGCCACAAATTATGGACGGGCGACTGCTTGTATGCCTCCGGTTTTCTCATGGTGTTCGTTAAAGCCAGAAACAAGCAAACAAATATTATTACTTGCTCTCTCAAAAGGTGCTGCACTTCGGAAGGAAGTGCTTCCAGTTCATTTTTCATAGGGACGTTTTTATCTCTAAGCTCACTAGAACACGTTCTAAACATTTGACTCCACCTTTTGTAACACCCGCTATAAAGACCTAGAACGTGCAGGAATGAGTACCAGCGGGCGATTCATGAGCAGATCGCTTCATTGGACTATTGGCTATATTTCCACGAGCGAATTACCATAAAAAAAACCATGATTATACGAATTCATCCAAAATATGAATTCCAATGTGCATTGTTTTAAGTATAATTTCAAGTTACTATTTACCAAACTCACTATATTTTAAGTTATCAGTCGTGGAAACAACTAGGACATTGAAAATGAAGAAAGATCAGGTCAACATGAATGTTAAACTTGGCATATGGAATGACAAATGAACATGCTGTACGATGAATGAGATACATACATTCTTCTATCAAGGTGCTTGGATACAAGACCTATCACTCTAAATTAACCATCCTTTTAGTGTTCTGTTTTTATGTAAATTATGTTACTTCTTCGTTATATTTGTTTATGAAAGGCTCATCAAAATCACCAACTTTTCTTATACATTTTGGCTACAACTGGCAGTGAGTCATAGATACAAAAATGCTACATCCAATGTAAAGTGCTTGCGTGTGCACGTAAGACCATGTATTGCGTCAAGTTTGACCCCATTTTATCTTCGACGTTACTAGAATCAAAAAGGATCTGTACGCCTAATAAGTCCCAAAGCGCTATTTCATAGTCGAATGAACTCTGGCAGTTTGATTATTTGTCCAAGTATGTGGGTAACAGTTTTTACAACAAACAACGTGCGAAAACAAAATTAAAAGCTTAAAGCATTATATAGCATTATAGAATAGCTGATACATTCCTCAAAGTTGTGTGTCGCAAGATCTCATCTGTATCCTGTAATGCCAAGGATGCTTCTACCTAATTTTATTTTGAAACAGTAAATGGTAAAATGATAGACCTGCCGCCCCTGTGGCGCAGTGGTGTAAGCGATGGCTTCTGATCATTCGTCCGAGATGTGTCCAGGTTTGAATCCTGGTGCGGTATGGATGTTGCGTTTGTCTTATGACACTCGCTCACTCCCTTCACTGGAGTCAATGGCTCTAAATTAGGGACGGGCGACTGCTTATAACCCATTGAGGTGCTCACGGTGGTCGTCAAACCCCCAATAAAATAAGTAGACTAGTCGTTTGCTTGCCTAAAATCGATCCGGTATTCAGAGTACTAGAAATTAGTCCTACTGCTCACGTCTTTCCGAAGCAAAGGCGTTAGAAAAAAACAAAATATGGGAATTGAAAGACACCCAAAACTTGAAGGAGCATCACTTTATTAATGGGTTCACAAAGGGTTATAACCAGATGGCAAACCTTGTGTTTAAATTTCCTCTAGTATGAGTGAGAGCAGTGTTTTTTTTTTTTCCTTTGCCGGAACACTTAATTAAAAGTTCCTGAAAAACGAGGAGGATTTACATAATACACTCATCGTCAAAAACATAGTCGCACCCAAAAGGAAGCAACCGACAGGAATGAAACTTGGTGGGTAGGTTTGATATTGTGAGACATGCAAATGATTCAAGTAACCCTCTCGGCCGCGCATGTGAGACAAGCCAGGAGGGTCCGTAGCGCTGTGCCTGACTGGATATATAAGGTCGTCCCGTTGCGCGTATTTGCCATTATGATTCCTGCTGTTCTGTTGGTTGCATCCTTTGTAAGTGAAGTATGCGTCGGAGAAAAGTTCGGAAGCAATTCGAGCAGTTGGAGGAGTTCGAGAGGGGCCGCATCGTCGAGCTCCGGGAAGCGGGATGGTCGTATCACCATATTGCGCGCCATACCGGTCGTGCGAATATCACCATAGCACGCTGTTGCTGGCAGCGGATAGAACAAGGCGCCCAGCAGCGACAGGAAGGTTCTGGGAGACCTGGACGAGCCACGGAGAGAGACGACCGACGGGCTGTATGACATGCGTGAAGTGACCCAACAGCCACGATTGGGGATATTAAGTGAGCAATGTTGCCTTTCATGCATCGTCCTATTAGTACCAGCACCGTTATTAGACGGCTGCACGACGTAGGACTACCGCAGGCACACCGTTACGACGACTGCCCTTAACACTATTGAATCTTCGCTAAAGACTGCAATGGTGTCGTGCCAAATTGTCACGGAGCCACTCAGAATGACAGCGGGTGATCTTCAGGGACGAATCCCGCTTTTGTGTTGTAGAAGGCGACCACCGAATCCGTCTATGTAGGCACCGTGGTCAGCGCCAAAATGAACGGTTTCTCGTCGAGCGTCACACCTCCAGAAGAACTAGTGTCATGGTGTTGGGTGCAATTGCCTACAATGCTAGATCACCTTTGGTGTTCATTACAGGCACTTTGTCAGCTCCACGTTACGTAAATGAGGTCCTGCAACCAGTGACCCTACCTTTTCTGAACGCTCACTCCGGTTCGATTTCCCAACAGAACAACGCTCGTTAGCATACTGCTGCTGTCTTGAGTTCTTGCCATTAAGGGAATGACACTCTGCCATGGCCAGCCGCACCGCTCAATCTATCACCGATTGAAAATGCGTGGGATGCAATTGGGTGCGCTATCCACTCGCCACCCGAGCGGAATAATCTGCAGGAACTGCGTGAGAAAATTCAAGCTCCATTTGATCGCTTATCTCAGGTCACCTTTAAAACTTCATGCCGAGACGTCTGGCATACTGCGTCAGCAAACATGGGGCGCCGACCCCATACTGAGAGACACTACTTATTGGCGTGTAGCTCAATAAATATTGCCCACATCAGTCTCAATGTTTAATCATTTATTGTTCGTGGTAACCTTTACCTTCCTCCCGAATAGCATTGCAATCTGACACGTCCTTCTGGGTGCAACTATTTGTTTGACGATGAGTGTAAATAACAAATCAAATTTCTACACTCTGGTCTCTAAGAGTCACTACTGAAGCATTGTACAGATTGCAAAAACATAAATTTCGTGTTCGTATTATAATGAATTAGTATATTAAAGATACAGCACTACGAGAGAAACACATAGAAAATGCTGACATTAAAATCTTTATCAAGCTGATCTACAAATGAGAGTTAAGTTTGGGCTAAGGATTACATTTCTTTGATAAACACAGGGGATTATTATCCTAAAGTACAGTCGATATTTTGTTTACCGTTGCTTTATTTCTACCGTTCTTGTCCGCTCCTTGCTTTTCACAGGAACTGCCGAATAATGTCCTCGAAATGGCCACGACAGGACACATTTTGTAGGATCAAACTAGGTCAGGGTACACCCAACAATTTTAGTGAATAACACTGAAGTTATTGCTGTGATTGAAAGAGAAGCCCTAATCTTGGCGATTATCAAATTCATCTGAGAAAATCCCCTTCCGCATTAGCTAAAAGATACATCGTGAGAGCTGCACGCACAGATGCAACGACGTCCTTGTCCAATATCCAGAGACATGTGCCGGTTGTACAGGGTACTCCTGTGTCCGCCAGAACCATTTCTAGACGCCTGGCTGGGTCGAATCCGCACTCTCGACGGCCCTTACGTTTTCTGTCATTAAAACCTGACCAACGTCGGCGCCGATTGCAGTGATGTCAGCAGCGAGCAACGTGGAAGGCTACGGACTGGCGACGTATAGTGTTCAGCAACGAATCCCGCTTCAGTATGAGAACGGACGACCACCGTGTCAGAGTGTGGAGGACCGCAGGTGAGCGCTAGAATCCCAACATCCCTGTACAGCAGCACACGTCCTGAACTGCAGGCGTGATGGTCTGGGGAGCCATCGCGTATGACAGCCGGATTTCCTTCGCAGTGATCCGAGGGACGTTGACAGCCCAGCGTTACGTACAGGAGATCCTGTGGTCCCATGTGCTGCCTTTTCTGAACGGCTGGAACCAATTTTCAACAAGATAACGCCCATCCGCACACGGCTCGGGTTTCCGAGGACTGTCTACGTCATGCTTCGACGCCTCCGTGGCCTGAAAAATCGCCTGATTTCTCTCCATTGAGCACGTGTGGCAGCAGTCGGGCAGCCAGATTTCTCCGTGTCCCAGTGTTCGTGATTTAGAGCGTCAGTTGCAAGAAGTGTGGGCCAATCTGTCCCAAGATAACATACGGCGTCTCTTTGACTCCATGCCGGACCGTATCACCGCATGTATCCGAGCACGAGGCTGTCCGACACGGTACTAACTCTGATCGGAATGTGTATCGCATGTACGCGGAAATCGTCCTGCTGCTGTGATATTGTAATCACTTCTGTCATTGGTATGTACCATCGCACTACTGAAATCTTATTTCAATCCGAAGCACGCCTCCTTCATGGTGCGAGGATTTTTATCACAATGAGTGTATATGTATTGCTGTACAACCTTTCTACAGCTATACATCATTTACAGAAAATAAACTTTTCTGTGTACAACTTAGAAAAAAATCAAACACTTCGGTCAGCGCTCTCTCTCTCCCTCTCTCTCATATGTTAAGGTCATTACATGTTATTATACGTACGATTTTGCATTATTTTATTTAAATTATCATTCCAAAACACAAAAATAAAAATTGTGTGTAAAACTAGGTGCCGGAACGCCTGCCTTCTAGATAAAAAGTCTTGTGTTGAAGCATCATGTGGCTGATGCATGTAGGTATCAATTCCAAAGAATGACAAGTGTTAAGGCAGTATGGAACTATCAAAATTGTCAATAGAGGAGTTGGACTTCAAAGTTCTTTTAATAATACAATTGACGGGTTCAACCTAAGCTATGAAAAGTAGCTATAAATCATTACAATTCCTTTATAAGTCTTGAGGTTTGGCATTGTGCGCCCAGACATTTGCAGGACATTTTCCATTTTACAGTATATGCAAAAATCCAATTTCAGCAAAGTGCGACAGACCTAATTTGTAAGTCCGTAGAATCCCTCGATTAAGAGTAACAAAAACAACAACAACAACAAAAAAAAAACAGCTCCCACCCCAGACGGCATTTAACGGTCTTTCTGTTTACCTATTTGGGAGCTTAATGGCAACCATTAACGACTGATAGAGCAATAAAGAGCCACCCGTCCTTGATTTGGAACCATTGGCTCGAGCAAAGGGAGATAACTTGTGCCGTAAGAAAAATACACCATCCATGTCTCACGCCGGATTGTGGTGTCAGAGTTGTACGACCAACTCGTCGTACAACTCTGGTACCGAAGCGGCCATTTAGAATTAAGTGGTGTTATATAGGATACTTGTGTTGTAGCTGTGTCATGAAAATTAAAGCTCTCTAACGTCCTGCAGACATTAGGAATTATTGAGGAAGAATATGTTGTTTTCTAATGCTCTGAGGTTCTGATTTTCACCGATAACTTCCGTGATCTTCTTTAAACTCTTTAGGCTTTATGTTTCACCAAAAACCAATCGTGCTGATATTACCAAACTATGAACACGCCGTTCTATACACGATAAAAATGACGAAAATGACATTTCAAAACCTTTAATGATAAGTTAAAACCAATTTCATGAGTGCTTTCAATCCTACTTTAGGACCATCCTCAGATGAAATGAACACGACCTGGAGATCACACAGGTTAATATAACAAGCACATTGCCAGATTACCGTATACGCATGATTAAAGTTAAACACACTATTGACGTAAACAATTAATGTCCTATGAAATTGAGTCAGCATTCACGGTGAATAATATAGGGTTGTGACGTCCAGACTGTATGAGGTTCTTCCATACTCCCGATACAGATACCGGAACCTCATCATTGCAGCACCAGTCCATATTCTTAAGAATTAACAAACTTTATGCTAATAACAAAGCTGACTTACTTGATAGGGTCACCACTACAGCCGCTTTGTCCCATTCAGGTTCATATCCTCCTCCGCAAACAGTTCTTGTCAACGCTGTGTTTTGTGCACCATTGCGGACACTATATTTGTGTTCCATAATTCTAGTCTGTAATTTCCTGGATGTATAGCCGATGTATGCAGACTCCGAGTTACCCACATCATTAGAACGCAATGGAATATTCTAAATGCCCCATTTGTCCAAGTCTTTCACAGAATCTCGGTCCCTGCAGCTCAGGGTACGGATGTTTTTCGTCCTCACCCCAAAATCAATATGATATTTTCGGCAGATATTCTTTAGGGCTTGAACAATGGTCGGCACATATTGTACTGATCCTACATATCTAGAGATTCGGTTTTCACTGGACAGCGTGATAGTTGTCCGGTTCATAACTCTGTGAATTACACTCCGTATCATGTCCTCAGAGTACCCGAAGGCTCGAGCCTGGTCCCTGATTATCTCTAGCTCCAAATTACTAAATTGTGAAGAGGACGAATGCGATAAAGCACGTTTGACCAGGAAATGAAAAGCTGACATCTTCTGACACCACGGGTGAGCCGACGTAAAGGGAATTAGAGATGGAAACTGCAGAAGATTTGCGATAAACCGAATAAGTAACATTTTGCAAAACTGGGTTCCGAGCTATTAAAATGTCTAAATAAGGAAGTGAAAAATTATTTTCCATTTCTACTGAAAACTTAATGGAAGGATAGAAGGAACCAAGTAAGTCAACAAATTCTTGTAAATCGTCATTAGTAAACGGCCAGAAAAGTAAAACATCATCGACATATCGCATGTAAAGAATTGGGGAAAGCCTACACTGCCTAAGACCTTGATTTTCTAGATTCTGAAGCAGAATTTCTGCTAAAACCGGGGACAGGAGGGACCCCATAGGGCCCCCTTCCAACTGCCGATATATTTGGTTATCAAACTTGAAAAAGACTTGTCTTTGATTAGCTGAAGAGCCTGGTAAATAGACTGAACCTCTGCCTGTGGGTAAAATCCTGAAGATGTCAGCAAAGACCTAATAAGGTTGTGAACCGTGCCAAGAGGAATATTAGGAAATAAAGAAATAATGTCTAGGGAGACCAAACGGAAGGGTTTACCATAAAACTGAAAAGAGAGCAATTTTTCAACAGCCTGTGTGGAACTAGAAACGGAAAACCTGGGCCCGGAGGTCAGAGGTGCAAGAAATTTTGCGAGGGCTTCCTCTAACGGTCTAGTGGGGCTAGACCTGCTCGAAACCAAGGGACGAATCGGAAGGCCGTGTTTGTGCGTCTTGACTCTTCCGAACATTTCTGGGATCCTCGGGCCTGGCACAGAGTGTATTGCATGAGTGATCTCCTTAGGAAGATTTCCATGGTTTTTTACATGGCTTACCGCTCTTAAAATTACTGCAGTGGGGTCTCTGTTGATCCTGACATGAGGGATATCAGCTATGGTCTCCCCCATCTTATCTAAATACTCTTGTTTATTGAAAATGACTACCTGTGACGACTTGTCAGTCGCCACTATGGCCAACTCAGGATTCTCTTTCAGTAATTTGAGTTATTTTTGTTCCTCATAATGCGGTCTGGACTCACGTCTTATACGCTGATTATGGATTACGGGACAAGTGTTAAGGACCCGAAATATGCGGCGTAGGTTATTTTTTAAAGGAATGGGTCTTGTGTCTCTAAAGGTAAAGTTTTAATAACTTGTTCAACCTGAGGGATAATAATGTACTTATTTGCCCGCTTCCTTGCGGTAAGCATACTTTTAAGCCTTTCTGCAACGCCACTTTTTGAAGACCGCATTATGAGGAACAAATCAACTCAAATTACTGAAAGCGAATCCTGAGTTGGCCATAGTGGTGACTGACAAGTCGTCACAGGTAGTCATTTTCAACAAACAAGAGTATTTAGATAAGATGGGGGAGACCATAGCTGATATCCCTCATGTCAGGATCAACAGAGACCCCACGGCAGTAATTTTAAGAGCAGTAAGCCATGTAAAAAAACCATGGAAATCTTCCTAAGGAGATCACTGATGCAATACACTCTGTGCCAGGCCCGAGGATCCCAGAAATGTTCGGGAGAGTAAAGACGCACAAACACGGCCTTCCGATTCGTCCCTTGGTTTCGAGCAGGTCTAGCCCCACTAGACTTTAGAGGAAGCCCTCGCAAAATTTCTTGCACCCCTGACCTCCGGGTCCAGGTTTTCCATTTCTAGTTCCACACAGGCTGTTGAAAATTTGCTCTCTTTTCAGTTTTATGGGCAACCCTTCCGTTTGGTCTCCCTAGACATTATTTCGTTATTTCCTAATATTCCTCTTGGCACGGTTCACAACCTTATTAGGTCTCTACTGACATCTTCAGGATTTTACCCACAGGCAGAGGTTCAGTCTATTTACCAGGCTCTTCAGCTGATCAAAGACAAGTCTTTTTTCAAGTTTGATAGCCAAATATATCGGGAGTTGGAAGGGGCCCCTGTGGGGTCCCCGCTGTCCCCGGTTTTAGCAGAAATTCTGTTTCAGAATCTAGAAAATCAAGGTCTTAGCCAGTGTAGGCTTTCCCAATTCTTTACATGCGATATGTCGATGATGTTTTACTTTTCTGGCCGTTTACTAATGACGATTTACAAGAATTTGTTGACTTACTTGGTTCCTTCTATCCTTCCATTAAGTTTTTAGTAGAAATGGAAAATAATTTTTCACTTCCTTATTTAGACATTTTAATTGCTCGGAACCCAGTTTTGCAAAATGTTACTTATTCGGTTTATCGCAAATCTTCTGCAGTTCCATCTCTAATTCCCTTTACGTCGGCTCACCCGTGGTGTCAGAAGATGTCAGCTTTTCATTTCCCGGTCAAACGTGCTTTATTGCATTCGTCCTCTTCACAATTTAGTAATTTGGAGCTAGAGATAATCAGGGACCAGGCTCGAGCCTTCGGGTACTCTGAGGACATGATACGGAGTGTAATTCACAGAGTTATGAACCGGACAACTATCACGCTGTCCAGTGAAAACCGAATCTCTAGATATGTAGGATCAGTACAATATGTGCCGACCATTGTTCAAGCCCTAAAGAATATCTGCCGAAAATATCATATTGATTTTGGGGTGAGGACGAAAACATCCGTACCCTGAGCTGCAGGGACCGAGATTCTGTGAAAGACTTGGACAAATGGGGCATTTAGAATATTCCATTGCGTTCTAATGATGTGGGTAACTCGGAGTCTGCATACATCGGCTATACATCCAGGAAATTACAGACTAGAATTATGGAACACAAATATAGTGTCCGCAATGGTGCACAAAACACAGCGTTGACAAGGACTGTTTGCGGAGGAGGATATGAACCTGAATGGGACAAAGCGGCTGTAGTGGTGACCCCATCAAGTAAGTCAGCTTTGTTATTAGCATAAAGTTTGTTAATTCTTAAGAATATGGACTGGTGCTGCAATGATGAGGTTCCGGTATCTGTATCGGGAGTATGGAAGAACCTCATACAGTCTGGACGTCACAACCCTATTATTCACCGTGAATGCTGACTCAATTTCATAGGACATTAATTGTTTACGTCAATAGTGTGTTTAACTTTAATCATGCGTATACGGTAATCTGGCAATGTGCTTGTTATATTAACCTGTGTGATCTCTAGGTCGTGTTTATTTCATCTGAGGATGGTCCTAAAGTAGGATTGAAAGTACTCATGAAATTGGTTTTAACTTAGGATTAAAGGTTTTTAAATGCCATTTTCGTCATTTTTATCGTGTATAAAACGGCATGTTCATAATTTGGGCTTTATGTTTTGTTTTGTTTTATATTTGAAGGGATTTCGTTTTTGATTGGAAGTTTTTTAAATGATTTATTGCGCCTGGTGGTACAAAGACAAGACAAACAGGCAGACATAAGTAGGATGCAGATATTTCACATAGCCAAGTACATGTCATGCATGATTTACAGTATGCCAAATGATCAATTTACACAGAGATAGCTAGTGTTATCAAGTAACACATTGTGAACAAATACACATCAAACATGGTTTTACAGTATGCTAAATGACCAATGCACACAGAGATAGCTAGTGTTGATCAAGTAACACATTGTGAACAAATACACATCAAACATAGTTTTACAGTATGCTAAATGACCAATGTACACAGAGAGCCAGTGTTAGACAAGTAGCACATTGAGAGCCAGTGCCGAAAGACAAACACAAACAAACATGCCTCACAGGGAGTCGAACCCGGACCCAACTAGGGCAAATGATCAGAAGCCATCGCTTAGACCACTGCGCCACCAGGGCGGCTATTTAAGGGTTTAACGACCGCCGCGAGCAATTCAATGAGCCACAAGTTATGGCCCGTCCCATACTTGAAGGCATTGGTTCCAGGGAAATAAGAGAGTCAGTGTCGTGAGACAATCCCGCCATCAATGCCTCACCCAGGATTTCAGCCAGGACCCGTCTTTGGGGAATGGTCTGATGCCAACTGTTTGTTCCGTTCGGCCTCCGAGGCAGCTTTACCTATTTCGGTTAATCTGTTTACTTTACCACGAAAATATTTCCTAAACCATAACAATACACTCTTTTTTTCCATATCTTTATGCTAGCACCCACCGTAACCTTTTGTATGTTGAAACGTTGTGCCCAGGTTTTTAAAAATACGGTAACCAACGCTCTCTGGAAATCCGTAAACTCATTGCGCGAAGTACACCCCAGAGTCATTTAAAGAAACAGACAAAGCAGTAGTACCAGTTGTGATAGCATTAGCAATTCTATCGATTATCGCGTGCTTTTAGACTGCAAATTTTGAACTAACGTTGTCATTCAGCACAGTGAATGAATGTACATACATTCATTAAACATGAATATTCAGTTCCTCATCCCTAAATTGGTGCCATCAGCTTCAGGGAGAGTCAGCGTCGTGGAAAAAAACTACTCACCCATGCTTTATTGAGGACACGAAGCAAGGCGTATCTCAAACGATTATCTAGAAGCCAGCTCCTCTGATCACTCGGACGAAACAAATTTGTTCCAAGGGCTCGATCATTTTTGAAAACGTAACTTACCTTCATCTCCTGGCACTTCCCAGCTGTTACCGTATGTGGAAGGGTTAGGCAGTCTCTGGTAGTCTGGCGACACAGCATCGTTTCCAGTTTCCCCATCATTATTTCCACAGAGACCGCACGTTTTTCCTCTTAACAAAATGTTATCAGCAGTGATGTGCACATTGGCCTGCAAATGTAAGGAGGAGGTTGTTACAGTAATGAAGCTAAAGGGTTACAAATTTAGATTTGAATTAACGGTTACATTGAAGAGGTACTACTTTCTTTCATTACTTGTGGTAATCATGCACTTATTCCTAGCCGATTTACATTGAACATTTGCTCAACGTTAGGGTTGGGCCAAGACCGATAATTGTGGCTAACTTTTCATGTACCTTATCAGTACGTCGGGATTACATTTAGTTATGTTCGTCGTGATGGTTTTGAGATCACGCAGTGGATTGAGAAAAAGCGGAATAGGCTGAAGTTGCATGTTGTATTGGTTTGAAGGCTCTATTTCGGATGAAAGAGCCGCCCAAGGAGAATGTTGGATGTCTGCTTAACATACTTTAACCTGCTTAATACAATACAGCAGCGACGAATAACTGCGTTTGGTTCTTCAGTATGTGAACTACTGAAAATGATGTATCATTCGGAACCATCTGCTGATAGAGGAGACATACCAACTACCGAAAAGTGAGTTGACTCCGCAAACATGTAAAAGTGCATTCGATTCACGCACAGCATACATATGAGTATTCTACCTACAGCATCCTCAACAGCTTTGATTTCATCACTTCATGTGACTGTAGCCACATTGTATGTCGCCCACCCATCGTAAACAGCGATTAACCATATTCAAGATATCCATTATTGGTTTCCAGTTTTCTACCTTCTAGTTTCGTCGTTTTTTCTACCAGTGTCACCTTAGATGCGTGGGTGAAAAAACAAAGGGATTTCGAAACATTATTACAGGGTTCTGAAAGTGAAAAACACATCGTACCTATGGACTGATTTTTGTCGATACAGGTGCTACAGAACATTAAACTCTATTATCTGCTGAGTTGTAACACATTTATTTAACTAGACAATGCAGGAAAATTATTTTGCTGTTTTCTCCGTTTTTCATTAATTGCTTTTGGCCGCAAGCAGCATTTATATTGTCTCTGCTCGTTGCTATAAAAATCACAGTTGTGAGATTGCCTCCCATAATTTCCCTCTAGCTCCATGCCCTTTATTACCGAAGCTCCATTTACTGTATTTGCGTTCTAAATAAGAAACATCTTTTTCCCCATTTCACAGATCCACGGTTTTCCTTATGTTTGCTTTGTTTTGCTGACGCAGAACAGTTGTACCGTAAGGTCGCATAAGGCATGCGGATTTTAGATTCTTGTGTATCATTTATGATAGACTGTTGTGTTTTTGTAGAATTTCATTTTTATAATAAACTGTCGGGTACACTTTAGACTTCGGCCCCCTGTCGTCTGCTTCAACCAAAGTGCGGATGGCATCACGGGAAATGACAAATGTAGCGATAGGTGGCGCTGCCGCTGCTTGCTTGTACTCTGTGTTTGCTCCCGCGCTGTGTGTGTTACTTAATCGCTCTTTGTTCAGTGCGTGAACCGTGCTTCCAACCGAACGAAGATGATCCGCAGGTCATCCAATGAGTTTACGAGTGGATATGTGTCATCGTTTAGTACAATTCAGGCGTAGGAAGAATCACGTTACAGGGAAAAGTGAGCAGTGTTCCCGTTTACTTGGGACGTGGTTTGAAGCCGCTTGTATTCCTCTTGATAAGGTGATGACTCTTGTAGATTGTTTCGCCAAAGGATTTTTTCCTACGATGATGCAATTGAGGAATTTTCCCAGGGTGGAGTGTCCACATCCTCTGCGACAGTCAGCAACTATTATCAGTCCTGCAGAGAACTAGTCGTAGAGTTTATGGTAGCATACGAACAAGTCGAAGGACAGCTGGTGTAATCGTAGAAGTGAATGAGGCAAAATTTGGGAAGCTGGAGGACTAATCATGGTCGTCTCGTTTAGGGCATCTGGATCCATGGCATCTTTGAACGAGATTCTAAACGATTCAGGGTAGAGATCTGCCCGGAGAATAACCGCTCTGCTCTGACATTACAGCCGCTCATCCAGAAACATGTTCAACCTGGAAGTACTGTAATGACGGATCAATCGGCTGCGTACCGCAACCTCCCATCCTGTGCTTTCCAAAATCTGTCAGTTCAACACTCGCTCAATTTCGTTGATCCGACTATTGGGGCGCATACTCAAGGTGTTGAGAGCAATTGGCGGCCCCTCAAACGCACACTATCTAATGGAATTCATAAAGACGACTTGGCAGACCACATTCTGGAATATTTATTCCAACGAAATTGTAGTCTTTCCTCTGAACACTGTTTTCAGGTGATGATTGGTATCATCAAACAGTTCTTCCCTAGTACATAATGTTTTCCACTTCAATATTCGTACTAGATAGACAGGTTCTCAATGCGGAGGAAACACTTCGACGTTATAAATGTTTAACAACACCTGAACTACTCACATTCCATAAACCCATTCCTTTAAAAAATAACCAACGCCGCATATTTCGGGTCCTTAACACTCGTCCCGCACAAACCACACACCGATTACGTAATGCACGCAGCGATGGAGCAAACAACGCCGACGCAGCTGCAGCGCCACCTATCGCGAAACGTTTCTCCCGTGATTCCATCTGCGCGTTGGGTGAAGCAGAAGACAGAGGGCCGAAGTCTAAAGTGCATCCTAACAAACTTTGTCTAAAATGCGTATTGCTTAATGTATTTCAATAGAAAATTAATAAACTTCCAATTCACTGTGTTTTTCTGTTTAGAGTCTTGGATATAAAGTTTCAGTAAAGGGTCTTTCAAAGAATTTTTTTGCCGCCCCGGTGGCGCAGTGGTCTAAGCGATTGCCTCTGATCATTCTTCCGAACGGGGTCCGGGTTCGAATCCCGGTGAGGCATGGATGTTGTGCTTGTTTTACGGCACTGGCTCTCTCCCTTCCCTGGAACCAGTGACCCTAAATTAGGGACGGGCGACTGCTTATAGCCCATTGAGTTGCTCACAATGGTCGTTAAACCTCCAATCAAAAAAAAAAAGGGGGATTTTTGAGCCTGACATCATCAGAATATAAGAAATCATACGTTTTCAAGAGATATTCCTGTTGCAAAAGAAGCATTTTCATAAATTGATTTTGTGGACAGGTGAACAAAAAAATTCTCACAGCTTCTTAAACCTCTCGACACATTTATTTAAAAATTATTATTCATACATGTGTCACCCATTCAGTGTATTTTATTAACCGCGAATGTATATTGCTATAACATATACTCATTAAATTTTTAGGTATCATGTCCATGACCTAAATATTTGGAATGGGTTACAATGGTGTAAACTCTTGTCCCAAATGTTAGTCGCCAATTTGTTACAAATTTGGCATCAAAAGTTCGGGTCCAGAGGCTGATCGACACAATATTTGTGCCAAAAATCTTTCAAACCAATGTTATTGTAAAACATATGTTCGAAGAAAGCTATGCAGCTTCAAAACCTTACTTAAACACCAAAATATTATACGCGTCCGCCCCCGAAAAATGATTTGCTCCCAATTTTTGAAATCGTCCTTTAAAGCACTTATGACTGAATCACCTCTTTCGGAAATTGGAGAATAACAGTTTTTAATATATTTCAAACAAATTAAAGAAAATCATATGCAACACAGATGATTAAAAATTTACATTTTTATGTTCTGACAAAATTAAGAAAAATGAAGTTTTTAATTTTTTAATATACGTTGTGTCCCACAATATTTTCAGTATAAATGTTTTCTGAATAAATAAACGCTGAAATAAGATTTGGAGATATGCATCGATGCTGCGTATTCCCTGTTACTCCCTTTTGGAGGAAATTTGACATCCCACTTACAGAAAGAAAAACATTTTATTAAAATGCAAGCAGATATTTTATTGAGAGAATGCTTTATCGTCACAAATGCTGATAGTTGCTTTGTACATGCATTTGCTCTTACATCAATGAACTACCTCCATCACGCTTTTAAAATACTCGAGCAAGAAAATACATTTTATGTCTAGGAAGAAAGAGCTTTTCGAAGCGGAAGACGTACGAAGACAATCAGAAGAAAAGAAAAGCGGAAAGACGCAAAAAAATCTATACCTGATGGTAGTGAAACGACTTTCTGCTCCTATTGAAAAGGCAAACGCAAAAGTAATTTATTCTAACCCAGAGAAAATGTCAGCGTAGGTGTTTCTTGTTCTCCGTCCTGTGAGATGAAGAGAAACATGAATTCATTTCTATAAAAATGAAATCCAAAGCCAGGAACAATCCACGAGATTTATAGTTGCGCTCAAGCCAAAGAATAATAAAAAGTTGCTAGACTTCCTTTATGTACGTAATTGCACGCTACGAACGGTTAATCTCTTTCCGTTATAAACTTTTCCAAGGCAGTTTTCTTAGCCATTATTTGAGAGTTTCTCAAACATGGAAAATATTGTGAATCAAATCAACGTATCACCATTTAGCAAAAGAACCGAACTTTATTCCCGACCCAAGATGTATCACATCAGCTTCGAACGGATTTGGCTTCAGTGGAAATATTTCCAGTTTTTATTTCTTTAATGACCACCATAAACATCTGAGGCTATAAGAAGTCGTCCTCCCTTAATTTGGGTTTACTGATTTTAGGGAAGAGATAAAGCATGCGCCCTAGGACAATTAAACATCGCTAATACCTCATACGGGATCGAACTGGGCCACTGTTTCAGTTTTTGAATGACAAAAGTGCTATCATACATCTCAGCCGCCTTAAGGCGTTTTTATCAAATTTTCCACGGCAACATGTTAAAAGAGGAAGGGCATCCCGGCTGCGCAGTTTTATAAGTGCTGATATTTGACTGTTAGCTCGAGTGGGCCCGAGCTCGAGTCTCACATGAGGCACGGTCTGTGTGCACGTCCAAAGGCACCGAACCTCCGTATTCTCTTAAACCAATGGTCTCGAAGTTGGGACGGGCGACTGCTTAAAGCACATAGAGTTGCACATTAAACTTCGAAAGAAAAGATGAAGTAAGAAAAAAAATGATGTTATCGTATTAGACTACAGAGCAAAACCTTCCAGAAAGAAATAAGGAATGAATTTCAAAATGAAAATACATTTTCGCAAACTGTTAACGGTGATAACAGAGCTATAATGTGGTTAAAAATATGTTTGTTCCGTGCCTTTGGGAAACATCTTACTACTGAATTTCATTGATTTAATTTTGTGTTTTCAAGCGTTATGTGGAAAAGCACGTTTGAAAATATCCGAATTTCTTTTCAAAACTCGACCACTGAGAAACGTGTTTTAAACATCTTTTGAAACAAAAGTAGATTTATATCACAGACAATACTGTTAACAGACGACATTTTATGTGCAAAATTCTGTTCGTCGGTAACATCTTGCAAAAACGAGAAAATTCTGTAAAAACGCTTTTGAGTACAAATGTGAAATAAAAGTTAACGTGAAACAAATACGTAATATATCTTTGATATGGAAAACCGTTTGCCAGTGGCACAGTGATCTAAGCGCTGGCTTCTGACCATTTGTCATAGATAGTCCCTAGTTTGAATCCAGGTAAGTCCTAGATGTTGTGTTTATCTTTGTGCTTTTTCCTGAAACCAGTTGCCCTAAATTGGGGATGGGCGACTGCTTTCATGCTATTGGGTTGCTGACGGTAGTCGTTAAACCTCCTAGCAAAAAAACAAAACGCGTTTCTCCTCTTCTACAACCCTGTACAGAGAAGTAAGCAAATACTTTACTACAAGATCACGTTGTTATAATGGTATTTAAGTACACGAAAGCTAATATGGCCATTATTTTGTGGTATAGCAGTGATGTCATTAATTGTCATTCATGTACAGAGCTCTTGAGCAAATCTGAAAATTATTGTTTTAAAACAGGAACTGAACATGTAACTCCATATTTCTGCCTTAATGTGCTGCCGTTACATCACCAAGAATACGGTTGCTTGAGTCCCTGGGGTGGTATCGGAAACACACGTACGGGAAATTGGTAGGTATGGGGTTCGAAGTCTTCATCACGAAGACGAAATTTCCAGATCTTTTTAAGTGTTGGTCACATAGATGAGGGATAAATAATGGTAGTTCTATGCTACGAAATAGTATCATATGTTTGAAATGCATTAATAACACTGGAGAACAAAGTTTTTGTTGCATTGATACCAGCACTTATTCCTACCTAATTTGAGTGTGTTGAATTCAAATCTGAAGTTAGGTTTTCTCTGTAAGCTCTAGAGTTTTTGCAATTAAACATTTTCATTTTTCGCGAAATTTTAACGCCTCTCGCATGATAACATGGTCTATCTGAGGAACAACCGTCTAGTTACGCAGTCTTAAACCTAGGCTTAAACAATCGTCTTGGCAAATATATTATTTATGTATTCACAAAAACGTATAGGTGCATCACAATATGCATTAAAGTTTGAGAAAAGGCAAAAAATCACTTGTGTGATGTAAAATATGTATCGGCACTAGTCAAATCTGATACATTTATCCATTATAGTCAAATATGAGTATGCACGAATGCTTTTTACTTTAAATTAACATATATTTCTTAATAAAGATGATAGGTGATTCAGAACAACTCATAAGGATGGGATGCAAAGTTCAAATATGTCGTATTCAGAAAAGAATTTGCGCTTGTAGCTGTTGCGTTAGTGGACTTTCTAAGGGCAATCTTGTTTGATGCTCCAGCAGTAGTCTGCCGTCATATTTTTGTCCCATCGCCCTTGAAAGCGCTGTTCCATCGTAATGAGGTCTTGATGGAAGCGCTCTCCTTGTTCATCACTAACAGCCCCAAGGTTCTCGGGGAATTGATCAAGGTGACTATTCAGGAAATGAAGCTTGACACTCATGTTGCACTCAAGATCGCGAAAAGCCAAAAGCATTCTAGTAAATAGAACCACATAGTTATCTGCCTTTTGTTACCAAGAAAGTTTTGTAGATCTGTCACGAAAGACAGCCATGCTGCCTTCTTCTTGTCATTCATCTTCCTGACAAATTCCTCATCACGCACAGGGGCACGAATTTGAGGTCCATCGAACACACTTGCTTTGATCTTTTCGAAAGACAAAGCAGGAAAAGCTGAAACTATATGTTAAAAACATTCACCATCAGTACTTAATGCCTTCATGATCTGTTTCATGAAGCCGAGCTTCGTGAAGCCTTTCAGTGGAGAAGAAATAATCTTATCTCAGCTGACGATTGGATCATTCACAATGTTTGGCATGCCTGCTTCTAGAGTTTCACGGATGGGCCACTCCTCCTGGGTCCAGTGTTTCTCTCGAGCTCGGCTTTCCTACATGCAGAGATAGCATGGAAACTTCATGAAGCCTTTCTGTTGACCAAGGAGGAAGTTGACCATTTTCAGGTTCACTCAAACAATCCAGTTGTGCTCGTGATATCTGAGTAAGTGAATGACCATTTTTATGTCATTATGTTCTTTTCGCAAATGCAGTGAGGGACCAACTGGAACCGCTCCATACACATTGCCATTGTGCAAGAGAGCACACTTGAGGCTGTACAGAAATAATCGCCATTCCGTTGGACTGTATGAGGTAACACCTAATTGCCTGAACAGACCGCTGGGATATCGTGGAAGTAAAACAAACTGCTTGTCTTCTGAAAAAAAGTCCACAAAAATCTGAATTCGCTTTCTGAAATAAGAAACTTTTGCAGAACGGTCAAGTAGGTTTTTTTCTTGCTGCCTGGAGGCTAATAGCTGCTTTCTTGGAGAGCCCCAAATCACGCACTAAGTCAGTCAATTCCAGTTGGCTAAACTGCTGAGCGGCTGATGACTCTTTAATATCAGATGAGGAGTCTTCGTATTCTGAAAACGTTTCTTGAAGTTCGTTATCACAGCCCTCGTGCTCTTCCTGATCATGTTCATTGCCTTCATCTTCAGATGAGGCAAAACCATTAAAAAGTGGAACCCGGAGTTCCTCAGATTGCGGAGTACGTCGAATTGCTGAGGGAATACTTCGATAGGAGATCTTATGCCGGTTTTTCTTGTCGACACCCTTCGTGTTGACCCGGCAAAAATAGCAGTCAGTCATGTGGTCCTCTGGTTCTCGCCAAACCATGGGAACTCCAAAAGGTAGACCCTTTCGTTTTCCTTTTGTCTAGTCACAAAGCATTTTCTCACAATTAGGACACACAATATGAGGAGCCCATTTCTTGTCTTGGTCGCCAAGGGGAACTTCAAAATAGGTTTTATAAGCACGCCTCACAATCGAAGTTATACGTGTACCAGCCACATACATAACAGAATGGAACAGGATTATTTACACATTTATGTCTACTTAAAGAAGCCATAATGAGATGTAAAACACAGAAAAACAGGTGTTAGTTTTGTGTAAATCAGATAAATCTCCCAAAATCCAAAATTAAAAATAAAGATAAAGAATATTGATGTTTGTAAAAAAATTAGCCGAATTAGTCTAAGGCTAGGGTAGATGTAAGCCTAGTTATCAAGCTATCCTTAGTGTAAATAGCAATGGGTGTCCTTTTTTGCGAAAATCACACATTTCAAGTTGCATAAGAACTAGAGCATGCAGAGGAAAACCGATTTCAGATTTGAAATCAGCTTTGAAAAAATACTTAGAATCAGTTGAAAAATCGTATGAAAACATAAAATAAAATCAAAATTGTTCCCCGTTGTAATCATACACTGGTATGCAAAAATTAAGGACGAAGAGGAAAAATTAGCATAACAGCGAAACGAGCAGGTAAAACGGACCGCAAGACCACTCAGGAGATAGGTTAGGGTCCGGTACGGTGGGGCATGCGCATATATGCAGCATGACGTAGGGGGGAGTGTCGGAAGGGTATAAAGCACACAGGCGGTGTAAGCTCAGCAATTCGGGGCCGCGGGTAGCCTAGTGGGCAGCGTTCGTGACTGTCATGGAAAGGGCCTCTGGTTTGATCCCAGGCAGGTACGAACGCTCGAACCACTAAATATCCGACGTGCGTCGGATGGGCACATTAAACCGTCGGACCCCGGGTACTGGGCCCCCGGTAATGAATAAGGGCGTCTTCCTCCCCCTTTCTACTTCGCTTCCGTGTCACTTTCCTTTCGGGCACTCTAGCACAAATCTCCTAGCTTCCTATTTCTAAAGGTTGTTTAAGACCTGGGGTCATACACTCCCTTCCTAAAATCCTCTTCATATGATAATTTTATTATTTGCTCAGCAATTTGGGGAAAGCTATTGCACGGTGTACATCGGTTTGAACGACGTCGAGTTGCTGCCACCATGTGATATGGCCAACAGGCAATCCAGTAGACGACATCTGGATGACTTTACGCAAGGTCGCGTCATTGGGAAGTTGGAAGAAGGTCGAAGTGTGACTAGTGTAGCCGAGGAGTTCGGGATCGCTCACAGCATCGTTTCACGAGCTTGGAGAGCATTTCAAACGACGAGAACAGCTGTCCGAGAGTTTAGCAGTGGTCGTTCACGAGCAACCATGGCGGCGGACGAACGGTATATTGCAGGCGAGAAGACACAGACGGCAGACAGCGGGAGAAATTGCAAGGCACATGCAACGGACAACTGGACGTCCATTATCGCGTTTTACCGTGGCCAGGAGGTTGCACAAAAGTGGTCTATTTGCACGACAACCAGTACCGTGTGTGCCATTACCGCCTGCTCATCGGAGACGGCGGTTTCTATGGTACCATGAACACAAGAACTGTACACATCAGCAATGGAGTCGAGTTCTCTTCACGGATGAGAGCCGATTTAGTCTGACGATCGATTCTGGACGTATACACATCTGGAGAGAGCAGGCCACACGCAATCACACCTCCAACATCATCGAAAGGGGCCGGTTTGGAGGTGGCGGAGTTCTCGATTGGGGCGGTATCAAGCTTGGTTGCCGTACTGACCTTCACATCTTCCAAGGAGGTTCAGTCACTGGTGTCCGCTATTCTATCGAGGTTCTCCTGCCTCACGTGCTTCTGTTTAGAGGTGCTGTGGGTCCTTAGTTCCTCTTCATGGACGAAAACGCTATACCTCATCGTACAGTGGATGTCGCAGAGCTGTTGGAGAGTGAAGATATTTAACGCATGGATTGGCCTGCAACGTCCCTGGACCTAAATCCAATCGAACACGTGTGGGACCTTCTCGGCAGACGATTTGCAGCACGTCACCAGCTGCCAGAAACGATTTCACAGCTGCGATTGGCGCTACAAGAGGAATGGGCCGCGATGCTTAAACAGCTCCTTGACAACCTCGTCCTTACCATGGACAGACATTGTAAATCCTGCAACGCAGTCAGGGGTGATCATATCCCCTACTAAAGACTGGATGTTTCTTGGCAGCCACCTGTCACATGGACGTTTCTGTATTCTATCCAGTTGTGCTCGAAGCTACCTTTTCAATAAAGTGATTTTGTATCCTTTGGATTCCTTATTTGGACGGTTTTGCTTACTTGTCCCATATTCTTACATCTTGGGGATCTTATGGTATGATTTGAGTCGATGGGGAGCACTTCTGCACGACGTTACATTCGAAACACCGTCTCGTCCTTAATTTTTACACGCCAGTGTATAAGTGAATCAGATCGTTAATTTCCCCGATGTTGAAAGTATTACTGTTCTGATCTTCACAGAAACACTGGAAAAAACTTTTGTAAATTTAATCATAGTTTGTTGAGCTATTAATTCCCAGTTTCAATTTACAGAAATATTACAAAATGCAGAAAAAGTACGATTTTCTTAAATATATCCTGAACTTGAAAGAGCATTACAGATCATGAGAAATCCGTGTCTTTCTCGATTTGAAGGCCTTGACTTGCATCGTCAGGTATAATGAATATCGACACGCTTGAGTGAAGAATCATCTCGACGAAAGTAACTAACTGCAATCCCAACGTATTGAGAAGGTAAGTGAAGCTCAAGAAATGGTACCGCATATGTGACTGAATATTAAGAGCTTGAAAATGGGATTTGTTGAACAAACAGTTAGGAGAAATCGGAGAACTTGGTTATTGCACAGTTCTCCTTACACTATATCAGTTTGTTTCCAACCATAAAGAAAAAGCACCTGCCTAATCGTTTTGCTTTAGTAAAAGCACTACCCGCGTTAAAATATGTGCGACAACAGTTACTTATTCCATGAGCTGTGAGCAGATTACTATACAAAATCAACTTGACTGTGATATAAGCACAGCATGTGTGTAGTTGAAAGAGAATTACTGCAAACTAAGAATGAACAACCTTGACACCAAAATGCAAACCGAAAACTTCTCATTCGTGACAAGACACTAATGAATTTACTTCTCCCTTCAAAGTATTCAAATGTTAATTTGAAGTGAAACAATAGCATTATGATAGTGAACGCATTGGAAACGTCAAATCGATACTAACTTGCGACGCTCCTTGATGGAGTTTACTTTTCATACAACATACTTTTTAGTGTTCTAATTCAGTCCATAAAATATTGTTACGACCGGGGCTGCAAAATGGTCGCACTCCGGGTTCTTTTATGGCTACTGCAGGTGAGAGATCTTAATAAACAAGACTTAGCCTGCCAGAGATTCGAAAATTGGTAGCGTTTACAAAACAAGCAAAGACTTCTAATGTAGATAATTATTAACATGAACTATTACACGGATATTTGATAAAATTTTAAATAAAGTTGGGCTGGATTTCTGTGTGCTGTCTAGTATTTCTAATTTACCTCACCAGCCAATCGCTATATCAGGCAAATTAGAGTTCCCGAACTTCAGCCACTGCTCCCGGAAAGTTCAGGATGACAAACAGGACTTACTCACTTGGACTCTCAAGTTTTTAATCCACGGTTCTTCTTCGGAATTTATTCTGGAGAGAGCCGGCTGATAGTTACACTCTTCTCTGTCCCTCGCCCAGGTGAAAAACACTGGCACTGTGAACACAACACGGATGACCATCAAGCATAAACGGTTCTTCCGCACGTCGATGTCACAGCGGATACTTTGCCGTGACCAGGTCTCTCCCTTGCATCACCGATCCTGTGTCGGGGGAGGGGAAGGAAAAAGAAGTCTCGCCCCCGTAAACAAGATGCCGTCGGTAGTTTCCCAAAAGGCACTAGCTGCGGGACAGAATTAACCGAAATCGCGTAGTCATGGTGTGATCAGTGAACAACTAGCCCCTTGGCGAAGTCGGAGAGGTGTAAAGGGGAATTTCTGGTATTGATACTCCTGCCTTCGCAGCAGCCTAGTCCAGCAGGGTCACTACTTGATGTTTTCTGGAGCACGTCCAATAAGTTGAGAGAACCCAGTAGTCGTGTTCAGAGTTCTTTCGATGGGTGCTGCCTCAAAGATTCGTATGGAGCAAAACCTTCGGGCGGCCTAGTGTCATTTATTGCTGAGCTTCCTTGTAGGAAACGCTTGTTCCTTCTTCTTTTAATTTGTCGCCATCAGCTCAATGCGACTATTAGGCCAGAATCGGAATGTTTTAAGTTATGCGGGGGAATTAACTCTCGTCTGAGTGGTTAAAATAATCGAGAGTCAGCAGGATCCCTCTTTTATCCCTCTTTTCTTGGACACCTGGCCTTTTCGACGGTACCCAGTAACTCTCCATATTATCTTCTATGCTCTCTCCCTCGACTGACTGACCTTTCCATAACAAACAACTTGGTAATTGGTTTATTACGATCTGACCACATCACGTGTCGTCTACGACGCTTCGGACAGAGTTCCAGACGTATTTTTGTCTAGGTGAAGGGGAGAAAATGGGGGACATTGTTCTCAGGATGTGTTTCCTTGGGGTCTTAAAAATCATCCGAAAAATACAGCTTCGGTCGAAAATTTTCGTAAAAATATAAATATATAAAAATGAATTTAATAGAAAGAAATCATGATTTGACCAGTTTCAGAAACAGAAAACGTTGATACATTCTATTTATTTCCAAAATTTAGTTTATTGGAAATAAATAATTTGGTTCGATGCAGCAAAATGATCTAATTGCCACATCAAGAAGCATTTTGTTAAAAAAACGCAAGAATGGTTCAGCTAATAAGGTTGATATTATTCTAACGAGTAGAAAATACGCAACAAAAAATGTTTACCGATCACCCATAAGGAGCTATCATTGTAGCTAGCAACGTACAGAAGTGTGCATGCAATTTCTTCTGTATAGAATACCATCTGTGACACTCAAATTGAAGCTCCTTAAAGAAACAGCGTTACAGATAAGACACTTAGAGTAATGACAGCCAAGGAAGTAAGGTAAAATTCGCCAATACTAATGACGGTATTTACTGACACAAAACCATGCTTTTATGGACAGTACAGTATGAACTAAAAGAAACTCAGTTGCGAATATATTAAACATGCGCATAGGCATGGAGTCATACTGCTGTAGGATAACCTTCTGTAGCGTCTCCAACCAAGCCACCTTCAGCTGGTACCGCATAACTTTCGTAGTCGAGCTGGCTGCAGTTGGATCTGTAGATAGCGTCCAAAGATGGCTCACACATGCTCGATTTGGTAGGAATCAAGGGACCTGACTGGCGGAAACACGACGTCCACTTCACGAAGGTATTCAGTGAAAGCATCCAAGGAAAACATGTGAGAGTCATTATAATGAAAAATGGCGCACTGCACTGCAATAAAAAAGGAGAGTGTGTCGGGTACTAGTATCTTAGCAATGCTGCAGCAAGTAGTCAGATTACTATTGACGACCGCCAACGGTGGACGACTATCGTAACTCATTGTTCTCCAATCCATGACACTAGGAGTGCTTCTAGTACGGCGTTTCATGATAGCTCTAATTTCATTCCTTCACCACGTCATCGCCACGCGTACGAATATGCGCGGGATATCGAGCCTCATAGGAAAAGCAAGTCCCATCGCTGGAAAGCACTGATACCATCCTGTATCCCGGGTGTCCCGTATATTGCACCATTACAGACGCTGCTGATGATGGTCCATGGTCATTTGCAATCAACGCAACTGTCTTATGCACGAAGGCTCCCTTTTCCTAGTCTGTGTGCAGTAGTTTAACGGGAGATGCGGTGACAACAATCTAGGCCACAGCTCATTGTGTGGTGGGCTGTGCGGCTGTGTGTGCTCTATGAACTTACAGACGGATAAGACCTTTGCCTTTCGGTATTTGACTGATATGCTCAACTACTAAACGCTGTGCTATTTACTGGTCCGAGAGTTCCCCTACAAGATGAATCGACTATCCCGCCTCTTCCGCCCTCTGTCGAAGTTGATGAGCTGGTAATATTGATGTCGAATGTGACGCACAGCATTCCTAATAATCTTCGTGCAGTCTGAATTCGGTCTCTGAGAGACAGAATCTTGCTAACTGCCTCAGATACGCATTGTATTGGACGTTGTATCGCTCGATATTTAATAATTAGCTTATCTCGTCCTCCACGTTGGTGTTTATATCAACCGAAGCTACCGCTCGGTATTTTAATAATTTGCTTATCTCGGCACAGCTCCTCCGTCTGCTGATTTGCATATCTTGGCACAGCTCCTCTACCTGCTCATTTGCATGTATTTTTTTTGATTGGAGGTTTAACGACTACCGTGAGCAACTCAATGGGCTATAAGCAGTCGCCGGTCGCTAATTTAGGGTCACTGGTTCCAGGGAAGGGAGAGAGCTAATGTGGTAAGACAAACACAACATCCACTCCTCACCGGGATTCGAACCCACACCCCTTTCGGACGAATGATCAGAGGCCATCGCTTACACCACTGCACCACCGGGGCGGCACATGCATGCATTTTCGATGATCACTCATTCTCCTTCAGGGGACACAGTATATCTATTTGATATTCCGGTCTATTGCGCGGTGGAATATATTATATTCTGAATTACAAAAATGAAGGTATTTTGCACCCACATGGACGAGAAGTTAAATACCCCAAAGCAGGCATTTTTAGCAAACATCACTTAGTTTTACCATCTTGGGGAAATAGAAGTCTGCTGTCGGACACCTTTTGTGATTTTCTCTCTTGTCACCAAATCTTCTGTCATTTAAGCTTGGTTTTATTTTTTAAAGAAAAAGGTAAAGAGCCAAAGGAGCCGTAGAAAGGAATGTGTTTCACTCACAGAAAAAAAGAGCATCCTTTTTCAAAATAATTAAAATACACAATACTTCTTTTCCATAAGCGTAATATGTCAATTAAAATACTTCCAGAAGGTACTGGAATTTTATGCACGTTTTTGAATTTCCTAAATGTTTTCTGAAGAGACATATTTGTTATACCAGAGTGATTTAATTGGCATCACCCTCACACAATTACCCTTTGTATTAAATCTTAGTCAAGCCCAATTTTCTGACACTCCTCTGAGAGATACTAACACTGACCGGCAATATTAGCCGAAAGACTTGAAAAGGATGTCAGTGTGCCGAAATGTTTTGCCAAAGATGAAAGTCTTCGAGTTCAAATGTCAGAGCTAAGGTTATCACCGCAGCATAACATATGTACAGTATACAAATTCTCTGGAGGATAAAGCAAAGTTTTCTCAATGGCTTTCGTAACAGAAATACATGTGCAAAGGCCGACTACCAGCTGTCCATACCTTGCGATCACGAGATAAGTAAGCATGATACATGGTCTCAAAGGTAGTCATTGGAAAGAAAATGTTTTAGCGGCAAAATTCAATAAATCTAGATAAGAACATTTAATAAATTAAACATATTCGTACATCTGGATCTATCCAAACAATGAATCCACTCGTCATCTTTGCTACAAGATATCTGGATATTCTTTCAATGATCAGCGTTCCAACGTGGACAGGTATTGGTGACGGCTCGTCGTTGCGCAATACTCCGTCTGGTGTCAAGAAAAATCTGTTTCCTGGAAGCTGTATTTCAACCGCTTTAAAGCAGGATGTTGAGGAGGATTCGCATTTGTGGCGAAGAATGATGCTGACATCACCGGTGTCGCAGTCTGATGCTAGAACGTAGTCGCATGTGCCGGGAAACGTGAATGCTAAGCCATCGAATGTTCTGTAATGATGATAACCCCATACAGAACACATACCTCGGCTCCTAGATGGTACTGAAAATAGAAATTATTTATATCAATTAGTATGAAATATCCTCGCCATGCATTTGGAATACAAGAATTAAGAAATACATCAATACCTACGCCAAAAATGCTTTTTCTTAGATAAATCTATTTTAAGCACTCTTAAAAATATTTTGTTTTAAGACTAACTTGTTCTTCTTTTTCAATGCTGAATCACCAGTACCATAAAATATAACCAGTGTTTCTTCGTGGTTCATCTGAATTTTAATATTTTAATGAAACTTGGTGATAAAGAGCTTTGCGGAAGACTGCAATAGGATACTAAAACTTGGTGGAACTCAGTTAACTACACATCATGAAAAAAAGCGAATATTGTACCGATGCTGTCAATTAAAAATACAAGTCCCGTTTTTTAAAAAGGTCTGAACAGGAAACCCTTAAACCCTTACGAAAACAAGTACAAAATGGTGCTGTGAGATTTTTTTCACATTACTGGTTTAATTCACTTAATGCTGAATCGAACATATTTAATGATACGCTACATAGTATCTGTTTTAGGATATCAAGTATAAGATGTGCGGACATAATACATATTCAAAGCAGCACGTTTGAATGTTCTTTCCAATGTGTATTACCTGTGTGCCATACAGAATCGGTATAATACTAGAAGAAAAATACAGCTCATACGATGCAAACGGACAGATTTAACTAATATCCAGCGTTAGAAACCAAGCACAACAACACTTTTCAAAATACAAGAAGTATGTCGAAGTAAGAAACGTAACCTGTATTGCGTTTGTAGCACAGTTTCGTGTATATGAAGGAACTTCAGAATGTATAAACCGATTTATGAAATGTGATGGAAAAGGTTTCTGATGAAAATGAGCAAAAACGTATGAAACCTTTTTAAGGAAATTCTAAACTTAACTGTTAAATCACAAACTGTTGCACATTACAATTACAGCTACGTAAGCATTGGAAAAACAAATTGTGATAGCATTGTTCGATATTGTTCTTACTGAGTGAGATATAGCTGTAATAACACACCCTTTAAGAAATATGGAGCTTTTATGGGAGCTTCGTTAACTTTCTTATTTCGACCACAAGTTTTTTCCAAAATCACGATTTGTTTTCCAATAAAAGGACAGTCTGTGGAAATCTTTTCTAAAACGCGTCCAAGGGAAACGTGATTCCAAGGAACACCTAAACTCTGTATTATTTACTTTATTTTGTTATTGATGTCACATTTTCTGTCCTGCGGACTATACCAAATGTCCACTACATAAAAGCATAAAAGTAGTTTTACTATAAGTTCTTAAACCCGTAACTACTTGGCAATAAAGTATGAAAACATGGAAGTAAATCCCTGCAGAATTTGAAAACATATTTAGAAAAGTTTCATTATGTGCCATTCTCTAAATAACACGAACCGTTTCTGTGGATATTTGAAGTTCATGCTCATCATAATAATGGATTCTCATGGTGCTCCTTACTGAAATGTCATTTTACTTTATAGAATTACGGCCCCCATTTTTACCATGCTATAAAAATATCGTATTGTTTACGTTTCAACTTCTTAAAGTAAATCACACTGCTTGCGAAGCATACTGGATCGTAAAAAGACTGAGGGGCGTGCTGTGTTACTTTGAGAAGAAACACAGTCCCTAAAAAAAGTATTTTCTTGAAGCACGCCTTCCGCATTAAGACATTTTCACGGGTTAAATCCATTGAAAAGTTATAAGATCTGTTTACGTCCTGTAGCGGCGATGGATAGGTCAATGGCAGTTCTCAATTTCCGAGCGCTTATGAATATACCAGCCTAAATGAAAGATGTAAAAATCAGTTAACTACTACTCATGTACATCAGTTAGTAGCACGAAGAAACAAATTAAAGTAAAGTATTTTAGGAAATGCTAAGTAAAAGCTGAAAAATTGAACTGTTTGTCCAGGAAATACAAAAATAATGGGACTTCACAAAATATGTTTTTGTGCAGTAACATATATATCGCTTAATTTGCCAGCTGAAATGTCTTCGACAATTAAGAATAAAAATATCGCTTGTCTGTATTATAGAAATCTGCAGATGATGATATTCTCACGCCTGGTTTACCTAAATTTTAAAACGTTGGGCTCTTTTAAAGAGAAGTTATCCCAATATCAGTTTTAGTTGAAATCTCTGTGTTGCAGCTCATTATCTACACGAAATTTAGATTTAAATCTAATTTTTCTAAATTAACTTAACAACACACATATATGCTGTCAACTTCTTGAATGTTTGTAGCTAATAACCTGCGGATTTGTAAAGCTATCTCCTAATAGTTCCAATTCACTATGTCCACGTTATAATAAATCATGGAAGTCTTAGATGCTTAAACCTTCAAGACAAGTGAGTTCAAAATTAGTATAAAGTAATTGCAAAATAATGTTGGTCCAAATGGGAAACGAAGATTTACGAAGTCTGAAAGAAAGCATTTTAATTCATGAATTAAATTCTGTGAGACACATGCGATGTAATCATTTAAATGTATTTTCATTTTGCTCAAATCTTCTCATAATGCTTCTAGGAAAGAAAAATGCAAAATCTTAACATTTTTCTCTAACTACCTACATTTGATCACTTCAACAGCTTAGAACTACAAAATCTCATTGAAAATGTGTTTATCATTACCAATGGCAATTCGTTTTATATCCAAGCGAGCGTCGTGAAGATCTTATTTGTAACTCAAAAATTTCTAGATTTCAAAGAAAAAGTACTACAAAGAGTGCATCTCTACAGTTTCAAAGAATGTTCTAATTTAATTGCTCATTTTTCTGCATAAATGTTTAAAAATCTTGTTTCTAACGGGCCCAGTTCAGTTCGACAGTCTTCGTTTGAAATTGTTTGTAGTTCAAGCATTTTCCAGTTGGATGCATATTATCTGACGCACCAGGCAATCGTTTTCATAAAATCCTTTGCTGTGTAACTTTCATAGGATTTAAAAGCCAAGTTGAAATTTATCTGATGTTCCACGCTGTCTGACAGGTTATATGGTGAATCTGGTACCAAGAAATGAGATCGAATGGAATGCATCATTATAAACTTGTTCCAAAAGTATCGATTATCTGAAAGTCAACCAAGCAAGCAATTTTACATTTAACTATCACAACTGTTGCTATAAACAAACGATTTTTCATGAGTATAAGTGAGCCGTGTACCGTGCTTTTCTAACTTATGCCCTGCAAGAAATATAAGAGAAAGGAGATCTCTAAAAATAAACATCAAACAGAAGTCATTGCTCTTTCCACGTTTTTATAAGTGAGTCACGGAAAAATTCTCATTGGCCGCCACCGGGAATCGAACCCAGGGTCTTCCAGTTACGCGCCGGACATGCTTCCACTGTACCACAGTGGCCTCTAATTCCTCCAAACTCACATACACTAACTGCCAAGCCACTTGGCAGGTTGCTTCTTGGAGCCCCGCACGAAAAAATAAAACAAAAAAAACGTGGAAAGGGCGATGACTTCTGTTTGATGTTCCTGGTCCACGTCAAATGTCTGTATTTATTATTCATTCGCCTTCTGGTTATTTGTTCAGTTCCTGCTTACCCTCTTTGGTTAATCCCCAGCATTGTGCGAGGCTCTAGGAAGCAACCTGCTAATTGGCTTGGCAGTTAGTGTATGTGATTCTGGAGGAATTCGAGGCCGCTGTGGTACAGTGGAAGCATGTCCGGTGAGTAACTGGAATACACTGGGTTCGATTCCCGGTGGCAGCCAATAATAATTTTTTCGTGACTCACTTATAAAAACGTGGAAAGATCGATGACTTTTGTTTGATGTTCCTGGTCTACGTCAAATGTCTGTATTAATTACTCTAAAAATTAATTCTTTAGGCATTAGTTCATTCCGGTTTGAAGAGTGGTGAGCAAAAACCCTGTTGTTCTGGAAAATAAAATATTCAAATGCACCTACAGGTTCGATTATTTCATGTTCAATTTTATATTGCAAATATGATAAACACTAAAACAACGAAGCACGACTCACTAAAGTTATATTCTGTGTATAAACGAAATATTATATTTCGTTGATTCACAGAATGCCTCAAAAATAATTTCAATCTAAGAAGAATCTCCTCTCTTTAGCAAGGCCATCTCTAAATAACGCACAACGTACGCGATGATTGAAGAAAGACACAGATGAAACTGAACATAAAGAATTTTTTCCCGTATTCATGTCTCATAAAGCTGAAGCTGCGGTTTAATATTTAAAACATGTGCAGATAAAGAAGCGCACATATAAAACCGCGTAGACGACAAACGTATTAGAAAAACCGACTATCGAACAGAATCACCCCGAGACCAAAAATCTTACTTCAAGTGCAAATGACGCGTTCCGACTTGTATGCTCTGCCTATGTGGCAACTGTGTATCAGTTTTCATGTGCAAATGTGCTTGTAATTGCACACTAGCGTGCATATATGTAGTTGTGTACTAGTGTGCATATGTGCGTGTCCTTCATCAGTATATACAGGAACAACTGATGTAATCTGTATCTGGAAGGAATAACAGACGACAGAGACGGCAAATAACCGCTATGGTGAAACTAAGATATTGTGACGATCCCCCCTCGCATAATTAATTGGCGAGAGGCGTGGCTAATTAACGGTAATTGAAACTTGATTGAGGGTTTTAATTAACAGAGAGTTACAATTTAAACACTTGCGAGGGGCGGTATATTAAGAAAAGATCTGCTGGCACTTGGAATTCAAGTGGCGAGTTGCAGGTTTTTGCCACGAGAACAAAGAGACCATGAACGGAAATGGGACGGGTTAAAGTTTAAAAGCTATTTCCCATGACTCAAAAGTGTTTGGACGGCAAAAGCTTTTTTTAGCTTTTGTCTGTGCCGCGCGAAACAATGGGAAAGCTCTTGGACTTGAAGAGCGGTTTATAATAAATACAGTATGTCGCGGTTTCAAGTGTTAGAATTCACCGCTTACCAATTTCTTGGAGACGGGAGATTGTTGTTGAGAGTGACAGAGTCCGATTGAGAGCCGAGAGAATGAGGAAGGATTTCGTCTTGGTCTAGAATAAATGCTTGCCCTCTGCGTTCTTTTGCGTTCTGAGCATAAGAAGGGAAACCAGCTAAAAGCATAAGCTGATGAATAACTGGCACGAACTTTACCTGAGAACTTTCTTCACCTGGCCGGACTATCGATACCTGTCGTAAGAAGCAATTTCAGGTGAAATGCAGACAGAGAAATAATAAATACAGAATATCCTCGCTCATCGAGAGAGAGAGAGAGAGAGAGAGAGAGAGAGAGGAGAAACGCCAGCCTCAGAAACCACGGAGGAGCCCAACCCCCCTGCAGAGAGAGCTCTGAAGTAACTGCTAGCCTCTTCGTGTTCAAAGCGGAGAGAGAAATCTTGTGTGTGTGTCTGATTACGTACCTCCAGTGACCGGGGAACGACATCGTTTTAGCCACAGCAAAGAATAAGCGGTGATGAAAGTTAAGATCAAACTACCCGTAGTGCCAGCATATTAGTGAATGTGAGTGAGTGTTGTGTTTTTTTGGTGTCATCAATACTGTGAATACTCAAGGACCTATGTAAGTACTTTTTTACCAGTATTTTATTTGCGGCCCATTGTGAACGAACAGACGTTTTGTTAGGACATATTTTCTGAAACACCGAAGAGGGCCAAAGCTGGCCGGAAATTATAACTTTCTTAATTAGGTGAAGAATCTGGTGTAATTTATGCATTTGTGTATTAAATCCCTGTTTTAATTGTTATACTGTGCCTCCATTGGTTTATTGGTGTACTGTGTCGGCTAATTGGCTAACGAGTTATTGGCGGATTCAGTGATTCGAATCGCATTCCGAAAAATAATTGGGCATCCTGACATCTAAGGCCCAAAGGTCGCAACAATATTATGTATACTAAAACCCTGTTATATTACGAAGAAAAGACTTGCCTTTCTCCTTCCTTTCTACTTCTCTATGGTAGCAAATTTGTAAGGTAGAAAATCGGGAGCTGCGCTTTATGGTATGGGATATTCTTTTAAGTTTAGTATCAAATTTACAGTATATAGCTGTCCTCATAACTTTCTACATGCACAGTCCAGTCAAAAAATTAGGACCATCCGTGATGTAAGATGAAACCGTAACCAGCAGACAGATGGCGTGCGTAGCACTACATGCAAATCATGTAATGCATTTAAAATGGCACAAACTCGCGGACGGTATGTAGTTTCACGTGAAAATGGAAAAAGGATGTGACTTAACGGTTTGGAATAGAAATGATTGTTGGCTACTGACTGAAGTGTGGTAGCATTACAAAAATGCCCGATATTGTGGGCTGTTCACATGATGCAGCTGTTAAAGTGTTGAAGGAATCCTTGTCGCAGTGGTCTAAGCGCTGGAGATTATTCATCCGAGAAGGGTCAGGGTTCGAATCCCGCTGAGGCATGGCTATTGTGTTTGCCTTACGGCACTGACTCTTTCCCTTCCCTGGAATCAGTGGTCCTAAATTGGAGACGGGCTACTGCTTATAGGTCACTGAGTTGCTCACGGTGGTCGTTAAACCTTCAATAAAAAAAGAAGGAAGCCGGCAAGACTTGCAGCAACCGGGGTAATGGTGGACGCTCACGGAGCTTTGACGACCATGGGCAGCGACAGCTATCCTGACTAGTACGATCCAACAGAGTTGAACAACTAGCCAGAACATTCATGCAGGCACATCGAGGAGCTTATCGCACACCAGAGTCCAACAAACTCTACTCTTTATGGGTCTGCTGAGCCACCGTTCACTCAAGGTACCCATGCTGACGGACAGACATCGGTCATGAATTTTCAACTAGCGGGGACACTCGACCATCAACAGTGAAGAAAGTCGCCTTTATAGACGAATCACGTTTTCTGCTTTTTCGCGAGGGATGTCGATGGTGAGTACGACGACGCACTGCTGACATATACCATCCCGACACGATACTTGAGAAAAAACAGGCAAGAGGTGCCAGCGTATTCGTCTGATCACACAATCAACGCTTCCAGCTAGCTATCCACTGTGGCGGATCAAATGCTCCCATTCACGATGACTGTCTACCTCGATGGCATGGGTTGCTTCCAGCAAGATAATGCTTCTTGCCACGTTGTTATGCATGTATCAGAATGGTTTAAGGAGCACTTCAGAGACTTTAACTTATTATCCTGGTCACAGTACTCGCCGGACATCAATCCCATTAAACATCTGTGGGACTATCTTGGCCAAAAGGTTCCACCTATGGATCCACCAGCGATGACTCTTGATGATCTGCAAGAAGATGTGATGTCTGCATGCTGTAGAATCTGCACAGAAACGTTCAGAGGCCTGACTGAATCAATGTCAGACCGTATATCTGCGGTATTGGCGGCATAATGAGGTCATACTTCATTCATACAAACAGGTGGTCATAATTATGTTGACTGGACTGTGTAGAAACACATGCTTTCCAGGCTTTTGGCGATACAATAAACTTCCAGCTTTGTATTAAATAAGTATCTTTTCAGTTCATGCTATTACTTTTCTGAGTGCTGTCGTTCAATCACCACGAATTTCACAAATCACCGTCATTTGCTAATTATTGTAATAAACAGCCAAAAAAATCATTAAATCCGCGAAATGTCCTATAAAGTTTTCATGTGGAAGGGGCAGAATCTAGGTATAAAGAAATTTATGTAACATAGATGCTACATAAAAAATTCGTTTATATAAAAATTATTCGTTTAAAGCAATAGAAACTGAAATCAGTGCGATACATATTGGAGAGCGCATAGTGTTCATAAATCTCTGTAGCGGATGAGATACATAATGCAATCACTTTTTAAAGGGCGAAACACTCTATCAACCATGTATATTACAACACAGTGTAATATTTTTGTTGTAATATATTGTGTATTGTATATTACAACACAGTGTAATATTTTTATTGTAATATATTGTGTATTGTATATTACAACACAGTGTAATATTGTTGTTGTAATATATTGTGTATTGTATATTACAACACAGTGCAATATTGTTGTTGTAATATATTGTGTATTGTATATTACAACACAGTGTAATATTGTTGTTGTAATATATTGTGTATTGTATATTACAACACAATGTAATATTGTTGTTGTAATATATTGTGTATTGTATATTACCACACAGTGTAATATTGTATATTGTGCATACAACTAACGCAATATTTTTATATAATACAAAAGTAATGCTATTTTAATGTGAAATCAAAGTAAAATGGCACTTTAAGGGAAAATACCAAAGATGAAAAACACTGTTGCAAACTTTTCCGTGATATAGAAGTGTGAGCATCATGCAGACAGAATAAAGCGAAAGTCGAACAAATGATTTCTGAAAAATTCTAGAATTGTTTCCACTTCAGGATATCGCAAAAGCTGTAAAATTATGAGACAATGTTTTAATTTGAGATTATATGTGCCATCAAAATATCAATCATGTCAAAGCTTAAAAGCTCATACAAAAAACAATATAAGTTTTACCTAGCAGGTGTGTTTGCATCTTATGTACCACCAGCAGATGTAAACAGAATCATGAAGGCCTTAAACCATGTTAAAACTTGTGATTTACTGAAACATACCGTAAATGCTATGTGTCCTCCGTAGCTCCGAAACTATTTTGCTTATCGGATTAGCAACTATTCCTACTGATAGTAGTCACCAGGAAGGCAGGCTAAACTCCTTTATTGTCCCAGAGGTTCTGAGAGTGGCTTGATTCTTATTCAAACATACCATAGACATTCTTCGGTGAATGATGCAGTTCTTGGGCAATAAAAGCTGGTATACCTTCGGCGGGGAGGGAAATGTCGATAGAATAAAAGTGTCACCGACGTTTTCCCAGAATTCAAAGCAATGCATAACAGTAGAAGAAACCAAGAACCCACGCCACACAAAGTTCACGGTCTGACTCAAGTTGAGTAATATCCGCGCAATACGTGAAAAATTCTGGACATTCTAGAGTGTAACAGAACCAGAACTTCCAGCTGTGTCTCATTAAGTAAGTAAAAGATTTGTTTAATTCACATTTCTATGGCAGTTTTTTCTATGAGTAAACCTGCAAACAGTTTAACTTGTCTTCCTGAAAAGAGTTAAAACTGTAACAACAAAAATGCGCTAACGTGAAACTGCGCAACACGCACCAAGGTCTAGTGTTTAAGATAAAATGAGCAAAATATACACATGTACTTGCTTTTATTTAATACCTCAGACAGCAACAAACGCATGCACACGATAAAGCATATCATCTGTAAAATGGTCAGTCCTTTCCTGTTGTAGGAGGTGTGACGAAAAAGTATCCAGACAGGTTGCATAAGTTCGGAAGTGCGCGAAACAGGAGGAAGCGGATTAGGTACAGGTTAACCTTGGAACCTACAGCTCATGTGCCGTGAGTCATGTCTCCCCTTATTATCCAGTTTCTTACGGTAATGCGTTGTTCTCACGTGAGTGAAGCTGTTCTTTGCATTTGACATGTCAGAAAAGATTGATCAACGAATCTGAAACAGATTTTGCCAAAAAACTTGGTGAAACTTTCAAAGACACATACTTAAAGTTACAAAAACTCTATTGTATGAGTTGTGCGCAAATGTATGAGTAGTATAAACATTTTAAAGATGGTCTTGAGAGTGTTGAGAGTGATGAACCGTCTGGGACGCCCGCAACCAGCAAAACTGAAAGCAATGTCGACGGCTGCGCAGGAAAATCATTGAATTACTATTCGTGAGCCCTCTGAAGACTTCAACCTTAGTTTCGGTTCAGTTCATTCGATTCTTATGGATGATTTGGGTGTGAGGTGCATCTCAGCCAAATTTGTGGCAAACTTGCTCTCAGCTGAGTAAAAACAGGCCTGTGTTTCAGCTGCTAGTGACATGCATGAGTGCGTCAAAAACGACGAAAAGTTTTTAAAAACTATTATAACTGGTGAGGAATCGTGGATTTATGGTTACGACCCCGAAACTAAGCCCCTGTATTCACAATGTAAGACCCCAAACTCTCCCATACACAAATAAAAGTACGACAGAGCCGCAGCAATGCCAGAACGAAGCTGCCTGTTTTTTCTTTCAATCATGAGGAATTTTTGCATCATGAATACGCTCTATCAGGCTAGACAATCAACAAGGACATCACGTATTGCGCGGATATTACTCTATTTTCGCGTTTTGGGCATTTGAGGGACGCAGTTATCGCAAAAGGTCGGCATTGCATGAGAGTGACGAGTGGTAACTCCACCATGACAGGGCTCCTCACCATGCATCTCAACATGCACAGCAGTTTCTTCCTAAGTGCCGCATTGAACAAGTCCGACAAGCACCCTATTCGCCAGAAGTCGCTCGCAGGGACTTTTTTCCCTTCCCCAAAATCAAATACCACTTGAAAGGGAAAAGATTTCAAGATATTGAGGAGATACAATGGAGAATGCGACAAAACAGCTGTTCTCTATTTCAGAAGATGACTTCAAAAATGCTTTGAGCCGTGGAAACAGCGATGTGCTAAGTATTGGCTTCGGAAGGGGACTACTTCGAAGGCGATGAAGTTTCAAATCTGTAAGTCTTGTACTTTTTTTTGTAATAAATCCAATCTGGATACTTTATGATCACACATTGTGTCACACTCCAGGTAATATCGCCACCTGGTTAAGCAGCAGCTGCAGATTGTAGCCTAGTGAATACGAGAGGAGTTGGGTACCTTTAAGGTTTTTTACATATTTGATGAAAGACCGTACAATGAACGTATGGGCCATGGTGGAAAGTATTAATGATAAATTGACGGGCATTGTCCCGATACACAATCGTGCCAGAGAAGGTTGAAGGGGTGATCTGATAAAGGGCTGAATGAACAATGAGATTTTTTTTCTATTTCGGCGTTTAACGTCCACTGTGGGCTACGTTATGAATTGTACGCAGTCTGTCATCCCCAATTTGAGGTCACTGGTTTCGGGCAAGGGAGAGAGACAGTGTCGTAATACGAGAGCTCCACCTAAACCCCTTCCGGGACTAGAACAGGGACCAACTCAGACGGACGGTCTGAAACCAATACTCAAACGACTGAACCACTGGAGCAGCATAATTAGATTGACGCAACGCTGAACTCTGAGAGTGCTTTGAATACGGACCGCAGTTATGTTCTTGCGTACATAATTCCACTTCTCATTTTTACACCAGACGCACGATATATGTGACGTCTGAGAGTGCATACTTTTGTAAGTCATTTGATAAGGCGACTTGTTACAGTTGTTCAATCATCATAACATTCTGAGAAGAATATACATACCTAACTGCATTACTGTCTCGTGCAATGTCGAACTCGGTATCTTTCTCGACGGTAGCTGCTGTAGTGGGCTGTAATAGAAAGCCATCAACTAATCTTGTTGCTCAGATTCCCGACGTGTATGTCGGTTTGCCTTTTGATTTTTGGCCTCAGGATGAAGTGCACTTGAGCAAAACTTACATTACATGTTAGCTAGTCGACGAACCGAAGGGAAAAGGGGATACGCTGCTATAAAAAGAAAGCATTTCGGCTAACCTTGTGATTGTGACTCTCGCTATGAAACCATAAGAACAACGTTGTGATTATATAATAACTAACAGTCTCCTATAGATTAGGAGAATGGCTGGTTTCACATTTGCCGATCATTTATTTTTAAGAATGGGTACACAGAGCTACTTTTATTAATTATATATGCGTTCTATTGCTGTGAACAGCCTGATATGTAGTTCGGTTCGTAATAACTGAACTAGCGTTATCGAACACCAAAGTGCAGAACATGGACGTAGCAGCGTTTCCTGAAACTAAAAGTAATCCATTGATTTGCATTTGAAAGGGAAGTACACTATACTGACAAAAGTCACCGGCCACACCTTCGAAAGCAAAAAAACGGATCCGCTGTGTTGTTAAGATACGCGGTCAGCTGCAAACGGTATAAAAACAAGCTTGCAGGTGACCGCGACCATAACGCACTGTGAGGTTTAGTGAAAATGTGGCGGCGGGAGAGTATTGACTTTGAGAAAGGAAATATTGTTGGTTGTTATATTAGTGGGTTATCCATAAGAGAAACCAAGAGGTGTTTAAACATACCCAAGGCAACTCTTCGGGATGTACTGAGTAAGTGGAAGACACATGGCGTGCCTGAGGCAGCAAAACGTACCGGCAAACCAAAGAAAATCAGTGATACAGGACTTCGAAGCCTCAGGACAGTCGTTCCAAACTAATCGACGTAATACTGCATAAGACCTCAGTGTACAGGTGAGTAACAATGCTGAAATATCGGTATGTACACGTACCATTCGCAGAGAACTTCATTCCATGAGGGACCGTGCTCTTCGGCTGCCCACGAGCCTTTCATTTCCACGCGGAATTGTACTCGTTGTTCAGCATGGTGTAAAGAACATTTATCGTGGACCGTAGATCAATGAAAACGGGTTCTATGGACTGATGAATCCAGATATACGATCCATCGGTCTGATTGCCGTGTGTGGGTATGGCGACAGCCAGGGGAACACTATTTACCACAGTGTACTGTTCCTACGGTCAAGTTTGGAGCTGGCAGTGTACTCGTGTGGGAGTGTTTTTCGTGGTATGGTCCCGGCCCATTGGTTATCGTGGACAAACCTTTTAACCGCACGTCTACCTCGATATTCTGGATAATTATGCCCTACCAACTCTGGCAATACTATGGAACCGCGCCTTGTTGATACCAGCAGGATGAAGCACCGGGCCATAAAGCAAGAACTGTTACGGCGTGGTTTGACGATAATTCCGTATCGTGTGTGGACTGGCCAGCACAGAGCTATGATCTTAATCTCATAGAGTACTTATGGGATGAATTAGAGCGCCGCATAAGAAGTTTGGAACCAAGGTCTACTACTAAGCAACAGTTAGCTGCAGCATTATGTACTGAATGGAGGGGCATACCTATCGCTGTGTTCCAAAACTTTGTCGAAAGCATGTCTGAAATGGTCAGTGCATGCATTAAGGCCAAAGGTGGACTGACATCATACTAATGTATATCAATAAATGCTATGTTGTGTTTCTTTTCTAGGTGTTCGGTAACTTTGGTCAATATAGTGTTTATATAAGCACGGTAAAGTCACATTATTGTGCCCACCAGCTAATATCCAGAGTAACTGCCGTGTGCAGCGCGGACAGTAGCTAGACGGGCAGGGAGTGACTCAATAAGGTGCTGCAAGGTGTTCACAGGTATGTGGAGCCATGCGGACTGAAGTGCATCTGACAGCTGCTGGAGGGCGCATGATCAAGGACCATAAATCGAACAACACGATCGACGTGGTCCCACAGATTCTCAATTAGGTTTACGTCTGGGAAATTAAGGGGCCGGGGAAGTACTTCGAAGTATTCATCGTGCTCTTCCAACCACTCTCGGACATTTCTAGCTGTGTGACACGTAGCCTTTTTATGCTGGAAGATCCCATCCGTCCCAGGGAAGACAATCAGCACCTATGGGTGTACGTGGTCTGAAAGGATGGATTCATAACGAATTCGGTTAGTAGTGCTTTCCACAGGTAAGACTGGACCCTGAGAATGCCACAAAAATATTTTCCAGACCATAACGCTGCCCCCACCAGTTTGTTTTCTTCCAGAAATGGTTGAAGAGTGTTTGTTCTCCGATGTTTCTCGCCTTATACACCAACATCCATCCGTTCGATGAAGCAGAAAGCTTGACTCATCGGACAAGGCAATCCTTTGCCAATCAAAGGAAGGTCCAATTCTAATACTTCCGTGCAAATTCTGCCGATGCACCTTCGTCGGCATAGATGCAGTGATAATCTGTCTGCATCGGAGCCCCAAACGCAGTAGGGTTCGCTCAACTGTCGTTTTAGACACACTTCCGCTAGCCTCCTGGCTCATTCGGCCACACTGAGTTGCTCCACTGTAGCGTGTCGATTGGCCCTCATGCACCTTTGAAGCCCTCTCATATCAATGGCACGTGGTGCTCCGCAGTTTGCACGTCGCTTATTCGCAATGGTGCCATTTCTCTAACCCGATACACTTTAACCACAGCAGCATGTGAACAGTTAACAAGCTGCGCTGTTTCAAAAATACTGCCACCCTTGTTTTGAAAGCCGATAATCAACCCGTTTTGCAAATCTGATAAATCGCTCCTTTTATTCTTGACAGCAACGAGTGATATGTTTTCAGAATTTCTACCCTCCAAGCCAGCTCACGACACGTGCCTTCATTCATTGGCTACGCGCTGTTGACGTCAAAAGTAAGAGGTGGTCACAAATGTGTGACTCGACTGTGTGTAATATATATATACATATACAGTAGTACCAAAATTATGGACACGTTTTGAAACGTATATCAATTTAAGGAGAATTTAATGCTGAATTCAATACAAAAAACGGAATTCAAATATCTGCAGTACAAAAGACGTTATGCTGCGAATAATGCAATCATGAAAATCTGCACTACAAACCGACAAAATGATCACATATACTTTTGACGTCGCCTCCTACTTTTGACGTCATGTACTATCAGTATTTAGTAGGGTAGCATTTATTGTTTAAAATAGCAGCACAGAGACGTCTCATTCAGCCAACAAGTGTTTGAAGCTCTGCCTTCGCTATTACGCGTGGTGTCAGGAAGCAATTATAGCTTCAATTAATTGTCTTTTATTTGATGGACGCTTCATTCGTACAAGGTTTTTCAAACGGGGCCAAAATTTTTCTATCGGGTTCAGCTCAGGGCTGTTTCCTGGCCAGGTCAACAATGGAATGTCCTTGGTTGTGAACCACTATTTGCATATTTGTGCTGTGAGGCATGGAACTGAATTCTGCCCAAAAAGAAAAGGTGCTTTGTTAAGAAAGAGATCACTGAAGGAAGGTAAGCAGCATTGGTTCCAGGATGGTGCCAATGTGTTTTCTTGCGTTCAGGGTACTGTCGACTACATGATTGCGACCAACACCATCTATTCTCATACATACCCAAATCATAACGTTTGTTGGGTGCTTTGCATTTGCCTCCATGCAGTCAGGATGTAGCTCTTTTGCCACTTGACTTCCCACATATTTCCGCCCATCACTACTAAATAAGGATATCTGACTTTCGTTACTCCAAATAATTTGCTTTCCCGGATATCCTGCCCATTCCATGTGTTCTTTTGGCCATTGTAGTCTTTCCTTGCGCTGCTGTAGATTCAGATGCCTTTTTTCTCGGAATCCTACCTATCGGTCCCATATCTGACAGTCTCCTCTTCATCGTTTTTAAACTGACAGAAGCACCAGTTGCACCCAGTTCACCTCTGATGGCCTCAGGTGAAATTCTTCTGTCCTTGAGACACAGCCTTTTTCTTCTTCTGCCGTCAACAGATATTGTTTACCTTTTTTGGTCCTTTTTTTTTTTTAAGTGATTTTGTTTCCTGATAGTGCAAACACAACTTTCTTGCTACAGATGTCGCACCTACGTGCCTTGCAATTTCAGCATAGGGAAGACCCGATTCACTTAATATAACAATCCTGCTTCTTTTAGAGAGTGTCCAATCGACTCGTTTCTTTGGTGCCATTGCTCTATTTATTATCTACACTTTAAATTTCAAGAAATACTCTCCAACTGCGTTTCACTTACACCGATTACCGTCTTTCTTCTACAGAACAAACAGAAAAACTGATTTTCCCCAACTTGACACGTGATGTATCGCAGCTACTGCCATTTGATTGGTCCCCAGAACGAGGCCTGTGATTGCTCAGTAGGGTTTGCACCCATATTCTGCTTCTTAACTGAATCGCACCTGTGTTTGCTTTTTAGACTAAAGTAAGAATAACATTTTTGTACTGAAGATACTTGATTTCTGTTTTTGTATTGAATTCAGCATTAAATTCTGTAAAAACATGTATAAATATATGACGCGTATTGCATTTAGTGAAACATAATATTTCCTACGTGGGGATGCTGATAAGTTCTCGTCCTCACCAAAAAGGAAATGGGCTACAGCCATGAAACTTACAGACTATTCCACATATTCACCCCGAATTTCAATACACTTGGCACGGTGTTTCTGGAGTTCCTTTAAACCTAACAAAAAATTCTGAAGTCTGATCCCTCAAATACTGCACTGCTCCTGATATCCCCTCCGAATCATTCGAAAAGTGCTTCCCTTTCAAACTTTTTTTAAGGTTTTGGAACAGGAAATAGTCCGATGGAGCAAGATTTGGTGAGTAGGGTGGAAGGTCTATGCACTTAAATCCCAGATCTCTCAAAACATCCATTGTATTGCCAGCCTTGTGAGCCGGCGCATTGTCCTTCAAAAAGAGAACACCTATCCGCAGTTTTCCTCGCCTTTTTTCCTTCGACGCCTCCTTTAATTGACACAACAAATTGAAATAGTATTCAGCATTTACTGTTTGGCCCTTCGGGAGATAGTCAGTCAGTAAAACGTCTCCCGAACCCCAAACAACCGTTGCCATGACCTTTCCTGCAGACCTTTGAGTCTTGAATTTCTTTGGCCGTGGAGAATCCGAGTGTTGCCAGTGCAGGGACTTTTGTTTCGTCTCTGGATCGTAGTGATATAACCACGTTTCATCAGTAGTGACAAGTCGCTGCAACTAATTATCGCTAGATCGCTCAAAATGCTCTAAACCTGATTTGGAAGTGTCCACTCGTTTTCGTTTCTCATCGGCGTTCAAACATTTGGGCACCCACTTCGCTGACATATTCTGCATATCCAAATGCTTATGAATTATGAACCCAACACGTTCCCTGGATATCTCCAGTGTCTCAGCTGTTTTTAGCAGAGATACGCCGATCTGACAATCAAGTCATGACCACGATCAAACATTTCGGGGTTTGTCACTGTTGAAGGCCTCCCAGATCTTGCTGCACCTTCGGTCTCAACGTCTCCATGCTCAAAGGTGGTACTCCATTTCTTTACAGTGGAATATGGGGGCACTTGTTACTTAATGTTTGCCTCATGCACTCATAGATTTCCTTTGCTGTTTTCTTCTGCAGGAACAGAAATTTCATGACAGCCCGCAGTTCCACATTCAAAAATTCAACACTTTGCATTGATATGATTCAGTTTAGGACGTCAAACATCTGCAAAAAAAGAGCTATTAGTAGCTTTATTGGTTGGAGGTTTAACGACCACCATGAGCAACCATGAGCTTTCAGCAGGCTCTCATCCCTGATTCGGGCCCACTGATTCCAGGAAGAGATAGAGCTAGTGCGATGGGACAAACAAACCATCCATGTCTAATTCTGCACCCGAGCCCGCGGTCATCTCGTACGAATGGTCATAGTTCAGACCACCATGGGCGATGGTTTAACGAATACCATGAGCTCGCATGAAATAACCATTTGATATTCAACTAAACAGAATGTTGTGTTTGACATGAAAAACCATTATTTATAGAAAATTGCGAAACTCAGTATTGTTGGATTTGTTAACGGCTTTCAGAAGTCTTCTGTCCCTAATTTAGGACCGCTGATTCCACAGATAGGGCAGGGTTCGAGCAGTAGGGCAAGGACCCCGTCATGCTCCCTCCATGGACTCCAACCAGGTACCAATTCTCACGACTAGTCAGAAACTTAGGTTTTAACTATTCGGCTACCGGTGGAAGAGGGCAGCACCTTTGAGTCCAAATGCTGCCCAAGATTTTTCGCGTGCACTTTGGAAAACATGAAAAAACGTAAGAGAAAGGTTCAATTTGACAAGTGAACTTTATCCTTTTACTATGAAACAGATTCAGTGAGAACGAAAGTAAACATTACTTAAATGTGCGCTTTGAAATCATACATGAGCTTAACGGAATGAGGGAAATATTAAAATAATCATTCACATCCTGCAGCTGCCATGCTGTGCAGCTTACGTACCTATTCAAAAGTAAAGTCACGGGGAATAGAAAGAACACGGTCACACAGATAATTCGAAGATTCAATTTTTCTGTCTGTAAAACAGACATTTGAAAAAGCTAATGATGCAGTAGTAACCGAAGTTCTGTAGTTCCGTAACTAGGCTACAGTCCGTTGTTCGCTAGGAAAATATGTACAAAGACTTCGAATCTAATTTTAGGAATGACTTCTTCATTATAAAGCGCATAGTAAAACTGCATCTATGTTCGTAGTAAATGAATATAACTTCAAAACGTTTTATACAATAGAGGCAAATAGAACTGCCACAGTAGCAGTACACTACAAAATAACAACTGCAAAAACCTCTAAACACTTAGAAATCGAAATTTTGACACCATCAATTTTTTGGGAGAAAACAATTTACAAGAAGGTTTGAAGTTGTCTGGCTACGAGAAAGAAGAAACTATGAGCAGACGAAACATTATAATTCAACATTTGCCTTTAGTGTTTCTCAAATGTTTTTGAAAAATCTGAAAGACCTGTATTCCCTAGAGTTTTAAATTATTGTTTTACCTGCTATCCTTTTTAGTTCATGGCTCCTATTACCATTAAAATATACTTTTTGCCAAAATACGCGAAGTGCACCAAGAAAGTCGTTCGATTCTAATGAAACATTCGTCATTATTAAAAACTGACGACCAATAAAGAAAGAGTGGCTTGCCACAGTGCATGGGTACCGTGCATTGAGGAGCGTATATCAAGAGCAAAACTCGAACGCAGGGGCTATTGTTACAGCGTATTGCAGTTGCATTAACCTCCACTGAGGACGCCTCGACGTCGGACACATGCACAATAGGAGCAGTTGAGCGAGTTTGAGAGAGAACGTATAACTGGGCTGAGAGAGGCCGGTTGGTCAAGTCTCCGTATCGCCAGGCCTTTCGGCAGGAGAGACGAGGAAGTTGGTCGATGTTCGAGGAGGGCATAACCAAAAGGCACGCAGGCAATGGACGGCCGAGAGCAACGACAGACCGCGAGAATAGAGAGTTTTTAAAGCCTCACGAACAGAACCGAATTTGTCTCTCTCAAACATCCATGGCCATGTTGGTCGTCACAGGTTACCCTCGGTCGTCCACCATCCGACCATTGTCAGACGACTTGCGCGGCACGGATACTACATTCTAGGAGGCCACTCCACCAAATATCACTGACCATAGAGCATCGCTGGCACCGGTTGCAATGATGTGGGGCCAGATCAACGTGGCATAGTGTCTATAACGAAGTAAATTTCTCCGTCATTTTTGGTCTACGCCGGGATTCGAACCCGAGTCCGCTTATTCCGGAACAAGTCGCTCTACCAACTGAGCTACGCAGACGTTCATTCTGACTCCTATCTGCCTTTATGTCGTGTGCGTCCTGCTGGCAGGTACGTCACATCTCCCCCCCGAAAGAGGGCCGGGGGCATGGCCTACGGGTCAGCCGTGACCATGAATCGTTGCAGGCAGCCATCCGCTGTAGAACGTGCACTTGAGAACTCCCAGTCAATCTGGTGTGTGGAATACAACATCACACATTTTTATTTTTCGAAGCACTGGAGAAAGGATTCTCTTATTTTTCCTTTTTCGCGGTGTGGAAAGAACATCACACCTTTGCGAGATTTTATACGGTCGGGTCATCCGAAAAGTTCGGGCGCCATTATAACGAAGTAAATTTCTCCGTCATTTTTAGTCTACGCCGGGAATCGAACCCGAGTCTGCTTATTCCGGAACAAGTCGCTCTACCAACTGAGCTACGCAGACGTTCATTCTGATTGCTATCTGCCTTTATGCCGTGTGCGTCCTGCTGGCAGGTAGGTCACATGTCCAGTGGCCTCGTGTTGTCCTCAGTAGTGAGTCACTGTTTGCACTTTCCAGCCGATGACAAGCACATGCGTGTCTGGAGACGAGCGGGCCAGCGCGCGGATCCTGCCTTTACCGTGGAACGGCACACAGCTCGCAAACCGGAAGTGACTGCCATGAGAGTAATTTCTTGCGATAGCCGGACACCTTTGGTAGTCCTTCGTACCACCCTAACGGCTCAACGGTACGTCGACGACATTCCATATTCCACGGCCTGTTGTGTTGCCATTCCTGTTGCGGCATCGCCAAGACATTTTCAACACGATAATGCCCGGCCACACACGGCACGGTTCTCCCAAGCCTGCCTTCGTAATGTCGTCATTCAACCATGGCCAGTCCGATAGCCAGACATCTCACCGATCGAACAATTTTTGAATATGATGGGACGACACCTTCGTCCATCCCGGAATGTCGGCGAACTGGCCCGTAATTTTGACACCATTTGGCATTCTTTACCTCAGGACAGTATGTGAACTGATGCATCTATGCTATACCGGGTAACTGCTTGTATCCGTACCAGAAGTGGCGCTACAAAGTACTGACTTGTTCCACTCGTGTAGTTGTTTTGCCCGAATAAGTGGCCCAACTGCTCTGGAATTGCAATCATTTCCTTTCCTATACATTGCACATACCAATTTTTATCACGATTGCATGATTCTTTCAGTGCTTCGTGTTTTATTTCGGGTTTTTGCAAAGAATATATTTCACTTGCACACATTTTTACTTGGTGTTAGCCTCATTAATTATTACCCCGTGGACGGATATTCAACTAGTTAATAGTAAAAGTTTTATCCTACTTGACGGTTACGTTCTTATCTCAAAACGCTTCTAATAACCTTAACATAATCTTGAACTGAAAGAACGTAAACCAAATACTTCCAAAAAAAATATTACAAACTTTAGCAGCTCATTTACAGTTTAAATGCAATTTGTTAGACCAGACGGTCTGACAAAAATAAAAATGAAATATTAAATGTTTACATGTATCAAGGGCACAGCAGACCTGTGCCGTTTACCAACATTATCGTTTTTTATGAACCGACTTTCACTGACATTCTCAATGAGCGACAAAGGATGAAATCATAACTGAATAACATCTAGAGGAGTGAATAACAATGCTGTTATGCAACCATGGCACCAAAAAAATTTAAACATCTAGAAGGAAATAATTGGATAACCATATCTGTCATCTACGTTCGATATCTGGTGAGGACTATTACTTAATTTATCGTTTTGTTTCATATTTTTATCTGAAGAAAATTGAACCAGCAACGAAATAATGAATACTAAAGAATTTTTCCGATGAGGTAACATTATTTTGTATGACCAACATAGTTCGATTAAAAAATTATGTTATAAAGCCCAAATAAAAGTTTTGTGTTAAGCTAAATTTAACTATCAAAGGAAAGCATTGTGACGGTACAAGAGCCAGAGACGTTAGTATAAAGAAGAACACAACTGGGACTGCAGTCAGTGAGGAAATACATCAAGCAATCTCCATGATAAAAGGCGGAGAATACTTGCATTACTGAAAAAAACGAAGTTGCTAAATATTTAGAATTTCTTTTCATGTAATAATATTACTAGTAATGAAACATTTGTTCAAAAACACGGTTTAAAAATAAGATGAGCTTTGTTATTTATTTATTCTTCATTAAAAAACTCAGGTCTCGTATTATTCAGTCTTTGCTTTTCAATTTTTAACGTTTTATCTACTTTCTCTTTAACGTTTGTGACCCTCATTGAGCATAAAATCTAGAATAAATCTCCCATCCTTCATTCAAAATTACTGGCTCCAATAGTGAGGCAAACAAATCAGCCAGGTTTTGTACCCTGTTCTTAGCCATTTTAACCGTATAAAATATTTTATTGCACACTTCCAGGGATTTTTTCTCAAATATTAAATTACCAGAATATCCTATGCATGTATACTGTATATATCATCATCATCATCATCATCATCAACATCATTAACCATTATCAATAAACTGCTGGACGAAGGTCTCCCCAAGTTTCATCCACAACGGTCTGTCTTGTGCCAGTCTCCTCCATGTCACTCCTGCATACTTTCGAATTTCATCCACCCATCTCCCATGTGGTCTTCTTCTGGGTCTTTTGCTGTCCCTTGGAATCCAATCTAAAATTTCGACTGTCCATCGATGGCCTGTCCTTCTGGCAGTATGTCCAGCCCATTGTCATTTCAGGGATTTAACTCTGATCATGATGTCTTTCACTCTTGTCATTTTTCGGATCCACGAGTTCCTTTTCTTATCACTCATGGTTACACCAAGCTTGCACCTCTCCATGTTGCTTTGAGTTGTCTGCAGCCTTTGTATGTCTCTTTTAGTTAAGGTCCACGTCTCTGCACCATACGTAAGCACTGGAAGGATGCATTGATCAAACACTTTTCTTTTAAGACATAACGGCACATTGCTCTTGAAAATTATGCTGTTTCTTCCAAAACCTCTCCAGGCAAGTTTTGTACGCCGATTAATTTCTTCATCAATTGACCCTCACTTGATATCTGCTGTCCAAGATAAACGTACGTGTCTGTTATCTCCAGCTTTTCTCCATCAATCGATAAATCTTTATTTCTTGTAAAAGCATTGAACATCACTTTTGTCTTCTGAAAGTTCATTTTTAATCCCACTTCTTTACTCTTGTCAGCAAGTTCCTGGATCATACTCTGAAGCTCTGATGGGGTAGTTGCAAAAATAACTATGTCATTAGCAAAACGAAGGTGGGTTAGATAATCTCCATTAATCTTTATACCCTTGTTTTCCCAGCTTAGCGACTGAAAGACACCCTCCAATGTGGCGTTAAAGACCTTCGGAGATATGGTGTCACCTTGTCTCACTCCCATTCCAACTTTTATGTGTGCTGTATTCTCAAACAGCCGAATCTTTGCACTTGCATTTTCATAGATGTTATTAATAATATTAATGTATGCATCTTCAATACCACAGGATTTCAGAGCCATTGTAACTGCTGATGGTTTCACCAAATCAAAGGCTTTTTCATAATCGATAAAAGCCATGCACAATGGAAGTTCATATTCCCTCGCTCTTTCAATTAGTTCTCTCAGTACGTGGATATGATCTATTGTGCTGTAGCCACTCCTGAATCCAGCTTGTTCTCTCGGTTGAGCCATGTCTAGTGTTACCTTCAAGCGGTGTGAAAGAACTTTAGTGAATATTTTATAAACCACTGATAGCAGGCTGGTAGGTATGTAGTTCCTGAGATCCTCAATGTCACCTTTTTTATGTAGCAGGATCATTGTAGCGTTGTTCCAATTTTCAGGAATCTTCCCTTCATTAAGGCAACGAGTGAAAATTTGGGCGAGTACTGTTTAGATTTCTCCACTTGCTTCTTGTATGATGTCTACAGTAATTCCATCTTCTACTGGAGCTTTTCCCCACTTCATGTTCTTGATTGCATGTGCAACTTCTGCTGGGAGGACTGGAAGAACTCTGGTACTGGTACCTTACATGATGTCTGGAGTACATGTATCATCCCTTTCATGTAATTTGGAGTAGAAATCTTTCACTCTTGTTAAAATTTCGCATCTATTTCTTGTTACAGAATCATCTTTATTTCTCAGTGCCATAACCTGTTTTCTTCCCTTACTGAAATGTCCCTTTGCTATCTTCAGGCTTTGGTTGTTTTCAATTGCTTTCCTCACTAGTTCACAGTTGAATTTCCTTACGTCTTCAGTGATACTTTTTCGTACTGTCTTGCATAGCTCTATATATTTCACTTTGTCACATCTTCTTTAGTTATCCTCATCTCTCTTCTTTTTTGCATCACTATTTTGGTTTTTCCTGATAATTTGTTCACATTCAACTTGTTCTTAGACCCTGCTAATTGTGTTGCTGTTTCCATAAGAGCTTTGATTACTTTTTTGTTTACTTCAGAAATATCCACTTCTTCCGATGTTAGGCCTTCTAAAGCACAGAATCTGTTCTTCAGTTCCAACTTGAAGGTATTATGGTGTTTTTTAAGGTTGGTTATGTCAATACATTTTGTTTGTCTTATGAGCTTGCCACGTTCAAGTTTAGTGTTGAGGTGTATCTTACATCTCACCACTCTATGGTCTCTGCCTGTGTTGAACTTGTTTAGCACACTGTAGTCTTCCATGACAAATTTTTTGTTACACATAATAAAATCAATTTCACTCGTCGTCCCATTTGGATGTCTCCATGTCCATTTCCTGTATAGCTTTTTCTTGAAAAAGGAGTTCAAGTTGAAAAACCCTTCTGCCTCTGCAAACTCAACGAGAGTATTTCCACGCTGGTTTCTGTTGCCGTGACCGAATTTACCTACTGAAGTTTCATTCTGTTGCCGTTGCCCTATTTTTGCATTGAAATCTCCCATAATTATCTTCAAGTGCTGCTTACCTTTATTATTTAGATGACGAATTTCCTCATAAAATTCTTCAATTTCTTCTTCAGGATGACTTGTGGTGGGTGCATAAGTTTGAATAATCTGAGCCTGGTATCTTCTCGAGAGTTGGATAACGAGTCGTGCAGCCCTGTCAGAGGAACTTTCAATTTCTACAACTTTATCCTTCAGTTTCTTCTTTATTATAAATCCAACACCACTAGTTCTGCCAGTATCAGTCCCACAATAGTAGAAGAGATGTCCACTTTTCAGTTCAATGAGATCTTCTCCTTTTCTCCTTACCTCACTTAACCCGACGATGTCCCACTTGATCCTTTGTAGTTCCTCTTCCAATTCAAGAAGCCTTGAATCAGAAGATAGGGAGCGTCCATTATACGTAGCCAAGGTCAGCATCAGATGGCAGCCTAGTCCGGTCCTCCATGGATTCTTAGCACACTCTGCCTTCATGTCGCACTGGCCGCTGCCTTGGCCAGGTACATTCCAGCTGCCGGAGACTGTGTGTTTATACGTATATTATATATAAATAAAAGTTTTGTTTTATATATAAACATAACTGTGAAGATAGGTAATCGTTGGTTTCTGGTTTTGGCACATAACATATATATATATATATATATATATATATACGTATATATACACACACTACAAGAAAAAGCAATTTCAACAGGAGCCAAAAAGGAAAACAAAAGAAAAAACACCAATGCAAACGAGCAGCGAAAAACATGCGAGAATGCAGAAAGTATTGATAATGCTGAGCTTTGGCTTTATCAAGGATCAGCAAAGCACAGCATCAACTCTTCTCTAGAAAGACCTAGTTGAATATGGGTTTCTGCTATGTCATAAATGTATTATAAGAAAATGACCCGACAAATCAAAAACACCTTCTAAGCCACGGAATGGTAAAAATTAAGAATTTAGCAATACACTCATGACATACCTCGCCCAACCCACAGGACTCATCCTCCACAAATCCAAGAACACCTAGTACAGAGCCCATGAGCAAAATAAAAGAATATGTTTAACTCTCGCCAGACACGTGGAGATTTTAGTCCATTGAAACGTAATACTAAACCAGGAAAAAAACTTAAAAGAAAGGAAACTGTTTGTATATTTTTTTCCAAGCTTTGTATTACGTTTCAATGGTCTAAATTCTCCACGTGTATGGCGATAGTTAAATATATTTCTTTATTTTGCTCATGGGCTCTGTACTAGGTGTTCTTGGATCGTGTGGGTTGGCCAGGTATGTCATGAGTGTATTGCTAAATTCTTAATTTTTATCATTCCGTGGCTTAGAAGGTGTTTTTGATTTGTAGGGTCATTTGCCCAAAATATATTTATGACATAGCAGAGACCATATGCAACCAGGTCTTTGTAGAGAAGAGTTGATGCTGTGTTTTGCTGGTCTTGATAATAGCCAAAGTTCAGCATTATCAATACTTTCTGCATTCTTGCATCAATGTTGAGCGTTAACGGTCAATTCTGAGCGTTATGGGTAGCAACTCATTCGTGTGAGTGACGCAATGGAGGCGAAAAGGCCATACACCGGCAAGGGCAGAAGGCCAGTCCTATTGCTTCAGGATAACGCGCTTCCTCACACCGCGAAAACGACTTTAAACACGATCACCGACCTGGGACGGGAGCTTTTGTCCCAGCCGGCGTATTCTCCAGGGTTCGCCAGTCCGATTATCACCTCTTTCGCTCCCTGCAACATCACCTGAGTGATACGCACTTCACTTCTGTCGCAGAGGTCCACACAAGTACTGATGACTTCATCAACGCGAAACATCCCTCTTTTCTCCGCAATGGCATTCGGCAGCTCCCTGACCGATGGCTCAAATGTATCCAACACGACGGGGATTATTTCCCTGATTCGGCACGTATTCGATTTGCTATAATTTGCTGTCAATGTGTCGTGCCTGTGGCCGAGTGTTAGGTTGCACACCTAATAAAATAATTTAAAATGAGCTGAGTGATCTCTTTAGTGATTTGGATCTTTCTGAAAGTAAAGCAGAATTTTTGGCCTCAAGGTTACAGCAGTGGAATCTCCTGAAAAATGAAGCAAAAATATCCATCTGCAAGAGTACGCAGAGCGATTTAACCCTTTTCACCACTGTGAAAGACTTTCTCGTTGCAGGCACCAACGTGAACGTCGTAATGAAGTCTTTGAACATAGATCACAAACCTCAAGAGTGTAGACTTTATCGATTCCTTAAAGCTGAATTTAAAAGCTGTTCTGGTTCTACATTTGAAACGAGCTTCCCTCAGTTCCTATTGGCCATTTAATTCACATAAAAGAGTCTTACTCAAATATTAAACTTATTATCGACGCCATCAAGTATTGCGACATCCATTGGCAGGTTTGTGGGGACCTTAAGGTAATTGCCCTTTTACTAGGCATGCAACTAAGGTATACAAAGTTTTGTTGCTTTTTTCAATGGGACAGTAGGGCACGTGCTTCTCATTACACAAAAAACTGTACAGTTAAAGAATCTGTAGGGCCAGGTGTAAAGAGCGTCCAAAACAACCCTCTGTAATTCACAGAAGATTTCATTTCCACTTCTTCAGATTAAGCTAGGCCTCATGAAGAATTTTGTTGTGGCCATGAACCAAGATGGCGAGGACTTCAGGTACCTTCAGGAAAAGTTTGCCGTACTGAGTGATGCAAAGATCAAAGAATGTGTCTTTGTCGGTCCACAGATTCATGCCCTTTTTAAGGATCATTACGTCGATGAAATATTGCTAGGGGACGAGAAAGCAGCATGTTCAAGTTTCATGGATGTTGGCTTTAATTTTTTTAGAAAACAAGAAAGTAAAAAACTATAGAGAGCTTGTGGATGTCTTGCTTTCAAGTTACAGGAAACTTGGCTGCAACATGTCTCTAAAAATTTGTTTTCTGCACTCTCATCTTGACTTTTTCCAGAAAACTGTGGAGTTATAAGTGAGTATGGCGAGCGCGTCCATCAAGACATTTCAGGAATGGATAAAGGTACAAGGGAAATGAAGCCTTTCCATGTTAGCAAACTACTGGCAACTAACAATGGAAGGACTTCATGTTAATATCCTAAGCTACCTCTAGGGCATAGTGGACTTTCTCCAGCGATGCTCCAGCGGTAGCCTACAAACGGAAAGCGAACAGAAAAGCGCTTAATATAAATCTGAAACAGCCTAGCCTAGGCTAGAAATGCAGAAATAATTATTTTGTACTGTATAAATTTTAGTACAAAAAAAATGAAAAAAAAATCTTAATGAATAATTTATTCAATTGGAAATTTCACTGAATATCTCATTTTTAATTTTTTTTAAATATATCCAAACACGTATTTTTGATTTTATTATGTATAAGCTCTACTTCATAAACTTGGGGCAAGTATATATATCTTCATTGTCATATTTCATTTTCTTATATACAAATATATATATATAAATAAATAAATACATCGTTATACAAATTTGTATGTGAAAATTGTTGACAAGTGCTATTGTTCCGTTTTCCTGTAACTGTCTCGAGAGATAGGTGACCACTCGCCTTGACACATTGAGCCATCTTGCTACCTCAGCTTACGATTGGTCTACTTCCCCTCTACCGATCGGTCTGCACCGTAAAGGGTCTTCTAAGCGATGGTGCGGAATTATTATTTCACTAATATTCCAACTCAGGCTTCAACATCCTCACAAACAACGTTTATCAAAGTCGCGTGCCTGCCAGCTCGATGACGTACAGTCGTCATTTGCATATTTTCATGGGAGCTAACGCAGTATTACTTGAGTACGTCAACTTAGAGTTTCCCCTTGCACATGTATCTGAAAAATCGTTGCAAACGTTCGTCTCGTTTTGGACATGTACTGGAATTTGTATTTGTGACGTTAATTTTGGACACCGGTTTATTTGAAGACATATGCTTTTCTAGTTAGCTAGTTTATTGCATCTGGTAAACATGGTAGCTTCAAATCTAGATTTCAGAAAATATGAATGTTCCAAATATTTTGGGGACCTCAAGTTTTATTTTGTTCAGAGCGCCAAGAACAACCATTCTAGGGTTTCTTTCTCTTAGGTTTTGATAAACTGATGATGCGTTTTGGCTTTCTGATTCCAGCTTATAAATAACTTCGTTGACTCGTTCAATGTTAGGGGATCATGAGTCTAGTTTTCTGTATTTATTTTCATTTTGCACCAAATCTTATTAAACTTAAAGCATAATAGAAATACGCTGGTAGCATACTTAAAAGGGATGCTTTGGTATGATATTAACTCAAATACAACGAATGAATTTCTTCGAGCAAGGAACTTAGTATTCAAATCAAAGTTGCTGTTTTCGAGTGAAAAACTGTTTGTAGTATATCAGTTCTTGTAAATCGCTGTTATTTCAATTTCTTTTCTCTAAATTTCTTGCTGCTTTTTCACAATCGTTACTTCAGTTTAAATGTAAATGAAGAACAAATCATCTTGTTTGATAAGACTGAGAAAAAAATTAAGGATTTTCGAATTAGGATTTCCGTTTTGGCGGTAAAAATCTAAAGGTATTGTTAGGTTTATTATCCATTACCAGGTTTATAGCGCATACAAGCAATAATAATTTCGAGGATCCTCTGCAAAATGATATGATAAAACCACCTGTTGTTTTTTTAGGAATAAAATAGCATGAATTTTGTCTCTAGTGAGAATGTACTGAGTCTATTGATAAAAACCTTGAGAAAGAAGTAGACATAACGAAAGGAACATTGCGTTTTGGATTGGGACAAGCAGAAAGCAAAAATTCATGCAAGAAAATGCTCACCTGAAAATCCTGATATCTTATCTTCCATTTTTTCCGACTCCTGAAAAGTAAAGAAACGAAAAGTGTTGTACTTTTGAATAAAACATGAGGCAAATGCAAATACCTATGAACACAAGCGATACATACGGTATTCCATAGATACGTGTGACTCTTATTGTTTCGCCGTGGATTTGAGTATGTTGGTATTCTGCAGACTTATGTTCTTCTGCAGAATACCACTTTTTCTGTGACAACAGAAGATATCGAACTTACCTGGAAAACCGTTGCTTACAAAAAGAATGAATCAATATTTCAATTAAAATGTAAAACTTACCTTAACAAAAACACTTCCGTTTACAAACAGAAATACTGATCTTTCATAAGAAAATGCTAAAAGTAAGCAGAAACAAGAATAATTATCCTTACCTCAGAATAAAAACATGGAATGTTAAATGCATTAATCTTCTGGTTATCTAGAATGTGAACAGCAGATGACAAATGACAATAAAGAGGAGGGAACACTGATGTCTTCGAGCAATTGAAAATTAAATTTGAATACTTAATTTAATGTAAAATGAGTTATGCCTTCAGCCTGCTGTAAGCATAATGAATACGGGTAAATGAACAATCTCAATGATTAAACCCGAATACAAAAGTGAAAAATCTCCTTTACTAGAAAGCAAATAATTTTGCACAAGATCTAGAAATGTTTTGTGTAAAAGATTTAGAATTTTACGGAGTAAACATTTTACAATACGCAATCGAATGCCAATGACCACCGTGAGAAACGCGATGGTCTGTAAACAGTCGACCGTCCCAAATTTAAATGCAATGCTTCCAGGGGAAAAGTCACTGCCGTAAGACAAACACAATATCTATGCCTCACCCCAGGAATGGTCAAATCCAATCTCGTAGGAATGGTCAGAAGCAAGCGCTTAGACCACTGCGCCACCGGGCTGACACCTCTTTTTCTTTTTTTTTTAATAGCACATACATTCGTACAATTGCATAAATAAAGATTTGCCTCTATTCGGTTATTGAAAGGGTCCATGCTGCCAAATATTTCTTTCTGTTATCGTGAAAATTGAATGAAAGCGGTTCGCTCAACACCTCTGTAGAGACAAAATTCTGTCAAGAAAGCTATACAGTTTCAAAATTTTTCGTAAAATAATTTCGCATTCGTTGTGCTGCTAAGTACGAACTCCGCGATCCAAGAAAATAACACCAGCTGACAAAATAAGGATGTAATGCAGTTTACCTTACATATGAATAGCAACCCAACAACGTCCTTTTTTAGAAAGAGTTTATAGTCGAAGACAGAGCATTTGGATTGGATGAGCCGTATTTGTTTCATACATTATATGTGATTACGGACATTTACTATTCTACTTACTACGAAACCAGTGTTTTGTTGCGGTTAGGAGATTTTCGCCCAAGTCGGTGGTCATGTAATATGCACGAAGATGCACTGATTCGAAGACGAGCTAATTCCTTTCTTAAAAGGAATTAGCTTGTCTTCGAAATCAAGTGAACTTCATTGTTATTATCGGTGAATAAAGGGGACTACATTGGTCACACTAACATAACAAAAAAAACTATCTACAAATTAAACTGCGTTTTAATATTAATCACCAGCACAATTACTCTCCTTCCTGTGACGGATTTCCTCCTACGGTTGTGGTGGAAAAACAACTCAAAACGCTAAATATTTAAAACTCCCTAATAACGAACACACCTTTGCATAAATGTGCAACAAGAAATACATATTTCTCTTGACAAAAAGGCATGCGCTGACATTTAACCCACAGGTAAACTGCAGAACTTACAAACCCAGAGCAAAAAATGTGGGCTAGAAATATTGAAGTGACAGAAATTAAACATGTCTGATAAACAGAATGCCTAACATTTTTGCTCTGGGTTTAGAAGAGAAAAATAAGCACTGGAGATTACAATAGCAACATGCTTAATTTCAATGGCAAATCTGAATGTGTTTATCGAAAGTTATCTTCTGTGAACTCAGTGGTGAAAAAAAGAACAAAAAAGGCATAGCTGGCCGAAGAAATGAAGTATCACATACTACTCACAACCTTATGCGAATATTTTCCTCCTCGATGTAGGTATTGTGAACTATATCCTTAGATCAAAATATAAGATTTTCTCGCTGTAATAAATGTCTCCAAACATTTCTCCACGAATATCTGAATGAAGATTTGCCTCTATTCGTAATTTTCACGAACGAATTTTTCCCTTAGTGCTTTCGTTAAGCGAAAGCACTTAAAATATATGTATGAAGAATTTTACTACTACGGAAATGTGTGGTTAATCAGTGGTGAGATTTTTAACAAAGTTAAAATGCGTGCTAGAAAAAAAAAAAAGGAATAGTCATATCAACGTATCCCCTTTCAACTTTCTTGCTTTTGACCAAAACTAAAGAGAATTTTAAGAGAGTTGAATAAGGATGATTTCCTAATGAAATTCTATATACGTTTCATTCCGGAATAGCAAAATCATGAAAAGTAATGCGAAGACAAGGAAAATACCTATTCACACTCAATCACGTGAAAACGAAGTTCAGAAGATAGAGAGCCAAACACGGGTAAAGTAAAGTGCATTAGGAAAGGAAAATGGAACACTTGGCGCTGCAACAGTATATTTCATAATCGAGATTCCTTTGTAACACAGATCATCAGGATCCAACGGCATGATCTAACCTTGAAATTCTCCGCGCCTCAGAACTTTCCAATATGCATGTCACCTGCTTGTAAACTGTGTCAGGCATACTGAACTGTAAATAAAAACTCTATGGACCACTTTCCACAGTAGTTGATAATACACTGCTGGACAATTGCTAAGGACGGATCATAAACGGCTATATAACGCATAAAAAAGTAAGTGTGGTTGGATGCCAAGTGAAATAAAATAATGTCAGAATGCCAGTACATTACAAGAAAGACAATTTATTGTGCTCTGAAATCCAGAAGGCTTTGGAACGTGGTCAAGGGACAAACAGGCCATTTTGTGCAAAATACGTAAACGTGAAAAAAATGCAATTAACGTCCGCAGGCGTTCCGGCGTAAGATGTCAATACGGGATATGGCCATCATGGAGGGCGATGCAAGATTTTACACGTCGTGTCATGCTTTGCACAACATTATCAAGCAGCTGTTGGGGTAATTTATCGCATTCCTCTGTCAGTGCGCGGATGAGGGTGTCCTTGTTTATTGGAGGGCATTGGCGACCAGGAAGACTCCTCCCCAAAGCATCCCACACATTTTCAATGGGATTCAGAACGTGCTGGCCAGCGAACGTGCTGGCCAGCGACTGTTCGATGACATGTTTGCGTTTTCTTCCATGAAAGTGAATCTATCACCGACAGCACCACGGAACATGCGAACATGAGGTAGCAGAACATCATTAATGTATCGTTGGCCAGTCATAGTCCCAGTTGGAAGCACATAGAGGGACGTACGGCCATTGATCATGATGCCAGCCCATACCATGACACTACATGTCGGATATCGGTCCCTTTCCTGTATGTTTGCTGGACAATATGCAGTACCACTATCACGCCAGATCAGTTGTCGTCGACAATCAGACGATAGACTGTATCTACTCTCATCTGAGAAGAGGACAGCAGACCAGTCGTTATCAGTCCAATTGCGATGTTGATGGCACCATTGCAAACGGGCGGTACGGTGACGTCTGGACAATGGGATGCACACAACAGAACGGCGGGCGTATAGTCCTCCTTCATGCAAACGTCTGGCGACAGTTTTTCGGGAGATCCGCTTGCCAGTAGCAGCCATAAACTGATTTGCTACCTCACTAGCTGTGCTGCGCCGGTGTCTTTTTGTTGATAGCACTATGTACCGATCTTTTGCAGGTGTCGTACTGCGAACACGACCTCCCCCGTGACGTTTGCTACACTCTCCATTTGTTTAAAATGATTTCCAAAGCCTTGAAACAACAATGTGGCTGACGTCGAACTCCCTGGCAACATCTGTTATTTTTCGCCCTTCTTCAATCTTGCCAATAATACGGCCACGCGTAAAATCATCTAGGTGATATCGGGAAAACATACTGAAAATTGCAAGTTCGTCAATCGATTCTTTCCCTTTCAACTTTGCGTTTGAACAACAACGGTCAATACGAGTCAAATCCTTTATATCTCTTATCAGCGCTATGATGTCACGAAGAAGTTAGGCAATCCAAAATTTGCATACGCACAACACGTCTTACTGTATCCCGCACTTATGCTAATTTCCACATTTTCCTGCCTTCCATTTTATGGTTGCTATCGTTGCTATTGTCATCCGTCTTTAGCAATTGTCCGGCAGTGTATTTTACAGTTCGTCATTCTAATGGTACTACTTCTCAAACCGCAGCGTTACCGTTCCGGTAACGCAGTGGTCTAAGCTCTGGCTTCTGACCGTTCATCCAAGATGGGTCCTGGTTCAAATCCTGGGTGAAGCATTGATGGTGTGTTTGTCTGGAAGCAGTGGCCCTAAGTTAAGAAAGGATTGAATTACTCAGGGTAGTCGCGAAACCACCAAACGAAAAAAATAAAATCCGTAGCGCCCATAATTGTTTCATAGTAAGCAAACTTTCGAACTTCTGTATTTGTATATCTAAATATAATTTTCAGCTTTCTGAGGTTCAACGACATCCACGAGCATTTCTAGGGAAATAGGCAATCGTTCGTTCCTAATTTAGGGCCACTGAGTCAGGAAGGGACGCAGCCAGCGTCATCAGCAAATAATTTCACCCATGTGTCATCCGTGACTAGGGCCTGTGCCCATATCGAACGAATAATTAGAAATCCATGCCTATAACCACTCGGCCACCAATACAATCTTCCTTTTGCATACTTGCTTGTCTTAGTCAAATTCACTCATCGTCAAAAAAATAGTTGCACCCACAAGGACGTCTCGGAGTGCAATGCTATTCGAGAGGAAGGAAAAGGTTACCAGAAACAATAAATGATTACACATTGAAACTGATATGGGCAATATTTATTGAGCTACACGCTAAGAAGTAGTGTCTTTCAGTATGGCGTCTGGCAGCCATGTTTGCTTACACAGCATGCCAGACGTCTCGGCATGGAGTTTTACAGGTTCCTAATGGCGTCCTGCGATAAGCCATCCTATGTGGCTTGAATCTTCTCACGTAGTTCCTGCAGATTGTGTGGTAGGGGTGGAGTTTTGATAGCGCTTCCAATAGCATCCCACACATTTTCAATCGGCGATATGTCTGGCGATGCGGCTGGCCATGGCCGAGTGTCAGTGCCTTGAAGGCAAGCCATCGAGATTGCAGCAGTATGCGGGCGAACGTTGTCCTGTTGGAAAATGGCACCAAAGTGAGCGTTCAGAAAAGGTAGCGCCACGGTTGCAGGACATAATTAAAGTAACGTTTGGCTGTCAAAGTGCCTGTAATGAACAATAAAAGTGATCTGGCATAGCAGGGAATTGCAACCCACACCGTGACACCAGGCCTTCTGGACGCGTGACCCTCGACAACAAGCCGTTCATCATGGCGCTGACCACGGTGCCTCCACGCACGGATTCGTTGGTCGTCTCCTCCAAGACAAAAGCGGGATTCGACACTAAAGAACACCCGTGCCGTTCTGAGAAGCTCCATTACAGTCTGGCACAATACCATTGCAGTCTTTTGAGACAATGCAATAGTGTTAAGGGCAGTCGTCGTAACGGTCTGCTTGCGTGTAGTCCTACGTCATGGTGCTGGCACCAATCGGACGATGCATGGAGGGCAACACTGCTCGCTAAGTATCCGCAGTCGTGGCTGTTTAGTTATTCCGCGCATGTCGGACAACCCGTGGGGGCTTTCTCTCTCCGTAGTTCGTCTACGACTCCCATACCATTCCTGTCGCTGCTGCGTGTCTTGTTCTATCCACTGCCGCCAACAGCGTGCTATGATGATATCCGCGCGACCGGTATGGCGCGCAATACAGCGATAAGACCATCCCGCTTCCCGGAGCCTGATGATGTGGCCCCTCGCAAACTCCTCCAACTGCTCGAATTGCTTCCGAACGTTTCTCCTAAGCATACTTCACTTGCAAGAAATGCAACCAACACAACAGCACGAGTCAGAAGGGCAAGCACGCTCAACGGGATGAACTTATATAGTCGGCCAGGCACAGCGCTACGACTCCTCCTTGCTTGCGTCACATGCGCGGTCGAGCGTGATACTTAAATCATTTGCATGTCTTCCGATGTCAAACCTACCCACTAAGTTTCATTCCTTTCGGTTGCTCCCTTCTGGGTGCAACTACTTTTTGACGATGAGTGTAGTTTGTATAGGCTTTATCTATTTGACTTCTGGTTCCTGCTTCAGATTCGTATTTTACTGGCTTTTATTTTTCCAGATTGACAGTTACATGATATGCGATATTTATCTTTGCCTCCCGTTTTTATGTCAGAGAGAAGAAACTGATCGGCCTACCGTTTCTATGTCAGAGAGAGGTAACTGATGGACCTCCCGTTTCAATGTCAAAATCTTTCACAGCAGAGCTCCTAGAGGCTGCTTTCTTTCTCTTAAACTACAGAGATAAGGAAACATAATTTTAAAGCAATGAAATCACTTTGTATGCAACCTGATGGGCAGCAAATCGTAATTACTTCATTTTCAAAAGAATTGCCTGTAGGAAATTTAATACAGTGCACATAAAATCCGATTTTCCAGAGCTTAGAGATTCAGGACAACACTCACAGGTGTGTAAAAAAGGAAATAGTTTCTTGAGGGAACACTATAGCTCACATCTGATTTTATTTTATTTTAGCTGGTACTCTCCTCTTCTTTGTGTCCAGAGATCTGGAAGAGTTCAGAAGTTTCCCGTAGAGAGAAAAAACATAGTTCCATTATTTTCAATATTGAATCTGAAATATATAGTAACTCTTCATTATTTTAAGACATGTTTGCTTTCGGCATCAGACAGATTAAAAATTAAAACTCATGAAAATTGAGCACAACTGTCGATTTCATTGCGCCTGAATTATATTGATGACAAATCTGCGATTTTTCATCAATATGATACATTAGACTTTTTACTGAAATGGGGCGGCAAACAAACGTTTGATACGCTGGGCATAGTGCGTAGAGAAAACAGAAAAAATTCAAGGGAAAACTGAAATTTTGCGAGTGTGATACCATGCAGTGTGGGAATTAAATTCATAAACGTATTCAACAGAAATACTACTTGTATGTATGCCTTTGGTTGTATAGGCTTCTATCTTCGTCGTAGAAGACGGAGGAAGAAGTCTATATAATAAACACCAAGTCGTAAAAATATTCAATACATGAGACGGAGCCAGGAAAAAGACGGCGTATATAGAAATGACAAAAACAATGGTTTAAAGATTTAATGTTAAGTCATATCTAATTTGTGAAAGGAGATGAACATAATGTTGCATTGGAGAAAATGCAGTTACTTCTAAATAAATGAACTCATTACGGGATGAGAGTCAATATACAGCTGTGTAAAGCGGACAACAATGGAGAGAAATAACTAATTTTTTCAAAGCACCAAGCGTGTAAAATGTTTTTAGGTAGTTGCTTTTGTCATGTTATAATTGCTTGAAAACAAAAGTTATTTAATGTAACAGGACTTCTAGAAACAGCGCCTTCTACTTTTTTCACTTCCCACGACGGCATGATATAAATTTTTATTTAAGATGTTGCGCGTACGGACAGGGCCATTATACAGTTACAAAACATTAGCCGCCCCGGTGGCGCAGTGGTCTAAGGCGCTGGCCTCTGATCATTCGTCCGTAAGGGGTCCGGGTTCGAATCCCGGTCAGGCATGGATGTTGTGTTTGTCTTACGGCACTGGCTCTCTCCCTTCCCTGGAACCAGTGACCCTAAATTAGGGACGGGCGACTGCTTATAGCCCATTGAGTTGCTCACGGTGGTCGTTAAACCTCCAATAAAAAAAAAAAAAAAAAAAAAAAAACATTATATTTTAATATGGGTGTAAGACTTAACCTATCAGATGTCATCAGGAGTTACCTGAAATTCCGTGTGATTTAGTGTGCTGTTAATTTCAACAATAAGCTGGACTTTACTAGTGTCTATTGCGAAACTTGCCCTTTTCTGCCGGTGAGGTAATTCAAACGCTCATCTTCCTTCTCCGGAGCAAGACATCCTACTGATTGAATTACGCCGGCAGAAGCTTTCATCAGCAACTTGATGTTTTAACTTGAAGGAGGTTTCTGGTCCTGAAGGAGGTATCATACTTGAAGAAGCTCTCTGTAGAAGAAATAATTCCGGACGATGTGTGAAAACATTTTTATCGAATTTCACGGCCAGCAGACGCATTTTACGATCATTCTCCAGTTTTGCGAAATTGTCCTGTTCTTCCGGTGATAGTAATCGAATTCACATCTTCCTTCTCAGGAATCGGACATTCTACTAACTGAACTACGCCAGCGGAGGCTTACCGCAACAATTTGCTGTTTTGACATGTGCGGCATTTTTAAAACAGGTACGTCACATGTAGTCTAAGATGTTCTTTTTCAACGAAAGAATTTAAATATTTGAAAAGTCATTATTGATGTCAGCAATGATAAAAACAAAAGGCATTTAAAATGAAATTTATTCCTAATTGAATATGAACTATAACTGAATAATAAGCTGATGACAAGGCGCAAAGGCAGTATCCAACGAAAGAACATTTGTCGACGAGCAGTGTCTCACTACAAAGCTATATATATACTCACGGACAATGAAATTTGCGCACCAAGAAGGAAGCATCGAATTGAACTGAAATTATATGGACGTAATGATACAGAAGAATGATACACATGATGGCAAAAACAGAGCTGCACGACAATTACAGAGAGATCTGTGGTACTCAGTCCGGTCATCTTCAAAAGCACTTCGCACCACCTCGTGAGGCGATACACGCTGCAATACGGTCCGGCATGACACCTGATGTTGTCATGCTGCAAACTGGCCCACACATGTTGGACGGTGTGGTCCAAATCCCGGATAGTGCGGCACGGCGGCAGCTGGCGTTTCAACTGGTCCCACACATGCTCGATAGGGTACATGTCCAAGGAGCGGGAAGGCCATGAAAGTGCCTGGACATGACATAGTCAGTCCTGGGCAACCTGAGCCATGTGCGGGCGGGCATTATCCTGCTGGTATAGGGCACCTGGAATCCCGGTCAGGAATGGGAGCACATGGGGCCGTAGGATCTCATCCACATACCGCTGGCCCGTCAATGATCCACGTACTACTACTACAGCTATCCGGCCATCGTAGGCAATGGCTCCCCGACCATAAGTCCTGCAGTGGGGGTGGCGTTGCGCTTGATAACGAGGTTGGGGTTGTCCCGTTGACCCGGGGACCTCCACACCCGAACACGATGATCATTTGACCCCAAATTTAAGATCGCTAAACACCACACGTTGCCCGTCTGTGGCGTTCCACCTCGCTCTGGCCTGGCACCACTGCACGAAGAGCCTGCGATGTTCCGGTGTCAATGGCAGCACACGTAAGGGGCGCTGGAATCGCAGATTTGCTTCCGTGAGGCGTCGGGAAATGGTTCGTGGGCACACAGGAGCCGCAACATCTGCCTGTATAGTGTACTGGGTTCCCGTAGGATCCGTTCGTGCCCGGCGCACGATCCGTCGAACCTCTCTACCGGTGGTCCTCCTTGTCCGTCCGGAGCCACTCCTCCGTGTGGCAGTACCTTCACGTGTCCACTGCTTGGAACTCAGTCGGAGAGTATGGTCAGAACGATCTATGTGGCGGGCTATACGGCGCGCCGTCCACCCTGCGGATTTCAGCCCGATGATCAGGCCTCTCTCAATGTCCGTAGGTTGCTCAAATCAACATCTCTGGCGTCTACCCGGCATTTTTGTCACTCTGCACTCTTGCTTGCGTTTGCCGGTGCTTTTCGCTTTCATGGGGCATCGACTACATGGCGGTTTATAAGGCTGCGTGTTCGTGCTTGCAGCGCACTACAGGGTGTGCGGGTATGCGCACTCGCGCCAAACGTGGATCATTTGGATACCAGCACGCACTCTAGCTATTTACAAAGTTTCGCGGGTGTAGCATGTTTTCTACTAGCTGCGCAAATTTCATTGTCTGTGATTGTATTCTGCTGTCCAAAGCTTAACAACGAGGTACATTTTGACCAGTCGAAAACGGAAAAAGCGGTTTTACATCTGTCATCTGTATCTGCGGTGATAACAAGAGTAAAATGAAACGCACTACATAAAAAAATCAGTAATATGTAATAGAGATCGGAACAGAACGAAATGTTATGAAGGACGCATAGGCTCACATGTCATCCACTGATACTCTTCCATCAACACTGCATAAACAGACTACAGGACGAAGTTCTCTGTAGGGAATATATCCACCCCACTGTTATGCACCTTTGGCACCGGTGTGTCCTGATTAGCGCCCTACGGTTTAGAAACTGCTTTGGTAAATAACTCCACTTCTGCAGGAGAGCTATGATAAGTGCTTCTCTGGTTTATGGAAGGGGATTCTTATGCGCAACACGCCTCACCGGAGCGTTCTATGCGATTTCGATTAGGCTAACATCAGTGGAGCGCGTTGTTCATTCCAATCGCCGGATAGCCTTACTTACCAATACTTCGTCCACAGCTGTCGTGCAGCGAAGACTAGAGTTATCATCCATAAAAATAAAATTCGCCCCCACAGCACCACGGAACAGAAGAATGTAACAAATAATTTCCCGGTGATCACCCACTTGATTCATTAATCTATGACCTGCAATTTTGTGTGTTTAGTGAATATGATTTCGGCACACACCATGACGTCGTGTCGGCCATACAGGCCCAGTTCAACGCTGTTTCTGACATCGTAAGCGGTCCCACCGTCCTTCCAGATCAACTGCCGTTCGAAATCCGAAGAAATACTAAAGCAGCTTTCAACTGTCAATATTACGTTGTCCCAATGATGTGAAGACCAGTTAACGTGAGACATACACTACTGATGAATGGCTGCCTGATGCACCCAGGATAATGACAAACTGCATACTAGTTTTCAGGCAGTGGTAGACTGAGTACGGGTTCTCGTTTCTGCTGCATTAAGATTTCTTGACACGGTTTGAAGCGAAATTCGCACACCTATGTTTGCTTAAAGACGAGTATCCAACTGGCCTGTAGTAATTTTCCCACTCCGTTTTGTCATTATGGTCAGGTCAGGAAATTATCATCACGCTGGCTCGTATAGCAGGTGCTATCTCCATCAAAGCATCTGGCATCGGTCCTGTATCTCGTGAACGCTGATCAAAGCTGGAACACTATGCTGCTTGCTATTCCAAACTCTTGGGTGACATCGGTCGCGGTCATGCCTTCTTCGAGCTTCCCGACAATTTGGCTTTATGTAAAATTATCCATAGAGTATCTGAGAGACATTTTCTCGGTGTAATTTAAGAAATAAGATGGAGACTTTTCTTGGCTTCATTGATCACGTCAATCACCAGATTATGCTATAATAACACGGAGCAGCTGTTGGATAAAGCTGAAAGCGACATCAGAAGACTCGTTCCATTGCCATTCAATCTGCGTAAACTGGGAGATACTGCATTACTGTTTGTAAAAATTGTAACACCAAGAAACAATCGCGCTATTCAAATGAGCTTTATATCACAGACTCCTCATGTTACAAAAGATAATTGATTACATTTGTACAGCTATACAAGATTTTTTCGCTTTAAAACTCAGCATCGTGTGAAGCCACCTAAAGCAAAAGTAACAGCCTCTACACGGCGCAGCTTTAAATGGAAGAGCATTTTGACCTCATCCTGGAGAACAGCCTGTATGGATGCTTCTATGCGAGACCGCGGATCATTTGAGGTGGTTGGTCAGTCATTTAGCTACCATTCTCCAGACATATTCGAAAAGAGACATATCCGGCGAACGTTAGGCCAGGGAAGAAGCGGTACCAGTCAGCCGTGCATGGAAGAGGTCTTGGATATTCCGGGCCACATGTGGCCGAACATTGTCCTGCTGGAATATCGCGCCCGGATAACTGTGAAGGAAGGGTGTCACCTCTGCCTGTAAAACATCCCTGATGTATCGCTGGCTGTTGAGGGTTCCGTTAATTCCTATCAGGCGAGATCATGTATTGAATGAGCAAACTGACGCCCCAAACCATGACGTTTGTCGTTGGGTCGGTACGAGTGTCCCAGGGCCCATTCACCACGGTGTGTTCGAACACGTATGCACCATCACGGTGTATAAAGTTAAAACGCGGCTCCTCAGAAAACAAGACCTGTTGCCAGTCAGCGCGCCAATGTCTGTGCTCGAAACCCCATTGCGGTTTGAGGCGTTTGTGGTTGAGGTTAAAAGGAATGTGAGGCATTGGGCTGCTGGCGACCAGTTCTCTGTTAAGAAGACAGCGCCAACTGTGCTTTAGGACAAATCCTCGGCTGTGACGGGCTCCATAGCTGCGCTAAGACCGTGGTTGTCGCTGTGTGATCGGTCACTGCCATACAGTAGAGTCTGTCATCTCGTGCAGTCGTGCGACTGTTTTTGCCCATATCCCGGATTTCTGTGCTTCCGAAGCTCAACAGTACACTGACGTCACGTTCGTATCACTATACTGGTCTTTCGTCCCGTACGAGTGGCAATTTTGCCGTACGAAAATCCAACTTCTCTCATCCTAAAGTCCTTCCTCGCTCAGAGTCCGTCCGTTGTTCATAATGCGGCCTTCTTCGGCGACAATGCATAGTGAGACCCAAGAAACACCCCTTTAAAAAAATGTCGGTTTTTTACTGTGTGCAACATCTCATTTGATCCAGATCTTTATGCCCAAGACCGGACAGTTCAGAGAGAGCTGCTCCAAACCGCATGCGCATTTTCACTGGCAATTTAACCATTTGCATGTCCAAACCTGTTGCACATATCTTGTATGTTTCAATATAATACCAGTAGTCCGTGTTCACGAGCCCAGGTGAGGCGCTGTGTCCGATGTCATGGTGTTAACAAAGGCACCCTGGCGTGTCTTCTGCTCCCATACCCCATGGACGCTAACTTACGCTGCGCTGACCTGATAGTTATGTGTCTGGTACCTCCTGCATTGAATGTGGATGTTATTTGAACCAGTGTCGATTGTCTGTTAGCATGGGCAGTCCTGGTCAGACGCCGCTGGCCATGGTCATTCAGCAGCCGTGGTCGGCCACTGCAGTGTCCATCGTGGGTGGTAATGCCTTCAGTGAGGTATTCTCGGTACACAAGTGACACCGTGGATCGAGGAATGTTGAATGTTCGCCCATCTTCAGAGATTCAATGTTCCATCTGTCCGGCTCCCACTACCATGCCTCGTTCAAACTGTGAGAATTCACGTCGGCTTACCATAATCCTACTGGCGGTTGTTCAACTTTATTCACGAGATTACACCTCGCAACTGATAAAAATCGCGGCGTGCGTCGAAGCCTTTATACGACGGCAGCGCCAGTTAAAAATTTGCATACTGCTATCCCATGACTTTTGGCACTTCAGTGTATGGCTCTGAGTGCCAAAGGTGGTGTAACATGTACTTAAGTAGGGGGATATTTCATGCTTCAAGTGAAGGTTGTTGCGGGTTTTATTTAAGCCCAATGGATCGTTTTGCAGAAAGTAAAATATTTGGAAGATAGAAGTTTCCAATGGAACGAAGTTTGCAAAAGGCTAATTTATCCAAAACAAGCTCCGAAACGTTTGCGTCGTTTATAGTGCTAGACGTCTCATGCATGGACAGTTTTAGTACGTTCAAGAAGAAGGAATTTATTACCCAAGTACTCCGGTAAGGGTGAATGTTCTTGATCTCTAAAACTGTTTTACAAATCATTATTCCCTTGTCTCGAGATTTAAACAATACCGTATTTTCAAGTTCGGTTTTCTTCATCTCTGATTTTTGTATTTCAGAAAGGTTCTCCTTCTCTCCTGTCTTGAGACACATTTTCTCAATCCGTGGAGGATTCACTCTTCCGACTATAAAATACTACTGCAAACTGTTAAACTGTACTTACATTATCCATCCAAATTTATTCCACTTCAAATGAGTAAATGAATTGATGTCTGGTTTCTTTCCTGCACTAATTAAGACAGTGAAGAAACTATCAGGCATCCATTAATTTTTGTTGCAGAGTTTACATTTATTTTGATTCCGTACAGGTATGTACACTAAAGTGCCAGAAAAACTGGTACACCAGTCTAATACTTGATAGGTCTCCCACGGGAGCGCAGGACTGGAGAAATACGACGGGGCATGGACTCAACTACCTTCTGGAAATATGCTGTAGGTAATGCACACATACTTCCTGCACAGCTATCCACAGTTCGGGTGTATTTCGAAGTCTCGGATTCCTGTGTTCGATAGCGCGTTGCATGGCATCGCAAATGTGCTCTATCACGTTCAGATCTGGGGATTTGGGTGGAAATGGCAACACCCCAAACTCAGATTAATTATCCTCTAACCATAACGTGGCGTCCCGACACTTGTGTGGAGGTGCATTGTGCTGTTGGAATAGGGCCAACCCATCAGCATGAATGCAGGACATGAACGGGTGTACCTCGTCAGAAAGGATGCACACAAAGCATTGGCCGGTCACAGACGTTCGTACACGTACCAGGGGTCCCAGTGAAGTCCAGCTAAACACACCCCATACCATTACGGACCACCCCCCCCGCCACCAGCCGGTACATTTCCCTGTTGACAGGCAGGATCCATGGCTTCATGGGGTTTGCGCCACACACGAATCCTTCCATCTGCCCGATACAGTTGGAAACGCGACTCGTCAGACCAAGCTACTTGTTTCCAGTCATCAAGTGTCAGGTGGCGGTGTTGCCGTGCCCAAGCGAGACGCATAGCTCTGTGTCGTACACCTATTAAGAGGACTAGGGTTGGGCGTCGGCTGCCAAAGCCCATATCGTGCAGGGTACATTGTACAGTCCGGACGCTGATGCTAGTTGAGAATTCCAATTATACCTGCGAGAGTGTTGCACGCCTGTCGCGTGAAACTATTCTTGACAGCCGACGACGGTCACGTTCACCCAATGTCTTTTTACGGCCATACTGGTGTCGTAGGTTGGAGGTTTTGCCGGAATTCTTGTAGTCACGGTACATCCTTGCAATGGTCGTTCGTGAAAACTTCTTTCTATCTCCGAAATACTATGGCCCATCTCACGAGCGCCAACTATGACACCCCTTTGAAAATCGCTTAAATCGTTATTACTTGTCATTCTCATGCCGAAAAGAGCTCTGACAGCTGGAAAGGATGTATATCGTTTTATATACGCACTGGCTGACGCAAGAGAGTACGCGCATAGGTGACGTTGCTATGTATTTTGCATAAGTTCGCCTGTACCAGTTTATCTGCCACTTCAGTGTATTTTACTTGCGACTCCAAATTTCGTATACACTTCACAATTGAATTAATTTCAATCAGTAAAAATAATAAATACTGTGGTTGTTCTTCCATAACGCAAGATCACATAAATAGCATTTCACGGAATAATATATTTTGGAAGTGTGGTAAACAGAAAAATAGGGGGAAACTTACCCTTTCTGTTTCACGTGTCTCTTCAGGCTCCACTGAAACTTCAAACTGGGTGTCTGGAATAAGATTTATTTCGTTGTCCTCTTCATTAATGTGTTCTCCTGATCTAGGTTGGTGCCGCAGATCGTACAGGTGGGATGTGCTTTCGAATTCTTCATCGATGGCTTCTTGGTAAACTTTATTCTGAATGTATTCATCGTGAAAGCTGCCGGCATCATGATCAATGACTTCTTGTCCTATTACGTCGAAGTCATCTTGGTCCACAGATTGCTGTTGAGTTATCTCGTTCGTTTGGCTGTCGATTATCCTCCTCTGATTTTCCACATACGGGTTTTCAAAATCTTCGATTTCGTTATGTCTCTGCTGCTGCAAACCAGAGTACTCATCATGTTCATCGCGGTAACGGGAATCTATAAAATTAAAACACATGCACTTTTTTAAATGATTACGGTGAAAACAGAGTACTTTAATTGAAGGAAATCATAAAATATCCGCGTAAGGAATAGGAAAGACTGATTTCTATTATTTGACTCATGAAAAGGAATTTCAATCTGCAAGCCAGACATGTTCTCCAAGTGAGATTTCCCTTTATTATGGTAAGATTTCATTATGGTGAAATATTAATATGACTTCTACTAAAACAGTTTATCAAGGAAAGCTTAGATTGCCGCCCCGGTGGCGCAGTGGTCTAAGGCAATGGCCTCTGATCATTCGTCCGAAAGGGATCCGGGTTCGAATCCCGTTGAGGCATGGATGTTGTGTTTGTCTTACGCCACTGGCTCTCTCCCTTCCCTGGAACCAGTGACCCTAAATTAGGGACGGGCGACTGCTTATAGCCCATTGAGTTGCTCACGGTGGTCGTTAAACCTCCAACCAAAAAAAGAAAGCTTAGATTATGTCTTAGTATGTCTCCGAGCACATGTTATTTTAAAGAAAGTCTTTATATCAAAAAACATGCAGGGCAACAAAAGAAAAAATTAACAAAACATTACTCACATACGAACTGAAAATTTTCTATGCAGTTTTATTCAATATTCTGCATTGCCCAGTATTCTACTGTATATCCTGAGAAAGCCACTAGTTTGTGAACGAAAACTTGGCTCCTGTGTATTTCTGTTAAAGTACAGTAATTAACGGATTTTTTATGCTGTGTTAATATTCACTGTTGTATCAGTCAGTCCGAGGAAAGTATAAGAATACTATTTTAAAAGTGGAGCACAGAGCAATGACTGAATTTTACATAAAAGAAAAAATTGCGCCCTTTACTAGTTTTGAACGCAGGGGGAAAGTCTATGGAGTTTGTTTCTTCGGGGTCTAATGACCGCCTTAGGTATCTGTAAGGTATATAAGCACTTGCCTGTCCCTGATTTTTAGGACAGGCGCATCAATCCGTAGGGCCCCGTTAAGATGAGCAACATAGTCTTCAAAAATTAATTTGGGCCAACAAAACCCCTGAAAACCTTACACAAATACACAGGGCTCAAAAATGTACGATATCTTTAAGCAAGCATAGTGCCCTCCTCAAACACATGGAGTGGCTTAGAGCCATTAATTTTAAAGGGCATCAACAAGAAATTCTCCTTCATAGTAGTGTCGTTTCTGGATGTTGCGGGTAGTGTTGGGGGCCCTCTCCAGATTAATACACACCGGGTATCCGTAGTCAGACTAAAACGGAACTCAGACGTGAAGAGCAAATTCACCAACCGCTGTTCCGTACAGACGCGATGCTGCCTGAATCAAGTATTTCGAGCTTTTCTCTGAAAGGAAGTGAGGGAAGACTGTCGATCTTCTAGCATACTTGCCTTTCCCACGATGTGATCCTGATACAGTTTTCCTTGACACCATCGTGCTTAAAACACAGGCGAGCTCGACAACTAGTTGTCAAGCTGTCATCTTAATGTGCATTTCAGCTGTTGAGACCAGATATCGGTCCATCTGAAATGTTGTGACAGTTTGCTGCCTGGAACTGGTTATTCACGGATTCCTGATATTGAGCCTTGAGCTGACAATCATAGAAACATTGTGCACTCTATATCAGGGGTCGGCAAACATTTTTTTAAGGGGCCAAATAGTAAATAATTTAGGCTCTGCGGGCCAAGAGACAAACTGGAGGATATTTATGTAGGTTTTTTTTCTTGTTATTTAAGTAGATAGGCCTACTTAAATAACAAAAAAAAACACGTTTTCACAAATATATTGAACAAAATTTAACGTAATAATTGTTAGATATTTCTAAGTAAATAAAATATATAATTCTTTTAAGTAACGCAGTATGCCACTTACCAGCTGCAGGAAGATCTATCCTTAGTAATCATAGAGAGAAAAAGGGGATTCAACACAAAACGCTTCAATGACAACCCACTAATATTTATTGTACATCTCCACAAAAAGGTAATAACTCGCTATTCCAACACGCACACCCTCTACATATCACCGACATTGTTGTTGTTCAGTCAAAGATCAACCACTTAGATTACTAACCGACGTGAGCAGCAGAAGGGGATTTTTTAGGCAACGCTCGCTAGAGTAAACAAATAAAAACGTTTCGAGCAGCGCCACCTGCAATTCTGTTAAATGTTCGCTGAGGCGTCTGGTTCGAAGAACTCTGACAGTCATATTTCTTATAATAATTTCTAACAATAATATTAATAAGTAAACTTAAAGAAGACTGCAATTGTTTGAAAGACAGCTCTAATAATGAGTAGAAGGGATGTGGGTTTTTGGGATAGCATTTCATCAAATTGGAGTTCAAAGTTAATACTCCCTATCTTCAAAATTATTTGCAAATGTTCATCTGTTATTGCTGACCTGTATTGAGTTTTTAGGTATTTCATCTTTGAAAATGTCTTTTTACACAGGTAGGTGCTGCCAAATACAGATATATATCCACGAGCATATGATCTTAACTGTCCATATTCATCGCTTGGAAGACATTTATAGAATTCTGTTAGATTTTTCTCTTGAAATTTGCCTTTTAGTATGTCATCACTTTGCAGATTAATCACTTCGAACTGACGGTTAGGTGGAAGCTCCTCAAATGCACAGTCGAATGGATTTTGAAATATGGAAATGTCCTCTGCACTTGCATCACGATCCGAAAAACGCTGATGGAGCTGTAGTTTAAGCTCGGAAAATATATTCGCCGCAAATTTGTGTTGGAATTGCGATTTCACATCTTTTAATTTTTGACAGTATGTGAAACGCAGAAAGCAGTCTGACATGATTTGGTACTCAATCAACGCCAGTCGTTGTCGGAATGACTTTACCGCAGTATGAGTTTCTCATATGAGCACTGTTTTGCCTTCTAGTTTTAAGTTGAATCCATTAAGAAATCCTATAATATCTGCAGCAAAAGCTAATTTTTAAAGCCACTCCGTGCTCGATAATAGTGGTCGAGGGCGGTTTTTCTCGTTGAAAAAAATTTCAATCGCTCCTCTGAGTGCAAAAAATATTGATAAACTTTTACCACTGCTGAGCCATCGAACTGCTATATGGTAGGGTAAGTCAGGATGTTCAGCTTCCATTTCTGATAAAAAAATCACGCAACTGACGATGGTGCACGACAGCGAATGAAGTTCACCGCTGATGCAGTTGGTTTAATTATATTTCACCATATTTCCCACAAAGTACCTACTGATGACTTTGAACACCTAGCATTTTCACAAGCCTCGTTTCCAACTAAGCCTGTCCCTGTTCCACATATATTTTTACCACCATCGCTTGTGACACATTTTTCTTGATTCCACTTCAGATTGTACTTTGTCAACGTTTTCTCATCTTCCCTGAAAATATGTTCGCCTGCACTTGTTCCACGCAGACTATTCATAGAAGCTAATTCTTCATTCACTGCAAACTCATCATTGACTCCTTGAATAAACAGAAGCAACTGAGAAGTGTAAGTAACGTCTGTCAACTCATCAAGAAGCAAGGAAAACCACTCAAAATTATTTGTCTTGTTTTTTAAGTGGCTGTTAATGTTGCTCCCAATCTCCTCAACTCTTCGAGCAACTGATCTCGTTGAAAACTTGATAGATTTAAATAAATCCATTTTCCCTGGACACTTTTCTTTTGTTGCTACAATCAAGCATGATTTAATTAACTCACCATCAGTAAACGACTTTCCTTCCTTGGTTAACGAATGAGCTACACGTAAATTGACTTTAGTTGCAGCCTCATTTTCATGAATAAATCACGTTGTGATGAAATATTCCGTTTTAAAGTTTTAAATTTTTCTGATCGTTGCTTTCCTGGGAGTTGTGAATATGTTGTCGAGTTCTTAGTCTGGTAATGACGTATACTGTACTCTTTTATTATAGCTATAGTGTCATTGCACAATAAATACAATGCTTTGTCATCAAATTAGGTAACACAATTATTCACACTCCACTCTGCCTTAAAAGCGCGACATTTGAAGTCCACTATTCTCTTCTTTACTGGTTTTGACAGTGACATTATGGATATGCAACAGTAATCAAACGAGAACAAAATGTCTGTAACGTATACTCTCGATTCACTTTCCTTTTGATTTTACTATCTCTGGTTATTTTATTTTTATATGTAAATTATCTTCTTACTGAACGAGATGTTATTTCACCCGCTGAATGAGATCTGGCAATCAGTGTAAGTCATGACGTGGTGGTAGCCAGTATAAATAGGCGCGTTCAACGATACTAGAGGAGAGCGTTTGTTGTTGTACGGAGAGAGCGTTTGTTGTTGTACGGAGAGAGCATTTGTGGTTGTATAGGAAGAGCGTTTGTTTATGAGGAGAGCTATTGTTTATGTGAGTAGAGCTTCTTTCATGTGCAAGGAGCTAGGTGTTATTTGAGTAGCTGTGTGTGAAGATACCAGTAGAAGTTCATAATAAAAGGTTTTACGTAAGTACGTCTTTCTCAGTTCATAGTACTGTCAGACCTCTGTCTGGCTGTTAGGTTTATTTCATTTAGTGTTATTAGTAACAACCAGCATAAGACTTTATTCATCTTAATTACTACTACATAATTACTACCAGTTATAATTTTGTTCATTACTATTACTACACTACTAGCAGGAGACTTTATTCATGATCTTAATTAACTAGTAACAACAACCATTTGAATTCACTATTAGAAGCTTAGTACAAGCATTGAATTCATCATAATATTAGCTGAGTAGAAGCTTAGCTTAGCTTAGTAGTAGTGAAAGCTATATTCACGATAATTAATCCGGTAGCAGAAGCGTTATTCATTATAATTGGCGCCCGAACTTTTCTCGGACACGAGGTCTTGACAACTGTTACCCATGTCTTCCTTACCTGGGACAACTTCAATTTTCTACCCTAAGGCAAGTTTCGATGGTGATGCTGTTTTTTTTTGACAATTTGCAAGAAGCCTGTGGGTCTCACTTTGATATGAATGATCTACATTCATATCAAAGTGATATTGAATGTAGATCATTCATATCAGGCATTCTTCACAATTTCGTAATGCACCAGCTTCCTATTACTCTGAGTCGCGGGTCGTACCTGAGGGAGTTCAATCCTCTCAGCGAAGCAGAATGCTTCCCCATTTCGTGCCGCATGCAGGAACAATTCTTTTCAATGGTTAAAATTCCTCGAAGATTCAGAAGATCATTTTGATCTCTACAATATTCCTGAAGACTGCAAAGTACAAATCGCAGGCACTTGCTTGAAGGATACCGCTAAGACCTGGTATCGGCAGTGGAGAGTGTCGAACCCGGATTCTCATTATGAGAATTTCCGTGCAGAGTTTTTGGAGGTCTTTCCTTCGGTCTCAGTCGAGCTAGCCTTGCACAACAACTTTTTCTCGTCAGCGAGGACCCAACGATAGCCCTGTTGCATTTGCGTTGGAAACAACACGCTTATATAACTTATGGGATCCACATGCCAGTCATGTCGACATGTTGGATACACTATTGCAGCAGCTCGACCCATTTCTACAAGATTTTCTTGAGGTTCGACACCCTGCTACAATTCATGAATGCCTTCGCCTCATACGAACGTATGAAGAGCGACACGGCAAACATGGTTCAACTCACCATGCTCGGGCACCCCGCGAGGCTTATTACGAAAACCCTCAGCGGCATAATAGGCATAATAACTTTCAGCGCGAGCATACACAAGTGCACACCCAAGCTGCATACGTTCCAGCACACAGAATAATGGCAAACCAACAGCGAGTTTCTGAACAATCTTCGGGATATCGTACAATTGCACAGTATGCTGGACCCCGTTCCAATCCGCAGCATTCGGAACGTTTTCATGCTCAGGACAAGGATGATTTTTCTGCCCGTGCTGAGGGAAGAAGTTATAGATATGAACATGTCAACAGACACGCGGAGTTCCCGACGCAGGTTTCACGCAGTTTTCCTCATCGTGAAAATTTTCCCGATACCCGGCAGGGTCGAGGTTTCAGACCGCATGATAATCCAACCAGGAATCCTTTAAACTTCCAAAGCAAGTAGACCAAGGGTCGGTACTGTTTCCTGATACCAAGCATTCTGACCCTAAAACAGTATTAGTGACTGTCCAAACTCCTCAGTTGCCTGATGTATTCTTGACAATTGAAGATATTATTGTCGAGACAAAGTTCGACACTGGTTCTGAAATATCAGCCCTAAATACGAAGTTTTGCACTGACAATTTTCCTGCAATACTCGTTCAGCCTGCGACGCAGCATTTGCGAGGTGCAATAACGAAATCTTCAGTATCACAGGAACTGTCACATTATCTCTAGGGCTGGGAAAGGCTCGTTTTACGCATTCTTTCCGGCTTATAGACGAACTACCTGTGAAATGTCTAATGGGAATGGACTTTATTCATACTTTTCAAATAACTTTGAATTTCGTACAACATGTGATTTCCTTTCCGGAACCTGTCGAAATGATTCCTACCGTTCCTATGGATATAACGAGTTTGTTATTGAGTAACCAATTGAATGAGAGGCAACGAAACCAGCTTTCTCTACTTTTGCAGGAAAGCCCTGGTTTATTTTCTGATCAACCTGGTTTCACACAGGTGGTTTATCATGTCATTGACACTGATGGTTCGAAACCGATAGCGACGAAACCTTACCCTTGTGCTCCCCATAAGATACAGGAAATGCAACGTCAAATTGCTGAAATGATTAAACAGGGCATAAAAAGGGAATCAACAAGCGGCTGGGCTGCTCCTGCCTTTTGGTTCCAAAGAAACAACCCAATGAATTTCGTTTCGTGACTGATTTCCGCAAGCTCAACCAAATCACAAAAACGATCAATTATCCACTACCTGTCATGTCGCATATTTTGCATGACCTGTCATCAACTAAATGGATGTCAACTTTGGATTTGGCGAGTGGATATTGGCAGGTGGCGGTACATCCGGACTCTGTCGATAAAACAGGCTTTGTGACACCTTTTGGGGCTTATGAATACCTACGTATGCCCTTTGGACTAGCTTTTGCACCTGCTACTTTCCAAACGCTTATGGATACGGTTCTCAGACCTGTTCTGGGTCCCCATGTGCATGTATATTTGGATGACATTATTATTACATCCGAGACTTTTGACGAGCACCTTTCTCTGCTCAAACAGGTGTTCCAACTCATATACAATGCTGGCTTGACGCTAAAACCTAGTAATGCCAGATAGCGAGGGACGAGATTGTATATCTGGGGTTGAAAATCACTCCCCACGGCTTATTTACGGATAATGAAAAAATTAGGCCTATTGTTAACTTTCCTCGGCCTAAAACAGCAAAAGAACTATCACGCTTTCTGGGAATGACCGGATGGTATCAGCAGTTCGTCCCCGCTTATGCTACAATCTGTGAGCCATTGTATGCTTTGAAACGTAAATACAAGAAGTTTGTTTGGACACCTGAGGCTAACGCTGCGTTTGAAACACTGATGTCTGCGTTGACTCAGCCTCCGGTGTTGGCTCTCCCGGATCATACTAAGGAATTTGATATTTATACTGACGCATCCGGAGTTGGTCTTGGTTGCGTTTTTTCACAAGCTGGGCATCCAATAGCTTTTGCGTCTCGTACTTTAGCCAAAGCTGAACGCAATTACTCAGCTACGGAACGTGAATGCCTTCCTGTTGTGTATGCTCTTGACAAATTTCAATGTTATCTTAACGAATTGACAGTTAACATAATTACGGATCATTCTGCCCTTCAGTATTTGAATTCTGCTAAGCACCTATCTCAAAGACTTATGAAGTGGGCTCTGAAGTTACAAGAGAGCAATATCAAAAATTTCGTATCAGCCAGGTCATAAGAATCAATTACCGGACGCATTGTCTCGCGTTCCGATTAGTGGGGTCCCCACAGAAACTACTCCTGAATGTCAGCCTTTACTTCTAATAGCTGATATAACATCCAGAGAGCAGATAATGGCATAATTAATAAATGATCCAGATTTCGGGGATATATATAATTATTTGCTTGCGGGTTTGCCCCTACAAAGTGATCCTTCTCTGGCTGGTAGGTCACAACATTTTGAAGTCATAGAGGGTCTTCTTTACTATACGAAATCTAGGAATACTAGGGCAGAGTTTCGCCCATGTATTCCGTGAACCCTTAGATTGGCCCTTTTAAACGAATTTCATGACAAACCTCTTGCAGGCCATTTAGGTATTCGCAAGACCCGTTGTAAATTGCGGGATGTTGCCTATTGGCCTGGCATGTACGAAAGTGTGCTCGCATACGTTCAATCATGTCACTTGTGTCAGATTAATAATTACCGTAATGTAAGACCGGCCGGTCACTTGAAATCTAGTTCAAGCTCTCATGTTTTTGATATTATTTCCATAGATTTATTGGGACCTTATCCTTTATCTGTTAAAAACAAAGCTCGTTACGTTTTAGTATTAACTGATAATTTTTCTAAATGATTTGAAGTTTTTCCCTTTAAAGCCGCTACGGCAGAAGTTATTTGTAATGTATTAGTTAATGAAGTATTCTCTAGATATGGTGCACCTAATAAAGTAGTTTCTGATAATGGTCCTCAATTTATTTCTGACATTTTTGAAAGAACGTGTGCGAGACTACACATTAAGCATAAATTCATTTCGCCATATCATCCCCAGAATAATCCTGCGGAACGCGTAAACCGCACGCTAGTGAAAATGATTGCTACATTTGTCATGGATCATCACGAACGATGAGATGACCATCTTGAGCTTTTTTCGTTCGCCCTCCGCTCGTCTGTTCACGAATCTACTAAAATTACTCCTGCAGAACTTTTTCTGGGTCGCAAAATTAAAACCCCTTTTGAAAATTTAACGGGGATTATCGACGAACTAAACCAGCGACTAACTCCGCAATCAGTACGAATCATGGCAGAAAAAGCTCGTGTTGCAATGCTAGGAGCACAAGCGGCTCAAACAAGATATTATAATACTAGGCGTAGGGAACCAGATCTTGTCGTTGGAGATCTCACTCTCGTAGAAACGCTCTTCCAGTCTTCTGTTTCTCATACTTTAGTGAAGAAATTTGCACCCAGCTACGGAGGTCCATATCGGGTGGCAAATGTGTTTGAAAATAGCATTGTTCTTGAAAAACCTGACAACCAATTTCAATACGTACACGTTGCTCAGTGTCATAAGTATCATGAACGAAATATCGATTTTATAATCAACCCTACTCAACCTTCTGTTCCACAGACTCAAAAGTCTATATCTCACGATCAACCTCCAGAAATTTTGGACGAACCAACAAACATTTTTGAAGAATCTCCCGTGATTTTTTCTGCATCCTCCCCTCCTCAAGACGGGTTTCCAAACACGCAACCTGATTCTCCCATGAGGCCAAGGCTCGAATCAAGTTCTTCAAATACTAGTATCGTTCCTTTCCCTCCAACCATTGCCAAGACTATTGCTGCACCATTTCCTGATAACTCTGCAACACCACAAGCTCCTACTTCCTTGAATACCTCGTCAGAGAGTATTCCTATAGGCAGACATAAACATCGCCCTGCACGACCACTAAACTACAGCAGCGACTCAGAGGCTTCGGATATTTCTGATTTATCAGTTATGAACAATTATTTGACTATTCCTAAACGTCAAACACCAATTACAAACCGTCCAGTAACACCAAAAGCTGGGCGAAAACGTAACTTGTCTCCCCAATCTGCTTCGCCGCAACAGCGACGAAGGCAGAGATCCTTGCATCCGCCCGGATTTCGCCCCTGGGACCTACGCTCAGGGAAAACAGGACCGATGCCTGCTGCTACTCTCATGCCACGAGGGCGAAAGCGAAAGCAAACGATGTGGCCGGAGCCACGTCCGTCCAAAGAATGCTGGAAGGACACCACGGGCCCCAGCACAAAGGGACTACATATCAAAAGCCTGGGGGAGCCCGTTCCTATCAGCCGCAGGGATTTCCGGACCGCCAGACGTCAGCCGTTCCTGACCGTTCCTATCAGCCGCAGGGATTTCCGGACCGCCAGACTTCAGCTGTTCCTGACCGCCGGATTTCAGCCGTTCCTGATCGACGGATTTCAGCCGTTCCAGATCCATTCAAATCCTTGAAACGCACTACGCCACCTGAATTTACAAGTCCGATTAGGCCTGCAAACGTTATCGTACTAGAGTTTTTTATGCGTCCTCGAGATAAGTAAGTTCTCGTGGACAGGTTCTTTTCTCCGTTTGTTGTTTTTCCTGCACGACCAGTTGGCGTGTCAGAATTTCTTTTTTTCGTGTGGGCCTATGCATTCTTTTTTGTGGATATATGTGTTTTTTTTTATATTTCTTCTATGTCCATCTACTAATCCAATTTTTTTTATATATATCTATGTGTTTAGGGGTAAAATAATAACTGTACTGTTAGGGGTAAAATAATATGTTACTGTTAGGCAGCTCCAGGCAATATTCGCTGCTGATACAGTTGGTGTGCATTCAACGAATAATGCGAACGTAATTTGAAATTAAAAAAGTGATTTCTGCTAGGCAGAATAAACGAAAGGTATGCCGATGCAGGTTTGTTTTGTTCAAAAATACAAGTGTTTCACAGACGAATACAGATTTCTTGATTTTGTCATGCCAAGTTTGATATTGTAAATACTGCTGCCACCAAACAACAAAACAAAAAAGAGGTCGAGAAACGTCAATCAACGAAGTGTAAGACTTACACTCCAAAATTGATAGGTTTTTCGGAAAAAAAAAAGAAAAAAAAAATATTAAAGGGGGAGATGATGTAACGTATACTCTCGATTCACTTTCCTTTTGATTTTACTATCTCTGGTTATTTTATTTTTCTATGTAAATTATCTTCTTACCGAACGAGATGTTATTTCACCCCTGAATGAGATCTGGCAATGAGTGTAAGTCATGACGTGGTGGTAGCCAGTATAAATAGGCGCGTTCAACGATACTAGAGGAGAGCGTTTGTTGTTGTACGGAGAGAGCTTTTGTTGTTGTATAGGAAGAGCGTTTGTTTATGTGAAAGAGAGCTTTTGTTGATGTGTGTAGGGAGAGCTTCGTTCTATGTGACTAGGTTTTTCTTCATTATTGTGATACGATTAGTGTGTGTGTGTTGGATGATTCAAGAAGTTCATAATAAAAGGTTTTACGTAAGTACGTCTTTCTCAGTTCATAGTACTGTCAGCCCTCTGTCTGGCTGTTAGGTTTATTTCATTTGGTGTTATTAGTAACAACCAGCATTAAGACTTTATTCATCTTAATTACTACTACAACATTACTACCAGTTATAAGTTTGTTCATTACTGTTACTACACTACTAGCAGGAGACTTTATTCATGATCTTAATTAACTAGTTACAACAACCATTTGAATTCACTATTAGAAGCTTAGTACAAGCATTGAATTCATTATAGTATTAGTGAAAGCTATATTCACGATAATCAGCTTGGTAGCAAAAGCGTTATTCATTATATGTCGAATAGCAGCAATACACGTGGCACTGGAAACGCTGCCAAATTATAACTGCATGGCGTCACAGCAGAGGCCACCGAATGCAAAGCTTTAGGTGCGTCACATACGGTCGTATCTTGCAACCCCTCAACTCGGCTGTCGGCCGTTTCGTTATAGCGCGTACTTTGACATTTTAAAGACTGAAATTTAAAAAAGATTTAAAATGTAAAATCCATTCCTAGGGCTCGCGGGCCGTGCAAAAAGAGGCGGTGGCCCAAATTTGGCCCGCGGTCCGTAGTTTACCGACCCTTTCTCTAGATACTTCACTTTGCGTGTGTCCTGCCAACATCCTGCCAATCAACACGTCCAAATCCTTCAAGCGATTCTGGGTGTTCGCCTGCATGTTTTTCAAGACTTCTTGAAAGTTGGTGCATTTCAGTCCCTGTAATAAAGTCCCGCAAAAAATTTCTCTCCAATTTATATAAGTATTTCAGTCACTTAGAATGCATTTGAGGCAACCAGAAAATCGTGGATATACACGACTTTAGTCTGGAAGAGTTTTTATAGACATCGTCTTCCAAAATGACTGCGGTGAAATTCTGACTGAGCGTATCTCGACTCCTAAAGAACATAGACTAATGAATTTGGTTTCTAGACATATATTTTGAGAGTCAAGAAATGTCACTTTAATATTAATAACATAATATAGGCGTTGGAATGGCGTGTAAAATAATTTTATTTTTAAATGGTATTAAATAAACATTATTATACAGAAAGTAACAAAATCCTGTCATTGTAATATCAATATCTGGTGTATTTCCTGCTCATTTAATATAAATTTGTTTTCTGTTTAAGGTTTATACCTTTTTCAAATGAAGATAAATGGATTTTAAACAAGAGCTTGAGATTAAACTTTCAATTGTGGTTCGGGGAGAAACACAAGCTTCAGTCGATCTGAAAAGTGAATTATTTTTCAAACTACCTATACCAGCATAACAGTTACCACAAGTACAAATGGAAGAAATCAAATACGGGAAGCAATTGATATTACAGATGGTATGGTTGTAAAAGGACTTAAGTTTACGACAAGTGAAGATGATTTTATTTATCATGTGTCATATAAGTGCGACGAATCATATACTTCAAAAAACCCTAAAGTCGTTTAGTCAAACTGCTTATACCATAAAATAACTGAAAAACGAGACTGAAAAAACTGTGAATGCTGAACCGCTTCGTATAACAAAGCCAACACTTTCACCACGAGCGCATCTCTCTTCAGGTACGAAATGTTTTTTTTTGTTTTTTTTTATTGGAGGTTTAACGACCACCGTGAGCAACTCAATGGGCTATAAGCAGTCGCCCGTCCCTAATTTAGGGTCACTGGTTCCAGGGAAGGGAGAGAGCCAGTGCCGTAAGACAAACACAACATCCATGCCTGACCGGGATTCGAACCCGGACCCCTTACGGACGAATGATCAGAAGCCAACGCCTTAGACCACTGCGCCACCGGGGCGGCGTACGAAATCAAAAAATGAAATTTGTATAATCTGTGGACAACAAAACGATACAAGTTCCGAATAAGTGAATCAGGAAAAGAGATATACATTTTAACTGCATCGCGATTTAGTTTCAGGATGATCTGGAATCACCTTCTCAAGTATTTGATGATGGGCTCGGACAAAATCTACGACAAAACGTTATTGAAAGGACATTTAAAATTGTATGAATACAGAAAAAACATCCTGAAGATCAAACAAACGAATTTTTGTAAAAGTTGTCTTCTTTGAAATAGTGAATGAAATGTTTGGTCCTAAGCTTCAGGAGGCATATTGTTTCACACGGTCTGAGATCCGTGATCTGATTAATAAAATTGCAGAAGATGATACAATAAAAAAACGATTTTAAAATGGGGTTATGAATAAAAAAATTTAAACCGTTCCGCAGTGGTTAATACTTTTATCAACATTTTTCAAACTGCTGTTCCAATCCCGTCTAAGCTGTGGCTGCCGACCATTCATTCGTCCGAGATGGGTTTGGGTTCAAATCCCGGTGAGGCATGGATGTTGTGTTTGTCTTACGGTACTGGCTCTCTCCTTTCCTTGGAAGCATTGCCCCTAAATTAGGGACGGGCGACTGCTTGTATCGCATCGAGTTGCATATGATGGTCGTTAAACCCTCAATAAAAATGTTATGAAAAAGTCATATGTTTCGGTTCTTCTGAAAGTAAAAACGGACTTTTGGTTATGTATTCCTCAAGCCTAGGAAATAAAAATATTATTCGACATGAATGAAAAGTAGTTAAGATAAAATTAACTGCAAAGTATATCAGAGAGGCTTTAAAGGAAGTAATTGCTTCCCCACGTAGAGAGGTTCTGTGAGTCAGAACTGAAAACATTGTGAAAAGCTACACGAATTCTAGATGAAATATGAATATTTTTATCACCATTTTTCAAACTGCTGTCATCATATAGCTTTTGTCTGGAAGCCGGGGATGACTCAGAGCAAGATGCAACAGAAAAGCACACTGATGATGAAGATGAGTGTAGCTGAGAATGAAAATCTCCTACGTATATAGTGAAAGAAAAATGGCTGTTTTTTCAAAGGTATATTTGAAATGCTATACTTTATCTTCATCACTGAAAGAAGCAGGAAATCATTTCTCAGTTCCCTGGCATAAATTACAATGTGATACCTACCAAAAACCTTAGAGATACCTATCAAACTGCGTGTTGGTCCTTCTCTAGCTTGATTAACAGCCTGTGCACACCGAAGCATCAACTCAACCAGATTACGGAGGGTTTCCGGAGGTAATGCCAGTCATGCCTGTTGAAGCATTGTCCACAACTCCGTCCGAGACGTCGGAACAAGATCCATGAATCTGATGCTCTGCTGTACGGCATCTCCGAGATCTTCCACAAGGTTTAAATCCGGGGACCTTGGTTGACCACTGGATGGTTTCAAATTTAGTTGAGTGTTCCTCGAGCCATGCCTGGGTGGTTGTGGCTCGGTGGGAGGGCGCATTGTCCTTCTGAAACGGACCATTGGCCGAAGGATGCAAGAAGGCCATGAAAGCGTGTAGGTGATCAGCCAGCACATGCTGGCAGCGCACAGAGGATAAAGACCTCTGCAGACACACTATGAGACCTAATATGACCCATGAGAAGACTCCCCAAACCATGAAAGAGCCACCACTTCCTTGAACAGAGCCGACCTCGCACAACGGGGTCATGGCCTCATGCTGTCAACGCCACACCTGCACCCTCCCGTCAGATTGGTACAGCTGAAAACGTCATTCATCTGGCAACACGACGCGGCGCCACTCTGCAGAGGTCCGGTATTGATGCTACCGGCATTAGACAATGTGTAATGTCCGATGACGAACAGTCAACATTGGCATACGAGTAGGACGTCGGCTTCCGTAGCCCAGAGTATGCAGCGTAGACTGTACTGTCCGATCGCTGCCGCTGCTTGGGCCTCCGATATTGTACCTGGATATGATTTGGGCCGCCGTTACCAGACAGTCGGTCTGTACGAGCCTGGATAATCTATGTTGACCCCGGTTATCAATGGCGTGCAGTCGGCTACGGCTTTGCTCTGTGGGCGCTGGTACGTCTGGTAAACGCGCGGTACACCTTTGATACGGTTGCCTTAGGGAACCCTAGGGTTCTTACTAGTTGGGTGATAGAATGACTTATTTGTGTTGCACTTATAATGCGTTCACGATTAATGTCGCTCAGATCATCACGTTTACCCATGTTCGTCGATGGTAATACACTGTTGGAAAGCCCTGCTGTCGGCTTATTTATCACCTGCTTTCGGTTTGGGTCTGCTCTACTTTGCGTGGGAGATGTCTAGGACAACTTCTCATTACTCTTGTCCTTAATTTTTAGTCTACTGAGTGCATAAATAGAGCATAAGGGCGAGTAATAAGTTCGTAGCGTTTCGCGGTACAAATGGAGAAGCTCCGCCGAAAAGGTAAGACATGTGCAGTATGGTGCAATGTGTCCCACGCCTGATTGTGTGACGTGCTCCGCTGCTCAGACAGGTAGGCATGCGCATGGCCCAACACGTGTGTGCCGCTCACACGAGACGAGAATATCGGAAGAGAAACTTGTTGTTCGTGTGCTCCTGCGCCATTATTGGAAAAAAGGGTTCAACGTGACAGCAGCCGCGATGGAAATTTGTAGTGTAGAAGGTGAGGGGACAGTGCACCCTGCAACAGCAAGAAAATGTTTCTAACGCTTCCGGTCCGGAGACACAGAGCTCGTTGACAAATCTAGGTGTGGAAGATCAGTCACAACCAACACCAAAGCCCTGCGTCTAACTGTTGAACAGCGCCCAGGAACCAGCACACGACGATTAGCAGAGGAGGTCCATGCATCACAAACCACCATCGTTTGTCGCCTACACCAGCTCGGTTTTTACTCTGGACGTCCGAGCATGTTTCCCAATCAGTTGATCCTAAAGCAAGCTCAGGAACGTGTCATTCTGTGTCTAGAATTGCTGTAAAATCCACGTGAGGACCGGTTTTGGCGGAGAATTGTAACGAATGAAGTGAGTCTTCCTGCGTTATCCTGATACCGAAAACCAATGGCTGCGGTCAGGGGATGAGGCTCAAGCAGTGTTTCAAATAGGACGTTTTGAAATGACGACAATGTTGTGTGTATGGTGGAATTTCGAGGGTCCTGTCCACTGGGAGCTTGTGCCACATAGTCGGACCGTCGATAGGAACCTGTATGCTGAATAGCTGCAACACGTGTACAACGTTCTACGTCAGCGCGACCCCGCAATGGTGAACCAAAAGAAGGTCCTCCTACAATTCGACAACGCCCCGTGTCATGGATCACGGATTGTCCACCAGAAAATTCAGGATTTGGATGGGGTCGAAGTCCTACCACATCCAGCCTATATCCCGGGTCTTCCCCCTCTGATTTTCACCTGTTTGTTCCATGGCGCACTACTTAGCCGGCAGACAGTTCCATTCCTTGGAGGCTGTGAGAGATGGCATCACCGAGTTTTTGCATCCAAGCCAGTCGCTTGGTATCGCAACAGCATTGCATCTTTGGCTGAACGTTGGCAAAGGAGCATAGACTCCGATTGACTGTACTTTGCCAAAGAGTCATATGTGGTTATCATGTGGTCCCGGACTGAACATTGTATCCCAAAACGCTACGAACTTATGACTCACCCTGGTATTAGTTTCAGTGATCTACGATGAAGTACTGAGGAAAAGATAACAGTTAGCATCATACGCCTTGCAAACAAGTGATGAAGAAAAGACAACACTGCTTAGCCACTTTGATAACGAGAGCTGCTGTCGTCGACAAAATTTTGGTGACGACAATCGGTCGAAAACATGTAGCACTTATGCATCACACGATATTCTATGTGCTCTTTTGAAGTATTTCCTAGTTAAAAAACATGATCACACTGAGTTTACAATTAATATGGTTAAATATGACATTTCTAAAGATAAAACAATAATGTCCTTCCAAAATGTTCTGGATGTCTATTTTGTAGTCGCAACGTCCACAAACGCTATTATGCACTAAAGTACGCTATTATGCAAGTGGGCTTCCTACTTTTCATTCCAAAACCAGTTACAAATCATATAAATGCTTTCCTAGCATTGAAGAATGGTAGAATGTCTGTTCACAACTAACGCAGTCAGCTTTTGCCGTTTACTGAAATGAGGATGTTTATCACAACAAGTAACCTATCTGAGTTCTCTGACATAATTCTTAACGCTCGGGAACTTCCATTGTGCAAAAGTATTTGAAAGGCAGCAGTGCTCAGGATGCACTTATGAAATGCAAAGCGTTTGGTGTGAAGACTTCAGGGTCGGTGATGAGCGGAAGCTATAACGTCAGATCTCTGAAAGCATTTCTTATTCTTTAAGATGTACTATAAAAATGAACTGCATATCTTTTTAAATCTCAGACTAAAGAAAAATACACTCATTATTTTGCGCTTTTACATTTTTAAGGTACAGACCTCAAAAAAAAAAAAAAAAACGAGCCAACCCCCTTAACTTTCGAACCATTTGCCGCAGATAAACAAGTAAGGTACCGTTGGAAAGCACTCGAAGGGAACTATCATGTGATGTGAAGAAAATGCTAATTAAGCTAATTAACATGGTAATTAACTCACTATCTCTGAATGTTTCCATATAAGGGGTATATTATTTTATGCGCATTCTATTTAGCACATGGAAAAACCCCTAAATCTTAAATATCATCCAAATCGGATGATAAATAGCGAATATATTTGCAAATAAAGTTAGAGGGGCATCAATATATCTACAACTGGGAAACACACCTTGAATGTTTCCTTTCCTGCAAGAAGAGTGATAATGCAGGAAAGTCTGCATCCTGAACGGAATCTCCGACAGATTGAAAGCAGAGGACAACGAGCATCTACGATAACCTCAGCCATCCAGTGACGGAGTTAATTTACTCTTGCCGTTTCTATAACAACTCCGTTTATTCGTGCTAATGACTTGAATTAGTGTTAGAATAAACAGTGTGTATTTTTCTAATAATGGAAAACCCGAATCTGTGCAAGCTGAAATTTGTTTTGAAAATTCTTGTTTCCGATCATTACACTTTCTCAAGGCAGTGAGTATTCCCGTATCATTAACAGGTTCATTCACAATAGAAAATTGAAGCAGAACCACGAAATCCGATTTTTTAGAACGTCTTTTGTAAAAAAAGATCGTATTTGTGTTATCGGTTTGTCCGTACGTCCTTCTGTGGATACCAAATCTCTGCAACTATTAGTCCGATTTGAAAAATTCTTTTTGTATTGGAAAGTTTAAAATGTACCAATGATGATCATTCATTGCGTTTTTTATTTTATTTTTATTACGATGTGCAATTTTGCCGCTAGAGGGCATAAACGCAGATGATATCGAATTCAAAACACATTTTATTACTACACTTGCTTCTAAACATCCGATTGCAAAAATGCTTTTACTTTTCAATTCCATTTATGTCAAAAAGCATTTCATGTATAGCCACTTTTTCAAGTTACACATAGATTTTGCGCTAGGGGGCGTTGAAGTAAATTGCGTTTTGCCCGATATCTGTACTTCTAAAATTCCGATTTGAGAAATTCTTTCTTCGGTGGATACAGCTCCTGATGGGAAATATTTTGCATGTAATTTCTAACTTCTGTTAAAGAACGGTTTTGACCACCACTGGGTGAAAGTGTTAATTTCTGCTTCCGATGTATTTGCAGAAAAATCTCAGCTTTTAAAACTGGATTGAAAGAATTTCTTTGACCGATACCACTCACGTCGATAACTTTTTTTTTATTTTTTTATTTTAAAAATAATGTATGGTTTCTCCGCTAGGGAGCGTACAGGTATATCATATTTTTGTTAATATATCTGCTTCTAAGAGTCCGAGTTGAAAAATTCCTTTTCTGTTGCATATAGTTTCTGATGCGAAACGTTTTACATATAATTCCAAAATTTTCAAGTAATTAATAGACTTTCCGCTAAGGGGCCTAAAGGTAAATTGCGTTTTCCCAGATATCTCTACTTCCAAAACTCCGATTTGAAAAATTATTTCTGTGTCACATACAGCTACTGATAGAAAATGTTTGCATATAATTTCTTATATTTGGTAAATAATAGTTTGGCCACCATCGGGCGTAACGGTTTATTTCTGCTTCTGATGCATTTGCATTTAAATCTGAGATCCTGAAAACTCGAATGAAAAAATTCTTTTGTGGACCCATTTTCTTTTGTGGTCCCATTTCGCTCTCTTTGGGAAACATTTTCAGAATACTCTTTTTTTACAATAACGTATAGTTTTTCTGCGAGGAAGCCTAGATGCATATCTTATTTTTGTCAATAGCTCTGCTCCTAAGAGTTTGATCTTAAACATTATTCCTTTGTTCGAGAGCATATCCGCTGCGAAATGATGTAATTTCAAATTTTTCTTAACAAAGAAGTCTGCCACGAGAGGGCGTATGTTCACGTATCCGTTTCCAGCAATATCTGGGGGACTAAAACCCTGATTAAAAAACTTCTTTCTTCGGTCAGATACTACTAAATGTGCAAACTCTGTGAGCGTATTTTCTTATCTTAATATCTTTGCTTTTAAATATGCGATTTAAAGAATTCGTTCAACATCGGATTCCATTTACCTTGTGGAACACTTTAGGGTAGTACTTGAGGCGTTTTATAGTTCACAGTTCTGTCGCTAGGTGGTGCTTGTGTACTTCTGTTTGCAGCTGTATCATTACTTCTAAAAACCCTAATGAGAAATTGTTTTTTTTTATAGTATGCTATTCGCGACAATAGAGATGTGGAACATTATCCTCTTTAAATAATGCACAAATTTCCCGCCAGGTGTGTAAGAGCCAATGCTTTTTCTTTTTTTCACCAGCTTTGCGGGAGACGTATTTGAAAAGTTATTTTTCCTTAGCATCGCTTTTTCCACGAAGAACATTCCAACCTACTTTCAACTTTCCTATCATGCAAAATTCTTGAGCTAGCAGGCGTAGAGTTATATCATGTTTCTTTCTATATTTGTTCTTTTAGCTGTTCGATTTGAAAATCTGTTTCCGATATCCTGCTGCTATGAGAAAAGTTTTGTCCGCTATTTGTTAATTAATTTTTGTAACGTACGTTTTAGATGGTGTTAGAAGAAATGTAGCTGTTTCTATTTCTGTATGGTTTATTGATTGCAAAAATCCAGCTGATGTTTTCTAAATGCTTACATTGACTTTGAATAACTTTGAAAAATCGTGTCAGAAACGGTTCAAAGGATGTGCTGATTACAACAGAAAATTCGTTGTCATCATTCTTTTTATTTCAAATATTTGGAACGCACAAATATAGAGAACGAAGATGCAAATATCAAATATAACTGGAAATACGTATAAAACTCTATGCTGCTTGTCATTGGTCTGCCCAAACGCTTTGTTAACGTTTCGAACGGCAATTCCTGCAGAATGGCCCAGATTAAATTCATGCAGGAAGATGACTCTCAAATCCGGCGTCCGAATGTTTCCTTTGCAAGTCACGTTACGTTCAAACAACCACGTCTGAACCTTGTTTTTCACACACATGCTTGCTATTTATAGTAACTCTGTGACGTAATACCCGTAACACCTGTGGGTGGTTCCATTCCTCTGTGATGTGGGCCTGCCTCCACTGCTCGTTCGCGTCGGACATTTCATTCCCACCAACCCAATATACCATGGAATATATAAGGACAGGCGCTTCTGTTAACCTACTGAATGGTTACAGATTAATATCTATGTGTTACAAAACACACATGGCATGTTTGAAATCAAGTTTCACTTACCCAAAATCACTATTTAAGTAAATTAGGGCATTAGTACAGTTAAAATTATGCAGATGCTTGATCCATGCCCTATTTCGAAAATTTATTTTCTAGCCTCGTGATATTTCGGAATATATAGCACATCAATGTGTTCTTAGTTGAACACATTGAGAAAATGTTGACCACTCATTCGGAACACATCGAGAAAATAAGTCCGGAAAATGTTTTCGCAGTGTGCTACGAGAGTGTTCCATGCTTTTGCCACGAAGTGTCCGGAATGTGTTATGTAAAAATACTAGTATCTTACATCATAAAACATTTTATGGTGGAAAAAACTTTGAAAACACACGCGGAATAGGTTGACACACATACGGAACAATTTGGCAATATATGAGGAACGCAATGATCACCCAATTTTTGGAAATGACTTTCGCAAAATGCTACGAAATTGTGCGACCTATTCCAAATGATTTGTTATTTTCCACCTCAAAAACTCACTTTTCTTTCATAAATATCGTGCTTAACATACGAATTAATGGGAGCAGCTGTCTTGTAATTTAAATTTGCACCTGTCATGTATTAATTCCACGTGTCAATTTAAAAAACAAAATTTTCTTTGTTCGGAAGTATGAACGTTTGTCTCATTTTGTCGCCCACAGTGGACGCGTATAACACTTTGCTTTCTTTTTATAGCAAAAAGGACCGATTTACAATAGCTGCTGGTGTGACGCTACCTCATCTAAATCATTCTAACATGACGTCAGAGATGCATTACGTCACACGATTTACGTCACACGATCAACTCTTTTGAAACTGGAAAACGTTACGTCACGAATTTTAGTTCTACTTTATCATTCATAAACGACATATAGAATTTTTAACTTAGAATCCTATGGTCTGTCTCTCTGTCTGTTAACCCTTTTTATAGCCATTTCTGGCTATAGGTATCTCCCAATTCTTTATTTGGAAGGGTAATTGTCTAATTTCCCACGTTGACTAGACGGCTTGGGAAATGCATTTTTCTGCTACTGACAGCATGAGGAGAAACAGATAAAGTGCATCCAGAAACGACTTGATAGGGAAACATCTGCGCATTGGCGTCCCCGAGCCCAGGGAGGCAGTGGGAACTCCCGGAAAAACCTCAGACTTTGGCCGGCAGGTCCGAGATTCGATCCACCGACAAGAATTCTGTCGTATGAAATTTAATTTTAAGATTTCCCTTGCGAACCTACGATATTTATTTTAGATTGTCAAACCAGTTTCTTTTCTCATTTAAGTCTAAAAATTGAGAGTTCCAATACAGTAGGTAACCGTGTGTTTTTATTATTTCATGCGCATGCTGAAGAAACATGATTTGGGTACTTTCTTTTTCCTTAAACTACAAAATTCTCAGAATATAGCCATTTTTTTTTTGTTTCGCAGAGTATAAGCAGTGATTATTTTATTTATATATGTAGAGGAAATGAAAAAGAAAAGAAAAAGAAAAGAAAAATGCAATTAGATCCGTATTAAACTACACTAAGTAAGCTAAATGCTCCAAACGCTGCTGGTTACGGTTATTTGTTTAACCGGTAGTCGAAAACGACTAACGGCGAAAAGGCAATTTGCATGCATATCAAAGCTACACACTTAGATTCGGCTTCTGTATTGCAGCGAAAGGCAGTTTCGTTTTGTATATTACAGACAGTTTAAGCAGTATAACTACAATGGAATATATCAATGAATCGAAACAATATGCAATCACATGCGTATTATACCATAATTCGAAACGGAATGGGCACAAAAGCAGATCTGTAAGATAAAAAACAAGAAAGATGACACCGAATTCTCGAGTGTAATGAGCACGTCTTTCGAATCCGTTCTGACGCAAATTAAATTTATCAAAGCTATACAAAGTCAATGGAACCATTCCGGCAAAAACTAGTATCTGACCGAAGAAAGAAGTTTTTCAATAGGTTTTTTAATCCCGCAGATACTGCTATAAACTGAATGGTGAACTTACGCCTTCTAGTTGCAGACTTATGAGTTAAGAAAAATTTAATTAATGTGAGAAACATTTGGGAGCAGAAGCACTCTCCAACAGAGAAAGAATCTTTCAAATCGGGTTTTTTGAAGCAGAAATATGGACAAATATAAGATACGCATCTACAACCCCTAGCGGAAAAACCATGCATTATTTAAGCAAGAAAGTATTTTCAAAAGATTTTTCAATGTGAGCGGTATCGGTCCAAGAAAAAACAATTTTAAGTCGAGTTTTCAGGAGCTCAGATTTTGCAGCAAATACACCAGAAGCAGAATTGAACACTTATGCTCCCTGGTGGCCAAACCATGCTTTACCAACTATTATAAATTATATAAAAAAAACATTTTCCATCACGAGCTGTATGCGATACAGGAAGAATTTTTCAAATCGTAGTTTTAGGAGCAGAAATATCGCGGGAAACACAATTTACGCTTGCGCCCCCTAGCGGAAAGTCTATGATATACTTGAAAATTTTAAATTTATATGAAAACGTTTCGCATCAGAAACACTATCCAACAAAGAAGTAATTTTTGAAATCTGACTCTTAGAAGTAGGGATATTTACAAAAATACGATATACATCTACGCCCCCTGGCGGCGTAGAAACCATGCATTATTTTAAGAAGAAAATATTCCTAAAAGGTCTGTCGGCGTGAGTAGTATCGGCCCACAGCCGATTTGTTTTAAATCGATAATTTAGAAGCTCAGGTTTTGCCGTAAACACATCAGAAGCGGAAATTCTGATTTATGCCCTCAGGTAGCCAAACCATTTTTTTTACCAAAAATTAGAAATTATATGCATAGGATTTCCCATGGGGAGCTGTATCCGGTGCAGAAAGAATTTTCAAATCGCCGTTTTAGAAGCAGAGCTATCGGGGAAACGCAATTTACCTTTGCGCCCTGTAGCGGAAAGTCTGTGAATTACTTCAAAATTTTAAATTACATGGAACACATATCACAGCGGTAACTTTATCCAATAAAGAAATAATTTTTCAAATCAGACCATTAGAAGCAGAGATATGAAAAAAAATAAAAATATGCATCTACGCCCCCTGGCGGCGAAACCATGCAATATTTTAAGCAGAAAATGTTCCGGAAAGATTTGTCGACGTGAGTTGTATCGGTCTCCAAACGATTTTTTTCAATCGCGCTTTTAGAAGCTTGGATATTTGGACAAATACATCAGATGTAAAAATTAACACTTACCCCCCTGTTGCCAAAGTTTTCTTTACCAAAATTTAGAAATTATACGCAAAAGATTTTCCATCAGGAGCTGTATGCGCTGAAGAACGTTTTTTTTAAATCGGAGTTTTAGAAGAAGAGATATCGGGGAAAACATAATTTACGTTTACGCCCCTAGCTAGAAATCTATGCGTAATTTGAGAAAGTAAGTAAACCTCAAATACTCTTCGACATAAATGGAATCGAAAGATAAAAGAATTTTTTTCAATCAGATGCTTAGAAGCAAATATATGTAATAAAATATGTTTTGAATTCGACATCATCTGCGTTTACTCTAGCGGCAATATTGAACATCGTAATAAAAAATGAAATAAAGCATCATCATTGGTACATTTCAAGCTTCCGAATGCAACAAGAATTTTTCAAATCGGATTAATAGTTGCAGAGATATTATGGTGTACACAGGCGGACGGGCGGACAAACCGATAACATAAGCACGATCGTTTTTCAGAAAGGACGTGCGAAAAAGTCAGGTACACTGGTTCAATCGCGCAGGAAACAATTTGCAGTTTTCATTTCCGTGACCACAGTTTCATAATTTAACGAAGCTGCAACGGTATTTATGTAAAAAATATACAGAAAACACATACGAAGCTTTCGTTTTGTGGAACGTACTGTTGTTGTTGTTTTTTTTTTTTTTTTTTTTTTTTTTCATTTTTGAATTAAACAATATACAAGTGTCAGCTATGTGGTTAATAGGAAAAAATGAAATATGTAATTGCACGAACTATATCGTAAGTTATGTGATTTTTGTGCAAAATTAATAACTTATGATGTTCATCATTAAAAATTGCAATTCTGAATTTGGGGTATAACATTATTACTGCTTCCTTCAACCAACTTCACGTAGAAACACTTTCTCCTAAGCGTCTGTCAGTTTGCGGGGTAAACCGTTTTACAGTAAGTAGAGGAATATATGTTTTTTTTATGCACGGCTCCTTAATGGACGTATGATTGAGTTTTCGCTTATATCTCAGCAAGGTTTTATTCTATCACGCTGTAAATTTGGATGTAAAGGTTTCAAAATATTTCGGATCACATGACCTATTTTTCTGATATGGTCATAATTCATTTTTTTCTATGATCATATTTCATAATTTATAAGTCCCTTAATATACCAGTTCTGTTCTTGTATCGCGGTTCATAGTATCTGGGCCTCTTTGTGTTTTACTGTTGCAACACCGAATCACTATATCTGTTCTCGATTAAATGATAAAAATCAAAAACGATTTTCGCAGTTCAGCATTAGCGGCATCTTTTTCCGTAGCACACTGTATACGCATTTATTGGTCGAGTCGTATGAAATTTGGAATTTAAGGGTTTTATTATGTGCCGAATAGAATGCGCGTAAAATAATATACCTCTTATATGGACAAATTCGGAGTTAGAGAGCTAATTAGCATGTTAATTAGCTTAATTAGCATGTTTCTTCACATCACATAACAGTTCCCTTCAAGTGCTTTCCAACGGTACTTTTCTTGTTTGGATGCGACAAACGGTTCGAAAGTTAAAGGGGGTGGCTCGTTTTTTTTTTTTTTGTTTTTTTTTAGGTCTGTAGATTAAAAAATGCGAGATGGGGGGGATTTTTCCGGCATATGGTCAGTTTTAGTGTAGCGGGCAGCTAGCTTTTTCATTAAACTGCTAAAGTTTTCACTTTTATTTGCATAACTGTTCAAACGATTATGCCCAAACGTGTGAGATGTGTAGATACTGGAATACGTTTCTTGAACTAGTCGACTTGCTGAAATTTCTAAGGCCGCCCCAATGGCGCAGTGGTCTGGGCGCCGGCTACTAACCATTCGTCCTAGATGAGTCCGGATCCGAATCCCGGAAAGGCATGGATGTTGTGTTTGTTTTACGCACTGGCTCTCTCACTTCTCTGGAGGCAGTGGCCTTAAATTAGGGACGAGCGACTACTTATAGCCCATTGAGTTGCTCGGGGTGGACATTAAACTCCCAAATTAAAAAAATGCAAAGAGCTGACAAGAAAGGGAATTGGAACAGCTGTCATAAATCTATTCAAAGTATTTTTCTTATATCCTATTGTGAAGCTGACAGAATTAACTACTCAAGGTATATGTAATGGTATCTGGACAAAATCTAGTCACAACTTCAGAATTTTATCACCCAACATTTTGTGCCTAAAGAAATTGCTGAAAAAGGTGAGCTATCTTTCAGAAATGACAGATTTGGGAAGAAAACCAAAAAGATTCCAGCCACCATTGCAAAGGTTAAAGTAAACCAAATCGAAAATCATGTCTACCAGATAATTTCGCTGTTGAGTAATCTCATTTCCCTGGCAATACAGTAGAAGGACATGATCAATCGGAGTTTGCAGTCAGTTTGCTTAAATGTGTTATTTCGGGATATAAAAACAATGAAGTCATTTCCACATGATTTGAATGTCGCTCTTTTTTGATAACAGCCATACCATCTATTACGAGATTTCGACCTTTCGTTCCAATGAGTTCACTGTAGCTAAAGGGTGTTTACACATGGCAAAGAACAGAGAAGAGCGAATGAACGATACCTTAGAACATGATTTACTGCAGTTCCATCCATGTTCTATTCAATGACAGTGATATTCCGACCAAGCCAGTAAAGTAGGGTAAACATTGGTAATTTCGACGAATAAGTAAATTCGTGGCAGAGCGTAAGCGGCTATTTGTAGAGTAAACACTGTCTTTAATGAGTTTCATTTTTTTACCATAAATGTCAGCAGATGTCCAGTTTCTAAATTCGGAAGGATATCGTCAGTAAGTTGTTTTGTTTGTATCACAGAGAAAGTTATTCAGCGTGTGGCGAGAATCGAATGGTATTTTGGGATGGTGTTCAGTATACAAGGTAGGAAAGTGGATTTCCAGACAGTAAATAGAGGTAAACAAACAATATATTGAACCCAGTTATTGCTTAGATCCCTGTCAAATTTAAATACGCACTTGCAAGTCATTTATCAGCAGTCTATACCGTGTGAAGGCTGAGCCACGCACGCATTATCCTCAGCTTTGGGGAATTAATTTTTTCAGGCATTAATATTGATTTAAAAAAAAAACTTTTTTTTATAATTTAAACTACGATTCCTGAAGCGTAATCACGATAGTTAGAATTCAAATAGACGCTTCAGTTCCGGTTTTTAATTAATTTCAGCCTGTCACAAAGCAACCAAAATATCCCGAATTTATCACCTACAGGTGGTAACTACGTGATACGTAATAGTTGATGTAATTGAAATGTAACAAGACATAGATCCTATGCACAGTTTTTATCAACAGGCCCATGCAAATAAAAGACGATAACTGGGATGGCAAATTTTGTGGACGCAACTATAACGAGGATTTCAGAAAAAAAGTGAAGCTCAGTGGGTTCAATGTAGCTTTTGCATGATATGGTACCACATCAAAGGCGTAAACTCTTACGATGAAAATGAAGATGCGTTCATGTGCGACGCCTGTGAGAGCTGCTGATAACGTCTGAAATTAAAATGCGAAAATGGCACTTTTTGATAAAAATATGTATTTCTTCCATGTTTGGATAAACTGTGCAATATATTATGTATACTATTATTTATATATATATATCTTTACATTAACGCTATGTTGTGCGTACAAATTGGCAGCTTGTTCACTATCACGAACTTAGCAAGGTATTATCACGAAGTCACGAAGGTTATCCTAGGATAATGACTGGTAAACATTAAGCGAAAATATGTGTTGTGGAACACAAACATACAGTCCTACTGTTCTCCAAGATATTGGAATTATGTACAATTGTGTTGCGTATGGTGTACTAGGGTTTGATAAACATGAACGATAAATGTTTGTGGTCAAAATGGAAATTTCTGAAATTATCATGAAATTGCTACTGCTTACCCTATGTGCTGTTAGCTTAGCTTTAAAACAACTAGAACTGAGTTGTTACGACTTTGATCATCGTCAAATCCTTGAAACGGCTATTTTTGTCGATCCTGTGTCGTAAGCTCATCAATTAAGCACAAACGACATGAACATATTCAAAAATGATTTCGGAAAACAGTGAGCAAATGCATTACAGTATCAAAGAGTTAACAGAGAGACTCCGTTATCTTTATTTATTTCTGGTGTTTAGCTATAATTGAAGCTAGCCATGAGGGTTTAACAAAGATTCTTTAAGGAATTACTTTTTTCACATTTATTCATATTATTTGTAACATTTTCACACTTTCCCAAGATTTAAAAATAAAATTTAAAGCAAAGTAAGAACTCGTTTTTAACTTTAAGTTATATTTTTGCAATTTTATTTGAAGATTTGGATATAAATTCCAATAAAGATTAAGATTAGATATTAAATAATAGAAAACATTTTCTTATTTAACTAAGGAAAGTTTTCAACTCTTTTCTTAATTTACCAAAATTCAACATACATAGCATTATGCTAAAGGAAAACTAGAAGGTTTGTTAAATGACAAAGAAAAACAAACCTTTATAAGCAACAACTAAAGTGCTTTAAACAATCATATTTATCATTAAGTACCCAGAGAAAGGAAATTAAAATAATAAGTAAAAACATTTAACTTAAAAAAGCAGCATTCATTCAGATATTTAAAACATTCGAGACAGAGTTGGAGGGGAGGGGCTTCTCGAGAAAATCCTTCCGCAACAGTTTTTTGCGATTAATTTAGAACCACTCCATAAGGGTACTCTAACCAAGAACCCGACTGGAGGGGAGGTTTGATAGCTACAACGAACATTCCCTTAAAGAAGTATAAAAAGAACAAAGAAAGCCCAGTGGATCGAGGGAAGTGACAGTCGAAGGTGATACACCTATTCCAATACAAACGGAGAAGTTCTGATCTTCCAAGAAAAACAAAGAGCTATAACCTGCCGCCAGTAAGTTATCTACAGAGAAAGCAAACGATACATCTGTAGTTATAGTGCTAAATGGTACTGAAGAAATGAAAACAAAGGTGATCTCATGATTAGAAATTAGGAAATTGAAATATATACTTTACTGTGGAAGATGATGATGATGATGCCAGATTGGTAGTTCATCTGTTTCATTCTTTTCAGTTTGAAATTAAATGTCTCACAGTACTACCAAATGCATCTACACAGTACTACCAAATGCATCTACACAGTACTACCAAATGGCATATCGTTGCCCTCTTTCTTCGATATATATTTCAGCTATTTAAAAGTGGTTTGTAGGAAATGCAGATAAAGTTAAGAGTGGGAAATGAAGTTCTATTCTACCCTTCACAAAAGAGCGAAACACTTTGGAGCTACTTTGTCCTGTGTTTTAATGAAGGCTCATGTCCCAACTGGTTGTGATTTTACCAGCAAATTAAAAATAAAACCCTCGGCCTTGAAAATATTACACAGAAGTTTCGGGGATTACTGAAGAGATTATCTTGTCTAAGGAAACACTTGAAACAGCAGAATAATATCTTTTTAAGACTTTACAGCCTTCTACTAATAGCAAGACGTTTGATAACCTTTGATATTCACTGCACATAGGTAGAACGACATGAATCAGAACTTCCACCCTCATGTTTTTGTGTTAGAAATGGACATTTGGAAAGGTATTTTTCTGTTCTTTGGGAGTACTTAACTCTTTCAGTGGAAACATCACTGACGAAATTCTTGATCCAAGAGACTTTGGATGGTGCAAAACATCAAATGGTATTTTAAAGTCTGAGCTGTGCCTTAACAAAATGCCCTTTGAACTACTTGTAGAGTACACATGGAAAAAGTGTGCTACTATTAGATGCAAATCCTATATTTCTTTATGAGTGCGGCTTGAACAGAGTACAAATGTGGAGAACATTTTCGGAGACTGTATAGCTGACAGATAAAATTAGGACTAATAATTTTTTGTTGAAAAAAATTAAAATGGGTGTTTATGATACTAAATATAAAAGTGTTTGTTCGTTTAACCTATCCCTTTTACGTATACTTAAGTAAATATCCCTGTCTTAAATTTTTAATTAAATAATGCTTTATATTACACTGCTGGTTACCCAAAATGCAACACCAAGAAGGACACGAGATAGCAAAGCCAGATTTACTGGACACATAACAACAGATGCAAAGATGAAACGATTGTGCTTAAAAGCCCGGGCGGCTTGTGAAACACGCAGACATCAATAGTTCGTGGCCCCCATGGCTGGGAATAACGGCCGCTACACGCCCTGGTATTAAACGAAAGAGGCTTTGGATGTGGTTTTGGGGTATGTCGGCCCAGGCTGCTTCCACACGTTGCCACAGTTCATCAGGCGTAGCCACGGGAGGTGCTTGCCGTGCCACTCGGTTGCCGATCAGCGACCAGACGTGTTCGATGGGCAACGTATCGGGAGAACAGGTGGGCCACGGCATCAGTGACACCTGGTGGGCCGTGAAGAATTGTTGCATGATGCGTGCTACTTGCGGGCGAGCATTTTCCTGTTGAAACGTGGCCGCTGGAAGGTCCTGCAGGTAAGGGAGGACTACAGGCTCCAAAAAATCGGAGATGTAGCTGGTGGCTGTTGAGTGTACCGGCGATGCGTACCAGAGTGGTGCGGGTGTCATATCCAATTGCGCCCCAAACCATAACGCCAACCGACGGACCGGTATGGTGATGCATAATGCAGGCGTCATACAGTCTCTCGCCGCGGTGCCGCCACACGCGGATCCGACCGTCGTGGTGTTGCAGGCAGAAGCGGGATTCGTCGGAGAAGACAATGTCGTGTCTTTCCGTAGTCCAGGTGCGGCGTTCAACGGCCCACTGCCGCCGCACTCGCCGATGGTGTAACGTCAATGGTAATCGGAGCAATGGGCGCCGTGCGACAAGTCAGCGCTTCTGCAGACGACGTCGAACTGTACGTGCTGACCGAGGTTGTTGCGCAACTATTTAATGTTCATTGTACATATATTTATTTATTTACGATGTTATTTATTTATTCACTTATTAAAATCTAGATACATTTATAAAGATTATTATCGCTTGTTGTAATAGCTGTAATTGCTGTATTTTTATAAAATCTTTTTCATAACCTTGGTCATACACTTCCAACAAAGTTGATTTCTCGCTGATAAACATTTTCTTTTCGATATTTTGCACTTGAACGGGTTGACTGGAAACATAAAACTGAAAGGAATGCTTGAAATATGTAAAATGGTGTTTCTAAACTCTCCCCTACCCCCAGAGACAAAATATAAAAATTCGATGAAATTTGCTGATGTATTCATTTTAGTCAGTCACAGAAACCTAGAGTATTGGTGTAATGAGCTTTCTAGGGATTACACGTCGAAGTTTAATTTACAGTATACACAGGTTAGCAAATTTTTCACTCCCCTTCGGCTGCCTTAACCAGCTTAACTTGTTTCTAGAAAACTCTCTGTTTATATTGAACATAAGCCGGGGGCAAGGAAAAGGTGTACTAGATCCCTGAGTGTTTTTGGGTCATTCAGTGCAAATAACTTCCTCCTACAACTGCTCTAATAATTGGGGCAGGGTAACAAAAATTCTATTGAGAATGGGGAGTCTGTAAAAAATGAGACAAAAGTAAAGACAAAAATACAGAAAGTTCAGCTATGGCGTGGAGATTCTAAAAATTAAACTTCGCAAAATGGAAATTGGCTTCGTTAAACGCAGAAGTCATTTTACATCGTATTCTTTTACAAGTTTCAAGATACCCGAAAATAAATTTTTCGCGAAATAGAAGTTCGTGTTAAACAAGGAAGCTCGACTGTACATAAGCACTAAAATAATTACCATTCGGTGTGCTCTAGCAGCCGAGATACTCTCAGTTAGTATATTACGGCAGCCATTTCGAAAGATGGCGCCTATAAAATCTCTTTTACATAATGCTGACGTCTACCAACGATTTTCTAGTTGTCTTATTTGGCATGCAAAATAAAGCAATTTGAAAAACGGAAACACAAAAAACAAATAGCTGCATTGATAGATAAATCAGACCGAAAATTTTTGTGGGACTTCAGTCTGCGAGGTCTGATACGACGAGCGCTGTATCTGCCATCTCCTTCATGGAGGGCCTTATGTGCATGATGTTTTGCATGCTCCTGCGTAAGCATCGTACACTTGGCTTTTTTATTACATATATACACTGCTGGCCATTAAAAGTGCAACACCAGGAAGGTCGCATCTCACCCAGGGGCTCGAAAGTTGGCAGAAGGGCAGAACACAGGCGGAAGTCGTATAAGAGCTGTTAGCAAGGAGCCGGTGTAAAGCACTCGAAGTGTGTTTGCCCGCCGTTCATGTCCACAGACAGCTGCAGCTTGCCGCAAAGACAACGGCAGCCCCCTACCAGCAGGCTTCCGACTTCGATCGCAGAATAATTGTGGCATATCGGGAATATGGATTATCGCTCCGAGATATCGGTGTTCGTGTGAGACGGCATGCGGCCACGGTTGGTTGAATATGGTGTCAGTGGGTAGTGGAGGAACTAACACACTGGAGTGCGGCATCCCAACAGCGCCGTCACACTCCTGAACGAGAGGACCGACATCTGGTGTGCATGGCTCTGACGGACCGCATAGCCACATCAGCCGCCGTAGCTCAACAGTTCGGGTGTGCGGCACAATACCCAGTCCCCTCACGGACGGTTCAACGTCGTCTGCAGCATTGGAACATTTTTGTACGGCGCCCATTACCTCGGCTATATTTGACTGTACAATACCGACATCTGCGACTGCAATTGTGCCAAGATCGTCGCGCATAAGGAGCGAATGGCAAGACATCGTGTTTTTGGACGAATCCAGCTTCAGTTTGCAGCATCATGATGGACGAATCCGCGTATGGGGTGAACACGTGTGGTCCATGATCGACAGACAACTGCCACGCCAGCGACCACCTCCTGCTACAGGGGAGGATCTGTAGCATCGTATTGAAGCTGCGTAGACGGACATTCCCCAAACACATATCCAACGTCTCTTCCTGTCGATGCTGGGCCGTATAGCAGCTGTAATTACCGCCCATTGTGGCTACACCAGATACTGATTGTTAAGTGTTCCCCTCATCTGACTGTGCTGTATTTGTAATCGATTCACCCTTGTATCATCTGCTTTCTGTACAATAAATATGGCTTTGATATCTCTTGTCTTTTGTGGTGTTGCACTTTTAATGGCCAGCAGTGCCGTTTGTCATGAGCTGATGTATATTTCAAACGAATTTCATGAAATTGTATCTGATGGTTAAAAAAATTGGTTATATTGAAAATAGGTATCAACATTTATGTTTGTAACTTACTCCACCTGTTTAAATTGAAATATCGAAAGAGAATTACTTCGTGCTGATAGGTAACTAAATTTAGAATCTGAACACTTTGAAAAATACAGTAAAAGAAAGACAATCGGCTAGAAGCACTGGTGCAGCAACAATAGCAACCAAACCGCATACATTAAAAGAAGACTATTCTCTTTAAGTAAACCAACAACACAGGATATCAGTCCTATCCTAATCTAAATACCCCATACTCAGATCATAATATTAATTCAGAAAATAAGAATTTCAAAAAATTCAGATTTCCTACTAAACTGGTCGTCGAATTAAACCCCTTCGTAAATAGTAGCTCTCTTATGACAAAATTTGCTTCCATCAGCGAACTACCTTTTGGTTATATTTTGCACTGAATATATTATACATCTAAAACGCCAACATGGAGTCCTAAGCAGCATGAAGGCGTCTTTAGGACGAGAACGAATGTACACAAAACAATGAGAAATATCTCAAGTAAATGTGAAAAGCAAGGTCGTCTTAAAATAATTTACTTACTATCTCTTCAGCAAAAAGTTGAATGCGGTATCAGTACAGCGGAACCCGCTTATAACGAGGAGTTCGGGATCGACATAAATCCTCGTTAAATCCAAGCGCTCGCTAAATCCAGTTTTGGGTAAAAATTCCTACCATGTAAAAATATGCATATATGTTTGTATTATAAGCTCATAACAATTGGGTATACTTCAAAGATTTAAAATTAACTACATTGGTGCTGTACTTAATTAATTAAAACTTTTAAGTGTATTCCACTTCACCGACACGTATGACTGACCGCTGTTTAACTACGTAATATATATGAAAAAAAAATGCATCATGAATCCTCCCAATGTAATGCTTACTTGGAGAATGAAAGGGGTAATGGACACTATTCCAGGAATTGTCATCTCCTGTTTTTCCTCTGCCAACATCCGTAGGGATTGCGCTGTCGATCGCCATATTCGAAATTTGCGAAAAAAAAATCATTTTGGCGATGGAAAGAGCTTTGGCAATTACCTATTTTGTATTGTTATAATGCATTGGCAATAGAAAATTAAATTTGGCGAAAACTTTAAAAGAGCCAGCGCGACCCATGATCCGTATTCCATTACTCCCCTGTAACTCGCTGATATTGTCAACCAGAGATCCACTTATATAAGCGTGAGTGCCTCCCATGTTATTTTCGCCTAGGAGTAGGTGGCCTGTTTCTAACTCTGCTGATGCAATACATCCAAGGCATAACCCCTTATAGAGGTAATGGACAGAGTCTTTTGCATAACTCCTTGTTGAGCATTTGATGTACTCCTTCCGCATTTCTTTTCTGTCAACATTCTTCCCCGAGGATTCCCCTGCGCTGTTGCAATTTCGTCCTGTATACTACCATTTCCATCCTCCTATTCCAGGACACTGCGCAACAGATTTTTCTGCCTCGTTAAATACGGAATTTCATTGATTTTTTTATTTTGCTAGTTACAGGTGATCATCTTAGCTTTTCTCTCAATCCTTAAATTCGGGGACTTCATTAAGTTGTGTTCGTTTAAAGCGATCAAATTAACTTTGAATTGAAATTGTACCCAACAAAAGTTCCTGTTTGTCTCGTTGAAGCCAAAGTCTCGCTAAATACGAGCTCGTCGTAAGTGGAATCTACGGTACTTTTTAACTACGTTAATATTTTTCTTGGCTTGCATTATTTTCATCCATATATCTTCGTTTTGTCATTTTGTATAAGAAGTGTGATATGACTCCCCCAATTTAAGTATTTTGTGCGGTACTGTACGTTGCAACAGAAGTGAATGTGAAAATCCCCTCTGAAAGAAGAAATATTAATATCTCTCACAACAATTCGATGAGAAAGAGAAAACTTGAAACGTGCAAACCAGACTCGCCGGAATCTAAACAAGAAATGGGAAACAATTATGTCACGACAAATTAGTGGACAATTTTGTAAACAAAACATACAGTGGCACATAAGATGATAATTTGCACATTTATGAAGGATGAATTTAATATGGTTGTCATTAATAACCCTAAAACCTGGAGTTTCCGCATTGGGTCAAATAGTTAAAGGTATCGTTTCCGCTTTCGAAATTCATATGGGACGTGTACTCATTATTTATGATACTGTTTCTCTCTCTTCCGAGGAACCTATTCCGTAAAACAGGATCAGGTGATTTGCGCTAGCTTAGATGTTCATAGTGGGTGCTAAAACACTCACACAAGCACGCGCGCGCACACATACACACTCACAAAACTTGAGTAAATTCATGGATTTCCTAACAAAAAAATAATAGTGGAAAAATTCTTTCACGAAAGATGATTTCTTATTTCATGTTTTTTTCTAGAATGTATCTATCAAGACTTCTAGACAACCGCATATAAAGGTTTCTAAACATTCTTCTTTGCGCGTAGGCTTTGTAGATTTCAAGAAAAATTGAAAAGAAATCTCGTGAATCTCCAGTTACCCAAATTTCGTAACAGTACTTTATCCAAAGGCTGCTTGGGTATAGCGCTATTACAAGATCTTTCGACAGGCCTTGAGTTAATATGAATTCATTCGGGGACTGCGAGCAGTTGTCGCTACTGTCTCATCGGAATTCAGCGAAATTTAATTTAGTGAGTAAATGCAGATAACTTCAGGAAACGTATGAATGGCTAAAGGCATAAGGCCTTTGACAGACCTGGGACTCGAGGAGACTCCAGCTTTTGCATAAACAACGACCCAAGCTTTATTCCGAGCTGTAAATGCTCATTTTGGCTCCTACGCACAGAGAATTAATCAGAAGCGCATTAGTCTAGTGAATTAATCAGAAGACCCCTGAAAGGATGTAATTGGCGGGTAAGGCGAGCAGCTGCGGAGAAGATATTACAACGTGCCATGACCCCATGGATACATTCAGGTAGCTGGGCTTTAATGCTTTGGAGGATGTTTACATCTTACACTCTCGGTCCGTTGATAGCTTTGGATGCTCCAGGGCCACCACGTATCTTTGCAAACCGGGTTCATCCGTTTATGCTGACAGTGTTACAAGTGGAGACGAATTTTCCGACAGGAAATCGTTCCTTATTGTGAAGTCCTATCGTCCAGGACTAGTTCAAGGATGACTTCTATGTTCTCCCATGGTAGCCCATATACCAAAATGAACGCACTTGGGACCATGCGGTTCGGCGGCTACGGCGTGTGGACACTCCGCCGCGGACTCTGGACGAGTAACGAGAAGCATGTATATGGATATGGTCGGAATATACCAGTGGACAGTTTCCTGGGACTTACGGAGTCCATGGCTCTTCGCATGTGTGCAGTGGTTACGGCTCATGGATGACTTACACAATGCTAGGTAGGTAGCTATAGTGTTTTGGTCCTAGATTGTATTTTCTGAAATTAAAAAAGAGGAACTTTTGATTCATATAATCGAATAATACATTGATAAGCCATCCCATTAGGACCACCCCCAGCCTAGAGAAATAAGCGCGCCTGGAAATCGACCGGTGCCGCAGGGGAAATTCACAGAGCAGTATACACAACCCGAGGACCGGCTTTCGGTTAGTAGAGTGTTCGGAATCACAATGAGGAAAGCTGCCGATTTATCGGAGTTTGATAAAGGAAAAATTGTGATGGCACGGCGCCTTGGAACTACGATCTCGGAAACGGCGCGGCTTGTGGGTTGTTCACGTACCACTGTAGTGAGTACGTATCAAAAGTGGTGCACAGAAGTGCAAACGACGAACCATCGTCTAGCACCGTGTCTTCCTCAGCTCATTGATGCCAGAGGGGAGCGGAGACCGTCGTGCATTGTTCACAGGGACCGCCGGACCACAGTGCGACAAATCACCCGTAGCTACAACAATGGTGATCAGGATAATGTGTCACAACACACAGTTCATCGCAGCCTGATGCGCATGGGCCTGCGTAGTCGAAGACCCAGCCGTGTCTCCATTCTCACTGCACGTCATCGCCAACAAGGCAGGAAATGGGCCCAAGATTATTGAGATTGGACTGTGGATGATTGGAAGAAAGTGGCCTGGTCTGACGAATCAAGATTTCTGGTGTATCACGTAGACGGCCGAGCGCTGATACGCCGATTACCAATGCAGGCTATGGCAGCTGAATACACTGTTGGGCGGAAGCAGCCGGCAGCGGCGGCGGTGTTATGCTGTAGGCAATGCTTTCTTGGGATGATCAGGATAATGTGTCACAACATACAGTTCATCGCAGCCTGATGCGCATGGGCCTGCGTAGTCGAAGACCCAGCCGTGTCTCCATTCTCACTGCACGTCATCGCCAACAACAGCAGGAAATGGGCCCAAGATTATTGAGATTGGACTGTGGATGATTGGAAGAAAGTGGCCTGGTCTGACGAATCAAGATTTCTGGTGTATCACGTAGACGGCCGAGCGCTGATACGCCGATTACCAATGGAGCTGAATACACTGTTGGACGGAAGCAGCCGGCAGCGGCGGCGGTGTTATGCTGTAGGTAATGTTTTTGGGACACTTTAAGCCCCCATTATCCCAACAGTACAATCCCTCACAGCTGTCAGGTATCTGAACATCGTTGCGGACCAAGTTCACCCATTCATTGGCAACTGTGTTTCCTGCTGGTGATGGCCATTACCAACGGGATAATGTGCCATGCGTCACTGCCAGAATCGTCAAGGAGTGTTTCGAGGAACATTCTGGTGTCTTTCTGTTAATGCCCTGGCCTCCAAAATCACCTGGCATGAACCCAATCGAACATTTTTGGTTCGAGCGCAGTGCGAGCACTTTTGGAGACCGTGATGTCCATCGCATAGACTGCCAGCACGATCCGCAGACCTCAACCCCATCGAACACGTCTTGAACGCATCGAGGAGACGCATTGGTATTTAAAATCCCCCACCAGAAAAAAATCAGGGACTCATCCGTGCTCTGAGGAAAGAGTGGGGCCAATTTGTCTCAGGAACTCCTGAGACAAATTTGCCCCACTCCTTCCTCATACTAAAATATCTCTCCTCCTGGTTATTGGTAAGCACTGTACATCCATTCTCCAACTATGTCCTTCGGAAATTTGAAACTTTTGCTTAAACAATGGTTTCACTGTAATTTGTTCGTCATTTATAAACAATTTTTGTGTCTTTTCATGTGTTTATGTTCTGGCAATGTATTTATTTCCTCATTTGGTTGAGGTCATGTTTAATTTTTCTTGTACAGGTAAAAATGTAGTCCGTCCTTAGGTTTTGGACACCAGTGTACAAGTACTATTGCTTTTAGAAATCATGATTCTATATCCTTTAGTTATTTTGCAATAAGACAAAATTCCAGTTTTGTCTTGATGAACAAATTCTCCTTTATTTTGCTTAGATACATTAGTTCATATCCATATACTCTGAGTTATCCTACGAATGATTTGGATCTGTTCTGAGAGGAATACTTGCCATTTGAAGCGTGTAGATGACCCGTTATGCAAATGGATATATTCTGCACAATATTTATTACATATATCTGCATGCTGTAACATCTTCTTACTCATTTCTTGCAAATACAGTATCAATGTGTTTCTTTGATTTACCACTTCTCTGGGATCAACAGTATATTTGGTTTTGAATGTCTCATTGCTGCCGAAATACTTCATTTTTTATATAAATCGATGTTGAATGCCTCATTGTACCAGAAATACTTCACTTTTGATGGGATTCGTTGTTGTAGATTGATGTTGAAAGCCTCATTGCACCACGCCTCATTGGACCATTCACAGATTGATGTTGAATGCGTCATTGCACCAGAAATACATCACCTTTCACTTGTATGTTCACAACTATTATCAGAAAAATATATAGAGGCCTTCTGTTAAAAATGTAATCAATTTAGGTAACATATTACTCGAATTTGTGTCGAGATTCATTTTTTGTGCAAGAACTCGTGTACCTATTGATAAAAGTTATAAAATAACCGTCAACACCCGATTTAACACCTTCTATGAGTGTGCAAAGGGAATGGGTTCTGATAATTCATTTGATGTGAGAACACTAAGGCGCTTTTTGTTCAACCGAAGCCGAAGCGCCACTTAGAGTGAATAACATGGAATAACCTCTGTGAGCATTTGCTTTTGCATAGGTTTTCTGTGCAAGTTTACTCTTTATATACACTGGCGTGCAAAAATTAAGGACGAGGCGGTTTTTCGAATGTAACGTCGTGCAGAAAGAAACGCTCCACATCGACTCAAATCATACCATAAGATCCCCAAGATGTAAGAATATGGGACAAGTGAGCAAAACCGTCCACACAAGGAATTCAAAGGATACAAAGGCACTTTATTGAAAAGGTAGCTTCAAGCACAACTGGACAGAAGACAGAAACGTCCATGTGACAGGCGTCTGCCAAAGAAAATCCAGTCTTCATTAGTAGGGGATATGATCACCCCTGACTGCGTTGCAAGATTTACAACGTCTGTCCATGCTGAGGATGAGGTTGTCAAGGAGCTGTTGAGGCATCGCGGCCCATTCCTCTTGTAGCACCAATCGCAGCTGCGGAATCGTTGCTGGCGACTGGTGACGTGCTGCCAAGCGTCTCCCGAGAAGGTCGCACACGTGTTTGATTGGATTTAGGTCCGGGGACCATGCGGAACAATCCATGCGTTGAATATCTTCACTCTCCAACAGCTCTGCGACAGCCACTGTACGATGAGGGATAGCGTTGTCGTCCATGAAGAGGAACTCAGGGCCCACAGCACCTCTAAACAGACGCACGTGAGGCAGGAGAACCTCGGTATAATAGCGACCACCAGTGACTAAACCTCCTTGAAAGATATGGAGGTCAGTACGGCTACCAAGCACGATACCGCCCCAAACGAGAACTCCGCCACCTCCAAACCGGTCCCTTTTGATGGTGTTGGAGGTGTGATAGCGTGTTCCCTGCTCTTTCCAGATGTGTATACGTCCAGAATCGCTCGTCAGACTAAATCGGCTCTCATCCGTAAAGAAAACTCGACCCCATTGCTGATGTGTCCAGTTCTTGTGTTCCTGGCACCACAGAAACCGCCGTCTCCGATGAGCAGGCGTTAACAGCACACACCGTACTGGTCGTCGTGCAAATAGACTTCCTTTGTGCAGCTCCTGGCCACGGTAAAACGCGATAACTTACGTCCAGTTGTCTGTTGCATGTGCCTTGCGATTTCTCCCGCTGTCTGCCGTCTGTCTCTTCTCACCTATAGGACAATATACCAATCGTCCGCCGTCGTGGTTGCTTGTGGACGACCACTGCTAAACTCTCGGACAGCTATTTCTGTCATTTCAAATGCTTTCCAAGCTCGTGAAACGATGCTCTGAGCATCACACGGTGGCAGCAACTTGACGTCGTTCAAATCGATGTACACCGTGCAATAGCTTTCACCGAATTGCTGAGCGTACACCGCCCGTGTGCTTTATACTCCTCCGACACACCCTCCCCCCTACGTCATGCTGCATATATGCGCAGGCCCTACCGTGCGGGCAAATGCCTTTAGCCTTGTGACTTCTCGTGGTGGTCAGTAAACACCGAAACAAAAAACAGTTCTGAACTTTCAGATTCTGTTACTTCCTTCTAAGGCTGTTGCCTCTTTCTTTACTGCTTGCAGCTATTCAAACTACCTGTATCTCTTATGCTTATTGATGTAACACTATCATTGCTCATAGTAAATCGCTGATTATTCGTAAATAGAAAAACACATCCTTTGTTACAAACTTCCTCTATTTGGAGTAGCTTGCTTTCTACCTATGAAACTCTGGTTTAGTCTGTACTTTTCTTGAATATGCCTTAATGACTTTAAGTAATAACTTTAAATTCAGATGCTTCCTTGTTTACTGATTCTGCTTTTCAAAGCAACGACAACAACAACACCAAGAAAGATGACACCGAATTTTCGGGTGCAATAAGCACGTCTTTTGAATCCGTTCCGAGGCAAATTAAATTTATCAAATCTATTCAAAGTCAATGGAACCGGTATGGAAAACAATAGTATCTGACGGAAGAAAAAGTTTTTCAATCGGGTTTTTAATCCCTCAGATATTGCTGTAAACGGAATCGTGAGCTTACGCCCTCTAGTTGCAGATTTGTGTGTTAAGAAAAACATGAATTTATATGAGAAACATTTCGCAACGGAAACGCTCTTCAACACAGAAAGAATTTTTAAATCGGACTTTTAGAAACAGAGATAACGACAAAAATAAGATGTGACTTTACGTCCCGTGGTGAGAAAACCATGCATTATTTTAGGAAGAAAGTATTCTCAAAAAGATTTTCCATATGAGCCGTATCGATCCAAGTAAAAAAAAATTTAGTCGAGTTCTCAAGAGCCCAGATTTTGCTACAAATACAACAGAGGCAGAAATTAACACTTATGCACCTGGTGGCCAAACCATTCTTTACCAAACATTAGAAATTATGTGAAAAATATTTTCCATCAGGTCTTGTATGCGATACAGGAAGAATTTTTTCAAATCGGAGTTTTAGAAGCAGAAATAACTTATAAAACGCAATTTGCCTTTGTGCCCCCAAGCGGAAAGTCTATTATTTACTTGAAAATTTTGAATATTTAGGGAAAAACAATTTGCATCGGAAACCCCATCCAACAAAGAAGGAATTTTCCAAATCGGAATCCTAGAAGTAGAGATATTGAAAAAATAAGATATACATCTACGCCCCTGGCGTAGAAACCATGCCTTATTTCAAGAAGAAAGTGTTCCTAAAAGGTTTGCCGACATGAGTAGTATCGGTCAACAAACGCCTTTTTTTTTTTCAATCGAGATTTTAGAAGCTCATATTTTGCTGCAAATACAGCAGAAGCGGAAATTAGGATTTACGCCCCCTGGTGGCCAAACCATTTTTTCACAAAAACTGGAAATTGTGTGCAAACGATTTCCCATCAGGAGCTGTATCCGGTGCAGAAATAATTTTTCAAATCGGAGATTTAGAAGCAGAGATATAAGGGGAAAGCTATTTACCTTTACGCACCCGAACGGAAAGCCTATGAATTACTTGAAAATTTTGAAATTATATGAAAAACATGTCACACTGAAAACACTATCCAACAAAGAAGAAATTTTTCAAATCGAAGATTTAGAAGCAGAGATATAAGGGGAAAGCTATTTACCTTTACGCACCCGAACGGAAAGCCTATGAATTACTTGAAAATTTTGAAATTATATGAAAAACATGTCACACTGAAAACACTATCCAACAAAGAAGAAATTTTTCAAATCGGACTTCTAGAAGTAGAGATATTGACGAAAATGAGATATACATCTACGCCCCATGGGTAAGAAGAAAATATTCTGAAAAGGTTTATCGATGTGAGTGGCATCAGTCCACGAAAGAATGTTTTCATTCGATATTTTAGAAGCTCAGTTTTTATAGTAAATATATCAGGAGCAAAAATTAACACTTACGCCCCCTGGTGGCCAACGTATTATTTACCAAAAATTTGAAATTACATGCAAAAGATTTTCCATCGGGAGGTGTATCCGCTGAAGAATTTTTTTATTCAAATCGGAGTTTTAGAAGGAGAGTTATCGGGAAAAATGTAATTTACTTTTACGCCCCGTGGCGGAAAATCTATGCGTAATTTGAAAAAGTAACTATATCTAAAATACTCTTCGACATAAATGGAATCGAAATATAAAAGATTTTTTTCAATCGGATAAAACAAAAAACAACTAGAAGCAAATATGTGGGTTAAAAAGTATTTTTGAATTCGACATCATCTGCCTTTTCGCCTTCCAGCGGCAAAATTGTACATCGTAAAAAAAACCGAAATAAAGGATCATCATTCGCATATTTCAAGCTTCCCAATGCCAAAAAATTTTTCAAATCGGACTAATAGTTGCAGAGATATCGTGGGTTCAGACGGACGGACTGACGGACGCACGGACGGACAAACCGATGATCTTTTTAAGCACGATCTAAAAAGGAGTCAGCACGTTTGTTTTTGTATTGTAACGAGGTCTGGCCTTCAAATTCTTCAGCTTTTTTAGTTTTCTGTCGAGAATTTACTCATTCAAAAACAATTCCAAGACAAAAATTTGTCGTTGTTCATAAATTATTTTGGAAGTGAAAAACTTGATCATCATGAAAGAATCTGAGTGATTAAGTTTAGATTTCAAAAGAAATTCCTTTGTTTCAATGAATGCAGAATCCTACGTGACATCTCTCATACCAATTTAGAGTAACTGGTTTCAGGAAGCATGTCTCAACCGAAGACAGAATGCTCCAGTTCCATGCATTACAGGTTTTGAAAGTCAAAGAAGAAAAGAAGAAAAAAGCATCCAGAATTGACAGGTAAATATGAAAATATATCAAAATTAAAACTTAATTTAGAATTGTGGAAAATATGGGGAAAAGAATAAGAGTACGCAAAAGAACAGTGTTTCTCGGAAGCTTTCTGAATGTCTAAGATCCCGAGAAACACTACTCTTCTGGCCCATATCGAGAACTAAAAGTTATTATGTAAGGACGTAATTATATTTGAAAAGTATTACTATGAATGAATGTTGTGGATATTTTATCTTGAATTAAAGAAAAAGGCTAGTGACTTAAAATGAAAATATTTAAGTCTATTAAGCATTTTACAGCATCACTAGGTGGGAGGTCTTTCTCTTAGAATCTGTACTGGAATGAGTCTAAGTAGGATAGCAAAAGGAGTTAGGGCACAATCAGTGACCCTCTGAAAGCGAGACTTTCTGATGCTTTACACAGAGCAAGAAATCGCAGCAAAGTGAAGAATATTTTTGTCGTGATCGCAGCAGCAGCTTTTTACAGAGCTGTTAGTATGATGATGTTCACAGGCATTGTGAACTTCTGAAACTGATAGTAAATACACCGAAGAGCCAAAATATTATGATCAGAACGTCTTTATGCAAATCTAAGCAATTATAGATAACAGGCAGCACGTGTGAAGTCACCTTAAACATCTTCATTTCATACCAGCATCGCCATGTTTTTCTTTAGGCGCATATCTTACTCACGCTACTTTTCATACTTTTGTGCATATACACCGAAAAGCCAAACATGAACGACTAGAGTGTCATTACACAAATCGAAACAACTGCAGGCAAATGGCGGCACGTGTGATGGGCATGAAACGGTATAAATAACACCTGACACTGAACTCTGTCAATTAGTGTTATTCTTGTTCTTCACATGGGAAAGGTAAAGGATTTAAGCTAATTTGGCAAAGGCCAAATTATAATGGCCAGACTACTGGGTCAGAGCATTTCCGAGACAGAAAGGCCTGTGTGGTGCTCACGGTCAGCCGTGGTTAGTACCTTCAAAAAGTGGTCCGAGAAGGGCAAAATCACGAACCACCGACAAGGTGTGGGCTGACCACGGCTCATGGATGCTAGAGGTGAGCGAAGGCTATTTCGTATGGTACGACACTACAAAAGGGCCACTATGGCGCAACTCGCCAGTAATTTAAATACTGGTGACGGGAGTAATGTGCCACAACATACAGTGCTCTGCTGAAAATGGAGATGCCTAGCCACAGGCCGCTCCAAGTACTCATGATAACCTCGATTCACCATCAAAAGCGCCTGTAATGGGCACGCGAAAGCCAAACTCGACCTTGAATTCGAGAACTAAAGTAATTATGTAAGAGAACTAAAAGCAATTATAGTAAAATATCGATATTTCTTGTGACAATCCAGCATCTAAACAATTAAATCAAGCTTTAAATATGTCTGGATTTACCAACACTATACTAACCCCAACTAGGATCACTATGCAGTCGGAAACCATCCTTGACCTATCACTTACTAATGCATCTCCTGATATGATAACCTGGGGTGTTATACGCTATGTAACTTTAGTGACCACCTACCTACTTTTACATTATATTACCATAATTTCCCAACACAAAGAAATACTGTATATCATAAAACAAGACAAATTAACAACATTAATTTAGAAATATTCCGTAATATATTGTATACCATTAACTGGAATGAAATACTCTCACTCGATAACCCAAATACTGTATACAATGCATTTTTCAAATTATTAAATTAATTATATGATCAAACTTTCTTAATTTCCTGGAGGAGTAATAGAGCGAAATTGGATAAAGAATAAGCTTCTGAATCGAATAAATAAAAAAAATAAGTTGTATACCAAATTTCTGAAAAGCAGATCAGCAATATATTTTAATAACTTCAAAACTTAGAGAAATAAATTAAATTCAGATATATGAATACTCAAACGTAATTACTATTTACAACGTTTCTCTCTTAATGTACCAAAATTAATGTGGAAACACCTAAATGTGTTACTCGGAAAAAATAATACTCCAATAATGCCTGAACATTTAACAAACTCGGAAGATCAAAAAATTACAGACAAAGATGAAATGGCCACCATTTTAAATGATTATTTTATATCTATCCCACAAGTTATCAAACAAAATTTGAATATGGCTAGCACCCACTTTTCTCAATATTTATCCGGTACATACAGATCTAATACATTTTATATGCACGAAATTACAAGAGCTAAACTTTTACATATACTTAAACAATTTAACTTCAACTCAGGACCAGGAAATGATGATTTTCACCCCAGGGTTATTAAACATGTTGCAGACGTCATTGTTGAGCCATTACTAACAATTTACAACTCCATACTTCATTCACGAATTTCTCCAGATGCTTTAAAAGTAACCAAAATCACACCTAAATTCAAAAATGGTTCAAACAATACCATTTCTTTAAAATTTTTCATTTTTTGCCAAGATCTTTGAAAAATTTATTTATACTCGACTAATTTCCTACATTCAAAAATATAAGATACTCAGTATCAATTTGGATTTTTAGCAGATAAATCTACAGAATTAGCATTGCTATACAAAATAATTTTACTCAAAAATATAAAACAAAAGCTTTATTTCTGGATTTATCAAACGCATTTGATATTTTAAATCATGATTTTCTTCTTTCTAAATTACAAAATATACACTGCTGACCACCCAAAATGCAACACCAAGTAGGACACGAGATAGCAAAGCCAGATTTACTGGACACAAAACAACAGACACAAAGATGAAATGATTTAGCTTACTAGCCCGTGCGACTTGCGGAACACGCAGACATCAATAGTTCGTGTGGCCCCCGTGGCTAGCAATAACGGCCGCTACACGCCGCGGCATCGAACGAAAGAGGCTTTGGATGCAAGCTTGGGGTATGTCGGTCCAGGCTGCTTCCACACGTTGCCACAGTTCATCAGGCGTAGCCGCGGTTGGTGCTTGCCGGGCCACTCGCTTGCCGATCAGCGACCAGACGTGTTCGATGGGCGATATATCGGGAGAACAGGCAGACCACGGCAGCAGCGACACCTGGTGGGCCGTGAAGATATGTTGCACGATGCGTGCTACGTGTGGGCGCGCATTGCCCTGTTGAAACGTGGCCGCTGGCAGGTCCTGCAGGCAAGTGAGGACTACAGGCTCCAAAACGTCGGAGATGTAGCGGTGGCTGTTGAGTGTACCGGCAAAGCGTACCAGAGGGGTGCGGGTGTCATATCCAATTGCGCCCCAAACCATAACGCCAGGCGACGAACCGGTATGGCAATGCATAATGCAGGCGTCATACAGTCTCTCGCCGCGGTGCCGCCACACGCGTATGCGACCATCGTGGTGTTGCAGGCAGAAGCGGGATTTGTCAGAGAAGACAATGTCGTGCCATTCCGTAGTCCAGGTGCGGCGTTCATCTGCCCACTGCAGCTGCACTTGCCGGTGGTGTAACGTCAATGGTAACCGGAGCAATGGGCGCCGTGCGACAAGTCGCCGCTCCTGCAGACGACGTCGAACGTTACGTGCTGACACAGGTTGTTGCGCAACACTCCCTAATTCCTGCGCTGACGTTCGTGATGACACACCCTAATTCCTGCGCTGACGTTCGTGATGACACACCTAATTCCTGCGCTAACGTTTGTGATGTCGCTATGCGAGCCATCAATGCCCGCAGCACAACATGCCGGTCCTCACGTTCAGTGGTGTGCCGCGGTTGCGGTAATCGCTCACGTCGGTCCGTTCGTCCCCCTGCACCCACCGAATACATACTCGCCTCACTGTGGCTGGATGTCGTTCCACACGGCTGCCGAAGACTCGGTACGATAAACCGCTGTCGCGATTATCGTACCGAGCCTTCGGCAGCCGTGTGGCCACTATTCGGCCTCTGTCGTGTGGCCACTATTCGTCCTCCGATAAGCCACTATTCGTCCTCTGTCGAACTCCGAAACGTGCTGGAATGACTGCCGTATTCTGCGACGAGACATCAGGGAGCTTCCCACGCACTGGTCCGGCAGCACAACACACTTCCACTACTCACACCCCGCCTTCTGTGCACTCTTTTTATAGTGCTTCTCGGTGGCGTGCCGGGCGCACATGATTTGCATATGCCCTGCAATGCTAATCGTTTGCAAGTCCTCTCGCGGGCGACGCATGCTGAGAATTTCAGTCCAATCGGATGCTTCCTTCTTGGTGTTGCATTTTTGGTGGCCAGCAGTGTAGGTATCAGAGGTAATACTTATTCACTTTTCAAAAATTGCTTGACTAACAGACAACAATATACACAAATTGAGCATTATCACTCCTCATTTCAAATTATGAGATCAGGAGTACCTCAGGGTTCTGTCCTTGGCCCTTTATTGTTTAATATTTACATTAATGATTTATTTTCGCTGTCAACTCATATGGATCTTATTCTGTGTGCTGATGATACAGCTGTTCTTATAAAAAGAAAAATCTTAGGTAAAATACTAACACAATGTAATAAAATGTTGCAAACTATTTCTGACTGGTTAAATTCTAATAAATTAATAATTAATGTTAATAAAACTAAAACAGTGATTTTTTTTAATACGTTATCTCCTTTAACACCAAATGCACAAATATCCCTTAATAATAAAATAATTGATATATTACCTTCATTCAACTATCTGGGAACTACAATAAATTTTGACCTCAAATGAAATAAACACATTTATTTTCTTTTAATTAAACTATCTAGAAATATGGTATAGTGAGTAATATCCTGACTGATCTAAAAACTAAAACATTGATCTCATTGTATTACACACTATTTCAAACTCATATTAATTACTGCATACTATCATGGGGACAAACGACACAATACAATATTAATAAATTACAAATTCTACAAAATAAATTTTTTAGACTAATTAATCTCAAATCACATCCTAATACTTGACCTTTAATAAATTTTAGAACAAAAGTATATCCTAATAAATAGAATATGCTTACTATTATTCACCTATACTATTTTAATCTTGGTAAAATTATGTTCAAACGAATTAAATATAATTTATATTCAGATCTCATATTTCTTAATACACATGCACATTCGTATGAAACAAGGAATAAACTACAATTACAACCTATTTTTCGAAAAACTGAATCAATTAAACTTACTCTAAATTACCTCCCTACTTAACATCATTGCAGACCAGGTACATCCTTTCATGTTTTCTCCTCCAGTAGTACTTTCTTTCACCAGGATAATATCCATGCTAAACTGCCCGTATTATTAAAGAATGATTCGCGGAACGTGAAGAAGACTTCTAGGTATTGCCCTGAACTCCAGATTCCACAGACATCAATCCAATTGAACATCTGTGCTTTGTGTTGGAACAGCAAATGCGATGTCTGGTTGCTCAACCACGTAACTTATAATAGTGAAGTATATTCTGGTAATGTGTTGGTATTAGATACCACAAGACACCTTTAGAAAGCTTGGAACGTCCATACGTCGCCGAGTAAAAGCTGTTTTGGTGGCACATGGAGAACGAACGTAATATTAGGCAGGTGTTCGTAATGTTTTGACTTTTCGCTGTACATCTGGGGATTTCAGTGTTACAGAAAGCAGAGAAAGTTATAAAATAAAATAAAAACTTCTTCCCTAAGCAGAGGGTAAATGAAAATGCTCTTACTTTCAATGCATTTTGGTTTCACAGCTGGGTTCCAAGAGCCATCCAAGCTACAAACATATGTTACAGGAGAAGGAGGATCCAGAATTCGCCCTGTATCAACACAAGACACGTGGCACTCAGTCTCATGAGAGTGATGATCACAATCCCATGCCACACCAGCAAACCGGAGATGTCCATCACAATTCGTTATAGCTGTACGAAACATAAAAGGGGATAATGGGTATCTTCATTTTCCCGATCATTCGTATCCACAAAAGATGCAGCTAATCAGTCAAAACTGATCACATATAAAACAGCATTTTGCATAAATGACAGATTACACTGTTATCTTTTTCGTACTGTAATCAGTAGTACACTGGTTTATATACACTTTGAAAAAAGTTGTTTGATGTTTTAGAACTAACTGGCAATTTTAAATGTTATTTTTTCTTGTTGATTTCAAAAATGAAGTTGAAATTTATGTATCACGTCAAATCTTTTCGCTAAATAGAAAACTTTACTTAAAAAAATAATTATTTTACTTTACATTAACATGTTGGTGCCTGTCATATAATATTATTCAAACATATAAAGTAATGAAACATAATATATTATGAAAAAATTATGTGTGCACCAAAATGAATGTACTGGTCGCGTACATGCGATAAATTCAGTTGAATAATAAGGCCACCATCATGTTTTATTCTACTTCTCGTGGTACGTTTTTTGCATGTCTTTTTTTCCCGAAGAAATCTTCCTATTGTTCCTCGCTGAGTGCCTCAAACTTTTCTAGAAAGTACTTATGTGTAAATGCAAAAAAAAAAAAAAAAAAAAAAAAAAAAGGCAATTTAGCATACAGTACATGTTGAAATCAAACAATCTGAACTTTTCTAACATATATTCTACAGTTACTTTGTAATTTAGGTCTCTCTCTCTCTCTCTCTATCATGTTTCCTAAAAATTTCAACTACTTTTTTGAAGCTTATCCATGCCACCTTTTCAGTTGTCATTGTTGCTTCAAACTCGCTATCCAATATCAACTTTCGAATTTGAGGCGTAACAAAAATTACTTCTTTAAGTTTGGCATCAGTTTCAGAAGGGAATTTGTTACAAATATACGTTAAACAATAACTTTCTTTGTCTACGGCTTTAATAAATTATTTCATTGTCCCTAATTTAATACGTAGTGGCAGAAACAAAACCTTTTTGATGTTGACTAGTAGTTTTTTTATCTATTTTTCGATCCATCTGATAAACATATCCGTGATGTCCAGTCTTTTTTTGTCAGTGTTTTTTTTTTGTACTGGCTGCCCCATTCCCACAAAAAACATGGAAATTTTGTGTATCCAGACTGAAAGTAACATACCAATAACTTTCAAGTCACCACATAAAAGCCAACTGTTTTCTTCACTGATTAACTTATCTAGCAAAAATGCAATATTTTATTACGGCTCTTTTATTTACACGGACTGCCCCGATCGTATAGATGCATAATCATTGCCATTATGCAGTAAAACACCTTTTAACCTCCAGTCTGAAGTACCATTAAAACACAGAAGAACTTCATTATTTCAGAAGAACCCCATCGTTAAAACTGTCTTAGCATGATTTAAATTGAAACCTTTAACTGAATCGGACTGCAATATTAAAACATGGTATTTGTTTACAATCCTAAAACGGTAAAAGATATTTAAAATGGGTTAGATATTTCGCGACTGCACGAGTCGTATCTTCAAGCCCAAGCAACGCCATGTACGAGCAGTTTGCTAGTAGTAAGATTTTTATAGTTCCAAAACCTTCTGTGACGTATATTCTAGATTAACTTTCCTTTTTTAGTTTCTTTCCCTATGTAAATCTTGAGTTTATTCTCAGTATTCTTCACGCTTAACGAAATATCTTTTCCCTCAAACGAATACGTTTGGCAACACAATTGAGGTTGAATGCACGTGACGTATGCCTGATATAAGATAAGAGCAAGAGATAGAAACGACGACTGATCTATTGCTTGAGGTCGTTGAAGAGAGCGATTATTAAGAGCGTTGTATTGTAAACTGATGATTGTTGAAAGGAGTGTTGTGATCATGTGTGGTGTGTGGAGTACATTGTGATGTTATCGTTCAGTTATGGAAGGGTCTTCTACAGCCTGAATAAAGCTTTTCCGTAAGTTGACTTCTGTTGTTTCGTCTGGCCGTTAAGGTTTTCTTTCATTTAGGAACTATTTCCTACTGTATTGATGTGTTAAAACAGCGTAGAAGTCGAAAAGGCTTTTACGCTATATTGGCGTCCGAATTCCTTCGAACAAATTCATAGAAGTCACGAAAATGGCAAATTTAACGGATCCTATCGGTCTCTTTTTTGACCGCTATAGAAATGATGAGGCTCATAATTCTACAGCTGACAATTTACGTACTCAGCGTTATAGAGTTCCTCATAACTCACCAAGCGCTCTATACCAGGCCAGAGGTTCTGACTTACCAGACAGTGAATACGCAAGGCACGAAGCTTATGTACAGCGTACTTCGACCGCAGTGCCTCCACAAATATTTACCCCACCACCCCCCGGGAGAAGGCGCAAAATTCTTGCTCATAATGTACCCGTTCGGGTTCTATTATATTTAGGGAAAACGGCGGTTCGCTTAGGTTTTTGGAGGACCTTGACGATCATTTTGACCTTTATAATATTCCTGAAGACTGTCAGATACCTATTGCTGGCACATGTTTGCAAGACACGGCAAAGGTCTGGTACAGACAGTGGCGTCGAATGAACCCAGAGGGCGCCTATCACCAATTTCGAGCTGACTTTTTGGATGTCTTTCCTTTTGGCGCCAATAAGGCCGGCCATGCACAACAACTGTTTTCCAGACAACAGCGAGCGTCAGATAGCCCGGTCTCGTTCGCCCTGGAAACAGTTCGACTTTACAAATTATAGGATCCCGCTGCAGTCGAGTCTGATATTTGTGACACGTTGTTACAGCAGCTGGATCCCTTCCTGCAGGATTATCTGGAAGTTCGACGTCCTGTCTCTATTCGTGAGTGCCTGAAACTCGTTGGAGTCTATGAAGAACGCCACAGCAAAGGACAATCTTCACAGGTTCAAGAGTACCGCCAACCTACGCAGTACCATGAACCTCATATTCAAAACAATAGATATCAGCAGTCAAAACAGAACATTCATAGAGGACAATTTTTCAATCAGCCTAGAAACACCTATCAGCAGTCTAGATACGTGCCGCCGCATCGTCGGGCACCAGAGGTTCGACATCCTGGCCATTATGGAAATCAAGACACCTAAGTTTTTTGTCCCTGGGATAATTACTACCCGGTAGACAAGACATATCCAAAACACTGTGCTGGGGGGCAAGGCATAATGCTGCCTTTCCTGCACGTTACTACAATTCAGCACGTCCTGGTGGTTCGCCACATTTGCAAAATCAATCACGATATTCTGATCAGTTTCACGACAATTTACACTTCAACAGGAGTTAGATGGGTCGAGTCTATCTCCTCGTTTCTCTGAAGACCTTAAATCTCTCTTGTTAACTATTAAAGCTCCGCTTTTGCCTGATATTCTTGTGACCTTGGGCAATGTGGTGGTGTCGACTAAAATTGATTCTGGATCTGACATCTCGGCATTAAGTTTTGATTTCTGTGCTGCTACCTTTCCAAATGCTTGTGTCGAGCCCTCCCAGCAATGTCTGCAAGGTGCCGACAATAATGTTTTTGCAATCTCTGGATCAGTTAATTTACCTGTCAAGATTGGCAAAGTTCAAGTTTCTCATACTTTCTTTTTAATCCAAGAGTTACCCGTGGATTGCCTTCTGGGGTTGGATTTCATTAAAATGTTTTAGCTCACACTTGATTTCGAACATGGCCTAATCTTAATGCCTAATATTAGTCCTCCCACCCCAGAAGAGCCAATTGATTTTTCTGCAGTTCTTGCCAGTGACAGATTATTGCCTGAACATAAAAGCCAACTTGGTCAGGTTTTACACAGCAGACATGGGTTATTTTCTGATAAACCAGGGTTTACACAGGTGGTGTATCATACCATTGATACGGAAGGAGCTAAACCCATTGCATGTAAACCTTATCCATGTCCGAACCGGAAAAAAGCTGAGTTCCAAAAACAAATTCTTGACATGATCCATTCGGGGATAATTAAATAATCACTTAGTCCTTGGGCAGCACCTGCTTTTCTTGTTCCAAAGAAACAATCTGGAGAGTATTGCTTCGTAATAGATTATCGTAAACTCAATGCGGTAACCAAAGCTATCAATTACCCATTGTCTATAATTAGCGATATTCTCCAGGACATATCGTCAACAAACTGGCTATCAACTTTAGATTTAGCTAGTGGCTATTTGTAGGTGGCTGTCCACCCAGATTCTGTAGAAAAAACTGGATTTATTACCCCGTTTGGAGCATATGAGTTCCTAAAAATGCCCTTTGGTTTGGCATAAGCTCCAGCAACGTTTCAGCGCTTAATGGACTCAGTCTTACGTCCTGTGCTCGGACCATAGGTCCATGTTTATCGGGACGATATTATCATCTCTTCTGAGACTATTGAACAGCATCTGTCTCTGTTGGACCAAGTTTTCGTACTGCTACATAATGCAGGTTTGACTTTAAAGGCGAGCAAATGTCAAATTGACAGCGACGAACTAGTATATCTCGGATTGAAAATTCCCCTAAAGGTCTTCTAACTGACGACTCAAAGGTCCCCAACAGTTCGAACTGTTGGTGGTACCAACAGTTCGTTCCGGGGTACGCTACTCTATGTGAACCTTTATCTGCTTTGAAACGAAAATATAAACACTTTGTTTGGTCCACAGAGGCAGAGACTGCCTTTAATGCTCTTAAACATGCATTGGTTTCGCCACCTGTGTTAGTCTTTCGTAACCATGCAGAAATATTTAACATTTTTACCGATGCATCAGGTGTTGGTCTAGGAGCTGTTCTATCTCAACGAGGGCATCCTATTTTGCATATGCCTCTCGAATTCTTAATAAAGCAGAACGTAATTACTCTGCTACTGAGCGAGAATGCTTAGCTATTTTATTTGCTCTTACCAAATTTAAATGCTATCTCAATTATTTAATTGTCAATATTATTAATGATCATTCGGCATTACAATATTTAACCACAGCAAAGAATCTGTCTCGAAGATTGTTAAAATGGACACTTCGACTTCAGGAATATAATGTTCGAATTCAGTATCGCCCTGGTAAATCACACCAACTGCCTGACGCACTGTCTTGCTGTCCGGTCAGTTCTAGCGCCCAGGCGGATACTGAACTTCCCTCCCTATTTCTTATTTCGGAAATAACTTCAAGGGAACAAATAATTTCTGAACTGACGAATGATCCAGATTTTGGGGAAATTTATAATTTCTTACTCACTGGTTCTTCTGCTCCAAGTGAACCTTCTTTAGCGGGTCGTAGTCCAAAATTATGAGATCATCGATGGTATTTTGTATTATAAAAAATTTTGTGAATTCAAGAGCTGAGTACCGCCCTGCGATACCTCAGTCACTTCGCATGGCCTTACTATTTGAATTTCATGATATTCCTCTTGCCGGCCATTTAGGCATACGAAAATCTCGTACTAAACTTCGAGACGTAGCCTACAGGCCGGGCATGTACAATAGTATACTCGCATACATTCGCTCATGTGAGTACTGTCAAAAGTACAATTATGATAATAAACGACCGGTCGGTCACCTTATTTGTAGTTCAAATAATTATGTTTTTGAAACTATCTCTATAAATTTATTGGGCCCTTATCCATTATCAACTAAAACTAAGTCTCGTTATATTTTAGTTGTTACAGATAATTTTTCTAAATGGGTGGAAGCATACCCCATTAAAGCAGCTACGGCTGATGTAATATGTGATATTCTAATACATAATGTTTTCACTCGATTTGGCTGTCCCTGTACCGTAGTTTTGAACCACGGGGTTCAGTTCATTTCGGAGTTATTTGAGCGAATGTGTGCGAGGCTTCAAACCAAACATAAATTCATAAGTCCATATCACCCTCAAGCCAATCCGGCTGAGCGTGTGAATAGAACATTACTAAATATAATCTCAAATTTCATTGGCAATAATCATGAGTGTTGGGACGAACACGTTGAAATGTTTTGTTTCGCCCTTCGCTCATCATTTCATGAATCAACGCGGCTTACGCTAACTGAACTTTTTCTAGGGCGCAAAATCCGCACCCCGTTTGTGAATTTAACTGGCATTATAGATAAAATAAACCAAAGACCAACACCTGATTCTGTAAAACTGCTTGCGCAAATGGCACGAACTGCTATCAGTCGAGCTCAGTTAAGCCAAGCTAGGCACTATAATGCGAAACGGAGGGAACCAGATCTCACAGTTGGAGATCTGGTCTTATTAGAAACTCATTTTCAATCCTCCGTTGCACACACGTTCGTTAAAAAATGTGCACCTTTATATGAAGGCCCCTTTGAATTGGTAGAATTGTACAATAATAATGGCATATTAAAGAAGCCAGATGGCTTCCTAAATTCTGCCCATGTGCAGCATGTAGAAAATGGGTTATTAGAAGCACTGATGCAATTATTAACCCTAAATCTAGTAGGAATCCTCAGGCAGAGGGTGGGACTTCACAAGTATGTATAGTTGATGATGAAATTATTGACCCAGCCCCTGTCCTGTCCGATTCGCTACCTTCGTCTGAGCGGGTCTTTGCTTCTACTATTAACGATTCACATTCTGACATTATTCCATTCACTCGGGGTGCTGTCATTATTTCCACTCCTCCGTCTCCTGCCTTTTCAAAAGACGAGAGTTCTAGTGCTTCCAGTTCTTCTAGATATTCTTGTCGTGTGCAACGAGGTTCTTTTTCATCTGCTTCTCATACTCCAATCGCTCCATTTATTTCTTCACGTATAGTGCTTCCGTTTGGCTTTTAAATCAAAAACGTTGAAAAGATTAAGAACTGACATTTCTTTTTCAGATAGTTTTATCTCTCCTGTGCCTAAAAGAGTCATACCTCTTGCTGAATCTGAATCATCAGACAATATTGTTGAGGTTCTTCAGTCTCCAAGTACAAAAATCCTTCCTTCTGTTTCTGCTGAGCAGCTGCCTACTTTAGGAGCATTTGATTAATCTGCAGTAGGGCAAAAACGTCCACTTTCGCCAATTGTACCATCTAAACCTACAAAGCGTCCGCCGCCTGAATTTTTCCCTCCTGTTCCACACTCTCCTAGTGCAACTTCTAGTGTTGGGCTATAATCCAGACATAGAGTCCAGCATTTGCATCCGCCAGGTTTTCGTCCTTGGAATCTTCGCTCGGGACGGACGGAGCCTATACCTTCCTCCACCGTTCCTCGTCGTTCACGGAAGCGCCCTTCAAGTTTCATACCGCTTCTTCGACCACCAAAGAAACGACCGGATCTTCATCCTTCTCAGATTCCGGGTTCGTCTCCAAGCCAGCCTGAGACCTCTTCGTTCCAGCCTGAGACCACTTCGTTCCAGCCTGAGACCTCTTCGTTCCAGCCTGAGACCACTTCGTTCCAGCCTGAGACCTCTTCGTTCCAGCCTGAGACCTCTTCGTTCCAGCCTGAGACCACTTCGTTCCAGCCTGAGACCTCTTCGCTCCAGCCTTTGACCTCTTCGCTCCAGCCTGAGACTTCCTTGCGACAGCCTGATGACCCTGCCTCTTCTGGTCAGCTTGCCTTGTCCGCAGGAATTCCTGACACATCCCGGCGATCCAGTGACTTGCAACCTCAGCCACCGAAGCGTGAAGCTTCGAGAGTGCCGTTTTCTCCCCGACAACAACATAAGCGTGTCCGCACACGGGTATTCTTTGCGAGCAACAGGTACTGTTAAAAGTTGTTTTTTTTTTTTGTTAAAACTGACCTTCAAGCGCAAAGGAACTTTTACTATATACAGCTTTGCTCTGTAAAGACTATTTACTTCAACTTTTCTGTCCTCAAGAAAAACAAAAATCACTGAACTTTTATCACAAAATGTGAGGACAAACAAATGTCATAGAACTTTGCCTTATAAAGGCCATTTATTTGAACTTTTCTGCACTCAAAGTATCACAGAACTGTTTTTCTCAAACTTTGAGAACGAAAATGTATCATATCTTATCTTGTCAGAATGTAATGTTTTTTGTTTTTTTTTTTTTTGGTGTGGCGCCACATTATTTTTTTTTAGTACTAAAATGCTTGTCAATTCATTTTGTGCATGTTGTCTTTTCGGCATAACCTGAAAATCAGCTATTGCCTTTGTTGATATTTTTCAAGATGTTTCACTCCCAGAATAGGGTTTTCCAGGGTTTCCCCTATCCCATCCCAAAATTCGATGTGCGAATGCATGGGAGTAGTTCGAAGTCGGCCCTGGCCGCCAAGTGCTCAGTTAATGGATTTTGTGTTGTTGTTCCATGTCCCTTTTTGTGTGCTTGACACTTGTTGAGATGGTGTTGAATTTTTTTTTCTGTAAGGGCAGTTTTTTTTTCAACTAACTAGATTTACACTATATTACAATGCTGACTATTCAATTAACTTAGTTTGAATGTTTTGTCTTCCCTGAGAAGTTATCAGGAGTGGACGAATGTGTAAATTAAAAAAAAAGTTAAAAATGTGGTAGTTTTTTTTTCCTGCCATACGCAGTTTTTTTACTACTATGCTACTTATATGTATATTGATGAGTGTTCTCACACGTATTGTGACAAAGTATTTATCACGACGTATAAAATGAAGATTTGATATCGTACAGAAAATTTTCTATGAATGTTAATTGAACTATTCATGTCTACAGACTATATGTACTGAGAAGTCAGTTACAGCAACGCATCAACAATTTTCTTCATCTATGTTGTAAGTTCTTATCTGAAAGGTTGAATGAATGATCAGATTGTTTGAAAGGATACCTCTACAAAATTGATAGGTTTTTGGCAAAAAAAAAAGTATTTAAGAGGCAGATGATGTGACGTATATTCTAGGTTAACTTTCCTTTTTCAGTTTCTTTTCCTATGTAAATCTTGAGTTTATTCTCAGTATTCTTCACGCTTAACGAAATATCTTTTCCCTTAAACGAATACGTTTGGCAACACAATTGAGGTTGAATGCACGTGACGTATGCCTGATATAAGATAAGAGCAAGAGATAAAAACGACGACTGATCTATTGCTTGAGGGCGTTGAAGACAGCGATTATTAAGAGCGTTGTATTGAAAACTGATGATTGTTGAAAGGAGTGTTGTGATCATGTGTGGTGTGTGGAGTACATTGTGATGTTATCGTTCAGTTATGGAAGGGTCTTCTACAGCTTGAATAAAGCTTTTCCGTAGGTTGATTTCTGTTGTTTCGTCTGGCCGTTAAGGTTTTCTTTCATTTAGGAACTATTTCCTAGTGTATTGATGTGTTAAAACAACGTAGAAGTCGAAAAGGCTTTTACGCTACACTTCTCAGAAGGCATTAGCAAACAGTTCCCCTGTTGCCAGGGAGCAAAGTTGTACTTACCGGGATATAAGCCAGAGAAGAGTACTGTCCTGCCGATACGAACACTGAAAGAAGATATTCATCGAAACAAATGGTATGGAGAACATACGTGTGTAGTCTCGTTGGATGTAACGGGCGCTTTTTCGGGAGTTTGGTGGCCAGCAGTGCTACAGAAATTGAGGTTGTTTGATTGTCCAAGAAACTTATTCAGAGTGTTCTGTGATATGCTTTCGGAGAGAAAAGGGAAATTTTCATGGGAGGATCTGCACTTACAGAGACAATATGGAAGAGGCTGTTCACAGAGATCAGTTTCTGGCCCTCTGTGCTGGACGATTCTGGCTCATTCTGCATTGAAATTGCACTTCAGTGAACGAGTGAAACTTCAAGTTTATGCAGACGACTTCTTTCTAGTGGTCTGTGCATCAGGAAGACATGTACTATACAAAAAAGTGCAAGATGCTCTAGCAAAACTGGTTAGCTGGAGTGATTATTATGGGATAGAGTTTTCTTCAAACAAGACAAACTTGATTATATTTCCAAAGGCAAGAGATATGAAAACACCTCTTAAATGCAAATTTGGAGGAAGGACAATCAAATCGACAAGAGAACTGAAGGTTTTAGATCAAAAATTAAATGGCCTCCCACACCTGCAAAATGTTAAACAAAAATGTATTATAATTTTAAATGGATTGAATGGTCTGAACAGTAACGGAGAAATTAAAAAGGTAATTTACAAGAGGGGTATAGAAAGGTGAATCGCCTATGCCTGCGGAGCGTGGTGGACAGGCACAGCAAGAATGAGACGTAAGCTCATACAGATCCAAAGAGAGGCACTTTTGGGTATTACAAGATGCTTTAGAACGGCTCCAAGTTCTTTTCTGCAAGTCCTAACTGGCTGTGAACCAGTTGACTTGGTAATAGAAAGAGGAAGCAAAGATTTATGAACTTTCCCTTTGGGAACCACCAAGTGTATCACCTTCTTCAGGTGTCGAACACGAATCGTATGATTGGTCTCTACATCCGTCAAGGGAAATCAGTATTCGTTGGAAGAAGGGGAGCCCGGATTCTAATAGGTATGAAATTTACACAGACGGCTCTTCACTAAAAGGTGCGGTTGGAGCTGGATTTTGTGCATACTCAGATGGTACAGAAGTAATGTCTAAAAGAGTTTGTTTGTCCAATTCGGCCTCTGTTTTTCAGGCTGAACTAATTGCAATAAAAGAAGTACTGCTCTGGATGAACTCTAACAACTGCACGGAACCGGTACATATATATTCGGATTGCCTGTCAGCATTAGGTACACTTTCCGCATTTAGGTCAAAGAATAAAATAATAAGGCAAATTAAAGAGCTGGTTGTGTCAGCTAACAGGGAAGGTTTGTTCCACTGGGTGAAAGCTCATGTGGGAATTCCAGAAAATGAAAGGGCAGACGGGTTGGCAGAGCAGCTACAGAAAGATCTGAAGTGAACATACCAGCAAAGATGTCATTGAGAAGAGTTAAGGAGAATTTAAAGAGACTCTTGCTAAAGGAGTGGCAAAAAAGATGGGATGAATCAACGACTGGTAAATATACATTTTCTTCTCTCCCACGAGTCTCCGTCAAGAGATGCCTCAAGGACAAATACTTAAACATGGCTCTAACAAACCACGGGCCATTTCCTGAGTACTTTAAGTGTTTTGGTATTAAAAACTGTAAATGTGTTTGCGGATCCAGTGCAGCGGATGTCGAACATTTGATTCTTCGGTGTCCTGGATTGCAGCAAGTAAGAAATCAGTTTTTAGTTGGTCTGAAGGCTGAACTTTAAATGAAACGGGTGTTGGACAATAAATACCTGCGTGCTGGTGTCATGGAGCTGTTCAGGAACATTTCATTGGGAGAAATTGAAAGTTGTGAGCCTCATACAATCTGAGGTCACGGAGTCCTCTGAATGGGACTCCGAGAGTTTGTCTGATTAATTCCCTCAGTGGTGGTTACAATTGAATGTTTGTAATAAATTAGGAGTCCCATGTTTGGGTAACCGGTTGTTGTTTCTCTTGGATTGTAATTCAGGTAATAATTTTGTGGAGTTCGTCTATGAATTTAATTTGGAGTGTGTTCTGTCTGCTATTGTTTGGCTCCTGGAGTAGTGTTCGAGAGAAATTTCTGTTGATTGGTGTTAAGTATTGTGGTAGGCTGTACAGTGTATTTTGGTATTAGTTGTTTGAATTGAATTTGTGTCTGTGTTCAAAATTTAATTTTTAAGTGTTTTTCAATTGTGAATTGTGATATAGTTTGGAAATTGTTTGGTTTTGCATTTTAGAATTTAATGAACGTTGCTTTGTATGATCTAGCATAAAATGTTTTGTAATGAATTTTAGAAAATGTGCGAATGGAATGTAAAATCTACTTCACTTGTTCAGGAAGTAAATTTTTAGAGATTGTTTCTCAAATATTTAATTCGGTGCGTTTGTAGCTTGAAAGATGTGCCTTTTGGCGTTGTATTTTTTGTTTGAAAAATAAAGACCATGTTTGGTCAGTTGTTCGTGTGGCGACGATCTCTTGGTCAGATCAGATGAGTCTCTTATCCCCCCATGTTGAGTGGTGCCGAAGGTTCGGGCCTTCGGCTCCTCTCGGGTGGGTAGGATTTCTATCGTTACCTTTTCAATTTTAAAGATGTGTATTTACCCTGTTGTACCTTTAGTTATGCGGTACAGGAAGTTGTCATCAGTCTTACCGGGACATACCATTTTCAGCCGTCCCGGTGGAACAGTGGTCAAAGCGATGGCTTCGGATCATTCGTCCGGAAGGCGTCCGCGTTCGAATCCCGATGAGGCATGGATGTTGTGTTTGTCTTACGGCACTAGCTCTTTCCCTTACCTGGAACCAGTGGCACTAAATTAGGGACGGGCGACTGCTTATAACCCATTGAGTTGCTCACGGTGGTCGTTAAACCTCCAATCAAAAAAATTACATTTTCAACTGGCACTTCCACGTCTAGATGATGCTAAACCTTGGACAAGTTGTTTCCAAAGAGGATGTACCCAAACTACCCAAACGGGTAGTTTATCATTACAACAGACTTCTTCAAAATACGTTATGCACAAAGTCTCTGCTAAAAGTAAAGGTTTGCAGAGGTTACTATAGTCACTTTATCCCAGTCCGGATAATAATTTCCTGCAGAGACCAGTTTAGTTAAGGACGATGACACCGTGGTTGTTCTCATTGAGTATTCGTGTCCAGATATCCGCACCTTCAAGTTACGAAAGGTCAAGCCTATGTACACTCTGTCCTAAAGTGCCAATTGAAAATGTTATATATCGGTAAGTACAACTTTGCTCTCTGGCAACAGGTGAACTGTTTGCTAATGCATTCTGGGAAGCTTTTAGAACTATAAAAATCTTACCACTAGCTCCAGTACTGTCACGGGCTGCGGGTGGCCTAGTGGGCAACGTTCGTGAATGCCACGGAAATGACCTCAGGTTCGATCCCAGGCATATGCGAACGGTCGATCTACTAAATATCCGCCGTGCGTCGGATGGGCACGTTAAGCTGTCGGACCCCCGGGTACTGGCCCCCGGTGATTAATAAGGGCGTCATCCTCCCCCTTTCTAATTCGCTTCGGTGTCAGTTTCCTATCTGGCACTCTAGCCCAAATCTCCTCGCTTCCTATTTCTAAGAGTTGTTTAAGACACTCCCTTGCTAAAATCCTCTACATATGACCATTTGACCAATATTGTCATTTGCTTGGGCCTAAAGATGCAACTAGTGTAGTCGCGAAAGATTAGCCCATTTTAAATCTCTTTTACTGTTTTAGGATTGTAAATAAATGTCATGTTTTATTATTGCAGTCTGATTCAGTTAAAAGTATTTAATTTAAATCGTGCTAAGACAGTTTGAACGATGCGTTTTTTCTACATTTAGCAGCACGAAGAAGAAAGATCCATTTGATTCATTATTTCATTTACATCAGTGCTGTACACAAGTGAGGTTTCTTCAGAAAAATATGAAACCGGTTCTTTCTCACGATGTCTGTACCAAGAAAATTGTTTTCCTGGTGATAACAAATGTTTACATTTAAACGAGAGCCAAGAGGTTCAGCACTTTCTTTTAGGAAATTCAAATCTCGTACCAAATCATTGATTTCATTCTGATTAAATAATACAGGTGTATTGTCACGAATTGTCCGTCCATCTGAACTTAGCAATCTACGGAATTCAACTCTTCCACAAATAGGGATGATAGCAGAAGCGAATGTACCGTCTTACCGTGGAACCCCCTTGAATGACATCGCGATGCAAGGCATTAAATTGCCTAAGGGTACTGCTCTCTTAGGATTATCGTTGACTTTAAACCACAGATGTCAGTGGATGCAATGGGGCCAAGAACGCAGAAACTTGCGTAATAAATGGCAGCGCCTAGTGCTTTCCGACAATTCGCGGTTCAACCTAATGACCCATGATGGACGTATCCTTGTGCGGCGATACCTTCGTCAACATATGCTGGTGGCATGCATTATCCAGAGTCATACGGTCCCAAAGCCAGGCCTTTTCGGTGTTGGGTGTTTGTTGGGTTCCATTCACGTTCCCGCTTCCTATGCATTGCAGTACCCATGAGCACTCAGCGGTACATCACGGAAGTTGTGGAGGCTGAATTGCTGTCACATCTTCAGACGGTCACTGGAGCCATCTTTCAACAGGACAATGCCTGAAAGCATATGCTGAGGAATATCTTACAGCTCCTGGGTGCCTCATATGTGCCACGTCTTTCTCGGCCAGCGCGTTTGCCTGATTTTCCTCCCACTGAAAAAGTAAGGGATATGGTAGCTAGTCGGCTGGCCCGTCAGGCGCCGCTGACAGTTTCCCCAGATGAACTTTGGCAACGAATCGAAACAGCATGGAATGGCCTCCAGTAGTGCGACATTTCAAACCTTTTCCAGCCGAAGCCATGCCATGTACGAGTCATTGTCTTCCCTCGTGGTGGGTACACAATGTACTGAGTATTGTGTGTTCCAAATCACTTACAGATCTGTACTTCTCATCACTTACGTCTTAGATCATAAGTAATGTACTCTAGAATTATCTATTCAATATCTTAGGTCTTTCTCGGTGTTGCAGTTTCAACATACAGCAGTGTATATACAATATGTCCGAAACATTTATAATATGTTAGTACAATAAATCAAAACATTCTTTGTTTGATGATTGAAGAACAGAATTAAACTGTTTCATGTCAGAATTTTTCAAAACAATAGGATACTCCATGAGTTGTGATATTTCAATGAGATCTATACAAAACACCATTATTTAGAAATTTTAAAAATTATTTAAGGTTTTCTATGCATTATTGCAATAACGTAACAGAACAAATTTTGGTATACGAGAAGGAAATTAAGAAATTTGCTTAGAATGCTTCAGTTAGAGATATCAGCTCGAATTAGAGTGTTATGTCACCTGCTCCATCATCCATGCTTTTCTTTCCAGAAAGTGTCCTGATAAGTGCAGTTATCTTAAATGTTCATACTGTTTACAAGAACGAAGTTTACTTACTACACCTCAGTTAGATTTATGAGCTCAAATATCTCGTGCGTCTTCAGTCATATTTTTCTTTGTGCGAAAATACCCAAAAAAATCGGTAATCTTCAATGTTTTTATTCTTTCCGTGATCTCGAAAAAAAGTGATGTTGTTATCATTCATTAAAAGGACCAGATATAATGGTGCATGAAGGTCATTTCACTAGCAAACAATCTATGAATTTATTTGAGCAGCCAAGGAAAAAACCCGAAAAATCTCAGCCAAACAACCTTATACAGTAATGCGGCGCCCATGTCAGAAACATATCTAGGCAGCACAGCCTTGCAATTTAACGTAGGGGCAAGGATGAGCCACCGTCGTTTAGGAATATAAAATGGTGGCTCAGTGAAGGGCCTACGTTAAATTGCAATGCTGTGCACCCTGTGTAGACATCTATGTAGATGAACTGAGACAGCGTCTAGAGACCAACGGAAATCGTAAATATGCAGAGCAGACAGATAAATATTCAAAATATGCACATGCTGCAACTGACCCAGGGCGAGTTGTCTATAACCTAAAGGAAACGCTGATCCATGTGAAGTAATGCGAATTGGTGCGCTGATCTATTAGCAGTAACTTAGAAAAAAGATGTGTATATTTTGATAACTTGTACAATTATTTAAATGACTTTAAAATACCTATCACCTTTTAGGATTTCATTGAATAGATTTTACGGCTCAGAAAAGTCATGGAATTTTAATAGGATTGAATCTGATCTGTCATTTCTATTGCTTTGAGTAAAACCTTAAAATAGGTAACTTGCAACTGAAAATAACTGAAAATTAGTAAAAATCACAAGGGCATATTGACAAAATTCACCGAACACCTAGAAAAGAAACGCAACATAGCATTTATTGTCATATATTAGCACGGTGTTGGTCCACTTTTGGCCTATACGTGTCTTCACGAGCTCCGTGTTTGAGTGCTTCACGTACGTGTTTTGTGTGTCCCATCATTGTTATTCTGTGTGTGTGCCGAAGTTAAAGGTCTGTGCTTTCGTTTAAGATTCCTCACGAGTTGGTGAGTGCTTATTTTTTTCACTATCAGTGTTTTAATTTCCAGACCAAGCTGGTCGTTTTCTTCGTTAAACTTTGCCATTGATTATGGCATTTACCGATGAGGGCGCTGTTCCAGCCCGCATCGCTGCAGCTCCTCGTGTCGCCTCCTCAATGTCAGTCGCAGCCGACCAATCATCTTCCCTTGCTCTTCCTCCTGTCATTCGCACTTCTTCTCCTGCCCGGGTCTCCGACTCTGCCATTGAGAACGTGGATGTGACGTCCCTGGCCTCTGTTTACGATGATGAATTCATGGGCGTCTCTGATGGCGTCGCTAATCTGCCCTCTACAGTTTCTACTGCCTCTTCCTCCAGTACACTGTCTCATGCTGCGTCAATGTTTTCCAGAGGAGGCGCTTCTACACGCACATATTCTGCGGCTGCCTCTGGTATTCCATCGGCTTCCTCCTCGTCTCGTCTGCCCCCTATGGATTCTTACGTTACTCTCAAAGGTGACGTCATCTTATTAGACATTCCTGAGAACTCTCCTGCTGGTCAACGTCTTCATTCGACCCTCGAGTTGAGGGTTTGTTTTGATGCGCTGCCCAACACTCCTTTGAAACAGTACAGCTCCGCCCTCAAGAAGATGCTTCCTTCTGGTGCCTTCACCCACCTCACTCAAAAGCCACGAACTGTGATTGTTTATTTTTCTAAGAATGAATAAGCTGAGTTTGTCTTGTCTCGGGGCATATCATTTGGCGATCGTCACCTCTTAGCCGAATCCATCGCCCAACGTCCTGTTCTGGTCTCTGTACATCCAGTCCGCCCGGAGATCTCTGATGATACGCTGTGTGCTGCACTTAGTCGATGCGGCAGAGTAGTCGGCTCAGTGAACACCCTCTCCTCTTCCTCCTCTGACCCCGATGATATACATATCTGTGGCTTCCGTAGATCTGAACGCATCATCTTCCCGTCGGAGGAGCATCTCATAAAGTTTCCACGGTTCCTCGATGTTCGTTGCGGTAACGAGCGCCGCCGGATTGAGCTCCTCACCTCTGCTCAATTCCTCACGCTGCAAGGCTTACGGCCATCAGCAGGCTTATTGCCCCCATGCAGAGCCAGGGACTCCTACAGCTCCAAAGCAGCATTCTACCTCTTCATCCGTTTCTGATGCCATGCCTCTTCCTGCGTCTGCACCTCCTGGACACAGTTCTGCCGAAAACATGATAAAAGCCTTTGATCAACACGCGTCTTCCGAAGTTGCTTTCTCCACTCTGTCGGATTTTCCTCCGTTTGACTCCTCCTTGCCTTCCCGTGTTTTTTCTATATCAGAGGACATCACGGCTGATCCTCAAGCTTCATTCACCGTCGGCACTTTTGCTCCCGGCGATGAGGTGGACCTTTCCTCTGATTCCACATCTCGTGTGTCATCGATCCACGGCAAACGTCACTCTACTACCAGTACCGAGGCCCGGAGGAAAAAGAAGAAATCACCTTCTCCGACTGGCCGGCCACATTGTTCCAATCGTCCAGCAGGCTCCAAGTCTCCCCTGTCACGTTCTAGTTCTTCCTCTTCAAAGTACAAGGTCCTCTGCCGACGTTTGAAGATTTCTCGACTCTGCTTACCAATGCCTCTTTTCCTTCAGAACCTGTCTCCTTTGAAAATCTTTACGAGTTTCTCACTCATAAAACAAATCGGGAGGCTTCTCTCATCTTTTTACAGCAGTTTGAAGCAGTTCTTCCCGAGGTCTTCGAACAAGCAACATCTATCCTCAAATTCCTCCGGCATAATGCCAAGCAACCCGACTACGTCTTGTTGTGTCGTGGTATCATCAATCGTCTCGACACATTCCAGAAAGCTCCCATAGCATCCGACGTCGGACTTACCCATTCAAGGTCGCCACTCTGAATTGTAGGGGGTTTGCTAAACCTCTCGCTAACGTTCTCGTTCTGGAAGATCTCTCGCCCCTTGGGGCCGACCTACTCCTTCTGCAAGAGACGAACTACCACTCCTCGACACTTTTTCGTAGATGGCGCACTTGGGACGTCACCTTTCACCATGTTTTCCGTTACTCTGTGCACGGTGGTACAGCAGGAGTATCAGTCTGCCATCTCCGCATGCCACGAAAGCTTCTTCCATGTTACGTGGTCGCCAGTGACCCCGTGTTTCGCTGTTACACCACGTCCGTTACATCTCACGGTGAGTTAAGACTCTGCATTAACTTTTTGATGTTATTTCGCACTGCGGTGTCCCTCCTGTGATCATTTTGTTATTCCTCAAGCATTGCTCTGTTTGCACCACGTTGTAAATTTGACATTACTCATTCAATGTATATATCATCGCTTTGATCAGTTTGCATCATTACTGTTTTTTTTTATTTCTTCGAGACGATTCCATGTTGCTCATCTCTTCTGTTTTGTTACATTAAATCGATTCTGAAACCACCTTTGGCCTTAATGCATGCACTAACCCTTCGAGAAATGCTTTCGACACGGTTTTGGAACACAGCTATAGGTATGCACTTCCATTCAGTGCATAATACTGCCGCTAACTGCTGCTTACTAGTAGGCCTTGGTTCCAAACTTCTTATGCGGCGCTCTAATTCATCTTATATGTGCTCTATGGGATTAAGATCAGGGCTCTGTGCTGGCTAGTCCGCACACGATACGGAATTACTGTCAAACCACGCCGTAACAGTCCTTGCTTTATGGCTCGGTGCATTATCCTGCTGGTACCAACAAGGCTCGGTTCCATAGTATTGCCACAGGTTGGTAGGGCATAATTGTCCAGAATATCGAGGTAGACGTGCTGGTTAACAGGTTTGTCCACGATAACCAATGGGCCGGGACCATAGCACGAAAAACACCCCCACACGAGTACACTGCCAGCTCTAAACTTGACCGTAGGAATAATACACTGTGGTAAATAGCGTTCCCCCGGCTGCCGTCATACCCACACACGGCCATCAGACTGATGGATCGTGTATCTGGATTCATCAGTTCATAGGACCCGTTTCCATTGATCTACGGTCCACGATAAATGTTCTTTACGCCATGCTAAAGGATGAGTAGCATTCCGAGTGGAGATGAAAGGCTTATGAGTAGCCGCACGACCATGGTAATCCATAGAATGAAGTTCTCTGCGAATGGTACGTGTACATACCAAGGTTCCAGCATTTTAACTCACCTGTACCCGGACGTCTTGTGCAGTACTCCGTCGATTAGCTTTAACGACTCTCCTGAGGCTTTGACGCACTGATTTTCTTTGGTCTGCCAGTACGTTTTGCTGCTTCAGGCACGCCATGGGTCTTCCACTTATTCAGTACATCCAAAACAGTTGACTTGGGTATGTTTAAACGCCTTTCGGTTTCTCTTATGGAGAACCCACTAATATAACACTTAGAAATTCTTCCTTTCTCAAAGTCAGTTCTCTCCCGCCACTATATTTTCATTCAACCTCACAGTGCGATATGATCGCGGTCTGCTGAAGGCTTGTTTTTATACCGCTTGCAGCTGTACCGCATATCTTAAGAACGCAGCGGATCCGCTCATTTGATTTTTAAGGGATGTCCCGTGACTTTTGTCAATATAGTGTATATTCGAAAGTGTTTTTCTAAGCTATTAAGCTTGGGAAAATTTAATGGAAAAATAAGATTGAGAGAACTCCTCTCCTCAATTCAGAAATCAGCTTTCCAGAGGAAATCCCGGAAACAGATTAATTTAAAGTGGCATGTCTTGTAAAGCCGATTTTTATTTATATCAAACAAGTTTTAATAACCGCAACTTCGTAATAAAATTAAAGTGTGAATTGCTATTTTCAATGTTATTTTTAAGGCGTTCCTTAAATTTAAGTTAAGATCTGCGGCACTGTCATTCAGTCTAGCATTTTTGTCTCTCAGAGCAAAAGCCGTAAGGAAAAGTTTGCACATCACCTATTTAAAATGGCAGACTGCTTTGGGAAATAAAATATTTCTCTCCGTAGAAAGAGGAAGATGAAAGCAAGTTCCTGTAATGCCATCTTTGTTGAAAAGGAGGAACTGTTTATGAGAGAGATCAAGAGGCATTTGGGAAAAATAACGTTCTGGTTGCCAGAGATCCGAAGTCAACGATTGAAATGAAAAAGTGGTTTCATTGATGCATGTACTGTTTTAAACTGTTTATTCTAAAAGCAGCGCTGAATATACCTCTGTTAAATAATATTTAGGCAAAAGGAAAATTTCATCTGTAGTTTGATGAAAGGGACATTAGAGCTAAACACACACACACGTCGCTTAGCTTTTCACTTCACACATTCTTAAGTGGAAACAATGATTTTATAGCAACCTTGGTTTAAAACTGTATTTTAACCGTAATTGCGGATTGCTACCCAGATATCATGTTTGTCTGTAAAATGCGTGTATATAGCCACTATGCCATGCTTGCAATCATTAAAATTGTTAGTTTCTATCGACATTCTTCAGTAGCCAATAAAATGATACAAATGGAATGTCGTTTTAAAAGCTTAAATATATTTTTAATCAGAACATGAAACTGAATCTTCATAAGCAAAGCGAAATCTGGATCAGAATCGAAATCGTATGAACTAAAACACTTGAATTGTTTAATAAGTGAAGACGCAAATATCCGTTCTCGCCGCGGTGTGAAATCCTGCTGTGTATGGATTTTGACACTTTATCTAAAACTAATTTTTTTTTTAGGTTTAGCGCCCACCAGGAGCAGCTTTGAAGGATATAAGCAGCCCGTCGTCCCTAATTTTGGGCTGATGGTCCCATAGAGGGAAGACAAAACTAACGCGGCCTGACAAGCACACAGCCCATGAATCATACGGGACTCAAAACAGGCCCACCACGGACGAATGGGCACAAACCAGCGTCTCAGACCTATCGACCACTAGGGAAGCCCAGAATTGGTGTGCACAATGTGAAATAAATCATATTTTTGTGCATGACTTAAGCTTTTCTGTAGTGACGTGGTTCATATTTAGCAAGGTGTCATATCATACGTTTGTTGATGTCAATACCTATTCATTGATAGTTCCGTCGTAACTCAAGATTTTTAGATATGTATCCTGGAGGGATTAGTGAAAACGTTTTTGCTGCTGCAGAAAACACCACTTTCTATTATTAATTTTTATTTTGGTGAATGTAAAAACTGCGATGTTGGATGTGTGGCACTTAAAACTATTGTCAACCGTGTTGTCGATTTTCATCAATCCGACAGCAAATTGGTTGATGCACAACGTGAGACACGTGCGTCGATCACGTGCTGTGAAAAATATCAGATGATCAAGGAGCCCTTAGTCAGGTATAAGAATACTACGAGTACGTGTCACGGTTACAGATCTCTTTTGCAGCTTTGTAAAGCTTGTCAGTAGCAGAAGGCAAACTGTAAAAACCCGAATTGTTGTCAAACAATTAACTTTCTCTGAAATTCACTCTAAATATCAAGTAGATCTGATCGATTAATAAACAGAATTTCGTATTAATACTTTGTCTTTTTTATCTTTTCTCAAAATATATTTCGTCATTTTACCAAATGAGGGTATGTTTTTTTTCGTGTTTTACCGACCACCATGAGCAGCTCAAAGGTCTGTAAGCAGTCACCAGTCCCGAATTTAGGGCCACTGATTACAGGAAAAGGACAGAGACAGAGCCAGCGCCATCTGCTAAACACAGCGGTCAATGTCTCATCCGGGACTCAAAGCTACACCTTTCTCAGACGAATGGTCAGAGTCTAGCACCACAAACACCTATTCCACTGCAGCGACGCAGGTCATTTAGGCATTGTACAGAATGTCCAGGTATTGTATGAAAGAATAGATCTTTAAAGTTTGTTTCGCACTTGGCTAAAACGTTCGGGGAAATGTGCTTCGCCTTTTTTTCAATACCGTATTTTCACAATGTGCCGGAAACACATAATACAAAATGTCATAAAATTATAGATTTTGAGTTTGCGACATTGGCTTTCTTTTCAAACCGGTGGTTTCATTAGCCCATCCACGTGCTATTGCGTTAGTTCACATGAATCACGTATCATTATAATAGCATGTCTTTTCGTGCTAGACTTTGTATCATTACAATACCATGTTTTTTTGTGTTCAAAGACAGAACGAAAGCTAGACATATCTGAGTAATTACGTGGAACATCAAACCAGCATTTTAAGTTTGGATTTGCTCCTCGTTTGGATGTAACTGGATATTGAAAGTCGTGAAGTATTGCAAAATGTTTCCAGAGAAAAACTATTAGAAATCATGTGTTTAGATTTCGAATTGCTGCCAAAAAAATTCTCACACGATATAAGGAAAATCCTTACATTTATACCCTTAAGTCAGCACTCTTGCTCACATTTACATGAGCCATCTAAAGCTATAGGCACATTCTGAATACACTAAAAAACTCATACTTTTTCATGTGGTGTAAAAACTCATCAACTGAAATCTCCTTGTATCTTGCAAAAACCAGAAGTACATAAAGTTAGAAATCTTACAGTCCCTCATTCTTTTCCACCCGTTTTGCCTAAGTGGAAAATATTGCAGCTGCTATGTAGTTTTTCATGAACTATTATGGGTTGAACTAGAAAATCCGAGGATTGCTTTACTTTACTCACTTTTCATTGTACTGTGAGAAATATAGTCTCACAAGACTCATATAACTTACTATGTTCAATTGGGGGAAAATCAGTAGAGTTTGGCGCCATTCAAGATATCTGATATTAGCACTGTGTTCGTCGGCATTATGGTCCTGAGTGGAGGTACAACATTGTGAAGAGTACATAGTATGCAAGTAGTCCCTTGTAGCAGCAGTACACCCCTTCATGGCGACTGTATTCCCTGGCAGAAATGACGTCTTTCAACCGGACAATGCTCGATGTCACGGTACGAAAAAGTTTCAGGAATTGTTCCAAGAACATGAACAGGAATTCTTAATTGCCATGGCCCCCAAATTCGCCGGACATGAATCCTATCGAGCATTTGTGGTTTGAGTTGGACAAACGGTAACATGCGCGAGCAGCATGACCACAACCACGTAATTTACGAGAACTGGGGGATCTTCTGTTGCAGTCATGGTACCAAATGCCAAGAGACACCTACCAACATCTCGTTGAGTCTATGCTTCATCGGGTGAGAGCTTTCTCTTGTAATTACCTCAGCTGCACACTTGAAATTGATTATCCCATTGATGCAACTGATTGTTTTTTGTGGTTAGCAAACGCCATGACCAACTATTAGAGATGTAAGCAGTGTCTTCCGTCTGCCTAATTTGGGGCCACTGGTTCCAAGGAAGAGAGAGAGAGAAAGAGAGCAATGAGACAAGAACGTCACCCATGTTTCATCCGGCGCTGGAGCTCGGACCCAACTCTGGCATCTAGCCAATAAACTACTCTTTTAGCCACTCAACCACTGGGCGGCAAGTTTTTGCCTTCAAATTGTGTTGTTGCAGAAGAAGTACTTGTTGGTGTCTGTAAGCTTTAGACATTAAATAATGCCTTCAATTTCTTTTTTAAATTATTAGGGGTTAATGTTTGTATAATTCAGGTCTATTACTTCAATAGTAGGTGCAATTTGCAAGAAAAACAATTGTATCAAGGCTTGTCGAGATGATTTCATAAAGTGCTTGGTGTTTTTGATGAGCTGGATGGAAATAGATCTTTCGGCGGTGTATTTATGATAAAAGTGAAACAGAAGTTTCTGTTAAGCTTTTTCAAGATTGATCCATGGAGCTTGATTTTTGTACACAGTATGTCTAATCGATGCATTTTCTTTATGCGTTTTTAATTTACCAATGATTACTGATGAATTAACTCCACTTGAGTGGTAGGATTCTTTCTCGGTATCTTCTTGCCGGCAGTTATAATTTTTGAATTGAGCATGTTTTCTAATGATTTTATTAGTAGGACCTTCATCTATTATTCCGATTTCTAAATATTCAGTAGATCTATGTAACTCTGAGTGATGACCTCTTATACCGAGAATTATTACTTGATTGTTTTTTTCTCACCAAAATAATGTTGATCTTAGGGGCATTTTTTGACACTAGTGCACTTGCGCTTCCACATTTTGTTCTGCTAAGTGCACTTCCAGTTGTTCTTCAAATTTCTTGGAAGTAGCTCTTACTACTTTAAATCTTATGGGTTCTTGTTGCGTTTGGGGGAAATTTTTATAGCACGTTTAGGGGAAAAATGTTAAATAGTAATTTCTGCTAAAGGTAGGTATACTTCAGCTGTTTTAAGTATATACTGAAAGGCATATACATGTTTATATATGTTTTGATGCAATGAGATGGATAATTTAATTTCACCGTTATCAATTTCTTTACTAATGTATTCTTTATTGTTTTTGTTTTGTTGAAGGAACTGCTTTTCGACTTTTTTTGTCATGCTGTATTTTATCTTTGTTTCCTTCGTTTTGCTTAGAATAAATGAGTTTTCTTCATATCCATTAAAACAATTTCGGCAGTTGTTCATATACATTATACATATACATATTTTTTAGAGAGGTGGGGCCATGTTCTGCAGAACTAATTAAAAGAGCTTATGAGTATGAACTCCCATTATGTATGTATTTTATTGATTATGAAAATTCTTTGGATTCTGTGAAACCATAAGAACTTATTTCTTTCAAATCCTGCTGTATTGAATATGCATACATTAGTATTTTAATAACATCTATGAAAATGCAAGTGCAAAGGTTCAATTGTTAGAGGACACAGCACTTAAAGAAATTGGAAAGGGAGTTAGACAAGGTGACACCGTATTTCCCAAGCTCTTTAATGGCATATTGCAGAATGTTTTTCAATCAGAGACGAGGGAGAAAATTAACAAATTTTATTTAACCCAGCTTGGTTTTGCTGATGACTTAATCAATTTTGGAAGTACTCCTTTAAAGCTGCAGAGTGTGGTCCAGGTATTTGTTGACAAAATAAAGAAATGAGTTCAAAAATGAACTTTCAGACAACAAAACTTATGTACAGTGTTTTTAAAAGAAATGAAGATTCAGCCATTGATGGTGAAAATGTAGAGGTAAAAGATACCCTACATTCACCCCTGGCATCACAACTGAAGCCTGCCATGAACTTCAAACCAAGTTAGTTGCACGTTTCAGTCGTGTGTTCCAGTGAGAAACTGGAAATATGAAGTTATGATAAATTTCTCATAAATGAGTTATTAAGTTTTGTATCTAATTTAAATAATACCATAGATGTCTTCTAAATATTTTCATTAATGCTTTCATCTGTAAAACTAAAAGACGAAACAACAAAGCTTTTTAAGTCTGACGCTTATTGCAGCAATTACTGAGTTTCCAAAGGATTTGGAAAAATCAGACACACATCCAAACTTCATTAAACTTCTTTTACGTAGAGAGGCAAAGAAGTCATACTGATTGACCCCATGTTCGTACAATGAATACATTTATCACATTTACATTATAAAATTTTATTATTATGTGTTTTCGTATATATGGTTTTTATATTTTCTAGGAGAGCAGTAATCTTTTCCGTCGCTGCTTTTTTTGAGGAAAGCCCTTTGTATTTGCTCAAGCCAAATAAAAGGTAAATAGCATTGTTTTTGAAAAAAGATCTCAGAGAATCTGTTGATGTATACGTACGGTATTGGCATGTGAATCCCCGGTACTCTCTAGAACAGAGACATCTGTTATGGCCAAGGCATCGCCCACCGTTTTGGCACTCAGGATGGCATGTTGCTAGTGAAAAAGAAAATGAATTTAAATAAGATTTTTTTTAATTTACGTTTATTTACAGGATACAGTGAAAATCATAAATAAAAGGACAGGATAGTAAAGGGTATCTCGCTTGCTAGAAGTTCAAATATTTTCCTTACAATTTGAAGAATAATTAATGTGTTTTAACAAAATTTGAACAGGACATGCCTTAATTTATGTGAAGCATGACGGCGTCACATGTGCTAAAAGTGGCCGTTATTTTCATCCAAGCACGCGTGAATGCGGCTCTTCATATTGTTGAAAGTTTGAAACATTATGCCTGGAGTCACTGCCTTAATTCCCTGAAGGTTTTTTCGTGCAGTGCTTCGAATGCCCATACCTATTTGTTATACACATGACCGTTCAAAAGGCCTCATAAGAAAAAACCAGGTAGTGTTAAATCTGGCGATCATGGTAGCTAAATACCCTTGGAATTGACGCTATCGACAAAGAATGACTCAATTTTGGCCAAGGTGGTGTTGAATATGTAAGTTGCGCCATCCCGTTGGAACTATCCCGCAGTGAGCCCACTTCGTCCAGTAGATTGACGATAACGTGGAGGACTTTTTAAGTACAATGCGGATATAACTGTTTCGTCTCACTTGCTCAAACACGAGTATTTTGGGAATATATATCTAAGTGTAATAACATTTCGTACGTATATCACGTGTACTCCATTGTTCCACGATTTCCGGTGACGTATCTGTGGAACCAACAGCAGCGCGCAAGACTCTTTTGGTGATCTAAATCTTTCAATTTATGGATGACAGTAACATGCTAGTCTTGAAGACTGGCTTTCTTTGTATCATTCTGGCACGTGCTTTGGGAATTTCTCTTCTCTTGCGCAAGTCTATGCAAGAACTTACGTGGATATGCCAGAAGTTTTGCTTGCACGTTCTATGCTATTTCTTCTCATATTTTCGGAAAACGTCCTGTATGAAAATCGAACAATGGTCCCGACCTGCCCAGAAATTGTTGCCAGTTTTTGAATGCAGAAATTCGAAGGCGGTATTCGGCCTCGAAACGTCATGCCAAATTCACTTTGACACGCATTTATCTACTTATATTGTTAGTCCACCAATAGGCACTGACAATGAAAACACACTCTCGAAAAGCATATTGAAAAACACAGGTTACTCGTGAAACACACAGGTCGGACTGCACAACAGAGTACTCACACTAGGGTACTGTATAAGAACAACCAAGCGAGTGAGACGGCTACCGCAGTCATGTAGAGGCACACCTTCATGGGCTTCGGAATTTGAAACTGTGACGTGCCTGACCCGCAGGACGCACATGAGATAAAGACAGATAGCAGTGAGAGCACATGTCCGCTTATCCCAGTTGGGAGAGCGACTTACTCCGAAGTGAGGGGACCCGGAATTCGATGCCCAGCGCGGGGCAAATTTGCACGTTATAGTGTCGCTCACACTTCCAGGCTGTTAAGTTTCTCGCAATGATCTGATTTCTTTCCACCCTGCGAGACAGGAAAAATAAGAATCCCTTCTTCAGTGCTTCAAAAAAATAAGTCAGTGTGATGTTCCGTTCCACACACCGAATTGTCTGGGATTTCTTAAATGCACGTTAATTCTTCAGCGGATGACTGCCTACAGCGACACATGTCTCCGGATGACCCGTTGGCCTACGACAAACTGTACGTGCAGATGCAATAATTCCTGCTTCATTATCCCATTCATTTCTTAAATCAGTGGATTAGAGGGGCGCGAACCCTTTTTCAGAACTGGATTTGTGTTTCCTCACTTGCACATTTTTGCTTGTAACGTCACTTCTATTACTGGTAATAACATTCTGTTAAAATATTTGGATTCGGCGTAAACTGTCCTTTAAAATGATGTGTAATATGTATTCCTGACTTTACCATTACGATTTATAAATTGATTTCAAACATCAAAAATTGATTTTCGGTCTACTAGTGCAGGACTTTTCGCCACGACTGTATTCTATACACCCACCTAATAACGTGTGTGCCTACCTTTTACCTTTACTACAGCAGAAGCATGTCTTTGCATGGACTCTAAAAGGTGTCGAAATCGTGCGGATGGTACTGCAGCAAAGAATTCCAGACAGCTGTTAGAAAAGCACCGAGAGTTGTCGGTAGTGAGTTTCAGGCTCGAGTATATCTCCTTACTTTGTTTGACATAGGCTCAGTTGGGTTCAAATATGGAGAATGAGATGGTTATTAGTATGCTGTAGACTCATTGGAACGCTTGTCCAACCAGTTTTTCATCAAACGGGAGACAAGAGACGAGACATTGTCTTGTTGAAAAAGACATCCTGTTGTGGAAAATGGATAGCCATAAACAGGTACATCCACATAGCCTTATGCGGTGGTGGCGGTCTCAACTGGTACAAGACGGTCCCGAGGTGGCCTACGTAAACCCTCCCCAGAATATTACACTGCATTTGCTGCCCTGTAGCAGTCCAAATCACAGTTAGAGTCCATAGTGTCGTGTGATCCACGTCACACAAGCACACTCCCGTCGACATGATGTAGTTGCAACCTCGATCCGTCGTGCCAAATTACCCATTTACGGTCTTTCATGGCCCGTATCCGATGGCCACTGTAACCTCATAGACTGATGAAGTGCTGTTAACCATGCTATACCGATATGCGACTCATTTAGATCCGTGGAATGGATGAACAGGTCTGTGTGTCAGTGCAGTGCATATAATAAATTGGGTTTTCAGTGCCAACAAAAACGCCTCAGTAAGTACACTTCGAATTACCGGGAAAATAATAGTACGTATCACAAAGCATAATCCGTAACAGAAACACGTGCAATGCAAGTCATCAATTCATCTAATAACATAATACATACATACAAAATTAATCATATCACAGGAAACAGTCTACATTTCTCAGCCAAAAATACAAACGAAAAACCCTCTCAGCCAAAACAAATCTACGCCACAACGGAAAACATAGTGCACTTCGTTGCATCGAATCAATCATGGCGAGAAAACAATCCAGATAAATTTCTACTGTCAGCTTGTAATTCATCGCTGACCACGTATAGTCTACATTCTCAAACTTCCGAACAATATAAAAACCAAGTTGCGTTTGCAATAAATTGAAGCGCATTGCTTAAAAATTGCCTTCTTATCAACTCTGCCTAACGCTTGTCACATGTTCGATGTAACATATCCATAGTCATTATTATCATAATGTATTTCTTACTTACCTTAGCAAGGGTGAATTCTTAACTTTCTGAACCCTTGATTATTCAAAGGTTACTAGGGTACCTGATATCTAACACCTATCCGGGCAATTTCAACACTCGTGACTTCTTTTCACCGCTGGTCAATAGGGATTGGTGTGTATTTCTCGACTTCTTTTTTTCAAATGTAGTATACAGAGCCTCAATAGGATTATCATATGGAATTTTTACATGAATGGCAAAGACTTTCACAGTTCGAATCTTGACGATTATATTTAAATCATGTTTGATCTTTGGATCTAATCCAAGATACCTCTTGTTATGGTTAGTTTCACGTCCGTTTGTTGGCAATGCCTTCACAACTTCTTCCTCATTCTCGTTATGACGTCACTGCCACACCGCTCATGTACATCTACAGGATCCCAGTCCGTGAACCTAAGATTTGGTCTCAGAATTTTTATTTCTACATGATTTTGAAAGGTTGCCAAACCTTCTTGCACTGGTAAGAGCCAGCCAATGCTCCCTTGGAACACGACGCTCCAGTAACAAAACCTAATTTTAGGTTTTTCCCTTCGTAACAAATTGACTTGAAGTTGGGTCCCAACTAAAGCAGTCAGCCACTCGTATCTGGACCCGCCTCTTGATAATCCCACTGAACAAAATGATAACAAGCGTGTCTTCAGTGACTGCGAAAGTAGATACAAATTATATGTATAATTTTTAAAAAGCCTGTTATCAATCACTTTGAACTGGCATAAGTCAGGCCTTCGCTCAGGAACTGCCAGTTAAGAAGGACTTAGTTTTTAGGACCTTCGTAGAATTACAACAGCGTGAACAACAATGAGCTACACTCCTGCTATTTGTGGATAGAACTCTGGACTCCATTCTCGGAAGATAATGAGAATTGTCTTGTGTGGTGTTGGACATCTCCACAGAATATCCTTTTAGCTGAAGATTTTACCAGTTCAAGTGCAACATCTTGTATATTTTCATGTTTGCAATTAATGACAAAATGCACATATTGAGCAATACGTTCATCAACTAGATGACAACGCGCAGGCTTCCAAGGACAGGTAGTATAAAGGGTATCTCGGGACTAGCTCTCTGATATATATTTAGGCACGTTTTAAGGATTTTCTTGACTTTCTCATCCACAAACCTTCCATTCTTTTTCTGAACACCCGTAGTGAATAAATAATAACCCAATTTGACAGCAGGATTTGCCTCAAATCAGGAATCTTCCGTCGGGAGTCAATAGAAGTATATCTACATGTATTATCGCCAACTGTTTCATAATTTTGCTAATACAAGACATTGAAGCCAGAGATACCTGGAACCCCACTGGCTGTAGGAATACCTCTAGCACTTATCACCTACTAGATATATACTATACTTCATTCCAATCCCATTCGCATTTCATTGCTTTCGTTATTTTTACTATTGAGCTTCAACTTGCAGTTGAATCTCCACAATTTTTTCTCAAATTATAGAGTGGAAGGAAATGCATAGAGGGTTAAACAAATGTATTTCCCGAATTACGTTTTTCAATGGAGTTTTTTATTTATGAAAGAAAATATTCTGTTCAGAGCAGACATTCTTTTCATACGAAAATCAACCTTGTACTTCACGTGAATGTGGCAGGGTTTGTGTGCATAGCTAATCATCAACAACCTCTTTTTTTTTCCTTTTTTTATTGAAGGTTTAACGACCACAGTGAGCAACTCGATGGGCTGTAAGCAGTCGCTCGTCCCTAATTTAGGATCACTGTTTCCGAGGAAACGAGAGAGCCAGTGCCGTAAGACAAACACAACATCCATGCTCGACCGGAATTCGAACCCGGACCCTTCTCGGAGGAATGGTCGTAAGCCAGCGCTTAGACCTCTGCGTCACCGGGGAGCCAACAACCTTTACTTGCTGAAGATAACAGAGCTTGATTAATATATCATTTCTTTTTTTATTGGAGGTTAAACGACCACCGTGAGCAGCAACTCATTGAGCTATTAAGCAGTCGCTCGTCCCTTATTTAGAGCCACTGGTTCCAGGGAAGGGAGAGAGCCAGTGCCGTAAGACAAACACAACATCCATGCCTCACGGGATTCGCACCCGGACCCATCTCGGACGAATGATCAGAAGTCATCACTTGGACCACTGTGTCTCCGGGGCGGCTAATATATCCTTAAAAGTTAGAAACTGGGCAAGTTTCTGCTTTATCAACTGCAGGAAAACGCCAGAACAGGATATTTGGACTTCCTTTGGGTACGTATGTGTTTCCGTTTTCTCTGTAGCAGTGCGTGGTAAAACTGGGGCTAGCTTAAATAAAAGTGCAATTATTAGCATTTTTCCAAAAGGTTTTCTCTATATTTTGAGAAAACTAATTTTACCCTTTTTTCCCGAGTTTAAAGACCGCCATGAGCATTAGAAGAGAGACGAACTTCCCATTTTTACTTTTAGGGTTACTTATTTAAAGTGAAGAGAAGGATAAGAACCAGAGTGGAAGAACAATCACAACACACGGGTCACCTTGGATCTGAATGTGGACTTTTGACGCGTGAATGTAGCTTCATAATCATTCGTTCAGCATACAAAAGAAAAATACTGGGAAACATGTTTATAAAAATATACCGTCACCAATTATTATATCTGTGGTCAGCTCCATAGAAAAATCGGTAAATTTCACCATCCTGGAACGAGAACGGAATCCGCATCTTTTATTTGGTATCTAGTTTTTCTAGTCATTTCATTTCTCTCAGAACGACCGTAGTTCCAAGCATCTTCAGTTGATTTAAAATGGACTACGACTGAAATACATATTTTTCGTGTTGAAACTACTCAAGTATGAGAATTATAGTTGGAGAAAAAATAAGACTTCCTTATTAATACATTCTACCTGAAAAGTAACAAGTTGTTTTTGTGTAGTACCAGCAACCATGGTCATACGGAGATACGGGTTCCATTTCCTACAAAAGACGGCGTGTTGTTCAAGTGTATTGGCAAGTTCATTACATGGGTAAAAGTTAATCCACCAAGTAAATTTAATCGTCACTCTGACCCCATCTTAATAACTTCCCATTCTCCTTATGTCTTTCTTTTAATAGTACATTTCTTCCTTTTCAAAAAAGCTTCAGAGAAAAGATGTACTTAGGTTATCACTTTTCTCGTCGTCAGCTTACGAGCACTATGTTTCAGTTTCTACAAATCGCATTCTGAAAATAAACTTTGGAGCTGTTAGCTGTATACCTAAAATTTGCTTGTTCTTCTTAGCCGCTTATGGAGAAAAAGGTTTCACTAGGCGGAATACGTAAAAAGTTGTTTTGAAACAAGAAGGAAGAATGTTTAGACAGAGTAATGTAACATGATAGTATTTCCAGTTTTTGTGAACACAAAATTTTCGATCTCGAGTCACTAGCTTTTAACATGCCTGAAAAAACGCACAACTTTATCTAAAATGAACACATCTCTGTAGCCTTAGTGCTTTTTAGTAGTTTTCCTCTGCTCCTGTAAAACCCAAAGCATTCTAAATTTCACCTTTTTATGCATACTCACAAACCTTTGAAGGGTTTACTCACGAACGTTTGGCAGGAGTTCTAACTGTGGCACGCTGTGAGCTCAGTTAATCAACAGTAACTAGTAAAAATATCAGAATGGCTACAAAAATCTCCTCGTAGAGTTTTTAAACGGATATAAATAACAAGACACCAACGGTGGTACAACATAATACATTCATTCGTACAAACACGAGCATATCAACTACACATTATACGTTATTTTTCATTTTCTCTATGGGTAAATTATATCTGACATTAAAACACAGATGTAACACTTACGTTCACAGTCTGGAAAGTTAGGGCTAGGTGACCAGTGACCAGTCCTGTATTGACATTGGCTCGAAAGCTCAAGGAAACCTTCAGGAAAAGAATATCCAGGTGTGCAAGTCGCTCTGCATATTCTATGAATATAAAGAAAAAGTTATAATCATTATCGATGAAATCAAAATACCGGTGGTATTCTGAGATTTCCAACTGAAACTCTGCATTTTGAAACCCAAAATTTCACCAAAGTGTTTAAAGTATGCAAAAACATTTCCACTCTAATGAAAAATTCCAACGCACATAGCTAGAAAAACTACCAAAACATTTAAGGGATATTACCTGTGCAAAGAAATATAAGTAAATTCAATGCCTAAATTTTGGCTTTCCAATTCTCCGGAAAGTTACATTTCGTTAGATTTTTAACAAAATAGAAGCACTGCTCTTCCGTCTATGGAAAAAGCAAAATTCCATAACTGAAGACATAAAAATAGAAGTAAGCCTTTGGGTAACAAGGAATGGCCGCTTCGCTATTTAATGTGAGCCGATGCTTGTGGAATTTTTCAATTCAACCATTTAACATCATGAGGCAAACAATGTTTTATGCATACTCATGGGCTAGATCATTACGACCACCTCTGTCTCCACGAGTAAACGCGTCCCACAGCACGTAGTAGTGACGTCCCTGACCAGCGCACGAAGTATATGGGCAATATCAGCAGGGTGTGTCATTTCACCAGTGCGAGGCCCGTGTAATGAGTAAAGGGGAAAATTTGTCGAGTTCGGAAGGGGAATGATTATGGGAGCGAGGAAGACGGAGTTCGAGTCTCAGTAACTGCAGAAGGAGTCGCTGTATAAATATGCAAATTGCCTTGTTTGTTCAAGCAGGTAAGATATGCAAATCGATCGAGTATGAAGTCAATCACGTGACATGTACGAGAGATAAAACAAATCAAATACGAGTCTCCGATGCCGTGTCATGTTAGCACCGGTACGTGGTTGGCAATAGTGCTTGCAAAAGGGCATCGCCTGTTACCGTAGTAGAACCAATGCTGTCAAGTGGACGTCAGCAAGCATCGATTGGTGTATTCGTGTCGGGGTAAATGCGGACCACAAGTTACGACAGAGAGCAAGCATTCTCTATGGAAATCCTGTTATGACTCGAATGATGAACCGAACTTTGGAGGATGCTAATCTGTTAAGAGCGGGAGTATATTGTACAGGGTGATTCAAAAGTCCCCGAACTCTATTTTTAAAACGTATTTGCTGTAAAACCATAAACAGTATTCGAGTATTGCTGCGTGTGGCTGTTGTGTGTGGCCTTGGGGAACGAGCTGCGCCACGTGATAGCACCACGTGATACTACGCTTACGCGGGCGCAGTCGGCCATGAGTTTCACGCAAGAACAAAGAGTCGCTTTGTTAGAAGTTTATTTTGCGGAAAACTCTTACCACCGTTGCATCCAGCTCTTTCAAAGAAAGTTTTCTGACTCTCCTACACCAGGGAAAACAACTGTGTATGACCTTGTGAACCAGTTTCGCGAGACAGGAAGTGTTCAGGATAAACCTAAAAGTCGCCGGCCGGCCGTGGTGAAGACTACGTTTCTGGAGAAAATTCATGTTTCCCTGCAGCGCTCTCCCCGAAAGTCACTTCGGCGGCTGTCTCAAGAGTTAGGGTCATTGTATTCAGCCTGCCAGAGGGTTACTAAACGTCTAAAGCTACGGCCGTACAGAATTCCAGTAGTGCAAGAGCTACGTCCTTTGGACTCGGAAGAGCGCATCGCCTACTGCCAATGGTTTAAGCGTTTCACGCGCAACAAGGTGACTAACCAGCTTAACAACACGTTTTTCAAGTGACGAGGCATGGTTTCATTTCAATCGATATGCCAATAGCCAAAACACTCGCATATGGGCTGCGGAGAATCCAGACGCATTGCATGAGGTTGGACTTTACTGTCAGAAAGTTGGAGTGTGGTGCGTCATGTTTAGACGGCGAATTACAGGGCCATTTTTTTTCGACACAACTTCAAATTCCGCTCTGTATGCAGACATCATCTGTAATTTTGTGTAGCGATGTTGGAAGAACACGAACGTTACTGTTGGTTTCAACAAGATGGAACAACGTGCACATCAAACGACACAATGTAGATGCTCCGTACGTTCTTCCACGATTGATTAATCTCGAAAAAACTTTGGCCGCCTCGCTCACCAGACTTTTATTTGTGGGACTATCTGAAAGACACAGTTTACCACAACACCCTAAGACGGTACAGGACCTGCGGAACAACATCATTACAGCCGTGAGGGACATAGCAGCCAGCACGCTGAAAAGAGTGTCCGCTAACATGTGTCATCGGGTGAATTTGTGCCTTCAACAGAATGGTGGACAATTCCAACATCTATTGTAAAGTGGTTTTCATTACCTGTAAGTATGAGTGTCAATATAACAGTATGTAAAATAGTTATACCTTACTATATTCGTGGTAGAAATATTTGTATATATACCTGTGCTGAAATGTTCAATGGCCGAGCGCCCTTTTCACTGTTAGGAAACTTCTTTGTACTTCATACCATTTTTTCTGTGTTCCACTTTGTGCAGTGACACAATCTTCCTATCTTTCTTAACAGCCCAAGTATTATCAGCATGGATTTCTGTTTGCTTTGAGACCAAACAATTCGCATTTCGCAACCTGCTGTAGATTTCGAATTGACCGCAGAATCATCTGATGAGATATTGGGTTGGGAAGAAAGTAATGTCTGCAATGCAAGAAAACAGAAAAGTGCTAATTACCTTATATACAGGTACAAATCAGTTCAAAATGTAGTCGCCATCGTTTGCCAAGATATGCTCCCATCGTCTGGGTAGCTGTTTGATACAGTCCCTGTAGACGTGTGGTGGCGGAGACGCAGGGAAGTGAATAAGTGCGCGTTCGAAATTGTCCCGGTAGGTGGACCGCTGTCCGTCCAGGAAATACTGCAACGACCGGAGAAGGTAATAGTTGCTTGAGGCAATGTCCAAGGAACAGGATGGGTTCGACAACATCTCCCAGCCCAGGTCCCTGCTCTGGTGACAGGTCACCTGTGCTGTGTGAGGTCTTACTCTATCCTGCTGTAGAAGGACGCCCTTGCGGTTTAGCAGTGCTATTAGTTTCGACGTGACCGATGCGTCGAGTTGACGGCAGTACACATTGGCAGTGACAGTGGTGTTGTCCCGCAGCAGCTCAAGAAACACGCCACCACGCATATCCCGCTAAACAGACAGCATGAACTTACGTGGGTGTAAACCGGTTTTGAGTGCCGTCATGGGCTTCTGTTTTAGATCAACCATTGTTTCCGGGCGCAGACATTGTCACACAGGACCCATTTCTTGTCACCTGTCACAATGCGATCCAAGAACGGTTCAACTTGGTCATGTGCAAGCAGGGAAACGCATGCACTCATGCGATTTGCTTTCCGCTCAACTGTGAGTTGATGGGGTACCCACATTCTCCTCTTGTGCATCTTCCCAAGTTGATTCAGGTGTTTGATAATGCTCGTGTGGGTAGTCTCCAGCTGTTCGGCCAACTCCCGCGTGTGACCATGCGGGTCGGTCTCCACTAAGGTAGGTCTTCAGCATGTCCATGTCCACTGGTGCGGGACTTCCGGCTTGCGGACGGTCTGACAGGTTAAAATTTCTCTCTCAAAGCCGTTCGAACCACCTTAGATTACTTGCGGGGTTGCTACCGCGACGAAATTCATACGGTATGCAATGGCAGATGTGTTCCTTGTTCGTTTGCATGTTGGCTGGCGCTTACTCTCTCCGCCTTCTTACAGCTGACTGGCACTGAGTTAAGCCATCTGCTTGCCGATATCATGCCGATATGCTGCGCAATCTGAGTGGTCAATATTTGCCGTGTCCAGGGCTCCGACTTCGGGTACCTCGTCATCGGGCATTACTTTCTTTCTAACCCAATAGAAACAAGCTTAGAACAATTTAGTTCATTACTAGAATGCAAATTCCATGGCTAGCAGAGATAATTTCAAAATTATGTCATGATCTTATCTTAGAGTGATTACAACAGAAAATAATAAAAACATTGCGATCTAGCAGAAATGTTTTCTACCCTGCAAAATTTATTTTCCGATGTTGCTCTGATAATAAAAGCTGCTGTGCCCTACTGAGTGAGGAAGTACTCATAAAGATGTTGTTTGTTCACATGTTGAACTATATACGGATGAAACTTTTCTAACAATGTCATTTAAGTGTGCTTATAATCATTTTCCAAAGAACAATCCTTCCGCTAGGTCGCCTAAATATATATTCTTGTTTTCTAGATATCTGTGATCGTAATTATTCGATCTGAAAAAAAACATTCTTCCTTTATCTTATAGCTTGCATTCCAAGCAATATTTTGCATTTATCTCTGATTTGTCGCGAAATGCAGTTTCGACACCAGGGGTGTAATTGAATGTTTTTTTTATGAACCCAATTACAAAAGCTCTTTTCTCGTCAGATATTTCTTACCACGGAGAACGTTTTACGTACATTTTGTGCTATAAATATTCACAGCAGTTTTGCAGTTAGCAGGTGTAAATATATCGCAATCGCTACTTCTAAAAGTAAGATTTGCAAAATTGTTTTCCTGTTGGATGCTTCTGAACACAGGGAATATTTCACAAATATTTGTCAAATTTTCTTCTCCGCTAAATGGCCAACTGTGTATTTCTATTTTCATTACCGCTTCTGAGATAGGGATTCAAAAAATAACTTTTACGCTTGATGCCATTCCCTTTGGTAAAGAGTGTGAACGTAACAAACTTTAAAATTATAAGCAGCTTTACTCTCTAGGGGTCGTTTATGTATAAGCTTTTTTTTGTTTTTTGCTAAATTTTTTCTATAAGTCGATTTTGAAAAAATTCATTTTTCCTCGCACAGCGTTCATTGTGAAGGTAATTTTTGTGCGTGTTTTATGGTTTTTAATAATACAAAACCGTGTTGCTAGGATAATTTCCGTTACAAACAATTTCTCCATTCTAAATATTAGACTGAATAAACTCCTTTCATGGCTAAATATCCGTGAACACGTACAATATATAGCGCAAATTTTCTTTTTCACACATGCATAACTTTCTTCCTGTATGCGTACATGTGTTTGTGGTCTTATTATCCTGAACATCTGTGCTTCTAGAATTTCGAATCAATAATTATCTTAAAATTATTTTTGATCTTCCACTAAGATGAATATTTTTTGCATATTTTCTGTTATTTCAGATTGCACAGTTCTACTGCTTGTGGGCGTAAGTACAGTTTTTTTGCTGGCAAATAGTTAGCAGCTTCCAAAAATCCCGTTAAAGAATTCCTTTCTGAACCGGGTTCTTTTAACTATGAAGAGCACTGCGTATATTGTACACTTCAAATAATGCAGTTTTTCTCGTAAATATTTTCTGCTTTTTATCTGAAATTTCCTCCGATTATAAAAATATGTTTTCAAAGATTATTTGTATCCAAAAACTTCTGTTATAGAAAATATTTCGTGTACACTTTTTACTTTTCCAAAATGCACAGTTCTGCTGCTGAGGGAAAGAATGTAGTTGCATCTGAAATCATCTTCGTTTCTAAAATATCGATTGACAGATGGGGATTTCTTTTGTGTAGGATGCCAGTCACCATGACGAACGAACATTTCCTGCTTCTAATGATATTCAGGTTTTTTTTTACCATGAAAATGTGGTTTTATTACTGTGTTCGTTCACATTTCCGTTTCGAAAAGTACAACCGGAAAAACGTTTTCTTTTTCAGATAACTTTCTTTGTGAATAATATGTGGCAAAGATTTTCTACTACTGCAATTTAGTTTTCTGATAGGGGAGTAAATTCCACTTCCAACCGCTGTTCTTTTTCTAAAGAACCGATTTATAAAGGTTTTCATTGGACGGTGGCACTCTCTATGACAAGCTGAATTGATAGCAGCACTATTTCACATGGCAATAAATTGTTCGGTCGTTATTCCATTTGATATTAGCCCACATTATTTTGTTTCATACGACGTGTTCTTTGCAATCGATATTTCAATGCCTTCTTTCTTGTCTGTTTTGCTTTGCTGTGTTCCAATAAATCAATATTTACAGCCTTTTTTAAACTTCATAGTGAGCTACTGCTTCTTGAAGCCACCCTTATGGTGGTGAAAGCTCGCATTTGTGTTCTTATATATTTACACCGATAAACGGATTTTTTCATACAATAAGCTATTATTCTTGGTGTATTCTGCCCTGTGTTCTACAAATTTGTTTATTTACAACATGAAATTAGTTTGTAAATACTTTACAGTGAACACATTGTTCTACGAAAGAAAATATATTGGCAAACTGGTTGGTTACGTTCAGAAACTGAAGGTTTTGAGGCTGTATTAACACTGGTGTTCAAATTTAAGAAAACTTGCACATTTTGTCAGTTTTCACAAAAAGTATGGAACCAAAGGTACAATTTATGCCGCCGAATAAGAATGCAAATTTGCAGTGTCGAATACGTAAGCGTACACGTGCGTCTGGGCGGAGTTGTGACAGCGGAGGGCATAAAAAGCACACGCGGCTTTTTCCTCGATTAGTTCCCTCGTTCTCCTCGGCGACATTCGTTATGTTTCTTGCAGGAGTGGGTTCAATTTCATAAGCAGTCAGGTGAAATGAGTTACCACGAACGTATTGATGACGGAATGAGGTGGATAATCGTCGGTAGATTGGAGGCAGGGCAATCGCAAGTGCATGTGGCTACAGAGCTCAATGTAACGCCCAGTGTCGTCTTCAATTTGTGGAAAAACTTTACGGACACGGGATCCATATCGAGAAGGCCTGGACAATGCCGTCCAAGAGCCACGACAGCCAATGAAGATCGTTATTTGGCACTTTCAGCTAGGCGCCGCGTTTAGCATGGTGCAGACAACATCAACCTTGGACTAGACTTCAGTGGAGTAACGTTCTCTTCCCAAACGAGTCGCGATTCGGCGTGGACACTGATTCCCAACGCACCTTCATCCGGAGAGAACCTGGGATCAAATACCTATCCTCCAACATCCTGAAAGGGACCGCTATGGCAGCAGAGGTGTCATGGTCTGGGCAGTCATCATGTTGGACGGCCGCACACCTCTCCATGTGTTTGACAGAGGCTCCCTAACTGCTGTGAGGTATAGGGATGACTTCTTACAGCCCTATGTTCGACTTTTCATGGGCGAAGTTGGCCTTCAGTTCCTTTTTATGGACGACAACGCTCGTCCACATAGGGCTCACCTGGTCGACGATTATCTTGAAAGTGAGGATATTCGCCGGATGAATTGGCCAGCCTGATCGCCAGACCTAAACCCTATCGAACATGTCTGGGACGCTCTTGGGAGGGCAATTGCAGCTCGCCATTCCCCTCCGAGGACCATCCAGAACTGAAAACTGCGTTGCTGCAGGAGTGGGACCGGCTGCCACGGGCACTCATCAACTGCCTGGTTTCCAGTATGACGCCGCGCTGTGAGAGCTCTATGACTGTGAGAGGGGACCATACCCCATATTATTCATTTTATGTTCGATCTTGCAACGTGGATTTTGGACATTCCTGCGCTGATGAGCCTTACTAACGATCATGAGTGCGTACCATGACTGTTTATTGTATAATATTTTCTCTTATATAACTGTGTATCCATAACAGATTTCATTAAAATGTGTCCATTAGTTTTTCAGAAATTCGACAAAATGTGCTAATTCTATTAATTTGGAAAATCAGTGTATTTGAGAGATGTTTAAGGTTAAACATACATTGAAATAGTAGTCTGTCTCTCTCTCTCTCTCTTTTAAACGAAGGTAGAACCTTATTTTTGCGGCATTATCCTTGTTCAGAAAACTACAACATCAATGCAGTTCAATAATGAATACAAGAATTGGACTAGAACATCACAAAAAATTTAAAAAATATTTGCAGACCATCATAACAACTGGATGATTTTCACATATGATATGTGAAAATCATCCAGTTATAATACCAGTCAAAAAGTTAACTTATACCGTCTGTCATTGGAAATGATTTAGTTGTTACGCATAGGGTACACTTCACAGAACCTTTTTCTTTTCTTTCACGTGTTTTTTTTTCTTTTTTGCTTTCTTTAAAAGTATTTTTATTGCGGTGAAAGGTCATGGATGCGTCATCACCAACACTGTTGCATAGCATTAATTAAGAATGTGCATGACGGTTTTATCCAATTAGCTTGTAATGTTTGTAACTTAGCTAAAAATAAAACTGTGACAATCTCGAGACCGATTCAAAGAAAATTAAATGAAAACAGAGAAGCAGCATTTTTTTCTGAGTGGAATGAATATATTAAATAAAGCCTCAGTGCGACGTTAAAGGATTTAATTAACTCAGCCATAAACATACTAACGACATATACGTTGTTTTCATTTACGGGAAAACAATTATATTAGGTATAGCTAGAAAACCTTAGTCTCAAATGTATTCGCCTCAAAAAAGGAAATTTTGAGCCCATATTTTAAAAATAGTTGCAGTCAAGCACAAATATATATTCATGCCATCTAACAGAAAACGTATAAACACTAATAAATCTCGAAAATATGTGGAAAGTCTTTGGCATGTGTGTGTGTGTGTGTGTGACGATCTCTGTCTGCTTCAAAATCATTTTTTCCTAAATCTCACTAGAAGAAGAGGCGCTACATAGTCCTTAAACCGATAGTCTCAATTATCACTGGGATAAGCGTTTAGCAGTGTATAGCATAATTCACGCTGCTGCCCCATTGGCGCAGTGGTCTAAACGCTAGCTTCTGGCCATTCGTCCGGTATGTGTCAGGGTTGGAATCCCGGTGAGGCATTGATATTGTGTTTGCCTTAGGTCATTGGCTCTCTCCAACTTTACACAAGAAAACCGAAACTAAAACGGAAGGTTAAATTAGAGTACACGTCACAGGCTTTGTGTAGTTGCTCGAAGGCAGTGTGCATCATGAACTCTAGCTGAACTACAGATCAATATCGCTTCATTCCTCTCAAGGGAGGACGCTGAACTAACCCGATAAACGTCTGAAATAATTTCGAGTATAGCAGAAAGTTGTTCCGGGCAGACAGTTCAGATTTCAGTGAGGCACTGGAAGTAACAAAAAACGCTGAGAACATGCAGCCGGGAGCAAATGACAGAAAAAGCGCACAGAGAAGACCCTGCTGGTGTTGCGTTACTCGACACCAGCTGTCTTTGATGGAAGGACTCTTTACCAACTGATAAAGCTCGTGACCTAGATCGATGATGGAGCTGTTCGTTTTAGAACTAAAGGGTCGAATATTTGTACGAGTATGTATGTTCGCTCCACCGATGAAATTTGCCAGCATAATTAAAAATATTTTAATCGCTCGCTCTATCGTGAACTTTGTGTCACCAGTTTTACAGTGACGCGTACCTGCCTTAAAAGAAATCAGATGACTTTCTGCATCCCCATACGTAAAAACCGTTCTAGCTAAATAAATATTTGAAGGAAAGATAAAAGCTCCGAACAGGATATCTAATTATTTTAAAAAATCAAAAGAAATTTTGGTATAGCTGTAAGTTTTTACTTTCTCGCTAATAACCGTTTTCCCCGAAAATATATGCACCAACTACCAACAAGTAATTGGACACATGTGATAGCAAAGGAAAACGAAGTTTATTCACCTTCAATAGGTGGTAAAGCCTCCACGAGAGGCGATTACAGGTGCGACCCTCCTTGGCATACTCTCAACCAGGCGTTGTATGACGGCTAGCGGTAATTTCTTCCACTCGGCTTGGAGAAGACAGGTCAGTTCGTTCACCGATTTCGGACGGTGGGACACCCCTTAAGTCGACGCTCCAACTCGTCCCAGAGGTGCTCGATAGGGTTAAGGTCCGGACTCTGCGCAGGCCAGTCCATTCGATTAACCCCATTATCCCCATACCAAGCCATGGTGGACCTCGCAACATGACAGGTGGCATTGTCATCCTGAAAGTAACATGGGTCCACCCCGTAAAACTGCCACAACGTAGGAAACGCATGGCCATCCAAAATGATGCAGTAGGTCTTGGCGTTAAGTCTACCAGGAATTGCGACCAAGGGTACCGTGTCATACCAGGAGAAACACCCGCATAGCATAATTCCACCGCCGCCGAACTTCACAGTTGGCACAATACATTCCGGCAGCAGGCGTTCTCCAGGCAAACACCAAACCCAGACTCTGCCATCTGAACGGTAGAGGGTGAACCTTGATTCGTCGCTCCATAGAACCTGTTTCCACTGTTCAAAGGTCCATTGACGACGTTCTTTACACCACGTTAGCCGAGCAGCGCTATTGGACTTGGTGATGAAAGGCTTGTGGGCGGCAGCACGTCCACGATAACAGAGCAGATGGGCTTCCTTACGCATGGTATTAATCGAAAGAACACTCCCGGATGTCTGTTGAAACGCCTCGCGGATGTGGCCCATCGATTTGGTGCTGTTCTTCCGAATTTCTCTGGCCAGCACCCGTTGGTCTCTAACTCCCAGTTTTGTGGGTCTGCCGGGTCAGGGCACATTCCGACAGTCACCTCTCATCTTCCACTTGCCAATCGCGTAGGCCACGGTCGATTTTGGGTACTTCTACTCGCTGGATATGTAACGTATTATCGGCCATTCCTGTGATACCGGACGATTACACCTTTTTCGAAATCAGAGAGCTCTGAACTGCGTGGCATCTTGCATGCGACTGGTTGCGTTGTTGTTTCCCACACGATATTTAACGGCGGCGGCCGTGACGTGTATTAGGACCGCAGATATCGTCGATTGCAGGGGTGTCCAATTACTTGTTGGTAGATAGTGTACTTTCTTCCATGTGATGGGCATATACATGTAAGTCTCTTCATATGTACTTTTGCGTTATGGTCGTTTTACTCTGGGGATTTTATAACGAGAAAAACGTGATTGGAATTAGGATTAACAGGGAGAGGTGGGGGAACCTTAGTTGCTGGCAGAAAACAGAGCGTTTTAAATCTATTATTCTCCAAATGGCCCCTTAAAAAGGAAGAATCGCAGAAGACAAAAGCAAGGCAATAAATATGCCTTGGTCTCTAGTTTAGTTGTGAACCATGCCGATTTCCCTGCTTAAACGTTTCGCTTATCCAGCCCCAAAGAGCTTTTGGGGTGCGAAACTGTAAACCGAAGTCAAAACGCAGGACCATCTGAGAACATTCTGCTAGTTCCTGATACTTGGAAAACAGATAAGCCCACATCCTCATCTGCTTGCTTCAAAAGACATGTAGTCTTTCTTCTCGTTTAATTTCTGCTATACTCGAAATTAAACGAGAAGACTACATGTCTTTGGAAGCAAGCAGATGAGGATCTGGGCTTGTCGCATTTACGGGCAGAAAGTGAAAAGAGTACCAGCCCCGTGAGAGAAGTCAGTAAAGTGAAATAACACCGAAAGAGCTGTGATATTCAGCCCGAAAAGTGCCACCACAAACAGCGCCAGATTTAAGGCTTTTGAGGCCATAGGCCAAATTTTCTATGCGCCGGGACACCCATATTTGAATTTGCTCCTATAAGATTTTCTAATATACTTATTTTTAAGTTAAGAATATAATAAATGTTAGTATAATTTTATTGTTAGATAAGTATTATTTAAATAAAAATTATTTTGATTTAACTTGTTATTAACGTAAATTTATAAAAAAATATTTGTAAACGTAGACAAACAGGTTGATGCTTATTGAGGTTTCACTTTGCATTTTGAAACCTCAGACCTACATTTGAAACCGACACACGATGCATTCTTATAACATGAAAGTAAACAATAGTATTTCTTGTTTTGATTCTTTAAAATTGCATTACAACAACAAAAATTAATAAAGTATATAAAAATTAATTGTAAGATGTTTTGGGAAATGATATAAACTGACATTTTTTTACAAGTTTGATTTATTTATATCTCGCAATAGAGCTATTATTACGTTCTTATTTCTTCAGTTATCATTCAAGATAAAATAAAAAATTACCACTACATTATTTTATTCAAGTAAATTAAAATAACGGTACCTCCATTTTCTAAGTTTTTCTGTTGTATTTTCTCCGGTTTTCTGGATTCTACACCAGCGCCCATCTAGAGCCTGCGGCCCCTAGGCCGCAGACTAGCTTGTCTAAGGGTAAATCTACCGCTGACCACAAACAAACAGCACGATTAGTCACCGTGTTTTCGGAGGCTGACATTTTTTTTAATTTGGGCCTCTGCACGAGCTTGAGTTGACAGTGGGTGGCCGAAAGTCTATATGAAAGAAACAGCTTAGCTAATCCGATTTCGGAGTAAAACGCAACACCAGAGAGAGAGAGAGAGAGAGAGAGAGAGAGAGAGAAGAAATAAACGGTCAACGGTCGTTTTCCTCCGTGCACTCGAGATAACCCTTCGCGGACTACGAATTGTTTAGATGTTTTTACATGCAGGTGTGGTGAATTTGTATGGAACAAAAAGCCGACGGATACTGCGTGAAGGGCCCTGTCCTGTAAATACTTTCACTTCTTTTAAGCATTACAATATTCGGCTAGAAAAAGCAGAACTGAACTTGAGCCACTGTAAAAAAACATATCTGTTTCCGTAGCCTGTTAATATGCTAGAGCAGTCTGATGTAAAAGCCAAATTTGGCCAAGACTGTTAATACTCTTTTATCATTAACTTTCAGACATTCATTATTCTTAGCATTAGATGAGTTTCGTAATGTTGCATGTCTGTAAATAGATTGAAATAAATTTTGGTTGTGTTCGTTTTAAATATCTCACCCAGAAAAAACACAAGTGCTGGGAAACTGCTGGCCACCAGCTGGCAGTGATGGGTCACTGCAGGCTGAAATCTGCCGCTCACGGCCCGGTAGTGGTCCGTTGGAGGCAGCGCTATCAGTTGGCGAGCCATTGATGGCCCTGCAGCATCGCAGTGAATTGTGGGCCTCCAAGCAAGTGCCACTAGTGCCCGTTGCTGGCAACCAATGCAACCCCAACAGCAGGTGGAAGCAACGGGACTGCGCATGCCCAGAAGCAACGCTTGCTGTGCCTCTCATGGTACCAGTTAGTTGAAGAGGACGCTATCGCAATCGTGTTATTTTAGTGGATGTTAAGAAAAAAATCCATATGTAGAGAAGCGAATTAATTTCCTAATGAATCTTTATCTCGACGAAGATATCAGATTAAGCAGTGAAATACTAGATTACAGCCACAAAATACACCAACTTCATTCCCATGAATAACAATTCATGGAATGGAGTGGATGAATAACAAGAAAAAATTTTAAACCGCTTAAAACAAACGTCCTGGAAAACCATTAAAACAACGTTTGTTGGAAAAAAAAAAAAGAATTATACGCCTACAAAATTTATTAATTATTTGAAAGAAAAAAAAACAACACTATGTGGTGTACTCATCCATGGGTTAAATACACAAGAATGGGAGGAATTCGCTTCTAAAAATAACGAGAAGCAAAATAAAATATTTTTACTCTTTAAAACAAATGTACCTTTGGACAACGGAAAGGAAAGGCAAAACGTTAAAAATGTAACAGAGTGTGACATGAACCCGGGTAAATATATATTTATTCAACAATCTCTTTTCAAGTCGACAAGGACAGTACAAAACTTTGGAAAGCGACTCTAAGTATGTGCACTCCTTGAAAATGAGTGAAGTTCCCTTAAGACAAAAAAACTATCGTTACGTTGAAAAAATTAATTTATGGATTATATGAAACTGACTTTTATGAAAAATACCTCGCAATATTGTAAAATGAAAGAGGGAAGCTTTCGATTACACATTGCATACAAAACAAACAGCTTTAAGCATACGCTCGAGCGCGGTAAATTAGTCCGGTCGGTAGAGAGCTCAGCTACCACGCCACCGGCCCTGGTTGAAATCCACTCAGATGCACGCGGGCGTTTTTCCAGTCTGTTGAGAAAATTTCCCCAGCGCAGTGCGTTAATTCACAAGTTTCGTAACGGTAGAAAAAAATGCACCTTTGGGAAACTGCGGTTGTCCTTGATTTTTTTTATTGTTATGGCTACTACTGGGAAATTGGCGGACAAGATTCGGCAAGCCACCAGTTACGTCACGTGGTTGCCGGCTGCCACTACCGACACACTAGCGGACCACATTAGGCTAGCCATCATTTCTGGCACGTGCTTGCAGGGCCACTGAAGGGCCACTTGTGGCAGCTACTCCATGTGATGGACAACTGATGGCTCTGTTGTGGCATATGACAACTGATGGGGTGCCAACTGTTGGGCAGCTGTTGGCCTGAACTGCTGGCCTTTCTGTTGGCCGCCCAGACATTTTATTGACGGTTCGTCAGCGGCAACATCCCAGCAAAAACACAAGTGCTGGGAAACTGCTGGCCACCTGCTGGCAGTGATGGGTCACTGCTGGCTGAAATCTGCAGCTCAGAGCCCGGTAGTGGTCCGTTGGTGGCAGCGCTATCAGTTGGCGAGCCATTGATGGCCCTGCAGCATCGCCGTGAATTGTGGGCCTCCAAGCAAGTGCCACTAGTGGCCTGTTGCTGGCAACCAATGCAACCCCAACAGCAGGTGGAAGCAACGGGTCTGCAAATGCGTAGAAGCAACACTTGCTGTGTCTCTCATGGTACCAGTTAGTTGAAGACAACGCTATCGCCATCGTGCTATTTTAGTGGATGTTAAGAAAAAAAATCCATATGTGGGAAGGCGAATTAATTTCCTAATGAAATTTTACGTCGACGAAGATATCAGATTAAGCCGTGAAATACTAGATTACAGCCATGAAATACACTCACTCCATTCCCATGAATAACAATTCATGGAATGGAGAGGATGAATAACAAGAAAAAATTTGAAACCGCTTGAAACAAATATCCTGGAAAACCATTAAAACAACGTTTGTTGGGAAAAAAAAATTATACGCGTACAAAATTTATTAATTATTTGAAAGAAAAAAAGTTACCGCTACGTGGTGTACTCATCCATGGGTTGAATACACAAGACTATTATTAATTATTATTAATGATTTGAAAGAAAAAAAGAATTATACGCGTACAAAATTTATTAATTATTTGAAAGAAAAAAAAAGCAACGCTATGTGGTGTACTCATCCATGGGTTGAATACACACCACTGGGATTAATTCGCTTCTAAAAATAACGAGAAGTAAAGTAAAATATCTTTACTCTTTAAAACAAATGTAGCTTCAGACAACATAAAGGACGTTAAAAATGTAACAGAATGTGACATGAACCCGGGTAAAAATATATTTATTCAACAATCTCTTTTCAAGACGACAAGGACAGTACAAAACTTTGGAAAGCGACTCTAATTATGTACACTCCTTGAAAATGAGTGAAGTTCCCTTAAGGTAAAAAAAAAACTATCGTTACGTTGAAAAAAATTATTTATCAATTATATGAAACTGACTTTTATGAAAAATACTTCGCAATATTGTAAAATGAAAGAGAGAAGCAATCGATTACACATTGCATACCAAACAGACATCTTTAAGCATACGCTCGAGCTTGGCAAATTAGTCCGGGTGGTAGGGAGCTCAGCTATCACGCGAACGGTCCTGGTTTAAATCCACTCTGATGCAAACGGGCGTTTTTCCGGTCTGTTAAGAAAATTTCCCCAGCACAGTGCGTTAATTCATAAGCTTCGTAAGGGTAGAAAAAAAATTGCAGTTTTGGGAAACTGCGGTTATCCTTGCTTTTTTTTTTTATTATTATTATGGCTACTACTGGGAAATTGGCGGACAAGATTCGGCAAGTCACCAGTTACATCGCGTGGTTGCCGGCTGCCACTAACGACACATTAGGCTAGCCACCATTTCTGGCACGTGCTTGCAGGGCCACTGAAGGGCCACTTGTGGCAGCTACTGCCTGGGATGGACAACTGATGGGGTGCCAGCTGTTGGCCTGAACTGCTGACCCTTCTGTTGGCCGCCCGGACATTTTATTGACGGTTCGGCAGCGGCAACATAGTGCTGGGCCATTGTTGGCAGTGCTGGCTGCCAGCTGTTGGCCTGAACTGCTGACCCTTCTGTTGGCCGCCCGGACATTTTATTGACGGTTCGGCAGCGGCAACATAGTGCTGGGCCATTGTTGGCAGTGTTGGCTGCCAGCAATGGCCCAGTGCTGGCCCAGCAAGACTGTTTTTGCTGGGATAGTGCTGAGCCAGCAAGACTGTTTTGGCTGGGCATGAATAAGGATTTGCGTAATTTTTTGTTTGCATTAAAAATCAAGTCCATACTATTATGTTATCGGCTGTCCCTGTGGATGGCCTATCAACATTATCCAATTTAGCAACAATTTAAACTACAAAGTTTTTGAAGTCTTGAACTTTCAAAAAATTCTAAAGAAAGCAAAGAAAAATTATAAATGTTTCTGTGAAGCATACTCTAATATAACTTTCCTATTTAGTTCCTGTTATCTGTGTAAATTTTAGTTCGTTCTTATGCATTTTCCAAATTTCAGACCACATTTTCTCTCTCGACTGAATGTTTTGTGGCAACCTGAATTGAGGCCGGGAGTAGAATGATGCATGAGTTCAACACAGATAAGAAAGATGTCAACGATGTATGGAGCAGACCGTCTCACGTTAAATGTATTCTGATGAATTTCATTAGGCTAGCTCACTTTTGTTAGATTAATGCTGTTTCTTAATTTTTATTTATCTTGAATGATAACTATTTTGAGTATCTTGTTAAACGTACACTTACTGCCATAAACATTCGCGCATCAAGGTGGAGGCGTCGGACTGAAATGAGATTTTAGTAGTGAGATGGCACATACTAAGGACAGAAGTGATTACAATACCACAGCAGCAGGATGATTTCCCGTGGACAAACGGTACACATTCCGGTCAGCATTAGTACCACGCCAGACCGTCTCGTGCTCGAATACATGCGGTGATACGGTCCGATAGGGAGTCAAAGAGATGCCGTATGTTATCCTGGGACATACTGGCACACTTCTTGCAACTGCTGCTCGACTGGCACATGGAGATAGCTGGCGTCCCATCTGGTTCCACACGTGCTTGATGGGCGAGAGATCATATGATCTGCAAGGCCATGGAAGCGTCGAAGCATGACGTAGACAGTCCTGAGAAATCCGTGCCGTGTGCGGAAGGGCGTTATCTTGTTTGAAAATGCCTCCGGGATGCGCCACCAGGAAAGGCAACATATGAGGCAGCAGGATCTCTTATGCGTAACGCTGGGCTGTCAACGTCCCTCGGTTCAATGCGAGGGAAGTCCGGCTGTCATACGCGATGGCTACCCAGACCACAACGCCTGCAGTTCGGGACGAGTGCCGCAATACAGTGAGGTTGGGATTGTAACGCTCACCTGCTGTCCTCCACACTCTGACACTGTGGTCGTCCGTTTCCATACTGAAGAAAGATTCGTTGCTGAACACTATACGTCGTCAGTCCGTAGCATCAAACATTTCTCACTGCTGACATCATTGCAATCGACGCCGACGATGGTCAGGTGTTGGGATTGTAACGCTCAGTGCAGATTCGCCTCTGCCAGGCTTCTGGAAATGGTTCTGGCGGACTCAGGAGTCCCTGGTACAGCAGCCACATGTCTCTGGATATTGGAAAAGGACGTCGTTGCATCTGTGCGTGCAGCTCTCACGATCTCTGCTGGTCGTGTGTCTGAATCGTCCAGTGCTGACTCGCCGTGTCTGGGTGCCTTCCCGTGTCCATTGCTCCCAACACGATCGCACCGTACTGTCCGATCGACTAAAATGGCGCCCGATCTCATCCCTATGATACGGTCTCTTTCAACCTCGTTCAAATGGCTGCCTTTCTCATCCCGACGATACAGCCTCGTTCAAACTCCGCCAGTTGCGCGTACGCACATCTACTGCGGCTCTTCGGCATGTCCATCGCTCAGGAATCTCACCTAACTTTTACCATGCACTTCGTCGCGAATGTCGAGTCCCCTGCGCGGCGCTTTATAAGCCCCAAGGATTGCGATTGTAGCTCCGGCCGGGGAGCGCGGGCAAGCGGAATCAAAGGGAACTTTAATCATTTTCATGTCTGCCCACCGCGTAGCTATTCGCCGAGTTTCGCCTTAATAGCACGGTTTTTTCTTGGTCCGAGGATTTTTATGACAATGAGTATATACACTCACAGACAATGAAATTTGCATACCAAGAAAGAAGCTTCGGATTGAACTGAAATTTTATGGACATAATTATACCGATGAATGATACACATGATGGCAGAAACAGCGCTGCAGGATAATTACAGAGGGATCTGTGGCAGAGAATCCGGCCATCTTCAATAGCGCGTCGCACCGCCTCGTGCGGCGATACATGCTGCAATAAGGTACAGCATGGAGGCGAACAGACGCCTGATGTTGTCCTGCGGCTGACTGGTAAACACGTGTTGAACGGCCTGCTCCAAATCTCGGATAGTGAGGCACGGCGGCACCGGCGTTTCAACTGGTCCCACACATGCTCAATAGGGGACATGTCCGGGGAGCAGGCAGGCTATGGAAGTGTCTGGACATGACGTAGCCAGTCCTGGGCAACACGAGCCACGTGCGGGCGTGCATGAGCCTGATGGTATAGCGCACCTGGAATCCCGGCCAGGAATGGGAACACATGGGGCCGTAGGATCTCATCCACATACCGCTGGCCCGTCAATGTTCCACGTACCACTACTAGAGCTAATCGGCTATCATAGGGTATGGCGCCCCAGACCATAATGCCTGCAGTGGGGGAGGTGTGGTGCTCGATAGCGAGTTTCGGATTGTAACGTTGATCCGGGGACCTCCACACCTGGACACGATGATAATCTGTCCCCAAAACGAAGAGGTACTCATCTCTTAACACCAGACTGCGCCATTCTGTGGCGTTCCTCGTCGCTCTGGCTTGGCACCACTGCACACGGAGCCGGCGTTGTTCCGGTGTTAATGGTAGCACACGTAAGTAGCGCTGGGAGCGCAGATTCGCTTCCGCGAGGCGTCGGGAAATGGTTCTTGGGTACACATGAGCCGCTACATCTGCCTGTATAGTGGACCGGGTCCCCTTGGGATCCGTTCATGCCTGGCGCATGATTCCGTCGATCCTCTCTACAGGTGGTCCTCCTGGTCCGTCTGGAGCCGCTCCACCGTTTCGCAGTACCGTCACGTGTCCACTGCTCCCAACACAGTCACGCAGTATGATCAGAACGATCCAGGTGGAGGTCTATACCCCACGCCGACCACTCTCCGGTTTCCGGACCAATGATCAGGCCTCTCTCGAAGTCCGTAATTTGCGTAAATCAAAGTCTCTGGCGTCTATCCGGCATTCTTGTCACTCTGTACTTTTGCTTGCGTTTGCCGGTGCTTTTCGCTTTCATGGGGCATGCCGGTTCGTGCTTCCAGCGCCACCACAGGGTGTGCGGTCACTTGCACCAAACGTGGATTATTTGCATACCAGCACGTACTCTGTATGCAAAGTTTCTCGGTTGGAGCATGGTTTCCTCTAGGTACGCAAATTTCATTGTCTGGGAGTGTAATAGTTCGTTTTTCTGTTTTGAAGATAGAAGTTATCGTTTAACCTACCTGTTGAAAAATTCTGTCAAGTTGAATGTTTGAAGGATACTGAAAAGTATTTAGTGTATTCGAGAATTAGATGTGTCCATAGTAAAATTACTGGATGATATAATGAATGTGTTAACTTTTTAAAGTGCCTAAAGGACCGAATAAACGTTGAAGTTTTCGTAAGTAAAAACTTTCTCTTTAACTGGCCGTTCAATTAATCAGTGTTTAATTAAAAGATATTTGTGTTTAGCTATTCGGAGTATCACGTAATTGCTAAGGAACGTTTTCATCAAAGCAATATTCATATTCACGTAATGTTAATTCTCTAGGAAAGCTGGCTATTCACCCATAGTTACATATAATTAACTAAGAACATTACACTTCCTTTGAGTTATATCAGGTATTGATTTCATTATTTTAATTTTAACACGATGATGGCCGCCCCGGTGGCCCAGTGGTCTAAGCGATGGCCTCTGATCATTCGTCCGAACGGGGTCCGGGTTCGAGTCCCGGTGAGGCATGGATGTTGTGTTTGTCTTACGGCACTGGCTTTCTCCCTTCCCTGGAACCATTGACCCTAAATTAGGGACGGGCGACTGCTTATAGCCCATTGAGTTGCTCACGGTGGTCGTTAAACCTTCAATAAAAAAAAACAAAAAAAAAAACAGTATGATGACATAAGGGTAGGAGGTGTTGACTGGACTTAATTTTTGGCAACTGATTTCAGGAAAAGGAGAGAACCAGAGGGGGACTCCATTTCATGTCCAGCAGTGTGGAAACCGATATCCGCAACACTATTGAGCCACCTGACGACAGAGGAAAAGGTAAAGCAGAAAACATTATCATTGATACTTACATAACTTCATTATTCCCAGAACATTGAATTTTGCCATTCATTGGTGAGGGAGGTTGCTCACACAGCGAATCTAGAAAACAGTAAATCCTATTATAATGCGATGAAATCATGTCTTGAATGTACCAGTTTACTAAACTTACCTAATAATAAGACAGATCTGAAAATAAAATTTTTAGAGAACTACTACAATATTTTAACTTTGATAACTGTTTGTATACATTTCAATGATGCTGATTATGGAAATAAGATTCGCTTTTTCTGTATCATGTAAAGATTTGTTTTTACAAATAAGGAAGGAAGTACTAAAATAGTACAATATAAATGTTTAGTGTATACTAAAAGTTTTGACATCAAAACCTTACATGCAAATGTAATACTTAAAATATGAACAAAAATGAAATAAAACAAACACATGCTCAGTACAGTGTTACGTCATTTACTTAAGTAAAACGTTCGTTGTTTTCTAGAATTCTTATTCTTTTCTCTAAGAGCTCAACATTATCATTAGTGAATTAAGAAAGTACCTGATTTTTGTATTCGGTGAACTCCTCTCATTACTAAAGTTTCCGAGCTTAAGTTCGCCCAGAAAAGCCAATGTTCAGCTTTAACCCTTTGACGACCATAACGCCCAAAACTCCCGTATGTACAAACGGCCATAGACGCCCAAAACGCCTGTCTAGAGTGAATCAGATTTCTATTCTTACTTATTCTTCAAATTTTCTCGACCTATGGGGGATCAGCAGGAGTCACCCTCAGTCACTTATTTTTATTAAAAAAAGAAGTGAAACAGCAGACAGTTTCGGGCGTTATGTAATTTAAGGGTGATGCAAGATTTTGGGGTCAAGGTAGTTAAAGGGTTAAGGGAAAATGTGGACTGAAACAGGCTTCTTGAGCCGAACATAGCTCTTCCGCAACAGACAATATACGGTTTAAAAGTGGCCTTGATAGAAAAGACGCACTGTGTTACAATAAATATCCGGACAGCTGCACGTCTACAAATAATCTTTATCCATAGAAAATTTGATATTGTGTACTCAAACATTTGACGCCTATGACAGCCTATAATTTTCATGGAATGCTCTCCACAAGTTTTTTGTAAATATCCACCGATAAGTTCTGCCATCGGCTTTCAAAGCTGTGACCAGTTCAGTATTGTTTGTTGAGTAGAATCTTCTTCCATGCACACCAGACGATCCAATTCTTACCAGAGATTATTTATAGATTTCAGGTCAGAACTCACTGCTGACTTGCCAACTTTTCCACGCCCATGTCCTCAAACTAATTTGTAACAACGCGATTAGTATGACATGGTGCATTGTCCAATATATCTAGGTAGAGCTCCGCATTTATGGTTTTGTCCAAAACGGCAAATGACCTCAAGCCATACCACGAAAAACATCTCCACACCATCATGCTGCCTCACCATACTTCAATACAGTCCGGAAGGTACCCTTCACTGGCATTCACAGCACTCAGAAACGGACATCAGACATGGACAGTTAGACTGTGTGCCGTGACTTGTCAGTCCAAAGCATAGTTTTTCATTGGTTTACAGTCAGAGATCTACTTTCCTTACCCCACCCTAATCAGCGTGTGGCATTAGTCGAAGCGCTATGGGGCTTTTATATGGCTGCTCGACCGTGGTAACCCATGTCGGGTAGCGTCCTGTGCACTGCACTGGTGCTAACATCACTTTCAATAGTCTGGCATAGGATTTAGGAGATTTGCGACAGTATTGATTCGCGCTCTGAGCAGACAGTCCTTTACAAAGCTCTCTTGTCACGTTCTGATCACTTCATGGGTTTACCTGGACGTTTCTTGGCCGGCTGAGCCCCAGTTTACATACCATTTGCATATTACATCCTCAACCGTCGAACTAAAGATACTCAATGCTGCTGAAATGACGCGCACGGAGCAATTGCTTATGCGGCACTCTATTATATCTCCGCAATGGGAATCAATTAACTATGCTGATCAAGGCATCTTGCATTCTAGTGGTGCTGTTGTCTCATCACAGCCCTACAACGATATTTATAGTTTGGTCTGTGTTGTGGGGATTTCTTAAGACCTAATTAATAATCAACAGAGGGGTGTCCTGATTTTAATGTCAGGGAATTATGTTCCTTGGCACTTCAGAAAAGAAATTGTTGAGAGACTCTAGGAGAACCAACTTGCGAATTTCATAAACCTTTTAACGGGTTCGTGGGTTTAACGGCTGATTCAAAGTTTACTTCTTTAGGTGTTAACGGATCAGGCATAATATTTTTATTTGCTTTTCTTTTGGGAATTTAACGACCACCGTGAGCAACTCGATCGGCTATAAGCAGTCGTCTGTCTATAATTTAGGGTTACTGGTTCCAGGGCAAGGAGAAAGCTAGTGCCGTAAGACAAACACAACATTCAGACCTCACCGGAATTCAAACCGGGACCCATCTCAGACAGAAGCCAGCAGTTGGACCACTACGCCACTGGGATGGGCATAATTCGATTCCGAAAATTCTTTTAAAAACTATCATTACAATTTTCATCTTTTAAAACAAACTGCATGGGGACTCATATCATGTATATCAAATAAATATGTTTTTTCTGCACGCATTCTAAGTAATTTTCTCTTTTCGCAAGCATCATCATATTACATCAGTTTGTGAATGCTTTGTTTCTACATATATTTCATTTATAGTGAAAGCTTCAAATCCAAACTCAGTACGAGTGCTAGGCACTCCTAGTGTGTAAATTATGCCGATATCTTAGGGTCGTCTGTTAGCCGCTCCATGTTGTCCCACAAGCCGAAACCCAGAGAACAAAGGCAGGATATCAAGTGATTCATGATATTGCATCAAAAGACGTATTTAAACAGTTGGAAGACTTCTTCCAAACATGTCTACGCATCACACATCGAATCGAATTGCCAATAACTGATCTTTCGTTAATAACTAAATTGTGTTTCGAAAGAACTGGCTTCATCATATGTCAGGCGATCTGCAAAGGCTAAAATAAGACATAAACGTCCCAGTCTGACGAATAACTTTTATTTGAAACTGCATGACATACCACAATTGGGAAACTTCTTTTGCCATACGTACAGCATTAGTTGTGCAGGATAAAATTTCCATCCCTAGTGAATGTTCCTTACCTATTAAATGGCAAGCTACTTAGAATTCTCAAGACGTTGAGTTGAAGGATACAATTGAGTAAGAAACCCACAAGCACCAAATTACGTTTGCAGCGATAAAAATTTGGATCTCGCACAATAGAGCAAATTATAAATGCTTCGAATTATCCTTGATGCCTTTCAATTATTTGAGTGTTGGGTAAAAATCGGACCGCCCACAATGGAGCAAATGGTAAAAGTGGCTCGCAATGCATGCTCTTGTCCTACTACAGAAGTCAAAAAAATTTTTAAACAAAAACAAAAACGAAGCAGCCAGAAGGAATCAACCAATGAAGATGAAAATTGGTATGTGTAATATACCGCAAATTGGTATGTATTATTCCACTCATGTAGCTATAAAACAGCTACACGATTGTAACATGTCAGTACGTTTTAGCGCCACTTCTGGCTCGGAAACAAGCGGTTACCCGACGTAGCATAGACGCATACAGTTCACGGATACTGTCCTGAGGTATAGCATACAAGATGGTGTCCAATTGCGGGTAAGTTTGCCGATAATCCGGGATGGGGTAAGTGGCGTTTCATCATGTCCCAAACAGGTTCGATCGGTGAGAATGTGGGCTATCAGGCTGGCCTTGGAAGGGTGTCGACATTACGGATACAGGCTTGGAAGAGCCTGTATCAGCAATGGAGTGCGTAGCCGGGCATTATCCTGTGCAAACTTGCTCACTGATGTTGCGACAGGAATGGTAACACAACAGGTCGTAGAATGTCGTCGACGTACCGTTGATCCGAGAGGGTGGCACGGAGAACTACTAAAGGTGTCAGGCTATCCTAAGAAATGGCTCCCCAGACAGTCACTCTCGGTGTCAGAGTCGTGCGACGTTCAACGGTAAAGGCCGGATCCGTGCGCTGGCCGGTTCGTCTCCAGACACGTATGCGCTGATCATTGGCGCCAAGTGCAAACCGTGACTCATCACTGGAAGAAAACACGACGTCACTGGACCCTATCCCACATTGATCGGGCACGACAACGCTGTAACAGGTGCAGTCGATGCTGGCTGGTCAATGATAGGTGGCAGAGTTGAGTCCTCAAATGTAGTCCCCGTGCCGCAAGTCATCTGGCAACGGCCCGAATGGCCACTTCCGTACCTGTAGACGACGCAACATGGCAACGAATGGTTGAGAGCGACGAATTCGGTTCTGCTCGTGCGGCTCTCACAATCGTTCGATCGCCGCGTTCTGTCGTTGCTCCCCATCGTACACCGCCCGCATGCCGCTTGGTTTTGCCCTCATCAACTCATTGGCGCCAACATCGTGCGATTGACGCGTTGCTCCGTCCCAAATGCCTGGCGATACGGCGACGTGACAAATAGATCTTTCTCAGCTCAGTTATACCTCCTCTCTCAAGCTCGCTCAACTGCTCGTATTGTGCATGGCTCCGACGTCGAGGAAACCACACAGTTGGTTTAGGTTAATGCGACCGCACACCGTTCTCACAATTGTCCCTACGTGTGAGCTTTGCGCTTGATATACCCTTCTCGATGCGTGATTCCCATGAGCTGTGGCGGGCCATTATTTCGCCATTGGTCGTTATTTTTTTATTAGTTGCATATTCGGCGGCCGTGAGGAGTTTCATCAGGATCGAACGACAATTTCGGGGTGCATTAGTTTTTGTAAAGAGTGTCCTATGTAGTTACCCCGTGTGCCAGCCTAATTTTTTTCAACTAGGCCTACACTTAATTTTTTAAAATCCGAGTAAAGAGATAAAGTAAATATATATTTCGATGTAGAATAAATCAAATAATCTACGACACATATACCAATCACTTGTTCAACACACATACTCAATGCGCGTTCGTGTGTTCCCAAATGTTTGCCTACTTTTTTTCTATAAATTAACACTTTTCTGAAGAGGTTTACTATTAATAAAGAACGAATATTTAACAAATTGAAATTTATTTAGTTGTTAACAAAAATACAAACACATTATGTCTTTTGAAGGAAATTAAGTTTTAGAGATATTATGATACGGAAGTATAATAAAGTAGCTATATTAATTTTTCTTTACCTTCCAATAGCGGTATTTCATTTAAATTCACACCCTGATGTAAATGTTTATAAAATAAGTAATAACAATGCAAGCGAACGGTAAACAAAACACTTTTTACAGAAAGAGAGATCTTAGTAAGATCATTGTCTTTGCTTTTCCAAGCTTAGTTTTATAACAAGAATATGCTTCGTAGCTTCCAAATTTCTCATAGGCTTCTGAATGTGCATCAGTAAAGAGTCTCCGACGTGGATTCAAAACTACCTCCATGTGTGAAAATATTTGATCACAGATACCTGTGGCACCAAATGCCGAAGGTAACGCAAATGCAACTTTCTTCAAGCAAATAAATTCTTTAGGTAGAGTTGTTTAGAAATGCATGATAGCAGCTAATCTGTTTGAACATTTTCCCTGAAGAGTTTTCTTCTGGTCTTCGAATTGCGTTCTCCTTAACTCTGACGTCTAAAATCCAATATGCAAAATTTCAAATTCATCACCACTCATCCATTCAAAAAGAATTAGGTCGAACATAGTGTTTCAAAAATCAAATTATTCAAGTTTGATACAGAAAAAAACTTTGGCCCGTAGATTTCAAAATCTGGACATCGTTCTGTAAACTCTTTGAAGTGTGCTTCGATGTAATTCGTCTGTGACAACTTTAGTGTGATTTTATTTGGGGCAAATACTTGTAGGACTCTGTGGGGATATCCTGACAAAGTACATTCAGTTTTGGCATTTTTTCTTTTTCGATTGGGGGTTTAACGACCACTGTGAGCAACTGAATGGCCTATAAACAGTCGCCCATCCCTAATTTAGGGCCACTAGTTCCAAGGAAGGGAGAGAGCCAGTGCCGTAAGACAAATACAGCATCCATGCCCCATCCGGATTCGAACCCGGACCCATCTTGGACGAATGGTCATAAGCCAGCACTTAGACTACTGCGTGACATGGGCGGCCTTTAATACTTACCAACACCCATAAAGATCAAGAATTGTTTTCCCTTCTCCCTGTAATCGCAATTATTTTTGTTTCGGAGTTTAACGACAACCGGTAGCGCCTCTAAAGGCAATAAGCAATCTCCCGTCCCTAATTTAGGACCAATAGTTTCAGGAAATGGACAGAGCCAGTACCGTTAGGCACGCACACCACCCATGCCTCATCCGGGACTCCCGCCAGGGCACATTAGGAGGAACTGCCAGATGCCAGAGCTTATAGACCCTCAGGCACCAAATGGCATATTCACGTCATTCAGACATGACGTAATATCGGCCAGGAAGAATGTGAGGTGGAAGCGCTCTGCTTCTAGCAAGAAGTAGAGATCTGCATAAATCTGGCTTGGCCAAGAAAGCCCGCGCCTGACCCGGCCTGCGATGGAAGTTTTAGCATTTTGCTTTTGGATTAAAAAAAAAACTTTTCTACTCACAAAACGAAGACTGTCTTGTTAAATAATCAGATAGTGATGTTCACTGAGGAAAATGGAAGACCATATCCGCCACTCTATGCATTAATTAATTACCGCTGAAACTGACAAGCTTGGCTGTGAGATGAAAGCCTGAAATGGGACAAGTGATTCTTTAAAGGTTGAAATCAAATTTTGTTTTCACATTAACTTTAGCGACTAAAATAAATGTTTTTTTGTTTGTTTTCTGAGAAATGTTTATATAAACAAAATGTTTAGCTTCACGAAACTAAAATTGAGCTAGCTTTAGGCGCAAATCGTTGCTACAACGGAGATGAGGAAGTTCGAAGTACCTATTTGTTTATATATTTGCGGATCGAGTGCTACCTGGTATATACTTACACTTACGTGGCAATGGGCTGGACATATTACCAGAAGAACGGACCACCGATGGACAACCGACATTTTGGACTGGATTCCAAGGGACAGAATAAGACCCAGAAGAAGACCACATGGGAGATGGATGGATGAAATTCGAAAGCATGCCGAAGTAACATGGAGGAGACAGGCTCAAGACAGACAGTTGTGTAAAAGACTTCGGGAGACCTTCACCCAGCAGTGGATTGATAATGGTTGATAATGATGGAGGTGAGGGCGTGTAGAAGAGAAAAAGCCTTTACATTTGTAACATAGTAAAATTTAAACCTCATTTGTGAGAGGAATTCCTACGAGAAATAGCATGTCGATCTATGTTACATTCCGTTTACCACTAGTTTTACCACTAGTTCAGCAGAACACTTTCGTTTCTCTATCAGAGGGGGTCTTAGAACTTTTCTTAATTGCAGACAACATGAGAAAATGGAATAGCAGGTGGGACCACATGAAAACGAAAAATAAAAATGCATCTGTTTACTATGAATACCGATTATTTCAAAGAGGTTTTGATTCCTAAAACTTAACTTTCGGAAAAAGAAACGGTGCAGTTAACATGATATCTGTGCTACAAATAATTTCGAAATTGGTACCTGATGTACCTATAATTTTTTGGTGGTTTTTTTTTTTTTTTTTTTAATTTCAATAATAAATTTATCGCAGCACAACTCAGCAGATTTGAGAATTTGAAGTCCATGTGACCAAGATACATGGATATTTGTTTTCCATTGCGAAAACATAGTTGTTATTTTTTCTCATTTTACAATTTCCTTTCTGGACAACGTCTCGCTGGTCATTAGAAAGTGTTAGTTGGCCACGGGCTGAAGACCCTTGATGTAGAGACGAAGCCTTGCGTTATTTGCGGCAAGCGGCGGAAAACGCTTCATCAAAGTCTGAAACGGGTAGGGCCGTAAACTAGAAGTTATGTTCTGAACCAGGCCCCAAAAAGAGGGCCCATGCAGATCTTTAGCAAGAATGTTAAACCAACATATATTCTGCAGTGAAAGTATTAAGCGAACGTATTTTATATGTATACTAGGTTTGTGTGTGTGTGTGTGGGTGCTACAAAGAAAAAAAAACATATGATAAAAAATATTAAATATTGCCTAAAACACGTACCATTAAAAGCCGCGTGCCATTAAAAATCTCTTCGTGTGCCATGCCTGGCACGCAAGCAGTAGGTTTATGACCCTTTCTAGTGTATCGGCCTTGTGAATAACAGAATGTCAACGTTCGAGACCAAGAACGTAATATTCTTATGTAGGAATACGAAACCAATTTTGAAACCATTCGTTCTCGTTTCTAAAATCTACCTGAGCACACCTGCTTTCTGTTAGGAGTCATATGGTTATCTCTGATGCAGCTGAGCGTGCCGTTACAGAAACTAAACATGAAATGTATGTCGGTATCTGTCTTGGCAATGAACAAACACATCATTCATAGCATTACCTGTCCTTCACAAGGAAACAAAGACGCGGTGTGTTTTTTTGCGGGTTTAGCAACCACCATGAGCAATTCTATGAGCTATAAGCACAGTCGCCCGCTCTTACTGATTTAGGGCCACTAGCTCTAAGGAAAGGACATAGCCAGCGGCATTTGGCAAGCACACCACGCATACTTTATCCGGGACTCGAACCCAAACTCATCTCGGACGATTGCTTCAATGACAACAGACAACTCTATCACCAGAGCGGCGCGATTCGTTTTGTTTGTGTTCTCTGTATACACATAGAAAAAAACTATCAGCACGTCTTACGTAAATTTCTCTGTAGCTTGGTTGGTGTTGCTGATTGTAAGGCAACAATGAAAAAACAAGTTATTAGACACTATTATTATGATACGTAGCTTTTCTACCTGAGCTTTCCTGCCGACACTTCTTTGTATAGCGATACCTTGAATTTCCGAGCTATACACAAACACGAAACTGCACATTACACTAAGTACACTGATTTTCATAAATTAAGGAACAAAATGAAATATCACGATAAGTTTGCTAATTATCGTTAAACGCGCGCGAAATGTTCATATGTTACCGGCAAAGTACTGCAGCATCAGTGAATGGTATGCAAATGAATAGCGCTGGCATAGCTTTATGCAAAATAACAACAGTATAAAACTGGTTGTTTCTCATTGAGTCGCCAATTCCCGTGCAGAGACTGAAGAAAGGATATCGTGATAGAGGTTGGGTTGTGTTGTAATAACTTCGAAACGTCATTTTCCAGTGGAATTACGCTAAAGAGCTACAGGCAGTCTCGAAGCTGGCCAAAGTCAGGCGGATGCAGCCAGATTGCTGAACGTAAGTCGTTCTGTGGTCCAAAGGCTGTGGAACCGCTTCCAAACCATAGAATCATATTCCCGCAGGAGCATATAATGCAGGTCTTCCTGACAAGATTCATATTTGCGGCCATCTGAAACAGAACTGCTACTCCGACCCGTTACGAGTCGTCTTAGCATCCTGCAGCTACCGGGTGGACGGTATCAGCTTCTGCACTATGCAGAAGACTACATGAAGGATGACTCTATGCTAGGCGGCTCGTAACGTGAGTGCCCCTAACCTTCTTCCACAGGAGGGAACGTTTGAATTGGGCGCGCATGCATGTGAATTGGAGTCCAAATCAATGGAGATCTGTACTGTTCACGGACGAGTCGAGGTATGCTTTACAAAGTGATTCTTGGCGAAATTTCATCTGAAGAGAGCCAAGGACCAGATATCATTTCTCTCACTGCCGCGAAAAGGATACGTATGGCGCAGGTAGTGCGCTTGTATGGTGTGGGTTCTCTGTAAGCGCACGTAGCTACATCTACGTGCTACCAGGTGGCAACTTGAATGCTCGGAAGTATAGATATGATATCCTGGACCCCTTTGTTCGGCCATATGTAGGTACAATTGGAGACACATTCATACTGCAAACCGATAATGCTTGCCCACACACAGCGCGGCTGGTACAGCAATACCTTAAAGAGGAAACTATTGTCTGTATGGAGTGGTCACGCTGTCCTGACCTTTACTCAATCGAGCATGTCGGGGACGCATTAGGTAGACGTGTTACCACCCTCAACCCCTTGCTCGACCCCTGCAGGAGCTTTGCTACAACAATTGGAATTGAAACTTACGGATCTCATAGACACCATTATTAACATCATGGAGCATCGCTGTCGGGTCTGTATCGCTGTTCGGGGTGACCTCACTCCATATTAAGACACGTTTGAATTTAATTGTTGGAATATTAAATTAATTGTTTTACTTTTTATTTTCATAGCAAATACAAAATGTAAATGCGTTTTATAAAATGTTCTTACGATTTTCCGTAACATGTGGTACAATGAAGATTTTCGCCAAATTTCATTCAAATTGATTGCATATTTTTTAGTTATAACAATTTTTCAATTTGTTCTTTAATATATGCAAAGCAGTGTATTTCAACGAGCAACGCTTAAGTTTTAGATTCAGTTACTGGTACTGAAAGCTACAGATTGTAGCTAATGTTTATTGGGTATTTGTAAGATTAACAGTGTGCTGCTAGATAAGTTTGTTGTCTTAGTCGGGTAAGGGTTTTATGCACTCTATCTAACGAGTAGTAAGGATGTTAACGTTTTTGTTTTAATGTGAGATATATATTGCATGCGTATTGGTTTAAGATGACGGAGTACAGAGTTAGCAAGATTAGTGAAGACTTAATTCACGAGAAGTACTAATTTTAGTTTTTGAGGTTTAACGGTTATGAGAAGAGCATTAAGTTAAAAAGAAATTGCCCATTATTGATTTAGAACAGTTAACTCATTGAAGGAGAGATATCAGTGTCGCAAAAACACGTACAACATTTATGGCTTATTCGAACGATTACCAGAAGAAGGAAAAACCCGATCAATTCAACCACATAACTCCAAGATAAGGTATCAAGTCGGCCGAAATGATTACTATATTTGTTCATAAAACCAGATATATGTTTTCGTCCCAGGAATGAACTTTCGAAATTTGTGAATTTCAGTGTGATTATACAGTTATCAATGAGTCGATGTTCGAAAATAAAATATTTCTGCAAAACAAATCATAGAAAACATCTCATAATTTAACTTTTGAAGAATAATGTGACTACTAGGAAGAAGTTTTTATTTTTTATTTTTTATTTTTATTGTCTTTCACAGAAGTTTACTTATTGTTACTTTGTTCTGTGCTGTTGTTAGCAGTTACATTGAATAATAATATGTAAAAATCTGAAAGAAAAATTTAGATTTGAAATGCACAAAAATCTTAAGGAAGTATTTAAACCACCAAAACATGTCATTGGCTGTTTGCAAATTACAGATTTTTCATGAGCTACGTAATAAACCGTGACACACTAAAGATTTGAATTGGAAAAAGAAAGCAGAAAATGATTTCTTCGAGGAAAGGAAATGCGTTGGCAATTATTTTTCAATCTCTTGCACTGCGAACTAATTTCATACAAAACCAACTACTTCTAGAACTTCCGTTTGCAATAAATGTTCGCAATTTTCTTGCTTTCTCTGCTGACAAAGGAGCGCAAGCTAGAATATTTTTCATCGTTCATCGCATTCAGTAGGGGTTATCTACGAATGGTTTTTCTCAGTAGCAACTCGAAGGCGCCTGCAATATCTGCGTTGAAACTATTATTCGCGACTTTGTGTCACAATTTATTATTTGATGGATGTACGTTGCTTAAAATTAGTCTCTTTTGTAAACAAGGTTGAAACTAAATGGAATCCTATCTCATAAAAATTTAATCTCATTTATCTAGATGGTGTTACATATACTCACCTCTCTAATGGTCTTCGTTCCCAATATACGAGGACACGCATAAAAATATTTAAATATTTCACGTGATCAGTTTCGTACTGCACAACAATTTGAGGAATATTCAGTCTCTTAAAAAACACTGCCTGACATAGCAAATGCCACATCATGAAGGAATCCTCGAAAACAGACCAAATGCCACACCATGAAGAAATGTTTCGAAAACAGACCAAACTGCACACACAGATAGCCAAGTAGGTCCTGAACAAATGATTTAATTGTCACATACAGACTAGGCTCCAGTGGCAAAATATACAGGATGATAAATAAGGAGTGTGGCCCCCATTTTGAGTTATACAGCGTTGAATACTACGTGGCATCGAGGCAATGAGAGTCCGAATAGAGACCTTGGGTATCGTGGACCATGTGGTGTTAATCCGAGTCCACAGTTCATCTTCATTTTGCAGGGGTGGGAGGGTACTCAACCGACGTCCAATCCTGTCCCACAGATGCTCGATAAACGAGAGGTCGGAGGATCGTGCTGGCCACGGAAGCATACTCACACCGTGTAAATCATTTAGGCTGATCCGAGTGGTACGCGGGCGGACGTTTTCCTGTTCAAAAACGGCGTTTGTGGTGGCCTGCAGATACGGTAGTGCCACGGGCCGTAGCACCTTATCAACATAGTGGCGTGCCGTCAATGTCTCCATAATCTGTACCAGCGGTGAGCGGTTGTTGGTTCTGATAGCACACCACACCATGATTCCACGTTGAAGAGCCGTGTGGCACTTCGCAATGGGGGGATCCGCCCGTTAGCCACGTCCCCTCCAAACTCTCGCACCGCAATCATTCGTGGTCGGACAGAACCGCGATTCGTCGCTGAACACCACACTGCTCCATTCGTCACCCCACGCAGCTCTGGAGCGACACCACGCCACGCGGTGGCGACGATGGGACGCTGTTAAGGGTAGCCTTCGCAACGGATGGCTGGACAGCAAAGCAAACGCCGCCAATCCGCGAGACACTCTCCGCGTCGATATCGGAGCATCCAAGCCTCCCCGTATGCTCCGCAAAATGTCGCCCTTTGTGGCCTGTGGGTTCGCACGGCATGATGTCGGATGCGATGATCGGTGCACTAGGACGTCCGTCTCCGTGCTCCGGTCCCCCTACGACGTTGCACAGTTCCTTCCTGTGACCACGGTCTCCAAATGCGATCGACGGTTGGGACATCACATTGCATTTCTTCCGCAATACGACTCAAGGACCATCCGGCGGTACGAAGGCCTACGATGACACTTCTCGTGAACTCATCCGTTTGACAAAATCGCGCACCACGGCATCTTAACCGCATTGGCACCCCTTGTTCGTTCTCCAGACACGTTTACAGCAGAACCACTCACTTCGCGCGGCCGTGACGACGTCTTGACTGATATACCCCGCCCGCCGTTCGTGCGATCGGCCTGCGAATGCAATCATTTGCCTAACTTGTACGTGTGCATCCACCCTGCAATTTCCATGGCGCCGCATTTACGTATTCGTGGTGTGGTATTTTTCTGTCAGGCAGTGTATCTCGGTATCCTGGTTAGCTATAATTTCATACAGTACTTTGTTGCAGTGATGATACGCGTCACAATATTGAATTTAGCAGAAGACACAAATTTTTGCCAAACTCCAGTTTCGAACGTTAGCAGAAATTAGCAAACTGAGAGGACCGACTAAAAGGAATTTTAAGTATGACTCATCGATGAGTACTGTAGTTTAACTTCATAATGCAGTTAAACTGCACATTATTGTGACCAATATCTAATATCCAGAGTAACCGCGGTGTGTAGCGCGGGCAGCAACTAGACGGGCTGGGAGTGATTAAATAAGGTACTGGAAGGTGTTGGCAGGTATGTAGAGTCATGCTGACTGCAGTGCATCTGACAGCTGCTGGAGGGTGCGTGGCGGAGGATCCATAGGGCGAACAACACATCGAAGTGGTCCCGCAGATGTTCAATTGGGTTTAAGTCTGATTAATGAGGTAGCCAGGGAAGTACTTTCAAGTCTTCATCTAGCTCTTCCAACCACTCTCGGACATTTCTAGCTGTGTGACACGTCGCATTGTAGCACTGGAAGATCCCATCCGCCGCAGGGAAGACAATCAGCATGTATGGGTATACGTGGTCAGCAAGATGGATTCATAACGAATTCAGCCCATAGTGCCTTCCACAGGTATGAGTGGACCAACGGAATACCAGGAAAACATTCCCCAGACCATAACGCTGCCCCCACCAGTTTGTGTTCTTCCAGCAATGGTTGAAGAGTGTTTGTTCTCCGATGTTTCTCGCCTTATTCGCCAACGTCCATCCGTTTGATGACGCAGAAACGTGACTCATCGGAGAATGCAATGCTTTGCCAATCAGCGGAGGTCGAATTCAGATACTGCCACGCAAAAGTAAGAATTTTCTGCCGATGCACCTTTGTTAGCATAGGTACAGTGATCATCCGTCTGCATAGGAGCCCCATACGCAGCACGGTTCACTGAACTGTCGTTTTAGGCCCTTCCGGAAGTCCCCTGGTTCATTTGACCAGTGAGTTGCTCCACTGTAGCGTGTCGGTCGGGCTTCACACACCTTCGAAGCCAACGTTCCACCTCTGGAAAACTGCGGAGCACATGATGCATTTCTCCAATCACGATACACTTTAACCACAGCAGCATGCGAACAGTTCACAAACTGCGCTGTTGACGTCTAAAGTAGGAGGTGGTCACAATAATGTGACTTTACTGTGTGATCTCATCCACCAGTATTTGCCAATTTCATTCATTTGCTGCTCTTTTACACGGTGAAGCGGCGAAGTGGATGAAACAGGAATGGGAATAATTAAAGTACAATCCGGGAACAGCCATACTCAAACATAGCGCCCCATAATCTAGGTCTGTTAAAAATTCGACTAGAAATGTAAGGGTCGTTTATGTGAATCACGTCTTTTTACGATTCCACCCCAATGTGTAGCAGCTACCTCTAGAAGTATTCCTATTATAGACGGTGAATTTTACCTCTCACCTGGTAAAACAGCTCCGAATCGGCCCAGATGGACGAACTACTGATTCAGTCAAGGGAACAGTGTCTGTTAAAAGTTTATCGTTAGATACGAGTACATGGACAAACCCGTAATCAGTGTGGGGCATCATCAAATTGCGGAGTACCTCAAGGTGTACCTAACTTCTTACAGGCACTCCTGTAGCCTAGTTGCCAGAGTTCTGGGCTTCTGGCTAATCGTCCAATTTGGGTCCATACTGAATTCTCAGAAGAGGCATGGGTGATGCGTTTGGGCTGCAGTGCGGACCCTGTTCCTTCTCCGAAACTACCATCCCTAAATTACCGATGGGTTACTCCTTATAGATTTAAGTGCTCATGCGGGTACTTAACCTCTGAAACAACAACAAAGAAAAACTCAAGAAGTAATATATTGCGGTTGATTACACCGCACATCGCTGATTTCATATGAAAACGTTCCTCGCTGACGTATAACCGGAGAAATATAAGCTGTGACAGTCGTTTGTGTTGCTTAATATGCATGTATTTAATGTACACCTGCAACACATGCGCACCGTTTGCTCTCCCGACTTGTGTGCAGTCTATGCGGTTCTTTGATATTTGCTATAGGATTCTCCAATGAGGAAGTTTGTGTAGCTGCGCCTGCAAACACACCCAATTACCTGCGGTGAACCAACAGCGATGTGTTTAAATGCGAAATAAGCAGTTCGTTGTTGGAATGCCTGCTCTTACACGGTAATTACAGAGCTTTATAAATATTGTTATTTTTATTAAGTGTGCGAACTCAACAAAAACCTTCTTTCAGGGTCTGTTGACCATTCAGTAGTGATAACTTCTTAAGGACGCCAGATAACATAAAGGTCACACATAACAAGAAATATTCCGAGGAAGTCTTCTAAATTCCCTGGCTCATCATCTAAGAATACAGAGCAGTTACACATAGTACAGAGACACATAAACACATCATTTACTGTGCGGCTTCAGACCTCAGCTTTGGCTGATAAATATCTGTGGGACCCAATTGAAAAACATAAAGATCCTGATATGTCTGTTTTGCTTGTCGATGACAGAATAAGAACAGTTTATGTAAAGTTTTTATACCCACAGGCCTTTCCAAGTACAGAATGTACGCTACACCCACACTATAGGACGAAGTTACTGCACCCAAACAGAATGAAAAGCAAGTACTCAAAGTGTTGAAGACATGAATGCAGGGTCATACATGGTAAACATTTACATTCACATTTTTACACAGCTAAAGCAAATGCCTGAACTAATGCTTTTCCAAACAGGCAGGTGGTAAATTATGGTCAATTGCACAGGGATGAAGATTACGAGCACACTATGTGACCTAGTGGGGTACATCACGCATAAAGGGGCTTATCCAGAACTTGTAACAAATGTAGGGAACTAGAGAATAATGAATTCTGACGCTATTATTTTTTTTACCATGGAAAGTGCTTTGTAATTACTACAGTAATGGGAATAATGCCGATAATGACCCAATGTCAAATGTACACTATCTACCAACAAGTAATTGGACACCTGTGATAGCAAAGGAAAACGAAGTTTATTCACCTTCAATATTTGGTGGACCCTCCACAAGCGGAGATTACAGCTGCGAACCACCAGGGCATACTCTCAACCAGACATTGTATGACGGCTAGCGGTATTTTCTTCCACTCGGCTTGGAGAAGGCAGATCAGTTCCTTCACCGATTTCGGACGGTGGGGGCACCCCTTAAGTCGACGCTCCAACTCGTCCCAGAGGTGCTCGATAGGGTTAAGGTCCGGGCTCTGCGCAGGCCAGTCCATTCGATTAACCCCATTGTCACCATACCAAGCCATGGTGGACCTCGCAACATTACAGGTGGCATTGTAATCCTGAAAGTAACATGGGTCCACCCCGTAAAACTGCCACAACGTAGGAAGCGCATGGTCATCCAAAATGGTGCAGTAGGTCTAGGCGTTGAGTCTACCAGGAATTGCGACCAAGGGTCTCGTACCATACCAGGAGAAACACACCCATAGCATAATTCCACTGCCGCCGAACTTCACAGTTGGTACAATACATTCCGGCAGGAGGCGTTCTCCAGGCAGACGCCAAACCCAGACCCTGTCATCCGAACGGTAGAGGGTGAACCTTGATTCGTTGCTCCAGAGCCCCTGTTTCCACTGTTCAACGGTCCACTGTCGACGTTCTGTGCACCACATTAGCCGAGCAGCGCTATTGGACTTGGTGATCAAAGGCTTGTGGGCGGCAGCACGTCCATGATAACCGAGCAGATGGGTTTCCTTACGGATGGTATTCATCGAACGAACACTCCCGGATGCCTGTTGAAACTCCTTGCGGACGTGGTCCATCGATTTGGTGCGGTTCTTCCGAATTTCTCTGGCCAGCACCCGTCGGTCTCTAACTCCCAGTTTTGTGGGTCTGTCGGGTCGGGGCACATTCCGACAGTCCCCTCTCATCTTCCACTTGCCACTCACGTAGGCCACTGTCGATTTTGGGTACTTCATTTTGCTGGATATGATACCCGACGATTATACCTCTCTCGAAATCAGAGAGATCCGAACTGCGTGGCATCTTGCATGCGACTGGTTGCGTTGTTGTTTCCCACACGATATTTAACGGTGGCGGCCGTGACGTGTATCAAGACCGCTGATATCGTCGATTGCAGGGGTGCCCAATTACTTGTTGGTAGATAGTGTATAACAACATGACTATGGACTGTGTACTGAGTATGCACGAGATCAACAGTAATACGTCGGTGTGCTTCCTGTATATATACTCTTCCCAAGGCATAACATAATCACACCATCTGAAGACGGGTCCATACTGGACTTGAAAGTGTTAGGGTTTTAACCTTGTATATATTTTAACTGTATTTTAGAATTGTGTATAGCAGGCGACATGTTTTTTAATATCCTTCAGCACGAATAAAGATCTTCTTCGTGGAATTCTGACGCATTAAGCCGTGTGAAAAATGCCAGAAAGTGTCATTATTTGGATACATGGTAAGAATAATTTCTGCGCGAATAGGTTGGAAAAAACTCCTTCCAACTCCCAAGCAGGTGAACGTATCTTGAAGAACTACAGTGACCATTAAAATTATAATCCTGGGGCCGTAGCAGGTGAACGTATCTTGAAGAACTACAGTGACCATTAAAATTATAATCCTGGGGCCTTTCAGAAATAAGAAGTGAGTACTTGATCACACAGGTAGATTAAATTCGTGGAAGTTGACAGAAAGCCGACTAAAAATTTATTTCCATAAATTTTTGGCAAATGCATATTCGAAATATCGGTGAAACATTATTTCTAGTTGCTCGCAACAAAAGCAGTCCGGAGAGTAGATCACCACATCGATGAAGGCGCTCATGGACAAAACTAGGGCCGCGGGTGGCCTTGTGGGCAACTTTCGTGACTGCCACGGAAATGACCTCAGGTTCGATCCCAGGCATATACGAACGCTCGATCCACTAAATATCCGCCGTGCGACGGATGGGCACGTTAAGCCGTCGGACCCCGGGTACTGGCCCCTACTTAAAAAATAAGGGCGTCTTCCTCCCCCTTTCTACTTCGCTCTCGTGTCACTTTCCTATCGGGCACTCTAGCCCAAATCTCCTAGCTTCCTAGTTCTAAGGGTTGTTTAAGACCTGGGGTCAGACACTCCCTTCCTAAAATCCTCTAGCTATGATCTAATCTGATCATGGATGAAACTGCGACTGTATGTGTCACATTGTACAGCATTTTGAGAGTACAAGTTCAAGATGGTCTTCTACATTCTGCATGTTACTGAGTTTAGAGTCAAAACTTCCCTGTACTGGTGGTGGACAGGCCTTTCCTATTTATCGATGTGCATCTCCAGGATTTGTAAGTTCTCTTTTATTTTCTCTTAGGTTTTCCATGTCATGTTCCTGTGCCTGCTTTCTCCTCGCCCAGACGTGTTTGACTGGATCGTTAGGTAGTGTGGTGCTTCTGGCAGAATTGGCAAGAATATTAGGTTAGCTTACAACTTCACCTACTTAACGCGACAGGCTATACTTCTCTAACTGCTATTTTTTCCGTACTTGTACTTTATTACATTTAACTGGAGGTTAATCCCCAAATGTAAAGCTTTAATCTTACTAATGTTAATCCCTGCTCCGCCTGCGCTGCATGCACAGTTTTCACGAAGGCGAAAATATTCCGAGCTGAATATTAATGTAAAAAGAAAACAAAGTCGACTGAATATGCGACTAATTTTATTTGAGCTTCCTAGATCTGAAGCTTGCATCAGATATAGGGATGCCATCGACGTTGGAAGCAGACTTAATTCAAAATGTACAAAAAGGGGTGATGACAGCGGGATGCTTTGTTGAGTCCCTTTCCTCACAGATAACTTGTCGGTGCGCTGCTCGTGCTGTCAGTAAAGCAAATAATGCTACTATACAACACTTGCACCAGGAGAATAAATACTGGGCTACAGATGTAGGCCCTCAACGTGGTCACAAGAGAATCGTGAGACACCCTGTCGAAGAGCTTGATCTGATGCAGTGTAACGACACGTTTCAAGATACGATTTGAATAACGAATGACATCCAGTACGACATGTCACAAACCTCATAAGGGTTTACAATACTAGAGACACCTTGCTGGGTCTATTGGAAATTACTTTATCCAGAATGTTTTAACCAAACAAAAAGTGATACAGAAAAGGTGCCGAATGTTTTCCCAGAAGTTTTGTGGTCTTTGATGGGTAGAGCTACAACGTAAAGTTGTCATTTCGTTGCTTGGAAACAGACATCAAACGTTCTGGAGGTAATATACCCAAACGAATTGTCTGCCCTGTGTCACAAAGATGTTAACACCGTTTGGCTACCTCAAAACAGAGCTTAGAGTTTTGCCTTATCATCTACAGTATGTGCAGACGTCTTCAGCGGATGGAAGATATACTCACGGACAATGAAATTTGCGCACCTAGGAGAAAGCATGCTACAACCGCGAAACTTTGCAAATAGCTAGTGTGCGTGCTGGTACGCAAATGATCCACGTTTTGTGCGAGTGCGCATAACCGCACACCCTGTGAGGGCCCTGCAAGCACGAACTGGCATCCTTATAAACCGGCGTGTAGTCGATGCCGCATGAAAGCGAAAAGCACCGGCCGACGCAAGCAAGAGTACAGAGTGACAAGAATGCCAGGTAGATGCCAGATAAGTCGATTTACGCCCTTACGAACTTTGAGAGAGACCTGATCGTCGGTCTGAAAACCGCAGGGTGGTCGGCGCGCCGTATAGCCCCTCACGTGGATCGTTCTGATCATACCGTCCACCTGTGTTGGGAGCAGTGGACACGTGGCGACACTGCCACATGGCGGAGTGGATCAGGATGGACCAGGAATAACACCGGTAGAGATGACCGACGGATCCCACGGGCACCCAGTCCACTATACAGGCAGATGTGGCAGCTCCTGTGTGCCCATGAAACATTTCTCGACGCCTCAGGGAAGCGAACCTGCGATCCCAGCGCCCCTTTCGTGTACTGTCTTTAAAGCCTAAACATTGCCGGCTCCGTGTGCAGTGGTGCCAGGCCAGAGCAACGTAGAACGCCACAGACTAACGACGTGTGGTGTTTTGCGATGAGTGCCGCTTCGTTTTGGGGACAGTGATAATCGTGTCTGGGTGTGGAGGTCCCCGGGTCAACGGCACAATCCCAATCTCTCTATCGAGCGCCACACCTCTTCCACTGCAGGCATTATAGTCTGGGGAGTCATAACCTACGATAGTCGATCAGCTCTAGTAGTTGTACGTGGATCATTGACAGGCCAGCGGTATGTGGATGAGATCCTGCGGCCCCATGTTCTCCCATTCCTGACCGGGATTCCAGGTGCGCTATACCATCAGGATAATGCACGCCCGCACACGGCTCGGGTTGCCTAGGACTGCCTACTCATGTGCAGACACTTCCATGGCCTACCCGCTCCCCAGACATGTCTCCTATGGATCATGTGTAGGACCAGTTGAAACGCCAGCGGCCGCCGTGACGCACTATCCGGGATTTGAGCACATTGTCGAACATCCGCAGGAAAACATCAGGCGTCTGTTCTCCTCCATGCCCGACCGTATTGCAGCATGTTTCGCAGCACGAGGCGGTGCGACGTGCTATTGAAGATGACCTGACTGCGTGCCACAGATCCCTCTGTAATTGTCCTGCAACTCTGTTTTTGCCATCATGTGTATCATTTTATCTGTATAATTTACGTCCGTAAAATTTCAGTTCAATCCGATGCTTCCTTCTTGCTGTCCAAATTTCATTGTCCGTGAGTGTATAATATAACCGAAATTCACGCTTTGACATTCGAAACAATTCCTACGCAGGTCCCGGATGCCTCCTTTATGGACGACTTTTGTGCATTTGGGCACTTGGAACGAGCTCTACATAACAGGAGCACAGGAATATTGGGCATTGTCAGTTGTGGCGTAAAGGTATTCTAGAATGCATTCACGTAGCGCAATTATCCTCAGAAATCAATATATCTCCGCTGCAATGTTTTGCTTGCTACTTAATCTATGCGTGCTTTAAGGTATGGTACTTAATCTATGTGCGCTGTACCTAACACCAGGCTATGTCTTCTGAAAGACTATGCTTGGTTTGATCTATGTTCGCTACAAGACTATGCTCTATATTAATCTTTACTTCCTGCAAGGCCATGACTGCTATCAACCGATACTCCTAACCAGGTTGTTATTGTTATTATCCTATGTCTGCTGAAAAAATGTGCTTGATTCAGTCTATGCCCTCTTACTGATGTTGATCTATTCACGCTAAAAGGTAATGCCTGAAAATAAGCTATGGTCTCTGCAAGAAAATACCTGCTATTAATAGAGAGCATTTAAAGTAAATGAGAAATACATGAAACATGAATTACCCCTATATAAATTCACGGGATTCATATCGTATGGGAACTAACAATGAATAAATTCACCTCAGTAAAAAGTGTTTACTTTCTCTTAGCAGCGTAATTTACAGTAGAACTGTCATTCACAATATACCAACTTGAAACAGAAAGAGTCTACAACATTGATACAGACCCCTGACAGGCAACGGGAATTGCATTGATTTCTTGAAATCAGAAATTAAATTACCGTGTAGATTCTGAAATGTTCAAATGGCGTTACGGGTTTGCTTTGCGTAGTCTGAAGTGTTTATTTGCCCGGTAGCACAGTGGTCTAAACTCTGGCCCCTGAAAGCACGTCCCAGCGGACCAGGGGCCAATTCATGGATAAGACATAGGTGGTGCGCTTAGATTAGGGCACTGGCCCCCTCCTCTTCCTATAGAACCAGCGTCCCGAAATTATGGACGGATGACCGCTCATAAGTCCTCAGAGTTGCTCGCTAAAAACCCCAAACCAAAAAACAAAGAGGAAAAAGAGGCATAGGCGAGGAATTTATAGATATATTGCGAATTTTACGAATTTTGCAAGCGACTTTGTTAATGTGAATTACCTGTGGAAACACCAGTCGAATAGCTTTGATCTTTAATAGCAAATAATCAGTTTCTTAGTATCAGCTAAAGAACGCTTCTTAATGTTTAATTCTGAATATATTTTGAGAAAAACGAATTCTGATGTCTGCAAGACTTAAAATAATAGAACATTTTTGCAGACGATTACAAAATCATAAAATTAAATGGGTAGCTCACCTCTTGTGCATCTCGGTGTAACTGATGGGTTCCACAGCCCATCAACTGTGCAACGATACACAGGTGGTACCGGAGGATCAAATGTCATACCAGGTGGGCACGATACACGGCATTCCGTGAATTCTGGCGTATGAAAGCAGTCGTAAGCAACCTGGGCAGAGCCCAACCGAGCAAAATCACAAAATGAAACAGCTAGGATGAAAAAAAGATCATTAGGTTTGTAACATGTGTATATTTCCAATAAAAGATTTAAGAGACACATGCATATGATTAAAACAAAAATATATTTCATTATCCATAACTTTTGAAGTAACAGAATTATGAAAATCAGTGCGCTGAAGACTTATTTGCAGTATGCAATTTTAACGACAATTAAGTTTCCAAAATGAAATTATACTTGGTGCAGAATTTCTCTAGAAGAGCTAACGACATAATCTTTAACCCTCTTGAAAAATAAAGAAGACAACGCACATGCTTGCATTCCAGTTACTTTTGAACTGCTCGAAATTCCCCATTTTTATTTCCGTTTCTCCATGACGATGAACTTATTTCCAGAAATGTCTTCATTCCCTCGCACCACCCTTAAAAGTAAGAACGAAACAAACTTTGTTAATGTTTGGCTAAAATATGCCAAAAATGAGTTCGTGTTTGCAAATGAAGATCCGTATAATTTAAAGGGGCCAAAAGGAAGCATTTAACCGTGTGTTTGATGGGTAGAGTAACGAACATTTTGAGTGGAAAATATGACATTTCAGGCTTTTCTGTGGCACAAATCATCGGCGACCTACTGCTGGTCGCAGGGTTATTTTATACATACCAGCCACTGAATCAAAACCATTTATTCCATGTTTCGTTGGACCTCCTTTAATCCGAATTGCAGTACATATGTGGTCTGGTGTAGATTTCACAAGGTCTTGGAGTGCATCTATGTCTACACCGTACAAGCTGGATCTGTTTTTCTAACATATCCCACACATTCTCAATGGAAGATGGCGAAGTCGTTGTCATGCTCGCTGAACCACTGCTGAACACATCTTGCGCGACGGAGAGTAGCATGTTGTCCATGAAATCAGCCGTCACCTGCTGGATAAAAAGTCAGCATTGCAAGATTGACTTGATCGTAAACAATGTTTTGATAACCCTAGGAGGGCACCTGACATTCCAGAAATGTAAGAGGACCCGATCATACCAACAGAATTTGACCCACACCATGACACCACCTTGAGAACCTTGAGAACCTTGAGTTGTGTTTACAAAGCAAGGTGGGTCCATTGCTTCCTGGGGCTCGCGCCGAACTCTGTTCGATTCCCGCTGCAGGACGACGAAATTTTCAAGTTTTCGGATGTTATCTGACTTACCATCCCTGTCATATTTACACCAAAAAACGGAATGTGATCTTCAAAATTTTTATTGTATGGTGTAACCCCGTATTCCATTCATGATTTATCTGCGTAATGTTTGTAAAGAACAAGGTGTAGCGCGACTCGTCGGATCACATGGTTATTTTACAGTGTCCATTCACAATGTTTCTGACACCACTGTAGACGAACTTTTTCGTTCTTCGCAGAGATCAATGATTTCTGTATAGGCATTCAACTGCCAATTCCGAACCTTTTCAATTCCAAGCTCATGGTTCGTTGAGATATGGGTCGGGAACAGCCTTCATTGAATGCTTCGGTCAATTGCTGCACACAGCGAGTCCTGTTTCCATGAACCATGAAATACGGGATTACACCAGCATGCAATACAAATTTGAAGTTGTGATTCCGTCTATTGGTGAAAATTACGACAAGAGCGGTAAATCAAATAATATCTGAAAACTTGAAAATGTCATTGTCCTGGAGCGGGAATCGAAACCACGTCTCCCGGTGACAGTGAAATTTTCAAAGTTATCGGATATTATTTGACTTACCATTCTTGTCATAATTTACACCAATAGACGGAATCACAACTTCAAATTTGTAATGAGCCCTGTTTTTTCGTACAAGCTTTCTCAGAAGACGGCGATATCGTTCCTGAGTGATTGTCGTCACTCCACATTTACATCTCTCAGATAAGCCATGTGGTTTATTTTTCCATTGATTAAAGACCCGATATATTTCATCTTTCTTAGAAACTAGTCGGCTCTGCTCTTTACAAAATCGTCCATGCAGTCAGACGGGCACCCGCAATAAACCCTTTAACGAACTCCGAAATATTGTTTGTATTTTCCATTGTGATCAACACTACTGAGGATTACTGACAAGAAGCAGTCTCAGATAGTTGCCCAGATCACGTAGCGACGCATGTGACCACGCATTTTGCATGTACGTTGCGTAAGTGACCTTTCCGTACATCGGCATAAAGGTTTCTTATTCAGTGGCCGATGGGTGTAGATACGCCTAGGAGTCATCAAAATAAAGAAATTCCCCTTTAATTTTTGTACAATGCGTACGTAATCTTGAAAGCACATTTTTAACACACACGTGCCCTTTAAATTCTCGATAGCTAAGATTTATGTATTTGATTAAGGTATTTAATACTAGACCACAGAATTACAGCAGGCAATAGGAAATGACATACTAGTGTTCCGGTTATTTCATTCTTTCATTTTTCCACTGATGATGAAATTATTTTATATTTAGTGTTATTTCTTGTACTACCTTTTATTTATTATTCTTACATGCTGATACACCTATTACTGTATCCTATGTTTGATTCCTTTGATGCTAGCGTACTATTTGATTCAACGTCTGCTCCCTAATGACCGAGTCGACCGCTAAATTCCCCTCCTATTTTTTCTTTTAACTCATCATTTGCATTCTACATTAAACCCAACAATTCGCGCAGTAATTCATAAACCTCGAGAATATTCTGTGCATTTCGCTTCTTGTTACACGTTTTCAAATGATGGAAATCAATTCGAAAAAATTAGAATGACCCTAAACTCATTTAATTTACTGCAGCTGCATTGGTAATGTGATTAAAAAGTTACTTTATATTCTCTGAATAGGTTTAAATGCTTGGTTAAGGTATTGTGGTGTTTTGGAACAGTCGTTACGCGTCAATCAAGTATGAAGCGCAACATTAAATGGGTTGTGACACTCAACAAAATCGTGACTGTGCCAAGAGTTATGTAGGATTTCACCACATTCAGTTGGATACACTTTTTAGCACATACACTCATCGCCTAAAAAATAGTTGCACCCAGAAGGAAGCAACCGACAGGAATGAAACTTTGGGGGTAGGTTTGACATCATTAGACATGCAAATGATTCAAGTATCACGCTCAGCCTCGCATGTGACGTCAGCAAGGAGGGGTCGTAGCACTGTGCATGATCGGCTATATAAGGTCGTCCCATAGCGCGTGCTTGCCATTCTGACTTGCGCTGTTGTGTGTTGGCTGCATCCTTTGCAAGTGAAGTATGCCTCGGAGAATAGTTCGAAAGCAATTCGAGCAGTTGGAGCAGCTCGAGAGAGGCAGCATCGTGGAGCTCCGAGAACCGGAAAGCGGAACGGTCTTGCCGCCGTATTGCGCGTCATACCGGTCTCGCGGATATCACCATAGCATGCGGTTGGCGGCAGTGGATGGAGCACGCTGCAGCGGCAGGAAGGGTCTTGGAGACCTAGAAGAACCATGGAGAAATGGGGCTGACGGGTTGTCCGACATGCGCCGAGTGACCCAACAGCCACGATTGCGGATATTCAGCGAGCATTGGTGCGCTCCATGCATCGTCCGATTAGCGACAACACCATTGGTAGCCGGCTGCACGACGTAGGACTACACGCACGCAGACCGTTACAACGACTGCCCTTACAATTACAATTATTTATTGCACACATTTAAAACTTAGTTATATGAAAATGCAATACACCAGGAGGAATCTGAACACATTGGTTGTAAAACGATTCCCCTATCAGATGTAAGAAAAAGAATAAAACATATGGCATATATGAAAGCAAGTAAGATGGTTATAACAGAAGCACCACTGTTAGCAGCGTGCTTGGAACTACAATTTAATGATAGAGTTGAGATTCGTTATGGAGATCAGGGTGATTTACAATGTAATTTCGCAAAGACAAGGAAAACTTTTTGATATTTTCCAGGGATCTGATGCTCCCTGGGAGATTATTCCATAGGATAATGGCTTTATACAGTGTGCTATTTAAACCATAATTAAGTCTAACACACGGCTGACATAATTTGCTGTTAGCAACAGAGATCTGGTGAAGATAGAATAATCCAGATATTTGATGTCAGATTGAAAAATAGGCAGTTTAAGATGCATTATTTTAAAAAATATGATACCTAGTTTCAAGGTAAAAATTTCATGAATTTCTAGAATATTTAGTTTTGGAAATAATGGTTTTGAATAAGACATGTAATCTGTGTTCTGCATATAACGAACAGATTTCTTCTATAATTTGAGCAAGCATAACTTATTGTTTGCACTTATATTTGAATACCAAGTGTCCAGACAATAGGAGAGATAGGTATAAATAAAAGCATAGTAAAATGTTTTTAGGACATTGATATTGAAGAAATGCTTAATTTTACCAAGCAGAACAACCTGTAAGGAAACATTTTTTAAAACAAACTGAACATGCGTATTCCAGTTAAAGAATTCACCAAACCAAACACCAAGACACTGAACTTTGTCCACAATTTAAAGGGGGAGATCATTAATCCTGACTGGAAAGTTATTTATGGCCTCTCTTTTATGAACGTTTCGGAAATATACGGCGTTGGGTTTTAGAATATTAAGTGATAGCACCACTTAACACCACTGCATCATCGCCAAAGACTGCAACGGTGTCGTGCCAGACTGTCATTCTGCTGGGCTCCTTGAGGAGCCACTCAGAATGTCAGCGGGTAATCTTCAGTGACGAGTCCCGCTTTTGTCTTGGAGGAGATGACCAACGAATCCGTATGTGGATGCACCGTAGTCAGCGCCATGATGAACGGTTTGTTGTCTAGCGTCACACGTTCAGAAGGCCTGCTGTCACGGTGTGGGGGAAATTGACTTCGACGACAGATTATCTATGGTGTTCATTATAGACACCTTGACAGCCCCACATTACATTAATGAGGTCCTGCAACCAGTAGCCTTACCTTACCTTTTCTGAACGCTCACTCCGGTGAGATTTTCCAACAAGGCAACGGTCGTCCGCATACTGCTGCTGTCTCGAGAGCTTGCCTTCAAGGCACTGACACTCTGCCATGGCCAGCTACATTCCAGGCCTATCGCTGATTTAAACTGTGTGGGATATTATTGGACGCGCTATCCACACCCCACCCCTACCACAAAATGTGCAGCAACTGTGTGAGAAGGTTCAAGCTACATGGGATGGCTTATCGCTGGACACCATTAGGAACCTGTGCAACTCCATGTCAAGACATCTGGCATGCTGTGTGAGCAAACATGGGGGCCCGACACCATACTGAGAGACACTACTTCTTGGCGTGTAGCTCAATAAATATTTCTCATATCAGTCTCAATGTTTAATCATTTATTGTTCCTGGAAACCTTTACCTACCTCTCAAATAGCATTGCAATCTGACACGCACTTCTGGGTGCAACTATTTTTTTGATGATGAGTGTATTTCTGTTTTCTTTCCTTCCGTTATTTTCATGGCTGGGACATTGAAACTTAAAAATCAATGAATCAGAAATCTAGTTTATTTGAAATGCACATTCCCATCCACTCCTTCAACTCGTTGTTTTCAGAGAACATAAGAAAAAGCATGCATCATGTGACACAAAGGATATAACAAGTTTTAGTTCATTTAAGGACTGGATTAATAACTTTTAAGGCTCATATTATACAAGGGGCAAAGCAAATACAACAATGACATGACGGTTGGTAATCAATGATCTCGTTCGGTGGGAATTTACAATATGATGAATATAACTTCTCTCACACTATTATTTACAATATAACTAAACGATTATTTATAATATAACTAACCATTATTTACAACATAACTTCTGTTACACCAAGTGTGAGAGAAGTTATTTTGTATGAAAAGGAGTGTACCGTATGCATTGTAGTCATAATCATATTTGGGGGTTTTGTTCCATTTGGTAGCTGCATCATTTCGGTATGTTTCAATTGCACAACATCATACACATACATATCACTAAGCTGTTCCCTGAGATTCAGAAGTTAGCTCCAAAAAGAAATACAAACTTCCAGATATTTTTACTTATTGTTGTCGTATTAAACTTCGACATTTACAGCGATTTTGACATACAACTCGTGCTTCACTGATATCCATTACACGCCGTACACAAGATCTTTTGTACTTCATACTCATAATCTTTTCCTCATGCAGACACTCCTGAATCTGATTCACCCATGTCTTCCTTGGCCTTCCTCTGCCTTTCCTTCCTGCCACTTGGGCTGAAAATATTTTTTAGTAAGCATTTCATCACTCATTCTTTCAACATGGCCAAACCACCGAAGCATATTGGTCTCCACCTTGCTAACAACATTTTGCTTTACATCACACAACTGCCATACATCTTCATTCCTCACACAATCAGATCGTGTCTTGCCACAAACCCCACGTAAGTAACGCATTTCTCCAGCACACAAACGACTCCTATGTTTATTCTGCAGTACCCAGGTTTCACTGCCATACATTAGAGTAGGAACAATTACTGTTTCCTACACAGCCATGCGGGACTCTCTAGAGAACCCATCATTCCTCTGAAAACCTCCCAGAGCAGCTATGACTTTCAAAGAAGAATTCACTCGCCTACTGATTTCACCATCCAACTTAATCTCTCTGTCAAGCATGCTTCCTAAATACACAAACGCACTCACCTGGTCAATCACAGTGCCATTTATACTTACATTACATTCAGTGCTACCCATTCCTCTCTCAAACACCATAACTTTGGTTTTTCCCTTATTTATACTCAGTTTGAATTTCATCCAAACTTCGTGCATCCGAGTCAACATACTCTGCAACTCACTTTTGCTCTCTGCCAACAGGTCAGTGTCATCAGCATACAGCAATCTGCACACACGGATATCACCAAGACATAAACCACTATTATCTATTTTGGCCTCACGCATGCATGCGTCCATAAATATATTAAACAGCCATGGTGACATTACACAACCTTGTCTAACTCCTGCACCAATGGAAAACCATTTTGATAAAACACCATTCACTCGTACACAAGCTCTACTACCAGCATACATGGCTTTTACACTATTAAGTAGATTCCCAGTAACACTATATTCATTCAATACCTTCCACAAAAGTGTCCTATTCACTCGGTCGTAAGCTTTCTCTAAATCTATGAAGGCAGTAAAATCTTTCTTTCCAACAGCCAGATACTTTTCAATCATCATGCGTAATGCAAAAATTTGGTTAGTGCAGCCTTTACCAGGCATAAAACCACTCTGAACATCCCACACTTTCAATGATGTAAGAACCCGTACTTTTTCAATAACAACCTTACCAAACACCTTCCCTGGCACACTCAGTAGGCTAATACCACGATAGTTCTTGCATTCAGACTGATCACCTTTTCCCTTATACAAGGGAACAATGATAGCATCCTTCCAATCCAGAGGGACCATTCCTAACTCCCAGCACAACTGGAAAATTTCAGTTAACCAGTCAATTATAGAGTCAATACCATACTTTAACATCTCTGCAGTTATGCCATCAACTCCTGGAGCCTTACCATTCTGAAGAGACTTTAGAGCTTTACACACTTCTTCTCTTGAGATCCCTCCTGTGCTTTCATCCCTCATTGTGACATCATCTGCATCGGTCTCAGAATCATTTTTGCTCCCCTGATCTAATAACTCACAGAAGTATTTGCCCCATCTGTCACTTAACTCATTGGGCTCCCATATCACTTCCCCAACCTCATTCTTCACACAACTTACAACTTTGTTTCCCCTATTTTTCCTGAGTCTCATGTACCCTATTTTTCCTGAGTCTCATGTACTTCCAGAAGGACTTTCTATCTTTCCAAAAAACCAGTTCATGCCTTTCCACTTTCTCTTTCCTATCTTTTGCCTTACTGTGGAGAACCAGCTTAGCAGCTTCACGCTTCTTACAGCGATATTCATCTACAGAGACTCTACCTTGCAACATCCCCAAATAGGCTTCCTTCTTTTTCTTTACTGCCTCATCAATCTCACTATTCCACCAAGCATCACCTCTATTGGGTCCCACTATTGTGGTGCCACAAACCTCTTTAGCAGCAGTAACAACACAGTTCTTAAAACATTCCCACTTCTTTTCTACATCCCTCTCACAAGATTTTAGATCCTTCAGTCGTTCTCTGAGTAAGTCAGAATACCGCTGATGATCTTCAAGGATCCTATCAACCTTTATTCTTTCTATCCTGGGTCTGTGCCTATTCCTTTTAATCCAACCAACATTAAGTTTCACTCGTGACACTACCAAGTAATGATCAGAACCAACATCCGCTCCTCTCGTCACACTGGTGTCAACAACTAAGTGTTTCAAACGCTGATCGTAAACAACAAAATCTATCACACTTTTTTGACCAAGAGTACGATTTTCCCAAGTATATGTGTGTATATACTTGTGGTTGAAAAATGTATTAGATACACGCAGACCATTCTCAATGCAGAGTTCAATTAATCTTTCACCATTATCATTCACACAAGGATAATTAAACTTACCCAGAACATTGTCAGAAGTTGCATTCTGCACACCTACTCTAGCATTGAAATCCCCTGCTATTATAACTTTTCCTTTAGCACCAAACTATCTCAAAACAGCTTTTAGCTCATTCCAGAAATCTTCTTTTTTATCAGAAGGTTCCGAGTCACAAGGAGCATACACTACAACAATTACAATTCTCTGAAGTTTCACTTTCAAACGAATCCAGAGAATTCTCTCACTTATGCAACTATAGTGAATCAAGTTGCTCTTCATCTTTTCACTTAAAATCACACCTACATCAGCCTGTCCTCTCATTGTATAAAATACTCCAGACCACACACTCACCGTGCCATTCACTTCTTCTACCCCAATTTCCTTCTTTTTGGTTTCACTTACACACAGCACATCCAGTCTATACTTGTTCATCTCCTCAATCACCTCACTCATCTTGCCATTTATACCTCTAATATTCCATACACCAATCTTACATTTACTCAGCCGAGATCGCTTTCTCATACGCCGTTTAGAAAGTCCAGGTCGATTCCGTGGTGGACCGTCTTTCTCAAGTGTGGTAGGTCCACCACATCCCACACTTGAGTCATTCTTAATATTTCTTTTTGTCTTTTTAATCAGGTAAGTACATCAGTGTGGGGGATTAGCCCACAGCTGAGGGTTCCAGTTGGTCATTCAACCTAAGGATTCTGGAACAAACCCCAGTGAGTTGGGGTCTTTTCGCCAATGTCACACAGAACTAGCTTGCACCTCTCCAAGATTCACAGAGGCCCTAGTTGCTGTTGTGTGTGCCATTGTTACCACGGAGCGCCCCGAGGAGGCAAACCAATCAATTTAATGAATCAGAACTGTAAGTTTTATTAAACATTTTTGTCTGTCGATATGTAGTAAATTCTAAGGAAAGGCTGAAGTCACATTAAGCAAGATTTGTAACGAAATACTATGTTTTATTACATACCAAATTTCGCAAGTGTACTGTGGTTTCAAAACAGTTCATACGATCCTGTTTTCCAAAGAAAGAAAGTATCATCAGTTATGAAATAAACGTGGAAAGTATAACAGCTGTGGTTCACAACTGATACACGAAGAAGTTCCCTATAAAGCATGTTTCAGCTACTTTGTCAAAAACACCTGGCCTCAATAGCGACTCAACATCTCGGAGCATTCATATTTTAAGTGCTTCCTATTTGACTACTAAGAAATTAGTGTCATTAATATGGAATTTCTTAAAACCTTTGATTAAGTTCACTAAAATTACGCATACCTTCCAAGAACTGATTAGCGTCAAACAACTAGCACCAACTTTTAATGAAACGCTCTATCGCATCGTATTAAAACATGTAAAATTAATTGTAGCCTACTGGACATTTGTAATGTCAAATGTTATTATTGTTCACTATTATTCGTTAGATGAAATAAAATCGTCTCTTGAGAACCATAAAATATCCGTGCTTCAGTTAATACTGAAAGGAAAATATTTCATGAAAATCTGTCAGCTCATATTATGGCTTCAAATTACAGAAACGATGTAAATTTAGTAACGGTTTTCGGGAGTGGATAATCCATTTATAATTAATTGAAGCTGGGAGACATGATCAATCCTTTGAACGTAGCACAACGTTTACCGCCATTAACCAGTGCTGCTTGGGATGTTTGCTGCGGCGTAGTAAATTACTTCAAAAAAGTAGATTACTACAGCAAAATGAATTATGATGAAATTTGTACTGCTTACTAACACCTAATTTCCATAGAAAGCTGTGCAGATCATTTCCACTAGCAATCACAACATTGTGTTTCTTCTGTTTTATTGAAACTAACTATTTTTAACAAACATTGATACAAATATTCCTTTCAGAATGTTTTAATTCAAAAGAAACAAATCTCGAAGAGAACTTCATGCTTAGGTTTTGAATAAAAGGAATACCTATAACGCACAAATTGGTGCGAAAACAAGTATAATTTTAGGATGATCTGTTGGTTTATGCATAATAGTTACATGCGTGAATCCCCTGATTGCGTCTCAGCTTTTCAGACACTGACCCGCCGGACGAATGCAAAAGACATCTACATTACTGGATGATATCAGAGATACCCTGCTGGCCACTTAAAATGCAACACCAAAAAGGACGCGAGATAGCAAAGCCAGATTTACTGGACACATAACAACAGATACAAAGATGAAACGATTGAGCTTACAGGCCCGTGCGACTTGCGGAACACGCAGACATCAATAGTTTGGGCGGCCCCCATGCTGGCAATAACGGCCGCAACACGCTGCGGAGGGACGGACGGACCGACGTGAACGATTGCCGCAGCCGCGGCACACCACCGAACGAGAGGACCGGCACGTTCTGCGGCGGGCGAGCCGTCAATGCCCGCTGCCCAACATGCCGGTCCTCTCGATCGGTGGTGTGCCGCGGCAGCGGCAATCGTTCACGTCGGTCCGTCCGTCCCTCCTGCACCCACCGAATCCATACTCGCCTCACTGTGGCTGGATGTCGTACCACAAGGGTGCCCATTTCTCGGTACGATGAACCGCTGTCGCGATAAGCCACTATTCGTCCTCTGTCGAACTCCGAAACGTGCTGGAATGACCGCCGTATTCTGTGACTAAGCATCAGGAAGCTTCCCACGCACAGGTCCGGCAGCACAACACACTTCCACTACTTACACCCCGTTTTCTGCGCACCCTTCTTATAGTGCTTCTCGGTGGCTTTCCGGGCGCACAAGATTTGCATATGCCCTGCAATGCTCTCATAATAATTTCAGTTCCATATCGGTCTTCGGGTTAGAATGGTTTACCGTAGAAATTTGTTTTGGAATTCGGCAGTTTGCACTCTGAAAGACAGAAGTCTAGATAAGACGATTAATACACGTATTCCAGGTCCTACAAAGATGTGCCAACAAATTTACAGAATACTGTATGTTCTGAATAGATTCCTGTAGAAGGTCAAGCATATAACTGAGCGCATCTTTTTGTGGTTGTTGTTCGAGAGTTTAACGACCACCTTGATCAACTTGATGGGGTGTAAGCAGTCGTGCGTCCTTAATTTAGAGCCACTGATTCCAGGGATGGGAGAGAGCCAGTACCGTGATACAAACACAACAACCATGGCTCACCGGAATTTCAAACCGGGTCCATCTCGGGTGAATAGTCAGAAGCCAGCATTTAGACCACCGTGCCCCTGGTGCGGCTGAGCACATTTATGAGCTGTAGCTAAGTCGCGAAGAACCAATCTAAAGCTTTAATCTACATTGCAACGCCATCGAAATCTACATGAGAAATCTACACAGCTGGACACCCAAAATGCAACACCAAGAAGGAAGAATCCAATTGGCCTGAAATTCGCAGCATGCGTCGCCCGCGAGAGGACATGCAAACGATTAGCATTGCAGGGCATATGCAAATCATGTACAACCGGCATGCCACCGAGAAGCACTATAAAAAGGGTGCACAGAAGGCGTTGTGTAAGTAGTGAAAATGTGTTGTGCTGCCGGACCTGGGCGTGGGAAGCTTCCTGATGCCTCGTCGCAGAATACGGCAGTCATTCTAGCAAGTTTCGGAGTTCAACAGAGGACGAATAGTGGCTTATCGCCACAGCGGTGTATCGTACCGAGACATCGGCGCCCGTGTGGGACGACATCCAGCCACAGTGAGGCGAGTATGGATTCGGTAGGTGCAGGAGAGACGTACGGACCAACATGAGCGATTGCCGCAGCCACGGCACACCACCGAACGAGAGGACCGGCATGTTGGGCGGCGGGCATTGACTGCTCGCACCGCCTCATCACGAACGTTAGCGCAGGAATTTGGGTGTTGTGCACAACAACTTGTGTCAGAACGTACCTTTCGACGTCGTCTGCAGGAGCGGGGACTTGTCGCACGGCGCCCATTGCTCCGATTACCATTGACGTTACACCACCGGCGAGTGCGGCAGCAGTGGGCCTTTGAACGCCGCACCTGGACTACGAAATGGCGCGACATAGTCTTCTCCGACAAATCCCGCTTCTGCGTGCAGCACCCAGATGGTCGGATCCGCGTGTGGCGGCACCGCGGTGAGAGACTGTATGATGCCTGCATTATGCATCACCATACCAGTCCGTTGCCTGGCGTTATGGTTTGGGGCGCTATTGGATATCTCACCCGCACCCCTCTGGTACGCATCGCCGGTACACTCAACAGCCACCGCACCATCTCTGACGTTTTGGAGCCTGTAGTCTTCCCTTACCTGCAGGACCTGCCAGCGGCCACGCTTCAACCGGACAATGCGCGCCCGCACGTGGCACGCATCGTACAACAATTTTTCACGGCCCACCAGATGTCACTGCTACCGTGGCCCGCCTGTTCTCCCGATATGTCGCCCATCGAACACGTCTGGTCGCTGATCGGCAACCGAGTAGCCCGGCAGGCACCACACGCGGCTACGCCTGATGAACTGTGGCAACGTGTGGAAGCAGCCTGGACCGACATACCCCAATCCCACATCCAAAGCCTCTTTCGTTCGATGCCGTGGCGTTTAGCAGCCGTTATTGCCAGCATGGGGGCCACAGGAACTATTGATGTTTGCGTGTTCCGCAAGTCGCACGGGCCTGTGAGCTCAATCGTTTCATTATTGTGTCTGTTGATTTGTGTCCAGTAAATCTGGCTTTGCTATCTCGTGTCCTTCCTGCTGTTGCATTTTGGGTGGCCAGCAGTGTAGATAAAATCAATCTTCAAGGTCTATCTGTAGTAGAAAGAAATTTTGTTTTTGACTATAGAAACAGAATACTCCAGTTTACCGAACAACATACTTGTGCTCGTTTTGTGGTTGTTTCGTCCACGGCCAATTATTCTGATAACGGATTATGTCGTCATTCGAAAAAATGTTATCAGAATCATTTCCTACCCAGAAAGTGCATAAAAAATAAATGAGAAAACCATCACTTATTGCACTCAGCGCTCCAGGTACTGTCATTTTCTTGAATGTCATATCTCTTCGATTCAAATGCATAAAGTAGTGAGGATTAATTACTTTATCCCGAAGTTAATCCTTTGTTTCTTTCAGAACATCCAAAAGATGAAAATGCTCAGAGTGCTCACACAAAACCTTATCGCGGGGTTAATGAATATTGGACACGGATAATCACAGCCATTAGCATACGACAATTTTATGTTATAATCAATTTCGCGCATTTGGAATGATTTGGCCGGAATATACTGTTATTCTGAATTGACGAACCAATTTGTGGGGTCTTACATATGCTGCAGCTTGGAACGTTTCTAAAGATACCAAGAAGAAACATCTGTGGTTGAAAAAAATAGCATATAAAGTTTTCACACAAAATAAAAACTATCGTTTGTGAGAACCATTTTGAAATTAAAATTAAAATCAAGAATTACGGAGTGTTTTGCATAAAAGAAACTGCAAAAGTTCGAAGACAAAATCTAAAACTCAGAGACGATGTACACAGTCGAGTCACATTATTGTGACCACCTCCTACTTTTAACGTCAACAGCGCGTTACCAATGAAAGAAGGCACGTGTCGTGAGCTGGCTTGAAGGGTATATCAGGAGTGCTGTAGGCATACTGAAAACATATCAGGCGTTGCTGTCATGGATAAAAGGAGCGATTTATCAGACTTGCAAAAATGTATTATTATAGGCTTCGGGCAGCAGGGAAGTTTGAGAACTCTTCGCGTGCTGCTGTAGTTAAAGTGTATCGTGATTGGAGAAATGCCACCATTGCGAATAAGTGATGTCGAAACTGCGAAGCACCTCGTACCATTGATGTGAGAGGTGAACGTTGGCTGCGATGATGCGTGAGGGCCGATCGACACGCTTCAGTGGAGCAACTCACTGGCCGAATGAACCAGCGGCAACCGGAAGTGTGTCAAAAACGACGGTTCAGTGAAACCTGCTGCGTATCGGGTTCAGATGCAGACAGATGGTCACTTTACGTATGCTAACGAAGGTGCGTCGGCAGAAAAGGCTTATATTTGCACAGCAATATCGGGATTGGATCTCCACTGATTGGCAAAGGGCTGCATTCTCCGATGAGTTAGGTTTTCTGCTTCATAGAATGGATGGACGTTGGCGTATAAGGCCAGAAACATCGGAGAACAAACAATTTTCAATCACTGTTGGAAGAACACAAGCTGGTGGAGGCAGCGTTATGGTCTAGGGAATGTTTTCGTGGCATTCTCAGGGTCCACGCATACCTGTGGAAGGCACTATAGACCGAAGTCGTTATTAATCCATCTTTGCAGACCACGTACACCCATGCATGCTAATTGTCTTCCCTGGGGCTGATGGGATTTTCTAGAACGACAATGCGACGTGTCATACAGCTAGAAATATCCGAGAGTGGTCGAAAGGGCACGATGAAGACTTCAAAGTACTTCCCTGACCCATAATTCCCCAGACATAAGCCCAATTGAGCATCTGTAGGACCACCTCGATCGTGTTGTTCGCTCTATGGATCCCCCCACCACTCACCCTCCCGCAGCTGTCAGATACACTGCTGTCAGCATGGCTCCACATACCTGTAAACACCTTCTAACACCTTTGAGTCACTCCCAGCCCGGCTAGCTGTTGTCCGCGCTGTACACGGCAGTTACTCTGGATATTAGTTGGTGGTCACAGTAATGTGACTCGACCGTGCATTTCCAAACATTTCCACGAATCTACCTACGCCCCTCTCTTCAAAAATACTTCCAAAGGTTGTCGTACTACATGTCCTGCCAACACAGCGATAATTCTTGATGAAGAGTATAACAAACAGTTCTTGACAGATTTCAAGCATATGATAGAAAAATAAAGAGAATTATCAATGATTTAAATATTTAGCAGTTGGCAAAAGTTCTTTGTGCTCGATAGATCCATAATTGTATTGATCAGAATATAAACAAATCTTCCTGCTTGGCAAATGTCATAAACAACCTAAAATTACAGCATATCTGATTATCAGTAATAGTTCAATATATGCTGCTTTCATAAAACGAATTGACACACCTGAAAATGAAGTGAAAAAGTTTGGCTGCCTTGTAAATAAGTTAAAGCCTTGGACGAAGTAGGACGTCTGCTTCTAATGATATAAATTCAACATGAATAGCATAGAAGTGTATGATGTACACGGTACTATTAATGCAGTCATCAAAACAGTAAATGATATTTTGAATTATATCAAAGAAAATACTGAAAATGAAGATAACAAAAGTATCTCTAATATTTTCTATTGAATTGCTACATTGGCGTGTAAAACTTAAGGACGAATTTGGAAAATTAAATAATGCCGTAAATAGCAGCGACACCCAAACACAAATTAACTCGGGACCGTGTCTGGGAACAGGAGCAAAAGCACATGCGTAATAATGAAGCATGACGTGTGGTTGCATAACTTGAGAATAAAATGCGCTCACGCAGTACAATAGCATCAGTTGAACGGAAGTCATCGGACGGTGTGCGTAAGTGTTACCCTTGTTCGATAGTGTTTGTTGTGTGCTAGAGACGAAGAAATGCCCTTAGAGAACAACTTGATTAATCTACTACTGGTCGAATAATTGGGAGGCGCGAATTGTAATGAGTGTGGCTCAAGAATTCGGTATCGCCCATGGCATCTTATCGCATGCATGGTCGGCCTTCAGAATTACAGGTACAACTGTGCGCAAGACCGGTGGTGGTCGTGCACCGAAAACCACCCCAGTGAGGATGACTATCTCCTCGTACAGGCCAAGAGGGATCAACACCAGACAGCAAGTAACCTTGCAAAACAATTGAACATGAGCACAGGATGCACAATATCGCGGTTTACAGAAGCACAAAGGTGGACTGCTTTTCCCAACGAAGAGCACGCTGTGTTCCATTAAAACTTACTCTCCGGAGATACCATTTACGGTGGTCCAGAGAACATGAGGATCGGACAAAAGAACAGTGGGGTAAAGTAATATTTACTGATGACAATAGGTTTGGTCTCGCTAACAATTCTGGAAGTCAGCTAATCTGGCGTGAGGTAGGCACTCGATCGCCCCGAAAATATCATTGAAAGGGATAAATGTGGCGGACGCAGTTATCTCGTATGAAGAGGCATTCTGATCGATCAACCTACGGAGCTCCAGATCCTGTAAAGAGTACTGTAACAGGTGTGCGCTACTGTAATGAGGTAATCCTTCCTCATGTTCGTCTGTTCCGAGATGCCATTGGCCCGCAGTTGGTATTAATGGACGATAGCGCCACACCACATCGTATGGTGGCTGTTGTTCAGCTGTTGGAAAGTAAAGGCATTCAGCAGATGGATTGGCTAGCACGTTTTCTCGTCCTAAATCCCACGGGGCATGTGTGGGACACTCTGGGGAAACGAGTGAACACACACAGGAAACTGTCCAACAGCTGAAGACGGCGTTGACAGAAGAATGGGCGATATTACCGCAAGAACTCATCAACAACCTAGTGCGAAGTATTGGCAGATGGTGCAAATCATGGTTCGACGGTAGGGTGATATTATCCCCTACTGAGGACATTCTCATCTCTTTGTACAGTCTTTACCAGTGATGCATCTGTATAATGGCACCAAGTGCTATGTAGCCAATTTTGAATAAAGTTCCAGTATATCCTTTATTAACTGCTGTTGTGTCGGTGTTGTTTCCTTCATCATTTCGGTAAGTAATGGAGTTCCCATGGTTTGAATTTCTCATATACAGGCCGCTCATGTGCGAACCTACAGGTCAAAATCAGACTCGTCCTTAGGTTTTGCACAAAACTATACTAAAGCTGTTAGACTGTGCTTACAGTTCGGACATTATGGTATTTCCATACACTACTAAATCGCTTGCAGCTTATGAATACCCTAGACGATGTGATACTCTACAAATTCTTCACTGCAGACCGCTGAAAAGACTCTACAGCGTGATGGTAATATAGGATCCGAAAACTGATTGCGCACGCAAGCATGATGTAAAAAGCATCATCCCTAGGCGAAGAAGAAAAGTTGTGAACCTGGCTGCGCATGCAAGCATGGTGTAAAAAGCATCATCCCTAGGCGAAGAAGAAAAGTTGTGAACCTGGCTGCACGCACAGCTCATGCAGTAGTAATAACATATTTTTTCCAGAAATAAAACCGTCATTTCTTTTTGCCAGCTAAATCCACTGCATGGGACGAGCTTCACGAAAGTATAAAATTGCATTTTAGAAATTGAAAGAAAAATGATTATCACATTCTTAGTGTGATTACTGACATGAGATTTATCACCAGGAAATGGTTTAGCATTTTAGCATATTTTAACTAATTATTACGTTTCCTACCTCTGTAGCTTCACACACATTCATTATCAACAGGCTCGATTTTTTTCCTATTTGATAATGTACATATCTTAAATTGTATTTGCAATAGCTGGCTGGCTAGCCCAGGCAAATCACTTTAGTTTTCGAATTTCCGTGACAGTAGCAAGGACAGGAATGTATTTATTACCGACATGCATACGATGGCACAGGAAGCACAACTTAACCATTTTGCGAATATTTGAAAAGTGGAAAAATCCTCAGTTGTAAAGTATTCATATTATTGTATATACGAAGCGTTTACTTTGAACTTGCAAAACTAAAACGCGAGGATTGCGGCAAAATGTTTTATCTATCAAACACAGATGCTTTAAATATTCTTGGTGAATAACATCACACTTTCCGTGGTTGAAAAAGAATGGTTGCATTTGTTTTCATCATTCGGGATTGGAGAGGAACAATTAATGCTAAATCTTGTGAAAACGACTTAGAAAACGAAACTAAGAAATTAATCCTGTTTCCATAGAGAGTGTTGTTCCCAGATGAAATTTTTGCTTCAGTTTCTATCCTGGCTGGTGAACTAGTGAAAGATAGTCGTGAAGAAACATGAAGGTGGGCGCAGAAAAACTTTTCCTTCTTCAACTGACATAGTATGAAAGCAGATCAAATTATTAGATGTGGAACCGAAACATAAGGCATCTTCTAAACAAACGAAAATATACTGTAGTTTATGATCTAGAGTGCCAACGTGTACTTTTAGGAAAATTTCAGATGAAACAATTGAAATTTCGTTTCTGGCAGGTTATGTACGTGCAAAAACGTTTAACTCTTAAACAAATTTGCAAATGTGGGAACAAAACATATGCATATCTGGGCCATCTCGTGAATCGTGACTTTTCTGTACAAAATTACTGTTTGGGATCAATATCGCTGGTTCGAATTATACAGCGATTTTTTCACCCGAATTTCAAGGCTTTAGGATTATACGAGGGAACTGTTTTTCTTTTCCTAAATGTCATGGTCTGCGGATAATACCCCGCTGCGGGTTGTACCAAGAAAAACACGGTAGTGTTTTAAAAGAATTATCCAGTGCAGAAAAGGAATTTGCGAACATATATCTTGAAGCGCTAATTGATTTTCTCGAAAGTAAAGATTACTTAAACAAAGTTATTTACGTTAACAGATTAGCTACTTTTAAATTCAGGAAATAAATAACATTCCGTAGTTGCATTATCCTTTTTTCCTGTTTTGTTTCTTTTTAGCGGGTTTAACGACCACAGTGAGCAATTCAGTGGGTTACAAGTAGGCACCGGTCCCTAATTTCGGGCCACTGAAGGGAGCGAACCAGCGCCGTAAGACAAACACAACATCCATGCCTCACCGATATTCGAACCCGGACCCTTCACGGACGAATGGTCAGAAGATAGCGCTTAGACCACTCCGCAACTACCTTTCTATCATCCACAAAAGTTTTGTCATTGGACGTTACTTGTAAAAGTATATTAATTTTCACGTGTAACGCCGGTGGTTGTATATATCTTACAAATGTAACTAAGAGCACTGGCATCATATGCATATCGGTAATAAAAAACCTTTGTGCGAAAATGTGGAAAATTTATTTTTAAACTGTAATTTCTTGAAAATATAGAAATATTTTTCTGCATTTTGTGCCAAAGGAATGTTTATGACCTGTGAAAAACTGCTGTTAATGTAAAATTACATGCAAAAATTTACTTTTTAAGTCATCGTGACTTGTGGAATGTTTTCGTTACAACTAAGCGAAGTAAAATTCAGACAGATGTGGAACCGAAACATAAGGAATCTTCTAAACAAACGAAATAAAATAAGCATTTTGCAAACTGTATTTCTTTTCCGATTTTTAAGGAAAAACTTACTCCTATCAGCATTAAGAGTAAAACCTTTTCGTTATTATTAACAATTACAGAGATACTCGCATTGTCTTATGCAAATAATAAAGAGTTTCAAGGAGTTTAAGTAAAACAAACGTTTGTTTTTTGTACGTTTGAAAAATCAAAATCAGCTGTGAACGTGGCGAAACCAAACCCCAATCCTTTGGAGGAACATACCGACTCTTGACAGCAAAACAGTTATAGATTTGAAACCCTAATCGAGTGAAACGGCAAGCAGACTCTACGAGGCAAAACAAATATAGATTTCAGTTATGTGTGTCTCCTCATTTTAAAATTTGTAAGGAATACATGCAGCCCGAATTAATTTCAGTAAAATCAATTGCAACTTATATTAAATATGTTAGGTTAATATTATATAATGATAAATATTGCTAAATTCTTTATAATGTATTCTAGTAAAATTTAACAATTTTTATGATGATTTATTATTGTTTACTGAGAGTAAATAAACTGGAGATCTGTTTTCCGTAGCATTTGACTGTTGGTACTTTAATGTTCTTGTTCAATTAAATTTGTTTTCCTTTTAGGGACAAAATTAGAAAATTTCCTCAGGAGAATTTTGCTGAAATGTTTCGGTGAAAATAAAAGTCATATAACAGTTGAAAATAATTTAGAGTATACATACGGGATGTAAGGTCTAACCTACACTGACGGAAAAAAATCCCAACACCACGAAAAAATAGTTGTAGAGGAATGAAATGGCGGCAATACGTTTGTATAGGTAACATATGGAATCGATTAAGGTTTCAAGATCACAGCTTATTGTAAGCGCGAGAAGAGCCATTTTAAATGTGAAATGCTGGTACATTAATAACCGGTGTAACCGCCAGAATGTTGAATGCAAGCACGCAAACGTTCATGCATTGTGTCATACAGGTGCTGGATGTCAGTTTGTGGAATGGATTTCCATGATTGTTGCACTTGGTCGGTCAATACAAGGACGGGTAATGCTGGTTGGGGGTGACGCTGGAGTTGTCGTCCAATGATGTCCCATACGCGCTCGATTGGTGAAAGATCTGGTGATCTAGCAGGCGACGGCAACATGTCGACACTCTGTAGAGCATGTTAGGTTACAACAGCGGTATGCGGGAGAAGGTTATCCTGTTGGAAGACACCCCCTGGAATGCTGCTCATTAATGGCAGCACAACAGGTTGAATCACTAGACTGACGTACAACTGTGCCGTCATGGTTCGTGGGATAACCACGAGAGTGCTCCTGCTGTCATAGGAAATTGCTCCCCAGACCATAACTCCAGGTGTAGGTCCAGTGCGTCTCGGCCGCAGACAGGTTGGTTGCAGGCGTTCACCTGGCCTCCTTCTAACCAACACACGGCCATCACTAGCACCCAGGCAGAACCGGCTTTCATCAGAAAACACAACAGATCTCCACTCCGTCCTCCAATGAGCTCTAGATTGACACCACTGACGTCGCAAACGGCAGTGGTTTGGAGTAAGTGGAATGCACGCTACAGGTCGTCTGGCTCGGAGCTCTCCTTCAAGTAACCGATTTGTAACAGTTCGTTGTGCCACTGTGGTGGCAACTGCAGCTGGAATTGCTGCCGCAGACCCGGTACGATACCCCACGGCCATACGCCGTACACGGCGGTCTTCCTTCTCAATAGTGCCACGTGGCCGGCCAGAACTCGGTCTTCTTGAGGCAGTACCTTCCCTTGACCACCGCTGCCAACAATCATGCACAGTGGCTACATTCCTGCCAAGTCGTTCTGCAATATTGCGGAAAGAAAATCCACCTTCTCGTAGCCCTATTACATTCAAACTCCGTGAGCTGTTGATAATGGCTTCTTCGTCTTCTTAAAGGCATTCTTGACTAACACCAACACCCTACGTCGAATGTCAACGATAACTAATGCTCACGAACGTTACACGCGTATTTACAGCAAAATTGCTTTGCATGTTCCGAGGGGCGCTATTAGCGCCACACGTATGTGCCGAGCGCGAAATTTGCGTAGACGTCATCTTACAGATGTACTCTCACCGCCTACCAACTGTCGTTTATCTAACACAACCCCTTCTTGGTGTTGGGATTTTTTCCGTCAGTGTATATAATTTGGAATACACACTCAATGAATGAAACATTAGTGATACCTACCTAAGAGCGTGTTGGTCTTCCTCTAGCGCGAAAAACAGCCTACACACGCAGAGGCATCGACTCCACTAGATGCCGGTGTGTTTCCGCAGGTAATGCTAGCCATGTCTGTCGCAGCATTGTACGCATCTCCGCACGAAATGTCGGTCCAGGATCCACGGATCTAATGTTCCTCTCCACGGCATCAGAGGGCTTCCACGGGGTTTAAATCCGGGGACGTTGGGGGCCACTGGATGGTTCCAAATTGAGATGTGTGTTACTCGAGCCATTCCTGGGTGGTTGCGGCCCGGTGGGCAGAGCATTGTCTTCCTGTAACAGACCATGATAGCGTGCAGGTGACCAGCCAGCACATGCTGGTAGCGCGCAGTTGTTAAGGACCTCTCCAGATACACTAAAGTACCTAATGTGTTACATGAAAAGGCGCCCTAAACCATCACAGAGTCACCACCACCTTGAACAGAGACATCCTAGCCCGAAGAAGCCATGGCCTCATGCTGTCCACGCCACACCCACCGGTCAGCTAGTAACAGCTGAAAATAGAACTCATCTGAACACACGACGCGGTGCCACTCTGCAGAGGTACAGTTTTGATGTTCCTGGTACCAGGCGAGGTGTAATTTCCGATGATGAGCAATCAAAAGTGACACACGAGTAGGGCGTTGGGTCACATGACCCAGAGTAAGCAACGTGGGGATGTAAGGTCCGGTGATGCGTAACATCACAGCCTCTCCTTGACAAATGTCAACCCCGCCTTCTCGTGGTGCATCCTGTTCCCGCTAAAGGGGCTCTGACGACCGCCAATAGCGGTATAGCTATACCATCGGGATTAGAGGAAATGCTATCCTACACTCACCAACCAGCTTGGCCAGCGTGGTGAGTTATGGCCAAACACCTCCAAAATGACTCCACAACTTAAATCTTAGCCCTCAGTCTCCGACAGCTGGAATGTACCTGGCCAAGGCAGCGGCCAGTGTGACATGTAGGCAGAGGGTGCTAAGAATCCCCGGAAGACAGGACTAGGCTGCCATCTGACGCTGACATTGGCTACGTATAATGGACGCTCCCTATCTTCTGATTCAAGGTTTCTTGAATTGGAAGAGCAAACTACAAAGGATCAAGTGGGACATCGTCGGGATAAGTTAGGTAAGGAGAAAAGGAGAAGATCTCATTGAACTGAAAAGTGGACATCTCTTCCACTGTCGTGGGACAGATACTGGCAGAACTAGTGGTATTGGATTTATAATAAACAAGAAACTGAAGGATAAAGTTGTAGAAGTTGAACATTCCTCTGACAGAACTGCACGACTCGTTATCCAACTCGCGAGAAGATACAAGTCTCAGATTATTCAAAGTTATGCACCCACCACAAGTCATCCTGAAGAAGAAATTGAAGAATTCTATGAGGAAATTCGTCATCTAAATAATAAAAAATAATAATGGTAAGCAGCACTTGAAGATAGTTATGGGAGATTTCAATGCAAAAATAGGGCAACGGCAACAGAATGAAACTTCAGTAGGTAAATTCGGTCACGACACAAGAAACCAGCGTGGAAATACTCTCGTTGAATTTGCAGAGGCAGAAGGGTTTTTCATCTTGAACTCCTTTTTCAAGAAAAAGCCACACAGGAAATGGACATGGAGACATCCAAATGGGACGACAAGTGAAATTAATTTTATTATGTGTAACAAAAAATTCGTCATAGAAGACTGCAGTGTGCTAAACAAGTTTAACACAGGTAGTGACCATAGATTGGTGAGATGTAAGATGCACCTCAACACTAAACTTGAACGTGGCAAGCACAGAAGACAAACAAAATGTATTGACATAACCAACCTTAAAAAACACCATAACATCTTCAAGTTAGAACTGAAGAACAGATTCTCTGCTTTACAAGGCCTAACATCGGAAGAAGTGGATATTTCTGAAGTTAACAGAAAAGTAACCAACGCTCTTATTCAAACAGCAACAAAATTAGTTGCGTCTAAGAACAAGTTGCATGTGAACAAATTATCAGGAAAAACTAAAATGTTGATGCAAAAAAAAGAGAGATGAGGACAACTAAAGAAGATGATACTTCTAAAGTGGAATATATAGAGCTATGCAAGACAGTACGAAAAAGTATCGCCGAAGACGTAAGGAAATTCAACTGTGAACTAGTGAGGAAAGCAATTGAAAACCACCAAAGCCTAAAGATAGCAAAGGGACATCTCAGTAAGCGAAGAAAATAGATTACGGCACTGAGAAAAGATGATGGTTCTGTAACAAGAAATAGAGGCGAAATTTTGACAAGAGTGAAAGATTTCTACTCCAAATTATATGAAAGGGATGATACATGTACTCCAGACATCATGAAAGGTACCAATACCAGAGTTCTTCCAGTCCTCCCAGCAGATGTTGCACATGCAATCAAGAACATGAAGCGGGGAAAAGCTCCAGGAGAAGATGGAATTACTGTAAGCATCCTACAAGAAGCAAGTGGAGAAATCGAAACATTACTAGCCCAAATTTTCACTCGATGCCTTAATGAAGAGAAGATTCCGGAGGATTGGAACAACGCAACAATGATCCTGCTACATGAAAAAGGTGACATTGAGGATCTCAGGAACTACAGACCTATCAGTCTCCTATCAGTGGTTTATAAAATCTTCACTAAAGTTCTTTCACACCGCTTGAAGGTAACACTGGACATGGCTCAACCGAGAGAACAAGCTGGATTCAGGAGTGGCTACAGCACAATATATCATATCCACGTACTGAGATAACTAATTGAAAGAGCGAGGGAATACACCATATCTCCGAAGCTCCTTAATGCCACATTGCAAAATGTCTTTCAATCACTGAACTGGGAAAACAAAAGGATAAAGAATAATGGAGATTATTTAACCCACCTTCGTTTTGCTGATGACGTAGTCATTTTTGCAACTACTCCACCAGAGCTGCAGAGTATGATCCAGGAACTGTCTGACAAGAGTAAAGAAGTGGGATTAAAAATGAACTTTCAGAAGACAAAAGTGATGTTCAATGCTTTTACACGAAATGAAGATTTATCAATTGATGGAGAAAAGCTGGAGATAATAGACACGTACGTTTATCTTGGACAGCAGATATCAAGTGAGGATCGCATTGATGAAGAAATTAATCGGCGTACAAAACTTGTCTGGAGAGCTTTTGGAAGAAAGAGCATAATTTTCAAGAGCAATATGCCATTATGTCGTAAAAGAAAAGTGTTTGATCAATGCATCCTTCCAGTGCTTACGTATGGTGCAGAGACGAGGACCTTAACTAAAAGAGACATACACAGACTGCAGACAACTCAAAGAAGCATGGAGAGGTGCATGTTTGGTGTAACTAGGAGAAATAAGAAGAGGAAGTCGTGTATCCGAAAAATGACAAGAGTGGAAGACATCATGATCAGAGTTAAATCCCTGAAATGGCAACGGGCTGGACATACTGCCAGAAGGGCAGACCATCAATGGACAGCCGAAATTTTAGATTGGATTCCAAGGGACGGGAAAAGACCCAGAAGAAGATCACATGGGAGATGGGTGGATGAAATTCGAAAGTATTCGGGGGTGACATGAAGGAGACTGGCACAAGACAGACCGTTGTGGAGGAGACTTGGAGAGACCTTCGTCCAGCAGTGGATTGATAATGGTTGACAATGATGATGATGAAGCAACGTGCGCCCTACCGTTCGCTCGCTGATGCTGTTTGGGTCTCCGACATTTAACTCGGATGTAATTTGTGTCGCCGTTGCCAAGCCACAGGTCTGTACGAGGCTGGATAGTCTACGTCAACCCCGTTCATCAATGGCTTGTGGTCAACTACCGCTTGCACTCTGGGACCTGGTACGTACGTCGATGGTTTACTCACGATACACCCTTCCTACGGTTGCCCTCGAAAGCTCTAGGGTTTTTACTACTTGGGCGATAGAATGACCCATCAGTCTTGGGCCGCCAATGCGTTCACGATCAAAGTTGCTGAGATCATCACTGTAATGCAGTGATCGTCGACTGCAATGCACTGTTGGGAAGACCTTTTGTCCGCCTATTTAGCGTCTGCGTTTGGCTTGGGTCTGTTCCACTTTGTGCAGGGGATGCCCATATCAACAGCTCATCATCCCTATCTCTAATGTTTTGTTTGCTGAGTGTACATATGGGATGTAAAAGTAATTCAGAATATAGGATGTGTGGTTAGGAGGTTTAAGGATCATTGTAAGCAACTCGGTGAACTTCAGCTATGTATCTATGTTTCAATCGGCTATTAGCAGTTTTCGAAAAAAACATTCTGTATTTCTGTACGTTATAAGTAGTTTCGAATCTCGAAAGAATGGTTAAAAGCCAGAGCCTCGTACCACTCCGACTCAAAACGAGCTAAAGTCTACAATGGTCAGAAATTAACTGTTTTAGATAATATTAACCTTTATTTCCTATTTTAGAAGAAGCATTTTGTGCTCTTCATAGAGTTTAAAAGTGGCATATACACAAACATTCTGAGTTGAGCTTAACGTCTGTGTCGACAAATGCATAAACGCACATTTACTCACTCGCTTGTGGGACAGGAAACCTCAACTGCTGAATTTTCTCAAATCGCCGTGATAAATTGCAGCACGTGATCAAAGTCAAGGTTTTCGTCTCACTTGAAGCAGAACTGGTTTATTGCTGTGACACATTCAGAATTAAAAGCTGAAATTCATAACACCCCTAAACCTCCAACGTAGTTAAATGAGAGAAGAGCTTCGATTTTTGAGATTCAGTTTTCAGAAAAGATCGGAGAAGCTCCATAAACACATGCAAAAATACACTGAAGTGCCAGAAAAACTGGTACAGACGAGCCTATGCAAAATACATAGCAACGTCACCTATACGCATACTCGGTTGCATCCGCCAGTACGTATATAAAGCGATAGATATCCTTGCCAGCTGTCAGAGCTGTTTTCGGCATGAGAATGACAAGTGATAACGATTCAAGCGATTTTCAACGTGGTGACATAGTTGGTGCTCGTGAGATGGGCCATAGTATTTTGGAGGTAGAAACGAAGTTCGGATTTTCACGGACGACCATTGCAAGGGTGTACCGTGACTACCAGTATTCCGGCAAAACCTCGAGCCTACGATGCCAGTGTGGCCGTAAAAAGACATTGGGTGAACGTGACCATCGTCGGTTGTCAAGAATCTTTTCGCGTGATAGGCGTGCAACACTCTCGCAGGTATCATTGGAATTCAATGTTAGAGCCTCAGCAAGCATCAGCGTCCGGACTGTGAAACGTACCCTGCACGATATAAGCTTTGGGACCCGACGCCCAACTCGAGTCCCCTTGATACGTGCATGACACAGAGATATGCGCCTCGCTTGGGCACGGCAACACCGCCACTGGACACTTGATGACTGGAAACAAGTAGCCAGGACTGACGAGTCGCATTTCCAACTGTCTCGGGCAGATGGAAAGATTTTTGTGTGGCGCGAACCCCATGAAGCCATGGATCCCGCCTGTCAACAGGGAACTGTACCGGCTGGTGGGGGGTCCGTAATGGTATGGGATGTGTTTAGCTGGACTTCACTGGGACCCGTTGTACGTCTACAAACGTCTGTGACTGGCCACCACTATTTGCGCATCCTTTCTGACTAGGTACACCCGTTCATGTCCTGCATTCATGCTGATGGGTTGGGCCTGTTCCAACAGGATAATGCACCTCCACACAAGTGTCCGGACGCCACATTATGGTTAACGGAGCATTCATATGAGTTTGGGGTGTTGCCATTCCCATCCAAGTCCCCAGATCTGAACGTGATAGAACACATTTAGAAAGCCATGCAACGCGCTACCGAACACAGGAATCCGAGACCTCGGAATACACCCGAATTGTGGAACGCTCTGCAGGACGCATGGTGTGCACTGCCTATAGCATATTTCCGGAAGCTAGTGGAGTCCATGCCCCGTCGTATGTCAGCAGTCCTGCGCCCCCGGAGGGGACCTACCAAATATTAGACTGGTGCACCAGTTTTTCAAATTTTTCCTTCAATTGGTTTTTCGAGAGGAATGATATCTTCCAGTGATTCCTGTGCCTGTGGAAGTGATGAACTGGTGGCAGAGCCCAGAGAGAGGAGTTCTTGGAGTACGGTGCATCCCATTTAAACGGGATGAGAAAATTGGGCCATCGCGCAACCTGATTCCTACCTTTAAAGCCCTCACTTTGCCGCCGATTATCATGGCGGATTTTCATGAACCCGTGCATACCTAATCCCCTTCAATGTTTCAAATGCCACGTTTTCAGGCACTCACAGCTTTCTTATCGTACAGCACTCCTGTGCATACGCAGTGGCTCATCTGACCGTGTTTCATCCGACTGCGCTGCTTCTGCTGAACACTGTACGAATTTCTCTGGTAAGCACGACATCTCGCCGAAGTAGAATGAGGAGCAAGCCATACAGTGGGTAAATACTGCATAGTACATCTACCCTGAAGCTCAAAGAAAGGTCGCTCTACTCACCATTACTCCACACTTTTATGCATCAATGTAGTCCAACTCTCATACAGCCTCAACTCAAACGGACTTTCATATCCCGGCATGCTGTCTTTTTGTGTTGATAAATGCACATGACGCCTGTCCCGTTGTCCTACAATCACAGACTCAACTTCCCATGCCTGCATCGGCGCAGTCATCGCAGTGAGGCGCTTTTTACTCAGTACCTACGTCTGCTGCTCCCCAGCTCTCGGCCATCGGAGGTTTGCCGAAGTTCAAAACAAAACAGTGCAGTGGCTCTGGCATCCTGACAAAGTCACAGAGCCGGACGAATAAGCCCACGCTCTCTGTACATAAGTGCACTCCAATGTCTTTCCTCCTGATCGCTTTCCGCCTAAGGGTGCACAAGAATTCACTCAACTCATAGATTCAGAGTTTTTCCTAACGCCTGAGATTCCCTGGTGCGTTCTTCACATTTTCGTCTTCTCCATATCGTTATGCGTTCCACTGTTCAGCGGAATTACCATTGTTGCCGTGCATTGATTGACATCATGATGCAGCAGTTCTCGTCGTACTCTTCGGAGTACCTTTGTCTCCAGGAGACGAAATTCCTGCCATATGACATGCTTGCAGTGATACGCTACAACACATCACGGAAGGACGACGTGTCTGGTTACATTGCTTGAGGAGTGCTGCTGACCTTGAATCCCCAATATTCTAGCCACAACTCCAACTTGGTGGATACCTGAGCTCATTGTTTCTAGAAGAGCGTGATATAAGGCGTGTTTGAACTTTAGACGTCCCAACTGACGCAAAATTCTTCTTTTAAACGTGTGAAGTGATGCTTTGTTGGTACGTCAACGGATCAAGTCTTGGCTTCGCTACGCTTCTTTGTTAAATACTCGCACCAGTGCCAAAGTCATGTGGTGCAAGATTCGCAAGACCCGAAGACACTACAGTTCTCAGCAGGTCACTGTAATCCAGAGTGAAAACGCAGGTATGCGAATGTCGTGGATATTGCGGATTGTCTGGGTTCGGCCTTAACCGATGTTTACGTGCATGTCGATTCTCATTTCATCGTGTAAAGAAACAGGAAGTACGGCAGAAAATTTATTTTACGCCGTATAAGAAAACTGCGTTTAACTCTCACTTCACAATGTGGCACCATTAAGCCTGCTGTTCCTTTCAATGTGGCGCCATTCAGGGCGCTCGGACAACGGTCGCATTATTGTATCATGCCGATAATTTGACATAGGTCGCATTATTGACTTATCGACATATGAGACTGCAATGCTTCCCTCCGGGAGATTACCGTTCGTGTGGGGCACAGTGTGTCCGTCCTGGCAAGAGTCTTCAAGGAATGGTGCGAAGAAGGGCGTAGGACATGGAGAGAAAGTTCTGGAAGTCGTACACAGAAAACACCGAGAGACAACCGTCATCTCATAAGGCGGTCTTTGAGTGACCATTCTTCGTCATCAACGGCGTTGGCGCAGCAGTGGCGAAGTGTGAAGCATTCTCCCTTGTCAGCTGTAATAGTTCGTCTCCGGTTATTACAGTTCGGACTGCAGGCTCCTCGGCTCCTCCTCAGGCTACTTTTAACACCGCAGCAGCAGACTGCCAGGTAGCAATGCTGTATCGAGCGAAGGAAATAGCGTGACCAAAGGCACAATATCGTGTTCTCGGACGAAACGCCCTTCTGTTTAAGTGAAAATTATGGCTGCATTTGTGTCCGCCGACGACAGGGGGAGATGCGTTAGGAAGATTGTATTCGCACAGGTGTATAGCACCAACAACAAGAATTATGGTCTGAGATATTATATCTGTACAAAAGCAGATCACCTCTCGTGAGAGTCCGTACCACCATCACGAGTGCCCGTTACGGCAATGACATTCTACGGCCGGTCGCTCTTCCGTACCTGCAGGCCGTCCTTAGGGCTATGTTTCAGCAGGACAATGCCACACCACATATTGCGGCGACAACACGTGCCTTCTTCAGGGAATACAACGTTCCACTTCTGGTGTGGGCTGCTAGATCTACAGATTTATTACCCATACAAAATCTGTGGGAAATGCTCAAACGAGTGATGCAGCGGTAAAACCGTCAGCCACCAACTCTTGATGAACTTGGGGTGCGAGTCAATATTTCACAGGACACCATACACACATTATTTGATTCGACGCCTCAGCGCGTACAGCAGGTGACACAAGCGATTATTAGGTACATCGACACATCTGGTACGTATGACACTGAGATGCTAAACATTTGTTCTGCATTGCCGAATAAACATATCCTGTAAAAATAAAAGTCATAGCTCGACTCCTTTCAGGTGTTCTGTTTTTTTATGAACGCGAGTGTATATGGACTGACGCCTAAGAAATTCGAAGCGCATTAAAAGAGAATTTTCCTGGATGTAATGGAATGAGAAGGCATCATTAATCTCAGGTGACTTCTTCTCACATCCTGCACTGACGTCACAGACATTGGTCTCATAAACACATGTATATATGACAGTGTCAAAGTCAGTGATTTCCAACATCGACACCATTATGTTGCTGCTTTTTATTCTGACATCAACTCTTTCTTGGTGACATATTTTTAACACGTCTTTTGCAAAAATGATCGTACCTATGTTACCGGTTTGTCCGTCCGTCTGTGGGCGCCATATCTCTGCACCTATTAGTCATATTTGAAAACTTCTTTTTCCATTGTGAAGCTTGAGATGTGGGAATGATGATTCTTCGTTTAGCTTTTTTACGGTGCACAATTTCGCCGCTAGAGGGCGTAAATGTTGATGATATCGAATTCGAAATACATTTTATTCTATATCATCATTGTCAACCATTCTCAGTCCACTTCTGGACGAAGGTCTCCCCAACTTTCTTCTATAACGGTCTGTCTTGTGCCAGTCTCTTCCATGTTACTCCCGCATACTTTCGAATTTCATCCGCCCATCTCTCATGTAATCTTCTTCTGGGTCTTTTCCTAACCCTTGGAATCCAATCTAAAATTTTGGCTGCCCATCGATGGTCTGTCCTTCTGGCAATATGTCCAGCCCATTGCCATTTCAGGGATTTCATGCTAGCTTCTAAATATCCAATTGAAAAAATCTTTCACCTTTCGATTCCATTTATGTCGAAAACTATTTAGGTATAATCACATTTTCAAGTTAGGCATAAATTTTCTGCTAGAGAGCGTAAAAGCAAACTGCGCTTTCTGCATTTTCCCCAATGTATCTTCTTCTAGAACTACGATTTTAAAAGTTCTTTCTGCACTGGATACAGCTCTAGATGGGAGAACGTTTTCTCGTATATTTCTAATTTTTGGTAAAAAAATAGTTTGGCTTGCAGGAGACGTAGATGTTCATTTCTTCTTCTCATGTATTTACAGAAATACCTGGGCTTCTAAAATATCGATTGAAAAAATTCGTTTGTGGGCCGAGACCGCTCACGCCGATAAACCTTTTCGGAATATTTTTTCATAAAATATTGCATGGTTCCTCTGGAAAGGGGCGTAGATACATATCTTATTTTCATCAATATCTCTTCTTCTAAAAGTCCGATTTGAAAAATTCCTTTTTTGTTGGATAGCGTTTCCGGTGCGAAATGTTTTTCACATAATTTCAAAATTTTCAATTAATCCATTCAGTAGGGGGCGTGAAGGTAAATTGCATTTCCATCGATATCTGCTTCTAAATCTCCGATTTGTAAAATTCCTCGTGTATCGCATACCACTCCTGATGGGAAATATTTTGCATATATTTTCTAACATTTTACAAATAATGGCTTGGCCACCAGAGGGCGTAAGTGTTCATTTCTGCTTCTGGTGTGTTTGCAGCAAAATCTGAGCTTCCAAAATCTCGACTGAAAAATCCTTTCGTAGACCGATACCCATCACATCGAAAAACCTTTTGAGAATGCTTTCTCCTAAAAATAATGCATGTTTTTTTCCTCCAGGAGGCTTAGACGGATATCTTGTTTTTGTTGATAACTCTGCTTCTAAGACTCTGATTTTAAAAATTCTTTCTTTGTCGGAGAGTGATTCCGCTGCGAAATATTTCGTATATAATTTCAAATTTTTAGCACGTCTTTTGTAAAAAAAAGATCGTACTTATGTTATCGGTTTGTCCGTCCGTCTGTACCCACGGTATCTCTGCAACTATTAGTCCGATTTGAAACATTCTTTTTGCATTCGGAAGCTTGAAATATGCGAATGATGATCATTTATTTCGTTTTTTTTACGATCTACAATTTTGCCGCTAGAGGGCGTAAATGCAGATGATTTCAAATTCAAAACTACGTTATATTCCACATATTTGCTTCCAAACATCCGAGTGAAAAAAATATTTTATCTTCCGATTCCATTTATATCGAAGAGTATTGTAGATATAGTTTCCTTTTCAAATTACGCGTAGATTTCCCGCTAGGGGGCGCAAAAATAAATTATATTTTTCCCGATAACTCTTCTTCTAAAACTCCGATTTGAACATTTTTTTCTTCAGCGGATACATATCCTGATGGAAAATATTTTGCATATAATTTCGAATTTTTGGTAAAGAATACTTTGGCCACCAGGGGGCGTAAGTGTTAATTTTTGCTTCTGATGTATTTGCCATAAAATCTGAGCTTCTAAAATATCGATTGAAAAAATTATTTCGTGGACTGATGCCACACACATCGATAAACCTTTTCGGAATATTTTCTTCCTAAAATATTCCACTGTTTCTCCGCCACGGAGCGTAGATATATATCTTATTTTTGTCAATATATCTACTTCTAGGAGTCTGATTTGAAAAATTCCTTCTTTGTTGAATAGTGTTTTCCGTGTGACATGTTTTTCATATAATTTCAAAATTTTCAAATAATTCATAAAATTTTCGCTAGGAGGCGTAAAGGTAAATTGCGTTTCCCCCTATATCTCTGCTTCTAAATCTCCGATTTCAAAAATTCTTTCTCCACCGGATTCAGCTCCTGATGGGAAATCGTTTGCACAAAATTTCTAATTTTTGTAAAATATGGTTTGGCCACTAGGTGACGTAAGCCTTAATTTCCGCTTCTGAAGTATTTGCAGCAAAATATGAGCTTCTAAAATCTCGATTGAAAAAAACGTCGTTTGTTGACCGATACTACTCATGTCGACAAACCTTTTAGGAACATTTTCTTCTTGAAATAATGCATAGTTTCTACGCAGGGGGCGTAGATGTATATCTTATTTTTGTCAATATCTCTACTTCTATAAGTCCGATTTAAAAAACTCCTTCTTTGTTGGATAGTGTTTCCGATGCGAAATGTTTTTCCTATAAATTCAAAATTTTCAAGTAAATCATAGAGTTTCCGCTAGGGCGCACAAGGATAAATTGCGTTTTCTGCTCCTAAAACTCCAATTTGAAAAATTCTTCCTGTATCGCATAAAAGACCTGATGGAAAATATTTTTCACATAATTTCTAATGTTTGGTAAAGAATGGTTTGGACACCAGTGGTCATAAGTGATAATTTCTGCTTCTGATGTATCTGTAGCAAAATCTGGACTCCTGAAAATTCGACTAAATTTTTTCTTGGACCGATACCGCTCATGTGGAAAAACCTTTTGAAAATACTTTCTTCCTAAAATAATGCATGGTTTTCCCACCAGGGGACGTAAAATCACATCTTATTTTTGTCGATAACTCTGTTTCTAAGAGTTCGTAAGCTCACGATTCCGTTTACAGCAATATCTGAGGGAATAAAGACCCGATTGAAAAACTTCTTTCTTCCGCCTGATACTATTGCTTTCCACACCGGTTCCATTGACTTTGAATAGCTTTGATAAATTCAATTTGCGTCAGAACAGATTCAAAAGACGTGCTTATTACACCTGAAAATTTGGTGTCATCTTTATTGTTCTTATATAATTTGAAAACGCACAAGAGTGCCACCAGAGGAGGTAAGTTCCCGTTTCCGTTTACAGCATAATCGGCGTGACTAAAAACTCGATTCAGAAACTTTTTTCTTTTTCCAAATACTACTACTAACTATGTAAACTAATGCATAATTTCGCCGCCAGATGGCGCAAATGCTTAATCTGTTCTTCTCAATATCTCTGCTTCTACATGTGCGATTTAAAAAATACTTTCAACACCGAATGCCATTTACCTTGTAGGACACTTTAGGCTAGTATATGAGGAATGTTGTAGTTGACAGTCTTGTCGATAGGTGGTGTTTGTGTACTTGATTTTGCAGCTGTATCGCTGCTTCTAAAAACACTGTTGAGAAATGTCTTTACTGTATGCCATTCGCTAGAATAGAGATGTGGAGCATTATCCTCCAAGGTCGAAACCTGTTTTTTTTGTTTTTTTTTATGCTACCTCTGCTTCCGCGAGACGTATTTGAAAACATTTTTGCCTTACCATATCTTTTCCTATGAAGAATATTTTTCGCCTATTTTCAACTTTTCCATTATGTGAAATTTCTCTGATAGCAGATGTAGACTTACATCATGTTTCCTTCCATATTTCTTCTTTTAACTGTTCGATTTGAAAATCTCTTTGTCTCTGTTACCTTCCTTGTGCTATGAGAAACGTTTTGGGCGCCACTTGTTAATTTTCGTAGCATGCTTCTTAGCATCTGTTAAAACTAAGTAGACATTTCTATTTCTGAATGTTTTACCGATTGTAGAAACTGGTTGATTGCTTTCCAAACCAGTTCCATTGACTTTGAATAGCTCTGATAAATTTAATTCGCATCAGAAAGGATTCAAAAGGTGAGCTCATTACAATCGAAAATTCGGTGTCATCTTTCTTGTTGTTTACTGAAATTATTAACTAATATTACTGGTTTTTGATTATAACAATGATGTCGCAAAACGGCATCTCGGGCAGTCAAAACACTATATCTTAGTGAACCATGGTAACAAGAATTTTTTTAAAAAGCTGGGCTGAATTGCAATAATTGAAAACAAAAGGAAAGCTGGTTACCGGCCATTTTTTAGGATTTCGAAGCATATTCTTTTCGTTCACTTCATTTGATCCATTGCATGCTTTAAGAATGAAAAATAATGAAGCACAAAGCGATATATGAATGCTAAATTATGAATAAAATTCTAACCTTTCCGTGAAGTTTTATTTTAAGATTTAACAAAAATTTCCCCGAAGAAAAGGCAAAATACTTGGTATTAATTTTTACTTCTCCGAGGGATTGTATTTTGTTCACATGGAAAATAGAAAAAAAAGTTTGACATTAAAATTCGCATTCGTATTACGGACTGTAATTTTTTTCCACGCCAGAAAAACGTTTTGGATTTTTTCACATAAAATACTTACGGTACTGGCACCGATTTCCCCGGAAGTCTTTTGTGCATTGGCATACATTATGTGGTTGGCACCGTCCGCCATTTTGACACTCCGGATGACACTGAACTGGAAGTAAAAACACAGAAATGGTTATAGCTCTGAATATTTACAGGAAATATTACACGATGGAACGTTTTATGAATTTTTTAAATGGTTGAAATTTTATGATGTTGCATATAATTTTTGGTTCGCTTAAGTATATGACGGAATGCATGCCTTTTTACCATAGTGTGTGCTGACGGAACCATCTCCCCATGGTAATTTAGAAATGTTCATTGTTCAACTCTGTAAGAGTAATAGACCTATGACATATCATCAGTTGTTCACTATACAGACACCTTCTTAACAACGGTAGAGCTTGAGTTTAGACTGTCAATAACAATGCTAAAATAAAATCATTATCCGAAATCATCAGAAAAAAATTTAAAATTACATTTTGAAACGTTAAATAATAATAAAAATATCCAATTCTCCATCTCAATAATTTTCACAAAGTTAAATAATAATAAACATATCCAATTCTCCATCTCATTAATTTTCACAAAGTTAAATAATAATAAAAATATCCAATTCTCCATCTCAATAATGGGAATAATATAATTTCTTATTAAAAAACTGCACATATGACCCTCTACCCATTTCTTTGTAAATATTACCATGAACATTGTTTGAAATTGCCAATGTCACACAAAGAAAGAAATTAACTCAAAAATAAAAAATTGAAACTTGAAAAACTGTCGCACTAAAAGCGAAAGAAAAACCGACATGGGCAATTTACCGAAAAAGCCAATAGCTGTTTCTTTTGTTTGTCTTTTCAAACAAAAAAGAATAGTTCCCTGGGCCTTATATCTGTTGGTCGGTTTTTCACTATATCTGTTTATTCTTTTTTCCCAAAAACTAAAGCATCCTTTATTTCATCAGTTGTGATCTTTCGCCGAATTAATTCAGTTTTACCTGTTAGACAATTCTGCGCATTTGATAGTATTTAAATAGTTTGAGCAAATAGTGCTTGCTGAGACACTCATTATTCTGCATCGCAGCTATCATTCTGTCTAGTTCTTTATCATGCTAATCAATTTAATATATTGATGAAGACTCATACTCCTCAAAATTTCAAACAATGCTTTCGTGCCCTGATTTACACATTTAAAAATAATCAAAGTATGTCAGGAACGAAGTAAGTGTCTCTGACGACTTTGGGCACAAGACAAGATGGCGCCCCCTTTCCCCACACCAAATTTGTTCTTTTGCTAAACAATACGGGCTCAGGACGTGCATGTGTCTGTTTGTCTGGAGTGTTTTATTGCGTTATGTTAAGCAATCTTGCAATGATATTTATTATTAACGAAAAATATACTAGGTCTATTTCATAGTGTACCAGTGTACGTTTCAAATTATTGACCTTCATGATTTCGTAAAAAAATAAACACAATATGATAATAACATTTATTATTATAAAACAATATAATGCAACAGAAAAAGCACAATAATGTGGGAAAAGAAGCAAATATTAAAACTATCTTAATGAACACTTACGATACAAATGAAAATTTGATTAACACTTACGTAAATTCCCAATTTTCCACCCAATGTCTGTTTGCGCCCTAATTATGGCATGATCATCGTTTTTTTAAGGGACATGACATGGGCAAAATTGTCACTTAATGAAGAGTAGTCTGTACCCAGAATTATGTCCTTTTCTACACACATTATCACTAGTGAGTTAAACGTTTTTCTCCCAATAAAGTCCTTTTCTCAATTTTTATTCTTGAGACTGTTGAAAATGATCTTTCAGCAGAACAAGGACACCCCTCGACCTATCTCTCCCTTCCCCTCCAAACCAGCCCATAACAAGTTTTAAGGTCAAATTGCCCCACACAACAATTAATCATTGTAGCATTTTGGATATCCCCAATACAGCCGGCAATTGACGCTCTTGCTCAGATAATACTATCCGTCCTCGCATATGGAATGACGACTTCAGATAATATAAGTTTTAAAAATTAATAAATTTTATGAAATTATATAAGTAAAATTTTTCTTGGGTGGTGGTGCTAAAATATTAAAAAAAACTCTTCCAGCTTGGCGCCCCCTAAATCTGGCGCCCTGGGCACATTGTTTAAATCGGCCTTGAAGTATGTAGTTTTCTTAATTCGATGCTGCTTTGCTTATAACAAAAAAATCCACTAAATACATAGTCGTTAAACAGTAAAGTTTTAATTATTATAATCATATTTTATTTAAATTAGGCGTGCCGAATTCATCACAGGGTCAAAACCGTTTTATGATAATATTTTATTTTTCATTGGGGACACAGATATTTTCTCTTCAATTCGAATTGCTTTTTAGATGCTTTCTTTTTAATTCGGGTTGATAAAGGAATACATTAATTCATTCTTTAATACAGACTCCCCTTAAATTAGAAACAGTAACATTATACTAGTGATCCGATTTATTGGCGCAGGAAGTAGACACATAAGCGTTTCCAAGCTTTCTCACATCAACAAGATGGCTTTTTCAAGGAAGTTAGATAGAAACTGCCTAAGAAAACTTCCTTGAAAAAGCCATCTGGTTGATGTGAGAAAACTTGGAAACGCTTATGTGTCTACTTCCTACGCCAATAAATCGGATCACTAATATAGTATTTCTACGTAATTGGTGTACTGTTCCTCATATTCAGTCCCCTTAAATTAATTTTACTTTTTCAACGCAAGGAGGAACATGGTTTCCAGGCTTTTCAACATTTAAAAATTATTTGAAGTACTGAAAATGACATTTTTCTTATACATCACGTCTTTAGCATCTTCTTAACATAGCTGTTAGCATCTTCCAGCTTTAGTCTTGGCTGCATAGGCTCTTAAATACTCGTTTTTCGACCTCTAATTTTAACAATGAATTTTTACAGAAACTTCACATGTTTCTTGGCGGTTAATTTGCATATATAAAATCTTTTGCTGGTAACACTTTCTATACTGATGAAAAGCGCGTGTCATTTAAACGAAATCTTTCTTGAGTTGAGTTTTGTTTCATGTCTAAAAAGATGCTCTGACCGCTCTTCACGCAGATTAAATATTTGCAAATTTGGAAATGCACCAAATTACAACTCTTCATTTAAATTTCTTACAGTCGAAGATTTTTTGCGCTGGCATGCATAGACTTTGCTTTATACACTGACGGAAAAAAAATCCCAACACCACGAAAAAATAGTTGTAGAGGAATGAAATGGTGGCAATACATTTGTACAGGTAACATATTTAATCGATTAAGGTTTCAAGATCCCAGCTTATTGTAAGCGCGAGAAGAGCCGTTTTAAATGTGAAATGCTGGTACATTAATAACAGGTGTAACCTCCAGAATGTTGAATGCAAGCACGCAAACGTTCATGCATTGTGTCGCGCAGGTGCTGGATGTCAGTTTGTGGGATGGAGTTCCATGCCTGTTGCACTTAGTCGGTCAATACAGGGACGGTTAATGCTGGTTGGGGGTGACGCTGGAGTTGTCGTCCAATGATGGCCCATACGCGCTCGATTGGTGAAAGATCTGGTGATTTAGCAGGCCACGGCAACATGTCGACACTCTGTAGAGATGTTGGGTTACAACAGCGGTGTGCGGGCGAGCGTTATCCTGTTGGAAAACACCCCTGGAATGCTGTTCATGAATGGCAGCACAACAGGTTGAATCATCAAACTGACGTACAACTGTGCCGTCAGGGTAAGTGGGATAACCACGAGAGTGCTCCTGCTGTCATAGGAAATTGCTCCTCAGACCATAACTCCAAGTGTAGGTCCAATGTGTCTCGGCCGCAGACAGTTTGGATGTAGGCGCTCACCTGGCCTCCTTCTAACCAACACACGGCCATCACTGGCAGCCAGGCAGAACCGGCTTTCATCAGAAAACACAACAGATCTCCACTCCGTCCTCCAATGAGCTCTAGCTTGACACCACTGACGTCGCAAACGGCAGTGGTTTGGAGTAAGTGAAATGCACGCTACAGGGCGTCTTGCTCGGAGCTGTCCTTCAAGTAACCGATTTGTAACAGTTCGTTGTGTCACTATGGTGGCAACTGCAGCTCGAATTGCTGCCGCAGACGCGGTACGATGCGCCACGGCCATACGCCGTACACGGCGGTCTTCCCTCTCAGTAGTGCCACGTGGCCGGCCGGAACCCGGTCTTCTTGGGGCAGTACCTTCCCTTGACCACCGCTGCCAACAATCATGCACAGTGGCTACATTCCTGCCAAGTCGTTCTGCAATATTGCGGAAAGAAAATCCACCTTCTCGTAGCCCTATTACACGACCTCGTTCAAACTCCGTGAGCTGTTGATAATGGCTTCTTCGTCTTCTTAAAGGCAAGACCGGTCAGTCTGATGCCGACCGGGTGAGAGTTTCTGTGTGTGTTTGGATGAGCTGAATTGCTCTGTTAAGCAGATAGAAGATTCCAACCGCGAGACGGGTTTCAATCCCGATCTCGCGAATTTTCTTTTCTCAATTGGTTAAGTTCTCGAGAACCACCAATTAGAGCAGTGACGGGACTCAGTAAAAACGCCCTTGTGAGGGCGAAGTTCCGTTCAGCTCGCATAGAGACTCTGGCATCAGTCATCGGGTACGTCGTCGTCGTTCTGGTCCCGCGGTCGAGGGGTTCCTCGCCCGCCCAAAGCCCGAGCGCCCGGTTTCTAAGGTTAGACTAGAGTGGGAGAACCTCTGGGTGCCCATTCAGTACTTAGAAAAACTTTTTTGTGTTTGTTCATCTCTCTCACAGAGATGCCAACTACCCAGAAGGGTAGAGTGAAGTCCAAGGGGCCTGTCCCCAAATCGTCCGGGACAACCCGGACGCAGAAGGTAGCGGCAGAAGCACTACCAAGCCCTGTCGGCAGTGCTAAAGGGGCTAGCCCCTCTTCCGAGAACAGCCGGAAGGTAGAGCCCAACACTGGGGGAAACTGTCAAAGAAGCTGCCCTCAGCTGGGGGCTCTATAGCCGCTACACCCACGAAGGGTGTAAGCGCCCCCTTGCCAGTTCCGCCCATGGCAAGGAAGGGGAAAACAACACCCCAGCCCGAACCATCTCGGGCCCACGAGGGGTCGTCCTTGGGGTGCCAAGAGGTACCTTCGGTGGGAGGTACGCATCCCGGGACACCCCGGTGCTTACACCCGAGGAGGAGTTTCTGAAACGCATCTCCGAGCTCACCTGGGAAGTAAGGTCCGTTCTCTTGGATTCGCGGGTCACTTCCTCAGGGAGAGAGAAGGTGATGGCTGCCTTGAGCAGCATTAGCGACGCTTGTTTTGATCAAGCAGCACGGGTGGCCTTTGTCGAGGGCAAGCTGTCCGCGCTTGAGGAATTGGGCTGCGAAGCCGATGTGAAAGCGGCTTCCTACGCCGAAGTGGCTAAGAAGGGGGCTATCAAGGCGAAAGGGCCTTCGCCCGCCCCGATTGAGACTAGAAAGAGAAAGGGAAAGTCGGTGGACAGGAGACACGTGCTCTTAGTCTACCCGACAGTCGAGAGTGCGTCCTCAGAGGACACAAAGAAAACCCTAACAACTGCAGTGAACCCAACAAAACTGCAGATAGGTGTCAAGAGCTTACGGAGTATTAGGAAAGGAGGGGTCGCCGTGGAGTGTTTGCCATCCAGGGGAGCTCGACCGCCTTGCCCAAGAGTTGAGAAGCAATCCACTGACCAAGGATTGCACGTTTCCCACGGCCCCACGGAAGAGAAATCCCCGGTTGATTGTGTACGGTGTCGACGGGGGACTCTCAGGAAAAGAGTTCGAGCAGATGGTTTGTGGGCAGAACCCAGAGCTCGAGAACGGGTTCAAAGCCTGTTTTCCCATTAGGTGCAAGGGAGGTAGGGTCCACTGGGTGGCAGACGTGGATCCCAAGGCCTTCAAGCACTTGGTGAGGCGGAAGACACTGAACTTGGGTTGGTCAGTGCTCCGTCTAAAGGAATTTTTGAGGGAGGTCAGGTGCTTTCGGTGCAATGGCTTCGGCCATTTCCGAGGCAACTGCCCCGAGACAGATGCAAGGTGCGGCAATTGTGGTGAAGTTGGGCACCAGCACCACCAGTGTGCTGCCGCACCGAACTGCAGCAACTGCACCGCTGCAAATGCCAAGTTCCGCCTGGGGCTGGACGTCTCGCACTCCAGCTTCAGCAAGACATGTCCTAGTCTTGTTAGGGAACTTGAGCAAAGAAAGAGTCGGGTCAACTATGGTTGACAAATGGAAGTACCCTCGGAGGTACGTAACTCTCAATAATGAGTTTCTCGGTCTAATGACCTAGGTGTTTGATTTGACCCTGGCCCGGGGTCATCACCACAGCTCTGGACCTAGAGCTGTGAACAATGTAAATATTTTTCAATGTGTGTGATTTTTGTTTAGCATCTAAGTATTGTGAGAGGGGTGCATGAGACCCTCATAGTGAAAATGTTTGTAACTGTGCTGAGTTTTGAAATAAAGGACAGTAGTCCCCCCAAAAAAACTCGCGTTGGCGGGCGATCTCCCGGCCACGAGATGAGATTTTTTGAAAAAGTTGATTGCCCCAACTGCCCATAGCACGTCGCACACACGGGTTGTGACAGGGGGTGTAAGGTACCAGTCCCGTGGGGGAGGCAGATCCCCACAGGTCTCTAGACCGAATCTGTCCGAGTAGAAGACCGCGGTTTCCGGTGACTGACAGGCTGGCTGTCGGAACGCCGTCGATTGATACTATCTATCCCGAAACTATTCGAGAGAGTTCCGCATTTCCCTGCGAAGTCAGCACTTTCACGGTGCAGGTAGAGTCATCAGCTAGTGTTAAAGGCATTCTTGACTAACATCAACACACTACGTCGAATTCCAACGATAACTAACGCTCACGAACGTTACAGCGCGTATTTACAGCAAACCTGATTTGCATGTTCCGAGGGGCGCTACAAGCACCACACGTATGCGCCGAGCGCGAAATTTGCATAGACGTCATCTTACAGATGTACTCTCACCGCCTATTATTTGTCGTTTATCTAACACAACCCCTTCTTGGTGTCGGGATTTTTTTCCGTCAGTGTATATATACTTGGTGATTCTAACTAAGAAAGCAAAACATTAAATCCGTTTAATGCTCTATATTGCAGCAACATCTGGTTTCTACGTTTCTGAAAAAAGTTATTCCTTTACTCAAATGGTAAAATATGTTCAGTTCTTTTTAAATGTCAAGCAGAGAACACATGTGCGATTACAGTGGCGCGATATTTTAATTTGACTTCTTTAAGTGGCTGACTGGGCAGCCCCTTTGGTATGACTGGTGTAAATCTTTGTATGAACCAGGCTTGTAAATAACCGCTTGCCCGCTCCCCAGGAGCGAATAAAACTTTCGTGCTTTTTATCTCGCCCTACAGTTTTTTATCTTTTTCTTGAAGATAAAAAATGCAAATTCAGAGCCTAATTTTTTTTTTAATTTTCCTTTCCTATATAGATCGTCAGCAGAAATTACTAGACAGAAAAACATTTGCTTGAAGTCTTACTTAAAATCAATAAAGTGGGAGCTTGCAAATGCTGCGCGGTGGATTTCCAGCACAAGGGATTTAACCAATAATTGGTCCCCAAGAAGGCGGCTTGAGCTTGCTACAGTTACAAGAGCAGTGACTTTTACGTTGGCATTGCCTAATTGGTGGTCTGTTTCACGCACTCAAGGGATTCTGCGGAGGGTGTTCCTTGGAAAGGTTCAACCTAAGGGTTTCGTGCTGCGCACATTACCTATACCTAGCTTACGTGGTGTGTTATACATATACGGTGGTTTTTCTTTGTCGGGAACTGTTGTTCTCTAGTTTCATTGGTTAGAGATTTAAACCCTGTCGATTATGTTTATGTAAGTCATAAAAATATTTGGACAACTTAATTTATTTTCTTTAATAAGAAGCGGAAATCAGACGATAATGAGGAAACTGTTCTGCAAGTTGAAGTTTCGACTTTCAGCTTAGATGCCTACTAGGAATGGGATGCCAGTTTAGAAAGTGAAACCAAGGACAATTTGTTGATACACCACTTCTCTGAAGACAGATGCTTAGAAGACAACAGCATTGTTATTGCTGATCTTCCTGTGAAATCTCGAACAATCAAAAGAATTAATGCATTTGATTTAAATGCCTATTTTTTTTTATTAGGTGTGCGTAAGTTCTACCCGTTTTTGTAGGCTGCAAAGAAAGGAAGAGAACACAAGAAATACCTTACCTAGGAATTCACATGATTGCCATCATTCTGTATGACCTCTTGCCATCTGTCTATTAGTAGGGGAATCCCACGCCAGTAAAACTCCTGTGTTTTAGAATAAAAAGAGTCATGTAATGCCGTTTTCACATCGTCCACATCATCGAAGATTTGGAGAGCGAAGGCGTACAGGTAACAATCGAAAAAGGTGGTAGTCCGTAGGTGCCAGGTCAGAGGAATACGCCGGGTGAAGTAACACTTCCCAACCAAAGTCCAGTAATTTTTGCCGAGTGATTAAAGCAGCATGAGGTCTGGCGTTATCATGATAAAGGATCAAGCCTTTGCGAGTGACGATTGCTGGCCGCTTCGATGTCGGTTGTTCTCGCCATCTGTCCAAGTGTTTGCAGTAGAGGTCAGTATTTATCGTTCGGTGAGGTGCCAACACCTTAAAGTGGATTATTCCCTGGACATTCCACCAAAAACTCAACAAAACCTTTTTGGGATGCGGTCCTCCTTTTGAGGTCGATGGAGCAGGCTCCGTACCTTGACACACAGTCCGTCGACGCTTTACATTACGGTACAGTACCCATTTCTCATCACCCGTTACAATTCATCCCCAAAACGGTTCATTTCTGTGACCAGAAAGCAAAGAAACACAGGTACAGATTCTCTCCTCTCGTTGTTTTGCAGAAAGCTGGTGCGGAACCCAGTTATCGATCGTGGTATTGTACCCGAACGCATGCATCCGTCTTTCGACTGTTGTTCTGTGTATCAACATCGTTCCCGCTAATTCCTGAACGGTTGGATTTGGGTCATTTGTTATGGATTGGTCCACATCCTCCTCAGAATCTACGGATGGACGTCCATGACGTGGTTGATCTTTACAGCTTTTGAATCCGTCCCGGAATTTCCGAAACCAACGGCGACATGTCCCTATTATCAACTGCATCATCCCCATACACTTGACAGATGTTGCGGCAAGCCGCAGCTGTAGTACTGCCTTTATTGAACTCGTACAGTAAACAATGTCTAATGTGCTCATTATCGCCTGCCATGTTACACCGTCAGTGATTTCCGTTACGAATGACTAACTCGGACAGACCTAGTGCCTATATATGATCTACTGCTCCACGTTTTATCGGCCGAAAATTCGGCATCGCAGCGTCATCTGTGACGTAACTACTGCGATCGCAATTTTTTTATTGCAGGTTTAACGACCACCGTGAGCAACTCAATGGGCTATAAGCAGTCGCCCGTCCCTAATTTAGGGTCACTGGTTCCAGGGAAGGGAGAGAGCCAGTGCCGTCAGACAAACACAACATCCATGCCTGACCGGGATTCGAACCCGGACCCCTTACGGACGAATGATCAGAGGCCAGCGCCTTAGACCACTGCTGCCACCGGGGCGGCGATCGCAATTTGCATCTATTACAAAAACGGGTAAAACTTTTGCACAGACCCAATATTTTATAAGAATATATTTTTGCATTTTTCGCTACTTAGATGCATGTCTGCTTTATCATTTTTAGTGGCTACAAATTAAATGTCTAAACGAAATATGTATCTAAATTTGAACATACACCAAGCAAACTAAATTTTATATTTATTAGCAGTAGTGCTCCAATTTTGATTTTTAAAAATGTAAGAAAACTAGCAATCATGCCCGCTAGTTCTTTTACATTTATTTGGTGAATCTATGAAATCATTTTTTGAACAGAAAATTAAAGAAAATGAAAAGTAACTAAGTGAAAGAAAAGTAATTTAAAATCCGTAATTGTTTTACGATTTAGAACAGCGTCGTAACGTCAATTCATACGGTTTGACGTAAAACGGGGCAGGCTTTGGCGCCCCTTAAATTTTAAATCAAAATTTGAAATTTTCAAAGCATTTGAGTGATTCTGACAAAATTATCTTTAAACCTATCAGTATTTTGAAACAGTAAATTAAGCCACGCTGTCGAATTTTTGGTTTTTAGACTTTTTTCTAGGTGTAGAAGTGGTAGAAAAATTCAAGCAGATAATGTTTCAAAGCGCTGGGGTTTTTTTTATTTGATTTCATACATTTGAAGGTATCCGGACTTTAAGACCTACCAGCATTCCAATTTTCAGTTCTCTAGATCATTCAGAAGTGATCAAACAATTCGTGAAAAATTCAAACAGACAATGTTCCAAAGCCTGCATTTTGTTTTTTTGTTTTCTTTTTGTACTTTTCTAGGTATACGGACCTTAAGACCTATCAGCATGCCAATTTTCAGATTTCTAGGTTATTTAGGAGTGGTCAAACAATTCGTGGAAGAACACACTCGCATTTTCCCTCCTTGCTTTTAATATACGAGGCGAAAGCCTATATTTACATAGGTATTCACGTATGCCGGCGGAAAACGCCGAACTTTAAAAACGTTGCTACGTCATTAAGTATTGCGTCATTGCCAGTTTGATTGTAGCCTGTCATTTCACCCAATGAAAAGAGAGTGCAAAAAATAGCTGCGTAACCATGGCAGCAGGTCACGGGTTCAGAACTTTCCTATGTGGTTAACGCTGAAGGCAGAGTAAGACGCTCGTTTCTTTCCTTTGCGCCTTTAAAAAATGCTTAAAAATCAGAAAATGACTCTTTCCTAAAAAATGTTTTTGTAAAAGAGGGACGATAGTTGTGAATTTATGCTGTAAAAATTGCAATGCGTTATGATTTATAGTTGGCCATGTATCCGTTTTTTAAAATGGATTCCATCGCGAAATAGAGAATTTCGTGAAGTTTAAAAATTTACTTCTTGTAAACTAAATTGAAATTCAACAAATGGGCGACGATGTGTAAAAGTTTGGCCATGGCCCTACATGCGTACAAAGTTTCGTGGCTGTGTTGCTGTTGGTGTATCCCGAACGCGAACTAATAGAACCTTTTCGCTTACCTTAACTTTGAAATACAATAGCTCTTGAAGTATCACCAGAATCGAAAGACGTTTAATTTCGGCGTGTTTTCCGAACAATTCTCTACAAACGATGTGAATTTCATATATTTATGTTCAATACTTTTTGCGCTGCGAGCTAGAAAAGCGCGATTGTCGCGAAATTTCTAAAACAGCAGCGGCGGCAGTTACTTTTTTTTTGGAATACAGATTCGGGAGATGTGCATTTTCCCGGTGTGTAGCCATTTTCGGTTTTGCGGGCCATTAGTTATTTTAGTGGCCTGATAAAATTGTTGCTGTTATTTGCTTCACCGGTATAAATTTTCCTTTGATGCTTTTACACAAACACACACGGCTCTCCGAACTCTAAAATGTATTTATACTTCAAAATACATTTCTACTCCAAAAGTGGTTGTGATTTATTTTATTGATGTGTCCTCAATGTAAAACACACCGAATTTCATGAAAAATAAATCTCAGATACATGGAACTTATAAAATCATGTCATTTTATGCCAAAAAAACGTCCGTATGTTTGACTCTGCTGCCTCAGATAAATCCTAAGAAAATCTGAAAATTCTGAGAAGCTGATTACCACATTTGTCTATGAAATGCCACATAGACTAATGTGGCATTTCTGTAACAGAAATATGCTTTTATGTCTACCACGTACTTACGATGATTTCCTCTTCATTAAAGTTGTCCATGATATTGTTTGAAGATCTATGGCCTGGATCTATTTCTCTATTAAAACGGTCTTCGCTACGGAGAACCACTGGGTGGCTCAGCTAGTACGAAATGTGATATCTGGTTAGTTCCTATACTTGAGCTGGTTCAAAATACGCAATCTTGGATGATGAAAAGGTAACATGTTGGTATGGGACTTAAGAAATGCGGGTGTCGTTTCCGTTCCAGGGCGATTGAATTTTCAAGTTTTTTAAGGAGATTTCTTCTTGGTAACGGTAAAACTCGTTATTTCTAAGCCGAAATACAACAAACATGGCATGCTATGGAATATGTTTGTCCCATAAGCATTTGCATTTTATATTTCGAGCATTCTCACATTAACTGTAATTTCTTTTCATCGTTGCAATCTCCCTGCTTTTGAGGCATTCATAATTAGTGTAGATTTTATTTACAGGGAAATATGAAATACACTGGTGTGAAAAAATTAAGGACGAAGAGGAGAAGTTAGCATAACAGCGGAACGAGCAGGCAGAACGGACCGAAAGACCACTCAGGAGATAGACTAGGCTCCGGTACGGTAGGGCATGCGCATATATGCAGCATGACGTTGGAGGAGGAGTGTCGGAAGGGTATAAAGCACACGCGCCGCAGATGGCTTAGTGGTTAGGGAATCAGACTATCAATGCAAGGTCCTCAGGTTCGAACCTGGGCTGATCTTTCAGAGATGGTGTGATTTACTAATTATCGCTGAATATCCGCCGTGCATCGGACGAGCAAATTAAATGACGGCCCTCAGGTTGCACCCACTGGTTAAATGGGTATCCTTTCCAATGTCCCCCCTGAAATTCTCTCACCCCTCTGCGTGCAACATCGTACTTGTACGGTGGCGCCATCTACTGTACTCTAATCTCACTACAAACTGTTCTGTCAAAGTCACTAGACTTGCTCTCATTCCTTTCGTTTCTGTGTCCTGCCCAAAAGGCGATCTCTCTGTAGGTGGCTGGGACCTAAACTCTACTCACTGTGGACGGAAGTCCTACAAGAAAATGACAAATACTGTGTACGCTCAGCAATTCGGTGAAAACTATTGCACGATGTACAACGGTTTGAACGACGTCGAGTGGCTGCCACCGTGTGATATGGCTAACAGGCAATTCAGTAGACGACATCTGGATGACGTTGCTCGAGGTCGCGTTATTGGGAAGTTGGAAAAAGGTCGAAGTGTGACTAGTGCGGCCAAGGAGTTCGGGATCGCTCACAGCATCGTTTAACGAGCTTGAAGAGCATTTCAAACAAGAGGAACAGCTGTCCGAGAGTTCAGCAGTGGTCGTCCACGAGCAACCACGGCGGCGGACAACCAGTATATTGTCCTACAGGCGAGAACAGACAGACGGCAGACAGCGGGAGAAATCGCAAGGCACATGCAACAGACAATTGGACGTCTGTTGTCGCGTTTTACCGTAGCCAGGAGGCTGCACAACGGTGGTCTATTTGCACGACGACCAGTACGGTGTGTGCCATTAACGCCTGCTCATCGGAGACGGCGGTTTCTGTGAAGCAAGGAACACAAGAACTGGACACATCAGCAATGGGGTCTAGTTCTCTTTACGGATGAGAGCCGATTTAGTCTGACGAGCGATTCTGGACGTATACACATCTGGAGAGAGCAGCGCACACGCAATCACACTTCCAATATCATCGAAAGGGACCGGTTTAGAGATGGCAGAGTTCGCGTTTGGGGCGGTATCATGCTTGGTATCCGTACTGACCTCCACATCTTCCAAGGAGGTTCAGTCACTGGTGTCCGCTATTGTACCGAGGTTCTCCTGCCTCACGTGCGTCTGTTTAGAGGTGCTAGGGGTCCTGAGTTCCTCTTCATGGACGACAACGCTACATCTCATCGTACAGTGGCTGTCGCAGAGCTGTTGGAGAGTGAAGATATTCAACGCATGGATCGGATCGCAAGGTCTCCGGACCTAAATCCAATCGAACACGTGTGGGACCTTCTCGGGAGACGCTTCGCAGCACGTCACCAGCCGCCAGCAGCGATTCCGCAGGCTGCGATTGGCGCTACAAGAGGAATGGGATGCGATGCCTCAACAGCTCCTTGACAAGCTCGTCCTCAGCATGGACAGACGTTGTAAAACCTGCAACGCAGTCAGGGGTGACCATATCCCCTACTAAATACTGGATTTTTCTTGGCAGCCATCTGTCATATGGACGTTTCTGTCTTCTGTCCAGTAGTGCTCGAAGCTTCCTTTTCAATAAAGTGCCTTTGTATCCTTTGGATTCCTTGTTTGGACGGTTTTGCTTACTTGTCCCATATTCTTACATTTTGGGTATTTTATGGTATGATTTGAGTCCATGTGGAGCACTTCTGCACAACGTTACATTCGAAAAACCGTCTCGTCCTTAGTTTTTGCACGCCTGTGTATATCAGATATTAGCAGCCATAATTAAATGCACAAACGGTGCGAAGCAATTTAGACGTGTGTGCGTGAAAATTAATCTCAAACATGTTAGAAGCACGGGTAAACTGAAGAGTAGAATGTGGAAAACGTATTTCAAAGTAATTGACAATTCATCCTTGTAAAAACATTTCATTTGCAGCACAAAACGAATAATCTATTAGTTTTGATCTTCGTGTAGATAGATTCCCTTCTCAAATGACGTCACTTTTCAAACTTAGGGCACGTGGAAGGTTTTTCGTTGAGAATAATATATTTTGAAAATGGATTTGAATTGCATCACTTTCAAATGGCTTCGTCGGATAGTATGACATCAAAACGAAACTCTTCATGTGCGAGATAGTAAAGAATACATCACCATGGTAACACTTACGCTGGCAATCTTGAAAATCCAGTTGAGGCATCCATCTACCTTCCTGGAAGCTGCAGGAGAATGTGATCTGTCGGGTGCCGCCGGGGAATTCATATCCTGGATTACAAGTTACTTGGCATTGCCTGCAAAGATCGCAAACATACACTTTCTATGATCCCGTAACAGAAATCACTAAGGATAAATTGCATGAACAACAAGTAAACAACTGCACTTGAACGAAATGATTCTGTCTATACCTAGAGTCCTGCCTTAAGGCACGCTTTCAAGCGCGATCTGTAAAAAAATCCTAAGCTTTGGTTTTGCGATAAAAGTTTTACGCAAATGTTGCACTGATAAAACAAGCTTGGGAAACTTTAATTCGACAGTCCACAGTATTTAAATTTAGTAGAATTTATAGTACGATGTTGCTTTCCTGCGCGAGCTAGTTTAACAATTGCTGAGAAAGAAGCCCTTATTTTCGAAGAAATTTCAGTTCATCCCAGTGATTTTCCTAAGAATACATCTATGATGCAAGCTGGCAGATTCGTACCACAAATGCGGTTCAAACAGATGCCGTCTGTTTTCGAGCCATCACTGATAAGTGATGGCTCAAAACTAAGGCACACACTAAACCTGGGATCTATTATACACTCATCGCCAAAAAAATTATTGCATCCAGAAGGAAGCAATCGACAAGAATGAAACTTGGTGGGTAGGTTTATTATCGTGAGACATGCAAATGATTCAAGTATCACGCTCGGCCGCGCATGTGACGCAAGCAAGGAAGGATCGCAGCGCTGTGCCAGACCGGCTATATAAGGTCGTTCCGTTGCGCGCTTGCCATTCTGAATTGTGCTGCTGTTTTGGTTGCATCCTTTGCACGTGAAGTATGCCTTGGAAAAAAGCTCAGAAGCAATTCGAGCATTTGGAGGAATTCGAGAGGGGCTGCATCGTCGAGCTCCGGCAAGCGGAATGGTCTTATCGCAGAATCACTCGCCATACCGGTCGTGCGGATATCACCATAGCACGCTGTTGGCGGCAGTATATAGAACAAGACACGCAGCAGTTACAGAAATTGTCTGGGGGACCTAGAGGAAACCCAGAGAAAGGGGACTGACGGGTTGTCCGACATGTGCGGAGTGACCCAACAGCCACGATTGCGGATATTCAGCGAGTTCCATGATGTTCAATGCGTTCCATGCATCGTCCAATTAGTGCCAACACCATTGGTATCCGGCTGCACGACGTAGGACTACACGCACGCAGACCGTTACAACGACTGCCCTTAAAGCTATTGCATCGTCGCCAAAGACTGCAATGGCGTCGTGCAGACTGTCATGGAGCCACTAAAAATAGCAGCGGGTGATTTTCAGTGACGAGTCTCGCTTTTATCTTGGAGGAGACGACCAACGAATCCGTGTATGGGGGCACCGTGGTCAGCCCCAAGATGAACGGTTTGTTGTCGAGCGTCACACGTCCAGAAGGCCTGGTGTCATAGTGCAGGGTGCAATTGCCTACGATGCCAGATCACCTTTGGTGTTCATTACAGGCACTTTGACAGCCCAACGTTACGTTAATGATGTCCCGCAACCTGTGGCCCTACCTTCTCTCAACGCTCACTCCGTTGCGATTTTCCAACAGGATAACGCTGGTCCGCATACTGCTGCTGTCTCAAGAACTTTCCTTCAAGGCACTGACACTCTGTCATGGCCAGCCGCATCGCCTGATCTACCGCCGATTGAAAATGTGTGGGATGCTATTGGACGTGCTATTCACACTCCACAAGTACTGCACAATCTGCAAGAACTGCGTGAGATGATTCAAGGTGCATAGGATGGTTTATCGCAGGGCACCATTAGAAACCTATACAATTCCATGCCGAGACGTCTCGCATGCTGTGTGAGCAAACATGGAGGCCCGACGCCATACTGAGATATACTACTTCTTGGCGTGTAGCTCAATAAATATTGCCCATATCAGTCTCAATGTTTAATCACTTATTGTTCTTGGTAACCTTTACCTTCCTCCCGAATAGCATTGCAATCTGACACGCCCTTCTGGGTGCAACTATTTTTTGACGATGAGTGTAAATGAAATAATCTGTAAGAAGAAAAGAGAAAAGCAGAAAACAAAAACTTATAGTAATTCAATCAAGTTGGATTCTGCTAACGCACAGGGTCTCCTTCGCTATTGCCCTATATGTAAGATCTTTGGTGTGTACTTAGCTCAGTTTTATTATTACTCGCATATTTAAGTCAGCAATACACGTAATTTTTTCTCTCCACAGGCATTGCATTACTCTGCGTAAATACTCAACATGTGCCTCTCTCTTCGTGAAGTTATGATGGATAAGTAAACCCATGTCAAAAAATGTCCCGTGGCCTAAATGTCGACTGTTAAAATGTGTGCGTTTGGAGAATTTGCGTTGCAAAACGCGATAAGTTGCCCCTGTGTCTAGAAAATTATGCTGTATTTTATGGAAATAAATCAGGCTCCCTAATAGGAGGTCGCTCTCACGTCCGAGGTGACTAAGGTCTTTCAATGGGAAACTGAAAGTTTTACAGGTTTTTTTTTCCGGTTGTGGTGGTGGAGAGGGGGGGGGGGGGTCCTTAGATTGGAAAAAAATGAAAAATATAAAAATGCTAACTCTAACCTTTTGCTGTTTGCCTCTCCTAGAGAGATCGGAGCTTTGAAATTTGGCAGAAATGACTAAATGTCCTGTTATTAGGCAAGAATACGGGATAGTTACCACTGATCGGTGTCTTTCACCTCATAATTAACTGATTATACGTCGACGAGAGAAAGCCGGGAAATGAAAAGAAAAAATGAAATTAGTTCACCCTCTAAAATAAGACCAATATATATTGGTCTGACTTTAGAGGGTGAACTACTTTCATTTTTTCTTTTCATTTTGTTAAGTAAATGCGATTGTGTAATATATTTTTGTTACAAAAAGGAATAAGTAAATTAATATAAATGTTAAAGGGGAAGTATGAATTTTTAAAACATCAAAGAATTAATACACTGGATTTAAGTTCAGATTTATGGATTTTTGCTACATAGACGCATGCATGTTTTATCAAAATTTAATATGTATAAATTCAATGTCTAAACACAAGGCATATCCTAAATTACAATGCTGGCAACCCAATATGCAACACCACGAAGAACACGAGATAGCAAAGCCAGATTTACTGGACACATAACAACAGATACAAAGATGAAACGATTGAGCTTACAAGCCCGTGCGACTTGCGGAACACGCAGACATCAATAGTTCAAGTGGCCCCCATGGATGGCAATAACGGCCGCCATACGCCGCGGCATCGAACGAAAGAGGCTTTGGGTGTGGGCTTGAGGTATGTCGGTCCAGGCTGCTTCCACACGTTGCCACAGTTCATCAGGCGTAGCCGCGGGTGGTGGTTGCCGACCAGCGACCAGATGTGTTCGATGGGCGACATATCGGGAGAACAGGCGGTCCACCGGGCCACGGCAGCAGTGGCACCTGGTGGGCCGTTAAGAATTGTTGCACGATGCGCGTCACGTGCGGGCGCGTATTGTCCTGTTGAAACGTGGCCACTGGCAGGTCCTGCAGGTAAGGGAGGACAACAGGCTACACAACGTCAAAGATGTAGTGGTGGCTGTTGAGTGTACCGGCGATGCTTACCAGAGGAGTGCGGGTGTCATATCCAATTGAGCCCCAAACTATAACGCCAAGCGACGGACCGGTATGGCCATGCATAATGCTGGCGTCATGTAGTCTCTCGCCCCGGTGCCGCCACACGCGGATCCGACCATCGTGGTGTGGCAGGCAGAAGCAGGATTCGTCGGAAAAGACAATGTCATGCCAGTCCGTAGTCCAGGTGCGGCGTTCAACGGCCCACTGCCGCCGCACTCGCCGTTGGTGTAACGCCAATGGTATTCGTAACAATGGGCGCCGTGCGACAAGTCCCTGCTCCTGCAGACGACGTCGAACGGTACGTGCTGACGCAGGTTGTTGCGCAAACACTCTAATTCCTGCGCTAACGTTCGTGATGTGGCGGTGCGAGCCGTCAACGCCCGCCGCACAACATGCCATTCTTCTCGTTCGGTGGTGTTCCGCGGCTGCGGCAATCGCTCACGTCGGTCCGTCCTTTCCTCCTGCACCAGCCGAATTCATACTCGCCTCACTGTAGGCTGGATGTCGTCCCACACGGGCGCCGATGTCTCGGTACGATAAACTGCTGTCGCGATAAACCGCTATTCGTCCTCAGTCAAACTCCGAAACGTGCTGGAATGACTTCCGTATTCTGTTTCCCACGCACAGGGTCCGGCAGCACAACACACTTCCACTACTTACACCTCGCCTTCTGTGCACCCTTCTTATAGTGCTTGTCGGTGGCGTGCTGGGCGCACAGGATTTGCATAGTCCCTGCAATGCTAATCGTTTACATGTCCTCTCGCGGGCGACGCATGCTGCGAATTTCAGGCCAATCGAATGCTTCCTTCTTGGCGTTGCATTTTGGGTGGCCAGCAGTGTAGAAAAGGCGCATGACAAACTAAAATTGTGAAAAAAAAAAAAAAAAAAAAAAAAAGATTAAAGTTAAACAATATTGCGGAGAGGGGATTTTCACGGTACGTGGTCATTTTCAGTTTTGTGGGCCAGTACGTTTTTCGTCGAATACACGAAGTCGATAATGTGTAGCCTGTCGTCTTCTACTTCTGTCAACTACCCCGTTAGAGAAATGCTTGATCTCTGTTGGGTTTTCAGCAGCCGAATTTCCCTGGTTCCTCTCGTCGACGTATATCGCACAGCTTCCATATGATACGCAACGTATGTAATGTGAAAATATCGTTGGAAAAGAATATTTCTGCCCAAATTGATCTGTGTTTAAACATAACTAAGTGGCTGTGAATGCTATGGTATTATTAAAAAGCCTTACGGATAAATGAATGGCATATGCAATAATCGCGGCATAATGTTATCAGGGAATTACTAAAATCCGAACAGTGGTATTCAGCTACGTGGGAAAATCATGGTATATTGTAAGCAGGTACCTGTTATTATTATTACTTTCTTGACCGTTTGAAGTGTCTCGTAGGTGTCCTTTTTTTTTTTTTTTTTTTTTTTTTTTTTGTTGTTGCTTTTTATCTTGGAGGTTTAACGACCAGGAGCAATTTTAAAGGTTAATTTTGGGCTACCTGTAAGGGAGAGAGCCAGTTCCATAAGAAGAGCACACCACCCATGAGGGATTCGAGCCAGTTCCATAAGAAGAGCACACCACCCATGCGGGATTCGAGCCCAGGCTCAGTCGGTCGGACGGTCAGAAAGAAGCGCTGAGCGCCGCATGGGAGGCGGTTATAGAGAGAAATAGTTATAGAAAAGTGACGAGCCCGTTAAGCTCGTCACTTTTCTATAACCACTTATTGCTTCATTTGCGTTTGGTGAGGAAAGTCGCTAATCAGCGTTTTCCTTTTTTTTCACTTATCAAACCATTTTTGCTTAGGAGTCACAGCATCGCATGAAGGGAGAACTCGTTAATTAGGTGGGAAGAAAGCAGGTTCCCATATAGAGAAGAGTCACTAGGAGTTATATCATTGCAGAGACGATAGACAACATTGCTTTTCCTTTCTAAAATTAATTAGGACTTTTCTTCTGTGTAAAATAGATCACAGAAATAATTTAAAATGCTGTTGAATAAAAAGAAGTTTGCGAGCAACTTAAAAAAAATGTTACGCCTCAATGATAAAATCGTTATTTTAGAAGTATGGTAATTTTTTAAAAATTAGTCAACGCGCAGTACTAATGTAGTACCAGTGCAATAGAAAATTTCTCTGCCTCTTTTGTTATGCAATTGATTTTACACGGCGTATTTTTAGCTTTGTCGAAACAGATTTTCTTTTTGTTAATTCAGGAGAAACCTCAGCAATTTCAGTTTGGTGCAGCAGTTCACGTCGTAGCAAATACTACAATTGTGAAAGCTTCTGTGCTATGCGAAGAACAAAAAGGAACGGCAAAACATACTTCAGGTCCTTTCGTTACATAACTGCGTAATTTATTTTCTTTTGTGATTTTTACTTGCATTGTGAAATGATGCCAAACTCATTATTTTCAATTAACTTTTACACAGCAAACTGCATTTTTTCTTTCATTTTCCCTTTTCACTCTCCAATCACTTACGTGCACTAGGTCCAAACTCTTAAGGAAAGGATAGCTCATTAGGGAGGTATTAAAATATTTGTTTCAGGTAAGAAGTGTACGTAAGGAATGTTTGGATGAGATAAAGCCTCGTAAATCATTTGTATTTAAAAGTACATATATATGACATTGCCGAATACAAAACCTTAAATGTGCCAAATAAATTCTTTGTCTCACAGCTTTTGTTCCTAAATTCGATTACAATGGGGAAAATGCAGCAAATTTCCTCTTAATATGAATTCAGTGTAAGTAAAAGCTTGAATGCCAAGTTTATTTATCGATTTCTTTTTTATTTAGAAATAGGCGGAAATGTTCCTTACTTGGCTGACTGGACGGCTTGAAGTCTCATATTCTGCAATTTAATAAATAATTTATACCATTTTTTTCAGTACTTTTCGGAAACTCTATTCCTGGGGAAACTATTTTATTTTAAAATGTTTCACAGATTGTGAGTGTTTCTTCTCATAGATAAGATACAGAGATACTTCTAAGAGTGGCCAATCCACGAACATTAACAGGTTCTAAGCATTAAGGTTTTCTTTATGACATGAACGTCCTTGCAAGAGTTGGCACCATATATCTGTAGATTTTCCTTCATAACAGAGGAACAGAAAGCACGGTGACTGTTTACTAACACCAAAATAAGAGATACGTATTGTTAAGTGCATAACGCTTCACTCTTTGATTTGATGTATTACTATTTTACAAAATCAATTTCGAGATGTCATCTAGACAAATGTTCCCGTTTGAAAGACCTGAGAATTAGAAACGATTGCTTTACGCTAAGCTACTTATTACTTAACTGTAGGTTGAACTACACTAGTGTCCAAAATTAACGTGACAAACACACATCGTGAATAACGCAAAATCCACACGACAGAGTTTAATGACAGTCGGTGCAGACATACGCATAACAATAACGCAGCAATATGAAACAGAAAAGAAATGCCATCACCACATGAAGAGGAGGCATGCGCATGAAAGCATGGCAGTCGGAAATGGAAGCAGAAAAAGGCGCATATTTTGTGGAGATAATAGGGAGTGCGATTACCCCGAACAGGATACAGCTTGCACAACGAGCCCTCGTGCTGTTTACAAGGTTGTCGATACGAGTATTTTTTTATTGGATGTTTAACGACCACCGTGAGCAACTCAATGGGCTATAAGCAGTCGCCCGTCCCTAATGTAGGGTCACTGGTTCCAGGGAAGGGAGAGAGCCAGTGCCGTAAGACAAACACAACATCCATGCCTCACCGGGATTCGAATCCGGACCCCTTTCGGACGAATGATCAGAGGCCATCGCCTTAGACCACTGCGCCACCGGGGCGGCAATATACGAGTTTGGAAAAATAAATGCCATAACTTCACAAAGGCACGTCTGAATCCCTGGAGGGTTCTGGGAACGGGCTGCCGGCTTGCAGTTGCTTTTCACAGGGCATTCTGGACATGCGCTATCAGGTCCAGGTCCAGAGATGTCGCTGGACACTCCATCCTGTGAATATCCTCATTATCCTAGTATTGGTGAACTAGCCGAGCCCTATGGGAACGAGCGTTATTTCTCATAAACGGAACTGGAGACCAACAGCACCCCTGAAAAGCCGTATATGCCGTACTCTAGGATGTCATCTCTGTAGTGTGCAGCAGTCAGGGTGTCTTCTGGAAACATGTGCAGCCGCGTGCGTCCATCCAACATGATGATACCCCAAAACAGCATTCCTCCACCACCGTAATGGTCAGTTTCCCTAATGTTGGAGGAACGATTTGGACTCCCGCCTCTGTCCAAATGTACACACGGTTTAGGTCAAACCGCGACTCGTCACTGAAGAGAACACAGGCTCATTGATCAGCAATCCAGGGTGTTGTTTTCCGGCCCAATTCAGACGATATTTCAGTGTGATGCGGCGAGGGTGATACAGACCATTGACCTTCCTGCATACAGGCGTCTCTAATGGAATCTTCTGTAAACTGTTTTCCTCGATATCGCGTTTCTCATGGCAGAGGAGAGCTCCTGCGAGAGTTGACTGGCTGTCGACTTCCTATTGCAGCCAGCTGTTAGAAAAAATATCGGTCATCTTTATTAACTGTGACTCGTGGGCGTCCTTCTTATCCCTGCTTTCTGGTTATTGTTCCGGTTTCCTAGAACTGTCTCCAAAGATGGAAGACCACTTTCCTCGACACATTCGTGCAGCCATCTTGCTAGCGCAGCTTACGATTGCCCTGCTTCTAATCAAGCGATCGCTCTCCACCATAAATAGTCTTCTAAGCGATAGTGCGGAGCCATTTTTCCACTATCAGTCCAACTTCGCTTCAAGTGCTTAACCCTCTCAGAAAAAGGTTTATGAAGATCGCGTGCCTGCCATCTCGATGACGTACGGACACCATAAGAGCTAACACAAAGTTATTTGGGTACATTGCATCCAGGATATTACAACCCCGTACGTCGATTTCTTTTCACGCTCCACTCTTCTCGTCCCCCTAGTTGATTGATACGTTGGTCCAGAGGTGCAAGTCTCTTTTAAGTTGACTGAGGTTTAAGGGACCCATCTTTTTTTTCAGGTGACACTAACGGGATTATGCTTATTTTGCAAAGGGCAGCTATAAAGTTCTAACAGACTCAAGCGAATGCAGTCCTTCGACGTCTTCTGCTGCGTCATCATGCTTTACAAAGAGCAGCCTTTAAGCTCTACAGAATCAAGCAAAAGCTAGTAAGAGTTGCATACAAGAAAGGTAGGAAGAAAATCAATTATAAGTGATACCTGATCAAAACATAAAATATACAGTAAAATACAATCCAAAACCCTTCCCAGTACAAAACAATAATACTTAAACATAGGCTACTTCTAACATCAATACTATTGGGTTGATGTATAAGTTCAAGCTGTTTTCTTTCACCGCACTTCAGGAATGTATTACATCAGAAGGGAATGCCATTCTTGAAAAAACGTGGACGTTTTGCAGCGAAGAAATCATCAAGGAAATTCTGAACATCAACATCATTGTTGAACGTTCTGCCACGGAGTGCATTCGACAGAGATCGGAACAGGTGATAGTCTGAAGGGGTGACATCGCGGGAATAGGCTAGATGTGGAAGGATCTTCCATTCCATGTCCTGAATGGTCATTTTAATTATGTTTGCACTGCATTATCATGTTGAAGAAGGACATCATGGCGTCGATGTGGCCTTTTCTCCTGAATTGCTCCTACCACACGGTGGAGTTGCTCACAATAGAGTGCAGTCTTGATGGTCCGATTCCTCGGCAGCATTTCCCAGTGAATAATGCCTTCCATGTCCCACCAGACATACAATATGATCTTCGCAGGATGAAGGTCCTATTTTAGACGTGGTGAGGACGTCTTGTTTGGGCTTAACCATTCCCTCCGATGCCTGAGATTCACGTACAGGCACCACTTTTCATCTCCAATAACAATACGTGATAGAAAGGATTTGTGTTGCTGAAAACATTCGCGATAACGGACGAGCAAGGAACCACATATGGCAACACGCCAATTCTTGTTGTCCTCGGTGAGAGTGCGTAGCACCCAAGACTCCAATTTCTGGAACTTTCCCATACGTTCTAGGTGTCGCACCACTGTGGCCTGACCGCAGTCCATCTTAGTGTCTAATTTGTGTGTGGTTTGACGCCGATCCAAGGGCATGAGATAGTTCAAATGATCCTCGTGAAAGTGAGATGGACGACCGGAGCGTGGAGAGTCGTTGAGGTCAAAATTGCCACCTCGGAACCGCTCAAACCATTTGCGGACTGTCCTCGGAGCAGCAGCACCCTTCCCATACACAGCACAAATTTGTCGAGTAGCCTCGGCAGCTGTGGATCCCTTGTTAAACTCGTAGAGGAGCATATGCCGGAAATGTTCATTCCTCTATACTTTTTTTTTACCGTATTCATTTCCATCTTTCACTTTTACCGCTTCATCCTGTTTTTAGCCTTGTGTACTTATTTTATTGATTTTGTTCTCTTTTGATGTCTTTTGTTTGGCGCTCTTTGGCCAACCATGGCCCTTGCGCCAATAAAATCAATGAACCAACCAACCAACCTCTCTACTTTACACTCCGTACTTAAGGACCTGAAAATCAAAACACCATTAGCCACAATGACACAACGCAATATGATTTAGATACACGATATTACTGGCTACATTTTGATATACAACTGGCCATCTGCGCCCTCACTACTGACATGGGAAACACTCGTGAAATAAAACGGCATGAACTCCCAATATTTTAGTGTGGTATGTGGAGAGTATTTATTCTGGCAAGTTGAATTTAGCTTTTCACCGACTTAGTATTTAGCTAAAGGCAATGCATGCACTTAAACTCTAATGTTTCATTACTTTTACTTGAAAGTTTTCCTATCTGAACATCTGTTCATTACTAATTTAAGACTGTTGGACCTAAAGCGTCACGTCTCTCCCGTCTGTCAAGATTCGGATGAATTGCATACGGGCAACTAAATCTTTTGAGGGACCAGTAATCGAATAGACTTAACAAGAGGTACGTCGACTTAACGTGATTGTATGTATTGTGTTCACACAACGCATGGAATAAGTTGTATTATCGGGCAAGTCACCATGTATATTAGTATAAGTCATTCTGGATATTTCATACAAGTGAATATAAATACAATTCATTCTTTGGTCTTCAAAAACGCTACTATGTGACGCATTACCGATGTGAAATATGTATCAAGACGACAAATCTGCAGCGAGTTATTATACCTGCGTAGCAGAGTTGGGAGAGTGACTTACTCCGGGGTGAGGGGAGACGGGTTCGACGCCCGAAGCGGACAAATTTGTGTTTTCACATTCATTGGCATACCAATTGTGGCAAATGGATCCACTGGCCGTTGGATTCTTCGAAACACGTGTGATGTTTGTTCCACACATTGTTTGGAATTAATGAAAAATTCCTGCTTCGCTTCAAAAAAAAACATAAGAGGGAGATGATGTGATGTACTACCGAGGTGAAAACATGTGTCAAGACGATGAATCTGCAGCGAGACATTCTGTCTGCGTAGCTCAGTTGGGAGAGCGACTCACCCCGGAGTGAGGGGACACGGACAAACTTGTGTTTTTACAACTGTTTGAAACAGCGGAGTACATAGTGGAGTAAGAAAGAATATGTTGTAAAGTTTTCTTTTGGTTACTGCCAGTTCGGAAGGGTTCAGGGCAAAGTGGCTAAACATTGCTACCCTGGAGGCCGAGTGGTCGGAGACACCGTTTTCTATCTAACAGTCTGTCTTTGGTCCAAATGAGGCGCTGATTCTGCCCCTTTTGTTAGACTAGAGATCCCAAATTAGGGACACAAGACTCCATGTAGTATTTTGTAGTATCAAACGCTTATGGGGGGTCGTAACTCTGAAAGTAAAAATAAAAACCTTTCTTCTGAGCACAACCTAATTATACGGCATACATTTTCTGCTTCAAACTATGTAAAAATGTTGAGCTACTCATTTGACTTAGCTGTTATAAACTACTTTTCCAGGAATCTGGCATTTGATCGGCTGTACGGCTATGAAACAGATAAAAAACAACCATTTATTATTTACTCGTACTTTTTGACGCAGTTTTATAAAATACATTTTTGCAGTAACGTCTATTTCTTTTTTCAGATCTGCTTGGATGGCCGGTTATGCAAAACGTACTAAGGAGTGCAATCCGATTTCTCCAATATCAAGTTCTTTAAGTAATAGCGCCAATTTCGGAAACTAAAGTTTTTCTTATTTTCAAGAATATGGCCATTTTTACTTCTCAAGTTCTCTGTATCTTGATGGAAAGTGTCCTACTCTAAAATGGTTGCTATGTACCGTTAAATAAAATAAGTTTTGTAAAAGAAACATTTTTTTGCACTCTATGTACACAACATTACGCAGCAGCATGTCGCGGCTGCCTTTAATGCTTTTTTTAATTTAGTTCCGTGATGGCAAAAAATTTGCCAATGTTTACATTACAAATTGGATCTTTCTAGTAGAACGCATTTCTATTAATGAGACTGAAATGAAAAGATGAAACGCCGAGAACACGAATTATTTATGTCTTTCCACTGAATATTTTCAGCTTTCTTCTTCTTTCCACATTCAGTAGTGCTCTAACAGCCTGTAATGTATTAAAAGAGAAAAAAAAAACAAATAAAAACATAACAAAATCGTATTTGAACAAAGAGGACATTTGATGCTTTTATGCAGTTCCACCAGCACCGGATGATATGTGTGTTTTCAAATCATTAGTTTGATTCAAATGCATCTCAAAATTGTCTCGGGGAATTTTTTCGCTGAGAACATTTAGAAGTTTATTTTTTGCTGCTATCAATTTTCTTAGATATTTTCTTTGCTTGTTTAAATCTCCATGAGTGTGTTGACACAGGCGACGAATATTTTATTTTGTGAAAGTAGAAATTAATATACATTTTACCCCTGATTTGTGATGTCTTTCAAGTTAAGATTCTTGAGATTTGAGCTGATAGAAGGTTGTTTAAGAACTAATTTCTACGAGAAAAAGATAGTTCTGCTCAGGATTTCCATTTCCTCTTTATGAATCACGTTCACTAAAAATATATGAGAAAAATATATTCCAGAAAAAAAGAGTTCTGCTCAGGATTTCCTTGAACCTCTTTATGTGTCACGTTTATTGAAAATAGAAAGACCTATGATATTCCACTTTTGTCAAAATGTTAGATATATTTACAGTTGTTTAGATCACAGGGACGACTGACTAGAAATTGCATTTAATTGAAATATCACATCAGATGTAATCTCTTTGTCAACGATTTTGTAGCCGCCCCGGTGGCGCAGTGGTCGTTGAACAGACAAGTCGCACTTTTTTCGGCTCCTACGTAGAAGTCAACGTTCGTTTGTTTACTTGTTCTTTTTGTGGTATTTCGTCGTTTTGTGTTTTGGTTGCAGTGTTTCGTACCCTCGCTTCACGAGCAGTGAGGCTGAGTGCCGAGTGGGTGCTCTTTTTTGTTTTTGTTTTTTTCATTTTCGTGTGTCGTCAGTTACGACGCATGAGTTTTGGTGGGCCAGTGGTCGAGAATGTCCACTACCACTGTGAATAAGTCACCGTCGTCCACAGCTGCTTTGTCGATTGCTGATATGTCTTCGCTTCTTAGTTCTGTGCCTTCTTCGGGGAATGTTGCGTCGACTAGTGCTGCTGGACTTCCAAAAACTGTGCTTCTGGCCACCCGTGTGCCGGCTGCGTCTAATATTCCTGGTTCCGCTAATTCTACTTCAACGTCGTTCGCACAAGCTGTGGGAAGTACCTCATATATTTCTAGTGATTCTGCATCACATTTCAAACGTGTAGCTTCGGCGTTGAAAATTATTCTTCCAAGTGATTCGCCGCAAGGTAAGCAGTTGTCGTCTGCCTTATTATTAAGTGTTTTCATTCCTGCTTTGCGTGACACCCCTCCCCCAGTATCTGCATGCTGTGTCGAAGGCCGTTCCAGCCGAAAGCATTGTGTCCATTATTCGCTTGGGTGGAGGCGTGGTTGTTCACTTCACCCACCAGCAAGCAGTAGATTTAATTATATTCCATGGGGTTGATATTGGGTCCTTTCATCTACAACCTGTCGCTGCAGCCCAAAGACCAGTTACGGTGACCCTCTCTCCTGTACCAACGGCTGTTCCTGATTCTCTGTTGATTGATGCCCTCAACACGATGGGTCGTGTTGTGGGAGTGACCAAGATTCTTCCAGCTACAGCCCGTGATTCCCCCCTGAAACATGTTCAGGGTGGGCGCCGCCAGTACCGGGTTATTTTTCCAACTTCTCAGTCAATTGCGGAACGCCCTGCAACTCTGGAATTAGTCACTGGTACCCGTACGTACATTTTTAATCTTTTTGCAGGGGTTCAGTGCTTCCGCTGTAAAGGGGAAGGTCATCTCGCTTCTGCTTGTCCTCATGCTACTCCTGGTGCTAGATCTGATTCTTCATTAGCTACTACAGTTCCGGTGACCGCTGCCCCTGCGGATGTTGTGCAGGTCGCTGAGGCACCTACTCACATTCTACCTTCATCAATTTTGCCTGCTGTTTCTCCAGTCGATTCTTCCCTCCCGGTTCCTGTCGTCGTACTGGATGGTTTGGAGCCCTCCAATGAGGATTTTCCATCGCTGGAAGTGTCTGCACCTAAATCACAACGTAAACGCCCCAGCTCGCCTGGTGTTTCTACTCGCTCTTCTCGTTCGTCTCAACGTCTTCGGTCCAAGAAACCAGCCCATTCTACCTCGGGTTCACCTAGCCATCATGAGCCAAATTCTGAATTACTGGTTTCGAACCGATTCGCATGTCTCCAGGATGATGATGTTATGGACACGGTTGCCCCTGATCCTGATGACACTGCAATGGTTGACTCTGACGATGATTCTCCTTCTCCTACACGTCTTGACATTTCTACTATGTTTGAAGAACTTGCGGTGCCTTTGCACCCTCTTACCTTAACTGATCTGTATGCATTGACCACTCGCCCGCGTAAGGCGAAGTTGATCACACTACCTTGCATTAAGAGTAAGCTTCACTTGCTGCCTTAAATGATTGCACAGCTAAACCAGTTCCATGCATTTATAACTAATGTTACTTTGCCTGGCGGGACTGAGCAATATGCTCGCCGTCTGGGATACTTACTCAAGATTTTTAGGGCTGAACTGGAAGGCTGGATGCAACCTACCAGTGATGTCCTTGTTAACACTACTTAGCTTTAATTGTAGAGGGCTTGCGTCTTCTGCGGCAAATGCTTTGGTTTACGAGGACGTTCGTTAACTGGGGGCCAATATCCTCCTTCTCCAGGAGACGAACTGTTCCTTGGATGCCGGGTGTTCCCGCTGGAGACGTTGGCCGTACATTTTTTATCATAATTACCGGACCCATCTCAGGTCTGGTACCGCTATAGCGTTTCATGTGCGTTTTCATTCTTACCTTTCTGATCTTGTTGAGTCACAGAGTCTGCTGGGTTCTTTTCAACATATTTCTTTTTGTTTTTGTTCTAAACGTATTCATGTTTTCAATATCCATATTCCGCAATCTGCTACGGATGCAGAAACTCTCCTAAAACATCTTTCTTCTATCCTTTCGACCCTCCATCCAAATGATACAGTCATTGTTGCAGGCGATTTCAATTGCACTTTGCAACCCGGTTTTGACCGAGATGGTTCAACCGAAAGCCGTTCCGACCTTGTTTCCAATCTCACTCAACTCGCTGTTAATTTTGATTTGATTGATGCCTTCCGTTCCCTCCATCCACGGTCCAAGGAATTTTCCTGGTCCCCCCCCCCCCCGGCTGCTTCACGCTGTGTCGCAGCACGCCTAGATAGCTTCTATGTTTCCAGTTTTCTCCATTCCTCTCTAGTTGAAATTACTCATCATCCTTCCGTTTCGTCAGATCATCGCCCCGTTCTTTTAAAACTTTTTTGCATTCTTCCTCTATTCCCCTTTCCCCAGTCTGGTCGCTCGACGATTCAGTTTTAACTGATCCTGTTTTCTGTGCTGAAATTCGCTCTATGATCTCGTCTTCTGTGGAACAACTTTCTTCATCTGACGACCCAGTGGCTCTGTGGCTTTCCACGAAAATTTCGATTATTTCTTTCGCACGTCAGTTTTCTTTCTCTTCCCGTACTTCTCGCTTTCAAGATATTGATGTTCTCCGTCGTAAATTGCAGACTATTTCTCCTTCTGATCCTTCTTTTCCCGTGTTTCAAGCTCAACTTCGTCGTATTCTGTTTACTTATGCTTCAACAGCCATTACTCGTTTGAAATTCACTCACTTGCGGTTTCACGACGACCCCTTTTCTAGTTTGAAGTCCCTTGAGGAGTATCATGTTAAAAGCAACACAATTTCCTTTCTTTCACTACCTGACGGATCTACAGTTACCGACCCTTATCGTATCTGTGAACTTACTTTTTCCCATTATTCGGATCGTTTTCAACACCGACTCCTTTCTCCTGCAGATACCTCCCTCTTCTTCATGTCCTCCCTCAGGTTCCACATTGTTTTTTTTGTTCTCTTGTTTCTCCTATCTCTCCTTCTGAAGTCCGCTCTGCAATTTCCAGTCTGAATGACCGTTCTTCCCCTGGCGCGGACGGTCTTCCGCTCTCATTTTATAAGAAGTTTCTTCCTTCTCTCCTCCCGCTTCTAGTTGCTTGTTTTAATGCCGTTTTTACTTCTTCAAATTTTCAGTCTTCTGATTTCACTTTTGCTCTTCTCCGTCTCATCCCCAAAACCGGAAACCTTGGTCTTTTTTCTAACTGGCGTCCTATCTCTATTCTTAATACTGACTACAAAACCTTTGCAAAAATTCTCGCTTTTCGCCTCAATCCCGTCTTGCAGCATTTATTCCACCCCGATCAAACTTACACTATTAACTCCCGTTCGATTACTACCAACATTTCCACCATTCGCAACTTATATTTTCTTGCTTCCCAACTTTCCGAACCTCTCGCAATTTTTAATATTGATCAGAAACAAGCTTTTGACTCCATTAATCACTCTTATCTCTTTGCTGTTCTTCGTCATTTTGGCTTTCCTACTCTTTTCTGTCAAGCTCTTATTAATCTTTACTCTCACTCTTCTTTCCGTATTCGCACTTCCACATTCATGACAGCTACCATCCCCTTTGACAACGGGATCCGGCAGGGTTGTCCCCTTTTGGTTCAACTTTTTACGCTTGCATTTGAACCTCTCTTAATTTGTCTGCGTTCTCGTTTGTTTTCTGTGATTCCTCGCAGTATTGCTCCTAATCGTCACCACCGCATAGTATTGTCTGCATATGCTGATGACCTCACTCTCTTTCTTCGCACTGAACGTTCTTTCGGTGTTGTCCTTTCTGCTTATCGTGAGTATGCTTCAATTTCCGGTTCCGAACTCAATATGTCTAAATCTGTCGGTCTGTGGGCCGGATCGTGGGTGGCACACGGTGATCGCCCTTGGGGTGCCCGTTGGTCATCCTCGGTCATTAAACTTCTTGGTGTGTACGTTGGAAATCCCGTGGCTGTTGCTGATGCCACATGGATTCCTTTGGTTCAGCAGCTCAATCGCCGTCTTGCTCCTTTTTGCCGGTTCAAACGTTTTTTGTCCTTTTTTAGCAGAGCACATCTGGTTTCTTCCTTTCTTCTTCCCATTTTGACACATTCGTGGTTCGCTTATTTTCCCTCGCCCATTTTTCTCCAATCTGCTCAACGTTTGATTACTGATTTCATCTGGAATAAAGTTCACTGGGTTCATCGTTCTACTCTCGTCCTTCCTCTGTCCTTTGGAGGTCTTGCCCTCCCAGATCTTTTTCAAAAATCTAATGCTATTCATCTTCAGACCTTTCTCCGTTCTTTTTATCATCCTCAGATTTCATCGCTTACTATTGTTGATACTTTACTTTTCCCTCGCAGTCCGTTTCTCACTCTCGCTACTTTCCTCCGTATGGATCTGTTCCCCCTCATTCCAGATCACTCTCCCGATACTTATCGCACCGTTTTTTCCCTCTGGCATTCCTTATGTCCCGTCCGTCTCCCACCTACCTCAACTAATGATCTGCTTGCGGAACCTCTCTTTTACTCTTCTGCACTCCGTTCTCCCTCTTCACCGTACTTGTGCTTCTCCATCTGGTTCGCCAGTGGCGTGGTACAGGTATCGCAACTTGTAGATGCTTCTCTCCGCTGGAAGTATCGTTCCCAAATCGACCCCTTTCTTGCTGACACTCCCTTACATCGCGCCCAACTCCGGTTGCTTCATTTTCAGCTTCAACGCCTTTACCCGTCCCTTCGTGAATTCTTTTGGGTTAATTGTTTCTTCTTCGGCGTCCCCTTGCCTTCCTTTTCTGGTTAATTTGAATGATGTTCCCTTTCTGGTTAATTTGAATGATGTTCCCTTTCTGGTGCATCAAGTTACTGCAAAACTCTTGTACCGCCACTTTCTTACTTATTTTCGAGCACCTCTCGCTATTCCTTTTGTGCCTCCTGCTGAAACCTCTCAGACATGGGTCGATTCACACATTTCTCTGGCTTCCCCAAAAGCAACTGATATTCATTGGCTACATCTTCATCGCCGCTTGCTCACACCACGAACTCTTCATCGTTTTAGTCGCCTGTCTTCTCCCTTGTGTTTTTTCTGTTCAACGCTCGGTGATGTTCATCACGCATATGACTCCTGTTTAGTTTTACAGCCTCTTTTTTCATTGATGTTTGCTCTTCTCTCCAAGGTCTGTCCTTCCTTTCACTCTGTTTCACATTACTATTTTCTTCGCCGTCATCATCCTTCCGCTGCTGTTCACAATCCAGTTTGCGCGTTTTTAATTTTGCAGGCCAAACTGACTATTGATTTATACTATCATACCAGTGTTGATCGGCCTGCTCTTCGTCGATATCATCCTGCGAGAGTTTTTCTGTGCCGTAGGTTTCGTTCCTCGATCAAGTCCGTCATCCAACTTGAGTACGAGATAGCTCTGGCCCGGCAGGCAGTTCCTGCTTTCTTCTCGATCTGGTCCCCCCACCTCCCTGGTTTCGGGTTGAGCATGGGTTGATTCAATTCGTTTGATCAGTTGTTTTTTCTTGTTTTTCTTATGGTGTACTGGTTTCTTCACTTTGTTTGTTTTTGCTTTTCCGGGTTGTTGTCTTGTTCTGTTTTTGATTGAGCTGCAGGGTTTTTTTTGCCTTGTATTCATTCTTTTCTTCTAATATTGTTGTTCTTCCTTTTTTTATCGTTTGCCTTTTCTTGTTTTTATGATGGCCCTTTGGTAATGTTGTACTGTTTTGCTTCCTTGAGATTCCGGTCTTTTTGTTGTTTTTCCTCTGTGCTTTGTTAGCTCTTTCTACTGGTCGGTATATTCTTTCTTGGATAGTGCTTTTCTATACTTTTCCTATTACTAGCGGCCTCTGCCTCTTTGTCTGAATTTTCTTGTCGTTTTGCGCTGTGATTGGATGTTTTACAGCTAGTTGCTTTGACTTTTTCTCTGTCCGGAGTCCGTGGGCATTTGTGTTCCTGTGTTCTGTGTGTATTTTTTTTTTCTGGTTCTTGGTGGTGCTGTGCAATCGGTTATTTTTTTTTTGTGTCGGTATTTTTGTTGAGTTGTTTGTCTATGTATTATTGTGTGCGTGCTTTCTATGTTTTCGTCGGCCACAGTTGTTGGTCGCCGCATGTCTTGTTGTGGTGTTTTGTTGTACTGGTTGGCCACCAATTGTTCGTGATCACTGTTATTGTTTGGTATTAGTGTGATGCTTGTTGGGTGTTGTTGTTTTCCGTTGGGCTAGTCTGTGTTGTCTAGTTTTGCAAAAATTTTTTGGCGTGCTGTGTTTCTTTTGTGCTTGTTTGTTTGTTGTTGTTCCTGATCTTCTTTTTGTACTGTGTTTCCTTAATGTGGTATTACCGTGTTTTTGTAATTGCTCTTGCTTTTTGCACGTGTTGTGTTTAGTTGTTCGGATGGCGGCTGTCCTACTCGCTCTTCTCCTATGTGAGTTTTTTAATACTGTGATTGTATTTTACCTATACTGCTAATGTGATAATCTTGTTTTTTACTTGTTTGTGTATGTTCTACTTTCGTGTTTCAGTTAGCTCCGCAGTTTAGGGAGCCTTTTTTTCTCATACCCTGTGTTTCATGTTCACTTGTTTTGCTTTTTTTAGGAACTTTGAATTACTTAGTGTGGCCCTGCTGGTCTCGTTGTGTTTTTTCATTGAGTACTCAGCCTTTTCTCTCGTTTTCTATACAGTGCGCTTCTCATGCGTATCTTGTCTATTGGGTTACGTTGACCCAAAGAGTTGGTCAACGCACTATTTGCCTCGTGCTTTTTTTTACTGTGCCTCTTGTGTTTTTTTTTCTTGACTGTATGTGACTACATGTGTAGTGAAGTAGTCAGTTGAGGCAGTTTTGCCTTTGATTATGTTTTAAGTGCACTTTTTGTATCTTCGTTTTTGTGTTTCTTTGCACTCAAGCTCGGGTTCTACGTCTTGCTTCGTGCTTCTCCTGTCCGGGGCTTTTCCTGTAATATTGTATTTTTTCTCGGCACAGCCTTCTGTTGCCGTGCACGACTGAACGTACTTTGTGTTGTTTTCAATGTGTTATGATGCTATGCGATCTTGTTTCCGCGTGATTCTCTCTATAGCGCCAAACGTCGGCTTGTGGGGTTTGTCAACGCGCGTCTTCTTGTTTTGAGTATGAAATTTGAATTGAGTGCGATCTTTTTTGTGAACCTCGTGCGCCTGTTGGGCTACATTTATTTTGTGTGATGCAGCGGTTTTCCCCTTATTATCATGTATTCTTCTGTACAGTGTTCCTCCTGACTTACATGCGTGACTTCGTATTTCGTTTTTAGTTGTAGCGGTTGGTTAACAACCCTCTTTATGTGCATGTTTTTTTTGTTTTTTATGTTCTTCTTGTACTAATGTTTTGGCCACTGCTGCATGTTTTCAGAAGTACAGTTTTGTTTCTCCTGTCGCTGTCTTGCAGTGTTAGTCAATTTGTGTTGTGTTGTATTGTTGTTGTGTTTTTTACCTGTCACCTTTGTGATCGCGCTGCTATGTACTAGTTTTTGGAATGTGTTTTCTTCCCTCCACTCTGGGGTTTGGGTTTTGTAATGTGTGTGTTTTTCGTTTTTGTTTTCTGTATTCCTTTTTTATCTGTATATATTTTAATCTTGTTCTGATGTTACCAGTTTTCTTTCCTCCTTTCTTTTGTGTTGAGACGTCTTGGACCTCGTTTCTTTTAATGCAGTCTCATGTGACTGAAGCGTATCACATGTACCTTGCTTTTAGACTAATAAAGGTTTATTTTGAAGGTAGTGGTCTAAGCGATGGCCTCTGATCATTCGTCCGAACGGGGTCCGGGTTCGAATCCCGGTTAGGCATGGATGTTGTGTTTGTCTTACGGCACTGGCTCTCTCCCTTCCCTGGAACCAGTGACCCTAAATTAGGGACGGGCGACTGCTTATAGCCCATTGAGTTGCTCACGGTGGTCGTTAAACCTCCAAAAAAAAAACGATTTTGTACACTTTTACGAGTTCCAAACACTGTTTTTTCGCTGAATTATCGATGTCTAATATTTGTTTTCGGTAATTTCTCGTACTATAGGTATAACAGCACCTGTTTTTATTTTCATCTTTGGGAAAACAGGCAACACCACTCAGTTACAGTCGTTACCGTTTCCACATCTACTAACTAGCAGTAAACCACCATATTGGAATGAAACACACACGCACACACACACACACACACGCACACATAACGCTAATGTGTACATTCTTGATGCCAAACCGGCAACACAGCAAAGAATCGGCATCTATAGAAACTCAGTATGTTAAACTAAGTGAAATATTTTGGATACATTGGAAAAATTTTGTTAGAATAAAGTGAGTGAGCAACCGCTCACTAAATACATTGATGCGCGATTATATCCTTGGTTAATTAATTAGTCGCGAGGAGGGGATAAAGTTGGTTGTAAACACACTATACTGACAAAAGTCACAGGACACCTAGAAGAGAAACAAAACGTAACAATTATTGAAAAACATTAGTACGGTGTCGGTCCACTTTTGGTTTTAATGCCTGCACTGACCCTTCGAGAAGCTTTCGACAAGGTTTTGGAACAGAGCGATAGGCATGCGCTTCCATTCAGTACATAATGCTACCGCTAACTGTTGCTTAGTAGTAGGGCTTGTTTTCAAACTTCTTATTCGGCGGTCTAATTCATCCCATTGGTGCTCTATGGGATTAAAAATAGGGCTATGTGCAGGCAATCCACACACGATACGGAATTATCGTTAAACCACGATGTAACAGTCCATGCTTTATGGCTCGGTGCATTATCCTGCTGGTACCAATACGGCTCGGTTCCGTAATATTGCCACAGAATTGGTAGGTCATAATTGTCAAGAATATCGAGGTAGACGTGCTGATTTATAGGTTTGTCCACGATAACCAATGGGCCGGGACCATACCACGAAAAACACCACCACACGAGTACACTGCCAGCTCCAAACTTGACCGCAGGAACAGTACACTGTAGTAAATAGCATTCCCCCGGCTGCCGCCATACCCACACACGGCCATCAGACTGATAGATCGTGTATCTGTATTCATCAGTCCATAGGACCCCTTTCCATTGATCTACGGTCCACGATAAATGTTTTTTTCATCATGCTAAGCGACGAGTAGGATTCCGAGTAGAGATGACACTGTGGTAAATAGCGTTACCCCGGCTGCCGCCATACCCACACACGGTCATCAGATTGATGGATCATGTATCTGGATTCATCAGTCCATAGGACGCGTTTCCATTGAAATACGGTCCACGATAAATGTTCTTTACACCATGCTAAGCGACGAGTAGCATTCCGAGTGGATATAAAAGGCTTATGAACAGCCGCACGACCACTGTAACACATTGAATGAAGTACTCTGCGAATGGTACGTGTACATAACGAAGTTCCAGCATTTTTACTCACCTGTACACTGAGGTCTTGTGCAGTACTCCGTCGATTAGTTGTAATGACTCTCCTGATGCTTCGACGTCCTCTATCTCTGATTTTCTTTGGTCTGCCGGTACGTTTTGCTGCTTCAGACACTCCATGTGTCTTCCACTTATTCAGTACATCCAAAACAGTTGACTTGGGTATGTTTAAGCACCTCTCGGTTTCTCTTATGGACAACCCACTAATATAACACCCAACAATTTTTCCTTTCTCAAAGTCAGTTCTTCCCCCGCCGCAACATTTTCACTCAACTTCACAGGGCGATATGATCCCGGTCAGCTGCAGGCTTGTTTTTCTACCGTTTGCAGCTGTACCGCGCATCTTAACAACGCAGCGGATACGTTCATTTGCTTTTGAAAGGTTGTCCGGTGACTTTTGTCAATATAGTGAATGTATAAATAAATTTAGTATATAATTTGTTGGGTTAATTATGCAAAGGATTGAGAATAATTGATTGAGTAGTTTTGGGGGAAATAGGGAAACAATTACACCGCTGGCCACCCAAAATGCAACACCAAGAAGGAAGCATCCGATTCGCCTGAAATTCGCGGCATGCGTCGCCCGCGAGAGGATATGCAAACAATTAGCATTGCAGGGCATATGCAAATCATGTGCGCCCGGCACGCCACCGAGAAGCACTATAAAAAAGATGCCACAGAAGGCGGGGTTTAAGTAGTGAGTGGCTTATCGCGACAGCGGTTTATCGTACCGAGACATCGGCGCCCGTGTGGGACCACATCCAGCCACAGTGAGGCGAGTATGGACTCGGTGGGTGCAGGACCGACGTGAGCGATTGCCGCGGACGCGGCACACCACCGAACGAGAGGACCGGCATGCTATGCGGCGGGCATTGATGGCTCGCACCGCCACATCACGTACGTTAGCGCAGGAATTAGGGTGTGTTGCGCAACAACCTGTGTCAGCACGTACCGTTCGACGTCGTCTGCAGGAGCGGGGACTTGTCTCACGGCGCCCATTGCTCCGATTACCATTGACGTTACACCACCGGCGTGTGCAGAGTCAGTGGGCCGTTGAACGCCGCACCTGGACTACGGAATGACACGACATTGTCTTCTCTGATGAATCCCGCTTCTGCCTGCAACACCACGATGGTCGGTTCCGCGTGTGGCGGCACCGCAGCGAGACACTATATGACGCCTTCATTATGCATCGCTATACCTGTCCGTCGCGTGTTGTTAACGTTTGGGGGCGCAATTGGATATGACACCAGCACCCCTCTGGTACGCATCGCCGGTACACTCAGCAGCCACCGCTATATCTCCGACGTTTTGGAGCCTGTAGTCCTCCCTTACTTGCAGGACCTGCCAGCGGCCACGTTTCAACAGGATAATGCGCGCCCGCACGTGGCACGCGTCGTGCAACAATTCTTCACGGCCCACCAGGTGTCACTGCTGCCGTGGCCCGCCTGTTCTCCCGATATGTCGCCCATCGAACACGTCTGGTTCCTGATCGGCAACCCAGTTGCCCGGCAAGCATCACCCGCGGCTACGCCTGATGAACTGTGGCAACGTGTGGAAGAAGCCTGGACCGGCATACCCCAAGCCCACATTCAAAGCCTCTTTCGTTCGATGCCGCGGTGTGTAGCGGCCGTTATTGCCAGCCATGGGGGCCACACGAACTATTGAAGTCTGCGTGTTCCGCAAGTCGCACGGGCCTGTAAGCTCAATCGTTTCATCTTTGTTTCTGTTGTTATGTGTCCAGTAAATCTAGCTTTGCTATCTCGTGTCCTTCTTGGTGTTGCATTTTGATGGGCCAGCAGTGTAAAAGCGTTAGCAAATGGGAAAAAGGGGGTAAGTGTTTTGGGGAAAACAGAAATTTTCCCATTACATCTCTGGCTCTTGAAATCTTGTTAGTAGACCATACAGGGTGAGGGTGCGATGTTTGTCGTATGACGCCGACGGAAAGTTGGCACACAGCAGTCACTGTCTCGAAGGAGTAAACAAGATAAAACTTTCGTCGTAGAGTGAGACACAGACGTCAAGAAAAGGGTTCGTAGAATGGTTAGTCATGGTAATGGGAATGTAAGGTCACGAAGTCCAGCAATTCAAGGGCAAAAAGGCTATATATGGGCGCAAAAAGGAAGACGGTCGGTCTCATTTTATTTCCCGAAAGTACCCGTGTCCGGGCTGTACGGAAATATTAGTTTCCGATTAGTTGAGGTCAGTCTAGATAGAGACGATGTTTACGAAAAGGATGTAGCATATATTATTAAACAAATCCCTGATGAATATTGGAGGAACTGAACCTGTAGTTACCCTGAAAAGTTTCGGTAGGGACCCAACCGAGAAGGCGGTCAGGTAAAAAAACCCGGAGCATGAAGCGGTCATACGAGGTTGGTTTGAAACCCTGCATGTAAGGGAGAAAAGTCAATAAGATAAACTACGGGAAAAACTATTCCTGTGTCTCGTAAACAGAGTCCGGCTGCCGTATAACATACATCCTGATGGCTAATGGGCAACAATCAGCGACCTCGAGATTTTATGGCGAGAGATAGAGAGAGAGCGAGCAGAGAATCTCCACTGCTTTGATCCCTTAGCGCTGAACCCTTGTTTTTTTCTATCTACCACCTGATCGCAACTCCGGCTAAGGGTGGGAGTCCCAGGAAGAGAGTACGGGCGTTATCTGCTCAGCTAGCCATGGGAAAATAAAGAAGTTTAAGTTGATTTAGTTTTTGATTGAAGGTTTAACGACCACCGTGAGCAACTCAATGAGCTATAAGCAGTCGGCCGTCCCAAATTTAGGGCCACTGGTTCCAGGGAAGGGAGAGAGCCAAGGCCTTAAGACAAACACAACATCCATGCCTCACGGGATTTGAACCAGGACCCATCATGGACTAATGGTCGCAACCCAGCGCTTAGACCACTGCACCACCAGGGCGGCGTCTAAGTTGAGAGCATTGGTAAAAAGGGCGAAAGAGAATTTCCCTTTGTCATACTGGTGAAACGTGCTGGACGACGTGAAGAAATGTTATGCGAACTCAACAACAAGTGAAGAACATAACGAATCAACCAGTGTGTGATGATAGGTATTAGCCCATCAGTGTTGTAATAAATGAAACACATTAGTGGTCAGTGTCCAATTGCTCAAATGGGATATTGAAACTCTCACGCAAATGTAAGTACAGTATTTTCTCGTTTATTAGTGTTGCCGTTACTTGGGCATTGTTAAAATAACCTCCCTAACTCAGGATTTTGCCAGTTTTAGAACTGTGCGCGTTGTGGGCTCACCGTTGTAGGCCTTGAACAGATGACCTTCAGTGCAATTAGTGCGGTAAGCACTACGGTAAAAACTGTATCGTTCAATTACGAAGAGCGTCGAAATCAGATAATTTAATTCAATATCAGTCAATTGTACGTGTATTTTGTTTATAGTGAATGAACGTATATGCGTAGTATGTTAGAGATAAATTCTCTGCCTGGCTCTGAAATTTTAGCAATTTCTGCTAAGGTGGTATTGCATGAATGCCCCATTAACGCTCGTAATTAGCCTTACGCCTACAGTCTTCGCGAATAGGCTAGGATTTCACGCTTACTCATTTATTAAATAAACCCGTTCGGTATGTGTAAATATATATATACCGTTCGATCATAAATATATATATCCATTCGATCATAACCTAGATCGAGAAATACTTGTTTCATCCAAAAGCAATTGTATTCGCTCGACTAAACTTGCTGTGGCTATCTAACGTGCCATTTATGATCGAATGGATTGCGGTCAAAGGACCGTGCTGGCCAATCCATCTAACAGATATTCTCACTAGTCAATACTTCATCTAAAGTTACTGTGCGGTGAGGACGGGAGTTGTCCGTAAAAAGGAAATATGCGCCCACAGCATCTCTGGTCAAAATAACGTGGCGAAGAATCACGTTTCTGCAGTACCACTGCCTGGTGGTTGTCCCTTGATACATCACCTGTAGTTCGGTATGTCCATTGACCACGATACCGGCCCACACAATGACTTCTCACCTGTCATATGTGTCATGTTCAGTGATATTCTTGGCCTCATACGCAGTTCCACGTTCTCTCCAGATCAATTAAAAAAGTAACACAAATGTTAGGTCCAGCACTACCTTCGCTTTGCGGAGAGCAAAGAAGAAAAACCATTCAATTCTTTATTAGCTTCTGCAAAACACGGCCGAAGACTCTTTCCACAAAAGTCAGGCTATACAAGTTGTTAAAAGCATTACCTGAGATGATTAAAACACCAGCTTTTCTGCAACTATTGTTTCTTAGCCCAGGTGCTTCGAGGAAAAGAAGCATCCAGCTTTCGTTGGGTCAAGCTCAGATCTGCGATACTTATGGTACTTACTCCGAACCCTCCTACCGCTCGGTTACAACACACCTCACGTACGCAAAAGACAAAGCATAAATCAATTCATTCCTTCTCTGCTTCGCAGTAGCTAACGAAGTATGAATACACAAAAAGTAAAACCTAAACAATTGCCGGAACCACTAGCTGAACTGTAAAATAAATTTCATTTGAAAAACGAATGCCACCAGATTTCGAAGAAGTTTATGACAATCCCACATTCTTATCATTTTTAATCAGGAACGCCCACTTTGCGATAGAGATATCATTTATAAATTTGTATCTGCTGCAGTACCCGAGAAGAATTGGGATTGCAGAATCAGCGGAATTGTCAAAAAACGACCCCCCTGTTCTGCGTTTTGGCTATGGGCTCTGGGACACTATTTTGGCACAGTATGAATAGTAATAACAGTTGTTTATCATTTTCGAAAGACAAGAGTTTATCGACCAACCGTGATTGGTACAATGCACATTGCATTAATTTCCGTGTGAGAAGGAATTCAGTGCCCCCCCCCTCCTCTTTGACGTTGACTAGCGCAGCGCGCCCGGCACTGGCAATGAACATCATTCGTTCTACTATAAACTTCACGCTCACTGAGAGTGACAGTGGTGTGGCAGAAGTGACAGATAACCTTTTGTTTATAGCAGCTGGCTCGCAAAACATTGGTCGCGAGTTCGATACTTCCTCGGACAGCACGTTCAGCCGTCGGTCTCGGGGGAAGAGCTCCCTGCTCTATATAAAAAGTCATCAATCCATGAAGCGCCCTGAGCCCTGATACTTGTTCCTAAGGCACCCGTAGGCCAAGTTGGTCATATCTAAACTTTTTCTTGGGAGCAATCCCTGCATGAAATTGAAGAGAAGTGTAGCGTGGCAGTTTCGTTGCTTATGATAATATAGATAGCGCTTGCTCTCCTTATTTGCTCTCGAATAGTTTGCGTTTTTTCGTGTTGTTCTTTTTAACAATTTAGTGCATGACCTGTGAACAATAACACAGCAGTGTCCGGATTCGCCACCAGCGACAAAAATAGTAATGATGTTGAGACGTCTTCGACAAAAGAGGTACACTCTTTACGTACAATGAAGATTGAGAACGATAGCAGAATCAACTCTGAAAGAACAATTAACCCTAACATCTGGCTCATGTTAACAGCAGCTCTGAGTAGCTACTGGTTGTGGTGTTGTGATACGTTTGTGGGAAGGAAGAAAATCAAAATTAAATGAGGTGGTGATTCAGAGCACAACGTTCAGTTTTGGATATGGCACGTCCAGCTGGCTCTGCGCGAATAACTATAGAGAAGGTGTTCATAGAACGAAAACAATAGAAGGAAATCAGTAGTTCAGCACTCGAATAGAGAACGTAATTGAACATTGACTATGCAGGCTGAGAGAACAATGTAATCAGTCATGTGCCATAATAGACTGACCATGGTGAACGCCATAAATTTGCAGTAGAGTCAGGGACCCAACAATCAAATATTTTTCTGAAAACCACATCGTATTGTGCTGTGATTGTGGAACAGGGGTTCACGACTTATACGCCAAAATGATTTCACTGCGTCCCACAAACATCAGCTTGTCGAGAGCAACGACATTAGAACGTTCATGACTGAAAAAAGATTTTTTGGTCTGATGGGTCCAGGTATCTGCTTCATCCCGTCTACGGCGGGATTAACATTTAAGGGAAGAAATAAAGGTCGATTAAAATTGTATTATTAGAGAACAACATCTAAGAAGGTGGCGTCACAGTATGGTGTGAGAGCTTTTGTTGAGCTTCCGGTTTTTCTGGTGCAATCAGAGGGCTGCTCTAAGTGATGAAGGTATCACCAAATGTTTGCAAATGATTTTCTCTTATTCCTGCACATCCGTTTTTTCGGCAAGAGTTAGTGTGTTCCCACAGTACAGTGCACCCGCCACTATGAATGATGCGTTAAGGCACAGCTGAAAGAGTGAGTTTCGTGCCATCTCATAGCCTCCAAATTTTCTGATTCTAATTACCTGGATCCTGTTAATGATGACTAAGAATGAGCTCTCATGCTTTGCGTTTAAATATGGTGCACCAGTGCTGCATGGTACCCATAGAAACCTCTACAGTCTGTATTCCTCTTCGCCTCTCCAAAGATATCATCGAGATCACCGGGCGATACAATACCGTGGACCCACGTTTTGCTAGGTAAGCTCTCATAGTTTTTGTTAACTGTATGCATTTTATGATGGCGTAAAGTTCCCTGGAGCTTCAGAACAGAAAGTTCGCCGACGACCGTGTCCAGGATATGCTGGGATCAGTAGGATCAAATCATTCAGAAGGAATCCCAAGATTCCACAGGGAAATTTAGATTGCCGGAATAAATGAATACGAAGAAATCACACATAAGTGTAATGCTGTAAGGAACGTAAGCCGCTTTGGAAAACGTCATTAGAATGAAAATTGCATTTCTTAGTATTAAGAAAACTGATTGAAGTATTTCATTTGTGTGCACATTTTCATACAACAGATATTTGAGTAATGAATTAAAAAAGAAAGTGTCATTGCTTTTCTTACTCATTGTAACTGGTTTCTCTGCAAGATACTTGTGCATTATTTGGATGAAGACGTGGGCATTTTGAAGATCCGCCAGCTGAAAAAGAAGAAAACAGAATTTATTGTAAACCCGAATATCAAGAAAAACATTTGCAAGAAGAACAATGAATGAATATTCATCTTTTTTAATTTTAGGGATCTATGACCAACATTAAGATGCAAGGATTAACTCTTCCCAAATTCAGACAACAGGCTCCAGAGAAGAGACATAACATAACATAATTTCTGTAGGTTTAGAAGACAATTTGCATACAGTTGTATGATTTGATAAATGAAAATTTGAGAGCTGGGGAGGGCCCCATGATTGTAAGAATCAGAACCAGCAACATGATAAATATATGAGCACGCCTCAGTCATGCCTAGAAACACCTAGTTAGGACGAATTACCAAAATCCGCGCTTCCGACCGTTCGGCACAAATCTTAAAGTAAATAATCAAAAATGTACCGAAAGTGTTTTCGATTCGCAAGCGACAGGCAATCGTATGCTGTGACCCGATTTTCCTGATTGTAGAACACTGATTAGATAAACTTTTTTCGCGAGCTGAGATACGAAGACGTCATTGATTCAGGAAGACAGTGCACTGAACTGTGTCTAAGAAACGTGTTGTTTTATAAACAGAAGGAAAAATTAAATCTTGCAGAACTGTGGTTAAAGGTCTGCGGTTGCGAAGGCTGCTGTTGAAATAGGTTTCTACATTCTTAAGAGCAACCTTTTCAAACAATCTAAAAGTACAGAGTGACATAATTATCATATCAAAAATCATTTTTTCAGGACGAATTCGAGAATAGATAGCTAATTTTCTGCACTTTGATAAAACAATCCGAGAGTGAATACGAATGATCTGTGCAAAACCCGTTCCAAAAGGAGGAAGTATTTTGTTTTCCAAAGCTAAGTTTGCAGAGACAATGAGAAAGCTTTTAAGTTTTATTTTATTTTAGTCGACCAGGTGGCCCAGTAGATAGAGGCTCTTATTCTGCCTAGTCGTCCGAGTTGGATCCTGAAATCGTCCCCGGATGAGGCATGGATGGATGGGGGGGGGCACTGTCCTAAAGCTCTTCCCTCGCCTTTTCCTGAGCAGGGACACCAAATCAGTGGCAGGGGATTGATAAGAGCGAATTGCACATGATCGGCGTTAAACCCCAAAACAAAAAACAATTCTTTTGAATTATTTCCGTGCGATGAAAGTTTATTTCTTAACTCGTTATTTCCAAAACGAGAATGGTAATGTAAACTTTGGTTTTGATCTCTTGTGCTTTAAGAAGAACTGTAAATATAACAGACAAAGTCATCGCTCTTTCCACGTTTTCTTTAATTAACACACAGCAACCGAAAAATTGTTATCCGGACACCACTGGGACCGTACCCTAAATCTCTCGATAACTAGCCGAGTGTGTTCGCCTTACGCTACGGTGGCCAACAATCCACGGCGCTATGTTGTTTATCTGTCAGCATCTCACTTCACAAATCCGTAGGGATGGGCTCGGCACCTGAGACGTCTCCATTTGGTGGGGCTTATATAATTATAACTAATAAATCCAAAGGGCGAGAGTGATAGTGAAAATATTCCGAATACGTGGACACTCCAGGTATTGGGAAGATTTTTCACTGTTACTAGATTTCGATCAGGTGCTTTCATAAATAAAAAACAAAATAGATTTAATCACGCATTCCTTTTCTCCTTTACCTTTTAATGAATTCTATAAAACTGGATGTGTTTCTATCGCACAAATTAGAAATGATTGTGATTTTTTGTTTCGAAATTGGAGTTGAACGTTACTAAGAGCCTTAGGTACAACGTAGAACGACAGCTTTTGTAGTGCCCTACAGGGTGTTCATAATATGACTCAACTCTAATAAATGCGAAGCATGCATTTTAGGTCAAATTTATTTCTTTTAGCTCCTTAGCCGTCAGATGTTTAGTTGTTTCCAAAATTCTAAGTCTTTACCTCCTTTTAATCCATTTTCTTGGTAGATATTTTTCCTGCTAAAGAGAGGAAAAATTCTGGTTGTATACTACATCAAAATTGAACATTTTGCATTTCAACAAACCAACAAAGATGATTTATAGAGTTTTAAATTAGTTCATATTTACACCATCCACAGTTGAGTATTACTTTAACTATCAAAGACTGCCGAGAGGAGTACACAAAACAAGAACTGCCAAAGGCGTTTTTATCGTTAAAAGACAATGCTACTAGAATGCAGGTCGTAGTCTAATATTTTTTTTATTTTGTTTGGACGTTTAACGACCACTGCGAGCAACTCGATGGGCTATAACTAGTCGCCCGTCCCTAATTTAGGGCCTTTAGTTCCAGGGAAGGGATAGATCCAGTGCTGTAAAACAAACACAGCACCCATGTCTCACCGGAATTTGAGCTCATACCCATCTCGTACGAGTACGTCTGCTCTTTACAGAACAGCAACCGCAACTGGAGAAGTGGAAGTACTACCAAAACAGAATTTCCAGAGGCTAAAAACAAATCAAATACGTGACTTAGCTAATTCATAACCTAGCACTCTTTGTCTGTTACAGACATAGAACAAAGTATTCACGGAGTTCTTCAATAAACGATAACTGGAGTAAAATAATTATAATTGACCAACACGTTTCTCCCAAGGCAACTTTTATTTATTCCTTTCTCCTAGAGTGGTACACCTCGTAACCGGGCTGGCGGGTTAGTAACTGGGATAGCCGCAACGGAGCTACTAGATGAATCACGTCGCAAACTTAACAGCAAACAAGTTAATTTGACATATATCTAACAACAAAAATATTGAAATATTAGCGAAGCGAAAAGACAAGTATCTTATCTGACTAGCAGCGTTGACAATTCCAAGTCTCTGACATCTAACAACTAATACCTCACACAGTACCTATAAACGATCCTGTTTTCATCTGAGTCTCTTTAACTTGACTCCTTACATCCTTGTAAAAGAGCCGAAACAGCTTTTCTACAAGGAAATGAATTCTTGGGAATTTCGACGTGACGTTAAGTAGGAAAGTAAATCAGAGAGAATCAAAGTTTACATAAGAAACAGCAAACAAAAACAGAAGCTCAGAATATGAGCGTTTATAAATATATATACACCGAACACCCAAAGCATTATGAACACCTGCCTAATATGTGTTGGTTCTTCACGTGCCGACAAAACAGCTCTTAACTGGCGAGGCATGGACACTACGATATTTCTAAAGGTGTCTTGTGGTTTCTGGTACCAACGCGTTTCCAGCAGATCTTTTAACTCTTGCAAGTTACGTGGTTGAGCCACCGCAGATCGAATTTCCTGTTCCAACACAAACCGTAGGTGCTCCATTGGATTGAACGTCATAGCTTTCTGCACAGGAGTGACTGGACTTAATATTTACCAGCAGAACTTTGCCTAAATCATTACACTTCCACCTCCAGTTTGTTTTCGTCCGACGGTGCATCCTGGTGCCAACCCCAGGTAAAGGACGCAGACGTACAGGCAATATTCATCGGGCCAAGCGACGTTCTTCTAATAATGGTCTAGTTTTGATGATCGCATGCCTATTGTAGGCGCTTTCGACGGTGAACAGACGTTACCGTGGGCACTCAGAGAGACCTACAGCTACGCAGCTCCTTTCTCAGCAGGGTTCGATGTAATATTTTGGGACACATTACTTTCGTCACTAGCATTCTAATTACCGGTGAGTTGTGCCACAGTATCCCTTTTGTTGACTCGTACTATACAGGATAGCCCTTGCTCACATCTAGCATAGATTATTCATGGCCTGCCTACAACTTTCCGTCGGTTCGTGCTTTATTCCTACTCGGACCACTTTTTGAAGATATTAGCCATGGCTGACCGTGATCACCTCACAACCCCTACCGTCTGAGAAATGATATGACTCAGTTGTCTCACCGTTACAATTTGGCCTTTGTCAAACTCGCTTAAGTCCACTGCCTTTTCCATCTGAAGAACAGGAATAGCACTGAGTAACAGAGCTTAGTGTCAGGAGTTATTTATACAATTCATGACTTTTACACGTGCCGTCGTTTACCTGCAGTTGCTTCAATTAGCATCACGACGCGCTGGTCATAAGATTTTTTCTCTACGCTTGATGACCTTAGACACGGATAAACTACACTGCTGCCCACCCAAAATGCACCCCCAAAAAGGAAGCATCCGAATCACCTGAAACTCGCAGCATGCGTCGTCCGCGAGAGGACATGAGAACGATAAGCATTGCAAGGCATATGCAAATCATGTGCGCCCGGCACGCCATCGAGAAGCACTGTAAGAAGGGTGCACAGAAGGCGGGGTGTAAGTAGTGGAAGTGTCTTGTGCTGCCTGACCTGTACGTCGGAAGCTTCCTGATGCCTCGTCGCAGAATACGGCAGTCATTCCAGCACGTTTTGGAGTTCGACAGAGGACGAATAGTGGCTTATCGCGACAGCGGTTTATCGTACTGAGACATCGGCGCTCGTGTGGGACGAAATCTAGCCACAGTGAGGCGAGTATGGATTCGTTGGGTGCAGGAGGGACGTACGGACCTACGTGAGCGATTGCCGCAGCCGCGGCACACCACCGAACGGGAGGACCGGCATGTTGTGCGGCGGACATTGACGGCTCGCACAGCCACATCACGAACGTTAGCGCAGGAATTAGAGTTAGATGCACAACAACCTGTGTCAGCACGTACCGTTCGACGTCGTCTGCAGGAGCGGGGACTTGTCGCACGCCGCCCATTGCTCCGATTACCATTGACGTTAAACCACCGGCGAGTGCGGCGGCAGTGGGCTGTTGACCTGGACTACGGAATGGTACGACATTGTCTTCGCCGACGAATCCCGCTTCTGCCTGCAACACCACGATGGTCGGATCCGCGTGTGGGGGGACCACGACGAGAGACTGTATGACGCTTGCATTATGCATCGCTTTACCGGTCCGTCGCCTGGCGTTATGGTTTAGGACGCAATTGGATTTGACTCCCGCATCCCACTGGTACGCATCACCGGTACACTCAACAGCCACTACTACATCCCCGACGTGTTGGATCCTGTAGTCCTCCCTTACCTGCAGGACGTGCCAGCGGCCACGTTTCAACACGACAATGAGCGCCCGCACGTGGCACGCATCGTGCAACAATACTTCACGGCCCACCAGGTGTCGCTGCTGCCGTGGCTCGCCTGTTCTCCCGATATGTCGCCCATCGAACACGCCTGGTCGCTGATCTGCAGCGGAGTGGGCCGGCAAGCTCCACGCGCGGCTACGCCTGATGAACTGTGGCAACGTGTGGAAGCAGCGTGGGCCGACAACCCCAAGCCCACATCTAAAGCCTCTTTCTTTCGATGCCGCGGTGTGTAGCAGCCGTTATTGCCAGCCATGGGGGCCACACGAACTATTGATGGCTGCGTGTTCCGCAAGTCGTACGGGCCTGTAAGCTCAATCGTTTCATCTTTGTATCTATTGTTATGTGTCCAGTAAATCTGGCTTTGCTATCTCGTGTACTTCTTGGTGTTGCATTTTGAGTGGCCAGCAGTGTATATGAAGAGCGTAAGTGTCTTCAGTATGTTCTACCCTGAGTTTAAGTAAATACGTGATGCGGAAACTAACGTGAACACTCTGTATGTTAGAATTTACACCGAGATTGCTCATAATTTTTTGTTTCGGTCAAATTTTTATTTTAACATGCAAACCTTGAATTTGAATTGCGTGAGCTAACCACACCCTAGCCAGAATTAAGTAGTCCCGTATTATATCAAAATGGAATGTTTAAGCGCATAATACCTAATTGAGATTTCTGTTATCCAAAACTGCACAGGGAAATAAAAGGAACACCTCCCGCAAAGTTTCCGTTTATAACATCATGTGAATATACACTCATTGTCAAATAATCGTTGAACCCAGAAGGACGTGTCGGATTGCAATGCTATTCGGGAGGAAGGTGAAGTTTACCAGGAGCAACAAATTATTAAACATTGAGACTGATATGAGTAATATTTATTGAGCTACACGCCAATAAGTAGTGTATCTCAGTATGGAGTCGGGCCGCTATGTTTGCTCACACAGCATGCCAGACGTCTCGGCATGGGGTTGTACAGGTTCCTAATGGTGTTTTGCGATAATCCATCCCATGCAGCTTTAATCTTCTCATGCAGTTCCTGCATATTGTGGGGTAGAAGCGGAGGGTAGATAGTGCGTCCAATAGCATCCTACACATTTTTAATTGGTCATAGGTCTAGCGATGGCATAGTGTCAGTGCCTTGAAGGCAAGCTCTCGAGACAACAGAAATATGCGGGCAAGCGTTGTCATATTGGAAAATCTCACCGGAGTGAGCGTTCAGAAAAGGTAAGGTAAGGCCACTGGTTGTTGCAGGATCTCATTAATGTAATGTGGGTCTGTCAAAGTGCCTGTAATGAACCCCAAAGGTGTTCTGGCATCGTAGGTTATTGCACCGTGCACTATGACACCAGGCCTTCTGGGCGTGTGACGCTCGACAACAAACCGTTGATCTTGAGGCTGACCCCGGTGCCTCCACACACGGATCCGTTGGTCGTCTCCTCCAAGACAAAAGCGGGACTCGTCACTGAAGATCACCTACTGTCATTCTGAGTGGCTCCTTGACAGTCTGGCACGACACCATTGCAGTCTTTGGCGTCGATGCAATGGTGTTAAAAGCAGTCGTCGTAATGGTCTGCGTGCGTGTAGTCCTACGTCGTGTAGCTGTCTGCCAATAATGCTGGCACTAATGGAACGATGCATGGAGGGCACCACTGCTCGCTGAATATCCGCAATCGTGGCTGTTGAGTCACTTCACGCATGTCGGACAAACTGTCGGTCCTCTCTTTCCGTGTTTCGTCTAGCTCTCCCAGACCCTTCCTGTCACTGCTGCGTACCATGTTTTATCCACTTCCACCACCAGCGTGCTATGGTGACATCCGCACGAGCGGTATGGCGCGCAGTACGGCGATAAGACCATCCCGGTTCCCTGTGCAGAACGATGCGGCCCCTGTCGAACTGCTCCAACTGCTCGAATTGCTTCCGTACTTTTCTCCGAGGTATACTTCAGTTGCAAAGGATACAACCAACACAACAACACGAGTCAGAAGGGCAGGTACGCGCAACGGACCGACTTTATATAGCCGGTCAGGCACAACGCTACGACCCCTACTTGCGTTCGTCACATGCGCGGCTGAGCGTGATACTTAAATCATTTGCATATCTCACGATGTCAAATCTACCCACCAAGTTTCATTCCTGTCTGTTTCTTTCTTCTGGGTGCAACTATTTCTTTGACGATGAGTGTAGCACGCATGTGCAAAACTCCAAAGGCGCCACCGATTAACTATCCTTAGAAAAGATCCACACATAAATATAATTTTCTACAAAATAAAAGTCCATCAAGTGTGTTAACAATCTTAAACATTTGTATTTACAGTACGTCTAAAATATTCTGAAAAATGAAAATCACTAGAAAAATGGCAGTATCTGAAACAAACATCAATATAAATGCACTGGACCATAGTAGGTTTGTAAAATTTTGGTAGAATAGATCTTAATGATAACAACTGACAGAAAAATCGTGATCTCCCTTCTAAGTATGCCAGATAGTGACAAAGATATTAAGGGAAAGCACCACTTAATATCATTATTTTACATTTGCAGGTTCATTTATAACAGGAACGCTACAGGGCTAAAGATATGGGTCACGAGAAACCATATTAAAAATCAAAAGTATGCAATAAATATCAGAGAAAAAATGCTTCGGTAATATTGAGAAAATCATAAGTCTTCCTTCTTTTATTTCTTTTATTTCGAATAAAATTTTGGGATTATGACAAATCTCATGGAAAAGTATGTTAAATCTCTAATACTTCACGGTTGACGTAAAACGCTTAAATCTGCAATGATTTTTCGAGCCATCCTTCCGTCACACCTTTACGTACTCTGGTTCATTTCTCACCTTTCTTTTTCCATTTTCCTCTTTTAATTATTTCGTTTCAAAAGCCTCTTTTCCGCTTTACGTTAAAGATACGAGGCCATAAACTACTTTTTTATGTTAGGAAACCTTTAGAAACTTCTTAACATAAAATAAAGTTTTAGCTTCGTTCTCTCCTGCAAAACTGATTTCTTTCATCCTTGGGAACAGTTCCATAAAAAAACTACGAACGTATCATTTATAGAATAAGCATAAGCCCAACATAGCCAACCGTTTCTTTTAACTCGGTATTCCAAAGAATTTCTATGTGTCATTTAAAGAAAAACATAAAACCATCATGCTGACCTGGTTTTCTTTCTTCATCCTTAGGAACATTTCCGTTACGAAGGCTTGAATGTGTCATCAAAAGAACAACATAAATACACCATAACCGACGCATTCTCTCAGGTTTTAACTCCGTAATCTTTAGCAGGCGAAAGAAAAAAGCGGGATACATCAGCACAATATGATTTGAAAGGAGTATCTGTGCTTCTTATAGCTTATGCGTGCCTTCTATTCCTGAACATTTCATGGCTTAAAATGCAGACACTAAGTTGATAACATAACTGCATTTTAACTTCTAACAAGGAAGTACGAATCATGGTGAAATCTAGATAATTGTAAAAATCTTTACCCTAACGGTGATTTAATGCATATCAGTTCCTGAAGTGGAATAAGCTTCATGAAGACGTTTTGTACCGAATTCTAATTCTCCGGTGTTTTTTACTTTGACAAAACGCTATCGAAAGAATTTTCTTTTTCTCCTTTTATCCTCAGGTACATCCCTGCTCTTTAAACATCTGTTTAGTTTACTATCCGATGCCACTTTGCTAATATTTTATAATTCTAAGTCCCCTTCGCTCAGCAAGGCGCCTTTGTAAACGAGTCAGATATTAGGACAAAATAAAAAATTGTATGCAACAAATATATTAGAAAACAAAACAAAATTGAAATAAGAATTTGGTTTAAATGACAATGTATGAAGTGCAAATAAAGCTCTTTGTACCGAAAAATAAATACTTTTGAAGACCATTTAAATCATTTAATGTGGTAAATCATCATTCAATGCATTTTACCGTGAATCAACATTTATCTAGTACTCTGAAAGCCACATTTTTTCAGAATAATGAGTAATGAATAATATAAGTGAAACAAATATCTTACGTAGCTGCATTTCTTGATGTTGTTCACTGCTACTTCTTCCGCGCGAAGCTAAGAAATAAGAAAATGGAAAATACATATTAAATGAAGCATCAGTGAAATAAAAGCTAAAATGTAAACAAAATGGGGCTGCAACAATAATGAAATCGGAGAGATATATTAATGGAAATGAAAGGTGACATGAAATCTAGAACACATGTGAGCCGAAACATAAAATAAATATCAAATAAAAGCTACATGTGAGTAGATTCTTGCACCCAAACAAATTACGAACGAAACTAAATATGCCATGAAATGAATACAAAATATCGAGTAAATAATCTCCCAGATCGTCCTCTTGTGTGCAAGAGAGCTTTAATTTGTTGACAAGGTTTCCAAATTCTGATCGTTCATACGCTTTGACAGATTCAGAACTCAGTTTATTTCTGGGTAGTTTAATCGGCCCCATGTAAGGTCTGCAGTTGTGCAATAAAAAGGCGGTGTGTTTGACATGCGTTTCTCATTTTTTTTTCTGCTGGTGCTCCCTACGTTTTCTCTCTTGAGCGGATCCGGCATGAAACTTCGCCCTGATCTTGTTTTTTCCTGCTGATGTTGCAAGTGAAACGTTAGCGTATTCCTCCTCCTTTCTTTGGTGTGACCACATCTGCTTGTTGAGATCTCTGCATTGCTCCTTCTGCGATGGTTGGGTGTTGCATTTGGCTTTCCTCAGTGTAAACTCAAATCTACTGCGTCCTCTTTTCTTTTTCCACACAGGTTTATTGTTGTCTTGTACAAGGAAAGGTGTAAGCAACTGGCTTATGTTTGCTTTGATTTAAACGCTTCGTTAATTTGTAAATTTTATAAGATGAAAAACCTTTGTTGTTTATCGATAACAGTTGTTTGCTTACATTTAAAATGAAACAAAACGCACTCTTATTATAATTATCCTTGGGGGAGTGAAAAACATTTAATTTTTATTACTTGCAACAAGCTTACAAGGGACGAATGAATAATCTTTAAGTAGTGAATGCTAAAGAATTCCATGCTATATCCTAATTTCATACTTTCTATGCACAAGATTCAAAATTTGAAGCAGAAAATAAGAAAAACAAACCGCAATTTTGGGGATTCCAAGACTTTGGTAGGAAATGATCCTGTTGAGACACATATAAATACTCAGTGTTTGAATGACAATGGAAGGCAAGATATTAAAATCGATTATCGGATGTGATTTTTACATGACCATTAAAGTCGAGTCATAACATATGTTAACAAGCTAGCTGGTACATTTCATTTGATTGAGTCGATAAGATGGGAAGTAAAATAGAACAAAGTTTTTTCTTAATATTGAAACGATTTCTCGTCGTCGTGGTCGTGGGTTGTTATATCCTACCGTTGACCACCATTAAAACGAATTTCTGCTCTACCATTTGATGAGACAGTGGATCATTATCCCACCGCTCGTCACCATTGAAACGATTTCTATCACTGCCACCAATTGATACAAAAAAAACGTGCCGAGTGGTATAATTTATACAGGCTTCACTTATTGATAAAAATGAGACGTGAAGGTTCTTTTTAATTCGGGAGCTGGCATAAATGGGCGAGAACGTTATGCTTGCTGAAATACAGGTAAGTAATACACCAGAGCCTATAGAATGAACAGAGCAAGATTAACCATAGAATTTCTTCATTTTTGGAGGAGACTCTATCCCGGGGTTTGGCCCTTGATGATTTTTTTTTTTTTTTTGATTGGAGGTTTAACGACCACCGTGAGCAACTCAATGGGCTATAAGCAGTCGCCCGTCCCTAATTTAGGGTCACTGGTTCCAGGGAAGGGAGAGAACCAGTGCCGTAAGACAAACACAACATCCATGCCTGACCGGGATTCGAACCCGGACCCCTTTCGGACGAATGATCAGAGACCAACGCCTTAGACCACTGCGCCACCGGGGCGGCCCCTTGATGAAATAAACAACTGTATGACCCCTATCGGAGCTAATATCTTCTTCTGAATTTAGTAATAAGACTTCTGCCTAAAAAAAAAAAAAAAGGGCGTATCAAAGTTCTAATCTAAAGTCTGATATAAGTTCAAGTGCTTATTTCCTCCTCTCGGTGATAGGATAACGATCGACCACAAGAATGAAAAAAGTACTCACGGCTTGTTGACAGTATAGGCAAAAATCCACATTGTAGAAATAGACGATGCGGTAACACTTACACACCTAAACCTCTGTAACAGTAGCGAATGATGGTTTCTTTCTCACCTGAGTGTCACAGAGGGTCACTATCTGTTGGTTTTCTTTAACGTAAGCTCCTTAGTCCGGCGGTGCAGCCGAGAGAGAGCCTTCTTTCGTGTTTCACCCCGACCGCTCGTGGGAGGGTGATAAACGGCAATCAGCGCTGACTCCTCTTTGCCCCGCAGACAGGGGGCTGCCGGATGAACAGGGGTATATTTGTTTTTTGCACTCCGTCAAGGAAGATGGGATGCTCTTTCTTACTCCGTTGAGTAATTCTGTCGACGTTCCTAACTTTCCGTCATCAGCGCATGGACCTTGCGAGCGGATAAAACAGCTCTTTTCGGCCGTTGTAGAACAGTCCCCTTAAGTTCCGGGTTTTACCACACCTGGTGGGCTTACCTCCAGCCACCAAGTATAAATTTAGCCTGGTTCTTCTGCGTAACTATACGTATTGCGGAAGCTCGTCAGATTCCGTGGACTCTATATGTCAGCGGCTTACAGCGGCGCAGAGCATTATTGCATATCTTCCTTTTTTTTGTGGCTGGGTCTCACGTGCGTCTTACTTCTGCGTACGGAGCCAGAATACTGACTTCTTTTCGCAACTTTTCAGCTATTCCCTGTCACGTGGGCCTCATCTACTTCTTTTCACCAGACACTTGAGGTTTCTCTCGTGCCTCTCCCACGAAGCGTCGTTGCCTCTTGCCCCTCATAATCATAATTTTCCTCGTTCCCTACCGATTTTTGGCATTAATGGCACACTTGAAATCGTCTTTATGGGAGTCTGAGTGCTTCTCAATTGCCGTCTGGTGTGGTCCCTTGCTGCTCACAGACCCCCAGAGATGATCCACTAATTCCTTTGTTTCCACCCAGACAAAGAGAATTAAAAGACCCCTAATTAAAATAAGTTAATTTCCCAATTAATTTGCAATAGGTCAAATATTTAATTTAATTATCAACATAATTTAGCCACGCCTATTAAGACCGTCCCCCCTTTTTAATAGTTACTAATTTAGACCCAATTTTCGCATCAATATTCTCAACAGTGTGCGCAGTTGATCGCTGAATGTCACCCAAAACTGAAGAAATAGAAAAGATAAAAAAGCCTAACATCGCGAATACGACAAGAATATTGCAGCGGAACGAGTTACTGGCGTGTTTAACAAAAGTCATCAGTTAAGATAAGCTGTACTTCGAAAACAAATTCTGACTTGACTTTTCCAAATATTCGCGGTAATTTTATTTCATTCGGTATCAACACTTGAAAGAAAGATGAAACTATGATATTATGCAATCCTTGTCCATACGATTTCCAGCGGATTTGTGATTTTATTACTGTGCGTGTCCGTTAAAGGTAACATTAAAAATTATTCGTGCCAGGCAAGTTATTTTCTATCGCGTACATAAATTGGTTGAAAATGATTACCGCAAATGGAACTGTCACCTCAGCACATGGCTATATAACTAATGTTGTTCGTTCCCACAGCATTTAGGCCTTTCTTGATATTTCAAATTCGACAAAGTTGTAGGCCGAAGATTTTACAGAGTCAGACGGATGTCAAGCTGAACAGGGCCTTAGTAATTTTTGATAAATTATATGTGTAGCAACTACATGAAATTTGAGAGAGAACTATAGTATTAATTTTACATTATAAATAAGGAACAAAGGCGCATTTGTACTGTAAATATTTTTGCTTCCTTTAGCATAATGCTTAATTTTCTGAGAGAAATTAAATGGTTTCGGCCTCCAACTACTTCGGCACACGGGTTGGGCAAGGGTCTCGCGCTGCTTGTGCAAGCATAGACCAGAAGCAGTGGTTTTTACAAAAGCAAGTAAATTTCTTTTCTTTATTTTAGGAGGAGCTGTATCACCACTGCCCAAGCTTACTGTAGGACTAATTCCCAAAATTGCGACATACGCATTTTTTGCATGGCACACTTTTCTATTGTCTCGTTTAACGTATTAGGTGTGCAACTTAATTCTCGGCCACAGGCACAACACGTTGACAGCAAATTATAGAAAATCGAATACGTACCTTATGAGGGAAATAATACCCGTCGTGTTGGATACATTTGAGCCGTCGGTCAGGGAGCTGCCGAATGCCACTGCGGAAAAAGAGGGATGTTTCGAGTTGATGAAGTCATCAATAGTGTGGACCTCCGCGACAGAAGTGAAGTGCGTATCACTCAGGTGATGTTGCAGTGAGCGCAAGAGGGGATAATCGGACAGGCGAACCATGGAGAATACGCCGGGTGGGACAAAAACTCCCGTCCCAGGTCGGTGATGGTGTTTAAAGTCGTTTTCGCGGTGTAAGGAAGCGCGTTATCCTGAAGCAACAGAATGCCGGTGTATGGCCTTTTCTCCTCCAGGGTGTCACTCACACGAATGAGTTGCTGACAATAACGCTGAGCATTGACCGTTTCACCAAGTTTGAGCAATTCATAGTGTACGATACCGCGCTGATCCTACCATATGAACTGCAACAACATCCTGGCATGGATATTCGGTTTGGCGGTACTGGTGGTAGGCTGACCTGATTAAACCCCCGATTTGCGTCGCTTAAGATTATCATAAAGGATTCACTTCTCATCACAGGTCAAAATCTTGTGGAGAAAATCCTTCTTCTTGAATCTGGAGAGCAAGGACACAGCAACATCGTAGCGCCTATACTTGTTCGCAGCTGTGAGTTGGTGGGGCACCCAACGGCCCTCCTTGTGAATCCGCCCGAGCTGGTGCAGGCGCTTTGCAATGCCTTGCCGTGTTACTCCGAGTTCCTGGGGAGCTCTGACTGTGTACGACAGGGATCCGCGTTCAACAGTTGTTCCAGTTCCTCATCGTCAAATTTATGTGGCTGTTCCGGACGTTCTGCATCACGGAGATCGAATTTTCCCTGCTTAAACCGCTGGAACCACTTTTTACACGTACTGTAGGACACAGAAGCAGCACAGATCATTTGCTGGGCTTTCGCGGCACGTTTTTTCAGCTGAAACGCGAACAGGAGGCAGTGCCTCAAATGTTGCTTCTCGAACGACATTGCTTTCACCGTCAACTTTCGTTCCTTCAGTCACTACATCTGTGAGTGGTTGAGGTTGCCTAGAAAGCTGTTGGGTGGCGCTGCAATCAGCCATTATCGCACACAGGTATTTGCATTTGCCGACGTTGTATGATCGCTTGCGTTTAGGGGCCGAGGATTAAGTTGCACACCTAATAGATACTGTAACTTTCATTACAGACTCAGACAAAAAGACAGACCCTACATACTTATACTGCCATTCCGGTGGCCGGTTGGTTCTAAACGCTGGCTTCTAATTGTTCTGTCCCGGGATTCTCGTTTGAAAGTTTGGGAAAACCTGATCAATTTTCTCAGTTTTCAGTTGGGAAACATTCCCGTTCCAGAACATGTTATTTTTTATTTTCTCCCTGGGAAGGATTAAGTGAGGAAACGAGCGCGCAGTTCTCTCCCTTACTCTGACCAGGCGAACAAAATTTCATTTGAGCAAGAAGTAATACTAAGTAACTAAGTGACTTTTGGAAAAATTTAAGCTATTTTTTTCTCTCAGAAAAGAGGCGAGCAGGATAATCGCATATTTTTTTCTCCCCTTTCGTAATCTTAATCCTTGCCTTCATTATTTCTACCACGGAACAGAGGAAAAATATGGTCTCTTGTATTTTTGCAGAGCAAAGCAAATTTTTTTTCACATTCCGCCACTTTGGTTTTTTTTAAAGATTCAGAGAATGTTACCAACTTGGCGTTTTTCGTAGCACGCCAGTCAAGGGTAAAACTACTTTTAGCACTGAGCAAGGTCAGAGGAGCAATGTGGTAAACCTCACGGCTTGGCGCGAAAGGCCACCCAATCACGAAATAAGGGGAGTTGTTACTGTGGTGAAGTTTTAGCCAATAGGACGGCGAAAGTCTCGACAAGCATTGGTCCCTAGTTCCGAAGAAGAGTTCGCTCTCTTGTCCTTCCCGCCGTTGATGATGTAAGGAGATTAGTTAATTCGGTTCGCCACACGGGCCATTGGGCAGTTGGCGCGATATTGCTGAAACGCTGGGGTAATGCTGGAGAGATGGCCCACTGACGACTTAGGCGTCCCGAGCTGGGAACTTTCCTGCCTACTGCATGATGACAATAAAAAAAAATTTGTGAGCAGGATGATGATCGGCCAATTCCTGCACACACAAAAAGGAGCCTCTGTTAGTGCAATGATGACCTGTCTACCCGAGCAGGGTGTCCATGTTGTTTTAGAAGGTAGACGCTCGTAACCGTTCCTACATCTTCTCTTCTCGAGGTAGCCAGGAACCTTGGATGCGCTATCCTGTTCGTCGTGCGTGGCCAACTACAACAAGAGGTCCACCACCACTTGCAGGGAAATCCAAACTGATGTCCGACCTTTGCATGATGGGTAGACAGCCAAGCATGCAGTGTCAGAACTAAGGCTGATACCAAGTACACCAGCTCCAAGTAACAAAGTGCATTTTGAAACAAAAAAGGAAAAAAAAACCTCACCTCTGTGAAGGAAAAGATGTATGGACAGGATGAAATTGTGGTTGTCGGCAGTGAACTCGGTCGGTGTGCTCAAGAGTTTAATGTGCCCAGTCCTAAAGGTAATTGTTTTTTTTTTTTTTTTTTTTTGGCATTTTTAAATATTATGTTGTGGTTTCTTTGAAATTATTTAACTAGTGGGATTTGCAGTGGGTCAGTCCAGTTCAATTATATATTTCTGCTATGGTTTGATCTGCGTATTGAAAGATATCACTATTATTTTGCCAGGTCTTGTGTTTTTGCCCAACTAATGTGTTAGACTGGGAAACTTCTTGTCTTTTTCTTTTCAGCTAAATTAGAAATAATTTTAATTTTACATGTGTTAAGCCAGTGGTATTTTATTTCTTGTATTTGTGGAGCTTGTGTGTGGAATGCTATTAATGAAACTCAGTGCTTAAGTATTGTTTTGGTAAAAAAAAGCTTCCTGCTAAATTTATACTCAGAGGAGATAGATTAAGGAAAATGAAAGGTTAAATGAAGTAGCAGCACGGGTTATATGATTTCATAATTTTGGTATAAACTATCTTAAACAAGAGCAACCTCTCAGATCAGTATTTCCTAAGTATAATTTAACTTTCAATGTGAGTAGTGATTTATTTTACATTCTTAAGTTAGCCTGTGTATTTCATTTTGTATTTATGAGTATAGTGTAAGTGCCATATAGTTTAAATCTTTCTTAGAGGCGGTTTTATTATGAATTTAGTGTTTCGGTACATTTAGGTGTAAAATTATTCTTTAACAATTTAGAGTAGTGTGGGCTAATTCACTATATCAGCCAATAGATTTGAAAAATAAATTTTCGTGAGGGAAAGATATCAAAAAGGGTATGCATGCTGACTAGGGTTTCATAAGTGTTGGCCTGTACATTACCTTGGTACAATGTGAGAATTCTTTTAGAGGTGATGATTTCTGGAAATAGATAATTCTTCGAGAGTAGGTTTAATTTTCTGGAAATAGATAATTCTTCGAGAGTAGGTGTACTTTTCTGGAAATAGGTGATTCTGCGATATAGTGAATTTTCTGGGAAATAAGTAGTATAGTGTATTTTTCTGGAAATAACGAGATTGGGTGTTTTCTGCGAAATAATGATATGGTGTAAGTTCCTGGAAAGAAAGTGATTTAGTGGATTTTTCTGGAAATAATGTGAGTCTTCATATGGTGTTTCTTTAGAAGCTGTGTGCCTGGGGGAAATAATTTTGCACAAGATAGTTCTTGCAGGATGCTCTTCATATGTGGAAATACTTCGTGTCTGAAAGGGTGTTTATGAGGAAACATTTGGGGATTTGTCTTCTACCCCAAGTGAACCGAAGATTCGTAGGAAGCTACTCCGAGCAAGGTGCGTTCATGAGTGTTGTCCTAAAAACGGTAAGTGAAGAAAACAGTACAAGGTGATGTTTCACACATATGACTTCTCATTTCGGTGCATAGGCCTGACTGGATTCACGACCCAATCTAACCGTCAGCCTTAATAATATTTCCTCAGAGTATTATTTTGTTTTCAAGGAAAGTGGGTGATTAATTGAGACGTTTGCCTAGCCAGTACCTCAGTTGTTTACTACATGGGTCTATTAAATTGGTAAAAACTTACATAGCGTACTTTTGAAAATTCAGATTAGGTTGTTTTATCAATTGCATATCAGAAACAGTTGTGTAATTTAGAATTTTGGTAAACGGCAAGGATGCCTACAATATGAGTTTAAGTTCAGGAGTGTTGGGAATTAGTGTTTGCCGTTTTATTTGCATTGTAAGATATTGAGTACTAAGAGCAAGCTTGTATTAGAAAGGTTATTGGAATTTCATAATGATAGTGTGAATTTTAATGTTTTTGGTCAGCATTGCAAGTTAATGAAAAATTTTGAGTTCATTTAGTAAGGTATTAAGTGCAGTGTGTTCGATATAGTGTCCACAAGTGATTTTGTATCAGTTAATGCTAGTGTTTAGAGCTGTGTTATTTTAAGGCAAATTTTCCTGGAAGTGTAGATCTGTCTACTAATGTAACTTTTGGTTATTTGTAAATTTTTGCTCAGTTGTTGTAATTTGGAAATTAATGTGGGCTAGGGAAATTGCTTTGAGGGGGTTGTTCGAATGGGTAAATCAAAACTGTATTGCTTACAAACAGAGTTATATCTTTCCAAACTGAGAGAGAAAGAAATTGCATTTCAGCTGTCAAAACTTATCCGCAGTGTTTATGTATGTTTCCTAACTCCAGTGCTTTTATGTGTTTTCGCAAATAATGATTTTCTGGCTAAAAGTGATTCCTACATAATGTGTTTGCAAAAGTCTATATACACTGAGTGGCCACTTTATTATGACCACCTGACAGTTTTAAGCAAATGAGCTATGGTTGCACGCTGTTGCCGCCAGAGGGCAAGGCAACAGCATGTGAAAGTTCAGTGCTTGCGACAGTAGTATAAGTGATATTTGAATGACGAGATGGGTAAAAAATGCGATTTGACGGACTTTCAACGTGGAATGATTGCAGGAGCTCGGAGCCATGGAGTGAGTATCACCGAAACCGCCGCATTCGTGAAATGTTACAGGGCAGCTGTTGTTAAAATGTTTAAATACTGGACTGTCAGCCAAAAAACTGGGTCTCTAAGTGCAACGTGTGGTCGTCATCGACTAGTGACTGCTCGGGCGGAACGGACAGTCAACAGAAGGGCAACAGTGCAGCAAATTGCAGACCATCTTAATCAAGAATCCCCTCAAATGATCACTGCACGTACTGTTCGCCGTACACAGCATCGGATGGGATATGCCAGCAGAAAGCTTGTTCGGACACCTTTGCTGTCTGCAGTTAACAAGAGAAAACGTCTCCAGTTCGCACAGGAGCACAAGGATTGGACAGTCGATAATTGGAAACAAATTATGTGGTCCGTAGAATCACGGTTTCAGTTGCATCATGCCGATGGCCGAGTGAGAATTTAGCGGTAACAGCACGAAAGCATGAAGCCCAAATGCATTGCTACAACCCTTCAAGCTGGTGGAGGCCACGTTATGGTTTGGGGAATGTTTTTCTGGCATGCTTTGGGCCCTTTAATTCGTGTTGATCAACGTCTGACTGACACATCATATCTAAATATCTTTGCGGACCAAGTGCATCCTGTCATGTAGATGGTTTATCCCAATGGAGGTGGCTACTTTTCAACAAGATAATGCGTCCTGCCATAGTGCTCGTATTGTACAGGATTGGTTTCAGGAACATGCCGGTGAGTTTACTTTGCTTAGGTGGCCCCCCACAATCTCCAGATTTCAACCCCATTGAGAATTTCTGGGATGAAGTTAAACGAGCCATCAGACAGCCGGATCCACAACCCTGCAATCTCACACTCCTGGAAAGTACTATTCATCAAGCATGGTCTCAGATTCCACAAACCACCTATCAACATCTCGTGGAGTCCATGCCACGAAGAATCGACGCAGTATAAAAGGTGAATGGTGGTGGCCCAACGAAGTACTGAGGGGGTGGTCATAAAAAAGTGGCCACTCCGTGTATTACTGTAATAGCTAGAGTTGAGTATAAGGTGGATTTGCTGCCTGTAAAAGTGGCCAATGTGAAATTCAGGGTAACAAATTAATAGTGGCTGACAGAAATATGTGTACTTCCTTTTCTGATTCACAGAAATACAACAAGTGTGTGTCATCTGATTGATTTTCTTTTTATAAGGCCTTGTTGGCGAAGTTAGAATTGTCAAAAAAATGTAAAAGCTGATTGTGTTCGAAAACAAAAACAAATGGTTGTCTTGGTTATTCTCAGACTCCTTGAAACACTTTTTTTTTATTGTTGTTGTTGGTTAAGTTTTCTAAATAAATGCAGGTCAAGTGGCCTTTCAAAATCCCAAACTTTCTGCAGTCACCAATTATGTGTTAAGGTTCAATTTCATCCCTAGGTCCATGTTATTCCAACCTTAGCTTGACTAAGGGCAAGTAAATAACCTGGGATATTGTTTTTTTTTTTTTATTTAACTAATGCATTTAGTCCTCACCATTTTGATTGACCTTCACCGCCCCCAAAACTTATGTGCACGTGTACATTGTCTACCATTGAGATTTTTAGTTTCCCACATCAATACACATGTAACAACAAATACCTTTTTTTTTTTGCACTTGCAGGTTTTTTTTTCACTCGTCAAATACGCAAACAACACAAACCCTCAATAATAAATTTTGGATATCAAAACTCAATGTTGCATTTTTTAATAGTTATCATGGCTTTAAACAGAATTTTCCTTTTGTTTCGAGATGCATCCACCCATCTCCCAAATTTTAATTATTACCTTTATTTGAACATTTGGATAAATTTAACTAAATACCCACAAACAAACCTCTTCTTAACATAATCACTCCGATGAGATGGGTCCAGGTTCGAATCCCGAGTGAGGTGTGTTTGTTGTACAGAATTGGCTCTCTCCGTTCCCTGGAACCGGTGGCCTTAAACCAGGGATGAGTTCCAGGGAAGGAGAGGTAGCTCATTGAGTTGCTCAAAGTGGTCATTAAAGTCCCAGTCAAAAAAACAGCATTCCTCTATTTGAAAGTTAAGCACGTACGCGCTCGTTCCCTTTAATGAGAAAAACTGAAAAATTTCCCACTGAAAATACCGGTCTTCTATAAACCGTAAAAAAGCAAAAAATAAAAGACAGGATTTTCATTGAATGCTCAACAGTAAAGTTGTCGCTTCATTTTTCGATGTAATAAGCACGCAATTTCACAGAAAAAAATTTGTCAAGATCACTTTATAGTATTACACAATTACGCGCTATCATTTAAAACATTTTATTCCAAAGTAACGAAAATGTAGTACTTACAGAAAAACAATGTCATGAGCATTTTGTAAGCATGTGATATACACAGTGTGTCAAAGAAGTTTTAAGACTGGCGCTAGACTTCATAATACGGTGGCGCCACCAGTGTAATCGCGAATGCGTTATAAACCGTGACCACCTGCTTGCTTTCTGCGAAAAGTACTGCGCAGTTGTTGAAGTAACTCAAACGAAACGGCCGTTCATTAGAGAAGTAAAATTTTTTTCATGTTGAATTATTAGGATGGAACAAAGGGCTGTTATTATATTTAACGCAAAACTTGGTAAAAGTGCCTCGAAAACGTACCAAATGATGAAACAAGTTTACGGTGAGTTTTCTTTAAGTAGACCAAATGCTTTCCTGTGGCACAAACGTTTTTTGGACGGAAGAGATACGCTAGTAGATGATAAGCATACCGGAAGACCAAGTTCATCTAGGACACCTGAGATTATTAAAAAAGTGCGTGATTTCGTGGCAAACAATCGATGTTCGTCACTAAAAATGATGGAAAAGTCTTTAAACATCAACAAAGAAACGATTCGAACCATCCTGCATGAACATTTGGGCAAAACAAAAGTCTGTGCTAAATTTGTTCCACACACGTTAACCAATGAACAAAAATCAGGGAGAAGTGCACATTGCAGAGACATCATTTCAGCCGCTGAAAATATTCCAAACTTCTTAAAATCGATTGTTACAGTTGATGAACATGGTGTTTTCAATATGATCCTAAAACAAAGCGACAAATTGCGGAATGGAAGTAAAAAAACTTACCAGAAGCCAAAAAAACAAGAAAAGTTCCATCGAAAATCAAAACAATGCTCATTACATTCTTTGATAGTAAGGGTATATTATCCACAAAGAATTTGTTCCAAGTGGACAAACAATTACTGGTGAGTTTTTTTTTTAATGTTTTGAGGCATTTGATGGGCAGAACACGTCGCATTCGTCCAGAATATCGGGATGAAAACAGTTGGTGTTTGTTGCACGATAATGCACCCAGTCACACCTCACTTCTTGTTCGTAGATTTTTGGAGAAAAATAACGTCTGTGTGTTGAATCATCCACCGTATTCACCTGATTTAGCACCCTGCGACTTTTCTTTATTTCCAAAACTTAAAATGACGTTAAAAGGGTGTTATTTTGATGATATTTCGACCATACAAACAGCTTCGACGCATGCTTTGGAGGCAATTCCGCAAAGTGAACTGGAGCAGGCATTCGAATCATTATTAAATCGCTGTAACAAGTGTATTGAAGCCGGAGGGACTTATTTTGAATAACAAACCAAAACAAATTATAATTTCTTGTTTCTATTTCATTTTACAGACCCATTCTTAAAGATTCTTTGCCACACTGTGTATTGCGGCCACCAACGAGAAAATTTCTAAGCTAAAGAAAACTGGAAATCCTTTATTCGCCTCTGCCAGGCGTTTGGAAATGGTTCTGCCGGACACAGGAATCCTTTGTACAGCCGCCACATGACTCTGGATACTGGACAAGGTCGTCGTTGCATCTGTGTGTGCTGCTCTCATGATCTCATGGTCCTCTCTGCTGGTGGTGTGTCTGGGTCGTCAGGAGCCAGTCCGCCGTGTCCGGGTGCCTTCCAGTGTCCATTGCTCCCAGCCCGATCGCACCGCATTGTTCGACCGGCCTAAATGGCGGCCGATTCGACGCGCTTGCCATCCTGCCTCTCTCATCCCGACGATACGGCCTCGTTCAAGCTCCGTCATTTACCCGTACGTGCATCTACGGCGGCTCCTCGGCATGTCTATCTTTCAGGAACCTCCCCTGTCTCTTACCGTGCACTTCGGCACGAATGTGGAGTCCCCTGCGCAGCGCTTTATAAGCCCGAAAGATTGTGATTTCAGCGCCGGTGTTGAACGCGCGGGAAACTTTAATCATTTGCATGTCTGCCCTCCCCGTAGCTATTCGCCGAGATTCACTTTAATCACACGGCTTTTTCTTGGTGCGCTGAATTTTATGACAATGAGTGTATATGCTGCTTGTCATTTGTCACGTATTACGAAACCAGCTGAAAAGTACACATTCAAGCCGGGCGCAACCGCACATGAATATGGAGTTCAAATAGTCCAAATTCTTCCCAGGTCCATCTAATGAAATAAAGCCGCAAATACAGTTTATGCTCTACTCTAATATACCGAGCCGTGAAAAGGTACTTTGTCACAAGTATAAAAGTTGTCACCTCTGATATATACACCATGGAATATACAAGGACTGACGCTGCTGTTAACCTACTGAATAGGTAGCAGATGAATATCTACGTGCACCAAATGACACATGACTTGTTTGAAGTCAAGTTTTGCTTACTCGAAACCCACTGTTTAAGGAAATTAAGGCATCAGTACAGTTAAAATGATGCAGATGCTTGAGCCATGCCCTATTTCAAGAATTTGTTTTTAAGCCGTCCGTGGCATTTCAAAATATGTAATACATCAATGTGTTCCACTGGGAAACACACTGAGAAAATATTGACAACTCATTCGGAACACATGGAGAACGCAATTCCGGAAAATGCGTTCGCAGTGTGCTAGGACAGTGTTCCATGCTTTTGCTGCGAAGTGTTCCGAATGTGTTTTGCCTACTATCATAAAACAGTTTCTGCGAGGGGAGATCATTCATAAGCCATGCGGAACACCTTAATGCACATGCGGAACACTTTGGGAACATATAAGGAACGCAATGATCATGCGTTTGGAAATGGCTTTCGCAAAGTGCTACGAAAGTGTGCGATCAATTCCAGATGATTTCTTACTTGGCATTTTCCACCTCAAAAACTCACTTTCCTTTCATAGTTATTGTGCTTAATATAGGAATTACTGGGTAACACCTATGCCTTGTAATTTAATTTTTTTCCTCTGTAATCAATTCAACGCGTCAATCAAAAACAATATATTTTTATTTGTTTGAAGGCATGAACGTCTGTCGCATTTTGTCGCGCACAGCTCACGCGTGTAGCACTTTGCTTTGTCGTCATAGCAACAAAGACCGATTTTTCACAGCTGCTGGTATGACACCATCTCATCTGAATCATTCTGACATGACGTCAGAGAAATGTTATGTCACACGATCAACTCTTCTGAAATAGGAAAACGTTAAGTCAGGAATTTTGGTTCTACTTTGTCTTTCATAAACAACATATAGAACTTTTCATGTAGAATCCTGTATTATGAAATTTAATTTTAAGATTTTCTTTGCGAACCTAAAACGATATTTTAGGTTGTCAAACCACACAGTTTCTTTTCTCATTTAAGTGTAAAAATTGAGGGTTCCAATATAATTATTACATGAGTATGCTGAAGAAATAAGTGTAAAAATTACGGTTGCAATATATTATTAATGCGTATGCTAAAGAAATATGATTTGGAAACTTTCTATTTACTTAAAAGCACGAAATTCTCAGATTATAACTATTTTTTTTTACATAGAGTGTAACCAGGTATTCTTTTATACACTATCTACCAACAAGTAATTGGACACCCCTCCAATCGACGATATCTGCGGTCCCGATACACGTCACGGTCGCCGCTGTTAAATATCGTGTGGGAAACAACAACGCAACCAGTCGCATGCAAGATGCCACGCAGTTCGGAGCTCTCTGATTTCGAGAAATGGGTAATCGTAGTGTATCACAGAAATGGCCGATCCATACGTGCCATATCCAGCGAGTTGAAGTACCCAAAATCGACAGTGGCCTTCGTGATTGGCAAGTGGAAGATGAGAGGTGACTGTCGGAATGTGCCCCAACCCGGCAGACCCACAAAACTGGGAGTTAAAGACCGACGGGTGCTGCCCAGATAAATTCGGAAGAACCGCACCAAATCGATGGGCTACATCCGCGAGGAGTTTCAACAGGCATCCGGGAGTGTTCTTTTGATCAATACCATCCGCATGAAAGCCCATCTGCTCGGTTATCATGGACGTGCTGCCGCCCACAAGCTTTTGATCGCCAAGTCCAATAACGCTGCTCGGCTAACGTGGTGCAAAGAACGTCGACAATGGACCTTTGAACAGTGGAAACAGGTTCTATGGAGCGACGAATCAAGGTTCACTTTCTACCGTTCGGATGGCAGGGTCTGGGTTTGGCGTCTGCCTGGAGAACGCCTCCTGCCGGAAGGTATTGTGCCAATTGTGAAGTTCTGACCTGTGTATTTTCTTCCACTCGGCTTGGAGAAGATAGGAGCTGACCTGTCTTCTCCAAGCCGAGTGGAAGAAAATACCGCTAGCCGTCGTACAACGCTTGGTTGAGAGTATGCCCCGGAGGGTCGCAGCTGTAATCGCCGCTCGTGGAGGATCCACCAACTATTGAAGGTGAATAAACTTTGTTTTCCTTTGCTATCACAGGTGTCCAATTACTTGTTGGTAGATAGTGTATATACTTGTAGAAAGAATAGAAAAGAAACGAAAAAATACTGTTTGTGTTCCTACGCATGAACTACCATAACGTTTTAACATTTGCAACAGCGCAATTCTAAGTTTTCGGAAAGGCTTTTACTTTCTTAACACTTTTCTGTTATCTGGCAACATCAGGAACAAGTGAACGTAGTTGCTTGCCATCGCCTTATGCGTAATATATTTTTACAGTAAATGAAACAATGCACGCTTTAGGGCCTTTATTCATTTTTGAGGGGTTTTAAAGAACGGGAACCACTGACAAGGCTTGCTTTCTAACGATTTCATAAGAAAAAACAATGTCGGAAATATTGCGGCTGGTTGCTGTTATTTGCTTTTGATATTTCATCGGATCACATTTGGACATCACAAACAAAAGGAATACCTACACTAGTTATTAAAAATTACTCATCTAATTTTACCCCGTCATTATTGACGGGCTTTCACGTAGTCATTTATAATTGATGTGTAACATAGACACTGGTTTCTGTAATTCACTGAGATATTTGTATTTAACTAAAACCTTATTTTTGCGTAAGTTTTCTGTATACACATGTCCCTACGGAAATGTAGCATGACATATAGTTTGGCCTGCAACGGTGGCTCTCCTTACATATTCGTTGTATTTTAACCCTAAGAAGACATAACAGTAGATATGTTCTGCGGCATTGGCGGACACCTGGAATAAGTAAGGTCTCTGGGCTTGGGTCTATTCTGTCATCAGGGCCTCGCTACCTAAATCATCTTGAATACTTTGAAATTTATTTCACGCACGTTCAGTAGTTAAATTATGTCTAGTAGTTGTGCCTTTTGATGTATTTTCCGATAAATAATATACAACACGAAATATCTTTTTAAGCCATTCTACAAAACATAATGCAACAGCGAATATAACTTCTAAACACTTACCAGTCATACCACCAAGAAACTCTGCTTCTAGCTACGCCAAACTTATCTGCTACCTATCGTATAGACCAGGAATGTCGAACCTATGACACGCGTGTCACTGGGTGGCACCCGAACACGATTTGTGTGGCACGCCGGTATGAAACCATTAACATTAAACAAATTTTGTTTTTTTTGTTTTTTTTAAACAATTTTTCGACAGCATGTCTGTACGTGTTCTTGCAAATACCCGAACTCTGGCAAGAAAATTAATTTAACTAACAAGGGATTCTATCGGACCTCCCGACAACAATCGTCACGGAACTTTCTGTGGTGGACAAGCATGACACCAAAGTAACAGGTATAAAATACGGCATTTCGTAATCGCCCTCAACGCCTAGAACATGGCTTATAAAAGTGGGACGCCCGCATGTAATGTATGCAGAGGCCGCGGGTGGCCGAGTGGGCAACGTTCGTGACTGCCACGGAAAGGGCATCAGGTTCGATCCACTAAATATCCGCCGTGCGTCGGATGGGCACGTTAAGCCGTCAGACTCCGGGTACTGGCCCCCGGTAATAAATAAGGGCGTCTTCCTCCCCCTTTCTACTTTGCTTCCGTGTCACTTTCCTATGGGGCGCTCTAGCCCAAATCTCCTAGTTTCCTATTTCTGAGGGTTGTTTAAGACCTGGGGTCTGACACTCCCTTCCTAAAATCCTCTACATATGATTATGATCATGTAATGTATGCAGCCATAAAGTGTCAAACCACATTTACCTGTTAGATATGAGGCACCTAAACGTCGGGAGAGACCACGTACAACACCATTAAGTTGCAAATTTTATATACATATATCACTTCTTTTTTTTTTTTTTTTTTTTTTGATTGGAGGTTTAACGACCACCGTGAGCAACTCAATGGGCTATAAGCAGTCGCCCGTCCCTAATTTTAGGGTCACTGGTTCCAGGGAAGGGAGAGAGCCAGTGCCGTAAGACAAACACAACATCCATGCCTGACCGGGATTCGAACCCTGACCCCTTACGGACGAATGATCAGAGACCAGCGCCTTAGACCACTGCGCCACTGGGGCGGCATATATCTCACTTCACGTAATGATAATGTGTTGAGAGAAGACAGTGCTGCAACGGGTTTCTTTGCGACCTTCACATTGTCATAGACACTCCGCATGGTTTGTCCGGAAAACTGTTTGTGAATGCTTTTCCGTTTCCCTTTGGTGGGTGATGGTTCATAGGAACTCGAACTGCTTGGCACGTTATGTGATGGAGTTCCCGGTGTATCACTATGTTCAGATAACGTGTCCGACGTTTCATCACTATCACGCTACAATGTCTGTCCTTCAAACATGTCAGCGCCTCCAATGACATGTTGCTCCAAAACGCTATACAACTGCCTTGCAGTTCGCCTGTCGATGTACGTTGGAGCCGTGTCGTCCGCTTGGTATTTCTGCATTACCTCGTTCACCAGTATCTGTACTACAGCATGAGGGTTACAAGCCATTGTTTTAAAACACACAACACAATATTTGTATGAGTACGAATAGGCCCGTGCGCTATCTCACACTACTCACGTTTAACAGTCACCGACGTACACAACGCAGGACATCTTCTAGGCGTGCGTAGTACAACCCAATCACACCACACCCACATTTATCTGTTGTTTGACATTTTATGGCTGCATACATTACAGGCGAGCGTCCCACTTTTATAAGCCATGTTCTAGGGGTTGCGGGCGATTGCGAAATGCCATACTTCACACATGTTACTTTTGTGTCATGCTTGTCCACCACAAAAAGTTCCGTGACGATTGTTGTCGGGAGGTCCAATAGTCTCCCTTGTAAGAAGTATCCTTCAAAGGGTTAGTAAGTCAACCTCACTTTATTTAATCACCTTATGCATTAGTTTCTAAAAGATTATTCATTTTCTTTTTATCATTACGCTCCAGCGGACTTCCATCATGAGAAGTCCACACCTGCTTCTGCTCAAGCCTCCTCTCTCAGCTCCCCACCTTTGCAGGAGGGAGAGAAAACCAATTAAAGAAGAAGACGCGCATGAAACGGCGAGTTCCCGTGAGAACTGAAAGTAACCTTGAACTACATATAAACGGAGGGATTTCAGGTTTATAAATTACCAACACCGCGACGTCTGTTCAGAGTTTAGTTTGTCAGTGAAGTTTGATTTGTTTGTAGCTGCTGCTTACTTGTGTTCCGGAATTGTTTCTTTGCTGGTGTTGTTTTTGTAGCCGGATAATGCAAACTGTTTCCTGTGCCGAAAAAACAGAAGGTGAACAAAGACAACAAAGATAGTGCCCGAGTATTTCAAGAACAGTGGATATCGAAGTTCGGAGTGATTGGAAAAACAATAAAGCTTTGTGTTGCCTGCGTAAGGTAACTGTGGTGTCCCACACATTCAAGTAAAGCATCATTTTGAGAAGAATCATAAAAATGCTTATGCCATGTCAAATAAAGAAAGAAGGGAGTTCATTTCACAAAAAGTGAAACAATATGAAAAACAATCAAACTGTTTCCCATCTTCTTTCGGGTAAAAGGAAATAATATTGCTGTGGCTAGTTTTCATCTGTCTCTCTACAGGGCACAGCATCAGAAACCACTTTGTGACGGTGACTTTATGAAGGCGCCTTTCTTAGACACGTTTGACACATTATTTCAAGATTTCACTTACAAGCAACAAATTGTGAACAGAATTAACGAAATGCCAGCCAGCAGGAACACTGTCGAAGATAGAACAACAAGAATAAGTGAAGATGTTTCAGACCAAATTAAATCTGATTTCGACAACGCCGATATGTTTTCAATATGTCTTGATGAAAGCACCGATGTAACGTCACAAGCAAAGTTAGCTGTTTTTGTTAGATTTTCTTGTGGAAATGTAATGACGGAGGAATTAATTAAATTGCTGAGTTAGCCAACTACGAACACAGGGAAAGATATAATATATTAAGTGAAGCAAGAATTTGTAGTAAAAATGAGAATTATCTTAAATAAGATTATGTATTTGAATACTGATGACACCCAAAATATGGTGGTAAAACATAATGGGTTTATAGAATTTCATGGCGAAGAAGTTCAGCACCCTATTGTGCAGTACCATTGCATTTGCAATAGGAAGTACTCTGTGCAGAAACAAGTCTGAAGTCATTTGAAAGTGTACTTTCGGTGGTAACTAGAATTGTGAACTTGATATGTGCACGTGCTCTGAATTATTATGGACTTATGCACAATAATGTTCACTGGCTGAGTCGTGGACAAGTACAAGTACTCCACAGGTTTGTCGAGCTTTTGGATTAATAGAAAAGCAGCAAGAATTCCCAGAACTCACGGATCCAATTTGTTTGGGCGATTTAATGTTTCTCAGTGACTTTACAGCACTATGCAATGATTTTAATTAAGGAACTTCAAGAATGGGACACACAGCAAATAGATTGTTTGAGATCATAAAGTCATTTCAGCGCAAACTTGAAGTATTCTTCAGAGGTGTTGAAATAAAGAAGTTTAAGTACTTCCCTTTACTTAGAACGCAACTTGAATTACTGTCATGTTTTGCTGATAATCTCGATCCGGAAGACACATACAACATCCTTAAGAGGTATTTAGATGTTTTAGAAACAAATAATCTCGGATTTGGAGGAAAAATTGATTTTTTTTTTTTATTGAAGGTTTAACGACCGCCGTAAGCAACTCAATGGGCTATTTAGCAGTCTCTCGTCCCTAAGGTAGGATCACTGACTTAGGAAGAGAGAGAACCAGTGCCGTAAGACAAACACATGACTCATCCGGTTTCGAACCAGCACCCTTGTCGGACGAATGGTCATAAGCCAGCGCTTACACCACTGTGCCATTGGTGCGGCGAAAACATTGCAGTTTATCACAATGCCTCATGTTACTAAAATGAGTGCCTTTAATTTGACTTTTTCCGAGTGGATGAATGCTGACAATTTGGAAATGGAGTTGGCAGAATTTCAAAAGAATTCAACGTGGATGAACAAATTCGTCAAACTTGGCAAAGCACTGGAGGAAATGGAGAGTACTCTAACCAGAGGCAAGAGAACTTGATACTTGAACAGTGGAATAGCCTTCCACAGAAACTTTGGGCCAAAAAGAGATTTGTTGTAGCTGTACTTAAACTTTGAACTCTGGTCTTGCATAGAAGCAGCCTCGCAGGCTATTGCCCTGGACGATAGAATAAACCTCTTCCGTTCAATGCCACACCGTGTAGAGACTGTTATTGTTGCTCGAGGTGGTTTCACAAGGTATTAAGTTTTGAAGCAAAAAATCTTGTACAGCTGTACAAATGTAATCACTTATTTCTTGTAACATGAGTAATCTGTGTTATAAATTTCATTTGAATAACGGGTTCATGTTGGACGTATTGACGCTCTTCTTAGATCTACTGAGTCTCTCGTTAAAAGGTTCGCTCTTGTTAGTAGTCGCATACATTGTGATATTGCAGAAATTAAAAAAAGTTAAACCTACCCATTATATCTAATTCTTTCACGCTGAATGTTGAGCTTATTTGTTTAAAAGTTCATAAGACATGAGAAGTGTTATACAGTACGAGTAGCCTGTTGTATTTAGGCATTACTCAACCATTAATCGAGTATCAGATAGAAATTACTCCCCACTTGTGATGTGCAGACATTTAAAGTTCCTAGAGTGGACCTAATAAATGTATTGGAGTTGTAAGTACAAGACTTGTTATTTTTCTTGGAAGTTAAAGCCATTAAGTGACTAATTAAGTGTATCTGTGCTACGTAAGCTACCCGGAACACAACGTAACTCTATGGAACCTTTCAGTACAAGAATAATTCACATTAAGTGAAACTAGTTGTTTCATGAAACATATTTTATTTAATATCTACCACCTAACACACAAAAGATCATTACAGCTTGGACTCACAAAAATCCAGCAAACAATTAAGGACTAGAAGCATCCCGCAACCCAGAAGCCTAGCGATATGCAGGAAAAGTGGGTTGATCTGTTGATCTTAATCTGGGAGGGTTTTTTTTTATTTTCCTCTTCATCCCACATTTTCTTCTTTTTCTTTTACACAGTGCTTTTTATATTCTTTACTTCTTTTTGATGAGGAAGAACTTGATTGAAAGTGGAAACAAATTGTAATGCACATTTCTTTTCAGATGACCACAAAACAATTACATATGAGCGTATAGTATTCATTCCGACAGTTTGCCATCCAAGCTAAATAAAAAGCATACGGCTCATTTTCTAATACTACACGGAAAAGAGACCATTGATCACCCAATAAGTGTCATGAACAAAACTGTCCAAACAGATTTCAAATACTTTAGCTCACATGTAGTGCCGCAATATTATAGATTGGAGCTGATGAAGAAAATATGGTTTTACCACGCCTAATGTCTAGTTAAAACATAAAATAAGTTTACAAATATTACATGCTGAAATTAGAATACTGTGAAATTCAAATAGATTTTTACTTGAAATACAATACGTCAAAAAACAAATCTGATGGGAGGAAAACAAATCAATGTACCAAATGGGGCAGTTTCGGGTGATTGCGGGATTGTAGGAGAAAAATTAGAAAATGTCCCAAACTATGGGTATGCATAAAACGAAACTAAGAATTTGAATCCAAAGAGCAGCCATTGATACTTCTCTAACTGGAGCGCAGGGAGCCATTCATAAAACGATTTGAAAAAGACTTTAGAGATTTGAGTGCTCTTTATGTGCATGTAACATCCTTTCACTTTCATGGGGAATCTCATACGTTCTACGTAATAGGAAGATATCTAGTAGAACTTTGTTACCCGGATATAACCTGAATTGGTCTTGCAAATGTAGGGCAATGGTGTGACACTTCATTACTTTAGCCGTGAAACCTCTTTGTATGGTATTTATAATATTAAGGGACTTTAAAATTCAACCAATAATAATAATAGCTTTAACAAATGACAATAATGCGCTGCCAAAAACATTAAGTGGTATTGCTGCGGCGATAGTGTACCGATAGATACATGATGAATTGGCACTGAAAATACAAATCTGAGACAACCTGATCATGAAAAATGACAAAACAGACAATCCATTCCAGAAAATTGACGGCAACATTGTAGTACCACAACACGTGTAGTGAGTTAAATACGAACAAATGGAGAACAACGATGCGTAGTGACCTCCAGTATGGTGTTTGGTAAACTGTGAACGATAAAGCACTGGCACACCGCTGAAACTTCGAGAGAAAGGGAAAGATTATCTTCGGCTCTCTACAATGCAATGTATTCAGAACAGTACTAGGATACATTTTTGACGATATAGCAATCTGTTACTTACGAAACAGGCAAGATTTCTGCAGCATTGGAAATTGTTTGTATAATTATTATACACTGACGGAAAAAATCCCAACACCACGAAAAAATAGTTGTAGAGGAATGAAATGGCGGCAATACATTTGTATAGGTAACATATTTATTCGATTAAGGTTTCAAGATCACAGCTTAATGTAAGCGCGAGAAGAGCCCTTTTTAATGTGAAATGCTGGTACATTAATAACCGGTGTAACCGCCAGAATGTTGAATGCAAGCACGCAAACCTTCATGCATTGTGTATAGTACATGTGCTGGACGTTAGTTTGTGGGATGGAGTTTCATGCCTGTTGCACTTGGTCGGTCAATACAGGGACAGTTAATGCTGGTTGGGGTGAAGCTGGAGTTGTCGTCCAATGATGTCCCATACGTGCTCGATTGGTGAAAGATCTGGTGATCTAGCAGGCCACGACAACATGTCGACACTCTGTAGAGCATGTTGGGTTACAACAGCTGTATGCGGGCGAGCGTTATCCTGTTGGAAAACACCCCCTGGAATGCTGTTCATGAATGGCAGCACAACAGGTTGAATCACCAGACCAACGTACAACTGTGCCGTCAGGGTGCGTCGGATAACCACGAGAGTGCTCCTGTTGTCATAGGAAATTGCTCCCCAGACCATAACTTCAGTTGTAGGTCCAGTGTGTCTCGGCCGCAGACAGGTTTGTTGCAGGCGCTAACCTGGCCTTCTTCTCACCAACACACGGCCATCACTGGCACCCAGGCAGAACCGGTTTTCATCAGAAAACACAACAGATCTCCACTGCGTCCTCCAATGAGCTCTAGCTTGACACCACTAACGTCGCAAACGACAGTGGTTTGGAGTAAGTGGAATGCACGCTACAGGGCGTCTGGCTCGGAGCTGTCCTTCAAGTAACCGATTTGTAACAGTTCGTTGTGTCACTGTGGTGGCAACTGCCGCTCGAATTGCTGCCGCAGAAGCGGTACGATGCGCCACGGCCATACACCGTACACCGCGGTCTTCCCTCTTATTAGTGCCACGTGGCTGGCCGGAACCCGGTCTACTTGAGGCAGTACCTTCCCTTGACCACCGCTGCCAACAATCATGCACAGTGGCTACATTCCTGCCAAGTCGTTCTGCAATATTGCGGAAAGAAAATTCACCTTCTCGTAGCCCTATTACACGACCTCGTTCAAACTCCGTGAGCTGTTGATAATGGCTTCTTCGTCTTTTTAAAGGCATTCTTGACTAACATCAACACACTACGTCGAATCTCAACGATAACTAACGCTCACGAACGTTACAGCGCGTATTTACAGCAAACCTGCTTTGCATGTTCCAAGGGGCGCTTCTAGCACCACACGTATGCGCCGAGCGCAAAATTTGCATACACGTCATCTTACAGATATACTCTCACCACCTAACAATTGTCGTTTATCTAACACAACCCCTTCTTGGTGTTGGGATTTTTTTCCGTCAGTGTATATTCATTACTGGTGTTATCCGCAGCAGTAAATTTCTGTCTGAAAGAATAACTACGAAGTAATATTTAACGCCTTTTTCATAGAATTTGCTAAACACGATGAAATTGGAAATTTCATTAACTTGTGCTCTGAAATTCTCACCACATTTCATAATTCAATGAATGCTACTGCCGTAGGCCCACTAACTCGAAATTTAGGAGAGGGTTTTCATTTTAAAATGCGACGATGCTGCACTTCTAACTCTTTACCGTTTAAACTCCGGTAGCTCGCATGGAGCACTCTAAATTCATTTGCGCATATTACAGGCTGACATCTAGCGAGAGAGAATTTGATCGATCGCCTGTTCAGCACATTGTCCAGCATTCTTTTTGTTCGCGGGTTTAACGACCACCATGAGCAACTCGATGGGGCATAAGCAGACGCCCGTCCCTAATTTAGGGTCACTGGTTCCCGGGAAGGGAGAGAGCCACTGCCGTAAAACAACCTCAACATTCATGCCTCACCGGTATTCGAACCCTGACCCATCTCGGACGAAAGATCAGAAGCAAGCGCTTAGACCAATGTGTCACCCAGCTTTTCTCAAAGACCTTTGCTGTCCAGCGTTTCTCAAAAGCCTTTTAAAAGTAGAAACAGGGTGTGACGTATATTGTAAATTAACTTTCATTTTTAGTTCCTTTTCCTATGTAAATTTGAGTTTGTTCTGCTTATACTTCCAAACTTAACGTTATATCTTTTCCCTCAAACGAGAATGAGGTTGGCAACAATTGAGGTCAAAGTGAACGTGACGTATGAATGTATGAGATAAGAACGATAGATAAAAGGACGATATAACAGTTGCTGTAGTATGTGGGTGGATGTGTGTGGTAAACGTCGATTGTTAAAATAAAATGTGAAATTAACAATTTTAGTACTATGTGTGATGTTCTATGGACTTAGTGCTTTAATAAAGAAAGAATTCTCGTAAGTTGACTTCTGTTTATGAGTCGTCTGGCCGTAATAATTCAATTAGGAACTATTGCATCGTATTCTTATCTAATGGTTTAGACATAACGGAACGACAATATCTGCCACGAAAAAGGCATTACGTTATAAGGGACTTAAGATCTCTAAAACTCTGGTTTGGGATGAACACTAGTTGTTGATCCTCCTAGAGTCGCAGTTTTTTTGTTTTTCCTTTTTGTTTGAATGTTTAACGACCACCGTGAGCAACTCAGTGGGCAATAAGCAGTCTCCCGTCCCTAATTTAGGGCCACTGGTTCCAGGGAAGGAACAGAGAACCAGCGCCGTAAGACAAACACAACATCTATGCCTCTCCGGGATTCGAACCCGGACCATTCTGGGACGAAGGACCAGAAGCCATCGCTTAGACAAATCCGCAACCGGAGCGACTGGATTTGCAGTTTCTTCTAGTCCCAGAAAAACTGCGACTCCAGGTCCCCAATTGCGGAGCTTTTAATTTTGAGCAGAGAAACACAAATTTTCCTAGCTAAGCCAAATCACTGCTAATGGCATGAATAACTGTCATGACAAAAATATTTGAAGCAGTGAAACATAAGTTATGATGTTCTAATCTTAGTAGCACATTTAAAGCTTCTGCTTTGAATATTAAGTTGCTGCTGATGTTCGTTGTTGAATATCAAAGAATGCAAATGTAATATACACTGCTGGACACACAAAATGCAACACCAAGAAGGACACGAGATAGCAAAGCCAGATTTACTGGACACATAACAACGGATACAAAGATGAAACAATTGAGCTTACAGGCCCGTACGACTTGCGGAACACGCTGACATCAATAGTTCGTGTGGCCCCCATGGCTGGCAATAACGGCCGCTACACGCCGCGGCATCAAACAAAAGAGGCTTTGGATGTGGGCTTCGGGTTTGTCGGTCCAGGCTGCTTCCACACGTTGCCACAGTTCATCAGGCGTAGCCGCAGGTGGTGCTTGCCGGGCAACTGGGTTGCCGATCAGCGACCACACGTGTTCGATGGGTGACATATAGGGAGAACAGGCGGACCACGGCAGCAGTGACACCTGGTGGACCGTGAAGAATTGTTGCACAATCCTTGCCACGTGCGGGCGCGAATTGTCCTGTTGAAACGTGGCCGCTGGAAGGTCCTACAGGTAAGGGAGGACTACAGGCTCCAAAACGTCGGAGATAGTGCAGTGGCTGTTGAGTGTACCGGCGATGCGTACCAGAGGGGTGCGGGTGACATATCCAATTGTGCTGCAAACCATAACGCCAGGCGACGGACCGGTATGGCGATGCATATTGCAGGCGTCATACAGTCTCTCGCCGAGGTGCCGCCACAAGCGGATCCGACCATCGTGGTGTTGCCCGCAGAAGCGGGATTCTTCGGAGAAGACAATGTCGTGCCATTCCGTAGTCCTAGTGCGGCGTTCAACGGCCCACTGCAATCGCACTCGCCGGTGGTGTAACGTCAATGGTAATCGGAGCAATGGGCGCCGTGCGACAAGTCCCCGCTCATGCAGACGACGTCGAACGGTACGTGCTGACACAGGTTGCTGCACAACACACCCTAATTCCTGCGCTATCGTTTGTGATGTGGCTGTGCGTGCCGTCAATGCCCGCCGTACAACATGCCGGTCCTCTCGTTCGGTGGTGTGCCGCGGCTGCGCCAATTGCTCACGTCGGTCTATCCGTCGCTTCTGCACCCACCGAATCCATATTCGCTTCACTGTGGCTGGATGTCGTCACGCACGGGCGCCGATGTCTCGATACGATAAACCGCTGTCGCGATAAGCAACTATTTGTCCTCTGTCGAACACCGAAACCTGCTGGAATGACTGCCGTATTCTGTGACGAGGCATCAGGAAGCTATCCCACGCTCAGGTCCAGCAGCACAACACATTTCCTCAACTTACACCCCGCCTTCTGTGCATCCTTCTTATAGTGCTTCTCGGTGGCGTGCATCGCGCACATGATTTGCATATGCCCTGCAATGCTAATTGTTTGCATGTCCTCTCACGGGCGATGCATGCTGCGGATTTCACGCCAATCGGATGCTTCCTTCTTGGTGTTGCATTTTGGGTGGCCAGCAGTGTATTTAGCTTACAATCAAGCTGTGGCTAAAATAAGTTGACGAGGTTCGGAATTTAAATCTGTTTCTCACTTTATGTGGCATGAGTTTCTTCCACTTTAATTTTACTATAGTTTCAAATGTTAATATGAGCATTTAAAAAAATGGTTCTTCTTTATCAGATCTAGCTTGTGAATATAGTTAGAAGGTATCTTTCTAAATTTGTTTTAGTACATATATAAATCCACATTTTGGGGTGCGAACTTCTATCTTTCAAATTTATTGGGCCTAAGCTAGAATCCCAGATGAACCAAGCACGATGGATGATGTGTCTATTCGTCTCCTTTCCCTGTCACGGGTATCTTCTATACATCTGTTAGAACGAAAGTTTTGCAACTTCATGGGATAATCGCTAAAAGGTTGGTTTGTAGAATGGCAAGCATGTATTGCGATCGAGTGTGTCTCACGACTTACGCAACTTATCGTTTTTAGCCATGAATGCGTGTTCAGCTTTATCTCAGGTGTTGGGTTGGTACGAATTAAATGTCCGGCAAAGATCCAGTACACGTGCACGGCAAAAACGGAAAAGTAGGACAACTTACCTAGGCAAAATAATTCCAATCGGTATGGAGACATAGTTGCCATCTGTCGGGCAAGGCCATGATCCCGGAACGAAAAAGTCTTGTGGCTGGGACCCGAAGAAGACATCAACTGCACATTGAACCTCGTTGTCTGTCGTGAACTGTTTCCCGGACAGGAAGAGATCCAGGCGACTAAACAGCTGATAGTATGTCGGAGACACGTCCGGGTGAGGCAGTGCTTCATAGCCCAAGGCACTTAGTGTCAGCATCAGTCGTTGTGAGACATGAGGGCGAGCGTTGTCCTGGAGCAGAAGAACAACACGTCTGTTGACCAAAGCCGGTTGTTTCTGCAGCAATTTCCGGTGCATCTGGTGTAATTCAGCACAATAGCGTTCTGCAGCGATTGTTCGGCCTATTTCCAAGAAATTCCGATGAATTATCCAAGCTGTGGACCACCAGACAAGGAGCATCATCTTCTTGGTGTAGGGGTGGTTAGGGTGCCATCCAGCAGGCTGTGCCTTGCTTAACCAGTGTGCAGATTGTTTCCGATTATCATAAACGACCCACTTCCCGTCGCAGGTGACGATGCGATGCAGTAGAGGTTCTTGTTTATTCCTAGAAAGCAGCAACGTGTAGATTTCCAAACTCTTAGTCTTGTTGGCAGTCGCCAACTCATGTGGCAGCCACGTGTCTAGCTTTTTGACCTTACCCAGCGCAGCCAGCCGCCGAACAACTATCGTGTGGTGGACACCTACCTCTGCCGGTACCTCACTACGCGTTTCTCGGAGATCCGCTTCAAGCACACGTAACAGAACAACGTTAGAAACAGCAACACGTCGGTTACCACGTGCTTCGTTTCGCCGGTCCGTATCTCCGCTTCGAAACTTCACAAACCATCACCAAATGATTTGTTCGTTGGCTGTATTCTTCCCAAACGCTTTGTTAACGTTTCGAGCGGCAGTTCCTTCAGAATTGCCCACTTGAAATTCATATAAAAAAATGACTCCCAAATCCGGCGTCTGCATGTTTCCTTTGCAAGTCAAGTTGGGTCCAAACAAATCAGATATGTACCTTGTTCTTCACACACGTGCTAGCTATTTATAATAACTCTGTGATGTAATACCCGCAACACCTGTGGGTGGTTCCATTCCGCTGTGGTGTAGGCCTGTCTCCGCTGCTCGTTCGGGCGGGACTCTGTATTCGCACTAACCCAATAACTAGTGATAAGCTCCTGTGATATACACTGCTGGCCACCCAAAATGCAACACCAACAAGGAAGCATCCGATTGGCCTGAAATTCTCAGCATGCGTCCCCCGCGAGAGGAGATGCAAACAATTAGCATTGCAGGGCATATGCAAATCATATGCGCCCGGCACGCCACCGAGAAGCACTACAAGAAAGGTACACAGAAGTCGGGGTGTAAATAGTGGAAGTGTGTTGTGCTGCCGGACCTGAGCGTGGGAAGCTGCCTGATGCGTAGTCGTAGAATACGGCAGTCATTCCAGCACGTTTCGGAGTTCAACAGAGGACGAATAGTGGCTTATCGCGACAGCGGTATATCGTACCGAGACATCGGCGCCCGTGTGGGACGACATCCAGCCACAGTGATGCGAATATGGATTTGGTGGGTTCAGAAGGGGCGGATGGACTGACGTGAGTGATTGCCGCAGCCGCGGCACACCAACGAACGGGAGGACCGGCATGGTGTGCGGCGGGCATTGACGGCTAGCATCGTTAATCACGAACGTTAGCGCAGGAATTAAGGTGTGTTGCGCAACAACCTGTGTCAGCATGTACCGTTAGACGTCGTCTGCAGGAGCAGGGACTTGTCGCACGGCGCCCATTGCTCCGATTACCAGTGACGCTACACCACCGGCGAGTGCGGCGGCAGTGGGCAGTTGAACGCCGCACCTGGACTACGGAAAGACACGACATTGTGTTCTCCGACGAATCCCGCTTCTGCCTGCAACACCACGATGGTCGGATCCGCGTGTGGAGGCACCTCGGCGAGAGACTGTATGACGACTGCATTATGCATCACCATACCGATCCGTCGTCTGGCGTTATGGTATAGGGCGCAATTGGATATGACACCCGCACCCCTCTGGTACGCATCGCCGGTACACTCAGCAGCCACCGCTATATCTCCGACGTTTTGGAGCCTGTAGTCCTCCCTTACATGGAGGACCTGCGAGCGGCCACGTTTCAACAGAACAATGCGCGCCCGCACGTGGCACGCATCGTGCAACAATTCTTCACGGCCCACCAGGGGTCACTGCTGCCGTGGCCTGCCGTTTCTCTCGATATGTCGCCCATCAAACATGTCTGGTCGCTGATCGGCAACCGAGTGTACCGGCAAGCACCACCTGCGGCTACACCTGATAAACCGTGGCAACGTGTAGAAGCAGCCTGGACCGACATACCCGAAGCCCACATCCAAAGCTTCTTTCGCTCGATGCCGCGGCGTGTAGCGGCCGTTATTGCCAGCCATGTGGGTAACACGAACTATTGATGTCTGCGTGTTCCGCAAGTCGCACGGGCCTGTAAGCTCAATCGTTTCATCCTTGTATCTATTGTTATCTGTCCAGTAAATCTCGTTTTGCTACCTCGTGTCCTTCTTGGTGTTGCATTTTGGGTGGTCAGCAGGGTAGTTTAAAGTTTGACAAAAGGGCAAAAATTGCTGGTATACTCTGGTGTCCAAAACCTATGGGGGAACACTATTTCGAAAGGTTACAACCATAAAATCAGACCCAGCAACGTGCGGCAATTTGCATAACTGGGGACATTCAGTAGATAGCCGGTACACATGCAAAATATCGAATCGTGCGCGCAGGGATCACGTGGTATCCCTTTAACGGATAAAAGATAAAAGGGCGCGGTATGCGACATGTGTCTGAAGCAATGTGACGGCATAAAGGTACGAACGTGAAATTTACGTTATGTCTCAAGCACATCATCTAGATGATTTAACGCAGTGAAAAGCTATAGGGTAACTGAAAGGCCTCTGAGTGAGTGATGTCGCCAGGGAGTTTGGAATCGCGTATAGTGTAGTATCTAGGCTCTGGGCAGCATTTCAAACTAATGGAATTTGTTTCAGACGCATGCTAAGAGGTCGCCATCTTTCTAGTACGACGCATGAAGACATATTTTTAGTTGTAATAGCAAAACGTAATCGCCGCACCACGGCTGCTCGGCTTGCGAGTGGCCTCCATTACAGTAGAGGAATGCGGATGTTCCGACGATCTGCGGCAAGACATCTGCGAAATATAGGGCTATATGTCCGAAAGCCTGTGGTCCGCGTCCGTCTACCCAGAGCTCAATGCAGAGTCAGTTTTCAGTGGTGTCATATCCACATTAATTGGACACGTCTTCAATGAGCCAATGTGCTTTTCATAGATGAGAGTCATTTTAGTCTGTCCTCTGATTACCACTTTCACGACAGATCAGTTAATCTGTCGTGAAAGTGGTAATGCGTACCAGCGCGAGAATGTGCAGGAAAGGAACAAACATGGCAGTGTCGAGATCATGGTGTGGGGGCGGCATCAGGATTAATGTACTCACCGAGCTACAGATACTGGAAATGGGACTATGACGGGCGAACGGTATTGATGACAACGCGACACCTCAGTGTACGAGAGCAGTGCATACACTTCCGGAGATCGCGGATGTTCATCGAATCGACTGGCTAGCATGATCCCCAGACCTCAACCCTATGCAAACACGTCTTGTAAGCAATAAGGAGACGCACTGGTGCTCTAAACCCTCGTCCAGAAAACAAGCAGGGCTTCATCCGTAATCTGAGGGAGGAGAGGGCCAATTTGCCTGAGTAACTCCTGGGTCACTTAATGCTGAGCATGATACAACGTTGTGACAGCTGCATCGCAGTACGAGGTGGACGTACTCCATACTGAAATGTCTCTCCGCCTGGGGAAGCCCTGTACATCCATTTTCCAACTATGTCCTTCGGAATTTTTTAACTTTTGCGTAAACACTGATTGCAATGTAATTTGTGTATCATTTCTAATCGATTTTCTATGTCTTTTCAAAAACGTGTTCGTAGGCTGGCAATATAATTATTTATCCATTTGGCTGCGGCCATGTATTGATTTTTTTATACAAGTAAAAAGTACTCTATCCTTAGGTTTTGGACACCAGTTTATATTCATCAACGCCGTAAAATGCTAATATTCTTCATTGTCTAAGAACTGACAGTTACGGGTGTGAATTGGAGTGCTCAGTACCACTTTGAAATTTTTATGCAATAGATTTGTTTGGATTTTAAAATTCACCATAATGACCGTAGAAAAAATTCATGACAGTACATTCTATGTACACTGGCGTAAAAAAATTAAGGACGAAACGGTTTTTCAAATGTAACGTCGTGCAGAAGTGCTCCACATCGACTCAAATCATACCATACGATCCCCAAAATGTAAGAATATGGGACAAGTGAGCAAAATCGTCCAAACAAGGAATCCAAAGGATACAAAGGCACCTTATTGAAAAGGCAGCTTCGAGCACAACTGAACAGAAGACAGAAACGTCCATGTGACAGGCGGCTGCCAAGAAAAATTCAGTCTTTAGTACGGGACATGATCCCCCTGACTGCGTTGCAGGATTTACAACGTCTGTCCATGCTGACGACAAGGTTGTCAAGGAGCTGTTGAGGCATCGCGGTCCATTCCTCTTGTAGTGCCAATCGCAGTTGAGGAATCGTTGCTGGCGGCTGGTGACGTGCTGCCAAGCGTCTCCCGAGAAGGTCTCACACGTGTTCGATTGGATTTAGGTCCGGGGACCTTGCGGCCCAATCCATGCGTTGAATATCTTCACTCTCCAACAGCTCTGCAATGGCCACTGTACGATGAGGTGTAGTGTTGTCGTCCATGAAGAAGAACTCAGGACCCACAGCACCTCTAAACAGACGCACGTGAGGCAGCAGAACCTCGGTACAATAGCGGACACTAGTGACTGAACCCCCTTGGAAGATGTGGAGGTCAGTACGGTTACCAAGCTTGATACCGCCCAAAACAAGATCCCCATCACCTCCAAACCGGTCCCTTTCGATGATGTTGGAGGTGTGATTGCGTGTTCCCTGCTCTCTCCATATGTGTATACGTCCAAAATCGCTCGTCAGACTAAATCGGCACTCATCCGTAAAGAGAACTCGACCCCATTGCTGATGTGTCCAGTTCTTGTGTTCCTGTCACCACAGAAACCGCCGTCTCTGATGAGCAGGTGTTAATGGCACACACCGTACTGGCCGTCGTGCAAATAGACCACCTTTGTGCTGTCTCCTGGCCACGGTAAAACGCGATAACGGACGTCCAGTTGTATGTTGCATGTGCCTTGCGATTTCTCCCGCTGTCTGCCGTCTGTCTCTTTGCGCTTGTAGGAAAATATACCGGTCGTCCGCCGCCGTGGTTGCTCGTGGACAACCACTTCTAAACTCTCTGAGAGCTGTTCCTGTCGTTTGAAATGCTCTCCAGGCTCGCGAAATGATGCTGTGAGCGATCCAGAACTCCTCGGCCACACTAGTCACACTTCGACCTTCTTCCAACTTCCCAATGACGCGACCTCGGGTAAAGTCATAGAGAGGTCGTCTACTGGATTGCCTGTTGGACATATCATACGGTGGCAACTCGACGTCGTTCAAACCAATGTACACCGTGCAATAGCTTTCACCGAATTGCTGAACGTACACCGCCCGTGTGCTTTATACCCTTCTGATACTCTCCCCCGTACGTCATGCTGCATATATGCGCATGCCCTACCGTACCCTAGTCTATCTCCTGAGTGGTCTTTCGGTCCGTTCTGCTTGCTCGTTCCGCTGTTATGCTAATTTCTTCTCTTCGTCCTCAATTTTTGCACACCATTGTATATATGTAGGATGTCTCTATATGTAGGTTGTCTTTTGCGTTGTAACGTACCAGGAGATGTGACGTACCTGCCAGAAGGACGCACACGACATAGAGGCAGATAGGAATCAGAATAAAATGTCCGCGTAGCTCAATTGGTAGAGCAACTTATTCCGGAATGAGTGGACCCGGGTTCGAATCCTGGCGCGGATAAAAATGACGGAGAAATTTACTTCGTTATAATGGCGCCCGAACTATCCGGATGACCCGACCGTTTAATATCTCGCAATGGTGTGATGTTATTTCCACACCGCGAGATAGGAAAAATCAGAGAATCCGTTCTCCAGCGCTTCGAAAAATAAATGTTTGTGACGTTGCATTCCACACACCGGATTGACTGGGAGTTCTCAAGTGCATGTTCTACAGTGGATGGCTGCATGCAATGATCATGGTCACGGCTGACCCGTGGGCCATGCCCCCGGCCCTCTTTGGGGGGGGGGGAGATGTGACGTACTTGCCAGCAGGACGCACACTACATAAAGGCAGATAGGAGTCAGAATGAACGTCTGCGTAGCTCAGTTGGTAGAGCGCCTTGTTCCGGAATAAGCGGACTCGGGTTCGATTCCCGGCGTAGACCAAAAATGACGGAGAAATTTACTTCGTTATAGCGGGAACAGCAAGTACCCGGGTAAATAAATAAAATTAATTAATTGAGTTATCTAAATACTGTTCACCAGAGTAATTTATTGTTTTCTCCTTTTATTAATTTGACTTTGTGATTTTCTATCTCTGTCTCTTATTTTCTCCCTTCACCACACTTTTTTAATGAGTTCTGTCTCTCTCATACACAGAGAGTTTAATGTCTGTGAACACTTCCTTTGAGCTTCTTTGTTTCCCCGTCTCTTTCTCTCTCTCAAAAGTGATCTCCCTATGTCACACACACACACACACACACACACAACTGAAACCATGCTACTAAAGGAAGGCATTGTTTTTCAGCTTGTCCCATTACTACATCTCCAAGCATGCTGAAGCTATCACATTCACTTTATTTGTTGCCTGATCTGATGTTTTCAGTGTTCTGTAATATTTCGAAACTCCTTACGCATAATGGTATCTGCAAATATTTTTCGAACAAATACATGGTAATTTAGTACCACTGCATTTAATGCTGTAAAGTGAGGAAACGTCTGAACTGATAGGAACATATTGCTCTGTCTCCTGGAATCATGTTAAACTAATATTCTCACAAGTTTGGTTCTCGCAAGAAAGAGCAGAGGAAATTTCTTGCTGACTTCATTCATCCCATTTCTAATACAAAATAATAGCTTTCACAACTCATGGGCATAATCTATAAAGTAGTAGTAAAATTTCAAAATATTTCTTACACAAACAAGTCGGAAAATCCTTAAAAGGAGTCCATTGTCCTTGTCTTAAGTAACATTCTACAGTCAAAGAGACGGAATCATCAGGAAATGCATAGCCTGATCGACAAGCAGCACTGCACGAACTATAAGAGGAATAAATCGAACAATTTTCTCACTTTAAAATGGAAATATGCATAATTCTACAAAAATTAAAGTTCATGCTCACTGTATCAGAAAATCATAAGTATCAATTTAAAATATAATATAATTTTGCCTTTTAAAGATTCTGATACTAGTCATTCGAGCGATAATACCTTTGTCTTCTTACCAACAGAGGATTTATTTCGGCAAATCTCTTAGCAAAGAGAGTCTCAATCTTTTAAACAATCCTTTTGTCTTCTAACCAACAAGGGATCGATCCTTTGACTAAAACAATCTGAAGTTCGGAATATTTTGAACTTCTTTGGAGTCACTCGTGTGCGTGTTGTGTGTTGTCTGTGTTAAAAGCTTACATTAGTTAAAAACATTATTTAACATCCCCTTTTTTCGATAAGATGTTCACAGTAACTCCGAAATCCAAAGCACCCTTGATACATAGTGTCTATGCATGCGTGCGTGTGTCTCTGTGTGTGTATAGAATAAAATTTATCCCAGGAATCTACAAAATCAATGCTCTTCTTCTGAGCAAAGCAATTAGTTAAAAGCTTTTTATTTCGAAAAGAGCAACCATTTAAATAAATCCTTCAGTATCCTTCTCACTTTCAGAATAACAGCAAAGGACTGCCTGCTTTCGTTACGTGACTTGGTTTTGTTATACAGGGTGATTCAGAAGTGTTGGTCATAAATGAAAACATAGGAAGTGCTCATCGAAACAAGAAAAAGAAAAAAAAAGACAATCGAAACAAACAAAACAAGTCTTAATCAATATAACAAATTATCAGTTATCTCGGGAACGGTTCGTTTCCGAGATAATTGAACTTTTATTGTAGGGTTGTCAGAAGTAATGTAAAGTTGTTTTTCCCCAGCTGTCTGCTATTTCTATAGTTTTTCCACCTCTGTGGAAGAAATTCGGTGGGGCTGAATTGTTTGAGGGATCAGTTAGTCCCCAAACTCTCCCTCCTCAAAAGTACTTCGCCCCAAGCTAAAAAACAAGTCACCCATGTTCTTGCAGTAAAACACCACACGTGTGCAATACTTTGAGTTCCTGGGGAACAGTGAAGGGAATGTTTTAGGGAGAACGGGGTGGGGTAGGGATTCCAACTTAAACCCCAAAAACAAATACCGCCGAGATTTCTCCTGGGGGAATTTGACAAATCAATGGGTCTCCCAGGTACACGGAAATCTCTGGCGACACACAGACAGCGACCTGTTGTATGATACCAAACGGTGTGAAAATACAATTTTGTTGTTAACGCGGATCGAACGCCACGTCTCCTTGCTCCGCAGTGAATTGCTCTAACTGACTAAACTACATTGACGGAATGTATCCCTGCATATTTGTCGTCTTGATACGTGCTTCACTTCTGTAGCACGTCACAACGGGTTCACGCAAAAACCTCCGTATCAATACAGCGAGCACCTCCAAAAACATTCCAGAAGACATGCTAATGCTATGGTGACGGCATTGCGGTTCGCTGAACGCACCACGTCTGCGTGACATCAGTTAGTAACTGGAGGCTTAAGCGTGTACATTACATACAATATCGAAGTGTGTTCCGTACTGTTAGTACACTGGCATGCAAAAATTAAGGCGGAGACGGTTTTTCGAATGTAACTTCGTGCAGAAGTGTTCCACATCGACTCAAATCATACCATAAGATCCCCAAGATGTAAGAATATGGGACAAGTGAGCGAAACCGTCCGAACAAGGAATCCAAAGGATACAAAGGCACTTTATTTTTTTTTATTTTTTTATTGGAGGTTTAACGACCACCGTGAGCAACTCAATGGACTATAAGCAGTCTCCCGTCCCTAATTTAGGGTCACTGGTTCCAAGGAAGGGAGAGAGCCAGTGCCGTAATACAAACACAACATCCATGCCTGACCTGGATTCGATCCCGGACCCCTTACGGACGAATGATCAGAGGCCAGCGCCTTGGACCACTGTGATACCGGGGCGGCGGCACTTTATTTTAAAGGTTGCTTCCAGCACAAATGGACAGAAGACAGAAACGTCCATGTGACAGGCGGCTGCCAAGAAAAATCCAGTCTTTAGTAGGCGATATGATCACCCCTGACTGCGTTGCAGGATTTACAACGTCTGTCCATCCTGAGGACGAGGTTGTCAAGGAGTTATTGAGGCATCGCGGCCGATTCCTCTAGTAGCGCCAATCGCAGCTGCGGAATCGATGCTGGCGGCTGGTGACGTGCTGTCAAGGGTCTTCCGAGAAGGTCCCACACGTGTTCGATTGGATTTAGGTCCGGGGACCTTGCGGCCCAATCCATGCGTTGAATATCTTCACTCTTCAACCGCTCTGCGACAGCCACTATACGATGAGGTGTAGCGTTGTCGTCCATGAAGAGGAACTCAGGACCCACAGCACCTCTAAACAGACGCACGTGAGGCAGGAGAACCTCGGTACAATAGAGAACACCAGTGACTGAACCTTCTTGGAAGATGTGGAGGTCAGTACGGCTACCAAGCATGATACCGCCCCAAACGAGAACTCCGCCACCTCCAAACCTGTCTCTTTCGATGATGTTGGAGGTGTGATTGCGTGTTCCCTGCCCTCTCCAGATGTGTATACGTCCAGAATCGCTCGTCAGACGAAATCGGCTCTCATGCGTAAAGAGAACTCGACCCCATTGCAAATGTTCCCAGTTCATTTGTTCCTGTCACCACAGAAACCCCGTCTCCGATGAGCAGGTGTTGATGGCCCACACCGTACTGGTCGTCGTGCAAATAGACCACCTTTGTGCAGCCTCGGGGCCACTGTAAAACGCGATAACGGACGTCCAATTGTCTGTTGTATGTGCCTTGCGATTTCTCCCGCTGTCTGCCGTCTGTCTCTTCTCGCCTGTAGGACAATATACCAGTCGTCCGCCGCCGTGGTTGCTCTTGTACGACCACTGCTAAACTCTCGGACAGCTGTTCCTGTCGTTTGAAATGCTCTCTAAGCTCGTTAAACGATGCTGAGCGCGATTCCGAACTCCTCGGCCACACTAGTCACACTTGGACTTTCTTCCAACTTCCCAATGACGCGACCTCGGGTAAAGTCATCCAGATGTCGTCTGCTGGATTGCCTGTTGGCCATATCATACAGTGGCAGCAACGCGACGTCGTTCAAACCGATGTACTCAGTGCAATAGCTTTCACCGAATTGCTGAACGTACACCGCCCGTGTGCTTTATACCCTTCCGACACTACCCCCCTCTCTATGTCATGCTGCATATATGCGCATGCCCTTCCGTACCGGATCCTAGTCTATCTCCTGAGTGGTCTTTCGGTCCGTTCTGACTGCTCGTTTCGCTGTTATGATAATTTCTCCTCTTCGTCCTTAATTTTTGCACACCAGTGTATTAAAGGCTGATGCGGCTGGTGCTTTCACAATTGCAGAACTGTATGGTCGGACAAATGGAAATGCAGCGGGTATGTATACCAATGCTTATCCAAACTGAAGGCATCACGATCGTCTCCTGTTTTTGGGGATCCACAAGCGCTTAACAGAGCATGTGTCATTTCAGTTTGCTGCACCAGTGGGTGGGCAAAGAACTACCCGAGATGTTGGATATGACGGGAGACTGTTACGAAGAATATCACAGGACCGGGCAACGAGCACTAGAAGGTTTGGTTTCGCGGAGAATAGTAGTCAAAGCACCAACAGGAGATTTCTGCATGACAATCGGTTACACCTTTATAATATCCAGCGAGTGCAAGCCCTAGGTGTGAGGGACTTTCCACCGAGAGTCGCATTCTGCCGGTGGTTGCTACATCGATGATTGCGAAATCCGCGCATTCTCGGGAATGTTTTATTCATTGACAGGCCTAATTCAGCAGACAAGGCATTTTCAACTTCCATAACTGCCCTGAGTGGGCAGCCTAAAATCCCCACGCCATCCAGCAATCACACCGCCATGTTCGATTCGCAGTTGACGTGTGGGCTGGAGTTTTAGGTGATAGTCTCATAGGACCATTTGTGCTTTCCAACAGGCCTACATGTGATTCCTATATGCACTTCCTGCAGCATGATATCCCGCAGATACGGAAGATGTCACCCTTTGTAAACGTGCAACAATGTGGTTCATGCACGATGGTGCACCAGTGCATTTTCGTTTCACGGTGAGGCAGCATCTCAGTACAACGTTGGTAGAGCAATGGATATGTGTGTGCGGGCTCCGCTCATGGCCTCCCCTCTCATCTCACCTAAATCCATTGGATTTCTGCATCTGGGAACATTTGAAATGACGAGTTTATGCGACCCCGTGCACAACGTAGACGAATCGAGGATCAGAGTCGAAACTGTATGTGCAGAAATAAGGCAAATTTCGGCACATACAGTTTTGACCGAATTCGACGCCTGTATCGAAGCAAAGGGGAGACATTTTGAACATTTGTTGTGAAGGTAAGAACCTAGCACAACATTTCTGTTCATATTTGTACGTGTTCTTTGCCGTTTTAGCATCATGCAGTGTTGCTAGACAAACGTTGATTTCTCATCACAGTTTATTTGTATTGTACACTGAAGAGCAATTGAATTAGAGACAGCTGGCGTTATCCAAATGTGGCGCTGTGGGCGGCCCTGTAAACGGAAACGACATGATGTATGCAGCAATCTGACAATATAAGGAGTGATGCGACGGGAATCAGTAAGAGTCGGACGCAGTATGGGTAAGACGAAGGATCTATGCGCAGTTGATCGTGGGCAAATCGTCGGGGCCCGACGAATGGGTCACTCCATCTCGGAGGTTGTGCAGGCACTGGGATTTTCACGAGTCACTGTGTCACGGGTGCACCGTGAGTACATCGAATCCGGTAAAACCATCCCTAGAGCCAACTGCCGTGGACAACAGCGTGTGGATAAGCGGGGTCATCGCCGGCTAGCTCTCATTGTAACAGCGGGTAGACGGGCCACAGTGCAAAAAATCGCTCGGCAATTTAACGCTGGTGCACCAAAACGTGTAAGCAGCCACACAATCCAGAACCATCTCCTCGCTATGGGGTACAGAAGCCATCGCCCCACGAGGGTATAGCTGCTGACCGCACATCACAGGGTGCAAAGATTAGCATGGGCGCGGGAACATCGCCACTGGACCCTAGACATGTGGAAAAGTGTTACCTGGACTGATGAGTCGATATTCACGTTGGTACATGCGGATAGCAGGATGCGAGTACGGCGCAAACCACATGAAGCGATGGATCCTTCTTGCCAGCAGGGTACTCTTCAAGCTGGTGGGGTTGGCGTTCTCGTCTGGGGACTGTTTACGTGGACTGAAATGAAACCCCTGGTACGTGTGACATCGTCCCTCACAGGTCAACGTTACCGGGATATCCTGGACGACCATTTGCTCCCGTTTGTGTGTCTTCAACAGCCCACTGGGGACCTCATCCTGCAACAACACAATGCGCTGTGCCATCGCTCCCGAATTGTATCCGAATGGTTGGATGAACACTCCACCGACGTGAACTCGCTTCCTTGGCCAGCTAGGTCACCTGACCTCAATCCCGTCGAGCATATCTGAGATGCCATCGAGACACTTGTTCGATGCTCTGACCCCACTCCATCAAATCTTCGTCAACTGTGGGAGCTTCCCAACTCTTCCGGTGTTTTGTCGAGTCCATGCCGAGACGAATCGCCGCCGTCATCAGGAGGAAAGGTGGTGCTACACGTTACTAGACAGGTATCTCTAATTCAATTGCTCTTCAGTGTATTTGGTCAGCTCCTGCCGGCCACATATATGAGGAATCATCCCCTTCATTGTCACCCAGGAGCTCAAGGTATTGCCCGTGTGCGATGTTTTACTCGGAGAACTGGCTTTTTTTTAATGTGGGGAGAAATCTAGGGGACACATTCGGGGAGGTGCGAGTTTGGAGTCTAACTGATCCCTCAAACAATACAGCCCTCCCTTTTCCTTTTTTTTTTTTTTTTTTTTTTTTTTTGATTGGATGTTTAACGACCGCCGTGAACAACTCAATGGGCCAGTCCCTAATTTAAGGCCACTGGATCCAGGGAAGGGAGGGAGCCAGTGTCGTAAGACAAACACAACAATATCCATGCCTCACCAGGATTCGAACCCGGATGCCTTCCGGACGAATGATCCCTGACTTCTTTCCCAGAGGTGGGAAAACTATCGAAAATGCGGCAGCTGGGGAAAAACAACTTTACATTACCTCTGACAACCCTGCAATAAAATGTCAATTATCTCGGAAATGGTTCATTTCTAGACCTACGTTGAAAATGGCTCTTATCTATGTTTCGATGAGTATTACCTATGTTTCGCTAGGTATTACCTATGTTTCGATGAGTATCACCTATGTTTCGATTTGTGACCAGCACTTGTGGTTCACTCCTACTCTATAACTTAGCCTTTTTGTTACTTCATCTCATCCTTCAATTTTGAGGGCTTCATATAGTAAATATTTTCTTTCAACATTGACTACTGAAGAATTTTTTTATTTGTGATTTGTTCATTGCATTCTAGTGTTATCTATGTGAATTGTCTCTCAAAAAGAGAAATCCCTTGGAATCGCTGAATTCTTAAGCAGTAGTTTTCCGAAAAGCTCTGATCATCGTTTCCATATTCCACTTACATATTCCCTGCGATTACAGTGCAAGACTTTTATAACGCCGGTATACTAGGACAAAGCGATAACCACGTTACGTTATAAAGATACCCGCGGTATATCCGAATCTGAGTATGTATGTACACTCACTGTCATAAAAATCCGCGCACCAAATAGGCGGCGTTGGATTGAAATGAGATTTTACTAGTGAGATGGTACATACCAAGCACAGAAGTGATTACAATATCACAGTAGCAGGAAGATTTGTCGCGGACATACGGTACACATTCTGGTCAGCGTTTGTACCGCGTTGGATCGCTTCGTGCTCTGATAAATGCTGTGATACGGTCCGGCATGGAGTCAAAGAGACGCTGTATGTTATCCTGAGACAAATTGGTCCACACTTCTTGCAACTGACGCTCTAAATACCGAACACTGGGACACGGAGAAAGCAGGCGTCCCTTCTGGTCATAACGCGCTCGATGGGCTAAAGATCAGGTGATCTGGCAGGCCGCAGAAGCGTCGAAGCATGACATAGACAGTCCTAAGAAACTCGAGCCGTGTGAAGACTGGCGTTATCTTGTTGGAAAATAGCTCCGGGCCACCCCGACAGGAAAGGCAGCACATGGGACCTCAGTATCTCCTGTACGTAGCGTTGGGCTGTCAACGTCCCTCGGATCATAAGCGATGGCTCACCAGACCGTCACCCCTGCAGTTCGGGACGTGTGCCGCTGTAAAGTGAGGTTGGGATTGTAGCGCTCACCTGCGGTCCTCCACAATCTGACACGGTAGTCGTCCGTTCCCATACAGAAGTGGGATTCGTCGCTGAACAATATACGTCGCCAGTCCGTAGCATTCCACGTTGCTCGCTGCTGACACCACTGTAATCGACGCCGACGATGGTCATGTGTTAATGGCACAAAGCGTAAGGGCCATCGAGAGTGCAGATTCGCCTCTGCGAGGCGTCTGGAAATAGCTCTGGCGACACAAGAGTCTCTTGTACAGCCGCCACATGTGTCTGGATATTGGAGAAGGACGTCGTTGAGTCTGTGCGTGCTGCTCTCACCATCCTCTATGCTGGTGGGTTCTGGGTCGTCCGGAGCCAGTCCGCCGTGGCCGGGTGCAGTCTCGTGTCCATTGCTCTCGATTGCACCATACTGTCCTACCGGCCCATATGATGGCCGATTCGGCGCGCCGGCCACCCTGCCTCTCTCATCCCGACAATACGGCCTCGTTCAAACTCCGTCAGTTGCCCGTACGCACATCTACGGCGGCTCCAAGGCATGTCTATTGCTCAGGGATCTCACCTGACTCTTGCCATGCACTTCGGCACGCATGTGGAGACCCCTGCGCGGCGCCTTATAAGCTCCAAGGATTCCGATTGCAGCCCCAGTCTTGGATACGCGGGCATGCGAAAGCGCACGAAACTTTCATCATTAGCATATCTGCCTTCCCCATAGATATTTGCCGAACTTCGCATTAATCGCACGGTTTTTTCTTGGTGGCCGGATTTTTATGGCAATGAGTGTATTTGTATGTGCATGTATTTTGTGTGGGGAACATGATCGAAACAACGTCATATCCGGTTCCGCGGTATAACCGACCGCGTACTAAGTTTGCGTGAGGAGAATTGCTTTGACGGTATCTTCAACTGCTTCCAACAGAGCAAACACAACGCGGAGAAAAACGGTTAGAAATTATCTTTATACCTACAGTGGGTTAGGCTGGCGCTGTCATGTATACGGCTCTGCATTCTTTGACATTTGGTGTTCTTTTAGGTTTAACATATTTGTAAGCATCTCTGGGAGGAATGACTTTCTGTAATATTGGCTTGCTTTAAGCTTTGACCCACGGATTGGATCTCTGAAACTGCACTTGGCCGAAGGAATTTTAATTTCACTCAGAACAGTTGAACTGGAGTATGCGAACTGTCGTTGGTAAACATTTACTGTTTCCGCGCAGACATTCAGAGAAACGTTCAGCAAATGGTTCGTCTGTCATTGATATGTGGCATTTCGCATATTTTAATAGGAAGTGTTTCAGTGCCCTCGCAACTAAATGGTTTGTCATCTTTTCATTGGCTGAAAGTTTAATCGTGTCGGCTGTTCTCATATTTCCTGCAAGTAATTAAAATTTTCTTAGTTTTGAAAGTTTGCTATCACTGATAGTATCGGTTTTAAGGCAAAATCTCGATGCTTATGCCTCTTAAAACACAAGTTCTTTTGTTTTTATATAGTTTTCTGAGCTGCAGTGTTCAAGTATTTATTGCCGCCCCGGAGGCGCAGTGGTCTAAGGCGCTGGCCTCTGATCATTCGTCCGTAAGGGGTCTGGGTTCGAATCCCGGTGAGGCATGGATGTTGTGTTTGTCTTACGTCACTGGCTCTCTCCCTTACCTGGAACTAGTGACCCTAAATTAGGGACGGGCGACTGCTTATAGCCCATTTGAGTTGCTCACGGTGGTCGTTAAACCTCAAAAAAAAAGTATTTATTTAAGCATATTTCCTTTCTAAAAATTGGCATCGTTGCACATTTATTTGCACGTTACTTTTTTTTCATCAGTCATTAACAAAATTTAATCGAATAATTTCTTGTGCTTCTGTTCTCAATGTACGAAATCTCGCTCTGCTAGTTCATTCTTTTCTGCGGGGAAAGATACTACTTTTGGACACACAGTATGTTGCGGCACACAGGAAAATGCGTTAAAGTTAGCTTCTTCATTTTAGTTAATAAAGCCTCTTCAAGAACAGGAGAAGGTGAATGCATTTTTATTTGTCTCATGTGTATGTCATCGGTGTTCGGATTTGTTGCTTTCCTTTCTTTCTTAGATTACTACTGACAGTGTTTATTTTTGATATTTATGCTCAGAAAATGGAACATTTATTTAAAACAGGCTTGGTAAGAAGTCCGAAAATATGCAATCCAGAAATATTCTTGGCAACAGGCATATTTCTGGTTCTGGAAAAAAGGCATCACATTACCGTCTAGAAACTCTACAAACGCTTAGTCAGAATGATATTATTTCATAAATGTCAACTGAACAAAACGTGAAAAAGCATTACATAGAACACAATAATACAGACAAAACTCGTTGCAGTTGTTTAGATTTAAACAAATATTATGATTGTGTCAGAATGCATATTTTAGAATTATTAAGTATTAAGCGATTTTTCTTTTTGATGTTACGTCATTTTCCACTCTGCAAGAACGGTTGACTTCAACTTCAGCAGCGCAATTTTTTCTTGAAAGTGTTCTATCAGGAAGAATGACGGTAAAACACTTCCTTTGGAAATTTTACCCAGTAAAATTCAGTATATTTGAGAAGGGCCCACGGAACAAAAAACATTCCAGCAGTCTGAATCTACCACTCTTCTTCACTTCTTGTGAAGAAGATATTGCTGAAGATGTCTGAGACATATACTACTTCTTATAGAGCTGAGGCTAAACATACTTATGATTTATGACATATAGATTTACTGTTAATAAAAAGGTTTTTAAATTTAGTGTATGTTTTAAATTTATGCATCATTATGCAATCAATAGGCAAAATATTAGAGATAACTGCCTGTACACGCCGGGGCATCGACTCTACCAGATACCACAGGTTTTCCGGAGGTTACGCCATCAATGCCGGCTGCATCATTGTCCACAACTCCGCCAGAGACGTCGAACTAGGATCGATAGATCTCATGTTCCAGTCCATGGCATCACAGGGAACTTCTACAGGGTGTAAATCGGGAGACCTTGGGGCCACCGGATGGTTCTAAACTCAGATGAGTGTTCCTCGAGCAATGAATGGGTAGTTGCTGCCCGGTGAAGTGGCACATTGTCCTGTTGAAACAGACCATCGGCCGCAGGATGAGCGGACGTCATGACAGCATGCATATGATCAGCCAGCTCATGCTGGTAGAACGCAGCAGTTAAGGACCTCTCCAGACACACTAAGTGGCCTAATGTGTTCCATGAGAAGGCTCTCTAAACGATCCCAGAGCCACCACCGCCCTGAGCCACTACCTAGCATGACAGGGCCATTGCCTCATGCTGCCGACGCCACAACCGCACCTTCCCGTCAGGTCCGTAAATGGGATTCATCTGACCACATAGCGTGGCACCATTCTGCAGAGGTCAAGTTTTGATGTTCTAGGAACCAGTTGAGGAGTAATTTCCAACGACGAGCAGTCAACAGTGGAAGACGAGTTGGGCGTATACTTCCGTATGCCAGGGTATGCAGCGTACGGCGTACGGTCCGCTCATTGACGCTGCTTTGGCATCCGACATTAAGCATGTATGCGATCTGCGCTGCCGTTGCTAAGCTGTCGGTCTGTGCGAGCCTGGATTGTCGATCCGGGTCATTACTGACGTATGGTCGGCCACTCTTTGTTCTCTGGGCGCTGGTACATCCGTCGACGATATACTTGCGGTACACCCTTGATACGGTTGCTCTCGGGAACCCAGGGTTCTTACCACTTCTATGTACGATAGAATGACCCATCTGTCTTGTGTCGACAATGCGTCCGCGATCAAAGTCGCTAAAATCACCACATTTACCCATGTCCATCAATTGCGGTACACTGTTGGGAAGTCCTGCTGTCCGCCTTTTTATCGCGTGCTTCCTGTTTGTGTCTGTTCCACTCTGCGCAGGGGATGCCCATGTAAACTACCCATAACCCATATCTCTAACATTCTGCCTACTGAGTGTATTTGCTTTGGTTTTAACATATTTTTTTCATATTTTCTGTTAGAATTACAATGCCAAAATTGACATATGTCCTACAAATTGTCAGCAATATTAAAAATATTTTTCATGTCATGGCGAAATTCACATTAACAGCTTTTGTATAAAACCGAGACACCTGTATGAGACTGTTGAATTTTGTATAAAACCGAGTCCCCTGTATGAGACTATTGAATTTTGTATAAAACCGAGTCACCTGTATGAGACTATTGAATTTCTAATATAGCAATCATGAACTGCAAAGGAGTCCGAAGCGAACGCCGTAACGATTCTAAAACAAAACATACTAGCGTTCTAAAAATAGACCAATTATATGATGCAATTCGTTTCTCTGGCAACCTCATTTGAAGCGTACATCTCTCCTCCCATGTAATGCTTTTGGCATTTCTAAAGCACTTTAGCTATCGTCGTGTGAGTTTACGGCAACCAAATCGCAGAACCACGTTCCCTTATGATAGAAAACTATCTCTTGTATATCTTTGCGTTTTTCTGCTTCGAATTATACGAATTGTAGTCTTAACATACGAAAGGACAGTTTAATTCACTTTATCACAATTCCACCTTTTCAACCACTTTATATTTTAGTTTCCACTCTAACAATTAAAACCGATTTTAAAACTAATGACTTTTCATGAACCTTTGGTATCTGTTTCGGATGCTTCTATTTTCTTTCCTTTGTTTCTATTTAGGGTCAGTGGTGCCCATCTGAGTACTTTTAGGAAAGGGGGGTGGGGTAAGAAAAATGCTTACCTCCTTCAAGGCTGTCAAATATTTTAGTAAATGCACAAGATACTAAAATACAACAAAAATAAAGAAGTTTGATAATTGCAATCAATCATTAATATCTTATTATTTTTTAAAAATGCTTTAAAAAAGGTTTCGTCTATTTCAGTGTTTTACATTTATCAAACATTTGGCTATACTAACGTCTGGGGGGTCGAGCCTCCCTGCCCCCTTATGGGCGCCCTTGTTTGGAGGTCCACCATAAGAAACTCCAAGGGGTAGCAGCCGTCTCACCATCGCTAATTCGGTGCCACTGGTTTCAGAGAAAGAGAGCACGAGGCCATAGAGTAGCAAAGCATCCATTCCATACCCGGGTCTCGAGCCCTATCTCACTCGGAGGAAATGGTATAAAGCTAGAGCTCAGATCGCGGCGCTTCTGTTTTCAAGAACGTTAAAGTGGTTTGTTCACTTTGTATTTGTACATCGATTAACTGATTACTATTTACCTTGTAAAGTCACAAGTATAATTACCTATTGAACTTCCTCTTTCTTCGCCGGTGATTGAGTGATCTGAGGCGGTAGTTTTCTGGCTAGTGCTTGAAGCGGAGTCCTGGTCTAAGTCCCGGATGAGGCGCGAATGGTATGTTTGCCCTATGCGGCAGTCTTCCCTTATTAGCCGAAAATTAGCGAGGGCAGATTTCTTGTAGCCCTAAGCATTGTTCATAACAGTCGTTAAACCCTCCCCTTTCCCCTGCCAAACAAACTTCCTGCCAAACATTGCGATGATTTCACGAATAAACAACGGGCCGCCCCGGTGGCACAATGGTCTAAGCGATCGCTTCTGACTACTCGTCTGACAGGGGTCTGGGTTAGAATCTCGGTGAGTCATGGATGTTGTGTTTGTCTTACAGCACTGGCTCTCTCCCTTCCCTGGAACCAGCGGCCCTAAATTAAGGATGAGTGTCTGCTTATAGCCCATTGAGTTGCTCACGGCGATTATTAAACCGCCAATGAAATAAAACAACGGCCCTGAACAGCAAACTGCTTGCGAAAATAAAATTTCTCATTTATCTCCGAAATTCTGGGACTTAAGTGGGCGTTAACGTGGTGTTCAGTCAAAGCCAATATGCACGTTATGATTTGTCTTATGTTACCCATTCTAGGGTCATCTTAAGTAGAAACATTGTAGGGGTTTCTCAAGTAGAGGCATTGTAGGGGTTTCTCAAGTAGAGGCATTGTAGTGGTTTCTCAAGTGTTACCAATGTTGAGGTTTCTCAAGCAGAGGCATGTGAAATTTTAAAGGTTTCGATTAAATTTAGAACTAGAGTCATGTCAATTTACTTTTGCTAAGTAGTATCAACATCTCTTTATGTTGCGACATCTCTTGTTTCTTTTTGGTCATAGTGTTGATGCAGACCCGTCTAATACTGCGTGTTCTCAAAAAGAAGAACAAAAACAATAGTTATTACTGAATAGGAAAAATGGCTTTTTCTTGTTGCCAATGGATCCAGAATTTAAAAATAAAAATAACTACACGACATGGTCGGCACGTAAAGCAGCAATACTCAGAGAGAATTTGATTTCTTTTGAAAAAAAAGCTAAAAAGATGAGAGGAAATAAGAGTTTCCATAGCGCTCCGAAAGTATCGTTTTCTTTCACTAAATGAAAGAAATAGTGACTTCAAATGTCCACCAGAGAAGAGCGGTCTAGTGGGAAACGCAGAGGCATTGAAGACCATTTTTGAAGAAATGCTAATATTTGCAAATTGCAGACTGATGAAAAGAGAAAAATTTAAGAAGCAAAGCAATTAAGGTCCGTTCTTCGTATTCGTGACGCTCATGGTTTAAAAAAACGCGAGTACTGGACGATTTCGCCGTACTACAACGACTACATATTTACTTCATATTAACTAATATGCGGATGCTGTTAAACATCCGTACATGGCTTTTAAGTATTATTTTACATGAAAATAACACCTTTTAAAAACGGAGAAACAGTAAAGTGGCTTAATAAAAGTTCAAAATTAAAATGTGTACACTGTATGGTTAGCAACTGTTAACAAATGCCAGCAATGCTTTCATTTTAGTTTTCTGTTCATTCTGAGCTGCAGCAAAAGCAGAAAAATTGTGAAGGGTTATAGACTGTTCGCTCTCTTTAAGTGATGTCTTCTAAGAAGTTAGAGGCTAAAATCCTTGAGTCCCGAAAATCTGGGTTCACGTTGAGAAAGCTGGATGCATTTGTTTTCCTCGCAGCACCTGTGCTCGCAACAACATCTGTAACGTATACTCTAGATTCAGTTTCTTTTTGATTTTACTATATCTTGTTATTTTATTTTCCTATGCAAATTATCTTCTCACTTAACGAGATGTTGTTTCTCCCGCTGAATTATATGTGGCAACGAGTGTAAGTCACCACAACAAAGTGACCCTTCTCAGGCTGGGAGGTCACAGCATTTTGAAGTCATAGAGGGTCTTCTTTACTATACGAAATCTAGGACTACTAGGGCAGAGTTTCGCCCATGTATTCCGCGAACCCTTAGAATGGCCCTTTTAAACGAATTTCATGACAAACCTATTGCAGGCCATTTAGATATTTGCAAGACCAGTTGTAAATTGCGGGATGTTGCCTATTGGCCTGGCATGTACCAAAGTGTGCACGCATACGTTCAATCATGTCACTTGTGTCAGATTTATAATTACCGTAATGTAAGACCGGACGGTCACTTAATATCTAGTTCAAGTTCTCATGTTTTTGACATTATTTCAATAGATTTATTGGGACCTTATCTATTATCTGTTAAAAACAAAGCTCGTTACGTTTTAGTATTAACCGATAATTTCTCTAAATGGGTCGAGGTTTTTCCCATTAAAGCAGCTACGGCGGAAGTTATTTGTAATGTGTTAATTAATGAAGTATTCTCTAGATATGGTGCACCTAATCAAGTAGTTCGGATAATGGTCCCCAATTTATTTCTGACATTTTTGAAAGAATGTGTGCGAGACTACACATAAAGCATAAATGCATTTCCCCATATCATCCCCAGAGTAATCCCGCGGAACGAGTAAACCGCACGCTAGTTAAAATGATCGCTACATTTGTCATGGATCATCACGAGCAGTGGGACGAACATCTTGAGCTTTTTTCGTTCGCCCTCCGCTCGTCTGTTCACGAATCTACTACGTTTACTCCCGCAGAACTTCTTTGGGTCGAAAAATTAAGACCCCGATTGAAAATGTAACGGGGATTATAGACGAACTAAACCAGCGACCGACTCCGCAATCACTACGAATCATGGCAGAGAAAGCTCGTGTTGCAATGATAGGAGAACAAGCGGCTCAAGCAAGATACTATTATACTAGGCGTAGGGAACCAGATCTTGTCGTTGGAGATCTAACTCTCTTGAAGACACACTTCCAGTCTTCTGTTTCTCATACTTTTGTAAAGAAATTTGCACCCAGCTACGAAGGTCCATATCGGGTGGCAAATGTGTATGAAAATAACATTATCCTTGAAAAACCTGACAATCAATTTCAATACGTACACGTTGCTCAGTGTCGCAAGTATCATGAACGAAATATAGGTTTTATAATCAACCCTACTCAACCTTCTGTTCCACAGACTCAAGAGTCTATATCACACGATCAACCTCCAGAAATTTTGGACGAACCGACAAACCTTTTTGAAGAATCTCCAGTGATTTTTTTCTTCACCCTCCGCTCCACAAGACTGGCTTCCAAGAACTCAACCTGATTCTACCATAAGACGAAGGCTCGAATCAAGTTCTTCAAATTCTAGTATCATTCCCTTCCCTCCAACCATTGCCGAGACTATTGCTGCACCATTCCCTAATAACTCTGCACCAACACAAGCTCCTACTTCCTTGAATACCTCGTCAGAGAGTATTCCAATAGGCAGAAATAAACATCGCCCTGCACGAGCACTAACTTACAGCAGCGACTCAGAGTCATCACATATTTCTGATTTATCAGATATAGACAATAGTTTGACGATTCCTAAACGTCAGACACATATTACAAACCGTCCAGCAACACCAAAAGCTGGTCGAAAACGCAACTTGTCTCCCCAGTCTGCTTCGCCGCAACAGCGACGAAGGCAGAGATCCTTGCATTCGCCCGGGTTTCGCCGCTGGAACTTACGCTCAGGGTAAACAGGGCCGATGCCTTCTTCTACTGTCATGCCAAAAAGTAGAAAGAGAAAACAAGCGATGTGGCCGGAGCCACGTCCCTTCAAAAGAATGCTGGAAGGACAACACTGGCCCCAGCACAAAGGGACAACATATCGAAAGCCTGGGGGAGCCCGGTCCTGTCAGGCACAGGGAATTCCTGACCGATAGACTTCAGCCGTTCCTGACCGACAGACTTCACCCATTCCTGACCGTTCCTGTCAGACGCAGGGAATTCCTGACCGACAGACTTCAACCGTTCCTGACCGTTCCTGTCAGCCGCAGGGAATTGCTGACCGACAGACTTCAGAATTTCTTGACCGACAGACTACAGATGTTCCAGATCCATTCAAGTCGCAGAAAAGATCGGCGCCACCAGAATTTACCAGTCCGATTAGGCCTGGAAAAAGATATCGTACTAGGGTTTTTTATGCGTCCTCGAGATAAGTAAGTAAGTTCTCGTGGACAGTTTATTTTCTCATTATGTTGTTTTTCCTGCACGACCAGTTGGCGTGACAGAATTTTTTTTTTCGTGTGGGCCTACGCATTCTTTTTGTGTATATATGTAGTTTTTTATATATATATATATATTCTATGTCCGTCTACTAATCCGAATTTTTTATATATATATATATATGTGTTAGGGGTAAAATAGTGAAAATTGTTACTGTTAGGCAGCTGCAGGCAATCTTCACTGCTGATACAGTTTGTTTGTAATCAACGATAAACATATAGAGAGTTAAAAATATGAGGAAGTAAAATGAAATAAAAAAGTGATTCCTGCTGGGCAGAATAAAAATAAGGTATGCCGATGCAGGTTTGTTCTATGCACGTATAAAAAGTGTTTTCTGCTTCACAGACGACAATATCTACGGACACAGGTTTACTGAAATTGTTATGCCAAGCTTGAAGTTGTAAATACTGCTGCCACAAAAAAAAGTAGGACGATAAACGTCAGTCAGCGAAATGTAAGACTACACTCAAAATTTGATAGGTTTTTCAAAAAAAAAATGTACATAAGGGGAGATGATGTAACGTATACTCTAGATTCAGTTTCTTTTTGATTTTACTATCTCTTGCTTTTTTATTTTCCTATGCAAATTATCTTCTCACTTAACGAGATGTTGTTTCTCCCGCTGAATTATATGTGGCAACGAGTGTAAGTCATGACGTGGTGGTATGCAGTATATATAGGCGCGCCCAAGTATACCAAGGTGCTTTGTTTTATATGTGATAGGTTCTTCTTAATTATTGTTATGCGATTTACCTACGTTTCTACGATAGTACGATAGTACGAAAGTTCGGGCTATCAGTAGTTGTGTTATTTTGGAGTGTGTATTTGAGTAATACCAGGAGCTCCCCAATAATAGGTTAAAAGTGAGTACGTTTTCTTAGTTCATTTTATTGTCAGACCTCTGTCTGGCCGTTAAGTCTATTTCATTGAGTGTTTGCGTTAAGTTCAGGGTATATTGTGTTTACCGCTCTAATAAGGAGCCTTCAAGGTACTAATGTACTAAAACCGAAGTTATATTACTGATATTCAAGATGAGGAACGCTGAGTAAAAATAATGCCATATTCTTGGAATTTATTGCACGTGCGTGTCTTACCTAAACAAACTCTAGCACTTTGAAGATTAAGCACACTTTAGCTACGCCAAGTAACCTTTCAATAACCCTAACGTGACTTAACGTAAGCTTTCCTGCACTACACGTCCAGGCGGAGAATTTTATTCATTATACATCGGCAAAGTAACTGATATTTACATCGTCTCTAGGAATTGTTTTACTGCCTCGTATAGTCTGATCTTTGGAGGGTTTCGGGTGTGTTTCGTGCATTACAGGCTCCAATCCTTTCACCATACTAGATAAGCAAGATATATCAAAGACGAATACCAATTCTTCCGCTTCATCGTCTAGTGTAGCACGCACTCTAATCAATGCCATCTCAGCAGTTCAAGCTCAAGTAAATATGTTTCAACAAGGAGGAAATCCTCAACCCACAGGTCTAAGTGGCAAGGTAATTTTTTTACTTTTTTACGTTTCTCCAATAGCTAAAACCCACAACTTTGACTAGCTCGTTCACTTCTCATTCTTTCCCAGAAACACAAATATGTATTGAAGATAAATCAGCAAAAAAACGTTTTTCTGAAGATTCCTCAGCAGGCAGTGACATAGCGTTCACGGCTTAAGTAAGTAGTTTTTTCTGCTCTATCTACGACTCCACTGCCGCAATACAAATATTTTATGCCTTATCAAAAATATTTACTGAAATATAGTTCCAAAGTCTCACTGATGCTATCTGTCAGTCATTTCAATCTTTGTCAACCTCTCAAGGCTTGATTCCAACCGCATCAGCTCCTCTTCTATTTCTGCTCACAATTACTTTACAAGAACAATCGTATCTTTCGCACTCCGTCATCTCCACAAAGTTACATAAGATCTCCCTCATTCGCAATGCTTTTCCATGTTTCATTTCCAACGTACGACCTTCTCAACTTTGTTTCATCTGAAATGCAGCACAATCAAGTAAACCTCATCCTAAGGAAATCGACAGGCATTGGTTTCACCTACACACCAGGCTTCCTGTCCCGAATGTACTTCACAGGTTTCAGCTTGCAACATTTCCCAACTGCCGTTACTGCTGCACACCAGGCGATGTGCATCATATTCACTCAGTTTGCCAAATTCTCTCACCGCTGTTTACCTATGTTTTTGCACTTCTTCCCAAGATTTGCGTCCGCGCCACATCCACATTGAATATCTTTGTCTCTTGGCTGTACAACTCTTCACAAGCTAGCTACATGTACCTATCTTTTTGTGTTACTCAAGTTTGTCATCTACTCTTTTCACTTACATGCTGACTTGACCTACCCGACTGCTACAATTTAATGCGCTCAACGGAAACGCTTGATATTTTTCCAATGCCGACTTACAGACCGACTACAAACAGATTATATCAAAGCGTTGCGTAAGAACTCTATACCAAAATTCCATTTAGACTAGTCTCCACTTGAACGTTGGTACGAGATCATCAATCATCGGGTTAAACTGATCTCTTAGAATTCATAAAATCTCCACTCCCACAATTGTTTTTTATCTTCCCTTTAAAGTGAACATATTTTTGTTTATTTAGAACCTCCATCTGCTTTCGATTAACTTTTATCAATGTCAAGTTTTCCATGGTTCATAGCATATGAATAAAAGTATTTTCACCTCATCATGATCATGTCTGTTAAATTTAAATACTTTTTATTTATGCTTCTATTTTTTTACCTCTCCACCTCACCTGTAATAACCTCATAATGTAAATATCACCATTCATCATCTGTACATATTGTGTCATTCTTTCTCGTTGTTGAATAGAGAACATTTGAACTCGTCTGTTCGGTCGCATGTTTCTGAGCTCCGTAGGTTCCTCCATTGTAAATATCGTGGCTTATCACAGTTCTTTCTTTTTTGATAGTCGCTGCGACATAAGGGTAGGATGCGACATAAGACTTACTCTAATAGGTCTAGAGCCTTATTTGCTGCGACATAAGACTAGCTCTAATAAGTACTAGAGCCTTATTTATTTTCTTCCGGGAAGTCTCAGTCTGTTTAATTTGATTTATTTTGCTACTCTTATGGATTTTAGTGGCATTCTTCAACGTCGTGATTGACTCCACGTGCCGCTAAGATGGCGGCGAACAGTACCAGTGATTCAACGTTGGATTTGTGCATGGATTTCGAAGTATCCAATACTTTCAGCATTCTAGAGCAACAAAACATATCAAAGACGAATGCCAATTCATCCGTTTCTTTGGCAAGTGGAGCATGCACTCCACGTAATGCCAGCGCAGCAGTTCCAGCTCAAGTACATGTTTCAACAAGGAGGAAATCGTCAGCCCACAGGTCTGAATGACAAGGTAAATGTTTCACTTACACAATAAACACAAATATTACTTACTTACGCAACGGCCATGCGAATGTAGTTCAACGTGTAAACCCCAAAAATATGCCTAGCTCATTCATTTCTCATTCGCTCACAGAAACATAAATATGTAGTGAAGATAAAGCAGTAAAAATATATTTTGCTGAGGATTTCTCAAGATCAAGGGACATAGCCTCCTGGTTTAAATTAGGAGTAGTATTTTTCTGGTCTGCCAATAACTCCACTGCCGCAATACAGCGATGCCTTATCAAAAATGTGTTCAAAGGACCAAATTACTTACTTTGCTCGTAAATCTCATAATGTACTTGTCTATTTCACTTCAACAGATCATGTTGATAAAATTCTAGTTCAAGGACTCTCTATAGCATATGCTCATATTTATCCTACCCTTATGTCGCAGCGACTAGTTACTGTAAGTGTTTACCCAGTTGCCCCGGAAATTCCGGATTCACTTATAATGGCAGCGCTCACTAAGTGCAGAAAAGTTATTGGCGAGATTCAAACCCCTTCAGTAACACCCAGGGGTTCGCCTTATGTACATAGTAAAGGTCTACAAAGGCAGGCGGGCGGTTTTTTTTTCTTTTCTTTTTTTGGTTTTTTTTTTTTTTTTTTTTTTGCTAATGAGCAGGTACTTCTCAATTTCCCTCTCAATTTATCATTAGTTTTGGACGTCAAACCTGTAGGATGGATATCACAGCCCGTTTACAGTGTAAGAGCTTTGTTCATGTCAGACGTAACTGCCCACATCCAAAGCAGACAGACGCAACTACCCAGATAACTCCTTCACCTCAAAGCACTGCCACGATGCACTCCGTTGACTAACTACTGCAAGCTAACCAAGAATCCAAGACAGCCCCTACGAACCTAGAGCCAGTTCCAAGTTTCATTCCTTCATCTGAAATGATGACCAATGCTCAAATTCACCCCCCGGCAGCAGTTTTAAACCCACAAATTCTCATTGAATCAGACCTTGCAGTGAACGACCCATATTCCAACGATAACTCTTCAGCATATGACTCAGCTAAGGTAGGAGCTGACCCAAGCACCGAAATTATGGATACTGCAGTTTCACATGCAGCAGATATTAAGGACCCCGCCTATTCAGAAGTTACTAACGTTAAAACCAAACCTAGAAGACAAGCTAAATCAAATTCCCCAAAACCTGGGGGGAGGCAACTCAACAAAATGAACAAGTGGCGAAATCACAAACCGTACCACCACATCACATTTAATGACCTGCAGTGTCATCGTCAAAATTAATTATGCAAAACTCCACTGAAACAGAACTCTCTGAGAAACGTACGGAAAATGCAACATTTATTCCAGTTGACGAACTTTAAGGGCAGCTCACATCAGGGGATTTCCCTCCGGGTACTTTAAGTGAAGATTCACTGTTGGAACTACTAATCTTGGACAAGGGAGCAAAAGTGCATCACACTGCGTCTTATGCAAATTCTCACCAGCGGTTCCCTAAGATTATTCCTCAAATGGAAACTTTCGTTCCCCGCCTTCGAGAAAACAATCACAGATAAAATAAATCTTGTCATGATACGCGGTCTTCGTGGCCGTATAAAATATCTTAGAAAAACTGAGGATAATAATGACCTTCAGCCCTCACATGATGTCTAAATTTAAAATCGCTTCCTTTAATTGTAAAGGATGTAGTTACCCTCTCACAAACTCTTTGACTCATTCCGATTTCATCCCTGTAAATGCTGATGTCGTAGCATTACAGGAGACGAATTGCAAATGAACTACTGAGTATAAAAAATGGCGTATGTGGCCATTTCAGCTCTATTACAGTTAAGGGCATACAGCAAATTCAGGCAATGCAATTGCAATTCACGATCGTGATCAAGCCCAAATTACCACTATTTCAGAAACTGAGAATTACAACAGATAACTACTTCACTTGAAGTTCACCTTCCATTCAGAAATCTTTCATTTATTCAATATTTACGTTCCAAAACAAAATAACGATGCTATACGACTTTTAAATCGCTTCTCACACAACATCCAACAAGTCTCTCCTTCAGAGCACATTATTTTGTGCGGAGACTTTAACTGCACGCTGGACTACCGAATCGATAAATATAACGAAACTGAGCACCGCTATAACGTAGTTAACACCCTTGCAGCCGTTATTCAAAACCTCAAACAGAAGTCATCGCTCTTTCCAAGTTTATCAGTGAGTCACGGAAAAACTCATCGTGCGCCAACAGGAATCGAACCCAGGGATTTCCAGTTACGCGCTGGACATGCAGCCACGGCACAACAGCGGCCTCGAATTCTCCAGAGTGCAGTGCTAGCATGTCCGGCGCGTAACTGGAAGACCCTGGGTTTGATTTCCGGTAGCGGCTGATGAGAATTTTTCCGTGACTTACTTATAAACGTGGAAAGAGCGATAACTTCTGCTTGATGTTCCTAATCCACTTCAACTGTGTTTATTAGTTATTCAAACCGCAAATTTAATTTATACCTTCCGTTATCTGAATCGCACCCTTCAACATTTTATATGGCGTTCCTCCGTGGTAACCTCCATAGCAGCAGCACGATTAGATCGCATTTATATCTCACAAATCCTTCAACCTCGTCTTACTGAAGCCACCCATCACCCCACTGCTTTTTCAGATCATCAAATTGTATCAATTTCCCTTCTTTTGAGTTCGCCTACAGCATTTTGTCAACGAAGTTGGTCATTCGACGATTCACTTCAGGAAGACACTGATTTCTGTATCACGGTAAAAGACATGCTTCTTGCTGCTCAAGATTAACTTCCAACAGTTGCTAATCCAATTAAACACAAAACAGAAAATGATTGCGTATACACAGAAAATCTCCTTCTCCAAACGAGTTATTCGAAACATGGAAATTGAAAATCTCCGAAATATACTCCGTACTCTCGTTCAAACTTCTTTACGTTTGAAACATCGAACATCCACATACTTATTATATCTTTTTAGAAAAACAGCAACGCTCCAGCAAAATGTTCACGCATCTTTAATTACAGAACGAAACTGCTAGTTCTGACCCCCAACAAATATGTTCTGAAGTTCTGCATTACTTCCATAAACGATTAACCGAATTTATTTTACCCCCGCAAGTTACAACGTTATTTCTCCTTAGTCTTCCGCAAGTTCCGCAACATTACCACTCTGATATCACGTCGCATATTTCCTGTTTAGAAATTAAAAATTCACTGGCAAAACTCAAACTTCAAGCAGTACCGGTTAGTGATGGCCTCACAGTGTCCTACCAAGCCTTCTTGTCTTCACTCATGCCACTACTTCACGCAAGCTTTAATTATGCTCTTATCGCTGATGTCCTCCCTTCTGACTTCACTCCTGCAATTATTAAATTACTGGCTAAGAAATATTGCCTCCAATATTTACATAACTGGAGACCCATGAGTCTATTGAATGTGTACTATAAACTGTTGACTAAACTTATCTCCCAAACGTTAAACCCCATCTCGTTTACAGTTATCCATCCAGATCACAAATATACAATACCAAGCCGAAGCATTGTTCAGAATCTAAATATTATTAGAGACCTTATACACATTGCCGACCTTAACCATGAACCGCTTGCAGTGTTAAATATTGACCAGCGCCAAGCATGTGATAATGTTGGTCATTACTATTTATTCGCAAATGTTGGTCACCATTATTTATTCGGTTTTCCGCACAACTTCTGATGGCTGATTTCGAATCTTTACCGTAATTCTATCGGTCATGTATGTGGTAGCAATTTCCTCACAGCAACACTTCCATTTGATGAAGGAATCAAAGAGGGTTGTCCTTTATCGGGACAACTTTTTGCTATTATTTTTGAACCGCTGCTTATTCGCCTCATACAGTTTTTTACAGAAAAAACGACCTCCCCTTCTGCCAGTCTGCGAGATCATCAGATTCTCCTAACAGCATATGCAGACGACCTAACACTATTTATACGTTCTGATACAGATTTCCCGCACGTGCTTAAAATTTATAACACTTACCCTTCGGTTTCAGGAGCATCCTTAAATACAGATAAAACAGCAGGGTTATGATGTGGAGCATGGCTACATCGCACAGATCATCCCTGTGGTTCCCAATGGAACCCTCATGTTCAAAAACTCTTAGGTATTTATTTTGGTAAAACTACTGTTACCGATCAAACCACCTGTACATCTATGATCAACAAAACGAAACAATCTATTGGTCACTGGTCAAGAGTAAAACATTTCACGTCCTTCCATGGCAGAGCAAAAATTACGAATGAAATCATGCTTCCCCGCCTGCAGTATACATGGGCTATCCGCACATTACCAACTTAGTGTTCTCACGGAAATTCTTAAACTCAGTGTTAACTTTATTTGGATTAGAGTCCATTGGGTGAAGGCAAAGGTTCTCACCCTTCCAGTCAAGTTTGGAGGCATCAACTTATGTGATATCCAAAATAAATACAATACCCAAAGGATTATGGCTCTCATCAATCTTCTTCTAAGGCCAACCATTGCTTCTCAGATGATCACCGATGTTCTTTCATCAACAAGCAACCCACATCTTACTTTTCTCACGTTTTTGCGAATTGACCTATGCCAGCTGATTCCTCTCAGTTTTCCTCCTGTGTATGAAAAAGCCACTTGACTCCTTAAAACAGCTTTCCTTGAAAAAACTCTAACCTGGAACAACACTTGACCTTATTGCAGAACCACTGTTTTATTCTTCTTCCATGCACCCAGCACACAAAGAATAGTTCTTCTACCCTAGTTGGGTAAAATCTCGAATCGTCACTATTTCACAACTGGTAAATAAGGATTTTACTTGGAAAAATTGTGTGATCTCTCAGTGCATTCTCCTCAACCACTGAAAATGCAGCTAAATTCCAGAGTCTCAAAGATGCTATCTGTCAGTCATTTCCAACTTTGGCCCCCTCAAGGCATGATTACTACATCATCAGCTCCTCTTCTACCTCCGTTCACAATTACTTTACAAGAACAATCATATATTTTGCATTCCGTCACTTTCACGAAGTTAAATCAGATCTCCCGCGTTCGCAATGCTTCTGCATGCTCCATTCCCAACGTACGACCTTCTCAAATCCCGACTGTACTTCACATGTTTCAGCTTCCAACATCTCCCAACTGCCGTTACTGCTGCACACCAGGCGATGTGCATCATATTTACTCAACTTGCCAAGTTCTCTCGCTACTGTTTACCTACACTGCTGGTCACCCAAAATGCAACACCAAGAAGGACACTAGATAACAAAGCCAGATTTACTGGACACATAACAACAGATACAAAGATGAAACGATTGAGCTTACAGGCCCGTGTGACTTGCGGAACAGGCAGACATCAATAGTTCGTATGGCCCCCATGGCTGGCAATAACGGCCGCTACACGCCGTGGCATCGAACGAAAGAGGCTTTGGATGTAGGCTTGGGGCATGTCGGTCCAGGCTGCTTCCACACGTTGCCACAGTTCATCAGGCGTAGCAGCGGGTGGTGCTTGCCGGGCCACTCGGTTGCCGATCAGCGACCAGATGCGTTCGATGGGCGACATATCGGGAGAACAGGCGGGCCACGGTAGCAGTGACACCTGGTGGGCCGTGAAGAATTGTAGCACGATGCGTACCACGTGCGGGCGCGCATTGTCCTGTTGAAATGTGGCCGCTGGCAGGTCCTGCACGTAAGGGAGTACTACAGGCTCCAAAACTTCGGAGATGTAGCGGTGGATGTTGAGTGTTCCGGCAATGCGTACCAGAAGAGTGCGGGTGTCATATCCAATTGCGCCCCAAACCATAACATTAGGCGACGGACCAGTATGGCGATGCATAATGCAGGTGGCATACAGTGTCTTACCGCGGTGCAGCCACACGCGGATCCTACGATCCTGGTGTTGCAGGCAGAAGCGGGATTCGTCGGACAAGACAATGTCCTGACATTCCGTAGTCCAGGTGCGGCGTTCAACGGCCCACTACCGCCGCATTCGCAGGTGGTGTAACGTTAATGGTAATCGGAGCAATGGGCGCCGTGCGACAAGTCACCGCTTCTGCAAACAACGTCGAACGGTACGTGCTGACACAGGTTGTTGCGCAACACATCCTAATTCCAGCGCTAACGTTCGTGATGTGGCGGTGCGAGCCGTCAATGCCCTCCGCACAACATGCCGGTCCTCTCATTCGGTGGTGTGCCGTAGCTGCGGCAATCGCTCACGTCAGTCCGTCCGTCCCTCCTGCACCCACGGAATCCGTACTCGCCTCACTGGGGCTGGCTGTCGTCCCACACAGGCGCCGATGTCTCGGTACGATAAACCGCTGTCGCGATAAGCCACTATTCGTCCTCTGTCGAACTCCAAAACGTGCTGGAATGACTGCCGTATTCTGCGACGAGGCATCAGGAAGCTTCCCACGCATAGGTACCGCAGCACAACACACTTCCACTACTTACACTCCGCCTTCTGTGCACCCTTCTTATAGTGCTTCTCGGTTGTGTGCCGTGCGCACATGATTTGCATATGCCCTGAAATGCTAATCGTTTGCATGTCCTCTCGCGGGCGACGCATGCTGCGAATTTCAGGCCAATCGGATGCTTCCTTCTTAGTGTTGCATTTTGGGTGGCCAGCAGTGTATGTTTTTGCACTTGTTTCCAATATTTGCACCGCCCACCACACCGACATTGAATATCTTTACCTCCCGTCTCTTCGCTGCGAAACTCTTCACAAGCCAGCTATATCTGGCTACCTTTTTGTGTTACTCAAATATGTCATTTACTCTTTTCACCTACACGCTGACTCGACCTGCCCAACTGCTACAATTCAATCTGCTGAACTGAAACTCTTGATAGTGTTCCTTTGCCGACTTACTGCCCCACTACAAACAGATAATACGGAAGCTTTGCGCAAGAACTCTGTACCAAAATTATATAAAGACTGGGCTCCACTTGAATGTTGGTGCAAGATCATCAATCATCGGGCTAAACTGATCACTTAAAATTCATGAAACCTCCTTTCCCACAATTTGTTTTATCTTCCTCTTGCACTGAACATTTTTTGTTAATTCAGAACCTCCATCTGCTTTCGATTAACTTTTATCAATGTCAAGTTTTCCACGGTTCATAGCATATGTATATAAGTATTGTCACCTCATCATAATCATGTCTGTTAAATTCAAAGACTATTTATGTTTCTATTTTTTTAGCCCTGCATCTTACCTGTAATATCCTCATAATGTAAATATCATCATGCATCATCTGTATATATTGTGTCATTTTTTCTCGTTGTAGGATAAAGAGCATATGAACTCGTATGTTACCTCGTCCTGTGCTGTCGCCGTTGCTCTCGAATATCGACATGTGATTTCCGCCCACAGGAAGACCACTGACTTCTTGTTCTATTGTTTGTACACCACTCATTCTTCACCCTCAATAGATTTGTTATTGCATTGCCCAAAAGGTATGCTTGCCGTTTCTGAGAATCTTGTACCTTCCCACCCAGGGTTCACTAACATGCTTCTTCTAAAGTCTCTCTAACCACGAGTCTTTTCCATACTGCCACAATCTGCACTTCACACACATCTGAATCCAATGCAGTGAGCTATTTATAAACCATTCGCGCGTCATAGTTGCGTTGGTAAGTGATGATGGAACGTGTAATTTTGCTATTGGGTGTCCCTATAAGACCCAGACAGGCTTTTGGGAATCCCTAATATCAACCAGATTGGGTATCCCTAATAATTTGCTATGTCAGTGTAGTTGGTTTATTCCTTTGTTAACTAGATTTTTCATTTATTTCACCCAGGTATCATAGTTTTGTAATTTAATGTAGGTCAAGCACTGAGCCACCGTATTTTAGGAAGAGAAGACGGTGGCTCAGTGTTGGGCCTACCTTAAATTGAAAGCCTGTGCTACCTGGGTATTTTCTTATACATTAAGGTTTTTGAGCATATGAGTTCATAGTTAATATTTAGTATATTTTAGTACAATCTTCAACATTCCCTTTATTTAGGAAACATGCTGAAGGAATGTTTCATTAAAACTGTCCAGTCCGCAGCCTTATAGTTTTACTTCTGAAGATTTTGCATCTTCATCTTCCTCAGGATTAAAACAAGCTTCTTCGAACCTGCTTCCGTCCGTTGCTACTCGTGGCGATCAGTTAGTTTGTATATTTTCCTTGAAACGATATCTGAAATTCCGATACCCAAAATTTACCACTCAAATTAGTAGCAACACTCACCGCTTAAACGGAGATCTAGAAAGGTCGTTGACGCATCCTGGGTACAATTATTCTTATCATGCAACGACGGATTTCAATTTTTTTGAGCCATTGACCGCTTCATGCTTGGCGGGTGTACTAAGCATCCTAGCCTAGATGCTGTGTGAAGGACGTATTTCATCTCACTCAGCGTCTAAGCTACCGCATAATTAAGCTGTCGACTGACCGGTTGGCCTGTCACGTTGTCAAGTATAAAGAATATCTTTCATTCCGTCATCTTCAAAGCAAAGTAGTTATCCACTTCTGGGGAGCAGTGGTGGCTTTCAGATGAAAAAATATTATACCGCTATAGTGGGTGCTTATTATGTTTCCAATGCAAGGGCAACATATTCCCACTTTTCCTTTTGCGTTCTCATGAGTTATCCTACCATACGGATAGACAAAGTACGATCTTGCTATAATTTTGAAAATTAGCCTATCGTTTGCCCCTTGAGATTCTGAAGATCATTTCTTATTCTCTCTGATATACGACTATATATCTCCACTACACATCTTCTACCTTCACAAACTCGTCTGCATTAAACTTTTTCTACGTTCTGTATATTTTCCTCTCGATCAGCATTTCGCGTAAGAAAATTTCTTTCTGCTGAAACATTATCGTCTGACGATACTTTCCCCTAAATTTTTCCGTTGAGGACAAAGAAAATTTACTGAAATTTTCGCAATGTTCTAAGCGATGACTTATACCATTCGCCCGAGATGGATCCGGGCTCGAATCCAGTTGAGGCATGAATGATGTGTTTGTTTTACAGCACTGGCTCTCTCCTTTCTCTGGAACCAGTGGCCTTAAATTAGAGACGGGTGACTGCTTATAGCCCACTGAGTTTCTCACGGTGGCGTTGAAACCTCAAAAACAAAACAAAAAAACTTTCCAAGCCAATACTGACCAGGAACTATATGTCTTTCATCTTCTGTTGATTTCCTGAACTACTTGTAGAAAAAGCGAACTTTTCTATGGATCATATTTACACCAACAATTGCATCTTGCTCTGATCGTCTGCGGCCCAAATGCCTTTGTAAGTTTACTATTCACTTATCGCATAATGTGTGAGACAATGTAATACTTTCAAGAGCACTAGATGCAAACAAATCACAAAAAGATTTTTTCATTTGTGCTTTCACACCGCACCGCGGACTAATTTGAACCAAGCAAACAGCGAACAGTAGAATATATTATTCTTTTCAGCGTGTCTATAAACTCTGGAACCGTCTGCATAAGGATTATACTTTTTTCCACCCTTCTGGTTTCCCACTTGATTAATTTCCTTTTAGCGAGAATTAGCAGTAATGTGGGAGAACTAACGGTTAGGAAACATTTACGAAAAAATACAATACTTGTGTACAGCATGAGCATTTATGAGGAGTCAACAGCTTATCTTTGAGTAAAATATTGGGTTGATACATAAGTTCATGTCGATTTTTTTCACCGCCCTACAGGAATGTATTACATCAGAAGGGAAAAAGAAATCAATGAACTACGTATCCTCCCCCATTGTTTACGATGGTGCCCCAACGTCTGGATAGGTCTGCAATGCCACTCTTGAAAAAACGTGCAGGTTTTGCTGCGAAGAAACCAAGGAAGTTCTGAAAGTCAACATCATTGTTAAACGTTCTGCCACGGAGTGCATTCGACAGAGATCGGAACAGATGATAGTCTGAAGGGGCGACATCTAGAGAATAGATTTCACCCCTTCATGTCATGTCCTGAATGGCCATTTTGGTTGTGTTTGCACTGTGAAGGCTTACGTCATCTTGTTGGAGAAGGACACCGTGGCGCCGTTTCTGCTGAATTGTTCCCTCCACACGACGGAGTTTCTCACAGCGTTGATGGTCCAATTCCTTGGCAGATGTTCTCAGTGAATAATGCCTTCCATGTCCTACCAGACACACAACATGAACTTCGAAGGATGAAGGTCATGTTTTGGAAGTGGTGTGGGCGTGTTGTTTGCGCTTAGCCTTTCCCTCCAATGCCTGAAATTCCCGTACAGGCATCACTTTTCATCTCCAGTAACAATACGTGACAGAAACGGTTTGCGTTGCTGAGAACATTCGCAATAACGGGCGAGCAAAGAACCACATATGGCAACATGCTGATTCTTGTTGTCTTTGGTGAGAGTGTGAGGCACCCAATACCCCAATTTCTGGAACTTTCCCATACGTTCCAGATGTTGTACCACGGTGGCCTGATCACATTCCATCTCAGTGGCCAATTCGCGGGTGGTTTGACGCGGATCCAAGAGGATGACATGGTTCAAATAATTCTCATCAAAGTGAAATGGACGATTTGAGCGTGGAAAGTCGTAGATGTCAAAATTTCCACCTCGGAACTACTCAAACCATTTGCGAGCTGTCATCGGAGCAATAGCATCCTGTTCATACATAGCACAAATTTGTCGAGTGGCTTCGATGGCTGTGGATCGCTTGTTAAATTCGTAGAGGAGCAGATGTCGAAAATGTTCATTCCTCTGTACTTGACACTCCATACTTCCTGACTTGAAACCCAAAAAACCATTAGCCACAATCACACAACGCAATATGATTTAGATGCACGGTATTAATGACTACATTTTGATATACAACTGGCCATCTGCACTGTCACTATTGACCTGGGAAATACTGACGAAATAAACTTATGCATCAACCCAATATTTGCATATTATTCTAAATATTGCCCTTTTCTCTATATGGTTTGAACAGCTACGAGAAGTATCTTCTCCGAAGTGAACGAAAATCACTTTCAAATTGCGACGTCGTTGGTCTTACATGACTTCAGTGAAAGAGTTATTTTCATCACGTCGTAAGACGTAGCTGATTTCTCTTCTCACGCGAGTCCTTCTCAGCTCCTATTACCAAAGTTCAAAGAATATGATTTGAAACATTTCAACTCAATCAGATCGCCGTGAGGGCCACCCCGGTGGCGCAGTGGTCTAAGCGATGGCCTCTGATCATTCGTCCGAAAGGGGTCCGGGTTCGAATCCCGGTGAGGCATGGATGCTGTGTTTGTCTTACGGCACTGGCTCTCTCACTTCTCTGGAACCAGTGGTCCTAAATTAGGGACGGGCGACTGCTTATAGCCCATTGAGTTGCTCACGGTGGTCGTTAAACCTCCAATCAAAAAAGAAAAATCGTAGTGATGTAAAAATTTCACACCATAATAGTTTTCATGTGTCCGTGGGACGTCAGTGAAACACAATATTCGATTGTATGCACTTAAAAATATTAGTCACTCAGTACTAAACTATAAAAGTCGGATTACAATGTTTTGTGGCAAAAAAATATTTTGTACTCTTAATTTTTCCTGATCTGTCCGTGACACGAAAGTAATAACAAAAAAGCAAATTTTTGTTTTTGTGTCAAAAAGAACCGAAAATAGTGGAAAAGTCAAGAACATACTTGTCAAGTGATTTTTAGCTTATTTTAGATATTAAGGATATTTTTGTACCGAGCAAACGTTGAAGTAGAGATTCAGTTTTGTACATAAAAGGGGCTCTTTAGCGATTTTTTCTTCCTCAGAATCATGATTGATATCACAAATACTCGTACAGATCATGAAACTTTAAGGAAGGTAGGTGCATTTTTGTGGAAGGCATGAACACAATTAAAGGTCGAAAGAAAGAGGGTGAAATGTTCCTGTTAAGGAGTTGAAGACCACACTTGGAACACCTGTTATTCTTAGTCTAGTGGCCTAGGGAGATGGCATGTGACTTCCAGGGACTGGGTTTGAAACATTTGTATGGCATGGATATTGTACTTTTAGGAAGCTAGTTTACTCTTCTGTCAAACCAGGGAATTCGGAAAGGGTGATTCCTCGTAGACGCAGAAACAAATATGGATAGCGAACTCCAAAAGAAAGGAAGAAAAATCGGTTAAGCCTGCAAGTAGACTAGCAAGATTTGACTAAGGTGCTGCACTTAGGAAGCGAAAAAAGGCAAAATAAAATAGAATGAGAAGTCTCTCTTCCAAGTAGAAGGGAAACAGAGCTTTTAAATTGTTTTAAAAACTTAAATTGATTAAGAAATAATAGAAGATGTTTAGAAATTATCACTTATCAATTAGAACTATAAAATTTACGCCAATTTATGTCTGGCTTATCCCGAAGTAATAATGTTCACGTTCAAGTAGTGTGTCATATGAAGTACAAAGCAACATCGTCAAACAAAATCTACATATTTTGTTTCGATGTGGTAGAAGTTATTTGTATCACAAGTATGTTTCCCACTTGCGGAGATACCATGCGTTTCCCGGGTTTAATAAAACATAGATCAATCTGCTTTTGGGCCCGCGTTTTTTGAGTTTTTCTGAACTTATGAATAGGATATATTACACGGAAACATTTAATTGAAACGTGTTCCGGTAACGAAAAAAAATAGGATTAAGAAAGAGCAAACAAAATCTATACTTGTGCAGGCATAACTGGTTTAAACCAGCAGTCTTTATTGATTGCGACTACAGGAAATTTGAAAAGCCTGTAACATTTCAATTTTTCTATCGTGTTATGATCAGTATAATTCACAGTTAATTGAAAGCGCAAGTAAGTTTGTCCTTGAAGAGCCTTTGGGTCAACGACGTTGAGTGTTCTTTTATTTGGAGCCAATACGAAGAGGTTTTTGTTTTTACCAAACCGGAAGCAACCAGCATATGAAAAAGCAGGAATTTTTCAGGTAGAATTCAACAACTTTTAACAATTAAACCTGCGTCTTGTTGATACTCACGACAAAACTAAAAACAACTGTAAAAGTTTGAACTGAAGTAGGTGAGATGGGCCAATTGGAATGCGTGGAATAAAATCACGGTCTTCTGCAGCACAGCCAGTCATGATAGTAACGCCGATGACATTTGACATGCGTTTCTTGAAAGACAGTCGTGTTCCATCGTAGAGGGCAGGGGGATTCAGATTTCATCACGATAAAATAAATAAAACCATGAGATAATGTGGGAGAATGCGCGGACGGAATAGGGATAATAGCAATGTTAAGCTTTTAAAAAATGAAATACGAAAAAATTCCCATTTTGTTCTCATTTCATTTCATGTATTCAGTTCACACTTTATTGAAATATACTTCCACTCAAAAAAAAATGTGGATCTTATGCTTTTTAAATAGTGGAACTATTCATAGAGTGCAGTAACGCATAGAGAGCCGTGGTGTGAAATGTAAGCAAATCCACCTGCAACTGTGGCGGAACGATTCACGCGACGTTTTGGAAATCTAACACAGTAACCAATAGAATAAAATTTCAAAGTTTAAATTCCGCTTGCTATGTCAATTCAAAATAATGGTTGAAGAAATTTAGTCAAAATCTTTCTGTATAAATAGCTTGGAACTGTTTACAGCGAGTAATAACCACGGAAAGCCGTGCTCTGGCTTTCCGTGGTTATTACTCGCCGGTAATTATGGAGGAAGAGTGCACGTAACACTTTAGAAGCCTAACTCAGTAAACAGAAAGTCCAAATTCGTTATTTAAAATCGCGCTCGTTATGTTGAATTCGAAACAATGGTTGAAGCAACCGAGTCAAAATCTTTGCGAAAAACTTGCTTCGAACTGTATGTGATGCATATGGACACAATGGGAGCAGCGGTCTGAAACGTAAACAAACCCACTAACCACTTCGGCAGAAGGACACACTTCGGAAGTCTGACACAGTAAACAGCAGGAACACATGTCATTGTAAATCGTGCGCTTTATGTGAAATTCGAAACAATAATTGAAGAGACAAAATCTTCCCGAAAATTAACTTGGAACTACACTATCTACCAACAAGTGATTGGACACCCCTGCAATCGACGATATCTGCCGTCCTGGTACACGTCACGGCCGCCGCCGTTAAATATCGTGTGGGAAACAACAACACAACCAGTCGCATGAAAAATACCACGCAGTTCGGAGGTCTCTGATATCGAGAAAGGTGTAATCGTAGGTTATCACAGAAATTGCCGAACCATACGTGACATATCCAGCGAGTTGAAATACCCAAAATCGACAGTGGCTTACGTGATTGGCAAGTGGAAGACGAGAGGTGACTGTCGGAATGTGCCCTGACCCGGCAGACCCACGAAACAGGGAGTTAGAGACCGACGCACAGTGGTCCGAATCGCTAAAAACCCGGACAAAAATAATTTTTCGAACTTCATATTTTAAACACTTAATTCGCTTAAAAATAATCCTCAGTAGTCATTCTGATATGACTAAGTGTTTTTGAAAGTATACTAAAATGGTTCTGGTCAATATTTAAGTTCAAAAGTTCTGCAACTCTTTCTTGATTATTTTTGCAATTCTGCAGGTGATTTTGTTTACATTGTTCCTGACTGAACAATGCAAAATAAAATACTAAGTGTATTTTTTGTGAAAGTGTTATGGTCTTATATATAGGGCACAATTGCAATTTTTAGTGTTTTTTTGTTTCTAAGTACTGATAAAAAATACAAATTTGAATGCCCGTATTTTGCGAAAAAACAAAAATGTTTTTAGAGTTTTAAAAAAATGGCCAAACATGTCCACCGCGAAACTTACAAATGTATATTGGTAGATAATTATAAGTCTATCACTGAAGGTTTCATCTGCAACACCTTGCAATGCTGTGAACTATGACCTTTTGTTTGTGAAGCTTCCCTGTTATTTATGAGCAGACAGCTGCTGATATCGGGAAGGCGTTCTCCCGCTATACAACTCGCGGGCGCTGAGCACTTCTTGAAATTTATGTTTGTTTACTGAAGGGGTGGCTTGTCCGTGGTAAACCACAGACCCTTGATTTCTTCAGTTTCCAGAGGGCTGTTGTTTGTATCAGGTCAGTGAATAGTGTGTGACAATATAGTGTGTGAAAAATGAATTTACATGGTAGTCGCCGAGAACTTTACGAGAAAATTAAAGAAAAGAATAATGAGACCAGTGTGCTACAAGAAGAACATGTTGTGCAATATGTGAAGAACAAATTTGAATTAAATTTGGACAGTCAGAGCACAAAATCTCTACACAGCGTAATAAGAATGAGCTTTTTTCTTAAATACTATCAGCGTTGGAAGAAATGTCACCGAACCGAAAGCATGTTTCTTCGTAAATATTCAGACTATTTACAGCAAGAAATGGAGTTACCATTTACAGACTTTCCTTCCACTTCTTCGGAAAAGCGTGGACGTCCTTCGAAAGTATTTCAGCAATTAAGTGAAAGAAGTAAGAGGCGGAAAGTTCAAAATCTGAGGGAGAATGTGGGTGCTGCGGAGCTTTCATATGCCATAGTGATGAATTTCAGGGCTGCAGGTGACGAAAATGCAGAAAAATTATTAAAAGAAGTGACCACAACAACACCTACCAGAGGTAAACAAATTCGTGACTCATGGTTGAAGAAAAGAAAACAAGCCACAAAGCTCTCAGAAGAAGAAGCGTTATCTAGGATAGTAAGTACACATTTATCAAAACATCAATATCTGTCTATTAGAAAAATGGCAATTAATCACAATCATGACTTATATCCAAGTTATTATGCAATTCTGAAAGTAAAAGACGCAACTTATCCGCACAATATAAGTGTTAGTGAGAGTGCATGTGAAGTGAAAGTTAAGAATTTATTGGACCATACTGCTACCCGAATTTTGTCATTTCTACCTGAAAGTGAGCCGTCTAACAACGAAAAAAACTTATATTTTACATTGTAAATGGGGTTTCGACGGTAGCGCTGGTCATTCCCAATACAAGCAGAAATGGGTTCAAAGCGGCAGTAGTGATGAAAATTTATTTATGACATCTATCGTTCCCTTACGAATGGTTGACAGTGAAACGGAAGATTCCGTATGGAAAAATGAACGACTATCATCAACCCGTTTTTGTAGACCTATTCGTCTCCAGTGGCTACATGAAACTCCTGCAGTTGCCCAAGCAGAAAGAGAATACATGAACGAACAAATAAAAAATTTACAGCCATTAAGAAGTGACAATGTTACAGTACAGTATTCTCTCATATTGTCAATGATTGATGGGAAATATGTAATGCTCTGACCCAGTCATAGAACATGAAATGTTACATATGTGGCGCGAAATTGTCGGACCTGAACAAGTTAGATTATGTTACACAAGTGCCAGAGGATACCTCTTCTTTTGAGTTTGGACTGTCTATTCTTCATGCCCATATACGCTTTTTTGAGTGTATTCTGTATATCTCTTACCGCTTAGATTTTAAGAAATGGAAAGCGAGTAAGAAAGATGGAACCCGTGAGCTTCGGGAAAAACGGAAAAGAATTGTTCAATATTCCTTCAGGAATAGACTAGGACTTATTGTATATGTCCCAAAACCAGGCTATGGAAACATGAATGACGGCAATACCACCAGAAGATTCTTTACAAATCCCGAAATAAGTTCCGAAGTGACTGGAGTAGACCAAAATTTGATTTCTCGTTTTGGAAATATTTTGACAGCAATTTCATGCGGCCACGAAGTAAATGCAACGAAATTCAATATGTACTGCATGGAAACAGCACAGTTATTCGTGAGATTGTATCCCTGGTACTATATGCCACCCACGGTACATAAAATTCTTGTTCATGGATCCGTAATTGTGCAGGCAGCGATTTTACTGATGGGAGAGCTTTCAGAAGAAGCCATTGAGTGTAGAAACAAAGATGTGAGAACATTTCGAGAAAGCTTTACCCGAAACATTTCACGACAAGGCAGCAATTTGGACCTCTTTCGCAGGTTGATGTTGACTTCTGACCCATTAATTTCCAGCTTGGGAGGACTACCAAAAAAAAAAAAAGAAATCAATAAAACTACCTTCTGAAGTGCTAGGTCTATTGGTAATATCGGATAAAGAGGAGGAGGGGGGAAAAGACGACGAATGTGAAACATCTGCTTCAGAGGACGAATGACCGACTGGATGGATATCTGGACCCTTCTTACAGTACTGTGAGTAATTATAATGCATTAAAACACTTAAATAAGCGAATATTTAGTTATCCCACTACAGTTTCTTTCGTTTAAGACGTACAAATATTTTTGTCCGCCTTTTTTCCTATCCGGACCACTGTGCGACGGGTGCTGGCCTGAGAAATTCGGAACAACCGCACCAAATCAATGGGCTACATCCGCGAGGAGTTTCAACAGGCATCCGGGAGTGTTCTTTAGATGAATACCATCCATAAGGAAGCCCATCTGTTCGGTTATCATGGACGTGCTGCCGCCCACAAGCTTTTGATCACCTAGTCCAATAGCGCTGCTCGGCTGATGTGGTGCAAAGAACGTCGACATTGGACCGTTGAACAGTGGAAACAGGTTCTCTGGAGCGACGAATAAAGGTTCACCCTCTACCGTTCGGATGGCAGGGTCTGGGTTTGGGGTCTAACTGGAGAACACCTCCTGCCGGAATGCATTGTGCCAACTGTGAAGTTCGGCGGGCAGCCCCGGTGGCGCAGTGGTCTAAGCGGTGGCCTCTGATCATTCGTCCGAAAGGGATCTGGGTTCAAATCCCGGTCAGGCATGGATGTTGTGTTTGTCTTACGGCACTGGTTCTCTCCCTTCCCTGGAACCAGTGACTCTAATTTAGGGATGGGCGACTGCTTATAGCCCTTTGAGTTGCTCACGGTGGTCGTTAAACCTCCATTAAAAAAAAAAAAAAGTTTAGCGGCGGTGGAATTATGCTATAGAGGTGTTTCTCCTGGTATGGCAAGGGACCCTTGGTCGCAATTCCTGGTAGACTCAACGCCGAGACCTACTGCACCATTTTGGATGACCATGCGCTTCCTACGTTATGGCAGTTTTACGAGGTGGATCCATGTTACTTTCAGGATGACAATGCCACCTGTCATGTTGCGAGGTCCACCATGGCTAGGTATGGTGACAATGGGGTTAATCGAATGGACTGGCCTGCGCAGAGCCCGAACCTTAACCCTATCGAGCACCTCTGGGACGAGTTGGAGCGTCGACTTAAGGGGTCCGAAATCGGTGAAGGAACTGACCTGTCTTCTCCAAGCCGAGTGGAAGAAAATACCGCTAGCCGTCGTACAACGCCTGGTTGAGAGTATGCCCCGGAGGGTCGCAGCTGTAATCGCCGTTCGTGGAGGCTCCACCAATTATTGAAGGTGAATAAACTTCGTTTTCCTTTGCTATCACAGGTGTCCAATTACTTGTTGGTAGATAGTGTATATATAGTGCGTAATGAAGCAATGGGAGCTGCGGTCTTTTACGGAGATTGCAGTGAGATATTGGTACGTTTTTCTGAAACGTGATGAAATAATGTCGGCGATAGTTTAGTAAAAGATATTGTAGTCTAACAATGAAATTAAATATTATCACGTCACTTCATGTGACAGCATACTGCACAATCCGATTTCAACAACGACTTTTTTTTAACAATGGTTGAAAAACTGATAAATTACAAATTTTGAAGATGACAATCCGATTTTTGGCGTAAGTGTGACAAGGATGGTAAGTCAGATAATATCCGAAAACTTGAAAATTTTCATCGTCCTGAGGGTGGTGTAGTGGTTAGCATACCCGGACGTTTTCTGGGAGACGTCCGGGTTCGCTGTCCACTACACCGCTCTCAGGACGATGAAAATTTTCAAGTTTTCGGATATTATCTGACTTACCATCCTTGTCACACTTACGCCAAAAATCGGATAGTCATCTTCAAAATTTGTATTATATGGCGTAATCCTGTATTTCTTTCCTGATAAATTAATTAAAAATTAGTAAATTCGAATTTCAGAAATCAAGCTCAGAGTTGCATCATGCTCCTTTAACCTCTGTATGTGGACCAAATTTCAAGTCTCTACGTTCCGTAGTTTTCTCTGTTGGTGGCCGACTGCCAGACAGACACGGTAATTTTAATAATAATAATAATAATACAGACATTTGACGTGGACCAGGAATATCAAACAAAGGTCTTCGCTTTTTCCACGTTTATAAGTCAGTCACGGAAAAATTCTCATTGGCCGCCAGCGGGAATCGAACCCAGGTCTTCCAGTTACGTGCCGGATATGCTTCCACTGAGAATTTTTCCGTGACTCACTTATAAACGTGGAAAGAGCGAAGACCTTTGTTTGACGGTAATTTCATTAATATAGTAGATAGTCATGATTGAATAACTATAAAAGCCATAAAGGATATTCATGATTTGATGAGATTTTAACTATAAGAGATAGTCATGATTTGATAAGATTTTTATGATTTGACAACAGCCCGGGTTACTAGGGGATGAAGCCAAAACGGGAAGGGTTAATTGAAATGTTATATATAAATAGAGAGGGGAAACTTCAAAAAACACACGCTATACAGGAACAATCACCAAAGATAAACTGCAGGTCATTTTTATTTAAATCAAATTGTTCTTATCTTTAGGCAGTTAAAAAATATTGTAGCGCTTTTTTTTAATATCAGTTTTGAATATTTTATTGATTTCTAATAATCTCTGCAGTTTCTAAAAAGTATTGTTCGCGTTAAATGAAAGATATATTATATTTATTGATGATAATGTTTAATGAATAATTACTTATTCAGCTTCTGGATGTAGTAAATGGACGAGTTAGTTGATTTTGATAGACTTACATATATTTTTTAGGTTCATTAAGTCGTGAGACCTTTTGGGTCTCGCATCATTCCTGACCTTATCCTCTTGTGAAATGGGCAGGTACCGTCGAAATGGGTAGCAAGTCTAAGTTCGCGCATCTAGGATGGCCAGTTTTCATGCTGTGCAGATGACGGAGACAGAACGCTTTACCCTAAATTCTGGTTCTCAAACCACTCAACAACAAGCTAGCTGCTTACGTTCACAGAAATTGAGTTTTATTAATTCAGATATAAGAAACACAATGATGAGTCTTTACGTTTGCAATTGATTTGCCTTAGGAGTAGATAAAAATAGAAAAGTTACTTACTGCTTTTCGCTTGTCATCTGGCACCTCAAAGACCCGTTACGAGGCCCTTTTGGTCTTTCGCAAGTTCCTCTTGCTACAAAAAGTAAAAAGGAAATTCGGTTATACAAAATATTCGAAAATAATAGAAAACTTAAATTTCATCAGTCATTTGTTTGACTTGCTTCATAGCCCAAGAGTTTTAATGAAATTATGATTACCCTGCAACGCATATCACCAGAAGTGATGTAGTTTTTCTGACCTAATTGCATTGCAATTTTTATTGATTTTTTCTGTTCTAATGCACACTGGACATCAGAGGCATACGATGATTTCAAAAATGTAGGGAAGGCATCTTTTTTGATGAAAATGTTTATATGCCATTGAAATTTATTTGGATTCAAGCTACGTACCGATTTTTTCTGTTTTCGTGGAACATCTGCTACCCTTCGATGTTGAAGCTTTCTAACTTTTTCAAATTTTCGTTTCAATTTCAAAACAGTTTTTCCATTTCATCTAAAAATGTCTAAATCAGAAAAAGGCTAAATTCTCTAAATCAGAAAAGGGCTATTTTTTACGCTTTCCAACCGTAGGTTGAAGAAGCGTATATGCTCCAGCTTTTTCCGTCCGTCTGTCTGTCTGTCTGTCGGCACGATAACTCACGTAAAAATGGTTCCATTTCGATGAAATTTTAGTATGTGGTAGGGGACCACCTGGGGACGAACCCTATTGAAAATAGGTGAACTGGGGTCAAAGGTCACGACATAAGAGCGGGATCCATTCAATTGCTCTTATGCGTCATAACTTGTGTAAATATTGTTCGATTTCAATGAAATTTTAGTATGTGGTAGGATACTACCTGGGGACGAACTCTGTTGAAAATGGGTGAAGTCGAGTCAAAGGTCAGGACATAGCAGCGGGATGCATTCCATTACCCTCATGCGTCCTAAGTACGTAAAAATGGTTCGACTTCGATGAAATTTTGGTATGTGGTAGGGGACCACCTGGAGAGCAGCAGTATTAAAAATGGGGCAAATGGAGTCAAAGGTCAAGACATAGGATCGGGATCCATTCCATCGCCAAAATATGCCACACTGTTAAGGTGGACGTCAAGTAATTTTGCTTCCTATATTTCCAATGGAAAACCTTTTGTACACATTTCCTTCACAATTAGTGTGTTCCCAAGGATGGAAATTCGAACATCGATTAAAATAACTTCATACTATAGCTTGGAATACTTAACATTTTCTTAAACAAAAGCATAATTATATTAAAAAACAATAACGTTTCCTTTGGTGGTGTTGAAACCAGAAAAAAGATGGCGCGACCTGTACTTTGATGACGTCAGTGGACAAATGAATGTTAGATTGCATAATTACGGTTATGGATTAGAAAATATTATTATGTTATGGTTTAGAAAATATTATTACGGTTATGGTTTAGAAAATATTAAGTATTTTAAGTTATGAAATGAAGCTATTTTAATCGATGTTTAAATTTTCATCCTTGGGAGCCCATTAATTGTAAAGTAAATGTGTACAGAAGTTTTTCCATTGGAAGTATAGGAAGCAAAGTTACTTGACGTCCACCTTAAAGTAGCAATGCTTGTATGTACGTTTGTACATTTTATTTTGAAAACGGCTCTAAGAATTTTGATAAAAGTCGTCAACCTACCTTTTTCTGGTACTAGAAATCGACGATTTAGCTTGATCTCGACTTTAGGAGAATTCGTTTAGTGGGTTAAATAACCACCCCGAATTATAACGTTTTTAGTGTCATGGCGTCGTTCCATTAATGTTACCAATGCTTAGAAATCTTATGACGTCACAATCACGCGTTTGAGAATGTTGGCGCGCGGTCACGCCATCTGTCTCATTACGTCACGCGTTGTGCGTGGATCCTATTAAATTTTTGACGTCACACTCTTGCGAGCCGATGGTCGCGATTCCCATCTGCCTCATTACGTCACGCGTTTTGTGCGTATGTCCGTCCGCACAGAAACTCGCGTAACAATCGTTCGATTTCGATGAAATTTTAGTATCTGGTAGGGGATCATCTGGGAAGGAACCCTATTTAAAGTAAACGAAATGGGGTCAAAGGTCAGTACATAGGAGCGGGATCCATTCCAGTGCTTTTATGCGTCATAACGAACGTAAAAAAGGTTCGATTTCGATGAAATTTTAGTATGTGGTAGGGGATCACCTGGCGACAAACCCTGTTGAAAATGGGCGAATTGGGGTCAAAGGTCAGGACATAGGCGTGGAATCACTTCCATCGCCATTATGCGTCATAAGTTACGTAAAAATGCTTCCATTTGGATGAAATGTTAGTATGTTGTAGGGGCCTGCCTCGGGACGAATTCTATTGAAAATGGGCGAAATGGGATCAAAGGCCAGGACATAAGAGCGGGATCTATTTCATAGCCCTTATGCATCATAACTTACGTAAAAATGCTTCGATTGCGACAAAACTGTCGTTGGACTACGTACGACCATTGATCAACAGCATCAATTAACAGTAAAATCAGTAACACAGATCAGTGGCTGTAAGTCAAGCTCCGCAGCTATGCGTTTCTGAGTTTCGATTACAACCATTGATTTAAACTAATGAACAATTATATCCATCTCAAATCGTTCACATGCTAGGCTCAGCCCATTTCTGTCGAGTAGTAACTTGTTTATGCTCTTATACACAAGCATTGAGTCATCAGCATGCAACAAACAGCTCAAATCATAACCTCCTGCGTGAGTGTCGGAAACTACGCCGCTTTCTGTTAACAATATACCATTTAGATTGGAAGTAAGATATTCCGCATGCAAGACTTACTCCAAAGTTAATTTCAGTCTCCCCTGGGGCTGAGTGGTCTGAGGCGTTGACTCCTGACCATTCGTCTGTAATGGGCTCTAGTTCATATCCTAAATTTAGCAAAGTTTGTGTGTTTGACTTAAGGTACCGGAAAAGTTCCTTAAGTCAAACACACAGGGTTAGGGACGGGAGATTGTGTGGTTTATAACCCTACAATTTGCTCATGCTCAGCGAAAAAAAAAGTTAATTTGTAACCACTTACCAGCACTTCCTTCTATTTTGTTTGCTGCAAGACCTTTGATGCATAAGCTTTTGATTGATTTCATCTGGCCTGTGTTTCACCCCGTATAAGATTTTAAAATACTCAACAGATGTCTGAGTACCACTAAGTTACCCCTCCTGAAAATACACTGTCCTTCATTGAGATGAGTTTCGACCTCATTTCTAAGCACATCACTCAAATGTTAAAGTACGCTTTTCAAGTAATACCAATTAAGGCCATCCCCGGTAGCTCTAAAAGCTCCTTATTCTTCTTTTTACATGGGGTGGTTATTAAAAAACCTTACCAACTCTAAGTGCTCCAGGGATCATTCTAATAGGCGGACATGACAAACATTCGAACATAGAAACGAGATATATGAAAGAAAGAGTATTGTGTGTGTGTGTGTGTGTGTGTGTGTATGTATGTATGTATGTATGTATGTATATATATATATATATATATATATATATATATATATATATCATCATCATCATCATTGTCAACCATTATCAATCCACTGCTGGACGAAGGTCTCCCCAAGTTTCCTCCACAACGATCTGTCTTGTGCCAGTCTCCTCCATGTCACCCCTGCATACTTTCGAATTTCATCCACCCATCTCCTATGTGGTCTTCTTCTGGGTCTTTTCCTGTCCCTTGGAATCCAATCTAAAATTTCGGCTGTCCATCGATGATCTGTCCTTCTGGCAGTATGTCCAGCCCATTGCCATTTCAGGGATTTAACTCTGATCATGATGTCTTCCACTCTTGTCATTTTTCGGATCCACGAGTTCCTCTTCTTATCTCTCCTGGTTACACCAAGCATGCACCTCTCCATGCTTCTTTGAGTTGTCTGCAGCCTTTGTATGTCTCTTTTAGTTAAGGTCCACGTCTCTGCACCATACGTAAGCACTGGAAGGATGCATTGATCAAACACTTTTCTTTTAAGACATAATGGCATATTGCTCTTGAAAATTATGCTGTTTCTTCCAAAAGCTCTCCAGGCAAGTTTTGTACGCCGATTAATTTCTTCATCAATGTGACCCTCACTTGATATCTGCTGTCCAAGATAAACGTACGTGTCTGTTATCTCCAGCTTTTCTCCATCAATCGATAAATCTTCATTTCTTGTAAAAGCATTGAACATCACTTTTGTCTTCTGAAAGTTCATTTTTAATCCCACTTGTTTACTCTTGTCAGCAAGTTCCTGGATCATACTCTGCAGCTCTGATGGGGTAGTTGCAAAAATGACTACGTCATCAGCAAAACGAAGGTGGGTTAGATAATCTCCATTAATCTTTATCCCCTTGTTTTCCCAGCTCAGCGACTGAAAAACACCCTCCAATGTGGCATTAAAGAGCTTCGGAGATATGGTGTCACCTTGTCTCACTCCCTTTCCAATTTTTACGTGTGTTGTATTTTCAAACAGCCTAATCTTTGCACTTGCATTTTCATAGATGTTATTAATAATATTAATGTATGCATCTTCAATACCGCAGGTTTTCAGAGCCATTGTAACTGCTGATGGTTTCACCGAATCAAAGGCTTTTTCATAATCGATAAAAGCCATGCACAATGGAAGTTCATATTCCCTCGCTCTTTCAATTAGTTCTCTCAGCACGTGGATATGATCTATTGTGCTGTAGCCACTCCTGAATCCAGCTTGTTCTCTCGGTTGAGCCATGTCCAGTGTTACCTTCAAGCGGTGTGAAAGAACTTTAGTGAAGATTTTATAAACTACTGATAGGAGGCTGATAGGTCTGTAGTTTCCGAGATCCTCAATGTCACCTTTCTTATGTAGCAGGATCATTGTAGCGGTGTTCCAATCCTCAGGAATCTTTCCTTCATTAAGGCATTGAGTGAAAATTTGGGAGAGTACTGTTTCGATTTCTCCACTTGCTTCTTGTATGATGTCTACAGTAATTCCATCTTCTCCTGGAGCTTTTCCTCGCTTCATGTTCTTGATTGCATGTGCAACTTCTGCTGGAAGGACTGGAGGAACTCTGGTACTGGTATCTTTCATGATGTCTGGAGTGCATGTATCATCCCTTTCATATAATTTGGAGTAGAAATCTTTCACTCTTGTCAAAATTTCGCCTCTATTTCTTGTTACAGAACCATCTTCTTTTCTCAGTGCCATAATCTGTTTTCTTCCCTTACTGAGATGTCCCTTTGCTATCTTTAGGCTTTGGTTGTTTTCAATTGCTTTCCTCACTAGTTCACAGTTGAATTTCCTTACGTCTTCAGTGATACTTTTTCTTACTGTCTTGCATAGCTCTATATATTCCACTTTGGAAGTCACATCTTCTTCAGTTGTCCTCATCTCTCTTCTTTTTTGCATCAACATTTTGGTTTTTCCTGATATATATATATATATATATATATGGGATGTAAGGTCAGGTGATGCGTAACATCACAGCCTCTCCTTGACAAATGTCAACCCCGCCTTCTCGTGGTGCATCCTGTTCCTACTAAAGGGGCTCTGACGACCGCAAATAGCGGTATAACTATACCATCGGGATTAGAGGAAATACTATCCCACACTCACCAACCCGCTTGGCCAGCGTGGTGAGTTATGGCCAAACCCTCCAAAATGACTCCACAACTTAAATCTTGGCCCTCAGTCTCCGGCAGCTGGAATGTACCTGGCCAAGGCAGCGGCCAGTGCGACATGAAGGCAGAGGGTGCTAAGAATCCCCGGAGGACCGGACTAGGCTGCCATCTGATGCTGACCTTGGCAACGTACAATGGACGCTCCCTATCTTCTGATTCAAGGCTTCTTGAATTGGAAGAGGAACTACAAAGGATCAAGTGGGACATCGTGGGGCTAAGTGAGGTAAGGAGAAAAGGAGAAGATCTCATTGAACTGAAAAGTGGACATCTCTTCTACTATCGTGGGACAGATACTGGCAGAACTAGTGGTGTTGGATTTATAATAAACAAGAAACTGAAGGATAAAGTTGTAGAAGTTGAAAGTTCCTCTGACAGAGCTGCACGGCTTGTTATCCAACTCTCGAAAAGATACCAGGCTCAGATTATTCAAACTTATGCACCCACCACAAGTCATCCTGAAGGAGAAATTGAAGAATTTTATGAGGAAATTTGTCATCTAAATAATAAAGGTAAGCAGCACTTGAAAATAATTATGGGAGATTTCAATGCAAAAATAGGGCAACGGCAACAGAATGAAACTTCAGTAGGTAAATTCGGTCACGGCAACAGAAACCAGCGTGGAAATACTCTCGTTGAGTTTGCAGAGGCAGAAGGGTTTTTCATCATGAACTCCTTCTTCAAGAAAAAGCCACACAGGAAATGGACATGGAGACATCCAAATGGGACGACAAGTGAAATTGATTTTATTATGTGTAACAAAAAATTCGTCATAGAAGACTGCAGTGTGCTAAACAAGTTCAACACTGGTAGTGACCATAGATTGGTGAGATGTAAGATGCACCTCAACACTAAACTTGAACGTGGCAAGCTCATAAGACAAACAAAATGTATTGACATAACCAACCTCAAAAAACACCATAATACCTTCAAGTTGGAACTGAAGAACAGGTTCTCTGCTTTAGAAGGCCTAACATCGGAAGAAGTGGACATCTCTGAAGTTAACAGAAAAGTAACCAAAGCTCTTATGGAAACAGCAACAAAATTAGCTGGGTCTAAGAACAAGTTGCATGTACATAAATTATCAGGAAAAACGAAAATGTTGATGCAAAAAAGAAGAGAGATGAGGACAACTAAAGAAGATGTGACTTCCAAAGTGGAATATATAGAGCTATGCAAGACAGTACGAAAAAGTATCACTGAAGACGTAAGAAAATTCAACTGTGAACTAGTGAGGAAAGCAATTGAAAACAACCAAAGCCTAAAGATAGCAAAGGGACATCTCAGTAAGGGAAGAAAACAGATTATGGCACTGAGAAAAGAAGATGGTTCTGTAACAAGAAATAGAGGCGAAATTTTGACAAGAGGAAAGATTTCTACTCCAAATTATATGAAAGGGATGATACATGCACTCCAGACATCATGAAAGATACCAGTACTAGAGTTCCTCCAGTCCTTCCAGCAGAAGTTGCACATGCAATCAAGAACATGAAGCGAGGAAAAGCTCCAGGAGAAGATGGAATTACTGTAGACATCATACAAGAAGCAAGTGGAGAAATCGAAACAGTACTCGCCCAAATTTTCACTCGATGCCTTAATGAAGGAAAGATTCCTGAGGATTGGAACACCGCTACAATGATCCTGCTACATAAGAAAGGTGACATTGAGGATCTCGGAAACTACAGACCTATCAGCCTCCTATCAGTAGTTTATAAAATCTTCACTAAAGTTCTTTCACACCGCTTGAAGGTAACACTGGACATGGCTCAACCGAGAGAACAAGCTGGATTCAGGAGTGGCTACAGCACAATAGATCATATCCATGTGCTGAGAGAACTAATTGGAAGAGCGAGGGAATATGAACTTCCATTGTGCATGGCTTTTATCGATTATGAAAAAGCCTTTGATTCGGTGAAACCATCAGCAGTTACAATGGCTCTGAAAACCTGCGGTATTGAAGATGCATACATTAATATTATTAATAACATCTATGAAAATGCAAGTGCAAAGATTAGGCTGTTTGAAAATACAACACACATAAAAATTGGAAAGGGAGTGAGACAAGGTGACACCATATCTCCGAAGCTCTTTAATGCCACATTGGAGGGTGTTTTTCAGTCACTGAGCTGGGAAAACAAGGGGATAAAGATTAATGGAGATTATCTAACCCACCTTCGTTTTGCTGATGACGTAGTCATTTTTGCAACTAGCCCATCAGAGCTGCAGAGTATGATCCAGGAACTTGCTGACAAGAGTAAAGAAGTGGGATTAAAAATGAACTTTCAGAAGACAAAAGTGATGTTCAATGCTTTTACAAGAAATGAAGATTTATCGATTGATGGAGAAAAGCTGGAGATAACAGACACGTACGTTTATCTTGGACAGCAGATATCAAGTGAGGGTCACATTGATGAAGAAATTAATCGGCGTACAAAACTTGCCTGGAGAGCTTTTGGAAGAAACAGCATAATTTTCAAGAGCAATATGCCATTATGTCTTAAAAGAAAAGTGTTTGATCAATGCATCCTTCCAGTGCTTACGTATGGTGCAGAGACGTGGACCTTAACTAAAAGAGACATACAAAGGCTGCAGACAACTCAAAGAAGCATGGAGAGGTGCATACTTGGTGTAACCAGGAGAGATAAGAAGAGGAACTCGTGGATCCGAAAAATGACAAGAGTGGAAGACATCATGATCAGAGTTAAATCCCTGAAATGGCAATGGGCTGGACATACTGCCAGAAGGACAGATCATCGATGGACAGCCGAAATTTTAGATTGGATTCAAGGGACAGGAAAAGACCCAGAAGAAGACCACATGGGAGATGGGTGGATGAAATTCGAAAGTATGCAGGGGTGACATGGAGGAGACTGGCACAAGACAGACCGTTGTGGAGGAAACTTGGGGAGACCTTCGTCCAGCAGTGGATTGATAATGGTTGACAATGATGATGATGATGATGATATATATATATATATATATATATATATATATATATACACTGACGGAAAAAAACTCCCAACACCACGAAAAAATAGTTGTAGAGGAATGAAATTGCGGCAATACATTTGTATAGGTAACATATTTAATCGATTAAGGTTTCAAGACCACAGCTTAATGTAAGCGCGAGAAGAGCCATTTTAAATGTGAAATGCTGGTACATTAATAAGCGGTGTAACCGCCAGAATGTTGAATGCAAGCACGCAAACGTTCATGCATTGTGTCGAACAGGTGCTGGATGTCAGTTTGTGGGATGGAGTTCTATGCCTGTTGCACTTGGTCGGTCAATACAGGGACGGTTAATGCTGGTTGAAGGTGACGCTGAAGTTATCGTCAAATGATGTCCCATACGTGCTCGATTGGTGAAAGATCTGGTTTTTTTCTGTTCTAATGGGTTACAACAGCGGTATGCGGGCGAGCGTTATCCTGTTGGAAAACATCACCTGGAATGCTCTTCATGAATGGCATCACAACAGGTTGAATCACCAGACCAACGTACAACTGTGCCGTCAGGGTGCGTGGGATAACCACGAGAGGGCTCCTGCTGTCATACGAAATTGCTCCCCAGACTATAACTCCAGGTGTAGGTCCAGTGTGTCTCAGCCGCAGACAGGTTAGGTGCAGGCGCTCACCTGGCCTCCTTCTAACCAACACACGGCCATCACTGGCACCCAGGCAGAACCGGCTTTCATCAGAAAACACCACAGATCTCCACTCCGTTCTCAAATGAGCTCTAGCTTGACACCACTGACGTCGCAAACTGCAGTGGTTTGGAGTAAGTGGAATGCACGCTACATGGCGTCTGGCTCGGAGCTGTCCTTCAAGTAACCGATTTGTAACAGTTCGTTGTGTCACTGTGGTGGCAACTGCAGCTCGAATTGCTGCCGCAGACGCGGTACGACGCACCACGGCCATACGCCGTACACGGCGGTCTTCCCTCTCACTAGTGCCACGTGGCCAGCCTGAAACCGGTCTTCTTGAGGCAGTACCTTCTCTTGACCACCGCTTCCAACAATCATGCACAGTGGCTACATTCCTGCGAAGTCGTTCTGCAATATTGCGGAAAGAAAATCCACCTTCTCGTAGCCCTATTACACGACCTCGTTCAAACTCTGTGAGCTGTTGATAATGGCTTCTTCGTCTTCTTAAAGGCATTCTTGACTAACATCAACACACTACGTCGAATCTCAACGATAACTAACGCTCACGAACGTTACAGCGCGTATTTACAGCAAACCTGCTTTTCATGTTCCGAGGGGCGCTACTAGCGCCACACGTATGCGCCGAACGCGAAATTTGCATAGACATCATCTTACAGGCGTACTCTCACCGCCTACCAACTGTCGTTTATCTAACACAACCCCTTCTTGGTGTTGGGATTTTTTTCCGTCAGTGTATATATATATATATATATATCACAATTGCAGTTAGCCCTACGGGTATCTCAAACTTTTCAAATATAAACACTCACATTTAGTGATGTCAGAATGACAAGAAATACCAAAACATGCATATATGACTCTGGAATGGAACCTCCAGACCTAAGAAGCAAGGAAATATCCTGAAGCAATTATAAATGCTTGCACACGCCACGTCAACTTCTTCGTTTCTAAGCATTAGTGGTGCATGTTCTTTTTAATTACTTCGGCACCTGAACTCTGGTTTCAATGCCATACTGAACTTAATGAGGCATTGATTGTGACGTCTAATGGTGTTTCCTGCAGACCGTCTCCATTGCTTTGTCTCTAGCGTTTCTGAATCATGCAATCTCCGTTCTGTCACGGTTATGGTGAGCTGGGTGATACACTGCATGTTTATCTCCATTTCTGCTTCTTTGATCACCTGTTCCCTCTTGTTTATCGTCTGTTTCGTTCGCATTGCATAGCCCGTCACACAATGTATCACCCTGTGTGTCAGGCATTCACCAATCTCCCCGCATTGTATATTTTTCTCCTAACAAAGGCCACATCCACCGATTTTACCTACGCAGCCAATTTTATACTCGGTTTCTGCAATTCATCGCAAGGCGTAATGGACCTTATCCAAAAGTTTTTCTCTGACGAGTCAAAAATAGATTCCAAACAGAGGATTCTATTGCAACAGTCACTAGCACAGTTCTTCAGACTGTAAGAGCATGTATCATATTACAGCGACTGGAATCAGTTTTCAAACTTCGTGGACGTCACGAAAAATACCTCAATATTAGTTCCCTTTCCCCAATTATGATAATATCTAAAGCTTCTGAATCTCATTTTCACCGCATTGCATACAGTGTCAGTGGTTTTTCTTTTCACTCAAAGTCTGGTTGTGTGCATACGTTACCACCATAATACGGTGTATTTTTGAATTTGCTTAATTTGTCCTATGTATCCCATTTGCCTGAGTTCAGGGAATTTTTGTACGATTTTGTCACCAAATGTAACAGGAGTTCTCCTGATACCAATATGTTACAAATAAGAAATGGGTAATAGACCTGTCCGAATGGACATGATACCGTCCCGGTGACGAAGTGGTCTAAGCGATGGCTTCTGACCATTCGTCTGAGATGGATCCGGGTTCTAATCCCGGTGAGGCTTAGATGTTGTGTTTGTCTTATGGCACTGGCTCTCTCCCTTCCCTGGAACCAATGGCCTTAAATTAGGAGCGGGCTACTACTTATAGCCCACTGAGTTGCTCTTGGTGGTCATTAAACCCCCAATAAAAAAAATGGGATGATTCCTAAAATATAACATTCGCTGACATCATTGGAAACTGCTTAAGCACAAACTTAGCAAATATAGTGCTTCAAATAAATTAGCAAATAATGCTTCAAATAATGCTTCTATTTACTTCATTTTAAGTCGAAATACTGCTTCTACCGGTTACATGAGTTCAAAACACTGAATCAAGAGCGTCAAGATGTTAGCAAGGCATTATTGAAGCACAACTTTCCAAATCAGTGTACTCAATGAACTCGAAGCACAGATTTAACAAGCACAAAAAAGTACCGCAGTAAACTTGAAAATTACGTCGCCCTGGAACGAAATCGAACCCGGATCTCCAGACTTACTTTCGAGTATGTTACCCTTACACCACTTAGAACAGCAAACCCGCAAGCAATTGAGGATGTGTTTGGGACTCAGATGTCACACCCCCAGCGTGCGCCAATCGATGCATATATGATCCTTCCAATCCTGTTTGTGTGAGCGTTACTTCTGAGTCCCAAATACATCCTCAGTTGCTTCCATGTTTGCAGTTCTAAGTGGTGTAACGGTAACATACTCGAACGTAAACCTGGAGATGCGAGTTTGATTCTCCTTCCAGGACGACGTAATTTTCACGTTTTCTGAGGTATATCTGCATGTTGGATTAGTATGGAATCCATCTGCCTGCAATACACTGATGCGTCATTACGTTATGACCACCTACGTAATAAGCTGTAAGATCCCCCTTTTTCCCGCAAAACAGCGGCCACTCGGCGAGGCATCGATTCGTTGAAATGGAGATCGGTATCCTAGGGTATCTGGTACCATAACGTCAACAGCAGCTCCTCCAGTTCCCGTACATTTCGGGGTGGTGGTGATTTAGCACAAACCAGCTTTTCCAAATTCAACCACAAATGTTCAATTAAGTTTATGTCAGGTGCATTTTGGAGGTCAGAACATTAACAGAAAGTCACCAGCATGTTCCTCGAACCATTCCTTGACGATCAGTCATGACCATGCGTCGCACCTTAGCGGATATGGGCTATAACAACAGACAACCCCGGCGACATCCTCTCCTAAACAAAGTTCATCGGCGCAAAATGCTCGCCTGGTTTAAAAATCATGTAAGTTGGATGTCAGACGACTGGAAAATATGTGATGATCTGACGAGTCGCGTTTTTTCCTTGGACAGTTACGTATTTGGCGTAAACAACATGATGAACTCGATTCATTCTGCATGATCTCAGTGCAAGGTGATAGAGGCGGTGGTTGGTGTGGGCTATGTTTACCTGGTAGGAACGTGGACCCCTGGTGCATGTGGAACAACGTATGACTGGTGATCACTATCTTGAATTGCTTGCTTGCTGACTCTGTTCATCCAGCCATGGTGCCCGTCTTTCCGAATGGCGACGGTGACTTCCAAGATGACATTGCGCTGAGCCACAGGTCTAATGTTTTGCAGGAATGGTTTGAAGAACACAGCTCAGGCTTCCAGCATATCGATTGGCCTCCGAGCTTCCTCCGATATCAATCCCACAGAGCATTTGAAGGACACTATGGAAGAGTATATCAGGCTTCTGGATACACCAATCACCTCCACACCTGCATTGGAGTTCGTATTACACACAGCTTGGTTGGCCATACCTCCCAACTGCTTCCGGCATCTTGTTGAATAGATATCATGTCGGATAGCTTCTGAACTGAGGACGAAAGGAGGACCTGCGAAGTATTAGATAGGTGGTCATAATGCAGTGGTCGCTCAATGTATGCATGCACGTATTTTTGGAAGAAGGCCAAGCGCAATGCCTGACGAATTCGATTCCGTTTTCTGTTTCCACAAGCATAAGATATATTGATGAAATGCTTTTATTTCTTAAACCCTCTCCTTTTCTCACTGAAATGAACGACGAATCCATCTTATCGAAATATATCTCCATGAATGATAAGTGACTTTGAAAGCAAACAATTTGTTGAAAATCTATGGTACACTGCAAATATCTTGTATTCGTGATGTTGTGGATGTTCGTCTCGTTATTAAATGCATTACACTAGTGTAGTAGTTTGAAAAATCCACATTCACAGTCGAAAGTTTAAGGAAAACATTCACACTTATACTAACAGTTGCTTTATACGCAGAAACATTAGTATGAGTATACAGGGTGTATCAGAAATGATGGTCAAAACTTTAAGGGGTGATAGAACACGGCACAGTGAACAATATTTGTAATACACGGCGTGGTCGGACGCCTCTTGGTTAGCCGGTAGAGGGCGCTTGCTGGCGCGTTTCGCACACACCTTCATTCGCAAGCTGTATGGCCACTGAGATTAAGCGGTATTCCAATGCTGAAAAGGCCGATATGCATTTCATGTACGGAGCCGCAAATGGCAACGCCGTCGAAGCTCAACGACAGCACCGGGAGAGTTTTCCACATCGGCCGGTGCCCGATCGCCGGATCTTTCAGCGCTTGCACATACAACTGTGTGAGACGGGGTCGTTCCTCGCCCACAGACAGGACGCAATCTGTTCACGGACGGAGAACGCCGAATAGGATATAGGCGATTCTGGAAGATGTGGAAGATCGGCCGGAAGGCAGCAATCGAGCGATGGCACGTATCCACGGAGTTAGTCATATGACGGTATGGCGTGTGCTTTACGAGGAACACCTCCCCCCTTATTATGTCCATGGGGTCCAGGCCTTACAAGAACTGGATTTTCCTACAGGTACCAGCGTGACATTTGCACGCTTGTACCTGTAACAGTGCACAGTGCAACCAGAGTTTGCAGTATCTGTTCTGTTTACGGACGAAACAACTTTCACTCATGGCGGCATGTTTAATACGCATAACGAGCATAAGTGGGCCACCGTCAATCCGCATGCAAAACGGGTGCGGTGCACCCAGCAGTGTTTCTTCGTTAATGTGTTGACGGGGATAATCCACGACTACGTCATTGGCCCGTATCTCCTCCCAGATCGCCTCAACGGAACAAGCTACCGTATTTTCCTGCAGCAGGTCCTGCCTGAGTTACTGGAAGTTGTGCCACCACATCTCCGTGAGAACATGTGGTTCCAGCACGACGGAGCGCCAGCCCATTACACCAGGGATGTGCGGAACTACCTGAACACTCAATTTCCGAACTGACGGATTGGGCACGGTGGTCCCATTGCTTGGCCCCCTAGATCACCCAATCTCTCTTGCCTGGACTACTTTTTCTGGGGACATCGAAAAGCCTCGTGTACGAAACGCCCGTTGAATCTCCCGAGGACTTTGTCGCCCGCATTAGCGCCACTCCTGGCGAGGTACGTGACATGCCGGGAATTCTTCAAACTGTACGCCAATCGCTCCGTCGACGCTGTGTGGCATGTCTTTCGGTTAGTGGACGTTCCTTTGAACAATTATTGTAAAATATCTGTAAATCCCTTTTTATAAATGATCCGTTCATAAAGATTATTCCTTTGCAATGTTCTTCGTCCTTCATGTGTTTGCGCGTTAACATTGCACATTCGACCACGCCTTGTATTACAAATATTGCTCTTTGTGCCTTGTCCTATCAACCCTTAAAGTTGTGACCATCATTTCTGATACACCCTGTATACACAGAATCGTTGGTACTGCTTATATACACAGAATAATTAGTACGGTTTATATACATAAAATCATTAGTACGGTTTATATACACAAAGTCATTAGTGCGGTATATAAGCACAGAATCATTAGTACGATTTATATACACAGTATATGTAGTACGGTTTGGATCAAAAGTTTTTATTAAACACAAAGTGTTTAAAATCCGTCAGTAAGAATTCGTAACACGAGGGCTATACAATGCATAATACGCTCAATGAGAAATATAAAAGAAATTCAAACATGTGGATAACAAGAATACCTTCCAGTAATTCGAAATCAAACAAACGTAACGCAAAAGTAAACGGACTGCTGAAATTGTTAGTATGCCGCCCCGGTGGCGCAGTGGTCTAAGGCGTTGACCTATGATCATTCGTCCGAAGGGGTCCGGGTTCGAATCCCGGTCAGGCATGGATGTTGTGTTTGTCTTACGGCACTGGCTCTCTCCCTTCCCTGGAACCAGTGACCCTAAATTAGGGACGGGCGACTGCTTATAGCCCATTGAGTTGCTCACGGTGGTCGTTACACCTAAAATAAGAAAAAAACAAAAAAAGAAATTGTTAGTATAACCCCAAGTGAAAAAATCATCATCAACCATGGGAGAAATACCCGGATGAGCCAGCCACCAGATGGCAGCAGATTACAATCATTTTGTATTTTTATTACCAGCTCATCGACACTCATCTGGTAAACCCTGTTAGGGAAGAGGGACGAGGGACTAAGTGCGTCATCCATCCAAGCGTTCGCATCCCCACACCTGGGGAGTCTGCGGAAATAAAATTTTTAGGGACACCTAATAGCTTTCAGACACCTGCCATCCTCTCTTACCTACGCAAGTATGCAAAATATTCAGACGGTTATGAACTTAGATAGCGGAAATATGAGAATGACTCGTGGTTTAAACGTCTTTGAAATGGATGTGACAGTGGGCCCTAGACGGGCGGCTTGCAAGCATCTCAGAAACGGAAAATCTTCTCTGCTATGTACGAACAACTTCATTGAGGGTATACAATGAGTGGTGTACGAACAACAAAGCAAGTTGTCAGCAGTCTGCTCCGATGAATCTCGTTCACAGTTAATACACGCCAATGGACGGTCCAAAATGCGGCGGCGTCACACAGCCTCAATCGATGGATTTCAGCTGCTTAGCGTTAACTGTACAAGTTAGTACAGAAAATGTAACGGCCTGCGGTCTATTTTTGTGGCAGGCATTTGGTTTCTTAATACTTTTGGACCAGCATTTGGATGCCACGACGTTTCTTAACATCACTGAGGACCAAGCATACCCATACATGTGCATAGTGTTTTCTAATGGAAAGGAATACTTCCAGGAAGAAAATGTGCGACGCAACAAGGCTCGGTTGGTCACTCAGCGATTCCAGGAGCAAAACTGTGGCTTCATAATGCTGAAATGGCCCCCACAGTCCTCAGATCTTATCACAATTGAAGACCTGTGAGATGAGATTGAGAAAGACATTTTTAACAAGTTTTCTCCTCCAACGAACATTCGGCAATTTACGGACACCATCACATCATCTTGGCTGAACATACCTGTAGAACGATATCATCAACTTGTTGAATGCATGCCACAAAAAATCATGGCTGTTTTGAAGGCGAGAGGGCTACCCGAAGCGTAATTTGTTCGGTGATCATAATAGTTTGCTCCTTCAGTGTATATACACATCTATGTTTTAATATACTTTGGTAAACTATCTGCACCCTTCTAACATAAACCGATCTAGAAATGCCCAAAATTTATCAGTAGTGACAGATTTATTTTTAAAACAGAGATTTATATATTCACAGGAATCAAAGCAACTACATAATATTCAAAATCAAACAAAGCTTTCTGTGAATAAATAATTTCCATATTTTTTTAATACCTTGAATGCATGAAATGACCTGATTCTTGACACAGGGCAACGGAACCGGAATCCTGTGTTGTATGATGGTTTCCCGTATGTCGAAGGTACTGTATTTAAAGTTTTACCTTATATTCTAATACATGAAGGAAGGTCCATGTGAGTTGCCAGTAGTGAAAAAAAAACAAAGCCATATTACATTATCTTATATGGTTTTAGTACTTTCGTGAGTCTGGTGAAACTTCAGGTAGTAGCTGCTCAGCAGGTTCAAAGTTCTCTGGCGATTTCTAATTTTTAATTATACAAAATACTTACGATATGTAAAACAGACTTGGACTTTTAATTCAACAATACCTCAATTTCTATAGGTTTAATTTGAAAATTTCTTTTGAAAACAATTTTAGGGCCGACATCGGTTTGCTTCAGCCAAGATAACTATGATCCACAAATTATGTGATCTTCTGGATTTACTTTTTTTCGCTTAGGTGGCAACGACGTATCTGCACATTAAACTGTACCTGAGCTTTTAAACATCTCATTTGTAAAAGCTGTTTTTGCATCCGTTTACACTAGTCTGCGACTTTTGAAAATTCAAAAGAATATACCCATTCCAAGAATTTTTAACTTTTCAAGAAATAGAAACTTTCCAAAAAATTTTAACTTTTCAAATAGAGGCTTTCCAAGAACATTTAGCTTTTCAAAGAATGGAAACTTTCCAAGAATTGTTTTAATTTTTTTATGCAAAACCTTTTCCGTATGTGGCGTAAATGTAGACTTTTATTTCAAGGACACCTCAGTTTCTGTGAGTCGGATAGAAAACATTATTTTGAAATCGTCTGGTTCAAAAAGCGAAGTCTTATTCACATGTCTTCACATCCTCCCGAGGCAATGTATTTCCCCAAGAGAATGTTCCAATATACACTCATTGTCAAAAAAAAATAGTTTCACCCAGAAGGAACCAACCGACAGGAATGAAACTTGTTAGGTAGGTTTGACATCGCGAGATATGCAAATGATTCAAGTATCACGCTCGGCCGCGCATGTGACGCAAGCAAGTAGGAATTGTAGCGCTGTGCCTGACCGGCTATACAAGGTAGTCCCGTTGCACGCGCTTGCCATTCTGACACGTGTGTAGGTTGCATCCTTTGCAAGTGAAGTATGCCTTGGATAAAAGTTCGGAAGCAATTCGAGCAGTTGGAGGAGTTCGAGAGGGCCGCGTCACTGTGCTCCGGGAAGCGGAATGGTCTTATCGCCATATTGCGCGCCATACCGGTCGTGCGGATGTCACCAGATCATGCTGTTGGCAGCAGTGGATAGAACAAGGCAGGAAGCAGCTACAGGAAGAGTCTGGGAGATCTAGACGAACCACGGAGAGAGAGGAGAGAGGACCGACGGGCTGTCCGACATGCGCGGAGTGACCCAACGGTCACGATTGCGGATATTCAGCATGAAATGGTGACCTCCATGCATCGTCCGATTAGTGCCAGCACCATTGGCAGACGGCTGCACGGCGTAGAACTACCCGCACGCGGACCGTTACTACGACTGCCTTTAACACCATTGCATCGTAGCCAAAAACTGCAATGGTGTGCCAGACTGCCATGGATCCACTCTGAATGACAGCGGGTGATCTTCAGTGACGAGTCCCGCTTTTGTCTTAGAGGAGACTACCAACGAATCCGTGTGTGGAGGCATCGATGTCAGCGCCAAGATGAACGGTTTGTTGTCGAGCGTCAAACGTTTAGAAGGCCTCGTGTCCCAGTGTGGGGTGCAATTGTCTACGATGCCAGATCACTCTTGATGTTCATCCACTGCCCTTTAACAGTACAGCGTTACGTTAATGAGGTCCTGCAACCAGTAGCCCTACCTTTTGTGAACGCTCACTCTGGTGCAATTTTCCAACAGGATAACCATCGTCCGCATGTTGCTGCTGTCTCAAGAGCTTGCCTTCAAGACACTGACACTGCCATGGCCAGCCGCTTCGCCAGACATATCGTCGATTGAAAATGTGTGAGATGCAATTGGACGCGCTATCCACAGTCCACTCCTACCGCACTATCTGCAGGAACTTCGTGAGAAGATTCAAGCTGCATGGGATGGCTTATCACAGGACACCATTAGGAACCTGTACAACTCCATGCCGAGACGTCTGGCATACTGTGTGAGCAAACATGGTGGCCCTACGCCATACTGAGAGACACTACTTCTTGACGTGTAGCTCATTACATATTACCCATATCAGTCTCAATGTTTAAACATTTATTTTTCCTGGAAACCTTTACCTTCCTCCCGAATAGCATTGCAACCCAACACGTCCTTTTGGGTGCAACTACATTTTTGACGATGAGTGTATTTGTATTTGTTATTATTTAAGCTTCTAAAAGTCATATATTTCAAATTCTTTTTACATTCGTTTCCTCTGGCTAGCACCACTATTTTTAATGTTTTATAGCTTTTAATGCAAAATTTTCTGACTATGTACTGCAAATTGTTATTTTCAATTCGACGAAATGCCAGTTTCTGTTGGTCGAATGGAAAATGAATTGTCTAATATGTGTGGGCTGCCAGCTTGATCAACATTAATCCACGTTCTTTGCGATTTTCCAGGATATTTCTATTACAAACTGGAAAAACAGTATATTTGTGTTTGGTATTATGGAATGTTTCTAAATATCGTTTTTCAGCACGTCTTTTTTTTTTTTTTTTTTTTTTTTCGACGAAATGTTAGTTCCTGTTGATCGAATTGAAAATGAATTGTATAATATGTGTGGGCTGCCAGCTTGATCAACATTAATCCACGTTGTTTGCGATTTTCCAGGATATTTTCATTACAAACTGGCGAAACAGTATATTTGTGTTTGGTATTATGGGAATGTTTCTAGAAGGCGTAAATGCAGATGATGTCGAATTCAGAAATACGTTTTATTCCACATACTTGCTTCTAAACATCCGATTGAAAAAATTAGTTTATCTTTCAATTCCATTTATGTCGAAGCGTATTTTAGATATAGTTATGTTTTCAAATTACTCATAGATTTTCCGCTAGAGGGCGTACAAGTAAAATACATTTTCCCCGATAACTCTTCTTCTAAAACTCGGATTTGAAAAACAATTTCTTCAGCGGATACACATCTTGATGGAAAATTTTTTGCATATAATTTCAAATTTTTGGTAAAGCATACTTTGGCTATCAGGGGGCGAAAATGTTAATTTTTGCTTCTGATGTATTTGCCATAAAATCTGAGCTTCTAAAATATCGATTCAAAAAATTCTGTCATGCACTGATGCCACTCACATCGATAAATCTTTCCCGAATATTTTCTTTATAAAATATTCCACAGTTTCTCCGCCAGGGGGCGTAGATATATATCTTATTTTTGTCAATATCTCTACTTCTAGGAGTCCGATTTTAAAAATTCCTTCTTTGTTGGATAGTGTTTTCAGTGTGACATGTTTTTCATAAAATTTCAAAATTTTCAAGTAATTCATAGACTTTCCTCTAGGGGGCGTACAGGTAAATTCCGTTTCCCCCTATATCTCTGCTTCTAAATCTCCGATTTGAAAAATTCTTTCTGCACCGGATACAGCTCCTGATGGGAAATCGTTTGCACATAATTTCTAATTTTTGTAAAAAAAAATGGTTTGGCCACCAGGGGGCGTAGATCTTAATTTCTGCGTTTGATGTATTTGCAGCAAAATATGAGCTTCTAAATTCTCGATTGAAAAAAACGTCCTTTGTATACCGATACTACTCATGTCGACAAAACTTTTTGAAACATTTTCTTCTTAAAATAATGCATGGTTTCTACGCCAGGGGACGTAGATGTAAATCGATTTGAAAAATCCCTTCTTTGTTGGATAGTGTTTCCGATGCGAAATGTTTTTCCTATAAATTCAAAATTTTCAAGCAAATCATAGACTTTCCGCTGGGGGCACAAAAGTAAATTGCGTTTTTTGCGTTATTTCTGCTTCTAAAACTCCGATTTGAAAAATTCTTCCTGTATCCGATACAAGACCTGATGGAAAATATTTTTCACATAATTTCTAATGTTTGGTAAAGAACGGTTTAGCCACCAGGGGGCATAAGTGTTAATTTCTGCTTCTGATGTATTTGTAGCAAAATCTGGGCCCCTGAAAACTCGACTAAGTTTTGTTTTCTTGGACCGATACCGCTCATATGGAGAAACCTTTCGAGAATACTTTCTTCCTAAAATAATGCATGGTTTTCTCAGCAGGAGACGTAAAGTCACATCTTTTTTTTGTCGATATCTCTGTTTCTAAGAGTCCAATTTGAAAAATTATTTCTGTGTTGGAGAGCGTTTCTGCTGCAAAATGTTTCTCATATAAATTCATGTTTTTCTTAATGTACAAGTCTGCAACCAGAGGGCGTAAGCTCACGATTCCATTTCCTACAATATCTGAGGTTTTAAGAACCCGATTTAAAAACTTCTTTCTTCCGTCAGATACTATTGTTTTCTATACCGGTTCCATTGACTTTGAATAGCTTTGATAAATTTAATTTGCGTCAGAACGGATTCAAAAGACGTGCTTATTACACCCGAAAATTCGGTGTCATCTTTCTTGTTTAGGTTATTTTTATCGAAAAGGTAAAAGTCTTTCAGTGCTAAGCATAACATTTCAGCATTTTGATAGAAGCTTTCGTCAGGATGGAAATGTATTTCACGACGTACCGTAGACAATTGAAGTAGCATCTTCACTTACGTACGCAACTATGACGGTTTTTTTTTCTGGAAATAATATTTCACTTCCATTCTAATAAAATGTGCTGTATTTGATCAAGTTTACGAATAATAAATGTTTTCCCGCAAATATCCTACAAATTTAAAGGACAACTAGAGCAGGATTGTAAGACTAAAAGCACTTCACTGCTTCTTTAAAGTAAACAGTCAAGAACTGATTGAATTAAAATTAAAAAAATTCCATAGAAGTAAAATTCGATGAAAAATAAATTGAATACAAAATTTTAGATAAAGTGAGAAGAAGAGTATCTGTTAGCATCGAAAGTTGCTTTTGGCATTAAAATCTATAGCATTAAAAATGCAAAGCTTTCATTATTGATAAACTAAATGCAGATTTGATTTTGTTACAATACGAGTTCAGACGCCAAATCAAAAAGAGTATTGTCATTTTTATCGTTACACCTAATACTGATATACCATACAGAATTTGCAATAGCATCCATGATACACTGCCGGACAATTGCTAAGGACGGATGACAATAGCAACGATAGCAACCATAAAATGGAAGGCAGGAAAATGTGGAAATTAGCATAAGTGCGGGATACAGTAAGACGTGTTGTGCGTATGCAAATTTTGGATTGCCGAACTTGTTCGTGACGTCATAGCGCTGATAAGAGATATAAATGATTTGACGCGTATTGACCGTTGTTGTTCAAACGCAAAGTTGAAAGGGAAATAATCAATTGACGAACTTGCAATTTTCAGTATGTCTTCCCGACATCACCTAGATGATTTTACGCGTGGCCGTATTATTGGCAAGATTGAAGAAGGGCGAAAAATAACAGATGTTGCCAGGGAATTCGACGTCAGCCACAGTGTTGTTTCAAGGCTTTGGAAATCATTTCAAACAAATGGAGAGTGTAGCAAACGTCACGGGGGAGATCGTGTTTGCAGTACGACACCTGCAGAAGATCGGTACATAGTGCTATCAACAAAAAGACACCGGAGCAGCACAGCAAGTGAGGTAGCAAATCAGTTTATGGCTGCTACTGGCAAGCGGATCTCCCGAAAAACTGTCGCCAGACGTTTACATGAAGGAGGACTATACGCCCGCCGTCCTGTTGTGTGCATCCCATTGTCCAGACGTCACCGTACCGCCCGTTTGGAATGGTGTCATCAACATCGCAATTGGACTGATAACGACTGGTCTGCTGTCCTCTTCTCAGATGAGAGTAGATACAGTCTATCGTCTGATTGTCGACGACAACTGATCTGGCGTGATAGTGGTACTGCATATTGTCCCGCAAACATACAGGAAAGGGACCGATATCTGACATGTAGTGTCATTGTATGGGCTGGCATCATGATCAATGTCCGTACGTCTCTCTATGTGCTTTCAACTGGGACTATGACTGGCCAACGATACATTAATGATGTTCTGCTACCTCATGTTCGCATGTTCCGTGGTGCTGTCGGTGATAGATTCATTTTCATGGACGACAACGCAACATGTCATCGAACAGCCGCTGTCCAGGAGTGTCTTGAGAGCGAGGATATTCAACGCCTCGTATGGCCAGCACGTTCTCCAGATCTGAATCCCATTGAAAATGTGTGGGATGCTTTGGGGAGGAGTCTTGCTGGTCGCCAATGCCCTCCAATAAACAAGGACACCATCATCCGTGCACTGACAGAGGAATGGGATAAATTACCCCAACAGCTGCTTGATAATGTTGTGCAAAGCATGACACGACGTGTGGAATCTTGCATTGCCCTTCATGGTGGCCATATCCCGTATTGACATCTTACGCCGGAACGCCTGCGGACGGTAATTGCATTTTTTTCACGTTTACGTATTCTGCACAAAATGGCTTGTTTGTCCCTTGAACACGTTCCCAAAGCCTTCTGGATTTCAGAGCACAATAAATTGTCTTTCTTGTAATGTCCTGGCATTCTGACATTATTTTATTTCACTTGGCATCCAACCACACTTACTTTTTTATGCGCTATATAGCCGTTTATGATCCGTCCTTAGCAATTGTCCAGCAGTGTATTAAAAGGATATAATCTCGGAAAATCTGTTATTTATTCCTTTTTATAAATAAGATATTTGTTCAGATTTTTTTGTATTTACTAATAAATATATATTTATATAATAAATAAATACACATTTTTAGATATTGCTGACCGCAACTTTTGCATTCGGTTCCACAGACCCATGGAAATACTTAATAAGATTTTGGAAACCTCGGGATCGAAATATGTGAGAAGTTCTGCTGTAAGAAACGGAACATGCACGTGAAATGGTAACAGAATTTCTTTCCTGTATTCTTCCCGAAACTTCAGTTCCAGATTAATTTGCATGCGAATTGTAATCCCTTTGTTAAATCCTACTTAATATTCATGATTTTCTCATCTATTGCGAACTCCTGGGATACTTGCGGATTGCTTGGAATACTTCCGTATATGATTTCTCGCCTGAATGCTGAAACGAAGAGCAAAGTTTAACTTTTGATTGTCCTGGCCGACAGTTTCCATTTATTCGAAAGAAAGACTTACTGTTCAAGATACAAGGAGAACGCGAACTCATTTCTGTGGTAAAGTACTGTCATTTCGGTTTTCTTGTATTCTTTTTGCATTCTGAATTTTGTTCTTTGTTCCATTTCTTTGAACTTAGAGCATTACCTTTTGTTGTATATTTTCTTCTTTGCTCGTACACACGACATCAAAAAGTTTTTGTTCCTAAAATACTCAAGCATTTCTATCTGCTGTGATGTAGCCTCATTACAGTAAGAAAGCGTGATTTCGTAGGAATCCAAAAGTTACTTTCTAAAGTGTGTTCCAATTCCTTTGCTTTAAAACTGGCAGTTGTAATATTGCCAGCAACAAAAATAATTAATTGTTCGTGAATTTTTGTGTAACAATCGCTAACTGTAGTGTCCTACTCAGGTTTAGCAGAAGTTAGATTTCAAAAAAATTTAAAAACGAATATCCTTTATGAAGACAAATATTTATTTCCAGAGAAACACCAAAGTTTTAGATAACTCGTGATTCAACAGTTCCTGTGCAAGCAAAATACTTTGCGCTGTGAGGAATTAGTGTCATTTGAAAGGACTTTGTGATAAATAAAATATAAAAAAACTGCATTTACAGCTCGTTTTGCAGCCTAAAGGAGAAGGGAAGACGTTGAAGACATCTGAACCATATATATGAAAATACACTAACTTGATTGTACTATACAGGATATGGTAGTTTGTTTGTTATTTCCGCGAACACAAAACACTGCGTGAACAGAAGTATGACAGTAGCCAGGATATTTAATATAGACAAATATTCGTAAGAAGTAGGCTTGTATGTCTATAAACATGAAAATGTATAAAATACAAAATATTAAAAAAATAAACCAATCAAAAACTGATTTTCATCGATTAATCCTTTTTATAAACAGATTACTTAGAATTGCGACTTGTATTACTAATTTCCCTTCTGTGTCTTTCAAGCTTTCTTTAATCCGGCTTGGAAGATCAAAATATCATGGAAAGTGTAAGTAAGAATTTACAAGCAGGTCAACCCATGTTGTCTTGGGCTTGAGTTTTTTAGTGGAAGATTGCGTTTTTTTTTTCGGGTTTTTTAGTGGAAGATGTGTATTATTTTCATTGCTTTCTTTATCATTATGATCTTTAACTATATGTGGGAGTTCTAAAATCGGTACAATGTCCTTTTATGAGAGAAGAACTAATAACATTACTGAACTCTTCAGAATTCTGAGTTTCATGACATTCGTGATAAATCCAATTTCCGCAAACAGCTTGAGACTTGGTAGGCAAAGTGTCATACCACGAAACATTCTTCAAACGAATAAGATCTGTTTTTAAAGGCGGAATTTATTATGAAATGCAAAGTCTACAATGTAGAGCATCATTGCCGACTTGGTTTCCTGTATTAGAAGGTAGGTCTTCTCAAACAGTTGAAGTTTACAATTATTTGGAAAAGTGTTATCGGATAATTCGTATGATTTTCTACTGTTCGAAATGAATTAGTGCAGCCAGAATGGCTGAGTGGTCTGAGTCGCTGGCTTCTGGCCATTTGTCTGAGATGTACCGGGGATCGAATCCCGGTTCAAGCACAAATGATGTGGCTGTCTAATGGAGCTGGCTCTGAAACCTCAATTAGGGACGGGCTACTGTCTAAATACTGGATAAATGAGTGAGGTTGTGAAAGTATTACTTTACCGCGAATTCACCTGTACACAAAACGGATGTAGGTTGATTCTGCTTCTTGCGGCTCAAATAGTTTCAAGCTGTGGGACGAGGACTGAAAACTCTTCGCAACTAGAATTTCAAGAGATTCTCGAAGTGAACACAGAATTTAGCCGCAGGACAACTATTAAAATAAAGATCTTAATTAAAACCAAAAGTAAATGCCAACAACTTACGGGTGCCGTAATTTTGAGACACTTCTTGTCTTTGAAATGGCGCCTCTTCTGCAAAAGAAAATTTCAGGAATTAATTGATACACGGAAGAGACAATATCAAGAAATTTTGTATTTCAAAAGTTTAATTAGCATTTTCAAATTCAATTTAAAAAGATTTCCCACAAATTTCGAATAAATCATGTTAACTTACCAGCGTAACTTTGAGCCACTTGCTGTCGCTCGAAAGGTGCTTCAACTGCAATAGATAATAAAATAGATTATCATTAGTCTGGATTCATAAGAAGTATATTTGCATAACAGTGAAACCAAAAGCTTTCCCAACTTACGCAAAATACAATGGTTTACACTACCATCGATTTTATCGGCTGTAAATAATTACATATTTTGGTACTAGACGAATAGTGTTTCTTTTCGTTACATTTTGCAAAGGGAAATGGGACTGCACAGTGAAAAAAAAAGGAGCACTTAAGAGAAATGTTACAGAAAACGTCACAGAACTCCAGTTTTGAAGAAAACTATTCAGGTGAGTATCATGATTGCCACTTATTTAGAAAACTCATTACCTTCACGAGCCATGAGAAAAACACCTTATGACCTGTGGACAAGAGGTAAACAATATTTAAGCTTTCAAATGGAAATCGTGGACTTATGTTCCCAAATAAACAAAAACGAAATTTGATGATCATGCAGAGGAAGGTGTGTTTGTAGGCTAAAATGATAAACAGAAGCAATGTACAATACAAATATTACCTCATGGAAGAAAAGTTCGTGACGTATACCTACAAAAAATCTTCCTTTTGCGTTACTGTTTTCTTATGTAAATTTAGTTATTTCTCGTTAAACATTTTATTACTGAACGACACATTACTTCCCCAAAGAGCCTTTACAGTTTGGTAACACTGACATTGAGTCGGAGCAGGATATAATGTCAATGTTGAATGCATACAGAGAGATGTAGCAGAGAGCTGAGCCAATATAGTAACTGACTTGGTGTTGTAGAGAGATTTACGCACGATAGAGATACCGCGATTTATATGTGTAGAGATTTGTGTACGATAGTTGTTGTTGGTAGAACGAATAAAATCATTGAATTGAGATTCTTGATTGGAGCCAGTGAGTTTATATTCCGGAAAGTTTTTCTTCATGTCTTGAAATACAAGTGATTACCAAATAAACGAGTTCACTAACGTATATTAATTTGTTGATTCTTTACATCTCGACGTTTAGTTATTTTTTAATACAGTGTGATTAATGTGCAACAAAGTGCACTACGAACATTAGCATAGTTAAGTACATGAACGTTGAATAACAGCTATTTAAAGTGTAATCCTCATAAGTTACACTGAGCAGCAGTTTTAGATTATATGAGAATGAATTCACAGAAAAAGGTTGAGCGCCATTTACGTTAGAGGAGGTCACAACACAAGAAACCATCTTGTTAATGAGGAATAAACAATGGAATAAGAAACAAAATAAAGAATCTTGAGAGGCAAGACATCTGAAAAATTATACGAGAACTACAAAGGGGGACAGCCTCCAGACTGGTTATTAAACTTCGAGAACAAAAAGCTAGAAAGAACGTATTTCCTGGAATTATATGATGTAATTTGCAGATGCGGAAGGAAAACTGATTAAATCAGTTGCAGTAGAAACGTATTTATTGGGAAGGAACAAGACAAAGAAATTTGTAAAGTTATCATCATCAAGAAAAACGTTGGGTGCAAGCAGACGTTTAAGTTCAAATATCAAATCAGCAGCTGCTTCATGAGCTGTAAAGCAAGCTTTGTAAAGGAAGACTTTTCATAAAGCCTGTAGGTGATTAGGATTTAATCTTTGTGCCTCAGTTAAAGAATGCTACACTACTTACTCTTTTTCCGTTGCCGCTAATAGAAATATGCTAGTGAATCCCTCAGACATTTAAGCAGCATTCTTACATGCCAATAAAGCTTTGTGGTAGCGTCAGCATGACCGTACGACGAAGCGATGAAATTTGTAGGCTGAAGAAATACTTTTACGGTCCAGAACATTCCCGAACAGTTTGGAATCAGAAAATTGAGCATTCACTATGTAACAACGGATACCAACTTACCATTTCACTTCCAAAGTAAGAAATTTATTTCCTTGTGCTGTAACGTATGCTGAAGATATTTTTGTTGCAAAAAAACAATACAAAAAAAACGAAAAATCATGGAGCAAAAGACTCTAGCACGATAAAGTATTAATTTCGATTACAAATGGACACTGGGGTTAAACAAACGAGCATGCAACATAAAAGAGCCGTAGGAGAAATACACTGCTGGCCACCCAAAATGCAACACCAAGAAGGAAGAATCCGATTGGCCTGAAACTCGCAGCATACGTCGCCCGCGAGAGGACATGCAAACGATTAGCTTTGCAGGGCATATGCAAATCATGTGCGCCCGGCACGCCACCGAGAAGCACTATAAGAAGGGTGCACAGTGTGTGGTGCTGACGGACCTGTGCGTGAGAATCTTCCTGATGCCCGTCGCAGAATACGGCATTCATTCCAGCACGTTTCGGAATTCGACAGAGGACGAATACTGGCTTATCGGGACAGCGGTTTATCGTACCGAGACATCGGCGCCCGTGTGGGACGACATCCAGCCACAGTGAGGCGAGTATGGATTCGGTGGGTGCAAGAGGGACGGACGCACCGACGTGAGAGATTGCTGCTGCCGCGGCACACAACCGAACGAGAGGACCGGCATGTTGTGCGGCCAGCATTGACGGCTCGCACCGCCACATCACGAGCGTTAGCGCAGGAATTAGGGTGTGTTGCGCAACAACCTCTGTCAGCACGTACCGTTCGACGTCGTCCGCAGGAGCGGGGACTTGTCACATGGAGCCCATTGCTCCGATTACCAGTGATGTTATACCACCGGCGAGTGCGGCAGCAGTGGGCCGTCTAACACCACACCTGGACTACGTAATGGCACAGCATTGTCTTCTCCGACAAATCTCGCTTCTGCCTGCAACACCACGATGGTAAGATTCGCGTGTGGCGGCACCGCGGCACGAGACTGTATGACGCCTGCATTATGTACCACCATACCGGTCCGTTGCCTGGCGTTATGGTTTGGGGCGCAATTGGATATGACACTCGCACCCATCTGGTGCGCATCGCCGGTACACTCAACAGCCACGGCTACATCTCCGACGTTTTGGAGCCTGTAGTCCTCCCTTACCTGAAGGACCCGCCAGCTGCCACGTTTCAAAAGAACAATGCGCGCCCACACGTGGCACAAATCGTGCAACAATTCTTCACGGCCCACCAGGTGTAACTGCTGCCGTGGCCCGCCTGTTCTCCCGATATGTCGCCCATTGAACACGTCTGGTCGCTGATCGGCAACCGAGTGGCTCGGCAAGCACCACCCGCGGCTACGCCTGATGAACTGTGGCAACGTGTGGAAGCAGCCTGGACCGACATACCCCAAGCTTACATCCAAAGACTCTTTCGTTCGATGCCGCGGCGTGTAACGGCCGTTATTGCCAGCCATGGGGACCACACTAACTATTGATGTCTGCGTGTTCCACAAGTCGCACAGGCTTGTAAGCTCAATCGTTTCATCTTTGTATCTGTTGTTATGTGTCCAGTAAATCTGATTTGCTATCTCGTGTCCTTCTTGGTGTTACATTTTGGGTGGCCAGCAGTGTAATTGAAAAATATCACCATGACGAAGTCACCCATAATTATACTGCAATGCGGATAAATTTTTGGAAGAACAGACAAGCAGAATAACAAAGAGAGAGGGAGAGAAAGAGAGAGAGAGAGAGAGGGGGGGGCTAGAAATTAACGAGACACATCGTGAAAACACAGGGAGCAATACTATATATTTCAGTAATTTTCATTCCTGAAAGTTTTACAGTTGTTGGGATGCCAAGCAGAACCTTCAACATGTGATTTATGAAGTATATTATTCTAGCTGTAAAGCCCGTTGAGATACAACGGGTTCTAAATACCACTTATTGCTATTCAAGCGTTTATTAACGGCGGTGGAAAATATCTTTGTAAACGATAGTTTTTGTAAATATATTTTCGAAATCTGGAAGAAGTTTCCCTTGTTCTTGCCCATGGACTACTTTAATTGTGACATCAAACCTTAGAACTCTTAACAAGGCAACATAAAGTTGTCCATGGCAAAACATTGGTTCAGGGAGGTAGATACCTACTTTCTCCAGTGTTTGACTTTCAGACTTATTAATGGTCATAGCAAAGGCGAGTTTTACAGGGAATTGTCGTCGTCTTAATGTGAATGGAAGATCTATATCAGTAGCTGCAAGGTCAATTCGCGGAATAAAAACAGTTTTACCACATACTGAGCCTGTGAGTACTTCTGCAATGATCAAATTGGGCTTTAGTTCTTTAATTCCATTGCATATACCAATGTCTTATTCCATTGCATAAACCAATGTCTTGTTCCATTGCATAAACCAATGTCTTGTTCCATTGCATAAACCAATGTCTTGTTCCATTGCATAAACCTCGTTGTGTATTAACGTTTCTCAGCAGCATGATAATAACTCCAATTTTCGACTTGAGTCTGTGAAGTGGTATTCCTGATGGAGTTTGCTCATTAAAAAACTCTATCGGATAATACTGTTCAGTATTTTCTTCGTCATTTGCATCAATTGAATCAGAGCTTAAGTATGTGCTTGCTGTCCTCTCTAAGAGATCATGAACATTCTCATTTAATCTGTCAACATCAGAGTTTTTGGGACACTGAATGGCTTTCCTTGCAAATGTTTTAAAATCAGACATTTTCAAGTTTTCGTGTGTTCAAGTTCTTTCCAAAGATGGGATTTATATTTTTCAAACAATTCTTGTGCATTGGGTGGTGAAACAAAGATAAAAATGTATGCAAATAAATCTCGTAGTTGTCGAGGCATGCTGCAAACTGATGCTTCATCTAAGGTTTTCTTCCATATTTCATCATTCCTAATTAAACCTTTCTGCAATGCAGCTTTTTGGAAGGTATCATATCGAATTCCATTGACTGTTCTTAAATCTGTGAAGCTTTTCACTCCAGACACATAAAGTGCAGCAGTAGTCTCAAACAATATCTTTCTAGATCAGAGCAAAGGTTGACTGAATTCTTCAAATTACATTATCTCTTCCACGTTTTTGTTGGACCCATTGTCTTTCTTTTTGACTGAACACATAATGTCTTGGCCTGTCGCTATATGAAATGGACTGCGCATTTTCATTGCCCTCATTTAGTTTGAACCATGCTGTCAGCATTGTATCTCTCTGAGCATTATGAACAACTGCATTTTGATCATTGTTTAAACGCTCCTGAAAAAAGGTAATGTTCTATTGTTCAGGAAGGTGAACAGGGCCGCCCCGGTGGCGCAGTGGTCTAAGCGATGGCCTCTGATCATTCGTCCGAACGGGGTCCCGGTTCGAATCCCGGTGAGGCATGGATGTTGTGTTTGTCTTACGGCACTGGCTCTCTCCCTTCCCTGGAACCAGTGACCCTAAATTAGGGACGGGCGACTGCTTATAGCCCATTGAGTTGCTCACGGTGGTCGTTAAACCTCCAATCAAAAAAAAAAAAAAAAAAAAGAAGGTGAACAGGTAATCCAACTATTTTATGATATTGCTGATGCATATCATAATATCATAACCAAGTATTCGCCACATTGGCTCAGGTGCGCTAACGTATCGGGAATCAACATGACTTTTTATTTCGTCGTATTTGGTGGAGTCCTCTGTTATATGCATATTTTCACAGTCATGACCTTTGTATACGTACTTGAAAAGTAATTTCACGCTTTTCACAGTAGCGCAAACCTCGACATTAATGTGGCAATTGTACTTTGACAAAAGATACTGATTATAAGGGACAATCCAGCTGTTATCAATAATTTTACCACGTACAGTTGTGGTTGCACCATTCTTTCTACGGTGATATAAAGGACATCCGCCTTTGTTAGCTACTGTTTCATTTTGGAAAGACTTCGGAAATTGCTTGGTACATTTGCCATCTCCCATACAGGGTGAGTTGTGATTATTTCACCACACGGGCCATGAACCATGTTTTTCGCAATAATTGCATGTAAAACTGGTAAATGCTCTTTATCTGGTAGTTCTGCCGATATAATTTGGTCAGTTTTCTCAGGCAATGTTGGTTTGTCCTCTTCTTTCAAAATCAAGAGCATATGAGCATGGGGAAGCCCTCTTTTTTGGAATTCTATTACATGAACTTTGGCCACCGGAACTCCAAAAATATGTCTTTTGGTTATATCATCCATTAATTTTTTCAACTTTAATTGGAAGACTCTTGCAACTAAATCTGGATGGTTTTCAGGGTTTTCGACAGATTGACTGTTCAAGTTTTCAGTAATTTCTTCCCATTTCGGGTTGCAAGTCATAGTAAAGAAAAGATCAAGCTTGACATGCCTTCTGACTATCGCCATTGCATCCTGATAGTTTTTTACCATATTTCCTGGACTACCTTGAAATGAAGACGGCAAAATAAGAGCTTTTCCAGGAAGAAACTCATCATCTCCAGCATTCTGAATTTGGTCCATCAGACCTTTATACTTTTCGACTCTTAACTGAGACTGATTTTGTCGTATGTAATTCAGTGTATTAGCTTCCATTTTTACATACGGAACAACATTGTATTGCTGCGTAAGCTTTCTTTCGCTTAATAATGGATTAAATTCGTCACGGATCGAAAGACGATGTTGATAGTATTGCATTTGTGTAACCCTTGACCGTGGCTTTGTACATTGGTTAACAACACTTAGTAAAGACGTAGGTCTATGTTGCAATGGGATGTCAGTTGACCTTGTGAAGTAACGTATCTCATCTCTGACGTCATGTGAGAAAGATTTGTATCAGATAACGTCACACCAGCAGCTATGTTCTTTGTTGCTCTGACAACAAAACAAAGTGATATACGCGTAAACTGTGCGCGTGTAGGTCATGACGTCACCTTCACAAAAACACGAAAAGCTAATCGTGATGCCACAAACATTTGTTTCTTGGTTGTTGCTATGGCGACATAAAAAGGGATCCAGGTCGTTGGCAACTTAGCCTTTTATAATAAGGATTCCTTCAATATGTGACTTATGAACTGCTGAAAATGCGAGTAATTACAAAGTGTATTTGCTGAAAGAAGTATGTCCTCCTATTAAAACTGCGTTCTTGATATTGTAACCTAGAGCTAAACAACAACTAGTGTTGACGATGTACCCTGACGGCGACTGGGCCGAAAAATATATCACAAGACATATATATTTCACATGCGAAAGTGAATGCAAGCATTTTATGGAAAAAATATAACAAAAAAGAAGAAAAGAAAAGGAAGGAAAAAGAAACAGAGTTTATTTAACAATCAGTTTAGCAGCTGAGTATGTTGCAAAAACATCCAGCTTCTAAATGTATCGTCTGAATGAAAACACAGCTGCATGGACTGCACTAAAACAAAAAGAAATCTAACTGCAGCCCTCCGAGATAAACTATCAAGTCGTCAAAACAAGTGTGATTTCGTACAAGCGCGATTCCACTAACAATTCACAAAATCAAATCTTAAAGCTCAGAAACATGTCAATGAACATTTCACAAAAACAATAATAAACAATCAGCTGCAAATCTTGAGATCAAATATCGACTACAACGCAGTAGTGTTTCTCCCACAGTTGGAGCGCTAACTGGAAGCGACATTTCTTTGATGTCGAAGGAAAAATGCGCTTTTTCTAAAAGCAATTGCTGCAGAAAAACATGACTTGAATGGAATCAGGTGCGTTTTCGGTGTGCTAGTACTGTAAATTCAGAGTGTGAAATCTTCCTTTACCTGCTCTTCACAAAAACTCGAAGTGTAATGTCATTATTCTTTTTCGCTACCAATCTAGAGAACGAAGGACTATTTTGTTTTCCTTTCTATCTTAATAGACGTTATGAAATCGTAAAGACTAATAGGCCTATTTTGGTTGTGGTAAATATATATGCTTAATTTTCTTGTGCTTGTAATGTGATGACTTAAGTATTTATTTTTGTTACTCTCAAAAGATTATGTCCACAATAGAATAATTATAACAGAATTATTCATTTTAATTTTTCTGACTGATAATAAATTTAACAAAGTTTGTAGACCAGTATAAGTGCCGTAAAATCAATTATTCTCTGGGAAACATATCTACAGTGTAACATTTTATTTTCTGTACTGATGCTGAAAAGTTAAAAACGAAATACACGAACGAAAACAAGTCAACGATTATGCAACGGATTTTATCCAACAGATTAGACGACTAATCCAAAATATGGGCAACGTTTGTAGAGAATCGGATGAGAAAAGTACAAGTTACGGCACTGAAGTAGAGGTCACTAAAAACTAATATTGCTACAGAATAAATCGTGATTATCTGATGAATTAAACAGGGACCTACTGGTACGAGATGTAGGCGCGATATTATACATAAGATAGCAAACGAGTACGTCTCTGTGCGAACGCAGTAAGAGAGCACACTCTGCTGGTAGCCGGGCGTGAAGACAACTCTCGTGATCATACCTGCACGCTATATGACTGAGCAAGGCAGTTTGTGTGCCTACCAAAAGCTCCGAAACCAATGTCTGTATGTCTGGACATTATAGTGTGAATCTATAGCTCCTCGCAATTTAGACGGAATAATTGACGTCCTATGCCACAGTGACACTCGAATGGCTTTGAGAGAGAGTTTGGACAAATACATATTAGCTCACATTGTGGTTCACATTCAGTCATCAGAAAAGTTACGTTTGATAAAGAGCTTCCTCTGTTCGTCTTACATTGCATCAAAAACTATTTTTCAGATAATTTTTTCATGACACTGGCTGACTCACGGCCGTCTCCAATTCGAGGATGCGAGTTCGACATCTGACTAAGCGAACACTACGTAGACACCCTATTTTCAACTTACTTCCTGATTTGCTTATCGTTCACGATGATGGGAAAAACTACAACATGTGCCTCACGCCCATCGAGTTCAATAACATACATAACTCTGGACTGTTTTAGTTTTACCTACGGAGATTCATGCCACTTGCATTCCGTTTCTTGTATTACGCTTGCATCATTACAGTTCCAGTATTTTAAAGTAATTTCAGACGAAGAAAAAATGGCGAAGTACGTTGCATGAATTACCACGAAGATTTCAAAAGTAATATTAATAACTTCTTATTAATAACTTTTTCATTAGACAATATTGATGGTTAAAACTTCATACGTAAGTACAACCAACTTCTCTCTACAAAATATTGTTGTTCAAAATAATTTCCACCACAGGCTATATACTTGTGCTGTCTCTGAGCACATGATTGAAATGTGGTGTGGAAATTTTCAGGTGAGCACTGTATGACCCATCATTTTGAAAGCGCTTTGGTGTCCTCTGTTTGGGTACGGCATAAAAATAATAGTGCCTGTGACGTCCAAAATGAACCATCAACCTCAAGCACGTATGAAAACCGATGACAAGTTGACGTGTTAATTCTCCCGGATTAGCTAATAACTTTCAGAAATATTGCTGATCACCTGAACTGCGACTTCATTGCGGTAAGCGATTTAGCCTATCTAAAAATATGTTCTAAATGGGTTTTTTGTCAGCTAGATCAGGATTTTAAGTAAAGAGGATGGAGATGGCATGGAGTTGCTGTAGATGTTCGAAGAATAAGGTGACTAAATTTATTTTCGAATGTTATGACAGGAGACAAAATGTGGGCTCACCTTTACGATCTATTATTTTAGCAAGTTTTCAAAACCTAAGTTTTAAAAACTGGAAATCTGAAAGGCTTTACTTTTCAAATCTAAATGCTTCGAATGATCTTTCATCAAGTTAGGGCACTATGAACCATGGGAATTCCTTTGGCACATAAACTCAGGAAAGGACTGTCACAAAATTTTGATTTGTGAAGCTAAATACACCGGACCGTATTTGGCTTCATGAAAATGGTTGCAAATTATCGAAAGGATTTCTTTCTCTGTTCAATAATCTACAGTTTTTCGTTTTTCATAGCTTTATCAGTTGTTTGTTTTTATTTTTTTAGAAAGCATTTTCTTACAGAATATTTTGGCCGACCAATCTCGGTGAATTCAGAATTGAAAATATGTATCTAAAATCTCCTACACATTCAAACACTATGAGGGTGTCAGTGACGTGAAAAACGTGTGACAACTTCGAGAAACACCTAGTGGGCGCATATATTGTAGTAGGTGACCGATCTCATAACGCAAGGGTTCATTCTGCCCATGTTACCTTGTAAAACGACAGACAGCAGCGTCAGAACTGGCACTTCACAAGGTTATTGTGTCCGTAGCTGTCGACTAGCAAACTGACTTCTGTCCCCAACAATCTAAGTTAAAATACAAACCAAAGCACGTGTCTCTGATGAAAAGATATACTAAAAAGGTAGTGATTGTGTGTTGTTATTCCGAGGAAGCTAAGGTACATTCTTTGGGATAAATCTATGTAGTGTTCAACGTTAGTAACTTATATTTCAAGACACACAGAGAGCAGCTTTACGCATTTTTATATTAAGAAGAACATGCTGAAAGTAATGTCTGTCGGGCTATAATAATATACCTACAGGGGAATTGCTGCGTGCTTTTGTACTTTGTAAGTAGAAAACGTCATCGAGGCCTAGTTACGAAGTTGCTGGCAATCAACTTAAGTATCTGATGACCACCAACAATGAAGGAATAACTTGACTTGCGGAGACAAGCCCATAAACGTACAGGAAATCTCTCATCACTTGCACTGCTATAACAGTTCACTGAAAACAATTATCAGAGGCTTAGCATATAGGAAAACGTGTGATAAATGGCATTTAGGTCAGCTGATATCTGACGTAAAATCCAAGTCGGTAGAGGTGCACTGATCTGCTGGAGACTTTTGAAGACCACGAAGACACCTTGTGTTTCAGATGTTCTGAGAGTAGAAGACACATAGACACATACATATAAATGATCCGTGAAATGGCAACACATATCCTCACGCAGACCTAAGAAGTTCAAAAATCAACGAGCAGAACAGATGTCACTGTCGTAATCTTCTGAGATAACGAGGCTGTCATCTTCATGAATTTTCTGGAATTTTGTGCAACAGTGAATATCGTCAGTTATGTAGAAAAGCCATCGCAAAAATCTCACCACGACAATGCACGTCTTCACTAGTCTTCTTCCACAAATCAGGAAATTGTAAAGATGGGCTAGTTTGTTAAGCCACATTTCCCTTATATCCAGGATTTGGTGTCATCCTTCACTCTCCCATTCGGCCTGATGATACACAATATTTCTCAACAAAGATATGGTGACGTAGATCCGTTAATATCACCCCTATAAGGCGTGGATCCGGTACGACTCTAAACCGTTTATCCTAACAATATTACTGTTTTTATTTCGCGTGAGTAGAAGATTAATTGATTAATTTTGAGTACAGTTTTCAGTTGTACTCTATGTACATGTGAAACTGGCACCTTTTATTCATTAAAATAAAAACCATATTGCCTAACAGACATTGCTTTCAATACACCCTACGTACTCCGTTTAATCACAATATAATATCTTGCTTACGTGTTGATTAAAGGTCTGTGTTTTTGACGGAGGTCAGTATTTCCTTCACTTCGTTTACTTGATTTCACACCCCTTGACAAGCTAAGAGCATAAATCAGAGCGTTACATATTAGTATATTATTTGCATACATCTAATGCACACCTCTTATGAGAGCAACCTTCGCATTTTATCGGTTCTGGTTATCACTGTGGACAAAACCTGATTTTTAAATTTTCCTTTTGGTATTTTAATGACCTCATCATTACTGAAGAAAAGAAAGAGACGTTGACAGTGTGTGCTCCTCCTACATTCTTAACTTAAAAATGCTGATTCCATGGGTAGTAGGGAACCAGAACTGAAATACAAACACAAGCATTTCCTTGTCACACCGGAGTCTAGAAGAATGGGCTTCTATGACAAGATCTGACGTCGTAGTAACTCGGCTGGCTGAACACCCAAGAACTGAAATCATATTAATGTTGCATCACGGTGCTTTTCAGGCAACTGCACATTAATTATTAGATTATTAAGAATTTGTGAGCTCTTGCAGAATGCAAAATGAGGGTAATTTTTACTTAAAATCAATAACTTCCATGCGAAAGATAACCTAAATCCATTCATAATCAATGAATAAAGCAAAACATATGAGAGGCTACGGAATCTGAAAAAAACGTTTAAGTGTATTTTTTTGTCAGCTGGGTTACTCTGTTTATCAGAACGTCTATCCAAGCACTATACGTTTTTGAAGAAATTTATCCCTGTCTTTTCCGGTGATTTTGCGCTTTCCCTTGGGAACTTCTGTTAAAAGCTCATTTAGCAGACAACACCCTTTTGACATTTACTTTCGTTTTATTGAAGTGCTTTTACGTGTACCTAAGAATTTTTGGATTGCGCAGCCACGCTATTCAGTTTTCTCATTATCTTCACGAGATTGGAAATTCCATTTATGAGCTCTTACGCACCCTCTGCTTTTGTGATGTGCTGTGTGCTGTGTAATGCCTGTTAATTGGAAATTCTGCACACTCATATCACGCGATATTTATCATTAAACAGAAAAAAAATGTGCATCAGAAAAATTTTACGATACCGCTTTCCTGATTTTATTTTTCCATTTAAGCTTTCGTGAACTTTAATTTCCACTTCCTATCGTCTGGTTAAAGTGTACACCGAATAATCTTTATTAAATGTGGAACAAGAATCACAGGGGTCCAATCGAGCTATGTAGAGAACGACAAGAAAATATTAACGACGTTTTGAATGCACGTTCATTGTGATTCGCCCGTTAAAAGTGCACATAAGTAGAGAAGCATGTTTTCTATTTCCAGGTTCTGAGTTTTTGTACACACTCAGGATAAAAAATGAGTGTCGTTCAGGATCTAACTTCAAATTAATCGATTTAATTTAAAATCAAGATTTTACTGTTTTGTCGTAAAGTATGATGTCGCTGAAATCACCATTTCACAGAACACTCGGATGTGACAGATAACGGGAATTAGGATTTTTATAATTTTCGTATTACTCCCTGAGCATCTCAATGCCGTAAGAAGGATGGTATCATTCCTTAATTCAGAATTAGGTGCTTCAAGATATAAAGAGAACTATCGAATATTACAAATACTGTCCATTCATTACCTGAAATTAGATTCCAAGACCGTTGAACATCATATCAATGTCAACACACACAGTTATTTAGATTCCATACTCGTTTTTACAAAATTCACATAACAAAAATCTGCTAGTTCGGTTACTAACAACTATTAGCACTTATAAACGAAATGGTAAGAGTTACGCTTGCTTTTAATTTGTCGAGAACATAAACGCAAGCAGCTCTTGCTTGAAGGAAACTCTACTGTGAAAGTTGTTTCACTTTTTCATGTCACATGACGTATAAAAGAAGAACTACTTTCCTCACTTGTAAAATGTTTATGTATTGTTGACAAGGTTTTTTTCGAGGCTGAGCGTCTACATTGGAAAATGTTAAGTGTTGTACTGTAAGCTGTCGACGTCCCTAATTTTGGGCTATTGGTACCATAGAAGGAAGAGAGCAAGTCGAGTTATACAAATATGTAAACCGTGCCTCATTCCGGACTCAAGGCTGGACACAGCTGGGACGACTAGCGAGAAACCTACGCCACTGACAGGTTATTAACCGTGGGCTGAGAAGACTTCTTATTAATAGATTTTAAAAAAATTAATTCTCGGCTCCTAAATACAATCAACCGTAGCACTTATGCAAATTGAACGTTTGGCGGAGCCATGTGAAGGTTGTGCAAGACCAACGGGCGACACCATAAAGCCCCACGCTGCAGCTGACAGAACCTCAGAAAGCAGATGAAAAGTAGAGTAAGCACAATGACGTCCGATAAGCAGCATGTGAGACATTGCATGCTTTTCGTGTTCCAGCTAAAAATAAAGTACTAGCGAGGCTAAGGAAATGATTTGTTCAGCCTTAGGGGAATCTGCTGTGTCCTACAGCACGTGTAAAAAGTGGTTCCAGAGGTTTCGGGAAGGAAATTTGAATCTCGCGGATGATGCACGTCCCGGCCAACCCTAAATAGGTGGACGACGACGCATTGGAAAGTCTGTTGGCCAAAAATCCGTGTCAGACGCAGTCAGAGCTTGCTCAAACACTTAGGGTAACACAACAAGCAATCTCTACTTGCAAAAAAATGCTGGGGAAATTCACAAGGCGAGCCGTTGGGTTCCTCACGTGCTCTCTCCTGACAACAAAGAGCGACGCTACGACACAGCTGTTTCGGTGCTGTCCAGGTTCAACCGGAAGGATGTTTTGTAAAGAATAGTGACTGGCGATGAAAAGTGGGTGTTGTACGACAATCCCAAAAAGCGAAAATCGTGGGTCAACCCTGGTAAAGCATCGACATCGACTGCGAAACCCAATACTCACGGCAAAAGTCTCTTACTGAACATTTAGTGGGACATGAAAGGTGTATTAGCCTATGAGTTGCTTAAACCAGGTGAAACCGTCAATGCTGAGCGTTATCAACGGGAACGTCATCGTGTGAGGGACGCAATGGAGCAGAAATGACCGTTTACCGGCCATGGACTTGGCAAGTAATACTGCTGCAGGACAACGCAAGGCCTTACACGGCGAAAACAACCACGGGCACCCTAACTGCGTTCGGTTGGAAAGTTCTCCCGCACCCGGCGTATTCTCCAGATTTGTCCCCGTCGGATTACTATTTGTTCCGGTCCCTCCAACGCCACTTAGTGGATTCGCACTTCAAAACACCAGATGATGTCGCTCAAAGCATTTCCGATTTCATCGACTCCAAACCGCCGTCCTCTTACCGAGATGGGATTTGCCAGCTGCCCAGTCGTTGGCAGAAGTGTATAGATGCCGATGGAGATTATTTCGCATGCTAAAATCTAAGTTAATCATTACAAAATAAACACTAACTTTGTAGAAAGAAAGCCCGCGAATTGTTCTGTACACCTAATATAATGTTACTTCTATGGCAAGAGTTTAGAACGCCATTTCGGTGCTACTTTTAGAATACAGAACTGATCCTTATATTGCGAAAATGAATTATTACTCTTAGCCAGTTATGTTTTTTCAAACCTATGTTTTATGATCCAGCTGGATGTGCATTTGAGAATTTGTACTAGTGTTACCTTTGAGCCGACGATACTAATGAAACTCTTAGGTTATGCACCACTAAATGGTTATTTCATTAGTATCGCTTCATCTTATGCCTACGGGAAATTATAAGTTTCGCAGTTCTGACCTTTGAGAGCTAAGTTTTCATAATTAAATTACGCTGAAACAAAAGTTGTTCTTTTCTGCATAAAGAAGACTAAACATTATAGCATAAGCGCATAACGATTTTGAAACTCTTGTTCCGGACGGAAGAAATTTGAAATTCTAAAGGTAGTAAGTAGCTAGTAAATAACCAAAGTTGAATTTCGCTAAATTACTCAAATTTTGATTAATTCAGCTTTACTGAAATCATTTCATCATCAAGAAACGATGCATAGAAAGCTGAGTTTACAAATCCTGTTTGAAATAAATCAAAAAGGTGGGAGCATGAATCATGTGTTTCTCATTACATGATAATTACAGATTCCATAGTGCTTTTCAGCTGATGATTCCTTTCGTGACTATTCAATAGAATCTGAAAGCTACGTATTCGTTTCAAAGGAGTCAGCAGATATGCAAATTAAAAAGTAAATCAAAATTTATTAATATTTCTACAAAAAGAAATTCAAAATTTTAATGAATTAATTTGTCTCATGACACTTCTTGAAAAATTGCATTTCTAGAATATAGTCTTTTCCGCTATGGCAGTTATTTCGTTAAATTCTTAATTTAAAATATAAAGTTTTTCTAGCTCCTTATTTCGGCGGCTATTATATATTCATGTAGGATCTGTAAACATTTTTTTTTCTAACCCACAATTTTTCACAGATAAATACACTCTTAGAATAGAACTGCATCGATCACAATGTGGATTCTGTTTTGCACTTGAAACTGGATGTGTCATATAAATTACTAAGTCCTTCAAAAAGAAAGCCGTAATTGTGAAGAAAGCTTGTGTCTGCCCGTTCGTTCTTCAATACTTCCAGCGGCGAGCTCGAAATATTTGCAATTAAAAAAAGATAATGTAGAATAGTAAATGGCAATAAAGGTGTTGCATTGCATAAATGGCCAGCAAATGGTTTTTTCTTTAAGGTCACCGGCGGATATCCAGTAGTGATGCAATAAAAACAAGCACCTTAATAACCTTATTTCATATCGAAACATAAATCTGCTAAGAATTGTCTGTCTTATTTGCTCTTGAAAATTAAGGAGTTTGTCATTATCAGTTATTTATAGTTATATACTTGTACACAGTTATCGTATAAGTATTATCTAATAATTTGTTGAAAAGTGTTAAATTTGTGTAAAACTAACGATAATACACACATAATTAATACAGACATTTAACGCAGACGAGGAACATCAAACAATGATTTTCGCTCTTTCCATGTTTATAAGTGAGTCACGGAAAAATTCTCATTGGCCGCCACCGGGAGTCGAACCCAGGGTCTTCCAGTTACGCGCTGGATATGCTTCCGCTACACCACAGCGGCCTGTGCGAGTCTGGAGGAATTCGAGGCCGCTGTGGTGTAGCGGAAGCATATCCAGCGCGTAACTGGAAGACCCTGGGTTCGACTCCCGGTGGCGGCCAATGAGAATTTTTCCGTGACTCACTTATAAACATGGAAAGAGCGAAAATCATTGTTTGAATACACACATAGTTGTAGCATTTACTATACTCCAACAATCAAATAAATCATTTATTTCTAGTGGTTTGTGGAAAAGTGTGGACTAAAAATCTAATAAAACAAAATAGAGGTGAGTTGCTTTTCAAATAAACTTGTCGTAAAATCTAAAGCTATAATAAACGGCATTTCCATTTCATGCAACCGTGGCCACCAAGAACATTTGCGCTGTTTAACCGAATGTGTTAAATGTCCGCAAGTGCCAGCGTTGGTTCGCCCAATTCCGGTCGAACAATTTTGACCTCTCTGATGCCCCTCGCGTAGGAAGGCCCATGGAGCTAGACAATGACCTGATGCGTGCAGCCGTTGAAGCAGATACTCGTCAAACCATTGACGAATTATAGCAACATCTCAATGCATCATGGTCTACTGTTCAAGAAACAAGGAGTTTGGGCCCCACAACAACTTTCACCTGACAACAAAGCGCAGCGTTCCACCATCTGCAACTCATTGCTCAGCTGACAGGAAAATGATCCATTTCTTCATCGAATTGTCACTGGAGATGAAAAGTGGGTTCTTTACGTGAACAGTAAACGCAAAAACCAGTGGCTTTCTCTAGGTCAGACACCAGTTCCTAAGCCAAAACCAGGCCAACACCCCAAAACGTTTTGCTCTGTGTTTGGTGGACTAGCGCTGGCGTAGCTCACTTTGAGCTCTTGGAACTCGGACAGAACGTAGCGGTAGACCTCTATTATCAACAACTGGACCGTTTGAAGCAAGCTCTTACTGTAAAACATCCAGCACTGGTCAACAGAAAAGGTGTCATCCTCCAGCATGACAACGCGAGACCTCACACATGGCGAGACGGACCCAGCAAACGATCAGAGATTTTGGCTGCGAAGTTCTGCCCCATCTCCCTTATTCTAATGACATTGCACCATCTGATTACCATTTGTTCGTATCTCTGCAGCACTTTCTTAATGGGAAAATATTTCACAATATTGATGATGTCAAAACGGGGTTCTCGGATTTCTTTGCATCACAGCCAACGTTTTTTTATAAAGAGGAATTGAAAGTTTGGTTTCACGATGGGCAAGTGTGTTCGATAATGATGGTGATTATATAATTGATTAAGAAATAAATTTTTCTGTTACAAACAGTGTTTTTCTTTTCCAAAAACGACATTACTTTCCGGTCCCCCCAATATTTGCATTACTGAAATACAGTTTCCGATCTTAAATTACGCTGTGAATGGTCTTCCACTTCTTCCAATGTCCATTTTCATCGACATTTTCATTACTCTTTCCGATATTCAGAATATGGATGAAATATTCTCGGAACCTGATGTTGAATAAGTACACATGACAAGCATGCGAAACCTACGGTTGACTCGTTATTCTGAAAACTGTGGTTTCGCAGGGACAGATAGGATGTCGACTGTGGATCATCACAAATGCTACAGTTTACTTTTTTTTCTGATACGCGGTTCTTTTTATAAAGATTTTTGCCGATGAATCCAAATATTATCCTATAGAGCTGAATTTACCTCATAGATGAGCTGTCGTTTTTCAGTTCGTCTTATTTTTTTTTTTTTGTTGAGTATTACCTTTCTAAATTGTTTTTATGAACATTCAGTTATATCACGGTTAACACTATGACAAGCATAAATAGAAAGTTTCCTCCCGTATTATTCTGAAAAACCTTGACGTCGTAAGTTTGAAATGGAAAGTAAAAACAAGTCTTTCAGTTTAATTTGATAGTTGATCATGGTTAACACAAGAGAAGATTTCGCAGGGAAGGGTGGAGATACACTGCTGGCCACCCAAAATGCAACATCAAGAAGGAAGCGTCCGATTGGCCTGAAATTCGCAACATGCTGCGTCGCCAGCGAGAGCACATGCAAACGATTAGCATTGCACAGCATACGCAAATCATGTGCGCCCGGCACGCCAGCGAGAGCACATGCAAACGATTAGCATTGCAGAGCATACGCAAATCATGTGCGCCCGGCACGCCACCGAGAAGCACTATGAGAAGATTGCACAGAAGGCGGAGTGTAAGTAGTGAAAGTATGTTGAACTGCCCGACCTGTGCGTGGGAAGCTTCCTGATGCCTCGTCGCAGAATACGGCAGTCATTCCAGCACGCTTCGGAGTTCGACACAGGGCGAATAGTGGCTTATCGCGACAGCGGTTCATCGTTCCGAGACATCGGCGCCCGTGTGAGACGACATCCTGCCACAGTGAGGCGAGTATGGATTCGGTGAATGCAGGAGGGACGGACGGAACGACGTGAGTGATTGCCGCAGCCGAGGCACACCACCGAACGAGAGGGCCGGCATGTTGTGCGGCGGGCATTGACGGCTCGCACCGCCACATCACGAATATTAGCGCAGAAATTAGGGTGTGTTGCGCAACAACCTGTGCCAGTACGTACCGTTCGACGTCGTCTGTAAGAGCGGTGTCTTATCGCACGGCGCCCATTACTCCGATTACCATTGTCGCTACACCGCCGGTGAGAGCGGCGGCAGTGGGCCATTGAATGCCGCACCTGGACTACAGAATGGCACGACATTGTCTTCTCCGACGAATCCCGCCCTTTGCCTGCAACACCACGATGGTCGGATCCGCGTGTGGCGGCACCGCGCCGAGAGACTGTATAACGCCTGCATTATGCATCGCCATACCGGTCTGTCACCTGGCGTCATAGTTTCGGGCGCATTTGCATATGACACCCGCACCCCTCTGGTACACATCGCCGGTACACTCAACAGCCACCGCTACATCTCCAACGTTTTGGAGCCTGTAGTCCTCCCTTACTTGCAGGACCTTCCAGCGGCCACGTTTCATCAGGACAATGCGCGCCCGCACGTGGCACGCATCGTGCAACAATTCTTCACGGCTCACCAAGTGTCACTGTTGCCCTGCCCCGCCTGTTCTCTGGTCGCTGATCGGCAGCCGAGTGGCCCGGCAAGCATCACCCTCGGCTGCGCCTGATGAACTGTGGCAACGTGTGGAAGCAACCTGGACCGACATACCCCAAGCCCACATCCAAAGCCTCTTTCGTTCGATGCCGCGGCGTGTATCGGCCGTTATTGCCAGCCATGCGGGCCACACGGACTCTTGATCTCTGCGTGCTCCGCAAGTCACATGGGCCTGTAAGCTCAATCGTTTCATCTTTGTATCTGTTGTTATGTGTCCAGTAAATCTGGCTTTGGTATCTCGTGTCCTTCTTAGTATTGCATTTTGGGTGGCCAGCAGTGTAGATAGCTAATGGAGGGTAAAGACCATTAACAGTGCAAATACTATCTCGTCGCAACACGCAAACATGGGATGCTCTCTCGTGCAAATGATGAAGTGTATGATGGTTGTTGAATCCTGCGGTAGTAGTTTTCCTCGTTTTTAGCTGCTTATCAGTTTCAGAATCACTTTTACGTGGGCTTTTGCCTATTGATACTGGTTACTTCCGCGGCAGACTGAGAAAAATGTCATCCCCATATGATCAATTCGTCTTAAATATAGCAATTACTAACGGATATTGTGCGAATGGCTTCCTCTATCAGACACAGGAAGAATTTCGTTAATCTAACCAACCTTTAAAAGCAACAATATCGTTCCTACGGAGGTGCAGATTTACAGGCCGAGCAAATGACTAAAATTCCGGTGTATGCGAGGAGTGACATCTTGAAAATTATATATAAATATTTTCTTCATATAATGAGGTGAGACTTTTTTCAGCCCTGCAATTTGAAGCGCAGTCGTCCTGTTTTCAGGAGGGAGAGACGAAAGGAAACTATATGTTTCCTTCAATCCGATTTGTATACAATTAAGATTTCGAAAAACGACGAACTGATCCGCGACGGAGTGGCTCAAGCAATGAAATGAAGCGAGCAACAAATTGACTCATAATCTTGCCATATCACACACTTGCGTAAATAAACATCTATATATACTACAAAATCGAAAAAAGTTACAAAATATTTCGTACAAAAGGCTGTGCCCGTTTGGCCTGTTTTCGATCAAAGCGGAGAGCACCTGAATTCATGTGTCTGAACACGTACCATACTCAAAACTGGAGAGTAGATCGTGTGTCGTTTTTATCGTCAATTTTTATTCCTAACCAGCGAAAATACCATTGTGAACAGTAGTTTGTTCTTTAAATTCACATGCATTCTTGGATAATTTTCAAACTTTTTATTTAAATAATTTTATGATACAGTACGATTTTGAGTTAATATGTATGAGTTTTTATTTGAATAATTTCTAATGACACAGTACGATATTGAGTTAATGTGTCTGAAATAAAGGTCTTGCGCCCTCTGTGAGCAAGTATTTATACTTGAACATAGAAAACTCCAGAAAAATAATAAAGGACGAGGAAAACCAATACCTTGGCATACATTACAAGCTGGTCCTCTATTTCTAAACATGTTCGTAAGGCTTGTAATGAGAAGACAGAGGAGTTAAATAAATCCAAGCTTTTAGTTACTGCTTCATACCGGTTTAAATTAAGTTTTAATTTAAAACTCGAATCCCTAATTCTATAAGCCTTTTGGGTTTTCAAGCGGCACTGAGACGTAAAATCTAGGTGAGAATGCTATCCAGTAATTTTAAAGGTTTATTCATTCCCTTTGCTGTATCAAGTAGAACATGATTAATTTTTTCACCTTCGTTATAATTGTTTTAATTATAATTCGTTTTAATTACAAAGCTGTAGAGTACTTATTTAATCAGTAAAGTCATTTTAAGTAAGGAATTTTTCGCCATATAATCCGGGGTTTATCTGATGAAAAGGTTTAAACTTAGGTTATCCGCATAACCTAAATTTATAACTTTTTATCAGATAAACTGCCGATGGGAATAGTTTGGCGCTTAAAAAAATAACATTTTGGCAGCACATCTATTTTTAAGTGATCCGCGTTGTAATTGTCAGGAGAGTTCGTACATTTGGAAAATTACCAGAAATGCGTTAATAACTACATAACTGGAGGTCCGCAAAAAAAATGAAGAGAATGTCTTCTGTTATTGTTGTTCTCATTTACTTACTAACATTTTCACAGAAAATGCGATGCAATGAAAGCGAAATATTATACTCACGGACAAGGAAATTTGCGCACCAAGAAGGAAGCATCGGATTGAACTGAAATTTTATCGACGTAATGATACAGATGAATGATATACATGATGGCAAAAACAGAGCTTCAGGACAATTACAGAGCGATCTGGGGCACGCAGTCCGGTCATCATCAACAGCGCGTCTCACCGCCTAGTGCTGCGATACATGCTGCAATACGGTTCGGTATGGCGGGAAACAGACGCCTGATGTTGTCCTGCGGCAGACTGCCCCACACGTGTTGGACGGTGTGCTCCAAATCCCGGATAGTGCGGCACGGCGTGAGCTGGCGTTTCAATTGGTACCACACACACTCAATAGGGGACATGTCCGGGGAGCGGGAAGACCATGGAAGTGTCTTGACATGATGTAGGCAGTCTTGGGAAATCCGAGCCGTGTGCGGGCGGGCATTATCCTTCTGGTGTAGCGCACCTCGAATCCCGGCCAAGAATAGGAGCACATGGAACCATAGGATCCCATCCACTTACCGCTGGCCCCTCAGTGACCCACGTACCACTACTACAGCTGATCGACTATGGTAGGCAATGGCTCCCCAGACCATAATGCCTGCAGTGGGGAAGCTGTAGCGCTCAATAGTGAGGTTGGGATTGTGCCGTTGACCAGGGGACCTCCACACCCGGACACGATGATCATCTGTCCCCAAAAGTGAAGCAGCACTCATCGCTAAACGCCACATGTCGCCAGTCTGTGGTGTTCCACTTTGCTCTGGCGTAGCACCACTACACACAGAGCCCGATATGTTCCAGTGTTAATGGCAGCACAAGTAAGGGGCGCTGGGATCGCATATTCGCTTCAGCGAGGCGTCGGAAAATGGTTCGTGGGCACACAGGAGTCACTACATCTGCATGTATAGTGGGCCGGGTCTCCGTGGGATCCGTTCGTGCCTGCCGCACGATCCGTCGATCCTCTCTACCGGTGGTCCTCCTGGTCCGTCTGGAGCCGCTCCACCATGTGGCACTGCCGTTACGTGTCCACTGCTCCCAACACAGTCGGACGGTATGGTCAGAACGATCCACGAGGCCGGCTATACGGCGCGCCGACCACCATGCGGTTTTCAACCCGACTATCAGGCCTCTCTCAAAGTCCGTAAGTTGCATAAATCGACGTCTCTGGCGTCTACCCGGAATTCTTGTCACTTTGTACTCTTGCTTACGTCGGCCCGTCACTTTCTCTTTCTTGGAGCATCCAATACACGCCGGTTTATATGGCTTCCGGTTCCTGTTTGCAGCGCAACCACAGGGTATGCAGTCATGCGTAATTGCACCAAATGTGGATCATTTGCATACCAACACGCGCTATAGCTATTTGCACAGTTTCGCAGTTGTAGCATGTTTTCTTCTAGGTGCGCGAATTTCATTGTCCGTGAGTGTATTTGCTCTCGCTGATGATCACGTGCTATGGGAAGCTCAGAGTCACACACATTTATGGGTGACACAGATCTAACTACGGAACCTAACTACGGAACTGCATACTACGGAATCTAACTATGGAACTGCATACTACGGAATCTAACTATTGAACTACATAATACGGAATCTAACTATGGAACCGTGAGGTCTGACTACGGAACTGGGATAATGCCGAGAAAAACGCATTATTGCTCTTTATTCACTTGAAAGTAACAGAAAAGCATTTGAAATGATAGTTCATATATTAAAATCAGATTGTTTACTTTTATTATTTGAAATCTTACGTCATCCGTGCATCGCAACTTTTTTGTATGAAATTACGGCTCCGGATCAACATCGCCGGTAAGGATTATACGACGATTTATTTTCTTGAATTTCACAACCTGCAGATTAGACGCCGCGGATTATACGAAGGACTTTTACTTTATTTTCCTTAATCTCACGATCTGCGGATTGTATGGAGAAAATGCAGTAATATGCTGCTGGTTTTACAATATAATATTCCTCTCCCGATTATTTTCGTCTAGTTGTATTTGAATAACGGCTTTCACAGCTGTATCACTGAGATCTGTGAGGTGGGCACGAAGTAGTAACCCACAAATGAAGTGATTTCTCTTGAGTAATGTCAGTCAGCGCCAGTATCATGAAATATTGTAAAATGTATCAATAATTACACTGCTGGGCAATTGCTAAGGACGGATCATAAACGGCTATGTAGCGCATAAAAAAGTAAGTGTGGTTGGATGCCAAGTGAAATAAAATAATGTCAGAATGCCAGGACATTACAAGAAATACAATTTATTGTGCTTTGAAATCCAGAAGGCTTTTGAACCTGTTCAAGGGACAAACAGGCCATTTTGTGCAGAATACGTAAACGTGAAAAATATGCAATTACCGTGCGCAGGCGTTCCGGCGTAAGATGTCAATACGGGATATGGCCACCATGGAGGGCGATGCAAGATTCCACACGTCGTGTCATGCTTTGCACAACATTATCAAGCAGCTGTTGGGATAATTTATCCCATTCCTCTGTCAGCGCACGGATGAGGGTGTCCTTGTTTATTGGAGGGCATTGGCGACCAGCAAGACTCCTCCCCAAAGCATCCCACACATTTTCAATGGGATTCAGATCTGGAGAACGTGCTGGCCATAGGAGGCGTTGAATATCCTCGCTCTCAAGACACTCCTGGACAGCAACTGTTCGATGTCATGTTGCGTTGTCGTCCATGAAAATGAATCTATCACCGACAGCACCACGGAACATGCGAACATGAGGTAGCAGAACATCATTAATGTATCGTTGGCCAGTCATAGTCCCAGTTGAAAGCACATAGAGAGACGTACGACCATTGATCATGATGTCAGCCCATACAATGACACTACATGTCAGATATCGGTCCCTTTCCTGTATGTTTGCTGGACAATATGCAGTACCACTATTACGCCAGATCAGTTGTCGTCGACAATCAGACGATAGACTGTATCTACTCACATCTGAGAAGAGGACAGCAGACCAGTCGTTATCAGTCCAGTTGCGATGTTGATGGCACCATTGCAAACGGGCGGTACGGTGACGTCTGGACAATGGGATGCACACCACAGGACGGCGGGCGTATAGTCCTCCTTCATGCAAACGTCTGGCGATAGTTTTTCGTTAGATCCGCTTGCCAGTAGCAGCCATAAACTGATTTGCTACCTCACTAGCTGTGCTGCGCCGGTGTCTTTTTGTTGATAGCACTATGTACCGATCTTCTGCAGGTGTCATATTGCGAACACGACCTCCCCCGTGACGTTTGCTACACTCTCCATTTGTTTGAAATGATTTCCAAAGCCTTGAAACAACACTGTGGCTGACGTCGAACTCCCTGGCAACATCTGTTATTTTTCGCCCTTCTTCAATCTTGCCAATAATACGGCCACGCGTAAAATCATTTAGATGATGTCGGGAAGACATAATGTAAATTGCAAGTTCGTCAATTGATTCTTTCCCTTTCAACTTTGCGTTTGAACAACAACGGTCAATACGCGTCAAATCCTTTATATCTCTTATCAGTGCTATGACGTCACGAACAAGTTCGGCAATCCAAAATTTGCATACGCACAACACGTCTTACTGTATACCGCACTTATGCTAATTTCCGCATTTTCCTGCCTTCCATTTTATGGTTGCTATCGTTGCTATTGTCATCCGTCCTTAGCAATTGTCCGGCAGTGTAATATCCAGTTCGAATCCTAGTCACGGCGTTTGTAAAATATGACATGTTGCATTCCATATTTTTATTAAGAACGATTCATAGGAAATCATGGTAGTAACAACTGAATGGCTGGACTGGCCTATAATTTCGTAATACAGTGTGTTAAATTTTATTCACTGGTTGTTATATGATAACACTTCCAGACAGCGTTAACACTACCACAACAGCAAACTTGATCATTTTACAATATTTAGATGCATATACATTAATATTAAATTAACAATGAATGGATAATTTACCTTAATGATATAAAATGAAGTTTTAAATTGTGGAAGTGTATTCTATCTCTCCATGTTAACGAATATCATTACACAGCTTCAATTGCTTTTATGCAACTCGTGATTTACATTGTCTTAGAATTATAGCTGAAGAAATGTTAAACATCGAAATCATAGCGCAGATTCTTTCATAACTAATTTTAAATGTCAATTAATGTGTTTGGATGTCAATTATGGTATCGTGAATTATGTTTAAATATACGTAAAGCATGAATTACTTACGTAAATCGTCATTTTGAGATATTTGCTGCCGCTGGTAACGTGTTTCACGTGGAACAGAGAAAAGAAATCGATAAGAACTGAAAGGGACAGATGAATTGACATGTGAATACTTCTCGAACAAACCTGCTCTGAGAAATGTTGCTGAATTCGATAAGAAGTCATTTACCCAGCCAAGATTTGATGTACATTTTTTTCAGATTGGGAAACACGGATTTTATTTAGAAAATACATTGGTCACAGCAAGTTAGAGATATTACGGTTTCGAAGGGAAAACGTGGTAATATGGAAATTGAGCGACTACTGGAATCGGTTATCAGCGTGGGTAGCTATATCATATATAAATTAGCATCATAATAACAATAAAGCACGTGGCGTGCGAGCCCCGATAAGAGTACCCTGTGAGAATTGGAAAACGAGTCGTTTCACCGCTTGGTTTAGAAGTTTGCTGAATGCCTTGCCTTCAGTGTGGAGTTAACTTGAAATGATGTCCGGATGACGTTTAAGCATGGACAACAGAATTAAGGGTTAATACAGACAATTGACGTGGATTAGGAACATCAAACAAAAGTCATCGCTCTTTCCACGTTTATAAGTAAGTCACGAAAAATTATCATCGGCTGCCACCGGGTATCGAACCCAGGGTCTTCTAGTTACGCGTAGGACATGCTACTACTGCACCACAGCGGCCTAGAAATCCTTCAGACTCGCATATGAATCAACCTGCCAAGTAGACTGACTGGTAAGACTAACTGTCCAGCGTTTGTCCAAGTGCTTGGCAGTTAGTCGTATGTGAATCTGGAGGAATTCGAGGCTGCTGTGGTACAGTGGTAGCATGTCCGGCGCGTAACTGGAAGACCCTGTGTTCGATTCCCGGTGGCGACCGATGAGAATTTTTCCGTGACTCACTTATAAACGTGGAAAGAGAGATGACTTCTGTTTGAATTAAGGGTGCTACTATGTTTCAGGCTGGTGTACGATAGATCAGTGTGACTGTTCGTTTAGGAAACTCGCAAAGTGTACTAAGTCAGTTACACACAAAGTTTTTACGGCATAGATATCTATCGAGCCCTGAATGGAAGCTCGAAAATAATCACCAGGTGGCAAGATAGCTACCAGAGAGTAAGTGTTCCGGGAAGGCCTAGTATCACCAGTAGCCAGCTCCGGAAATCACTTCGATATGCTTCTGGTGTCACAGTATGTACTCAAATAGTACGAAACTGTCTTCACGAGTACGGACTCCGAACAAGGAGGGCGCTGAGATGGTAAGCATTGACATCAGCTTACCCTCGTCAAAGATGTTCCAGAGTCCGACAGTACATGTCATGGAATACTGATTGCACAATGTACTTTTCACAGACGAACCCTATTTCGCTCTTTACCCTGATACTCGACGAGGACACGTGTGGAGGAGATCCGGCACACGAATACAATCACACTATGAGTAGTCCGTCCATCCTTACCAGAGACAGTCAGTTCTAGTCTGGACAGGAGTGTGTTTTAATGACCGTACATCTTCGTATGTTTATCATTGCAACATGAATGCCACAATGTACTGAAACGAGTTTCACTGTGCCCATTATTACACTCTGTTACGCTGTAATTGGACATGAAATCCGTTTTCTCGATGGCAGTGTAACCAATCACCGTGCCTGGAGCATGCTTCAGGAACTGGAAAATCATGAGATTGAATCGTTACACCTGCCTCCGAGGACTCCGACTTTAATCCTGTTGAGATAATTTGGGACGTTGTACAGCGACGTCTGGAGAACCACGTTCCATAACCCAGTACACTGTCAGACCTTCGTAACATGTTGCACGTAATACATATGAGACGAGCTGCACCCGACACTCATCAATAATGTCATTACAAGTATTCCTCGTAGGTGTCAAGACATTCTTCGACGCAGAGGTGGTGTTACCGTGTACTGAAATCCAGAGGTATGGACATTCTCCGAATTTACCATTTTGTCTATATTGCAATGCTACTTCATTGTGAGCAGATATTGCACAACAAATTGTTTTTGCAAACGCACACTTTATAGTTTGTGTTACGTAGCCTCACTGATGTTATTGCAATGCATGTTACTTGAGACAGATAATAATTCCATCCTTCATTTAATGCAATATCCCTAGCTTTTCGGGACCAGTGTATGATTAAAACTAAGATCGGTATGATCGTCAGTCATACCGATCTTAGTTTTAATCATACACTGGTCACGAAAAGCTAGTGTACTCATACACTGGTCACGAAAAGCTAGTGTACTCATACACTTGTCAGGAAAAGCTAGTGTACTCTTACACTGGTCACGAAAAGCTAGTGTACTCATACACTGGTCAAGAAAAGCAGACGTCTTAAACATTGTTCTAAGATCGGTATATTCTTACTTTGTACTATATTCCACTGCGGCAGAAAAAAAGACATCAATCAATTTTTTTAAATGATGAACATTGCAATACTGCAAGCACAATAAGAACACTATTATTTTTCTTTCTGAGAAAGTGCATATTTAGGGAAAGTAAATAGGAACCACGAAATGGGAAGATTAGTTACCCGGTTCAAACCTTCTTACGTGTGATGGATCAGAAAGAAAAAAATTATTTCATTTTAGCATACCACAGGCTGTGGTTTGAGCGTTATCAGCTCATTGCTTGGTACGTGATACATAGGTCCTGAGAATGATAAATTAAGGTTGATAAAATGTTCCCAGTGAATTTAATAACAGACCTAGATACGATACCTAAGATTCATGTCAGCTGAGAGTGAACTAAAGGATACCACTTTGTTTCTGATTCATTTTTTAGGAACTTTCGGCTTCATTTCGTACCATAAGATGGTGTTCTATTTGTGCTCCTTACTCAATCCAATATTTGTTAGTACTGATATTTAGCCTTTCCTATGGTTTCTGCTGACTCATATAATTCTTATCAACTCAGAATTCAGGGATTAAACATCGTTGTAAGGCATTGTTGTAAAACAAATTTGCCAGACGTCTTAAACATTATTGTAAGGCCTGTGGGAAATTACCGTATTAGGGCGACCATATTCCCCTTAAACATTGTTGTAAGGAATTTCAGTAAGTCCCTCATCCCTTACAAAAGGTTAAGGTATATCCCTCAGATTTTAAAGAAACAAAATCGTAAAGTACGTAACACAGCGCTGCATAACAGTAGAACTAGTTTATTTCTGCGTTTTACTCTTTTTTGAACCGCCTCTTACCCATATTATCTCTAGCAATAGCACCAGAGATGGTTATCCTTACAGTATCAAAAATTTCATACGCGTATAATTTAATGTAGCTGGAATTACAGATGAATATTACAAATTATAATTTTATGACTACAGCCGAGATTTTCTTCACTTAGGAATATTGAATTGAGAAAGAGTTAACTTCTGGGGTACATAGCTTTTTAACTAAATTGCCTTCTGTCTGCTTCATCAAATGTATTTTCTGAGTTCCAGAAGCGTAACACCGTTCGGTTTCCTATTCTGGCATTTTAGGAAAGACATAAATTTTATCTTTCAGTGCAAAGAACATTAAGCACAAACTATTAACAATTGAATTGACCAGTTCTCCATCAAAAGCAAAATGTAAAAGGTCCACACCCAAGAGTAACGATGATTGACCTCAGTCTCAAGTAACGATGATTGACATGTGGGGATAGTGTCGTGAGATTTTTTCAGTAAGTAATAGTAGGTAATCACTCGAATTTTAAAAATTGCCAAGAAAACAACACCAGGGGGGGGGGATCCGCTTTGCACGACCACAATCGTTCTCATAACTGATTAGCAACTACTAAAATTAAAATTGCAATGGAGTTTGTGCATATCAATGGTATCACATAAACATTTCCACTCATGGGCAACTGAACCTCGAATTCCAAAGGGGAAGAGGGATTTGAAGTTGTTTATTCTTACATTTGATGTGCATCTGATTTGAAATACAGAAAATGTCAATTGTAGAGTAAGAAATATTTGTATATGTGTTCAATGAAGAATTTAAAAATATCCCTTCTACATTTAAGAAAATCAAAACAAAGTGACCCTTCATAGGCCGGAGCCGATCGGAAACGATTCGAATGCCAGTATTTGTACCAGGCGCTGATTCTAACGTGCCTGTACATATTTAGGTAAATGTTTCAAAGTTAATTCCCCATGTTACGAAAATGTGTGTCCCGTGCTTTCTCAACTAGGCGCATCAGGCCCTGCTTTACTGTATGTAGAAATGAACATTAACTAGCGAGGAATTACTTAATATGCGTTCTTACCCTGTTGATATCTAACAAGTTAGTAAAATCATGCAATGCATTGATTATAATACGCTTTCCAACATTACAGAAATCATTACTCAAGTTATCACTCAAGTTATGAGAATAATGTCTTTGGAATAAATCTCGGTCCTTTTTTTTTTTTTTTTTTTTTTTTTGATTGGAGGTTTAACGACCACCGTGAGCAACTCAATGGGCTATAAGCAGTCGCCCGTCCCTAATTTAGGGTCACTGGTTCCAGGGAAGGGAAAGAGCCAGTGCCGTAAGACAAACACAACATCCATGCCTCACCGGGATTCGAACCCGGACCCCTTCGGACGAATGATCAGAGGCCAACGCCTTAGACCACTGCGCCACCGGGGCGGCAATCTCGGTCCTGTGCCCTGACCTTTGATCCCATTTCGATTATATTCAACAGAACCAGCTTGGTATACCTCCGAAATAACATGATAAAGTTTTGTCGAAATCGAAGCATTTTTACGTACGTTATGATGCATAAGGGCTATGGAATAGATCCCGCTCCTGTGTGCTAACCTTAGACCCCATTTCGCCCATTTTCAATAAGGTTTGTCGCCAGGTGGTCCCCTACCACATACCAAAATTTCATGGAAATCGAACCTTTTTTACTTTAGTTATGGCGCATAACAGCAGTGGAATGGATCCCTCTCCTATGAACTGGCCTTTGACCCCATTTCGTTCACTTTAAATAGGGTTCCTTCCCAGGTGATCCCCTACCAGATATTAAAATTTCATCGAAATCCAACGGTTGTTACGCGAGTTTTGGTGCTGACGGACATACGCACACAACGCGTGACGTAATGAGGCAGATGGGAATCGCGACCATCTGCTAGCAAGGTGTGACGTCATAAATCTTTAATAGGATCCACAAACAACGCGTGACGTAATGAGATAGATGGCATGACCGCGCGCCAACATTCTCAAACGCGAGTTGTGACGTCATAAGATTTCTAAGCATTGGTAACATTAATGGAACAACGCCATCACTAAAAACGTTATAATTCGGGGTGGTTATTTAACCCATTAAACGAATTCTTCTAAAGTCGAGATGAAACTAAATCGATTTCTAGTACCAGAAAACGGTAGGTTAACGACTTTCATCAAAATCCTCATAGCCGTTTTTAAAATAAAATTTACATACATACATGCAAGAATTGCTACTTTAAGGTGGACGTCAAGTAACTTTGCTTCCTATACTTCCTATGGAAAAACTTTTGGTTTTGTACCCATTTTCTTCACAATTATCGCGTTCCCAAGAATGAAAATTTAAACATCGATTAAAATAGCTTTATTTCATAACTTGGAATACTTAATATTTTCTAAACCATAACCGTAATTATGCAATCCAACATTTTTTTGTCCACTGACGTCATCAAAGTACAGGTCACGCCATCTTTTCTCTGGTTTCAACACCACCAAAGGAAAAGTTATTGATTTTTAATATAATTATGGTTATGTTTTAGAAAATATTAAGTTTTCCAAGTTATAATATGAAGTTATTTTAATCGATGTTCAAATTCTCATCCTTGGGAACACATTAATTGTGAAGGAAATGTGTACAAAAGTTTTTCCATTGGAAGTATAGGAAGCAAAATTACTTGACGTCCACCTTAATACACTGCCGGACGATTGCTAAAGACGCATGACAATAGCAACGATGGCAACCATAAAATGGACGGCAAGAAAATGTGGAAATTAGCATAAGTGCGGGATACAGTAAGACGTGTTGTGCGTATGCAAATTTTGGATTGCCGAACTTGTTCGTGACGTCATAGCGCTGATAAGAGATATAAAGGATTTGACGCGTATTGACCGTTGTTGTTCAAACGCAAAGTTGAAAGGGAAAGAATCAATTGATGAACTTGCAATTTACAGTATGTCTTCCCGACATCACCTAGATGATTTTATGCGTGGCCGTATTATTGGCAAGATTGAAGAAGGGCGAAAAATAACAGATGTTGCCAGGGAGTTCGACGTCAGCCACAGTGTTGTTTCAAGGCTTTGGAAATAATTTCAAACAAATGGAGAGTGTAGCAAACGTCACGGGGGAGGTCGTGTTCGCAGTACGATACCCGCAGCTGTCCTTTATAAAACACATCGCATTATTCATTTCATTCGCCTTGCCACTTCAACTGTTCCGTCCCTTACCACTACCTTGAATGTTCTAGCTTCTTCCCGTGACCCATCTTTCACCTTCCTACTGTTTCTGAAGATGGATGCATACTCTCTTCTTCCGTCCCACCTCCCTTCTGTCCTGCGAGAGGGCCTTTCTCTCTTTCGTTCGCTTCCTCTTCTCCGTTCATTTCCTTCTTCAACTCTTGATCTCCTAGATGAACCTCTCTTCTTCTCTTCTCTTATTCACCCTCCTGACCTCCCTTACTTTTACTTTCCTCATTGGATCCGCTCTGGTGTGATAACTCTCCGTTCTCTCGTAACTTCTGATCTAACCTGGAGACCTCTTTCTTCCCTGTTTCTATCTCCAATCATTACTCTTGCTAACGAATATATTCTCCTTCGCACAGCGCTTTGGAGCCTCTTTCCACTCCTCGCTTCACCTGATGGTCTCTTCTCGGTCCCCTCTGCTCCTCTTTCTCTAGCGTTCTTTCTCCTCATTCGTAGCTCCCCGGTTCTAGTTACTTCAATCTCCTCCTCTTCTCTTTTTGGCTTCTTCTTTCCCCTCCCGCACTTCCACTTTCTGTTCATTTTGCTCCTCCTTCTCTTCTCCCCGCCATCTGGACAGCATCTACCTCTGCCCTTTCCTCCCCTCTTGAACTCAATGTCCATTGGCAATTTCTTCACCTTCGTCTCCCTGCCCCATCAGTACTATTTTGCATGACCCTTCTCACCTCTCCGCAGTGCTCCTTTTGCCCTGAAGTCAGCGACGTCCTACATCAATACCTATTCTGCCCCGTACTTCTGCCAGTCCTAAACACAGCATTTCGTCTTGCTGATCGAATTTGTGCTCGATCGTTACCATTTCTTGCATATGCTTGGCCACTCCAAACAAAGCATCCACCTACTCACTTGCCTTCTGTGTGCCGTTATATTTTTCTTCTTGTGAAGTTCACTGTCTATGCTTTCCATCTTCAACAACGCTTCCCTGCTCTTATTCCACCTCCTCAGGAGGCAAGTGCTATCATTCGGAGACGCTTCCTAGCACGGTTAACCACTCGTCTCCAAATGGAGCACTCTCGTGCTGCCTCAACAAACACCGATAGCGTTTTTCAATCCACCTGGGCCCAATCGGCTGGGTGGTTCCGTATCCACAATTTGCAGTTACATCTCAACCTATAAGTGGAATTTTTGTTGTCGACCACGTTCACTGTAACAAATTATGTTTTTACGTATTAATTTTGGTGCTTCGCTATTTGTGATTATTCTGTTTAATGTGCCATTGGAGATAACTCACCATGTTTCCCATGTTCTCTTCGATAATGTTGGGTTTTATGTTGTTGTATATAATTCTTCCTTCTGCACAGTTTACTGCCCCACGCAATGTCCCCTTCATTATGTTGAATATATTTTTAAAATATTAGTCACTGTGTGTATAATTTAATGTAACAAGATGCCCTTCTGAGTACATTTAGCGTTATTTCCCCTTGTCACTGAATACTTCTGTACATATGATGTAAATTTTGAATGTAGCATCACTATTGCATTTATGTTTCATGAGAAGCTGCTCTTCTGGGTATGTTTAGCGGCTTTCTTCCTTGTCACTGTATTGTTCTGTACATATGATATGAAACTTGTGCATTGCATTACTGTTCAGTTTCTGTTTTTTGGTAAAGTTGCTCTCCTGGGTTCGTTTAGCATATTTCTCTCTTGTCGCTGCATAATTCTGTACATATGATAAGTATTTGTACTTATTTGTTTCCACCATTACTGTCATATATCTAAATACTGTTGCACCTGTTAGTTCCTTCTCACCCATGGTCTTTTATGTGAATTAGTACTTTGTGCATGTTTAATCTTCAGTATGATAGTAATGCTTAATTGGAATTTGTGCATAGTATAGAATCATGTCTTGCCCTGTCTACAATACTGTAGGTAAACATTTTCATTTGTATCGCCCGTGCTTTATTGTCTGCCTCTCCTTCGCCCTACGTGGCGAAATAATTTTATGATTTTAACAATATTTTGTTTTACGTTTCACTGGAACTTTCCAGCTGATGTATATACCACTGTATTTATTGGCAGGATTCCATTGTAATGTACATAGAAATGTTATTTTACTGAAGAATAAAGGCAATTTTGAAATGCAGAAGATCGCTACATAGTGCTATCAACAAAAAGACACCGGCGCAGAACAGCTAGTGAGGCAGCAAATCAGTTTATGGCTGCTACTGGCAAGCGAATCTAACGAAAAACTATCGCCAGACGTTTGCATGAAGGAGGACTATACGCCCGCCGTCCTATTGTGTGCATCCCATTGTCCAGACGTCACCGTACCGCCCGTTTGCAATGGTGCCATCAACATCGCAATTGGACTGATAACGACTGGTCTGCTGTCCTCTTCTCAGATGAGAGTAGATACAGTCTATCGTCTGATTGTCGACGACAACTGATCTGGCGTGATACTAATACTGCATATTTTCCAGCAAACATACAGGAAAGGGACCGATATCCGACATGTAGTGTCATGGTGTGGGCTGCCATCATGATCAATGGCCGTACGTCTCTCTATGTGCTTCCAACTGGGTCTATGACTGGCCAACGATACATTAATGATGTTCTGCTACCTCATGTTCGCATGTTCCGTGTGCTGTCGGTGATAGATTCATTTTCATGGACGACAACGCAACATGTCATCGAACAGTCGCTGTCCAGGAGTGTCTTGAGAGCGAGGATATTTAACGCCTCGTATGGCCAGCTCGTTCTCCAGATCTGAATCCCATTGAAAATGTGTGGGATGCTTTGCGGAGGAGTCTTGGTGGTTGCCAATGCCCTCCAATAAACAAGGACACCCTCATCCGTTCACTGACAGAGGAATGGGATAAATTACCCCAACAGCTGCTTGATAATATTGTGCAAAGCATGACACCACGTGTGGAATCTTGCATCGCCCTCCATGGTGGCCATAGCCCGTATTTACATCTTACGCCGGAACGCCCGCGGATGGTGATTGCATTTTTTTCACGTTTACGTATTATGCACAAAATGGCCTGTTTGTCCCTTGAACACGTTCCAAAGCCTTCTGGATTTCACAGCACAATAAATTGTCTTTCTTGTAATGTCCTGGCATTCTGACATTATTTTATTTCACTTGGCATCCAACCACACTTACTTTTTTATGCGCTATATAGCCGTTTATGATTCGTCCTTAGCAATTGTCCAGCAGTGTAATATGGGATAAGGACAATGGATTGGATCGCAATCCTATGTCCTGACCTTTGACCACATTTCATCCGCCGCCCCGGTGGCGCAGTGGTCTAAGGCGTTGGCCTCTGATCATTCGTCGGAAAGGGGTCCGGGTTCGAATCCCGGTGAGGCATGGATGTTGTGTTTGTCTTACGGCACTGGCTCTCTCCCTTCCCTGGAACCAGTGACCCTAAATTAGGGACGGGCGACTGCTTATAGCCCATTGAGTTGCTCACGGTGGTCGTTAAATCTCAAAAAAAAAAAAAAAAAAAAAAAAAACATTTCATCCATTTTCAATAGGTTTCGTCCCCAGTGGTCTCTTACTACATACTGAAATTTCATCAAAATCGAACCATTTTTACGCACGTTATGACGCTTAAGGGCAATGGAATGCATCCCGATTTTATGTCCTGACCTTTTACCCCACTTTACCCATTTTGAATAGGGTTCGTCCCCAGGCGGTCTCCTACCACATAGTAAACTTTCATTGAAATCGAACCATATTTACGCAAGTTATGACTCATAAGGGTAATGGAATGATCCCGCTCCTACGTCGTGACCTTTGACCCATTTGTCCCATTTTCAATAGGATTCGTCCCTGGGTGGTCCCCTACTACATACTAAAATTTTATCGAAATTGACCCATTTTTACGCCAGTTATCGTGAGGACAGACGGACGGACGGACGGACGGACAAAGCTGGAGCATATACGCTTCTTCAACCTAAGGTTGGAAAGCGTAAAAAACACAATTTCAGCTTCCAGTTGTATCTTCTGCAACCACTCATAAAGTGCTTCAACTTGGTTATGTAACGACTTAATACATATACGCATTGTTTACGCTTTCCAACCGTACGTTGAAGAAGCGTATAACCGATATATATAGTCACGTTCCTTTCGAACTCTGTGTTTGTGCCCAGTTTTTGAAAGTATATAGTGAGTGTTTGTTCCTATTTTTGTGTTCCCCTTCAAGAAGAAGATCTGTACATTCTTTTAGCTCAGCTCCCAAGTCGGTGAGTTGCATATTTTGTTTGCATTCAGCGTTTTATTATTTTCGATCAAGCTGATCGATCCTTAGGTTAATCCTCGCCATTTACAATGGCAGGCACTGATAAGGGTGATGTCCACGCCCACATCAGTGATGCTCATTCAACCTCCTCCTCACTCCCAGGAGACCAATCAGCATTTATGAATGTCAGAGACGTCATACGCTAACAAGATGTGACGCGAGACTCCTCTGCAAAGGCTCAAGCTGATATCCTTGCCCAAGAGAGTGACGTCACCTTGACGCACGGCCCTGGTTCATTTGCCGAAGCTATGGATGTGACCGATTGCACGGTTGCGTTGTTTTCAACTGGCTCAACTCAGTTTACCAAGCCGCTACCAGCAATGAGCACTGTATCGCATCCTTCCGCTGCCAACTCTACGTCTCTCACTTACTCCACAGTGACCTCCGGTGCGAGAGTTCCTTCCAAGTTTATTGCTCCCGTTTTTCCTGACTCTTACGTCAGTGTTGAGGGTAGTTCTGCCACCATCGATATCCCAGAGGATTCCCCAGCCGGGAAACAATTTTTCTCCACAATGGATTTCGGTGTCTGTTTTGATGCATTACCAGACACGAAACTCAAGGAATATAGTATTGCCCTAAAGAAGATGCTTCCTACAGGAGCTTATATAACTCATATGGCTCGAAAGCCACGGGCCGTATTAGTGTATTTTGCCAATAAAGAACATGCAGACCTTGTGATGACTGCTGGCTTATCCATCAAAGATGTGCATCTTCTGGCTGAACCTGTGGCACAGCGACCTATCCAGGTCACTTTCCACCCAGTCCCACCTGAAGTCTCAGATGTCGCTCTATGCACTTTACTCAGCAAATTTGGCCGAGTGGTTGGAACAATAACGACCCTTTCGGCGGCGCCCAGAGATCCCGATGACAAATCCATTGCAGGGTTTCGTCGAAGTGCCCGTGTCATATTTCGGTCGGACGATCATCTGCTTGCGTGCCCGAAGATCCTGACCGAATGGTGTGGCCAGCAACGTCGGAGAATCGACGTCATTACCTCCTTGCACTGCACGCTTTGCCATGGCGAAAACCATCTTCGCGTGCACTGCCCACATCAAGTTCCACCGACCCCTACTGGCGCTCCTACAGGTACTGTTCCTACCTCGAAGCGTACTACACCATCTACTTCAGCACAGCAGGCCTCGGAGCCAAGATATGATGAAAAAAGTCCGCTTACAGACGTTGGTCAACGCAACGCTCCCACAGCCGCTTCCTCTTTTTCACTAGAGGACTTTCCTACAATTGCCTCCTCACTCCCGCAACGTCGTCGCTCCACCGCTGAGTCCCTTTCACAGGGTTTACAACCAACTATTACCACTGGAACCTCCGAAACAGCTGATGTGGAGTCCGTTGGGCCAGAGACGCAGTGTGAGGACGAGACGACCAAGCCTACACTGAAGCGCCGCGGCTCTGGCCGCAGCAGGCGAGTAGCGAAGAAGAAAAACTCTACTTCACCTCGTTGAACCTCACTCTCCAGCAGTTCTCCTCGACACACCTCGCCAGCCGGAGTCTCCTTTCCCACGGTCGAAGAGTCCGCTGCATTGCTCCAGACAGCCAATATACCTCCAGTACCACTCTCATACATTGATCTCCATACATACTTAACGAATCCGACAAGCTACGCAATAGCGCGTGCCTTAGCAGTCAAGAATCCATCGCTTCGCCAACTTGTGCCGGAGAAGATCTTTAATGTGTCGCATTTCTGCCGCCAGAATGTTCCCACCCATCCGTGGGCACAAAATTTTCTATAATCGTCTCAAGTCTTTTCCTCCAGCTCTGAAAGATCTTCAGCTAGAGGCAAGGAACCCCACAATTCAAGATCGTGTCACTTAATTGCAGGGGATTTGCTTCCCCCCTCAGCAACTCTCTAGCATATGAAGACCTCAACCCGTTGGGGGCTGATATTCTCCTCCTTCAAGAGACAAATTGCAAACCATCTACCGTCTATTCTCGATGGCGCCAGTGGAACTTTGTGTTTCATCACGCCTATGGACTAACATCTCATAGCGGTCTTGCTATCGGCATTAGTCATACTCTCAATTCTATTATCACATCCCTCTCTGTGCGAAATATTTGTAGAGATCTCTTACAGCATGCATCCTTTACCATCGCGTCTTCCAGATATCATTTATTCAATATCTATATTCCAAGCACTACAACACATTTATCAGTTCTCTTCACGCGTCTTCGCAGAGCACTCGACCGTATCCCACCGTCAGACCATGTTCTCGTTGGTGGGGATTTTAACTGTACCCTGGATCCTCTTCTGGATAGGTCTTCTACAAATAGAGAGCGCCGCCATGCCCTGGCGAACCTGCTCCAGACAGTTGTCACGAACAACGCTCTTCATGATGTACATCGGCATATTCATCCATGGTCGACTAATTACACTTGGCGCTCCTCTCATGCGCAAAATCCTATCTTAGCCCGCCTTGACAGGTTTTATGCCTCCAGTATTCTACTTCCTGCCGTGACAGAATCGAGTGTGCATCCCACGGCCTCATCTGACCACTGCGCCATTGCCATCATAGTCCATACTTCACCATTCAAACCCAGGATAATTCGCCCGTGGACATTTGATGATGCACTTCTCTCCGACCCGGCATTCTGCTCTTCGGTCCGGTCATTCCTGATTGACAGACGACCGCAGCTTCAATCTGCACTCTGCGGATTAAATTCTTGGTTGGAGATCAAGCAACAGCTCGTTCTACATGTCCGAAACTACTCTTTCCAACTAAAGACACTCCAGAACATGCGCCTAGACTATGTTCGTTTAATGCTATCCATGCTCAGTCTCAGTGATCCTCTCTTCTCCTCCTTTCAAGAAGAGCTTCGATCTCTTCTCACTCCTTTGGCGCAACAAGCTCTCCGCCGACTTCGTTTGCAACACCTGACGCCGGATGCTCACAACTATGAGTTCCTGACGTCGGTGGAAAACACCCGACGAGCTTCGTCCATACTTCATCATCTACGCCTTTCTTCTGGAGAGGTATCAGATGAGCCGATTGCGCTTTGTTCCCATGTTCGTCAGTACTTCTCCATGAAGTTCAGTGAACCTCCTCAACCATCCTCTGCAGCAATGGATTCTCTCCTTTCTAATCTACCTCAGGTTCCCCCCCATCTCGCTTCTTCTCTACTCCTTTCCCCCACGCCCTCTGAACTAAACACTACATTCTTTTCTCTGAATTCTAGTGCCGCTCCGGGTCCCAACGGCCTAACCTTTAGCTTTTATAAAACTTTTCTGCCTCTTCTTCTTCCGTTTCTCCTATCCGCTTTCTCTGCTGCCTTTACTTACTCTCCTCTCCCGAGGGGATTCACAAATGCATACGTTGTCCTTTTCCCCAAAAAAGGTGATCTCCTAGACTTGGTGAACTGGCGCCCAATTTCCTTACTGAATCTCGACTACAAACTTTATACCAAGCTTCTTTCACAACGACTAAATCCCATCCTCACTTACATCCTCTCCCCTAACCAGACTTACACAGTTCCCGGCCGTTCCCTATCGCACAACATCCTTCTCCTGACTGATCTAATTCACCTTGCGCGCTCCCGTTCTGAACCCCTCGCCCTCCTCTCTTTAGACCAACAATCCGCCTTTGATAATATCTCCCAAACTTATCTCTCCGCCACACTTCTCCGATTTGGATTTCCATCTCCGTTTATTTCTCTCCTCACCTACCTCTACAAGGACGCAAGTTTCCAGGTCAAGTTGCCCACCTTTCTTACAGCACCAATCCTCTTCCGCCGAGGAGTAAGGCAAGGCTGCCCACTCTCCGGTCAACCTTTCGCTATAGCCTTAGAACCTTTTCTCCGCTCCGTTTAACGCTCCTTTCAAGCCACCCTGCCGCCACTCATCTCCCGCACGAGACACCATGTCACCACTTCCGTGGCGTATGCAGACGACGTTACCTTCTGTATACGCCTGGATTTGCAGTTCTCTTTGCTCCAAAGTCTTTTCGCCGATTACGCCTCCTGCTCCGGAGCTGCGATTAATACAACCAAAAGCACAGGCCTGTGGTGCGGCTCATGGGTTGACCGTTTGGATTCCCCATGGGGAGCGCACTGGTCTTCAGCCTCTCAACGTTTCCTTGGCGTACATCTTGGCGTCCCAGGTGAAGCCTCCAGCACAACGTGGAATACCATCCAGCCACGTCTTCATCGGTCAACTGCGTTTTGGCGAAAAGCGCAGTTCTGCACCTCATATTTTCAACGTGCACGTCTTGCGCAAACCTATCTTCTCTCCATGTGCACACATTCCTAGCTTGCTACTAAATCCCCACTTCTTCGTCTCAATGATATCACTCGCTGCTTCACCTCAGTTATCTGGACCGGACACCGCTGGCTCAGTGCCCCCAAGCTCAGCCTTCCTCCTGACCAAGGTGGCATGGGCCTAATTGATACACGACTGTACTATCAAGCTCTCCGGATTACTTCGTTCCTCCGTCTTCATACCTCACCTGTTGCCGATGCCGATACCGCAAGGAATGTCATCACCTCTTCGAGCAACACTAATTTCACTTTCACTTCTTTCATTCTAATGGACCTCCGTACTACCACTCACTCTCGCCTTCCTCCTGCCTTACGGGAAACTCTTACCTTTCTCCGCTCTCTCCCGCTCACTCGATCCCCACCCGATTCCACCACTGAACTCCTTGCCGAACCCCTGTTCTTCTCCTCTCTTCTTCACCCCCCTCATCTTTCATGCTTCGCCTATCCTTCTTGGCTCCGAGTCGGAGTTGTAACCGTCAAAGACCTTGTAACCTCAGATCTGTCCTGGCGACCCTACGCCAGCCTCCCACCCACCGTTCTACTTTCACCCTCCTCTCGCTCTGTCTATGACTCCCTGCTCTCTACCATCATTGCTAAGTTTCCTCATCTCGCAACCACCACCGGCCTGACCTTTGTTCCTTTCCGCCTCCCTCCCCCTTCCTTTCTTTCTTTCAGTCGGCAGATCTACACTTCCACTATCCTCTCTTTCAACCTCAGTTCTCTATCGGTTACTTTTAAAATCCCACTCTCCTTATCCCCTTCACATCCCTGATGTCTCCCAATCCTCTCTCACCGCTGTCTGGTCTGCCACCCTTTCTCCTCTTTCAGCTCCTCATGAAATAAACACTCACTGGCTTTTTCTCCAACCCCGTCTTCCCGTTCCATCCATCCTCCACCGCATGACCATTCTTGACTCACCTCTTTGCCCCTTCTGTGCTGAAGAAGCTTATGTCTCTCACGTTTATCTACATTGTGTCATCCTCCTTCCACTACTCCATCTTGCATTTTCCATTGCTCAACGTTCAGCCACAACTGATCTTCCTTTCGATGCCTATAAGACACTCCTCCTGCAGGTCTCTCCGCCAGTCAAGCTTCCACCCATCTGCTGATATATTTTCATCCTGCTGAAACATGTCATTTACGTATTTCATCAGCGCTGCCGAGATATCTAATCTCCTTATACCATCCACCAAGCTTCTGTGGAACTACTGTGCCACTTTCGGGAGCGTCTCCTCTCAAGACTTCGTCTAGAGAACCTTGTGGCCGTCGCCCAACAGAGAGAACAACATTTCCGTTCCACCTGGTCTCCGGCCGCTTCCTGGTTCGCCGGCGTGCCAGCGACGTTACAACTGACTGTCGGTAGTTTATAACCTCGTTGCTCCTAGCTCTGTTGAACTTCAGTTCAACGTGCATGCTCACCATTGGTTTTCGGAATCAAACTTCAACATACAGCTTATATCTTCTAACACATGTGAATATATATGCACCATACTGTACAAATGTATATAGTCTTACTTGTTTTCTCTTTGATTATAATTTTTTCTACCAGTACTAAGACATCGTAATTCCGTTTGCCTTAGGTTTCACATTGTCTACTTTGTCATCTACAGTTCTCCTTTTGTACAGTGCTTCATTATAATATTCTCGTTCTGTTATTTGTCAGCATTATAATATATTTATGCTTCGAGACGAAATGTTTCGACAATCTCTCTCATTGTTCTTGTGCAAAATGCCTGTACCTCTTACCACGAGGCTCCTTTGTGAATCAATACATCGTGCTGTATATAATGTACATAGAATTTTAGAGTTTGTATATTTTACCGTACAATATATGTACCAGGACGCCCATGTTCGCCTCCTGAACCCAACCTTGTTAGTAAAATTGTGTTGAACTGAAGAAGCGTATATGTTCCAGCTTTATCCGTCCGTCTGTCTGTCGGCACGATAACTCACGTAAAAATGGTTCGATTTCGATGAAATTTTAGTATGTGGTAGGGGACCACCAGGGGACGAACCCTGTTGAAAATGGGTGAAGTGGGGTCAAAGGTCACGCCATAAAAGCAGGATTCATTCAATTGCCCTTATGCGTCATAACTTGCGTAAATATGGTTCGATATCGATGAAATTTTAGTATGTGGTAGGGGACCACCAGGGGGCGAACCCTATTGAAAATGGGTGAAGTGGGGTCAAAGGTCGCGCCATAAGAGCGGGATCCATTTCATTGCCTTTATGCGCCATAACATCTGTAAATATGGTTCGATTTCGCTGAAATTTCAGTATGTGGTAGGAAATTACCTGGGCACGAACCCTGTTGAAAAAGGGTAAAGTGGGGTCAAAGGTCACGCCATAAAAGCAGGATTCATTCAATTGCCCTTATGCGTTATAACTTGCGTAAATATGGTTCGATATCGATGAAATTTTAGTATGTGGTAGGGGACCACCAGGGGGCGAACCCTATTGAAAATGGGTGAAGTGGGGTCAAAGGTCGCGCCATAAGAGCGGGATCCATTTCATTGCCTTTATGCGTCATAACATGCGTAAATATGGTTCGATTTCGCTGAAATTTCAGTATGTGGTAGGAAATTACCTGGGCACGAACACTATTGAAAATTGGCAAATTGGGGTCAAAGGTCAGGCAGGGCATAAGAGCGGGATTTATTCCATTGCCCTTATGCGTCATAACTTGCGTAAAAATGGTTCGATTTCGATGAAATTTTGGTATGTGGTTAAGGAACCACCTGGGAACGAAACCTATAGAAAATGGGTGGAATGTGGTAAAAGGTCAGGACATAAAAGTGGAATCCACTCCATTGCCTTTATGCGTCATAACATGCGTAAATATGGTTCGATTTCGATGAAATTTTAGTATGTGGTAGGGAACCACCTGGGCACGAACCCTATTGAAAATGGGCGAAATGGGGTCAAAGGTCAGGCAGGACATAAGAGCGGGATTTGTTCCATTGCCCTTATGCGTCATAACTTGCGTAAAAATGGTTCGATTTCGATGAAATTTTAGTATGTGGTAGGGAGCCACTGGGGACGAACCCAATTGAAAATGGACGAAATGGGGTCAAAGGTCAGGACACTGGAGTGGGATCCATTCCATTGCTTTGGTGCATCATAACTTTCCAAAAAATGTTTCGATTGCGACAAAACGTTATCATGTTGTTCCGGAGGTATAGTGAACCAGTTCTGTTGAATATCAACGAAATGCGGTCAAAGGTCATTGCACAAAAGCAAGATTTATTCCACAGCCATTATTCTCATAACTTGCGTAAAACTGCTTCTATTGCGACAAAACTTTAGTATGTTATTCTTGAGGTGTACGGAACCGGTTCTGTTGAATACCATCGAAATGGGGTCGAAGGTCAGGACACAGGAGCGAGACTTTTTCCACAGCCATTATCCTCATAACTTGAGTAATAATTTCTGGTATGTTGGAAAGCGTATCATAATCAATGCATTGCATGATTTTACTAACTTGTTTTAGATTTGCACAACTACTCTACAGATGCAATGCGTTAGCATACACTTTCAAGACGGCTTTGCAAATAATGCCGTAGGACAAAAAGCTCATCATCCTAGCTGACAAAACACTTTTGAGAGAGTTTGGGAGTCGTTACTGAGTTTTTCACTTCACTTAAAATCAAAGAAACTTCTATTGTTTTGGGTTGATATAAACTTGATAGGTGCGTCATGCTTCTGAAAAAAAATTACAACAATTTATAGAACGTTGCCGAAGCATAGTATTTTTCTGTGGGCCTGTATTATTTCATCTTATGTGGGCAAGTTGAAGACAGCAATCGTTTTTCCAGATTATATAAACAGATTTTAAATATTTAGATACAGTCACTAGTCACTAGGAAGAAAGTTGCAATGTGTTCTCATATATAACCTTATGTATGTATTATACAAAGCTCTTTGCTGCGTGCGTTCTATCAGCTTTCCTAAGATATGCAGGACTGTCGCATTTCCTTTACTTCCAGTTTTGAAATAGCATACATTTGTTCCAGTTTCATGCGGCACTAATTTTTGGATTAAGGCATGTATGGGAAGCTAATATCTTTTGATCTGTACGTGTGTGTGTGTGTGTGTGTGTGTGTGTGTGTGTGTGTGTGTGTAACTCACAGTTTTTGGAAGTTCACACACAAACACACACTCGCACTCCGGCACGTTAGATTGCACATCATCGGAAGTAATTTACATTTTCATTCATAAGAACCGCCAAGAACACCGTACAACATAATAAATAATGATCAGGAAGCTTACTTACAGTTGTTGCATAAGAAGAATGTTTGATAGGTTAACTAAATATTTAAGAGCAGAATTATCATTGCTGCACTTTAGACAAAAGTCTATTTTCCTAATGAAAGTTTTGCATTTTCGGGAAATTAAGCATTTGCATTCAATGAGAAAATTGCTATTTCCAACTCAAGGATATTCTCAGAACATAAAATACTGCATATGAAGTTGTGATTTTAACAAGAAAAATGCTAAAAACCCAGAAAAACAATTTCATTTCATTTCCCCCTGCTAAGTTCAGATTCAGTGGAACAGATCTTTGTATCTGGTAACCATAAAAATAATTGTCGTTTTTCGAGGGAGCAAAAGAAACACATTGTAATGACTAGCTGAAGGAAGGTGTTCCACCAGCGTAATATCGTCAGCTAAAATCCCAAGATTCCCTGCGCATATGAATCAGATGAGTAAGCAGTTTGGTAGTGGAAAGATGTGCGATTACAATGGCGGTATCAGTGGTGATTATTCGTGGGTGTTTGTGATACGAATTTAAACTCGGTTCATCTGCTGCAGAAAGAACTCGTCGCATTTACTTGGAATTCGGTACAGATGCTGTGTAGGAATGCATAACTCGGAAACGGTTTCTAAAGTTCAGTAACGGAGATAATCCCTTCCAGAAAAGACCCAGAGTCGTCGTCCTGTCAGCTTTGAAACACTATCCCTGAAAGTTTTTATTGAGCAGGACAGTAGCCAAACATTCCAGGAAGTAGTCCAGTCATTTGGTGATGAAACCGTTCGAAGACATCTGCATGCAATAGGTAAGGCATATAAATTTCCTAACTGGGCCCACCACGAATGATCTGCAGTGAACTAACAGCAACTTATCACATCTTGTCTTGCATTGCTGTCTCGCTATGAGAAGGAACCATTTTCGGATAGGGTACTCACATGTGATGAGAAGTGGGCCCAGTACAGCACCCCAAAATGTTCAAGACATCCGTTGTCCACCAGTGACTTAATTCCTCACATTTTTAAGGCTGCACTGCATTCACATAACTTTATGATCTGTGTACGGTGGACAGTACGTGGTGTTTTTCCATTATGAACTTTTGCAACGCGCCCAAACGATCACCGCTGCAGTGTACTGTGAACAACTGAAACGTGTGCATGAGGACCTGAAAAAAAAAGGAAAGCACTGGTCAACAGAAAAGGAGTTCTGCTCCTTCAAGATAACTCTCGTGCCCACTCCGCAGCATTGACCAGAAACACTATCAAAGAACTTGGGTGGGAGCTTTTGGGTCATCCAAATTACTCACCAGATAACTCTCCTTCAGACTGTCACTTGTTTCCTTCACTCGACAATTATTTGCGTGGACACAACTTCTCCAACTTTGATGAGTTGCACGCTGCCCTCCAAAGGTTTTTCTGTTCCCATGACCCGACATTTTATCGCAAGGGTATATACACTATCTACCAACAAGTAATTGGACACCTGTGATAGCAAAGGAAAACGAAGTTTATTCAGCTTCAATAGTTGGTGGAGCCTCCACGAGCGACGATTACAGCTGCGACCCTCCGGGGCATACTCTCAACCAGGCGTTGTACGACGGCTAGCGGTATTTTCTTCCACTCGGCTTGGAGAAGACAGGTCAGTTCTTTCACCGATTTCGGACGGAGGGGGCACCCCTTAAGTCGACGCTTCAACTCGTCCCAGAGGTGCTCGATAGGGTTAAGGTCCGAGCTCTGCGCAGGCCAGTCCGTTCGATTAACCCCATTGTCACCATACCAAGCCATGGTGGACCTCGCAACATGACAGGTGGCATTGTCATCCTGAAGGTAACATGGGTCTCCACCCCGTAAAACTGCCACAACGTAGGAAGCACATTGTCATCCAAAATGGTGCAGTAGTCTCGGCGTTGAATCTACCAGGAATTGCAACCAAGGGTCCCGTGTCATACCACGAGAAACACCTCCATAGCATAAATTCCACCGCCGCCGAACTTCACGGTTGGCACAATACATTCCGGCAGGAGGTGTTATCCAGGCAGACGCCAAACCCAGACCCTGCCATCCGAAAGGTAGAGGGTGAACCTTGATTCGTCGCTCCAGAGAACCTGTTTCCACTGTTCAACGGTCCACTGTCGACGTTCTTTGCACCACGTTTGCCGAGCAGCGCTATTGGACTTGGTGATCACAGGCTTGTGGGCGGCAGCACGTCCATGATTACCGAGCAGATGGGATTCCTTACGGATGGTATTCATCGAAAAAACACTCCCGGATGCCTGTTGAAACTGCTCGCGGATGTGGCACATCGATTTGGCGCGGATCTTCCGAATTTCTCTGGCCAGCACCCGTCGGTCTCTAACTCCCAGTTTTGTGGGTCTGCCGGGTCGGGGCACATGCCGACAGTAACCTTTCATCTTCCACTTGCAAATCACGTAGGCCACTGTCGATTTTGGATACTTCAACTCGCTGGATATGTCACGTATGGATCGGCCATTTTTGTGATACCCGACGATTACACCTCTCTCGAAATCAGAGAGTTCCGAACTGCGTGGCATCTTGCATGCGACTGGTTGCGTTGTTGTTTCCCACACGATATTTAACGGCGGCGGCCGTGACGTGTATCAGGACCGCAGATATCGTCGATTGCAGGGGTGTCCAATTACTTGTTGGTAGATAGTGTATAAGTTGTTAACACGTTGACAGAACGTTGTTGATGCTCATGGTAATTATTTTGATGAATCAATTGCTTTTCTACAACGTATATGTTATACTTTGTCTCAGTCTTCGAAAATGGCAAATACTTTTGTGGCTACCTGACACTTAACAGCGTTTGTTTTTAAATTTTAAATTTTATTATTGAACACAGGAAACGCTTTATAAGCTGTATGCAAGGAGACGAATTAAATCATTCTATTGAGAAGGAAGTTTTCAATAAATTGAGAAATTTTACATTTTACCGGATAAGCAGTATGTTGGACGAATTCATTTCCCTTTCATCCGTTTAATACTACTGCCTTTGGTTTATTCATATGAAACAAAAGCTAAAGGAAGTGAAAAAATCGCTTTTCAAAAAAGCTGGAAAGCAAATGTAAGCAAGGCCTTGAAAAACAATACAAAACGTCAGTATAACTATGTACCACGTGAAACGTTCTTGCGGAAAAAATGTGAAAAGATTCTTCGTGAAAACTTTTATTAAAATATTTGAAAACCTTTACTAAAATATTTCGAAGAATAATATACTTCTACAGACGCAAAATTCTAAAACACAAAGTTTTAAAAGTGGTAGTCTACATATAATGTAGAATCTATCTTATATTTTACATTTTACCAATGGTAGGAGTGCACAGAATTTAAGACATTTCTACTCTTTTTCCGCTAGATATTCTACAGGAGTATATTGACACTAACTCCGTCAAGTCAGCATTTAGGACACGGATTTTGCCAGTAATTCAATTTAGAAATCATATTGGACAGTCATGTTTCTAGAAATAATGTCTGGCCACGAATTCCACTTAGATAGCAAACTTTTGCTGTTTTGTTTGTCTTTCTGAAATTACGCTCTTTGAAATTGGTGCTGGAGGTGTGCGAAAAGGCTTGACTCATAAAGAAAGCATTAAAGGCAGCATAGTGATATTTTTCCACACTTTGCTTTAGCAATAGTTCCAAAGTTATCATTCAGTTCTCATAGTTAAATAAAAGCTGTCACTTAGTAATCATTCAGTTCTCTGGAATTTAAATAAAAGCTGTCACTTAGTAATCATTCAGTTCTCTGGAAGTTAAATAAAAGCTGTCACTTTTGGAAATAAAGCAGTACAATTCCTTGTCCAATACTAAACTTTGGGAAAGTAGAAATTTCTAGCACCGTTTAAGAAAATTCAGTTTCTAAGAACACGATAATCAAAGGAGTTTCTCGAATTTTCAGTGAAATCTGACTTGAACAAACCGTCGTCTATCAAAAGTCCCAAGGAACATTAGTTAGGAAATGGAGGCTTCAGTGAAGTGAAGCAGTGCACGTGTTGCAACCACAAAATGTGACTGCCGTGTAACTTCCGTTATTTTACCGTGTACTCCATCAAATTATATATATATATATAGCATAATATATATATATATATAAATAATAGTATAATTCCACCGCTGCCGAACATAATTCCACAGATGGGATTCCTTACGGATAGCATAATTCCACCGCCGCCGAACTTCACGGTTGGCACAATACATTCCGGCAGGAGGTGTTATCCAGGCAGACGCCAAACCCAGACCCTGCCATCCGAAAGGTAGAGGGTGAACCTTGATTCGTCGCTCCAGAGAACCTGTTTCCACTGTTTAACGGTCCACTGTCAACGTTCTTTGCACCACGTTTGCCGAGCAGCGCTATTGGACTTGGTGATCACAGGCTTGTGGGCGGCAGCACGGCCATGATAACCGAGCAGATGGGATTCCTTACGGATGGTATTCATCGAAAAAACACTCCCGGATGCCTGTTGAAACTCCTCGCGGATGTGGCACATCGATTTGGCGCGGATCTTCCGAATTTCTCTGGCCAGCACCCGTCGGTCTCTAACTCCCAGTTTTGTGGGTCTGCCGGGTCGGGGCACATTCCGACAGTCACCTTTCATCTTTCACTTGCAAATCACGTAGGCCACTGTCGATTTTGGATACTTCAACTCGCTGGATATGTCACGTATGGATCGGCCATTTTTGTGATACCCGACGATTACACCTCTCTCGAAATCAGAGAGTTCCAAACTGCGTGGCATCTTGCATGCGACTGGTTTGCGTTGTTGTTTCCCACACGATATTTAACGGCGGCGGCCGTGACGTGTATCAGGACCGCAGATATCGTCGATTGCAGGGGTGTCCAATTACTTGTTGGTAGATAGTGTATAAGTTGCTAACACGTTGACAGAACGTTGTTGATGCTCATGGTAATTATTTTGATGAATCAATTGCTTTTCTACAACGTATATGTTATACTTTGTCTCAGTCTTCGAAAATGGCAAATACTTTTGTGGCTACCTGACACTTAACAGCGTTTGTTTTTAAATTTTAAATTTTATTATTGAACACAGGAAACGCTTTATAAGCTGTATGCAAGGAGACGAATTAAATCATTCTATTGAGAAGGAAGTTTTCAATAAATTGAGAAATTTTACATTTTACCGGATAAGCAGTATGTTGGACGAATCCATTTCCCTTTCATCCGTTTAATACTACTGCCTTTGGTTTATTCATATGAAACAAAAGCTAAAGGAAGTGAAAAAATCGGTTTTCAAAAAAGTTGGAAAGCAAATGTAAGCAAGGCCTTGAAAAACAATACAAAACGTCAGTATAACTATGTACCACGTGAAACGTTCTTGCGGAAAAAATGTGAAAAGCTTCTTCGTGAAAACTTTTATTAAAATATTTGAAAACCTTTATTAAAATATTTCGAAGAATATTATACTTCTACAGACGCAAAATTCTAAAACACAAAGTTTTAAAAGAGGTAGTCTTCATATAATGTAGAATCTATCTTATATTTTACATTTTACCAATGGTAGTAGTGCACAGAAACTAAGACATTTCTACTCTTTTCCGCTAGATATTCTACAGGAGTATATTGACACTAACTCCGTCAAGTCAGCATTTAGGACACGGATTTTGCCAGTAATTCAATTTAGAAATCATATTGGACAGTCATGTTTCTAGAAATAATGTCTGGCCACGAATTCCACTTAGATAGCAAACTTTTGCTATTTTGTTTGTCTTTCTGAAATTACGCTCTTTGAAATTGGTGCTGGAGGTGTGCGAAAAGGCTTGACTCATAAAGAAAGCATTAAAAGCAGCATAGTGATATTTTTCCACACTTTGCTTTAGCAATAGTTCCAAAGTTATCATTCAGTTCTCGTAGTTAAATAAAAGCTGTCACTTAGTAATCATTCAGTTCTCTGGAATTTAAATAAAAGCTGTCACTTAGTAATCATTCAGTTCTCTGGAAGTTAAATAAAAGCTGTCACTTTTGGAAATAAAGCAGTACAATTCCTTGTCCAATATTAAACTTTGGGAAAGTAGGAAATTTCTCGCACCGTTTAATAAAATTCAGTTTCTAAGCACACGATAATCAAAGGAGTTTCTCGAATTTTCAGTGAAATCTGACTTGAACAAACCGTCGTCTATCAAAAGTCCCAAGGAACATTAGTTAGGAAATGGAGGCTTCAGTGAAGTGAAGCAGTGCACCTGTTGCAACCACAAAATGTGACTGCCGTGTAACTTCCGTTATTTTACCGTGTACTCCATCAAATTATATATATATATATAGATATAGTTCTTACTTTTAAATAACATTTCCTACATTTACTGCAACTGAAAAGATAATGCTATCTCACATCCTCTTCAAGGAGGAGAAAGTATTTCTTGTTCGCCGAGCAAAGAACATAGCACCACATATCCACAACATCTGGCTTTCTTAACTTTCTTTGCTCTTTACATAAACAACTGTTTTTGGTAATTTAGGGAGATTTTTCTTCAAATTTTAGATTAACATAACATGTAGAATTGTGCCATTCCTCCCGTTTTCAACTTCATCATTTAGCGGTTGTCTTTCAACTTCCAAACAACGCAGCTATATCTAACTCTGTAAATAACGCATTTCAGTTGCATTACAACGAAATATTGTTTAGCAGTTAAAAGGTGTATGTACTGTCAGAAAGGATTCACGGAACGACGAAACTCAAAGAGAGTGTACGGTGTCAGTCTTCCTTCATTCTAAACAGGTTAGTAAAATCATGCAATGCATTGATTATGATACGCTTTCCAACATACCAGAAATCCTTTCTCAAGTTATTACTCAAGTTATGAGGATAATGGCTGTGGAATCAATCTAGCTCCTGTGTCCTGAGCTTTGACCCCCCATTTCGATTATATTAAACAGAATTGTTTCAGTATACCTCCGAAACAACATGATAAAGTTTTGTCGCAATCGAAGCATTTTTAAGTAAGTTGTGACGCATAAGGGCAATGGAATGGATCCCGCTCCTATGTCCTGACCTTTGATCCCGTTTTTGATAGGGTTCGTCCCCAAATGGTGTCCTACAACATACTAAAATTTCATCGAAATCGAATCAGTTTTTACGCGAGTTATCATGCGGACAGGCAGACGGATAATGCTGGAGCATATACGCTTCTTCAACTTACGGTTGGAAAGCGTAAAAAAAGAAGGATGAAGAATGCAGGGAACCAAAGTTTTTCTTAAAAACTGGAGGTGAAGAAGTTAAGAAACTACTGAAAACGTGAACGATACATTGCACAAAAAAAACAAAATTCACAGAGAAGAAATGAAAATTGGAAGGGAAGTAAAAAGAGGAAAACAGTTAAATGAAAACTCAATATTTGAATATAGGAACGCTTCGTCGTCTAACATGATTATCTGCGCTACGAAAATTGATCTTCTTCAAGCCTTGATAAAAGTGGTCAATAGTTTGTATCTGTAGTATTTTATGAAGCGAATTAACTCTTTTTGTCAAAATTGCATTTTGAAAAGGTTTTCTCCTTTCCATTTTCGAGTTTTATTACAAGAGCAGCATAGTGAGGTCTATAAATTCAAAATTATGCTACTTCTTGTCTTCAGTAAATTACAACACAAGGAGGGAAATTCACGACAACGGTCAACAACTTAATGTCTGTTAGCAGTCGCCCGTCTATAATTTAGATCCCATGATTCGAGGAAGGGAAAAAGGCTGGAGCCGTAAGGCAAACACAATACCCATATCACACAATACCCATATCTCATCGAACACAATACGCAAACACGATACCCATATCTCAACCGGGACTCGAACGTGAGCCCAATTCAGATGTTTAGACAGAGGCCGTCGCCCCTGACGCTAAGCCATTTGTTTGGTATATAAAGATTCAGCGATTTTGCTGTGGAAAATCACTTTTTCATCTGATACTTGTCCTCAGTCAGAAAGACCAATGGTCTCTACTTGCGGTGACTTGATCAATCCTTTAAAAAAATACGTCTTCTTAAGGGGCTCCAAAAGAAAAATTCGTGATTTAGCAATGAAATGATGGCAACAGAGTGACCCCCTTGCGACGCTATTCCATACCTTGTACGTCATCATACTCGGACATATATATGGGAGAACATGTGCAGCAGCGGCTCTCCTCCATCTGAAGACGCGTCGATTGTCGACCCTAAAGTACTAATGGGTTTTTAATCTTGTAAATATCTGTCGTTTTTTAAATTAAACATATCGTGCAAAGACGGTATAAGTTCTTTAATGTACTGGGAGTTGATAAACTTAAAATCTTATAAGAACAGTTGTGTCAAGGGAATTTAAGGCACAATAAATCAATTAAAATTGAGTTTCTATATAATGAAGTGAAACAACATCTTGCAAGTGAGAAACTGAAACGTACTTTGGCAATAATATCGTATGGATAATTTTTATGGGCGTTTCTTTGCCACCCCCTCCCCCTGGCACCCGAATGATCTGGAGTGACATTCGTCCGCGATTAGCTCGAGTCCTAGAGGACGCAGTTGTGATGCGTTTGTCTGATATCGCTGGCTTTGTAGCATCACTAGAACTATTAGCCCTAAATTAGGGACTGCTTAAAGTCTTAAGAGTTGCTCATGACCGGCGTTGTACCCTTAACCTTCCCTCCAAAGAAAATGGGTTTCTGTGTAATAAAATCATATAAACTACTGCTTCTGAAAATTGGAACACCATGAAGAAATGATGATAATCACGTGAAACTTATAGAATATGCAGAGCACGGTAGGGCATGCAAATGATTAGAAGTGCAGAGACATTGCGCATGTCTGGGCCTGGCAGTTCCCTCTGAACGGTCGAGTGACGGGTATAAAGAGAGGGCTATTTCTGATACTAACCAGTAGTGCATAGCAGACAGCGAGTTGTAAAGGGGTCTCCAGGATTTAATAAGGCCTCGGCGACGACGAAGGGTGCAATATCACCATATGACAGAGTTTGAACGGGGACGAATGATGATTGGTCTGCGTGAAGAGGCATTTTCTTACCGCGACATTGCGGCTCGCACGGGACATAACGTCACGACAGTGATGCGCGTGTGGCGGCAGTTGACCGAGGAGAACCAGGTGGACCGATAGTCTGACAGTGGACCAAGAAAAGTGACGACACCGCGGGATGACCAGCACCTCGTCCGTATGGCAGTAACGAACCGTTCTACATCTTCGCAAGTGTTAACACAACAGGGGAGCACTGCAACAGATGTGGCATTATCTGCCTCTGCAGTTCGACACCGTCTGCCGCACAGCGAACTGGTTGCACACATCCCTTTGCGGCGGATTCCCTTGACCCTGAACCATCTACACCTCAGGCGGCAATGGGGTTCTCAATACAGACAAGGACGTGCAGATTGGCAACATGTGTTTTCGGACGAGTCCCGATTCAACTGGGGCTACCATGATCGCCGCATACGCATTAGACTGTATTGTAGTGAGCGCTTTCTTTCAACATGCATTGTCGAGCATCATACGAGCCGAACGCCAAGTGTGGTGGTGTGGGGCGCCATTGGGTACCATTCGCGATCTCGGCTGCTAGGATCTGAGGGCAATCCCAACAGCGACCGCTACATCAGGGAAGTTGTACAGGCAGAAGTCATTCCCTTCCTTCAGAGCACTCCTTGCACTATAATCCAGCAAGACAATGCCCGACCTCGTGTTGCCAGGAATGTTCAGCAGATACCGCTTCTTTCCTGCCCTGCACGTTCGCTAGATATGTCGCCAATTGAACATGTCTGGGATATGGTCACTCGACAACTAGCCCATCACTGTCCTCCAGCGGTCAGTACCAATGATCTATGGACTAGCATACATGCCGCCTGGCATGCAATTACCCAGGACACCATCCAACGCATTTTCGATTCAATGCCACACCGTCTAGAAGCTCTTATTGCAGCTCGCGGAGGCTTAACAAGATACTGATATTTGCAGGTACAAATTGTTGTATTGTTCTGAAAATTAAATCACTTATGTACAGTCACCTCAGTAATGTGTGGTATAAATTTCATTTGAATCGCATGATTCCTTCTTGGTGCTGAAATTTCACAAACAGTAGTGTACTTTAATCGCTGTGCTGAAGCTTATGAAAATAATGTACATGGAAGTTTGAGGAGTTTGATTGTTATTGGGAACAGAGGGGTCACCTGGATCTTCATCATTCCAGAATGATTCTCGTTTTCTGCTCGGCCTGAGAAAAGGCACTTATGAAAACAACGTCTGCAATGCCTTCTGGAAGTCTCAATAGGAGAAGATTCATCGCTATGTGAAGGCAGAAGAAGACTCGGTGTCTCCTGGAGGAAATTGAATTTAAGTATTCCCGAGTTTGTGCAGTTTCATTCTTCGAGTTCACAACGAAATGCGTGCGTGAAGTCATAAAATTGATTTTCAAGATATAATGTAAGTTTCTAAGGAATGCTATCAAAAGCTTTCATGCATTGTGTTGGAATGCACAATAAATTTGAACATCCCAAAATTAAGCCTGAGGGCCAAAATCCTTAAGTGGATTTTTTCTCCGGGATTTGAAAGTTGGAGATTGAAATCTCGCTGTCAATCCGTGTGGACTCAAGACGATGGAGTCACGTTAAGCAAGGAGATGTTCAAGAAATGTTTTGCGTGTACTTATGTTCACAATTATCAACATATTACTGTATCCGTTCTTTTTTGCCTTACTACATTATTTCATCAAAAACTACTGGCTTACAAATTCATTTTTCTAAAAAGATTTCATTTAACTGTTCATGTTTCACTAAAAAATAGTTCTTAGCACGTGTTCAGTCTCTACAATTATCTCTTACACTTTTTCTGCTTCTACGTCTTTGCCCCCCCCCCCTCCGCTAAATTATAACTGCGGAACTCTGAAAAAGTTTATCTCTTTGTTCATTTATTTGATTTATTTCGGACATGGTTCGTGTCGGCCAGTTTTGGTCGCTGCCGAATAAAATCAAACTTTCGATCAATCAAAATGCCTTAAACGTGCAGTGAGAGATATCGAAGGAAATATGGATACATAGCGAAGTACGTCTCTTTCTTTATTTTCCACTTTTCATTTATATCCGCCTAGATTTATAATTATTAGATTTGCTCCAATTCCTTTTCCGTAACATTTTCTACTTCTTCTTTTACTATGTCAGATGCTGTGGAATGCATTACATTTGCTACTACTTGTTAGTCATATGTCATCATATTACTTTTTTCATTATACAACTGAAAGGTTTTTTTATTTTTGCAACGCAATTTTTGTACCCATTACCGACTTTCGGATCATTTTGATCACACTGCAAGTCTGCAACGTGCACTACTGGGTACGTGATATGAAATGTTTGAAGTTTCATGTAAACGAATGCATGACGTTGGAGTGGTACACGACAGTGCTTTAGAGAGTACAAAATAAACTCACTACGTACACACCATTCGGGACTCGAGTCTGGATCCAGCTTCGTTGAATGCTAAAGAAAATTCACTTGAATGATTTGATGGACTTGTGAAGATATAAAAAGAATCACATTTTATTTTTAAGTGAATTTCAGTTACTGCTATAGAACTGTTAAGTACAATGGTGTGCAAAAATTAAGGACAAAGAGGAGAAATTAGCATAACAGAGGAACGAGCAGGCAGAACGGACCGAAAGACCACACAGGAGATAGACTAGCGTCCGGTGCGGTAGGGCATGCGCACATATGCAGCATGACGTTGGAAGGGGGGGTCGGATGGATATACAGCACATGGGCGGTGTATGCTCAGCAATTCGATGATAGCTATTGCACGGTGTACATCAGTTTGAACAACGTCGAGTTGCTGCCACCGAGTGATATGGCCAACAGGCAATCCAGTAGACGACATCTGGATGGCTTTACCAGAGGTCGCATCATTGGGAAATTGGAAGAAGGTAGAAGTGTGACTAGTGTGGCCGACGATTTCGGGATCGCTCACAGCATTGTTTCACGAGCTTGGAGAGAATTTCAAACGACAGGAACAGCTGTCTGAGAGTTTAGCAGAGGTCGTCCATGAGCAACCACGGCGACGGACGACCGGTATATTGTCCTACAGGCGAGAAGAGACAGACGGCAGAGAGCGGGATAAATCGCAAGGCACATGCAACAGACAACTGGACGTCCGTTATCGCGTTTTACCGTGGCCAGGAGGCTGCACAAAGGTGGTCTATTTGCACGACGACCAGTACGGTGTGTGCCATTAACGTCTGCTCATCGTAGACGGCGGTTTCTGTGGGGGCCGAGTACACAAGAACTGGACACATTGGCAATGAGACCGAGTTCTCTTTACGGATGAGTACCAATTTAGTCTGAGGAGCAATTCTGGACGTGTACACATCTGGAGAGAGCAGGGAACACGCAATCACACCTCCAACATCATCGAAAAGGACCGGTTTGGAGGTAGCGTTCTCGTTTGGGGCGGTATCATGCTTAGTAGCCGTACTGGCCTCCACATCTTCCAAGAAGGTTCAGTCACTAGTGTCCGCTATTGTACCGAGGTTCTCCTGCCTCACGTGCGTCTGTGTTGAGGTGCTGTGGGTCCTGAGTTCCTCTTCATGGACGACAGCGCTGCACCTCATCGTACAGTGGCTGTCGCAGAGCCGTTGGAGAGTGAAGATATTCAAAGCATGGATTGGCCCGCAAGGTCCCCGGACCTAAATCCAATCGAACGCGTGTGGGACCTTCTCGGGAGACGCTTGGCAGCACGTCACCAGCCGCCAGCAACGATTCCGCAGCTGCGATTGGCGCTACAAGAGGAATGAGCCGCGATGCCTCAACAGCTCCTTGATAACGTCGTCCTCAGCATGGACAGACATTGTAAATCATGTAACGCAGTCAGGAGTGATCATATCCCTTACTAAAGACTGGATTTTTCTTGGCAGCCGCCTATCACGTGGACGTTTCTGCCTTCTGACCAGTTGTGCTTGAAGCTACCTTTTCAATAAAGTGCCTTTGTATCCTTTGGATTCCTTGTTTGGACGGTTTTGCTCACATGTCTCATATTCTTACATCTTGGGGATCTTATGGTATGATTTGAGTCGATGTGGAGCACTTCTGCACGACGTTACATTCGAAAAACCGCATCGTCCTTAATTTTTGCACTCCAGTGTAGTAAAGCGCATCGTGAGATCTTAACAAATTCATAGTATCGTAATTTAATTTTCGTTTGCATAAGTGAAAAAGTAATTTAGTTAACAATTGAAAAATAACATCTTTGTGGGAAGTGAATATATAATGAACGTTCTACAATCAGCATCACTGTTAATTAATCATAAAATTTTCAAGATAAATGGCATATCTGTATTTTCTGAAATTTTATCACCATGTAACATCAGTAGGTTCTTACTGTGCTAAGAATGTAGACCCGAAATGCCCGAAAACAGCAAGAACTGAAAGGAGACACATGTGTATGAGTCGAAGTAATGAACTTCAATTATCATTTCTCAGTTAGTAAGGAAAACATATTTTAACTAGGCTTTTAAAGCGCTTACATTTTATGCAGAAAACTATAAATGAAATGGCCCTCCAGTAGCAACCAACGCCTCAGTGATCTTTGGGCTTCATGTGCGACGGCAGTTAAGTTTGAATTTCGGTTAATGAATGGGCAATTGAATGGCTCTAATTAGCTTTCATTCCGAAGTGCTAATAACTAAATCAATGATGCGCCACTAATAAGTTTGAGCGACTCCCACGGATAAGACAACTAAAGGAAAACAAATTTCCACATCCCGCTTCGTCGGAGAAGTTAAAGAGATTTTTTATTCTGTGCTAATGACCAAGAGGAAAACACAGTTTCTGGCTTTCGAAGACGAGAACTAGGTTAGTAGTTTATTTCAGAAAAATCACACAGCAGTTTATGGCAAATTCTAATTAGATCTTCTGATATCTTAGAAAAGATACGATGATCAACTTGTGGCTGGATAGTTCTTCAAAACTCTTCATACCCTTTTTTTTTTACAATCTCAGTGTGTCATTCTCGAGGAAATGTTGTTACAAAACGGGAGCGAAACACAGCAAAATCCCAACTAGATTTTTATCCATCCCGAAATGCTCAGCTTCTGTTTCAGTGCACCCGTTCAGAGCGCAAACGGGTGCTTTAGGAAAAAAAAATAAGCCGTAAGACTCTAATTATCTTTCATTGTATTTCTTGAAATTTTATCATGGTTGTTCGTAAGCTCTTGAGTGTTTCTGTAACGGAACATATACATACTTAGTGAAATATGTATACACTCTGTGACACTGAAATTGAAGCACTTTGACAGAACAGCAATAAAAATACGATACATAGAGTAATAACAGCAAAGCAGAAAAGGAACACGTGATAAAATTAGCGGATGATAATGGACACATTTACTGGCACATAACGATTCTTACTAATGACAGATCAATATGATATAGCCGCCACCAGTGGCTAAGCGCTGGCTTATGATCATGCGTCCGTGAAGGGTCCGGGTTCGAATCCCGGTGAGGCATGGATGTTGTGTTTGTCTTACGGCACTTGCTCCCTCCCTTCCCTGGAATCAGTAACCCTAAATTAGGGACGGGCGACTGCTTATAGCCCATTGAGTGGCTCACGGTAGTCGTTAAACCTTCAATCAATAAAGAAAAATATGATATAGAAACACCTTGGTTGCGGATACAGTTCAATTGGACAGTAATCCGGCATAGTACATATATGAAGATTCTGGACTCCTGTGAGAGACTTCCCACTAAACTTTGCATAAAATTAGTTGGAAGTGACTGGGCAGTAAAGCAAATGGAAAAGTTGGTGAAGTTCGGGGTTTCTGCAGGATAGCTTTTCCACAACGACTGTGTCCAACCAAGGATACTGATGCGAAAATTGGATCTAAATTAATCACTATTAAAAAGGGTGGACGGACTTAATAGGCATGGGTAAATTATGTTGATAATTAAATTAAATATTTGGCCCATTGCAAATTAATTGGAAAACTAACTTATTTTAATTGGGGAAGTCGTGTAATTCTCTTTGTCTGGGTTTAAACAAAGGAAGGAGTGGATCATCTCTGGGGGTCTGTTAGCAACAAAGGGACCACCCAGACTGCAACTGAATGGCACTCAGACTCTCATAAATACGATTTCAAGTGTGCCATTAGTGCCAAAAATCTGTAGGGAACGCGGAAAAATTACGATTATGAGGGGGCGAGGGTCAGCGGCTGAACAATTCTCGCAAGGGCAACGACGCTCAGTGCGAAAGGCATGAGAGAAAATCTCGAGTGTCTAGTGAGGAGAAGCAGACAAGGCCCACGTGACAGAGATTAGCTGAAATGTAGGAAAGGAAGAAAACAGTTAGTTGTCTCTGTACGCTGCCGGAGGACAGACGGAGAAACTCGCAAGGAATTGACTCGGTGCGCCGTTGTAAGTCGCACCGAATGATTGCTAAGAGGAGAACGACGCTATGCGGCTTTACGCAGCGGTCAGCCGTAATGAGCCTGCTAGGTGCGAAACCTTACGTCCGACGTTTACATAAGATAGCTTGGTACTTTCAGCGCGGGGTAAGCCGCTTAGTGCGATAGTAAAGAGAGAGCTTAAAAATAATTAGGCGGCCGGTTAAGAACCCCTAAATATGCTAAAGTGAGAATGCCAACTAACAAGCATTGGTAAAACATGACTAGCGAACCAGCCTTCCTAAAATGCCGTCTCTATTCCAACTGTGGAGGTCGCCGACCTTTCGACGTAAACATTGCTTCCTTGCAGTCGACAGACTTTCTTCACGGAGTTCGCAAGAGATACCCCTGTCCATTCTACAGCCCCCCTGCCTGCCGGGCGAAAAGGAGTCAGCGCTGATTGTCATCTTTCACCCTCCCACGAGCAGTGGGGAGAAACACAGAGAAATACTCTCTCTGCTGCATCGCAGAAAGGAAGTGTGTGAAAGCAAGAAATCAGTGGACCCTCTGTGACAGTCAGGTGAAAAATAAACCATCATCCACTACTGTTACAGAGGCGCAAGTGTATGTGTAAGTAATACAGAAAGAGTGATTTTCATAACCCGGATTATAAAATCAACAGTCAACAGTACGTGAGTACCTTTTGTTTTTGTCTATTGTTATCCTGTAACTGAGCGGAGGTACTGAGAACTTGAACTAATACCTGACTTTAAATTATAACTTTTATACGCCCTTTTTGAGGCGGAAATCTGGTCTCAAAATCATTAGGTGGACGAAATTAGCTCCGATAGGGAGCGTAACATGTGTTTGTATCACCGTAGGCAATCCCCGGGATAGTGTTCCCGCCTACGAATAAAGAAGTTTAATTGGTAATCTTGCTCTATTCATTCCGTACGCTCTGGCGTTGTAGATGATTCCTTGTATTAAATATCTGTGTTTTCAGCGAACATCACGTTCTCGCCCATTTATACCAGCTCCCGAACTAAAAATAACCTACAAGACTCGTTCTTATTGATTAGTGACGAGTGGTAATAAATTATACCGCTCGCCACGTTCGTATCAAATGGTGGCAAGGGGTGAATACATAATCCGGCTCAGCCTGGTATTCTTATCAAATGGTGCCAGCGGCGGTATCAATAAGTGAAGAATGTTTATAAATTATACCGCTCGGCACGTTCTTATCAATACTTTTGCGCGCATCCATAGGTGTCTTCGAGTTACAGAATTCTTTTCGTATGTTGCTCCAGATTGGGAATGAGCCAAAATGGTACAAAAACCTGTTTTTGGGGAACATGTGCTACGCATTTCACATTCGGCTGTGTGGAGAATTTGTCGTCTGAAGCAGCGCGTCCTATATCGCATGCAGCGAGTAAAAGTACTGGTCAATAAAAGTCAGCTTTCTCCATCTGACTTTCAGCTACCAGTTGTGTCTTCGCAATGGCTTTTGAAATACGTATTGCACCTGGTTTTCTTCGCTGTGCGCTCTTCATTAAGTAATCACAATCTCAAGAGATAGCATCTTCAATTTTCATAGAATTCGTCACAGGGTGCGGGAGTTTCCTCATGCAACAACTCAGACCCCAGCAGCAACACAGGTTCCATGTGAATATTTATGCTGGAATCTTTAATTAATACCTAGTAGGTCCATTTCTCCCACAAACGCTCAATGGCCAGTAGTAACCACATTTCTTAGAGGCTGGATTTCCTGTGTTGCTGGAAGAGGTCCCATCAGTAACATGTCATCGCATGTGATTCACACATGGTTAAACTCTAGCGTATTTTAGCCTCAGTGCTAAAGAACGTCTGAACGGTACATATTTTGGTCCTTGGATTGGTAAAGGTGGACAAACTCCATGGTCTGCATGTTAGCCAGACTTAAATCATCTAGATTTCTTTTTTGGAGGACGCCTAAAAGTTTAAGTTTACACTATCCGGGTTTTTAATGCACACGTTGTCCTCTGTTTTGGATGGTTGTCAAAGAATTTAGAATACTACCGGTCTTTTTGAAAAACTCCGATGACGATGTTATGAGACGCATGTTGCTGTTTAGGAAGGCAATTTAGAAAACTTGCTCTGACGTAGACTTACGCAGCTGTTCTCATCAATTACTTCCAATGTATTGCAATAACAGAAATAAAAACTAATTAACTTCAGAGACTTTCTTTCTTGCTCTGTCAAAATGTGCTAGAACTCGAAAGGAAAGTGTTTCTCGCCCTATGCTCGAAGGAACTGTTTTCGTTAGTATGCGGGGTGAAACGCGTTCCCAAAGTTTGACTAGACTTTCTGGAAACAACTGATATAGCCAATGCCAAAGAAATGCTAACACCCTACTAGACTATTTGTCGATTGTTTTCCATATGCACCGTATCCAAGGCATAGAAAACTTTGTATATGACGCATTTTCGGGAAACAGGATGTATCACACCTTGACCACCGATTCTTTCACGCCATATTCACGGTAAAAGCATGCACTGCTGCATACGTATTGATGCATTCTGAATATAGTTTACAGCAGGTTAGTACACGAAACAAAGTACGTTGCATTGTGCTGAAACAAAACAGATTGCTGCCATCTCACACATCGGAGCAATATGTTTCAACAGATCGCGATAAGGTTTTGCCTTATGACTTCTATAATTTTCTTTTACTCTAGCGTGCAAAAATTAAGGACGAGACGGTTTTTCGAATGTAACGTCGTGCAGAAGTGCTCCACATCGACTCAAATCGTACCATAAGATCCCCAAGATCTAAGAATATGGGAAAAGTGAGCAAAACGGTGCAAACAAGGAATCCAAAGGATACAGAGGCACTTTATTGAAAAGGTAGCTTCGAGCACAACTGGACAGAAGACAGAAACGTCCATGTAACAGGCGGCTGCCAAGAAAAATCCAGTCTTTAGTAGGGGATATGATCACCCCTGACTGCGTTGCAGGATTTACAACGTCTGTCCATGCTGAGAAAGAGGTTGCCAAGGAACTGTTGAGGCATCGCGGCCCATTCCTTTTGTAGCGCCAATCGCAGCTGCGGAATCGTTGCTGGCGGCTGGTGACGTGCTGCCAAGCGTCTCCCGAGAAGGTCCCACACTCGTTCGATTGGATTTAGGTCCGGGTACCTTCCGGGCCAATCCATGAGTTGAATATTTTCACTCTCCAACAGCTCTGCGACAGCCACTGTACGACGAAGTGTAGCGTTGTCGTCCATGAAGAGGAACTCAGGACCCACAGCCCCTCTTAACAGACGCACGTGAGATAGGAGAACCTCGGTACAATAGCGGACACCAGTGACTTAACCTCCTTGGAAGATGTGGAGCTCAGTACGGCTACCAAGCATGATACCTCCCCAAACGTGAACTCCGCCACCTCCAAGCTGGTCCCTTTCGATGATGTTGGAGGTGTGATTGCGTGTTCCCTACTCTCTTTAGATGTGTATACGTCCAGAATTGCTCGTCAGACTAAATCGGCTATCATTCGTAAAGAGAACTCGACCCCATTGCTGATGTGTCCAGTTCTTGTGTTCCTGCCACCAGAGAAACCGCCGTCTCCGATGAGCAGGCGTTAATGGCACACACCGTACTGGTCGTCGTGCAAATAGACCACATTTGTGCAGCCTCCTGGCCACGGTAAAACACGATAACGGACGTCCAGTTGTCTGTTGCATGTGAATTGCGATTTCTCCCGCTGTCTGCCGTCTGTCTGTTCTCGCCTGTAGGACAATATACCGGTCGTCCGCCGCCGTGGTTGCTCGTGGACGACCACTTCTAAACTCTCGGACAGCTGTTCCAGTCGTTTGAAATGCTCTCCAAGCTCGTGAAACGATTCTGTGAGCGATCGCGAACTCCTCGGCCACACTAGTCACACTTCTACCTTCTTCCAACTTCCCAATGACGAGACCTCGGGTAAAGTCATCCAGATGTCGTCTACTGGATTGCTTGTTGGCCATATCACACGGTGGTAGCAACACGACGTCGTTAAAACCGATGTACACCGTGCAATAGCTTTCACCGAATTGCTGAATGTACACCACCCGTGTGCTTTATACCCTTACGACACTTCCTCACTACGTCATGCTGCATATATGCGCATGCCCTACCGTACCGGACCCTAGTCTATATCCTGAGTGATCTTTCGGTCCGTTCTGCCTGCTCGTTCCGCTGTTATGCTAATTTCTCCTCTTCGTACTTAATTTTTGCACACCAGTGTACAAAAATTTGACGGCATCTCCCAGTTACAGGTAGACATTAATTAAGCTGACGCATAACACTTTTCTAATGATGACACTTCGAACATGCGTAACGGGTCGTTACGCATGTTCTGCACTTATTGGAATTTGTACTGGACCAGTTCCAGATAATTCGTGAAGTGACGATAGATAAAATACCCACTTATCCAAAAGAGATAACAGGTCCAATGGATTATTCATCCAATTGAGCGATTAGCCCACTACCCATTCGTCCAATAATGCGTATCGTCCAGTGTCTATTGATCCAACGATATGATCAGTCCAACGGTCGTTTTATCTACTGCACACGAGAACTGGTAAAAATTATGTGATTCCTGCAGGTCCTCTCTAGGTAGAATTGGAACTGCTTAAATTTTAATAATAAATAGCATGCTAATTTACTCTCCTCTTTGCAGAAATTGCTTCGGGAAAGATGATTCCCATGTTTCAGCAAGGATTTACCATAAAAAAATGATTAAGTATTAATGTAAAATTGATAAGCTTCTAAATTTGATAACTTTTAATTAAATTAATAATTAAACAGTTAAAACTACCAGCAGTTGCAAAATTGTTCAAATTACATAAGCGTATACACTCATCGTATTTGAAACAGCATCTCCGATTCTAAAAGTTCTTTGGAAAAATCCTTTTTAGTAGGATACTCTTTCCTCTGAAGAATATTTCGACACCATTTTTTCTTCAACTAACTAACAACTCTCCTGCTGAGGTGTACCCCGTTTTCTGTCTCGGTCTTCATATTTCTCTTTTAGTGATTGCAGAAATGCGGTAAATATTTTTAATAACTGGTTTTGTTCCCCATTAATAACACTGATCATAATGCGTACTTTAAATAATGCACTCAGTTTTATGCTGATTTTGTTCACTTCTTTAAAAGTCTACTTCGAAATCTTTCCATGCCGGGAAGAATTAAAAGAAGTGCTCACTACACACGAGAATTCTTGTTCTTAATTCAGGACTAATTTTACCACAGAAATGAATGTAAGGTAAAGGAAGTGTGTTCTCGCAGCGTATAAAATGTCGACCAGTATTAAATATTTTTGCTTTTAAACATACTTTTTAAGCACATAAAAATAACATAAATAAATGTTACATAAATATATGAATAATAAATTTTAATTTAATGAAAATGTTATTATTTAATTTAATGTATTAGATAAAAATTTAACTAAATTAGCAAAAAAAAAAAAAAAAAAAAAAAACAGTAGCTGGCTTTGAATTCGCGATATTGCTGACTTGGTGGCGCAGTGGTATAAGCGACGGCTTCTGATCATTCGTCCGAGATGGGTCCGGGTTCGAATCCCGTGAAACGGAGATGTTGTGTTTGTCTTACGACGCTGGATCTCTTTCTTCCCTGGAACCAGCGGCTCTATATTAGAGACGGGCTGCTGCTTATAGCCCACTGAGTTTCTCACGGTGGTCGTTAAACCTCCAATCAAAAAATATAAAAAATTAAAAAAGTCGCGATATCTGAGCTTCACACACCTCCATATCCGAAAAGATGAAACATGAAAATTAATTTTGAGTGGGAGAGGAGTTGGAGGTTTTCGTCATAGTCTAACACTGAAGGCAAAGAAGATACAGCATGCGACACATTCCGCATATTTCTCGTCTAATAGGATCGGGCAAGCCTACCTTTTGCATCCTCTTGACCTAGTTTTGGTGCTGCACACCAGTTTGGAGGTTTATAAATTTCTCATTTAATAAGACGAGAAATATACATGCGTTTTGCTACAGTTTGATACGCGTTTATGACTACATAAAAAAGTGACTCCATAAAAGCCTAGGTTTGATTCGTGTTTATGAATACATAAAAAGTACGCCTCACCGGGATTCGAAACCAGTATTTCGCAACACATTTATTTTAGAAGCAAATTTGCTGCTCATAGTATCACTATGTCCGTGCGTCAGTCTGTGTATCTGCACTTACACTGATGTAGCAAACTCATAGAAGCACCTACCAATAACGTGTTAGGCTGCTCTTGGCCGTCAAATGAGCCTCCAATTGATGTGAGATTGATTTAATGACCATATCATTCTACAGGTATGTTCAGCCAAGCAAATGTGAGGGAGAGCCGCGGATGGCTTAGTGGTTAGCGAGGCAGACTATCAATGCAAGGTCCTCAGGTTCGATCCTGGGCTGATCTTTCAGAGATGGTGTGATTTACTAACAATCGCTGAATATCCGCCTTGGATCGGACGAGCACGTTAAGTGACGGCCCCCAGGCTGGACCCACTGGTTAAATGGGTATCCTTTCCTATGCCCCCCCTGAAATTATCTCACCCCTCTATGTGCAGCATTGTACTTGTACGGTGGCGCCATCTACTGTGTGTCTCACTACAAAACTGTTCTGTTAAAGTCGCTAGACTTGCTTTCATTCCTTCCGTTTCTGTGTCCTGCCCAAAAGGCGATCCCGCTGTAGGTGGCTGGGACCTAAACTCTACTCACTGTGGACGGAAGTCCTACAAGAAAATGACAAATACTGTGCAAATGTGAGGGCATCCGTTAATTTTCTAATGTTAACTGAAGGAGGACCGCTCTTACGAATACGTCTCTCAATATCATCCCACAGGTGTTCATTTGGGTTTACTTATGAGGACTGAATGGCCATTTTAGAACTTTGAAGTCCCTGTGGTCCTCCTGGAAGCACTGGTAATGATACGAACCTTATACCTTATGGCATGGTGCATTATCCTGTTGGAAGTCATCCAGCAGAACAGTTCGTCCTCACCATCAGGTAACGCCACGAACATCTACGAATGTGTCTGGTCCGCAATGATTATAAGATATCTTGTGGTATCGAAATGCTGTTCCAGAGGTATTAAAGAACTCAATGCTCGCCATGAAAACAGACCCCAGACCACATCACCAGCATGAACAGTGAGCGTTAGGCATTGGGGATCCATTTATTCGTGCTGCTGACGCCATATTCCCGCCCTCCCATTGGCATTTCTGAACTGAAAACATGATTCATCGGACAAGGCGACCTCTTGCATCTTCGGGGATCTAGTTTTGGTGCTGCAGACCATTTTGGAAATTTATAGCAGAGACGATGGGAAAGTCGGCTGTTGTTGGTGATTCGTGCAAATCTGCGGCGGTCTGTATATATTGAAATTCTTCTCCCGATGCCGTTGTTGTACTGTGCGGTTACTTGATACAATACTACTTGTCTGTTTTCTTTTACAGTCCTTTCTAGCCACCGCCGTTGCCCTCGAACATTGACCAATCCTTTTCTCCAGCAGGGCTGCTGACCACTTGTTTTGCTGTTTGTGTAGCACCCATTTTACACTCTCGATTCAGTTGTTCTAGCAAAGCCGAGAAGGAAGGTTTGCCATTTCTGAAATCCTTGTACCTGCCCACCTAGTGCCCACTATCATGTTCTCTTAAATCACTAGTTTTTCCCACAATGCCGCTATCTCTATGCTTCGAACACGTATAAATCTTTTCCAGGGAGCTGTTTATAAAGCCATCTGAAAGTCATAGTGTAAAAACCCAAATTTGTCCGTGATGAAGTTCGAAATCGCGCCTCCTAATTCCTGAGTATGTTGCTCTCCTAACTGAGCTACACGGACGGTATGTATTGCTGTAGATTTGTCGTCTTGACACGTGCTTTAACTATGTAATACGTTATATCATCTCCCTCTTAATTTTTTTTTTTGGAAGCGAAGAATGAATTTGTCATTAATTCTAGACAATGTGTGGAACAAACATGACACATTTTTCGAAGAACCCAACGGCCAGTGCAACCATTTTGACGTTCGGGCGCCAATGTGAAAACACAAATGTGTTCGTAACGTATCTCGAAGTTGCGTCCTCTATCTCCGGAGTAAGTTGCTCTCCCAAATGAGCTACACGGATGGAAAGTATTGCTGAAAGATTTGTCGTCTTAGCACAGGCTTTACCTCTGTAGTACGTCACAATAGTTGTGTATGTAAATGAGGATGGCACGTGTTTAATTGCTATTGGGCGTTCCTAGTAAATTGTCACTTTAGTTGCAATATGTTCGCAGCCATATTTAAACTTCCAGTATCCGGACTGAGAAAGATACCACTCACAACTGAAACCATGTCGCACATATCCTCTGCCCAATAAAATAATAGATTTTCCGCGATCTAGCGTATGAAGGTATATCATAGTTTCTCGATATTATTGCTTCAAAATGTCCGATTTAAAAACATTCGTGCCGCCCCGGTGGCGCAGTGGTCTATGCGATGGCCTCTGATCATTCGTCCGAACGGGGTCCGGGTACGAATCCCGGTGAGGCATGGATGTTGTGTTTGTCTTACGGCACTGGCTCTCTCCCTTCCCTGGAACCAGTCACCCTAAATTAGGGACGGGCGACTGCTTATAGCCCATTAAGTTGCTCACGGTGGTCGTTAAACCTCCAATAAAAAAAAAAAAAAACATTCGTTTTTAACCAAGAGCGTTTAAGCTGAAAAATATTTTAGATAGAATTTCAAATTTTTCATGACGCACATTTTTATCACTAAGGTGTGTAAGTTCATACTTCTATTTGCAGCACATTTGCAGCCGTTCTACTCTTCTAAAATTCTTACTCACATACCTTTTATATGCGAAACATTTATGCATATTTTATGATCAAAATGATGCACAATTTTCACACTATTGGACACAAATATATATTCAGTTTCTCTCGATATCGTTTCAACTAACATTTCGATTTCAAAAATTCGTATTAAATCGGATTCGATACATTGCGTGGGATGTTTTGCTTATGACTTCGAATTTTTCATAACGCACAGTTCCGCAGCTAGGTAATGTAAGTTTGCATTTCTGTTTGCAACTACATTAAAAATGCAATAAAAAATTATGTGGTTCTGTTTGCAACTACATTAAAATGCTTTTAAAAATGCAATGTAAAACTTTCTTCTTAACTGTAATGTTATTCGCAATGGTTAAAATATCTAATATTATCACTTTAAATACTATGCAATTTTTCTGCTAGGGGCGTACATGTGTTCTTTCTATATCTTCTTCCAAACGGCCGTATTTGAGAAATGCATTACAAAGCTACCACTAGGAAGAATATTTTGCGTATATCTTCTTTTTCACAAAACAAAGTTCTGCCGCTAGTGGATATCAGTGTGTATTTCCATTTGCAAGAACATCTACAACTGTAAAACGTTTTTTTGACAAATCCTTTCTTGACCAAATATCTTTGACTATAAGCAACATTTCACGTCCATTTCCTTTTTAAAGTAATACACAGTTTTCGCTCTAGGGAGCATAATGATCTTCTACGTGTTCCTGGATACCTCTGCTCCTGGTCATTTGTTTGCTTTGGATATCTTCTGCTATGAGGGACATTTTGCTTAGAACATATTGTTTATACAGTTCTGCCACCATTAGGTGTAAATAGCTAATTCTTGTAAATGTATTATTGGTTTTAGAAATCCGGTTGAAAATAAATTTTGTAACTACTTTAATTCAAATTAAGAACACTGCGCACACTGTGCATTTTAAATAATGAGCAGATTTTCCACTAGAGAGCGTAAATACGTACTAGTTTTTGCTGGTTTTTTTTTTTTTTTTGATAAAATTCTGCTTTGAAAAATTGTAGTGTTAGAAAGGATTCAAAAGACTTTCTCTTTAAACCCAAGTACTCAGTGCCCATTATCTTATTTACCTTTTTCAATTACTATTGCTGGGTTACACTGCAAATAAACGAGTATAAAGGTATATGTGTTTTAATGCTGTTTTTTTTTTATTTTCTCAGAGCCGAGTCCAATTATTTGCAGTAACTCTACTAAATAACAACACAGCATATAATGGATCTCGTTTTGTCTTCTTTATCTCGTGTTATGATATCAACTTCTGTGCAAATGGTATTGTTCTTTGGGTGCGTTTCTCAACGTCTGCCTAGCACCACCACTTAATGAACCCATCAAATGATATTTATGGCAGTTTATAAAAAATTAAATCATAATAACAGTGAATGCTAAAATAACATTACAACAATTTACAGAATCACTCGGAGAAGTCCCAACGCGCGTTCGTCAGCGGAGTTCACAGGATTCGCACTAACAAATGATCGCGGGTAGTTTAATTCACTAGCTAAAATAAAGTGGCGCTAGTGAAATTCCTTTTAGCTAGTGAAATTCCTTTTAGCTAGGGAAATTCCCTTTTTAGTAGACTTCGTGCAATGCGTTTCCATATCCTAAAGATTCCATTGTGTGCCAATAAATGAGTAAAAAGACATGCGCTCCTTGATTTCAATTTTCATATTACATAAAGCATTATTAAATTTAACAAATTCCTTGTATATACGGCTTGAGCATTTTCTTTCATCATTTTGGTTTCTCCCGAGTACGTCTTTCTTTATCTTATTTTGAATGACAATGCATGTCTTGTACTGTTTTTGCACGTGGTGTGGACAAAAAGAGCGTACTTATCTTATCATTACATCTGTCCATCAGCTTTGGGGCACTGTATCTCAGTACATATTTGTCTGATTTAAAATTAATAATTTTGCATTGGAAAGCTTTAACTGTGAGAACTGTTATCCTTGCTATTTAGTTTTTTTCCGATGTGTAGCTTCGTTCCTAAAGGACGGAAATTCTGATGTTATGGAATTTCTTATCATTGCTTCAAAACATCTCATTGAAGCAATTCTGTTATCCTTTGAAGACCATTTTGCGCATAACTTCTTATCAAATAATGTTCAGTTTTCCCATTGGAATGCGTGAATTTATATTGCATTTTCTTCCATACCTCTGCGTCTAAAAGATTGATCTAAAAAAAATTTTGCGCCTGCTAGGGGTTTGTGAGGATGAATGTCATAAACGTAGATTCCAATTTTTCATAACTCAAAATTTGGCTGCAAGGAGCCGTAAGTGGACCCAAATAGTGGGATAAAAACACAGTCTAGGCACGTTAAAAATTTATTCCTATAAATACACAGGCGCTTTTGAAATCATCAGGAGGGCCGCGGGTGGCCTAGTAGTCAACGTTCGGGACGGCCACGGAGAAGACCTCGGGTTCGATCCCAGGCAGGTACCGACACTCGAACCACTGAATATCCGCCATACGTCGGAAGGGCACGTTATTCCGTCGGGCCGCGGGTACTGCCCCCCCCCCCGGTAATAAATAAGGGCGTCCTACTCCACCTTTCTACCTCGCTTCCGTGTCACTTTCCTATCGGGCACTCTAGCCCAGATCCATAGCTTCCTATGTCTAAGGATTGTTTAAGACCTGGGGTCAGACACTCCTTTCCTAAAATCCTCTACATATGATCTGATCTTATCTGAAATCATCAGGAAGTTGCATTATCAGGTGTGATACTTAAAAGATAAAGAGGCACTTCACATAATAGCTCCATGGTGGCTGGGTAACCAGCAAGACACACGATTGACGTAGATACTTAATGAGGGCTTGAGTTCAGATATGCTACATCGTAGATGACATAGGTCAGCTGTTGCCACAGAAAAAGTTACAAAAAGTAAGTAACTGAATGCAGTTACAAATAAGTTAAGTTAAAGGTGCACTAGTAGGTGGCTTCGAGGGGAATGTCGAAAATGGTTGATGAAAGTAAGTTTCTGCCTTGATAAGAAACCTCCAAGGGTGTAACGGGTTGTTCGTCGTTACAGATCAGATCATATGTAGACGATTTTAGGAAGGAAGTGTCTGATCCCAGGTCTTAAACAACCCTTAGAATAAGGAAGCTAGGAGATTTGGGCTAGAGTGCCCGAGAGGAAAGTGACAAGGAAGCGAGGTAGAAAAAGGGGAGAAAGACGCCCTTATTTTTTACCGATGGGCCAGTACCCGGGGCTCGACTGCTTAACGTGCCCATCCGACGCACGCGCATATTTAGTTGTTAGAGCGTTCGTTCCTGCCTGGGATCGAACCTGAGGTCTTCTCCGTGGCAGTCACAAAAGTTGACCACTAAACCTCCTGCGTTCCTCGTCATTACAACAGGTATTAAAGTGCTTATACAGTGTATATAACATATGCTTCACTATATCTCAGGTGCCATTTACTAGAATAACCTGTTATTAGGGTTATCTGATCCCAAAGCGGTGTGAGTTGGTCACTCAAGCAGGTTCTGGCTAAAGCTGTTGAGGGTCTTCCGTTTTTAATAGTTCTTCGATGTTCAGTAATTCTGCAACGTAATCTTTTTATGCTTCCGATATACCTGCTCTGAATAAGTTAACCCATGAAGGGGAAGCTTATTAACCAGAGGGATCGGGTAAACACCTGCTGAGGTGAGAATATTGGTTTGGTCTCTGTCTTTTCTGATATGCGAGACGATATTCTTAGTGTTCTAGCCAAAGTTTAAAGAATGTTTAAGACAAGCCTGACGTAACTAACCAGTTAGTGAAAGCAGGTATATAAAGTACAGAGCCGACGAATCTCATAGTGTTTTAGAAGGCTTCAAGGTGTAATTGAAAGGTCTATTATATTTAGCGCATAAGGTGTCTATTGGCTTTATATCATAGCCATTGTTTTGAGCCAAATCCTTAATTTTCTGTATTTCGTCAGCCCGAAGGTTGTCATCGGAGGTACAGGTATAGGCTGTCCTGATTAAAGTGCGGGAAGTTGACATTTTCTGGTAGAACGGGTGGTGAGAAGTGCTAGCTATGATGATAGGTGCATAGGTAGGTTCCTGTATATGGTAAAGGAGAACTTTGGCTTGAACACTAAGAATATCTTCCGGCATATCAGAAAGGACAGGGACCAACCCAATATTCTCACGTCAGCAGGTGTTTACTCGATCCCTCTGGTTAAACAAGCTACCCCCTTCATGGATGTCATTCAGAGCAAGTATATCGGAAGCACAAAAAGAAGATTACGTTGCAGAATTACTGAACACCAAATAACTATTTAAAACGGAAGCACCTCAACAGCTTTAGCCAGAACCTGCTTGAGTGACCAATTCATACCGCTTTGGGATCGGATAACCTTAATAACAGGTTATCCTAGTGAATGGCACCTGAGATATAGTAAAGCAATTGTTATATACACTGTATAAGCACCTAAATACTTGCTGTAACGACGAAGAACCAGTTACACTACCTCACCCTTGGAGGTATCTTATCAAGGCAGAAACTAACTTTAACCAACCACCTTCGGCATATCCCTCGGAGTCACCTACTAGTGCGTCTTTAACTTAACTTATTTGTAACTGCATTAAGTTACTTACTTTTTGTAACATGTTCTGTGGCAACAGCTGATCTATGCCATTTGCGATGTAGCATATCTGAACTCAAGACCTCATTAGGTATCTATGCCAAACGTGTGCCTTGCTGGTTACCCAGCCACCATGGAGTTTTTATGTGAAGTACCTCTTTATCTTTTAAGTATCACACCTGATGATGATATCTCCTGATGATTTCGAAAGCGCTTGTGTATTTATACGCATAAATATTTAAAATGCCTAGACGGTATTTTAATCCCACTAATTGGACCTATCCGGTGCGTATTTTAACTTACCGAATACATTGCCAGGTAACATTTTGATGGCATAAGTGTATATTTCCGTTTCCAATATATTTGCCGTAGTATCTGTGCTTTTTACAAATCAGTTAAGAAATACCACTGGTGCCGCTTATGGCGGAAAACCTTTAGGGCATATTTCATGCTCGTCATAATGCACAGTTTTTTCGGCAGTGGGCGTAGATATATATATCGTACTTTTCTTCATATCTATAGTTGGAAACAGACACGCTCCGTAACACCGTCTAGCGTCTGAACTGTTGATGCACAGTTCAGACGCTAGACTGCGTGATGGAGCGCGTCTGTTTGCAACTGTATTTCCGCTTCTAATAGTTTGATTGAAATAATTCTGTTAGGACTGCATACCATTCGCTGCATTAAAAATTACGAACATTATCCTCTTTACATAAAACTGAGTTTTCTGCTAGAGGGAGTATATGTAAAAACTTTTTCTCGCTATCTCCGCTTCTACAGTCATAGGTAAAAATTTCTTTTCCTACCGCATTACTTCTGCTTTAAAAATATTTTGCACATACAGGTATTTTCTACTTTTTCATAACTCACAAAGCTGCTGCTAAGAGACGTCAACGCACATTTATGTTTAAACGAGTATCTCCGATTTTAAGTAATCACATGGAAAATTCCGTAAGATACGTTTCACACTATGAAAAATAAAATGTTCCCAGTTTATTCTTGAAATAACCGAGAACTTTCTCTCTAGAGGACATAAAGTTTTCTCAGTTTGTCTTTCCAATTGTTTGATTTGAAAAATTCGTTCTGTATGAGATATCTTCTGCTATGAAAAACACCTTGTGTTCAATTTATAATTTTTCGCAATACAAAATATTCTGGTGCTAGTAGGCGTAAGTAGTATTTGTGGATGATTTACTGATTGTAGAAATCTAGTTATTTTCTTTTCACTCTTTTACTTATTTTGTTAACTGATTCTATTTACGAATAAAAGCACTGCTCACGTTGCGGTTATTAAATAATCCGCAGTTTTTTCTGTTAGGCAACGCGAGTGCGTCGCTTTGTTATTGAAAATTTTTCTTTTGGTAAAAATTTACTGTGAAAAAATTATTTCCGTGTCAGAAAGGATTGAAAAGGTGTTCTCATTGCACCTGAGAATTCGGTGTCATCTTTGTTGTTAATACTACTAGAGCTTGTAATCCATGAAAATCAGTCACTCCTTTATTCTCGCTTTTATCTGTCCAATTAAGCCACTTACTCTTGAACTTTTTTTACGAAACTCTAAGTCTTTGGGCTTTTAATTTTCCTGAATCGCTTAAATCAGCAAGCTGTGGCTTTTTGTCTTCTGTTGCTGAACAGGAAGAAAGTTGCTGTAATAAAAATTGTATCTGAAGGTTTTAATCCAACGTGAATTTTAAATTCTCCGTGTTCTACAACTTTTACAACTGAATTATTTGAGGTAGAAAAAGATAAGATTAGATTTTCTACTATTTAAAGATAACAAAAAGATAAGACTTCAGATTTATTTTCTCCCTTTATTTCTGTTTTTTTTCTTAATGGGAAAGTTTTTCCAGAATACGATCGACAATCCTTCTGTAAAATTGCCTTTTAGCAAGTCTTTTGCCTGGTTTAAAACAGATTTGCAGTTACTAGGCGTGAAACGTGGCGGCCGTCCCTGTTGGTGAGAATCATTTTCCGGCCACAGTTACGTCGCCGATTTTCAGTTGACTGCGAACTACACCACTCTTTCTAGACCCGCTGGACAGTACGCTTCGACACACCAATAAATGGGGCGACTTCATTCATTTTGTGTCCGTATTCACGGCCAAACACGATAGCTCCTTTTTGCCACTCAGTAACGCCTGTCGTACGATCCATGTTTCAGACTAAATTCAACACACACGTTGCTCCTCACCACGGCAGGAGACAGAAATGATCCTGTAAAATGATCCCGTAATGATCCTGTCAGTGCTATTTATCTCCCAACAATGCTATCATGGCGCCCTTTGTGCAACCGGTAACTTTCTACTGTCCTTTCTGTGAGCGGTGACTAATTTTTTGTCCGGTGTGCTTACTAGTACTAAATATCAAATCGAAAAAAAATGTATTTCCTTCGGTACCTCGTACCATAAAAACAATTATATGTAGAGTTATGCACCAAATTGTAGTCACCAAATTGTAGTCACCTAAAATTATATATAATTTATGACTACAAAGCTTATGATGTTGAAATAGAATAAAAACAGCAAATTTTATTCACAATTAAATGTTTATTTCACATTGACTATAGTTTTGCAGAGCATTTGGCTCGGCATCATCAGGACGAATAGAGCGTAAACATTCAAATCATTGTGACATCATCTGAGTTCTGACGATCACGGATGTTGGTGAGTTGTTTCCAACCGCTAGAAGAAAATGGAGCAATTTGCAGACGTATCTACACTTGCAAATATCCGATTAAAAAATTATTGTTTTTCTGGAAAGATGTCGTCCATTTTTCTCGATACCTCTTCTAAAAGTTCGATTTGAAAATATATTTCTGCATCGATACATTTCACTGCAGAAGACATTCTGTACAAAGTTATGCATTTTTCGTGATGAACAGTTCTTCCCCAAGGTGACGGTGACGTAATGTTGATTTATGTTTGCAACTGTATGACCACTTCTGAAAATCGGATTGAAGAAATTATTTTTTTACTGTAAGTCATTAGTTACAGTAAATATTACAAACATTATCCTGTTTGAGTAATGTACAATTTCCTCGCTAAGGGACGATATGTATAGAGTGTTTTCTTGCTAACTATTCTTCCAAATGTCAAACTTGAAATATTCGTTTTCCATAGCATAGCTGCCCTTATGAGGAATAGTTTGTTTATATATTTTTGGTTTCTTATAATTAATAGCTGTAATGACTACTTGCCTGTAACGACTACTTGCCTGTGGACATATCAAGAATTTGGAAAGAGCGTATTACTAACCTGAACTTTAAATTATAGTAATAAATATTTACAATTCCAAGAATATATAAAATTGATCATAACTTTGTATTTGTAACGAATCCTTGTACTGATATGTGAAATTATACTCTTTACGCAGTTATAATGGCAACGGTCACGACCCATGCGACGTGTGATTATTTATACCCATAATGCATCGTTGCACAACTATATAAAGGAATACTACATTGCCTCTGTTCTACCTGATGATGGGGTAAATGTTACCCCGAAACTGCTAGTGGGGTATTTTAACTGTAAATGTCTTTCGTATTTTATTAAATATCGTACATAGACGGTGCGTTTCTGATTTCATTTAACGTATTGTGCGAAGTCATCCTTTTATTGCAAAGATATATAATTACCCTCATCGTTAAAAAAATAGTTGTACCCAGAAGAACATGTCGGATTGCAATGCTATTCCGGAGGAAGGTAAAGGGTACCAGGGATAATAAATGATTAAACATTGAAACTGATATTAGCGATATTTATTGCGCTACACGCCAATAAGTAGTGTCTCTCAGTTTGGCGGCCCGACGTAGTAGCGTAATAAGTATAAGTAGTGTCTCTCAGCATAGCGTCGTGCTCACACAGCATGCCGAATGTCACAGCATGGAGTTGTGCAGTTTCCTAATGGTGTCCTACCATAAGCCGTCCCATATAGCTTGAATCTTCTCATGCAGTTCCTGAAGATTGTGGGGTTAGGGTGGAGTGTGGATAGCGCGTCCAATAGCATCGCACACAATTCAATCGGCGACAGGTCTGGAGATGCCGCTGGCCATGGTACAGTGTCAGTGAGTGCCTTGAAGGAAAGCTCTCGAAACAGCGGTAATATGCAGACGAGCGTTGTTCTGTTGGAAAATCGCACCGGAGTGAGCGTTCAGAAAGGGTAGGGCCACTGGCTGCAGGACCTCATTAACGTAATATGTCGAAGTGCCTGTAATGATTTGGCATCGTAGGCAATTGCATCCCACACCATGACACCAGGCCTTCTTGAACGTGTGACACTCGACAACAAACCGTTCATCTTGGCACTGATCACGGTGCCTCCACACGCGGATACGTTGATCGTTTCCTCCAAGACAAAAGTGGGACTCGTCACTGAAGATCACCCGCTGCCATTCTGAGTGGCTCCTTGAGAGTCTGGTACGACACCATTGCAGTCTTTAACGACGATGCAATGCTGCTAAGGACAGTCGTCATAACGGTATGCGTGCGTGTAGTACTACGTTGTGCAGCTGTCTTTCAGTGGTGATGGCACTAATCGGACGATGAATGGAGGGCACCACTGCTCGCTGAATAACCGAAATCGTGGCTGTTGGGTCACTCCGCGCGTGTCGGACGACCCGTCGGTCCTCTCTCTCTCTCTCTATCTCACTCTCTCCATGGTTCGTCTAGGTCTTCCAGACCCTTCCTGTTGCTGCTGCGTGACTTGTTCTATCTACTGCCGCCGACAGCGTGCTATGGTGATATCCGCAGGACCGGTATGGCGTGCAATACGGCGATGAGATCATCCCGCTTCCCGGAGCCCGACGATGCAGCCCCTCTCGAACTCCTCCAACTGCTGGAATGACGTCCGAACTTTTCTCCGAGGCATACTTCACTTGCAAAGGATGTAACCAACACAACAGCGCAAGTCAGAATGGCAGGCACGCGCAACAGGACGACCTTATATAGCCGGTCCAGCACAGAACTACTACCCCTCCTTGCTGACGTCCCATGCGCGACCGAACGTGATACTTGAATCATTTGCATGTCTTACGATGTCAAACCTACTTTTCATTTCTGTCGGTTGCTTCCTTCTGGGTGCACCTATTGTTTTGACGATCAGTGTATATTAACAGGAAGGAATATACTTATGGTCTTCCCTGCAACCGTAACTGACTTGCTATTGTAAAAAGGCAGCTGTTTCGTTCAATAACTTACCAAAAGGTATTGCATCGCCGTGAAAAAGGTTTAGAACAGTCCCCCAAAATTGAACTGCTTCGGATAAACTTTGCGCCTACTGAAGCATCGCTAAATAGATTTTATTCCTATCGACTGAAGGTATAAGTACTTTCACTTTGACAATGGCTAAGTTCACTTATTCCTCTATCTCTCTTATACCCCTTACGTTCTCCTTTTTCTTTCGAAGTTTACACGAATAATGGACACTGCTGCTCTTTTATTATTACCTTTAAATCCTTCGGGAAGCCTAAGAGAGTCCTTTTTGTTTCGAGGCTACTAACTCTTGGTAGACCACAGAAGTCGTTTGAGTCACGTAAGGATTTTTTAGCTTTTTAGAAATATATTGTTAAAGAAAATCATACTTACGTTTTTCTCAGAGCTACAGAAACATGTCTTGAGTAGCTTGATTCTCCTTCTTCTTTTTTACCCGATTCGCTTTTTTGTTTTTCTAGGATGCTACGAAAATTGAACTCTAAGAGAAGCTGCACATCCTTAATTAAAAGTCACTGGCTCCGTACATGATTGGAAACTAGAAGCGAAGAAACAGCACATACACTTCAACACTACCTGGGCATCGGAGTTTCTCGATGTGAAATGCTATCATTTCAATTGCTCAATCTACACAGGCGATTGTAACTTCCTTCACCGTTCTACTAAACCAAATACCTGCACGCAAAGAATTCATTTGTAAAGCTGAAGCAGTGCAAATTACGAGAAAGGAATAAATGTTTCGTAATAATTTTTGTCAAAAATTTGCTCTTAGTGGTTCTCAGATCCAATAACTCTGCCTTCATATGGGGAGATTTCCTTCAATATTTCAAACCCAAAATTGTAAATTTAAACTTTGACGAATTTTAAAATACAGATTTAAACCATTAAGCGAAAATTTATGTTTCACTGCACACTGGAACGTCTCACTGGACATACGTATTTTTGTGGAATTGCGTATGCATATGCTGACTGATGTATCATATTACAAATCGATACTTTATGTCATGAAGCTTAGTTATTTCACTACTGAGAAGTCTTAAGGTTGTGTTTCCACAATTAGAATACGAAGTATGTGCAAACATTTATTTACTGGATCATTTCATGCTATCTTCACTTTGCCAGTTCTGAAATACACTGTATTTAAATTCAACGTTAAGGGCAACTGTTTCAAAGCCGTTTCACTTCATATTCATGCATAACATACGAATTTAATTAACCACACAAATATTTTTAAAACATCAATGAACCTGCGATATTATTATTTGTTCTTTCATTAAATGCGCCGCACAATTACTGCATTTTTTCGTGCTTTTATAACGAATATTCTTTTTTCAATACCTTTAAACACAGCAAACATTAGCACAAAAAATACACCAAAAATATTAATATTGGCAATGTTTTGATATCTGCACTTACTTGATGATTCGGAGTACTGTTCCGTTTTTCGGTTGTTGCTGTAAAACAAAACTTGCGTTTAGTTTTGGAAAAGTATCTAACAAAGAAACATAAATTTCTCAAATAAGGAAAACAATATTTTGAATTTAATGCTCGAAAAAATATTTTTTTTGAAAGCGTGTCAGAAAGAAGGTCACTGGACACGCTGAAACATTTATCGACCACCGTGTGCAACTCAATCGCCTATAAGCAGTAGCCCGTCCCCAATTCAAGGACACTGGTTCCAGGTAAAGGGGACCGCCATTGCTGTAAGACAAACACAACGTCCGTGCTTCAACGGGATGCGAACCCATCTCGGACGAATGATCAGAAGCCAGTGCTTAGCTTACTGTGCCACCGGGTTGGAACCACAAGCTTCGTGCTAAAGGTGTAGAAAACTATCCTTGTTCTTATTCAACGATATGTGTTATTACTAAGCTGTTCAGTATAAATAAGGTCAGACTGCTGTGGATACCAAACTACTGTATTTTAAACGGTTATTCCAACTCAGACCATGTAGAAAGAACATAAGTCACGCTTTGTGCTTTGGAAATACACTACTGGCCACCCAAAATGCAACACCAAGAAGGAAGCATCCGATTGGCCTGAAATTCACAGCATGAGTCGCCCGCGAGAGGCCATGCAAACGATTTGCATTCCAGGGCATATGCAAATCATGTGCGCCCGGCACGCCACCGAGAAGCATTATAAGAAGAGTGCACATAAGGCGGAATGTAAGTAGTGGAAGTATGTTGTGCTGCCGGACCTGTGCTGCGTGGGAAGCTTCCTGATGCCTCGTCACAAACTACGGCAGTCATTCCAGCACATTTCCGAGTTCGACAAAGGACGAATAGTGGCTTATCGCGACAGCAGTTTATCGTACCGAGACATCGGCGCCCGTGTGGGATGACGTCCAGCCACAGTGAGGCGAGTATGGATTCGGTGGGTGCAGGAGGGACGGACGGACCGACGTGAGCGATTACCGCAGCCGCGGTACACCACCGAACGAGAGGACCGGCATGTTGTGCGGCGGGCACTGACGGCTCGCACCGCCACATCACGAAAGTTAGCGCAGGATATAGGGTGTGTTGAGCAACAACCTAGGTCAGCACGTACCGTTCGACGTCGTCTGCAGGAGCGGGGACTTATCGCACGGCGCCCATTGCTCCGACTACCATTGACGTTACACCACCGGCGAGTGCGGCGACAGGGGCTGTTGAACGCCGCATCTGGACTACGGAATGGCACGACATTGTTTCTCCGACCAATCCCGCTTCTGGCTGCAACACCACGATGGTCGGATCCGCGTGCGGCGGCACCACGGCGAGAAACTGTATGACGCCTGCATCACGCATCGCCATATCGGTCCGGCGCCTGGCGTTATGGTTTGGGGTGCAATTGGATATAACACCCGCACCCCTGTGGTACGCATCGCGTTACACTCAATAGCCACCACTATATCACCGACGTTTTGGAGCCTATAGTCCTCCCTTACCTGCAGGACCTGCCAGCGGCCACGTTTCAACAGGACAATGCGCGCCCGCACGTGGCACGAATCGCGCAACAATTCTTCATGGCCCACCAAGTGTCACTGATGCAGTGGCCCGCCTGTTATCCTGATATGTCGCCCATCGAACACGTCTGGTCGCTGATCGGCAACCGAGTGGCCCGACAAGCACCACCTGCGGCTACGCCTGATGAACTGTGGCAACGTGTGGAAGCAGCCTGGAGCGACATACCCCAAGCCTACATCCAAAGCCTCTTTCGTTCGATGCCGCGGCGTGTAACGGCCGTTATTTCCAGCCATGGGGGCCACACGAACTATTGATGTCTGCGTGTTCTGCAAGTCGCGCGGGACTGTAAGCTCAATCGTTTCATCTTTGTATCTGTTGTTATGTGTCCAGTAAATCTGGCTTTGCTATCTCGTGTCCTTCTTGGTGTTGTATTTTGGGTGGCCAGCAGTGTACATAACGTTGGAAGCTGTGAGAATCGACGCTAATTATTGTCATACAGTATGCAGATCATAATTTTCGACAAGATCTGAGTAGGAAAAAAACGTTTTTTTTTTTTTTTTGTAATAATGACTAATCGATCTGTTTGCACCGCGAAAAACAGGTCACCGATCTCAGTCGCTTCTTTAGGCCTTATCATTCGGATAACACAGAATGTTAGGTGATCTTCAGAGTGCAACAAAATGAAACTTCCGAACTTTATGTTCAGAAAACTTGGTATGAAAACAAAGGACATGCGATTCTCTTCCAATGGGCATAGTCAGGTAGTCATCTGTCCCCGTGTGATGGTCAATGACACATCACATTGCAGATTCGCAGATAACCGCGTACTTACAGTGACCTTCCGGAGAATGTAATAATAGTTGCATGACACTTTAAAATGATCATTTTTGCTTCGAGATTAACGACTACCATGAACAACTCTATGGCTCATAAATAGTCGCCCGTCTCTAATTTAGGGACACTGCCTCCAGAAAAGGGAAAGGAAACACATATCAATACTGGAACTTAAAACTGGGTACAGTTCGTACGACTAGCAAGAAACCTACGCCTCTGACTTCTAGTCCACGCGGAGGCTTATCGCTCGTTCATTACGAGTTAATAGTTTGTTTGGGGGAATTTAAGTGAACATCTGTTTACTCCTCAGGAGAATTACTATTATTTTATCCAATTATTATTGCTATTTCTTCTGCTTCCATTTGAAACATCTCAGTTCCCAATCAAAGTAGTTCATAGTGCCCACACAGCGCCTACTGTCTGAATTAAACTGTGCTGCTCAGATTGGAAGATGGAACCGTTAACGTTTTTTATCATTTACGAATCGGTTTGTTCCAAATGACCAGGAACCAAAATTGGTCGGGAATGGTAGAGCGCTGTACCCATCTCTACTCTAACGGCAATGACCGTCCAGGAAGGAATGCAACAAGTCCCACTATACCGAAGAGGTGGTCTAATTGAGACTGTTGACTAACGTTGCCATTCGATACCTTGCTACTAACGACAATACCAGCATTACCACTGCATAATACCTCCGTGCAAAAAAAACAAAACAAAGGATTTTGCGTGTTCTATCCGCATATTCTAGTGTATACCAAAACATGGTATCCGGGCCCAGTCCTGGAGGATAAGATACATCAAAATACCTATCCCGTTAAGTGTAGGGAGGGTATAAAGATGCCCTTAAGTGCAATGCGTGATTTTTATATTAAAATGTCATAGAATGTGCAGCGAAGCATCTTAGCAGCGTCGGGTCTCAAAACATTCTCAGGCATCCCCTGTAAGGGTTGTGAGGCACGTCAAATCTAAGGACATACTGTAGTCGACAGACAGGATGTGAGTTGATTTGTTGGTTGAATGACTTTTATGGCGCAAGGGCAACGTTTGGCTACAAAGCGCCAAACACAAGACCATCAAAGAATGATATTGGTATGTGAGTCAACGGAGTAAATGGAATATTCATGTTTCACAGCAAACAAAAAACCTGTTTGATCAGATACTCCTAAGAAGGAAGAAGCTGTCACTTCATAACAAAATAGCGTCGTGCATTTTCATTGCCAGAATCGAAGCCCAGAATGCTTATAAAGATCCGACTATGTTACTGCCACCAATCTTACATGTGGTAAGATTGCAGAGCATAACTAATAAAATTAGGGAAGAATATTTGGAGTAATGATATTTCTGTGAAACCTAAGTGATATAGTCAATCCGACTTCGTATCACCTCATTCTGACATGTTTCTGATAAAATGAAAATTTAGTGAGTATGTCGATCTCAAACCGTATTCGCCTACATATCCTGTAGTATGAATTTACTTCACATACTGGGCGATGCTGCACACATGGGCTTTATTATTTTGTTCTGAACATATTCCAAACTCTCTAGGCTGTCTGTGATTCTAGCATTCATAGCTCCACACAACAGAAGCACAAGTTGCTTCTGGAACTCACAAATGAGTAATTTGCTGCACTAACTACAGAACTCGTAATAGCAAACACAGCGCTTGATGCCCCTCTGAGCTTTTACAGTTCATAATATATCTTATGTTAGGTGAATATGTAAATGTAAATAAAAATGGCATCAGATAGCTTCACATTAATTACCTTGTGACGTACTACAGAGTTGAAAACATGTGTCAAGATGATAAATCTGCAGCGAAATATTCTGTCCGCGTAGCTCAGTTGGGAGAGCGACTTACTCCGGAGTGAGGTTTCGATGCCCGTCGCGGACAAATTTTTGTTTTCACAACCTACAAAAACCGCTCATTAAACATACGTATTGTCCGAAGAGCTGCAACTGTTTTTCCCAGACCTTAGTAAACATATTTTCCGGAGTTTTAGTAGGATTGTACTTTTAGTTCCAGTTAAGCGTTTCTTCAGTAAAACGCAAAACGCTTCATATTTTTTCTGACATTTTGCTGAAAATATAGTGATGAGCCATGAGAACTCTTCATTTTATATTGATACTTGTAATTCTTTACTTTTCTTACATCATCACCCTAATTTTCTTTTACTTTTGCATTTTACTCTGTACATCTCTTAAGCACGGAAGTTAAAAAGCCCAGTGGTGAGATTTCTTGGTGCATTAGGTAGTTGTAGGTTAAATTTCGGAATACTGACGGAAAATTCGAACATGAAAATACAGTGTAAAATAAACTTTATAAACCAAAGTAATCACAGCAAACAGCAACGCACATGCGCCGACATGTACGAGATTCCCTATGCCGTCACGAAGAAATGTCGAGCTTTGGGATGCAAGAAATTCACGGAATGTGGGTTCAATATACACTGCCTGACAGAGAAAATGCCACATCACGAAGACGTGAACGCATCACTATGCAAATTACAGGGTGGGTGCACACGTACAAGTTATGCAAATGATTGCCTTTGCAGGCCAATTGCACGGACGGCGCGCGGGAAACCAGCCCGTGAGGCCATCAGTCGAGACATCGTCACTGCCGCGAGAAGTGAGTGGTTCTGCTGCATCCATGTCTGGGGAACGAACAAGGGGTGCCAATACCTTAAGATACCGTCGTACGCGATTTCGTCAAATTAATGAGTTTACGAGAGGTGTCATCGTAGGCCGTGGCACAGCCGGATGGTCCTTGCGTCGTATTGGCAAAGAAACGCAACGTGATGCCTCAACGGTCCGTCGCATGTTGGAAACAGTGGTCCCAGGAAGGATCTGTGTGACGTCGTAAGGGGACCGGAGCACGGATATGGACGTCCGCGCGCACCTATCGTGACATCCGTCGTCATGCCGCAGCGGACCCACAGGCCACAACGGGCGATGCGGAGTATACGGGGAGGCTTGGATGCTCCGATATCGACGCCTATAGTGTCGCGCCGATTTGCTGCGTCTGATTTGCTGTCCAGCCGTCCGTTGCGAAGGCTACTCTTAACAGCGAGCCATCTTCGTCACCGCTTGTCGTGGTGTCTCTCCAGATCTGCGTGGGGTGTCGGATGGAACAGTGTTGTGTTCAGCGACGAATCCGGGTTCTCTCTCACCACGGATTATCGCCATGTGATAGTCTGGAACCGACGTCGTCAACGGGTGGATTCCCCAGCCATTGCCACAAGACCCGGCAACGTTGATTCATGGTGATGGGTGCTATCAGCGCCAACAGCCGCTCACCTCAACTAATGCAGCTTCTGGATCGTCTGGTGCACATCGTGGGGCTTCGCGTTATCATGGAGTAGGGGCCCACGGCAATTAACTAATGCCAGATTCAGTAGGCAGTTTCCCATACTTAATGTCAACTTCTTGAAACCACCTGTCCGATGTGATGAATATTTTAAGAAGGAGGACTGGATCACACATGTAGTGGATTACCAAATTTTGATCATCGTTTTCCTGGGATGGAGTACCGGCTTCGGGGTGTGTTTTAGGTCTTCGCCTCAGTGGAGCCAGGCGTCGGCGATTGTCATATAGCACCCATTTCTCATCACACGTGCTTAAGCATCTATAAATGTCGTTCGTTTGGTTGCGGATAAGAAGAGAAAAGCACACATCAAATCATGGTGTTTTATGTTGTTCTGTCAATTCATGTGGGACACATTTGCCCATCTTCACTTTTCTTGCGGCCGTTAAACGTCGGAAAATGCAAGCATGTAATACTCCTAGTTCTCTCCACGTTCTTGTCATCGTTTGACACTGATCGTATTCAATCAATGCCCCAACTCCGCATCATTAATATCTCCTTCTGGTCTACCGGTTGATTTATTTTCGAGACTCATATTGCCGGACAAGAATTTAGCAAACTAATGCTCTGATCCATCATCCTCCTCAGTGTAGCACAAACCCCTTTGAACTGATTCCACTGATGAATGAACAGTGTTTTATACGAATTAATCCTTGACGCTTTAATTCTTTAAGCGGCAGATGTACAGAAAATTTCCTGCATTCCCCAAAGAGAAATGTTTATACAGCGGCCGGGTTTTACGAGAGCTACGGCACAACAATTCCCTTCCCTTTCTCATCCACACAATGCCGACCATAAACCTGTCACATGTGGTAAGCGCTTCCTTTTCATCCTTTACTCTCTGCCCCGTAGCCCAAGGAATGGTGAGGAAGCTCGACAACGGGCATCATACTACTGTGTATGACAATACCGACCATAAACCTCTCACATGTGGTAAGCGCATCCTTTTAATCCTTTATTCTCTGCCCCGTAGCCAAAGGAATGATGAGGAAGCGCAACAACGGGCGTCATACTATTGGGTATGACATGTCCGTGTCAATGAACTCAATCATCTTTTCTCTCCTTTCTTGGTTCACGATATTGTTATAGCATTGTTAGCAGGTAATCAGTTAGAAATTATTAGTGTCAATCATTTCCCTAAATGACAACCTTAAATAACAAAGCAAAGGAGAAAACCGGTGCTTTTGAATGCGCAGGGTCATTCATTCCAGCCGCGTTCGTGGCACTTCTTAGATAGCGAATATTTTCGTTTGAGCTGTTTTAATCATCCCAAGTTAATTCTTTCAGTCGGTTAAAGGGTTAAATTTACACATCACAAGTCTCATCGTGCGATGTGTTAATTCCTAAATTTCGTGCCAACTGCAAAGATCTCGAAAATCCGGCATTGTATCTAAAAATCCGACATATCTCTATCTCGAAAATCCGGCATTGTATCTAAAAATCCGACATATCTCTATCTCGAAAATCCGACATAGATAGATAGATAGATAGATATATCTATCTATCTATCTTTATCTACGACGATCTAATACACACTGAAGTGCTAAAAAATCTCGGAAACCTCTCTAATACCGCTATGGTCATCCTAGAGATCGGATAACGGCAGCAACGCGACAGAGGGTGGACTTTACAAGCTCTCTGTAGCACTGTAGATACAGTGCACACCATGCTTTCTGAAGAACGTCCCACAATTCCGTAATGTTCGCAGGTGGAGGATTCCTAGACATGACGGCACGTTGAATAGCATCCCAAATGTAATCGATGACGTTTAAATCTGGCGAACAAGGAGGTCAAGTCAGGATGCTGAATTTCGTGGAATGTTCCTCTAGACATAACCAGGCGACTGTGGACGTGCGCAGTGGTGTATTGTCGTGTTGTAAGAGGTCGCGCCCATCAGAGGGATTGCATGACATGAACGAGTGCCAATGATCTACATGAATGTTTATGTAGCCTCCACCTGTCAGAGTGGCCTCCAGACGTATGAGGTGTCCTAACGCGTGCCAGCTGAAAGCACCTCACACCATAACAAAGCCACCGTCGGCCTGCACCGTCCCTTGTAGTCATGCTGGATCCATTGCCTAATGGGTTTTTCGCCACACCCGGAGTCGGCCATCTGTCCGAAACAGTTGGTACCGCAATTCGTCGGACCAGACTACATGTTTCCAGTCATCTTGCGTCTAATGGCGGTGTTCCAGAGCTCAGGCAAGGCGCACAGCCTTATGTCGTCGGGTTAGCTATATCATCTCCTGGTGAGCAGGCGGCTCCGAAACCCCATAGAACAAAGGGAACGTTGCACTGTCCGAACGTTGTTGTTACTAGCATCCCCAGCTGAAATGTTGCACGCGGGACAGATGTTACGATGCGTACCAGGCCGCGCTATCCACGACCATCCAGGGCTTTTCTACGGCCACACCTCTCTCGCACTCTGGATTTCCCCTCTGAGTTTGTGTAGTTCAGCTTCACCCTGGAAATTGTTGACCGTGTAAATCCCAATTTCATGGTAATTTCCGAGACAGAGTGACCCATCTCTCAGGCGCCGACTATCATACCCCGTTCGAAATAGCTTAAATCCTGAAAAGCTGCCATCTGAACTGCGAATGCTACTACTTGAGCTTGTGGAAATATCTGCCGCTACATATACGTCGTTTGCGGACAATATCATGTATCGCATGGGTGTGGTGGTATGTAATGGAAATGGTAGCGCCCTTTCCAGTTTTTTTGGCACCTCAGTGTATCTCTCTAGCTATTTCAAAGGCTTGTTTTCTGTATATATGTATTTGCGTATATACTTAATGTGGTATCGAATTCTTTTCTTACTGTTATCACTTCTGTTCAATGATTTGTGGATTTGTCCTCTATTGGTAAGTTCGAACTGAAGGTTAGTATTCAATTAATTGGAAGTTTATATTTTTACTGAGAGCTTCTCTATTGCCTATAACGATTCGTCAGCTGTACATTCAATGCTGCAGTGCAGTAACACAAAAGACGATTTTTTTTGTGTTGTGCTTCTCATTAGTCACTGAATACAAAGTAATCATGCCACGGCTTATGTGATTTTCACAGAAATATTGAGCAATGAATCGGGAAACCAAATGAGCTGAACAGGCATCTTGGCACTCGATGCAAAATTTTTGTTTATTGAAATTATTTCTTATTCAAATGAAAACAAGCGACATATAAAACAACAGCTTCTGGGCACGCAGCCATCGGAACCGTTTGTTAAGCACAACAAACCTCTCTTCTGTCTGGTCTCGTCCCTTGGTGGATCGCAAAACAAAATACACACATGTCAATGAAATAGTGAAAATGTCTATATCGTGCGTGCTATCTGGGAAAATAACTTTTCCAAGAAAACTGACTACAGTCCATTGTTGAACGATGTCATTCCTACATACATTGTAACATGTCAAAGTCCTACTGCCCTTTAAAATTAGGTATATGCTCGAAATAAGTTTTTTTTTTCATTTAGCATAGCAAATATATGCTACAACCGCGAAATTAGGATAGTCTGGAGCACTAGCATCCCGTAAGATGTAATTTTCCACACCTGCAATCACGGTTTTAAGAGCCTTCAAAACTTTGTGGAAAGTTAAACTTCCCATTTTCAAACGAATGCACACAAGGTGAGGATCTTTTTTTCGTTTTGGGGTTTAACAACCACCAGAACAAATCGATGGGACATCGATTTGTTCTGGTGGTTGTTAAACCAGTCCCCATGCCTGATTTAGGGACACCGGCTCCAGGAAAGGGAGAGAGCCCGTGCCGCAAGATAAGCACAAAATTCATACCTCGCCTGGGTTCGAACCGGGACCCATCTCGAACGAATTGTCACAGCCAGCCCTTAGACCACTGCGCTACCAGGATAACCATGAAAAATTGAGAAATTTGTGAATCAATGAATGAAATACGGGATTACACCAAAGTACAATTCACATCTTCCAAATTTGTATTGTACTTTGGTGTAATCAAGTATTTCATTGATTGGTATTTCATACATTGCTACACTCACGGACAATGAAATTTGCGCACCTAGATGAAAACATGCTACAACCGCGATACTTTGCAGAAAGCTAGAGTGCGTGCTGGGATGCAAATGATCCACGTTTGGTGCGAGTGCGCATGGCCACACACCCTGTGGTAGGGCTGCAAGCACGAACCGGCAGCTTTATAAACCGGCGTGTATTCGATGTCCCATGAAAGCGAAAAGCACCGGCCGACGCAAGTAAAAGTACAGAGTGACAAGAATGCCGGGTAGACGCCAGACACGTTGATTTACGCAAAGCACGGACTTTGAGAAAGAGGCCTGATCATCGGGCTAAAAACCGCAGGGTGGTCGGCGCGCCGTATAGAGTGCCAAGTGTATCGTTCTGACCATACCGTCCGACTGGGTTGGAAGCAGTGGACACGGGAAGGCACTGCCACGTGGCTGAGCGGCTCCGGACGGACCAGGAAGGCCACCGGTAGAGGATCGACGGATCGTGCGCCAGGCACAAATGGATCCCACGAGGACCCGGTCCACTATACAGGCAGATGTAGAGGTTCCTGTGTGCCAACAAATCATTTCCCGAAGCCTCGCGGAAGCGTATCTGCGATCCCAGCGCCCCTTACGTGTGCTGCTATTAACACCAGAACACCGCTGGCTCCGTGTGCAGTGGTGCCAGGCCAGAGCGACGTGGAACGCCACAGAATGGCCACGTGTGGTGTTTAGGGATTAGTGCCGCTTCGTTTTGGGGACAGATGATCATCGCCGCACAATCGCAACCTCACTATCGAGCGCCACACCTCCCCCACCACAGGCATTATGATCTGGAGAGCCATTGCCTACGATAGCCGATCAGTTGTAGTAGTGGTACGTGGATCATTGACGGGCCAGAGGTATGTGGATGAGATCCTACGGCCCCATGTGTCCCCAATCCTGGCCTGGATTCCAGGTGCGCTATACCAACAGGATAATGCCCGCCCGCACACGGATCGGGTTGCCCAGGACTGCCTACGTCCTGTCCAGACACTTCCATGGCCTGCCCGCTCCCCGGACATGTCCCCTATCGAGCATGCATGGGACAGGTTGAAACGCCGGCTGCCGCCGTGTCGCACTATCCTGGATTTCGAGCACACCGTCCAACTTGTGTTGGCCAGTCTGCCGCACAACAACATCAGTCATCTGTTCGCCTCCACGCCAGACTGTATTACAGCATGTATCGCCGCACTAGGCGGTGCGACACGCTGTTGAAGATGACCGGACTGCGTGACACAGATCCCTCTGTAACTGTCTTGCAGCTCTGTTTTTGCCAACACGTGTATCATATATCCATAACATCTCAGTTCAATCCAATGCTTTCTTCTTGATGCGCAAATTTCATTGTCCGTGAGTGTATTCTGCGCCTCCGGGCAATTACGGTAATGAATTCAAAACCTCCAGATTCGCTGTACATGAATGCCGGTTGCTTCGAATAGCAAAATTCTGTGATGGTTATATTCAAATTAATCGGAAACTTGTAACATCGTCGTTCTGGTTGGTGTAGTGGTTAGCATACTCGAGCGCTATCCGGGAGACGCGAGTTCGATTCCCGCTCCAAGACGACAAAATTTGTAAGTTTTCGGATATTATCTGACTTAACATCCATGTCATATTTACACCAAAAAACGGATTCACATCTTCCAAATTTGTATTGTAGGAATTTGTGAAACTTAAACATACTAGAGGTAGGAGCAGACATAATTAATTCTTCTTAATTTGGGGTAGAGTTTCATTAAAAAATTAGAAGAAATATATATAGAGAGAGTAACAGAATAATACAAAGTATTTTGTGAAACTATTTTGTACTATTCAAATTACGAATAAATAAATACTTATCTTACTTTCTAATTGTACAGGGTTTTACGTGTAACACTCTTTAAAGCCAAACCATGGGCGTACTGATATACTGGAAAACTTCTTTGGGTTCGCAAATTCCACAAAAAACGTTCAGTACAACTGAAGTATTGGATTAGTCCCTTCCAAGAAAGGATCATACTAGAGGTAGTTATCACATGTTGCGGAAAATGTTCTTATACTGGCGTCGGCCAAGCTATACCTACAAGAGGACGACATGGTGTTTAACTTTTCCGTAAGGGTAGAGGTGCGATTCTCAACTGCATTTAGAGTCCGGTTTACTTCTGTATTTGTAAATGAGATCTGTCTCTCAAAGCTTCCGTTGAAAGGTTGAATCGATGTGAGTTTAATTAGTTGTGAAAATATAGGTTTGTCCACGCAGGAATCCGGGTCCCCTCACTCCGGAGTAAGTCGCTCTCCCAACTGAGCTACGCGGACGTAAGCTCTCACTGCTATCTGCCTTTAACTCATATGCGTCCTGCGGTGCAGGCTCGTCACATCCCCCCGGCTGACCCCTGGGCGATGCCCAGGGGTCAGCCGGGACCATGTGTCGCTGTAGGCAGTCATCCGATGAAGAACGTGCATTTGAGAAATTCCAGGCAATTTGGTGTGTGGAACGTAACATCACACACATTTATTTTTCGAAGCACTGAACAAGGGATTCTCATTTTTCCTGTCTCGCGGTATGGAAAGTACATCACACCATTACGACAAACTTAACGGCCAGTTCATCCTTGAAGTTCGGGCACCAGTGTGAAAACACAGGTTTGTCCACGCCGGGCATCGAAGTCGGGTCCCCTCTCTCCGGAGTAAGTCGCTCTCCCAACTGAGGTACGCGGACATGTGCTCTCACTGCTATCTGCCTTTATCTCGTGTGCGTCCTTCGGTGCAGGAACGTCACATAGTTTTCCCTAAATTCTGCAGATTAACCTCATCCTTCTTGAAAAGGAAACTTATATTTTGGTTAAATTTAGGTTTTGGCGTTGATATTACTCTCCTGTATGCTACTGACTGTTTTTTCTAATAAATAAATTTCAACAAGAATCTAACGGACAACTGAAATTTACGAACACATTCATTAGAAAAAATAAGTCAGTTGATCAGCGGAAACCCACTCATAATGGGAGATTTCTGCGCAATACAAAAATATCAGAGATTTGAGGCTGCAGTAAATTAATATTGTATTCCAGCTCGAAAAAGCAACTGGTCAAATGATAGTAATTAAAAAAAGTATAGATTTCTTGAAGACCAATAATTTCTACTTTAAGGGAAAGCTTTGTCAAAAACCAAGCAATAGACAGAAATTATTCAATTCCAGCAAATTTTTGACAACATATTTCTTTTATCGCGTTGAATAAAAGCGAAGTTTTAAACACTTTTTCAAAAACCGAAATTGAGTGAAAAATCAAGATTGCCGAAAGCTACACTCCCGATTTCTATGAGAAACTGAGAACTAAAGCATTAAACTGACAATTGACCATCATCTATGAAGAACGTTGGTATTAACACTACCACCGCACCTGCAACGCACAAAACGGTAGTTTTCCTCTCATTCTACATTACTTTAAATACTCCCTGCCAAAAGTTCAAATATGTTGTAAACGAAAACATAGGCACTGTGTCTGTCCTACCATATTGACTTTGTCCGTTCCGTGGAACGAGTGGCCACAAATTAGGAACGTGCAAATTTTGTAGACTTAGGTACTCACGGGAGTTGTTAAGCTCTGAAAACATGAAAAACAAACAATCGAAACAGGATTTTCTTTAGCATGCAGAATAAAACAATTGGGCACCTTTCTTAAAACTGCGGTATGAACTAGATTCAGTAGTCACAGTACCGAAAAGCAAGTGAACTCAACTATTATCGTAATTCATTCGATATGGACTGCTAACAACAATTAAGAGAAATTTCGCGTAGCAACCTTGCACTGACAGACATTTGATGGATTGGCATCAAAAATATAAATGCGAAACAGTCGGAGCATGAAGCATGACGAAAAAGGCAACGCACAAGTCCGTAAATTGACGGCAATGTTGTGGCAATGCACAATATGTGGTAGTGAAGGTACATATGAAAAATGGAGTAAAGCGATGTTTACTGACTTCAAGTAGGGTGTGTGGTTACCAGCGACTGCAAAAGCAAGGGCATATCTGTGAGGTATCGAAAGGATCAGACTATTCAGCAGTTCTTGGGAGATTGTCCGCCATTGCTCGTTGAGGATATGCTCCAGCTACTGAAGCGTCATGGGAGTGGACGGACGAGCTGCACCACGTCTGTCCAGTACATCCCATGCGTTTTCAACAAAGTTGAGATCCGTAGAGCACGAAAGTCAATAAATACGCTCGATGTTCACTTCCTCAAGAATATTTTCCACCCGTTGGGCTCTATGTTGTCATCCATGAAGCAAAACGGAACCCCAACTGCTGCGGAATAAGGCAAAACTATAGTTCTGAAGACCTGATTTCGGCATCTGATAAACGTATGGGATCCATTCCGGATGACGAATGGGTCTGTACACCACCACTGCTAATGCCAGCCCACACGAGGATTGCACCACTCCGAAGATATCACTTTCCTATATGAAGGCTGGAATTATACAGAGCTACTCTTTCACGACAAAGAAGAACGCGACGATTATCTGACTGGAGAATGAACTGCGTCCTCCATGTAGAGAGCGAATCGACACTTTTCATGGTTTCAACCACGATAGTCTTCAGCCCACTCTATGCGGGATCTCCGTGATATGCACATAAAGGCAAGCGCACCATCGGTCCCTGGGCATACTCTTTGTTGTAATTGATTTCGTATATTCTGTGTGGATACGCGACGTCCTGTGACCGCAGTAAATAGGTGTTTCAGTTCAGTTGCATTTAGTGGGCGGTTTCGATGAGACAGTGAACTGAAGTATCTGTTCGGTTGTGCTGTTGTTGCTGTCGGCCGACTCTGTCCTAGTCTACTTCGTACAGTTCTGATCCCATGGAAACGTTTACTGATGAATGACCCTTTCAGAAACTCCTACCGCTTCTGTGCCTGAACATTTGACTGATTTCTCTCTTAACTGTCGATTTTGATAAATCGCCCTGAGATATCGTTCAACTGAAACACACCTGCAGCTATATCTTCTGACTGAATGACGAAATCGATACCATGGGGGTACCCTCTAGGAAAACTTGGCAGAAATAATTTCTTACGATTAATCAAATGCTTATAATTTCTAAATTATAACAAATACCGGAAATCTAATAACTGACATAAAAAGAGTAATAACAAATGATTCTTAAAATATTAACTTCAAGATCATGCGCATGTGCGGGGAGAGGGGAGGGTGACCGCCATTTTGGGGTCGAATACGCTGAGGCAAGCGCCTTGAAATCAGTATGACTGCAGATCGCGTAGGGGTAGAACCGTGATATTCGTTTTAAACGATTAGTCTGGATGAGATCTATCTAAAAACCAATAATTCATAAACATTTAATAAGTGCTTTATAAGTTATAAGTGATAAACGAAAATATATTTGTGAGAAAATCAAAATGTCTAAATATTTGAAGCAAAAGTCCAACTTAAAGTATTACAAACGTGTATCAGAAGAAAGAAGAACTCAAAAAGAATCGAATAAGCCCAAAACGACTAAGACATAACGATGTAGGGCCTATAGACAGAAGAAGAAAGCCGAAGAGGTACAACGCGTGGAGCCACAACCAAGCATTTCTACAGCTAGTACATGAGAACTAATGGACTACTTGGCCGTGAGTGAAACTTGGATGGATGATGCCAGTCCCATGCATTTGCCCGGTTTCGAATCGGAGGCAAAAAGAAATAGGGCAATAGCCCAACACAAACCCTCCACTTCCAAACGTACTACTTCGCTCCCAAAACGAACTGTGAGGGGAGTTGCCATTTGTAGAAATATCAATAGTCTAACAGATTACCAACCCGTAAATGTCTCAGACAACAACAGATTGAGAATTGAAAATAACTATGTGGGTGACATGTGTCTAGTTGATGTGACAGTGTCTGCTCAAACTCTCTTCGTACTTGGTTCAGTTTAATTTCATCCCAACGTTTCACAAACATCACTAGAGGTCTTCATGTTCCACATGCTATGCGGTTACTCTGAAAACAGCAAGAAAATCATACCAAGTATGGTACCGGATATCCAAGTCCCTGTCATTCTCACTGATGACTTTAACGTTGATGTGCAACAAAACACCAACTTACTCAAGTTCATGAAAGACAATTTCGGCTTGACTTATATGTATAAATTCTCCACCAACTTCCTTAGGCAATACTTGTATCGACTTAACCTTTGTACGAAACATAGATGTGAATTGTATGCCATAAGTTTGTTACTTCTCATATCATCGCCATTTAATAAATAAAATTATAATCTAACTGTATTCCTCTTTCAGTTAGCAACCGACTTCTACCTCAAACCCCTTACTGTCAAACACGTATCCACGTAAATAAAACCTGCGGGTGTGTCACGGACACAACCTAACCCCCCCGCTTTATTTTTGGTTTGTTGGTGTAACGACCACCGTGAGCAACTCAATGGGCTATAAGCAGTTGTCCGTCCCTAAATTAGGGTCACTGGTTCCAGGGAAGGGTAAGAGCCAGTGCCGTACGGCCAACACAACATCCATGCCTCGTCGGGATTCGAATCCAGACCCCATTACGGACGAGTGATCATAAGCCAGCGCTTAGACCACTGCACCCCCAGGGCGGCGTTTGTATGTCCTGACCCCCTTGTTGTTGCTGATACGTGCCGCTCAAATGCTGCCCTTTCCGTCGCAGACTTGTAGCTCGTCGATATTTTCATCGCTTCATGCCAACATCACAATGTCCCAAATGTTTTTGAGCAGTGTAGTTTTGGATTCTCCTGTGAAGTTTAGAACTGATTGAAGACTTAAAATGCTAATGTAGTAATCCATTTCAACTTTCTAAATTAAAGATATCATCTGCAAAAAATTAGGAAAAATAAAAGAAATAAAATACAGCACTGTAGCATACCTAGTACAACTGCTATTATCTGGTCGTAGCGTTAAATACCAAAAAGGAAATACGAAAAGATCGTCTGGTGTCCGTTCAGGTTAACAAATCCTTTACAGTGTAAACAAAACTATTAGCTAAAAGGAGCTACTGCTGTTAGTGAAATATATTCACATCAGTTAGATTTTACGCTTAGTGCATAACGTGAAGTTACTATAGTTTTTTAAAGAGTTTTTGTGTCTTACATATTCTGAAAAAAATCGTATCACCGTCAGTTGCTTTTCTTATTTCACTGAAATGCATTTTCCCCCGTTTTTTGAAGCTGATGTTATTTCATCCTGCTGAACTTTTTCTCTTGAGTTTGATTCGAAACTACTTCAGATACCAACTGAAGCTTTCAGATCTTAAAAGAAAGGTGAAACTCCCTTCGTCTATTATTACTCATGTTTACTGAGAGCTGGAGAAGCGGGTATTGAGTTCAGTAAGGAATCGATCCACGTTTTGTTTCTTTGTGCCTTTTCTCCACCGGGAGGGAATCTTAGATTGATATGTGTTCTGTTATGTGGGAAAATATCCTGGAGGGAAAAGTCACAGAGCTTGTGAAAAACAATGAATCTTTAGAAAAGCACGTTCTACATTTCACGAATAACGCGAATTGGGTCAAAGTATACTTTGCTTTACTTAAACATAGTAAAACGCATGAAGATGAACCAATCTTTTGAATGTTCGTTATGTGTATGCTCTTCCTGGACAAAGATTTTGTTATATGTATATGCTGTAAGATATAAATGAATATTACACAAGTTATCCCGGTGTTCTGCTACATAAAAGGAAACATCGATGAGTTGAAACATAACAAGTTATCCGTGAGGCAGTACAGCAAGAATCCTAAGAAACGTATTTTAGATTTAGATTTATAGTTTTGTTAAGCAAAGTGAGTCCCGGTTGAAGAAAAACAACGATTTACTAAATTTAAGATGAGCCAGATAGCATAGAAATTCTGGATCGAAAACGCGATGACTTTCGGAGTGACATTTTCACAAAAAAATCATCAGAAGAAGCTACATGTAGCTCAAGGATGCTGATGTTAGACAATCAAATCTCACAAGAATTTGCAATATTCTTTTTAATGTGTGTGTGCACATTACAGGCTGTAGGATACCATCGCTAGCCAAAAATAAGTACTTCGTAGTGAATGATTCGATTTCGCTGATGTTTCACGGCTAAAAAAACTCTTTTGCTTCAGTGTCCGCTTCAGACTGCAGAAAGCGAACAGGACAAAAAAAATGCACAGTTTACGCCTTCTTCGCAATATAGCTCAAACTCTGAATGTAGCTCTTCCTAAATTCTTATAAACTTTTGCTTCATTTACCTTTGTTTTACTGCACTTTGAACTACTCTTAGGATATGAAATTTGAAAAGCTCATCGCGAGAAATTCTGTTACGTTAAGCCAGAAAATATTTTACGAGAAGAAACCAAATTTAAATGAGAACACGGAAACTCTAGATGAAGGATAAATTGGATACACAGGTCGTATCATCCCCAACTTATTTTTTTTTATACCAAAGTCTATCCAAATTTAAATCTGACACAGTGAGCCTTTCAAAACTTTTATTTTTCACTGAACTTCATCATCCTTATTCCATTGAAGCAATTTCGTTCAAATTTAACGTTTTCAATTAGCTGCTGACCTTCTTTTGGCTAATATAAATTTTTCAATATTTCTGCAAAAACCATTGTTCTTTGAAAACATTAAACACTTCGTCTCAACTTTTCTATATTCATCATATTTCAAGCAACATATTTTCGTACACATACAAAAACTCATCCATTTCATTTTTTAATTTTACATTTCGCAAATATTTTAACTTTCAGCAATTTAATTCGTAAAAATCTTTGCATTTGATTCGTTTTCCTCAATTCATGCATTGAAAGCAAGTAAAATTTATTATTCGTCTCCGTTCATGCATTTAAAGAAAATATCAGTGGATACCTTCAACATATCGTTTGCTATGTTAACATTAAGCAATTTACGCTGACGTGCACTTAAACGCTTCATTGAACATTTCTAATAATTAAATACCATTAATGGTATATTTGAACATAAAGGTTAATTCATTATTTAATGGACACTGAATACAAACATTTTATGGTACGCGGCAGGGGCCCGCATCGCGAAGAACTCATGCATTCGCACGTCGAACTTTGACGAATCATGGGAATCCTCAGGAAACCATGATTTGTGTTGAAATTAATATTATTAAACACAAACATCATGAAAACCTTTGTAAGTAATTGAACCACTATGAAAATCAATTTGAACTTTGCAGAAAGAAAAAGTCTACCTGCGTATCACCATTGGAATTCTGATAAATCTATTTACTATCCCCTGGCGTGGAAGATTCTGGTTCTATATCCCTTTTCCGGCATTCGAAGTGAAGATGGCTCATTAGTTCTCGTCACTTCTCTTGAACGTCTCCTCTCCTGGAAGATGAAGTTCGATTCCTTGAAGAAGATTTGGCTGATATCGTTTTCTCTTGGATGGAAGTCTGGGGAGTAGGAGTCCTCCGGTATGAACGCCTTTTCTGTGGTTGTAGATCAGAATGGAAACACTGCGGCTTTTTCCTCTGCTGCGAGATCGTCGTAGATGTAGGAACTGGCTCCTTTAGTCTGGATCCGAGAGTCCATGGTGGAATCCAGAAGGATATATATTGTTGGCTGTCTGCACCGGCGACTGGGAGGGGAGCTTGTCGACGAGAATGGTCCCATAACTCTGGTGTCGTGCGACACAAGAGGAGACTGGTATGGAGTTCTGCGACGAGTCTGCAACGTGGACGTTGTCGAGGATAATGCAGGGTTTTTCTGCTCCCAAACCGGAAGATTGGCCGGCACTTTCTCAGCAGGTACATATGAAAGTCGAACAGTGTTTTTCAACCGCCGGGCCCTGGCATCAATTACACCGGGCCGCGAGAGGTTCTCCTGGAATTTGTCATTTTAGTTTTCTAAGCGGTTTTCATGAATATATATTTTATAGTTGAAATATCCTAAGGAGAATAATATTCGTTAATGTGTCGAAAAGCTTAGACCCGCAACGCCTAAATAGCATCTGTGTAGCAAATGTCAGTGACCAAGCCGCGTATTTTTAAACATGGAAGTATTCATGAACGATCGGGAATTTTCAGACATTGAAATTTTTTCAACATTCGGGAAAGGAAATGCCGCTGTTTATAACAGGTCATGAAAATTGCCTGCAAGTCGTTTATAACAATGGGCGGCGTATATCCTCTGTTCTCAAAACTAAACGAAATAACATTTTGGTTGCAAATATCAGTGACCAATCAGCAAGGAAGTATATGAGGATCCACAGAGCAGGAGAAACTCAGAGGTAAATTTTCCATAAAAACTCATGACAACAATTTGGCCCCAAAGATCTCAATAGAACAGCGCGCCAATGGATGGACATGAAACAAAAACGTCGAACCGTAACCATCTGCCTCTTTTTTTCAAGAGTTTACAAGTCTGCACTGAACTGAAATTTCCTAACATAGGTAAAGAGTCCTAAGCCCTCAGCGAGCTGCGCCTTTTGGTAAGAGAAAGGCAATTAATTTTAGAATCGGTGGTAATTATATAGCCACTCAGATCAGATCATTTGTTGAGGATTTTAGGAAGGGAATGTCGCACTCCAGGTCTTAAACAACCCTTAGAAATAGGAAGCTAGGAGATTTGGGCTAGTGTGCCCGATAGGAAATTGACACGGAAGCGAGGTAGAAAGGGGAGGAAGACGCTCTTATTTATTACCGGGGGGCCAGTACCCGGGGTCCGACGGCTTAACGTGCCCCTCCGACGCACGGCGGATATTTAGTGACAGGACCTATAGATTTAAGTTCGAGCGTTCGTACCTGCTGGGAACGAACCCGAGGTCTTCTCCGTGGAAGTCACGAACGTTGAACACTAAGCCACCCGCAACCCTTATATAGCCATTCTTTCCTAGGTGGAATATATATACATATATACCCTGGTACCATAGCAGAAGCCATCACGTGGCAGAATCCATCGTAATTTCATGCCCGACCACTTGGGCGCTGTCAAAAACACGAGAGTTGGACCTCTGTCTCTTCTGCTCTGTGATGAAGATAAGGCAGTCTGTATCCGGTTCTCAAATCTAGTAATACTGAATACTGTTTCTTCGCAAGTTCGCATTGCAGCGTGTAAGTGCTTCTTTCGAAACTCGAGTGCCGTGATTTTTAAAAGTAACAGGCCTACAGATTTAAATTTTACTATGAATAAAAGACAAGGGGCTTTGTTTAATTTTGGGGTTACGAAATCTCGTATTGAAGGTGTTTGTGATGCAACAAATAGAGATTCATCTACCTCAAGCCTTCAGAACGATCTCCAGGATGTGCAAAAGGAGGGGAAACTACCAGCACATGGAAGAAAATGTCTGCATTCTCTCATAAATACATGGACAGCTATTTAAAATTTAGTATCATACAATGCCCTGACACTGACCAATTGCCAGGACCTCAATGTGTCATTTGTGCTTCTGTTCTGGGAAATGAAGCTATGAAGCCATCGCGACTTACCCGACATCTCGACACAAAATATTCCGATCTAGTCCAAAAAACTATTGAATTCTTTATGCGTAAATGAGATGAACTTAAAATAGAAAAGAAAATTATTTCCCAAGCTTCAACCACTGACACTTCACTTCTGACGGCATCCTACCCAACAAAAACACAAGTGTTGGAAAACTGCTGGCCACCAGCTGGCAGTGATGGGTCACTGCTGACTGAAATCTGCCACTAACGGCACGGTAGTGGTCCATTGGTGGCAGCGCCATCAGTTGGAAGCCATTGATGGCTTGGCTCTGCAGCATCGTCGTGAATTGTGGGCCTTCAAGCAAGTGCCACTAGGGCCCGTAGCTGGCAACCGAAGCAACCCCAGCACGAGTTGGAAGCAACGGGACCACGCATGCGCAGAAGCAACATATGCTATGTCTCTCGTGGTACTAGTTAGTTGAAGACAACGCTTAACCTGGAAACGAACCAACGACAATCGCTCGCTTTGCAAGAGATTGTCGTTGGCTCGTTTCTAGGCAGATCCAAACAGGCGTTTTTCAGGTTCTATTAAGAAAATTTCCCCATCGCGGTACCATCATGCAAAAATTCCGTAGGTGGGGGGAGGGATAGTTGTGTCTTTGGGAAACTACGGGTCGTTTTTTTTTATGGCTGCTACTGGGAAATTGGTGGACAAGATTCGGCAAGCCATCAGATACGTCACGGGATTGCCGGCTGCCACTGCCGGGAAACTAGCGGACCACATTAGACTAGCCATCATTTATGGCATTTGCTTGCAGGGCCGCTTAAGGGTCGCTTATGGCAGCCACTGCCTGCGATGGATAACTGATGGTCCTGTTCTGGCATATGACAACTCATGGGGTGCCAACTGTTGTCCAGCTGCTGGTCTGAACTGGTGGCCCATGTGGTGGCCGCTGGGACATTTTATTGACGGTTAGACAGCGGCAACATAGTGCTGGCCCAGCAACACTGTTATTGCTGGGTATTTAATATCATTACAGATAGCTAAATGTAAAAAACCGTATTCCATTGTCTAAGAACTCATTAAGCTTTCTTTGATTGCTGCTGGTAATGAAGTATTAGGCCAGTCTGTGGCAAGTAAAATAAAAGGCATCCCATTGGCGGATATCTGATACCCCAGAAGATACAGAAACGCAACTCACTGAAAAAATTAAAAAATCGAAATTGTTTGCATTACAATTGGACGAATCTACAGATATTCAGAACAACAGCATTTTACTTACGTATGTACGATATATTGATCATGATGAAAGTGACATGAAGGAAGACATTTTAAGTTTTTCTGAATTACCTACGCACACTACCAGCATTGAAGTTTTCAAAGTTTTAAATGGGTTCATTGAAAAAAGAGGTTTCGAATGGAAAACAGGTAGAAATTCAGGTTTAGTCACTACAGTTAAGGATATGGCGGGCAATAACTTATTGTCAACGCATTGCTACAGTCATAGGAAAAACCTGGCCTCTAAAAAATGAAAACTGGGTTTAATGACGTCCTGTCTCAGTCTGCTAAAATTATTAATTATATAAAAAACAGTGCTTTAAATACACGACTGTTAAAAGCATTGTGTGATGAAACGGACTCTGATCATCAAAATCTTATTTTCTATTTGGAAGTTCGTTGGCTGTCCCGCGGTAAAGTTCTCAATTGGTTATATGAACTCCGAAAGGAAGTCGAGCTGTTTCTAACTGAGAAGAAAAGTGACCTGTCCCCTTATTTCCAGGATACGAAATGGGTAGCCATGCTGGCATATCTCAGCGACATATTTTCTAACATAGAAAAGTTGAATTTAAAACTTCAAGGTCCAGATACAACAACATTCAATGCGTGGAACAAGAACCAATCATTCAAAAAGAAACTCAAACTCTGGCTTAATATGATTGCAGAAAGAAGTAATGAAATGTTTCAGTCGTACTCAGATTATATTATGGAAGCAGATGATTTCGACTTCACTTGAACTCTGTAACATTTAAATGTAACAGAGGAACTGACTTCAACTTTCTGACCGTCTCCGTTTGCCTATCACTTCAATACATTACAGAATCAATAAGCTAACGGACAGAAAACAACAACAAAAGTCTCATTAGCCTAACTAGAACCTTCAAAAACTCAGTTGTAATAAAAGAAACTAAGTTTAACTTTTTCAATAACTTCTAATTGCTGTGTTAAAGTGCTGCGTTTTTAAATTTTTAAATCAAAATATTAATTAGTGTTGGAACTAGTGTTTAGAATTGGGAGATCCATACATTTTTATTTATTAAATTACATACTTTGCATATGTAAATATTTGGTGTGTGTATGTGATAATAAGTATTTCGCCGACAAGTTGACATCCTTCTGCTGCTTCTCCTGCTCAGCTGACTTCCATGGTGAGTTACAATTCATAAATATTTTTCTCACTACCGTTTTTTTTTCAAACCAACATCATTAAAATCAATTTAATAATACAATAATGCATTTTACCCTGAATAATATTATTAATTTTTGGTGATCAGAACGGAATATGTCAATGAACTTCAGCACAAATTAATTTAATGGTGTTGGCTTGAGGAAACTGCAATATGCTACAAGACTTCATTAGCCCAGTGATTGATAACTAATTTAAATATAATTTTATATTTGACAACATGTCACGCCGTATGCATAAGTGTACTAATATTCTTTATGATTATGCCATAAATAATTATTAATACTTTTGTTAGTTTAATGTAGGAACTTTAAAAAATGTGAAACGTATTTACGGGTAAATTTGTTGGGACCGGGCTCTCGTCTTATAATAAAAGAATTTACCGGACCGAGGTCTTACAAAGGTTGAGAACCACTGACCTAGAATACACTAGTGACTGTGAAGATGAAACTTCATGTACTAGCCTAGCAGTAATGCCAGTACATGTTGCAGACTGAGAAGACGAAGAACTAGAAGGTGATATTTCTTGTACAGGTCGTTTAGTAATTCCAACATATGTCTTCATTTGATCCATGCGCATAGAGGAACTAGCATTCTGACTATGTCTTGTATCAGATGCTGCGGAAAATGACTCTCTTCTTACGTGAGAAGGAGATTGTGAAGAAGGGCTCGAAAAAGTTAGATTCGCTGTAGGGGATTTATCACTTCTCGAAAAGGAAGAAGGAAGTGAAGAGGTGATTGGAGCTCTTTGAGTGAAAGGCGTTATGTTGCCACTAAAATGGTCATATGGTATTTCAATGTGCTGAAGTAGCTTAAGGAATTATTTCTAGTTGATTGTTTACGTCGACATCTGAAATATTCACTCATTGTCATAAAAATCCGCGCACCAAGGAGGAGGCGTCGGATTGAAATGAGATTTAAGTAGTGAGATGGTACATACCAAGGACAGAAGTGATTACAATATCACAGCAGCAGGACGATTTCCCGCGGACATACGGTACACATTCCTGCAAGCGTTAGTACCGAGACGGACTGCCTCGTACTCGGATGCATGCGGTGATACGATCCGGTGTGTAGTCAAAGAGGCGCCGTATGTTATTCTTGGACAGATTGGCCCACACTTCTTGCAACTGACGCTCTGAATCACAAACACGGGGACATGGAGAAAGCTGGCGTCCCATCTGGCCCCACACGTGCTCGATGGGCTAGAGATCAGGCGATCTGGAGGGCCACAGAAGCGTCGAAGCCTGACGCAGACAGTCCTGGGAATGCCGCCCCGGTGGCGCAGTGGTCTAAGGCGTTGGCATCTGATCATTCGTCCGTAAGGGGTCCGGGTTCGAATCCCGGTCAGGCATGGATGTTGTGTTTGTCTTACGGCACTGGCTCTCTCCCTTCCCTGGAACCAGTGACCCTAAATTAGGGACGGGCGACTGCTTATAGCCCATTGAGTTGCTCACGGTGGTCGTTAAACCTCCAATCAAAAAAAAAAAAAAACAGTCCTGGGAAACCCAAGCCGTGTGCGGACGGGCGTTATCTTGTTGGAAAGTGGCTCAAAGCCACCCAGCCAGGAAAGGCAGCACATGGGGCCGCAGGATCTTTCTAGTGCCCAGACTGTTCATCTGCTGTTTTAATAAACCTACGTCGGAACTTTCAATTTTTACTGTTCCCTCACCATGTTTCCTCCTGGAACTGGATTGTGTTTGCTTCCTGCTGATGTCACCTTTTGTACACAGTTCTCTTCATCCTCACAGTGACTCTCTTCCACCAGTGATTCCCATGCCACTAGAACTGCGCGAATTTTTTTCTGTAAATTGTTTCGCTCCAGTGATGTTCCAAGACTTCAATGAACAATTATCCCAGAGCTACTGCTGTTTACAGCAAATAATGCAATGCCTGTCATTGCTCATTTGTACAATTATTATTTCATTGTAAATATCTACATTTTGTTTTATTTCTCCCCTTCTCTCACACTGCGTGTGAGGTTGGGGATGTTCTGTTGTAAATCTTTTAAGTGAATAAAAGCGAATATTGAAACTAAGCGATGGCCTCTGATCATTCGTCCGAACGGGGTCCGGGTTCGAATCCCGGTGAGGCATGGATGTTGTGTTTGTCTTACGGCACTGGCTCTCTCCCTTCCTTGGAACCAGTGGCCCTAGATTAGGGACAGGCGACTGCTTATAGCCCATTGAGTTGTTCACGGTGGTCGTTAAACCTCCAATCAAAAAAAATATATATCATGGCTCATTTTGCCTTAACGGTAAACCTCTGACTGAGTCGGGAGTTGATCTTTGACTAAGCTGATCTCTTAAGTTTTCATACCACGTTCTAATTTTGCTTCCCATTCCCAGAAATAACAGTACGGATATAAGCCGTATACTTTCATGCCCCGAAAAACGTAATGCATAACACAAAATTTCCAGTTTCTCATCTTGTCTTTCGCGATGGTATTTAACAAAAGAAGTAATAATTTTGAGTATTGCACGGTTAACTTTGATAACAAAACTTGACTGAGGATGGTATGGATGAGTTTATACTTTATCTGTAGTTTCACAGACATCTGCCCCAAATAATATCGTTTATAAATTACGTCCCATCATTGGAAAGAAGCTTTTAAGATGCGCTATATTTTACAAAGATATTATTAATGAATGCATCACAAATACTATCCGCAGTAGCAGCTTTAAGATGTTATGCTTCTACAAATTTGGAGTAGTGATGTTTAATTACAAGAACACAGCGAGCTTTATGCCAGTAGATAAAGGATAAGGTCCTGAGAGACGGATACATAGAAAGTAAATTGCGAAATTACTAGTACTAAAAATTAAGCGACCGGTCGGTCTTCTGTTATTATAATTACAGCATTGACAGATATTACATAAGCGAGCGTATGCAAGCACACTACCGTGCATGCCAGGTCAGTAGGCAAAGTCACGTAGCTTTGCTCCTATTGTTCTTGTTTTCGTATACCTAAATGGTCGACGAAGGGTTTATCATGAAATTCTTCTAGCAGCGCCATCCTTAAGGAAAGAGGATTCCTGCGCCTGTGTTCATCGCGAGAGGATAAATGCTAATTATAATGAAGGAGACCAATTACGATTTCAAAGTTATCAGAGCTCCCCGATAAAAGGGGTCATCAGTTTCTCTTCTGGAGCTCCCGATAACAAATAATTATACATTTTCCCCAAATTTGGTTCATTTGACAATGTGGTTCCAATCTGTGCATAGAAGTTATTTCAGATGTTAAATAAAGATATCGGGGCTCATCATTATTATTAGGATCAACTGTATTGCATAGACATCGGAAAAATGCGTCCGGCATCTGGTGATTTTTGACACTTTGATATTTTATTTCCATGCTAAATTATTTTAATTTAAGGGTGCACGGAAGGAGTCTCTTGGACAGATTCTTTGTAGTGCCCAAATAATGATACGGGATCGCTAAACATTCGCGTACCGTGGCTAAGTAGTTTCATTCGGCTTTAGACAAAGTTCGCGAGGCATAAAAAATAGGATGTCAGTTTTTTCTCATAACTGCTTCAAGACCTACCCCAAAGCATCAGTGAAAATTTCAAAGTGTTGAGCATAAATAGAAAATGTTAACACTGGAAGTGAAATTAAGGTATTTTTAAACTCATTAAATGCGCCATCTGCTGCTGTCGTCCAGAGGATTTTCCTTTTTAGAGCAAATAAGGGCTCACATAGTTTCGCATAATTGGGAACGTGTTTCTGGTGCCAGCCTGTCACACCTAAAAGTCGAAAAGTTCCTTTGCCGTTTAAGGTCTAGGAAATTCCGTGATAGCCCAAATCTTGATATCATTGCCGATGAGCTCGTGAGAAATAATATGCAATCTTAAATGCACTAGTTTGCCCCTTCGAAATTGACATTTTTTAGGTTTCAATGTCAAATCTGCATTATGTAACAATTCAAACACACTGTCTAATAGCTCTAAATGTTCATGGAATGTCTATGAATTTACTATTATATCATTTAAGTACACATGTACCTGTTGCCGCAGAACTGGTCTCAACATAGTGTCTATAAGCCTTTGGAAAGTAGCTGGCGCAGCAGTGAGACCGAATATATTCTTAGAATTTTTTGTGATCCAAAATGAGTAACAAATCCCATCTGACTCACATAATCGGTATGCATGGTTACTTGCCAGTATCCACCGGCTAAGTCCAAATTTAATAACCACTTTGTGGATGAAAGATTTTGTAGAATATCGCTAATAAATGGCAAGGGATGATTAATTTGTTTCGTGACTTTACTCAATATACGGTAATCCAGGACGAATCTTTGTCCCCCGCCTTTCTTGGGGACCAGGAAAGCAGGTGCTGCCCAGATACCTGCAGATTCTTTGACTATATGTACTTTATTGGAGCATATCACTGATTTGATGATGCATTTCTTCTTTTTTGTGTGGGACATGAGGATATGGCTTTGAGACTATAGACGTAGCACCCTCGATGTTGATGTAGTAAAAGATGACTTGTTTAAATTCCAGCATGTCGGAAAATTCCCCAAGACGCTTCTGCAATATTTGAAACTTGGCCTTTTAGTATATCTGATATTCTGTCTCTTTGCAAAACAGGCGAGAGGTCAACCTTTCTAACTGATTAAGCCTTGCTGTCTCGGGGCATTACACTTACACTACTCTCCAAATTCAAGGTCCAGAAACATTCTTTATAAAGCCTCTCCTGATTAAACACTTGGCTGGTAATTCATCAATGAATAGAAATGTATGAGCAAGCCAAACTTCCCAATTTAACGTGTAATGTTATTGCTCCCGACTCCAAAAATACACCAAAAGCATCTTTACAACTTGGACCCGAAATAAAACCTAAACAAAATAGGATAGCGAAGTTCTATTTTTTGTACACGTAACAGCAGCGCATAAAGATTTATTCGTACGCAAAAGGTTTTTGCTTACTTTCAGACACAACCCTAAACTTTTAATGACTACTCCACTGGAAAAGGCCCAGTGTGTAGCATGGTTAATAGAGACAAATTCAGTTACACAAATCCAAAAGAATTCCTTTACCAAATACCGACGTAATCCACCATTCAGACCCTCAATACGCGAGTGGCCCAAGAAGTTTATGGAGACTGGTAGTGTGCTTCATAAATAGGGCGCTGCCCAGACAAACACAAGTTTCCTACGAAGTCCAGAAAAGTATATTCGTAAAGTCTCCAGGCAGTTGGGGTTACCACCTACAACGATACACAGGGTACTTCTGCACAAGCGCTTGCACCTGACTGCCTACAAAGTGCATTTGGCACAAGCACTGCACCCCGGGGATAAACCGAAACGTTTCGTCTTTGCTGTTGATATGCCCCACAGGATTGATAATGAGGAAGGCTTCCTAAGACGTGTTTTATTCAGCGATGAGGCAACGTTTCATGCCTGTGGTGTTATTAACAAGCATAACTGCAGAATTTGAGGGTCTGAAAACCCACATGCCGTCCGTGAGATTTAACGTGACAGATCTAGCGTTAACGTCTGGTGCAGTCTTCTGCACAACGGCATCATCGCCCAATTCTTTTCTGCCGAAAATACAGACAAATCCAATATTTAGACCGATGAGCCATCACATTATGACCAGGAACCCCTTTGGCCCACGCAACAGCGGCCACTCAGCGAGGTATCGATTCAATGAGGTTGTGATAGGTATCCTGCGGTATCTTTTACCATAATGTCAGCAGCAGGTCCCACCTGTTGGGTTGTCGTGTGCGTGTCGTTAGCTCCGTTAATATTGGGCTTGTTTTGTACATTTCCTGAGTGTGTTCTCGTTCCTGTCTACATTCGTCATTCCGTGAAAGGTCAGTGTTCCGTTTGAGTCTGCTTTCAAGTGGGTGAGTTGCTTTTCTTTCAAGTTTTCTGTGTTGTTTACGCTTCGACCCCGTCGGTCGGCGTGGCTTGATTCATCGTCATTGCAAATGGCGGCTTCCGGGAGCGAGGGAAAGATTTCAGCCCTCAATTCCGATCATCAATCATCATCATCATTATCTACTTCTTCTGATGTCGGCGTTACTACGCTGTCTTCCTCAGCTCGCTATGGCACTCTTCCTTCTCCGGGTGGTGTGTTCAGCAATCCTGCAGGTGTCAACCCGTTGCCTTCCTCTGCCCACATGAATTCTTCAGCTTCTACTCATAGTGATGACTCCATGGATACTTCTGGAGTTGCAGCCTCCACGAGCTCCTCGATGCCCTTTCAGCCTTTGTCCACGTATTCTGCTATCGCTGCCTCTCCTGCGCCACGTCAGCAGCCCAAGATGCCGTATGCGGGCGCTCAGGAGTTGCATAACTATATTCGTCGAGATGGTAAATCCATTTTTCTTGAAATCCCAGCTGACTCTTCAGCAGAAATTACTTTCTTTGAAAACCTGGCGAAGGGAGTTAGTTTCGAGGCTCTCCCGGATACTCCGATGAGAATTTACGCGGACGCCATTATCCAGAGGTTTTCACTTGAAGCCATTTCGCATATGTACCGGCGTGGCCGGACAGTTGTTGTCTATCTTGCCAAAGTTGAATATGCACAGACTCTCCTGGCAACCGGTCTAACCGTCGGTGATCGTCAACTTTCTCCTGAGCCTGTCGCCCAAAGACCTGTGAACGTCTCGTTTTATCCTGTTCCCCCAGAGATAAGTGACCTCATGTTGTATGCTGCGCTATCGTCTCTGGGGCGAGTCGTTGGTGGAATTTTCTCCCACTCAGCAGCGAAGAATGACCCGCAGCATGACTTTATTCGTGGTGCTCGTCGAGTCGCAAGAGTCGTATTTCCAACTCAGGAAGCTATTGCACAGCTCCCAACACAATTCACAGTCAAGTGCAAAGACCAGGTCCGGCATATTGATTTATTGACGGAATATCATTGCAGTCGCTGCAAGGAGATTGGACACCGTTACACACAGTGTCCTGCGGAGCACGCGACTTCTGCTCCGCCTGACGCCCGAGTGGGTCCTCTACACCCACCTACTGAAGCTTCTTCTATACTTTTGACAACTGAAGATCCTTCTCGTCTGGAGGCTACTTTTCCGTCAGCTTCCTCTCCGCCTCTAGCCTCCGAGAAAAATTATCCTGCCCTGTCATCAAACACCCCTTTCAAGGCTCCTGACCCTCCTACCAACGTTCCAGATGTTAATGGTAGAAATATGTCTGATACCGAGACCTCTAACGCGGATACCGATACCGCTTACCTGAGTGTCAGTGACCACACCTTGAGTGAGGGATCGGACGCGACCCCGCTTTTCCCGTACTGAAAAGAGAGAAGCTCCGAAGGCTCCACGTGGCTTGTCCAAGCGGCGGAAGCCACCCGGATTGCCACCTGCTTCGTCTTCTCAACGCCACTCGTTGCTGCCTGCCCTGAAAGACCTTGATTTGACTTCATCTTCAGCCGACTATCTACTACCTTACGATGTCTTCGTTGCGAAATTGCAGCAACAAGATTTTATAACTACTCCGTTATCGTATCAAGAATTATTTGAAATTTCCTGCAGGAAACGCTTGCCTGGCGGTTTTCCCTCATTTATCACCACTCATCAGAATCATCTTCCTGCAGCATTTGAGCAGTTGCAGGCGCTAGACACTCTCTTCCGAAATATCCGTAGTCCGTCCTCTGATGACACACTTGCTGTGAAGAACATTCATCGCCGGGTTAATAATCTTCGAGAACATCTGGTTAAGAAAATCACTCCTGCTTCTGATCTGCCGCTTTCACAGTGACGACTTACAATTGTCGCGGGTTTGCGGCACCCGATGTGAACGCTCTTGTTTACGAGGACCTTGCAGCCATTGACAGTGATGTCCTCCTCCTTCAAGAGACTCATTGTTCTTCAGATACGCCGACTCACCGTTGGCGAGCATGGCCTTATACCTTTTCCCACTCATACCGACAGTCGCGGTTCGGTGGAACTGCCGTCGGCGTTCACCGCCGATTTATGCAACGTCTGATTTCTGTTTCTGTCACGAATGTGTATTTAGATTTATTACAATGCCTTACCTTCTGTACTGCTGCTGTCACTTTTCATGTGTTTAATGTGTACATCCCAACTGATGATCCGTATGTTACTCCTCTTTTTCTGAGCTTACGTTCCACGCTTGATGCGCTCCCCTCTGCAGAGGGTTTTATCCTCGGAGGGGGAGGATTTTAACTGTACTCTGCAACCATCCATTGACCGTTCCTCGCATGGCGAACATCGGGCACGTCTAGTTTCTCAGTTAACTCAGTTTCTCAGTGATTACCAGTTTGTTGATTCCTACCGCCAGCTACACCAGCATACCATCTCTTTCACTAGAGTCGGTCCTCTAACGCAAGGCTCAGTTGCTGCTAGACTTGACTGTATCTACGTTTCCTCTTTTTTGCTTCCTGCAATCACTGCTGCGCGGCATTTCGCAACTGTGTCTTCAGACCACTGCGCCGTGATTTTATCAATTTGTGTCTCTCCGTCTTCGCCTTCTGTGCGTCGTGGATGGACTTTCGATGATACCACGTTGCAAGATCGCTCTTTTTGTGCTGCAGTTGAGAAATTCCTCACTGCCCGGAAACCCCTCCTTTGCTACAACACCAAGTGCACTCCGCCTGTGGTTGGACACTAAGCGCGATCTCTTACTTTTGGTACGCCAACTCTTGTTTTCCATCTCTACCACTCGGTCGATGACGGTCAGCAATCTCCGAGGTGTTTTTTCTTCCTTGGCGCTGACAGACCCGCAGTATCCAGTGATTCAAGAAGAGCTACATGCTCATCTCCTACCATCGGCCCAACAGGCTGTTCGTCGCCAGCGGCTTCTTCATTTCTCGCCAACACCACAAACCTTTCCAATTCTCTCTAAGATGGAAACCACGCGGCGTAAGTCGACATCACTGCGTCATCTTCGTCTTCCAAATGGCACTGTTACTTCTAATGCTTCTCTTATTTGCTCTCAAGTCCGTCACTTCTTTCAGGAGAAATTCCGTGCTGTTGCGCAGGATTCGGACCTTTCCTCCTCTCCCCTTCTCACTTCTCTTCCTCAGGTCCCGCCTTCTCTGTGTTCGCCTCTTACTGCTAACTTCACTTTATCTGACCTTAGGGCAGCTTTTGATTCCCTTAACTCACACTCCTCTCCTGGTCCTGATGGTCTACCACTGTCCTTTTATCGTGCTTTCCTTCCGTTTCTCCTACCTTTCCTTTCCGCTGGATTTTCGTGCGCTCTTTCTTCCACTGCGCTTCCGCCGGAATTTACGGTTGCTCATATCCTCCTCCTGCCGAAGAAGGGAGACCCTCGGAATCTGACGAATTCGCGCCCTATTTCTATTCTTAACATTGATTACAAATGGTTTATTAAACTTCTTTCTCGCCGCTTAAATTCTATTCTTCCGTTTCTCCTTTCCCCCGACCAGTCATACACCGTGCCTGGTCGTTCTATTTCTAACAATATTTCTTTTCTTCTCCATGTCACCTTCCTTGCTCATAAACATTCAGAACCACTCGCCCTGTTTAATCTTGATCAACAATCCACGTTTGATAATGTTTCTCATAACTATCTCTCTACTGTTTTAACCCACTACGGCTTACCCTCTTCTTTTGTCACTCTCCTTCTCAGTCTCTACCGGGGCGCCTATTTTCATATTCGGACGGCTACATTGTTGACGGCACCTATTCCCTTTCGCCGTGGAATTCGGCAAGGTTGCCCCCTTTCGGGGCAACTCTTTGCTCTTGCATTCGAACCTTTTCTGATCGCCTGCCGATCAGCATTTCTTTCTTCCTTGCCCCCGATCGTCTCCAGCACCAGGCATCACCAATTTTTTGTCTCCGCTCACGCAGATGATGTCATTTTTTGCCTCCGCCGAGATGACCAGTTTGATATTCTCGGCTCCACGTACCAACAATACGCAACTATCTCCGGTGCGTCTTTGAATGTTCTTAAGAGCACTGGGTTGTGGTGCGGGTCGTGGAAGGGCCGGACTGATGCCCCGTGGGGTGCGTTGTGGTCCTCCACGTCCCAGAAAATCCTTGGCACCCATATTGCTCATTCATTTACTGCAGGTAATCTTACTTGGCAAGATCTACTTCCTCGTCTACAACGTACAGCAGCATTCTGGCGCTTCACTCACTCATTTGCGTCCTACTTCCAACGGGCGCAAATCGTCAAGCGATACCTTGGCTCTCAATGCTTGTTTTCCTGGACCTCAACGGTGTTCAACCTGAGACGCCAGTCTACTATCAACAGCATCTTTACATCAGTCATCTGGTCTGCAAAACATTGGTTGGCTGCTACGACACTTACTCTCCCTGCCTCCTTAGGTGGAATTCATCTATCGGATGTTCGCTCTTATTACCGCGCCTCCCGCATTGTTTCATTTTTACGCCTTCTTCTCTCCCCCTTTTCCTCACTTTCTTCTACCTTCGATGTTCTTATCTTTTTCACGATCCACCTTTTCTTTTCTCCTTTTTCTTTGGATGGATTCCCATCCATTTTACTTTTACCATTTTCCACCCATTCTTTCTGAAACTCTAGCGTTTCTCCGTTCACTTCCACTTCTCCGTGCACCTCCTTCTACTACCCGCGATCTCCTCGCCGAACCGCTTTTCTTTTCCACTCTGATTCACTATTCCGACCAACCCTACTTTATCTTCCCCTGTTGGGTCCGCTCTGGGATTTTAACTGTGCAAGCTCTGGTTAATACCGATTTATCCTGGAAGCCCCTCTCCTCTCTTTTCCCTGATCCTACTCCTTCCTAGGAGGATGATTTTGCTCGCCTTCGCTCTACCCTCCGTTTCCTCTTCCCCTCCCTTGTTTCTGAAATTGGTTTTATTTCCGTTTTTGGCCCTAGCCTTTCTCTCCCTTTCTTCCTTTCTCTTCGAGATTCCACCGTCCCCATTTCCTCTTTAACTGTTGCTTTGATCTGGAATTTTCTCCGAACATCCTTTGCTCTTCCACACCCACTCCCAGACGTTTCTTTTTCGCTTTTTCCGACTATCTGGAATGCTTCCTTTTTTCCTCTCTCCTCCCCGCTAGAGCGTAATATTCAATGGCGGTTTCTTCACCATCGCCTTCCTGTTCCTTCTTCTCTCTTCCATATGTCCCTCTCTCCTTCTCCACTCTGTTGCTTTTGTGATTCCGAAGGTGACATAGAACACATATATTGTCATTGCCCGATCTTGTGGCAGCTGCTTCATACTGCCTTTTGACTTGCTGGCGCTATCTGCTCACAAGATCTCCCCTTTCAAGAATGTTCCTGGTTGCTTCTCACAAAGCACTCACCACTTACCAGATGTCTGCGCCTACTTATTTGTTCTCGCGAAACATGTGATCCACCTTTACCGCCTCTCTAAACGCTCTAATTCTACTATACCCAGCATCGTTTCTGCAGGTGGCATTTTACGGAAGATCTTTCAGAACCGCATCTTGGCTCGGCTCCGGTTGGAGTACTTCACAGCGTCTACTCCTCAATCTATGGCTTCTTTCCGGTCTGCCTGGGCGCAAGATGCTGTGTGGTTCCACGTCGATGGTTCGACGCTTTATCTTTTGTGATGAAAGACCCATTTCCTCATATCGCATCGTGTATCTGTGAAACGCGTTGTGTGGTATTGTGTATAATTTTCCATTTTGGTATAATATTGTACCTACCCTCAGGCAAGTTATCCTGAGTAACATGTTGTGTTGTGTTAAGTTGTTAACTATATGATAGTTATGCATATTCTACCTGTATACTTTGCTTCCCTTTTCGATCGCTGCATTGTAAATGTGTTTTATATTCCTATTGTCTTGCATGGCTTTACACAGGTCTATGTTTGAGTCTAAGGTAATCGGACTCTAGTTTCTACTTATTCTTTTGTGTTTTTGAATGTTGCATAGTTACTTACCTTACGGCTTTTGTTCTACTGCAAAAATTGAGTTGTCTGCTTACTAGACACCTTTGCATATCCCGTACCTTCTTCTCATCTTAATTTCGCCGGTTGAAGTGAGTTTTTATATTTTATTGTGTGCGTTTTGCATGCAGTGTGACACGTGCTTTATTTTGTAAAAGTGCACCATGTTGTTTCTGCCATCTTCTTACTATAGTATATGTTTGTTAATATCTCTATTATTTCACTACACTCTTGATCAGTGTTTGATTTGTATTTCTGCGTTCGTTTTCGCTCATAGTTTACTACTTTGATCTATTTGTTACAGTGTACCGTGTTGTTTCCTGCATTTGTTTCATCATTGCGTAAGCTTCTAATTTTCTTTTCTTCTATGTCCCAACCTCTCAAGTGTGCATCAATTGCCATCACCGTACTGTGCTCTGTCTTGGGACTGTGTATAATGAATTAGCTTTATTTGCTTTCCGCTAAGCTAATTATTATGAATGATTCTCTTCTTACCAGCTAGCTAATGATATACTTGCACTAAGCTTCAAAATAATGAATTCCCAAAAGGGTGTTGTTACTAGTTAATTACGAACTTAAACAAAGTCTCAACGCTGGTTATTTATATTACGTAATAAAAATCATAAACCTAACAGACAGACAGAGGTCTGACAAAAACTATGAATTGAGAAAGACTGAACTTACTGAAAACTTGTTTATTTCCAAGACTCTTGGTCAACTAAGGCACTCATATGTCTTGTACATAATAATGAATAAACTTTCCTCTTATAGTACACACTCTCTCATAACAACACCTCGCAACGCCAACACACCAACCAACGCAACCCACAAGTCTCGATGAACGCGCCTATATACTACCTACCACCACGTCATGACTTACACTCATTGCCAGATCTCATTCAGCGGGTGAAACAATATTTCGTTCAGTAGGAAGATAATTTACATAGTAAAATAAAATAACCAGAGATAGTAAAATCAAAAGGAAAGTGAATATAGAGTATACGTTACATGTGTTTGCTTGTCCTTTTTCATTTATTCACTCCTCGCCTTCTCCTGTATACAACTTAGCGTGTTAGTCTGTATCTGTTTCATAGATTGTTTTATTTGCCTGTAAGCTAGATTCCCGACTTTTCCTCTGCATGATTGCTATGCCTATTGTAAGCTTGTTAATCACACGAGTTCTTGCCCATTGTCATTGCACCTACAGTTGTCTTTGCTTTTGCCGTATACTCTCTAGTTATACTGTGTACATGTTTGTGTTGTTTACTTTAGAATGGTGTGTACCATTTTCAGTGATTTTAGCATTTTTCGTGTTAATTTGTGGGCGTTACCTTGTACATATGATCATTTATTGTTTCTTCTGTTTTCACCTTATATGGTGCGCCTGTATCTTTTTCTTTAATAAAATGTTGAACTCCTCCAGTTCCTATACATTTCGGGGTGGTAGTAATTTAGCACGAACCCGCTTTTCCAAGCCGAATCACAAATGTTGGATTGGGTTCATGTCAGGTGAATTTGGACGTCAGGGCATTAACAGAAAGTCAACGGCATGTTCCTCGAACTACTCCTCGACGATTCTGTCAGTGTGGCATGGCGCATTATCCTTTTGGTAATGGCCATCACCAGCAGGGAACACAGTTGGCATGAATGGGTGAACTTGGTCAGCAACTATGTTCAAATATGTGACAGCTGTCCGGGATTGTGCTATTGGGATAATCGGGTCTAGAATGTCTCAAGAAATATTCGCCCACAGCTTAACAATCCCGCCGCCGGCGTGTTTTCGCCTAGCAGTGCATCCAGGTGCCGTAGCCTCCGTTGGTAATCGGCGTATCGACGCTTGGGCGTCTACGTGATGCACCATTAATCTTGATTCGTCAGATTTCACTTTCATCAGATTTTTCGTCAGATTCCAGGCCACTTTCTTCCAATCATCCACGATCCAATCTCGATTATCTTAGGACCTATTCATGCGCTATTGGCGATCACGTGCAGTGAGCATGGGAGCCCGGCTGGTTGTTCGGCTACGCAGGCCCATACGCAGAAGGCTGCGATTAACTGTGACAAAATGCTCTGATCACCACTGCTGTAGCTGCCGGGTGATTTGTCGCACTTGTGACGTACCTGCCAGCAGGACGCACACGACATAAAGGCAGATAGGAATCAGAATAAAACGTCTGCGTAGCTCAGTTGGTAGAGCGACTTGTTGCGGAATAAGCGGCCTCGGGTTTGAATCCCGGTGTAGACCAAAAATGACGGAGAAATTTACTTCGTTATAATGGCGCCCGAACTATCCGGATGACCCGGCCGTTCAAAATCTCGCATTGGTGTGATGTTATTTCCACACCGCGAGACAGGAAAAATCAGAGAATTCCTTCTCCAGCGCTTGGAAAAATAAAAATGTGTGATGTTGCATTCCACACAGCAGATTGACTGGGAGTTCTCAAGTGCACGTTCTACAGTGGATGGCTGCCTGCAACGATTCATGGTCACGGCTGACCCGTGGGCCATGCCCCCGGCCCTCTCTCGGGGGGGGGAGATGTGACGTACCTGCCAGAAGGACGCACACGACATAAAGGCAGATAGGAATCAGAATAATCGTCTGCGTAGCTCAGTTGGTAGAGCGACTTGTTCCGGAATAAGCGGCCTCGGGTTCGAATCCCGGCGTAGACCAAAAATGACGGAGAAATTTACTTCGTTATACACTGCGGTCGCTGTGAACAATGCGCGACATTCTCCGCTCACCTCTGGCATCAATGAGCCGCGGACAACACGCGGCTGGACGACTGATCGTCGTTTAGCAATCTGTGCACCACGTTTGATACGTACCCACTACAACGACACGTAAACAAGCCGCGCCGTTTCCGAGATCGTAGTTCCGAGTCACCGTGCCATCCCAATCGGTCCTTCATCAAACTCCGATAAATCGTCAACCTTTCCCATTCTGACTCCGAACACTCTACTAACCGAAAGCCGGTCCTTGGGTTGTATATAAGAACTTCTCTGTGAACTTCATATGCGCTACCGTTCGGTTTCAGGGGCTCTCATTTCTCTAGGCTGGTGGTGGTCATAATGGAATGGCGCATCAGTGTACACTGAAGTGCCAAAAGCCTTGGGATACGTACACCTAGTATCGTATAGGACGTCCTCTAGCCCGGCGACGTGCAGCAACGTGACGTTGGCATCGATTCCACAAGTGGCCGGAAGACTTCTGGAGAGATATTTAGCCATGCCGTGTGAATAGCCGTCCACAGTTTCCTGGAACACGAAGGGACCGATCATAGGTGCAGGATCATGGGTTAGAATGGAGCTTTTCAACCACGACCTATAAATGCTCTATTGGGTTCATGTCGGGAGAACGTGATGGCCCCACCATCCATGGGAACTGTCCAGAATGCTCCTTGAACCAATTTTGGACAACTTCGACCCGATGACATGGTGCATTGTCCGCCTGGAAAACGCCATCGTTGTTGGGGGACATGAAGTCCATGAAAGACTGCGAATAGTCACCCAGCAGAGCAACAAAGCGATTATCGGATAATGACGAGTTTACGAAGACCAGGTGACCTAAACCGTGCCACGTAAATACACTCAATACATGTATGGAACCACCACCAGCTTGCACAGTGCCTTGTTAACAGCTTGGGTCTATGACCTCATGAGGTCTGCGCCACACCCGAACCCTACCATCAGCTCGTAACAAATAATAGCGTGGCTTATCAGACCACGCCATATGTTGCCATTTTTGCAGCGTCCAATTACCGTGTTCAGAGACCAGGTGAGGTGCCGTGTCCAATGTCGTGGTGTTAACAAAGGCACTCTGGTGAGTCTTTTGCTCCCATACCCCGTGGACGTTAAATTACGCTGCACTGACATGATGGATATGTATCTGGTACTTCCTGCATTGAATGTGGATGTTATTTGAACCAGTGTCGATTGTCTGTTAGCATGGGAAGTCCTGGTCAGACGCCGCTGGTCACGGTCATTCAGCACCCGTGGTCGGCCATTGTACCGTCCACAGTGAGTGGTAATGCCTTCCATCAGGTATTCTCGGTACACACGTGTCACCGTGGATGGAGGAATGTTTAATGCTCACACAACTTCGGAAATTGAATGTCCTATCTGTCTGGCTTCAACTACCATGCTTCGTTGAAACTCCGAGAATTCACGTCGGCTTGCCATAATCCTACTGGCGGTTGTTCAACCTGACTCACGAGATTACACCTAGCAACTGTTAAAAATTGTGGAGTGCGTCGGAGCCTTTATACGACGGCAGAGCCAGTTAAAAATTGGTATACTGTTATCCCATGAATGTTGGCACTTCAGTGCATATAAAGCAGGTGTAGCATCAGAATTTGAGAATTCTTAATTATTGTGAACAACTTATTAGTCATATGTCATGCGAATGATTCTAATCTTGATTTAAATCTTTAGAAAAAAATATGTAAAATGCGTGCTTGTGGGATGAGAAATTGTGTAGGCAATTGAGTGCTGTTTTGTTCTTGTTTGTACGTGATCTAGTGGTGAGAAACTACTTTTCGGTCTCGTTCTTGGCATTCCGTCAAAACTATGGGATATGCATTTCTAACAAGATTTCTTGGCCAGATACGCAACAATGCGCTACCAGAGTACTTTTTTACGGAACGAGGACTTTTAGCTCGAGAATGTTTCTCGACGGCCATAGTTGTGTCTCTAGTTTTGTTTGGTTAGCTTCCTTCATTTAATATTCCTAGAAAGTCGTGGATGAGCACTCCGATTCAGAACTGTGGAAATGTCAGTAGCAAATGTTTCACTTGTGGAGCCATATATAATATAACCTTAAATTGGTGTCTTTCAAATTTTATCTGTGTAAGTGAAAGTGCATAAAATCGATACTTTTATCGATATGAAGAAAAACAATTTCTCATTGCAATTTGAAATACCATACTAGTACGAGGTTATTTCCTCTATTATAGAGTCGTTTATCAAACGGTAGGACGGATTCCCTGGTTACCAGAGATCAATTCCACCTGCTTCTGTTGAAGCAGAGGTATTTATTCCATACACTTGTGCTGAAACAGAAGTATCAGCTTAAAAATTTTGTTGACTTTATTTTTAAATATGAATTTGTTTTAATATTTAATATCAGTTTCCATAAAACTGTTTTCTGTTCGCTCCTTCCCAATGACAATTTCTTATGCAACTGGAATACCAAAATAACAGCATTTATCTTAATTTGCAATAAGAAGAGTTTGCGTATTGGTGACCCAAGCATCCAATCCAAGCTGAACTTTTAACATTTTTCTTTGTAAGTGTGTTATTGCTGAAAAATGGCATAGCGGTCCCTTAAAGGAAACCTCAGTTTCTACCGATGCTAGCACAATTCGTTTACATTATTTAACCTTAGTCTTTACTGTTGCTAATACACTACTGTCTGTGAAAATCGCACCACCATGACCCAAGTAGCAATTAATGTCGGTCCAATAGCGGCTCCATGTCGGTAGCCGATATAACCGATATCGGCTAAATATCAGGGAGGATAACATTTTGCAATATCGGTCCGATATCTGTAGCCGATATCGGTCCAATATCTGTAGCTGATATCGGTCCAATATCTGTAGCCGATATCATCCAATATCTGCAGCCGATATTGGTGCGATATCTGTAGCCGATATTGGTTATATCGGCTCCCGACATGGAGCCGATATCGGTTAGATGACAGTTATATCTCATCAGCATTCTCAATTAACACTGCGTTCTGTGAAGTTGTTTCACCATGAAAAACAGGATTATTAGCTGCAATAAAAACGGGAAAAGGCTGTTGGGAGTTTTCATTAATTTTAGGCATTTTACAAGGAACTCTGTTATCGTTCAAAATATTATGACGATTATCAGATGATCCACTACAAAAGCCCGTAAGCATGTCAGCTGCGACACATTTTTGCACAAACCGAGATTTGGTAGGTTTACTTTTATACATACCAGCTGATATAAAAAAATGTTGCAAAGGAATTAGGCACCGAAGCAAAGTACAATCAGTAAACAGTAATCAACAATAAAGCTCGTGTGTGATTTGCACCGACCACGATGTGCTGGTATCTAAAGGTTACGGTTATTGTTTACCAAACGGGATTAGAATTCATTGGCTAAAACTCCAGCGTCAGGTGATAAAAACTCTTTGCTTACGTTCTTGGCTTATTTTTTTTGTTGTTGGAGGTTTAACGATCACCGTGAGCAACTCAATGGGCTATAAGCAGTCACCCGTCCCTAATTTAAAGACACTGGTTCTAGGGAAGGGAGAGAGCCAGTGCCGTAAGACAAACACAACATCCGCCGCCTGTGTGGCGCAGTGGTCTAAGCGATGATATCTGATCATTCGTCCGAGGAGGGTCCGGGTTTGAATCCCGTTCAGGCATGGATGCTGTGTTTGTCTTACGGCGCTGGCTCTCTCCTTCCCTGGAACCAGTGACCCTAAATTAAGGACGGGCGACTGCTTATAGCCCATTGAGTTGCTCACGGTGGTCGTTAAACCTCCAACCAAAAAAAGTAAAATAACCCCATCGAACCCTGACCCATCTCGGGCGAATGGTCATAACTGCGCTTCTTGGCTTAGTTCGACATTGCACTGATACGAGAAGCATAATGATATTTTGTTATTTCTACTCGGCTATACATTATATATAATACTATTTTTATTTTACATGATATAAAAACTGGTAGCGGTGTACTTTAGATTATTTAATTTACTTATCTGCACAAAAGGTGAAGAACGGAAAGATGGAACAGCAAGACGATATCCCATATATCGGCAATGCCAATATCGGGCCGCTATTGGCTGAAGAACGGCAAGACAATGGCGGATATGTCGACAATGCCGATATCGGCTCAATGTCGACTGATATTAACCACATTCAGCCGACATAACCAATATCGGCCCGATATCTAGCCGATATTCACTGCTACTTGGGGAGGGACTGTTTCAGGATACGTACAAGAGTTTGGGACATGCAAATGATTAAATTATGAGTAAAAATGCGCTTGCGGTTTCGGAGCAGCACCCTCTGAACTGTCTGTGCTTAAGTATGAAGAGCCAGCTCAAGCGTTATGTTTCAATCAGTGGAGAGCCGACATTGAGTCAAAAGGGTGTTTCTTGTATCTCACTCTGGCCCGTCGCCGAAGAAGGTCGCATTATGAACACCTGATGGACTTTGAGCGAGGAAGGGTTGTTGGGATGAGAGGAGCCGGGTGAAATTGCCACTCGTATACGACGAAACGCCAGTAGAGTGATGCAAACGTGGCGTCACTGGACAGATGAGGCACAAAATTCCGGGAAATGAACAGCAAAATCGCACAACTGTTCGGGATGAAAGACACCACTACAGCATGGCAGTGATCAATCCTACAGGGACTTTCACCGTGCTAGCGCAGCAGTGGAGCACTATCACAGGCCAGGCTTTGTCCTCCAGCACAGTTCGACGTCGCCTGCTTAACAGGAGATTGGTCGCTGACAGCTCATTGCTGCGCATTCTTTTGACCCTCAACCACAGACGCCTCAGGCTGCAACAGGGTCTCGAACACAGACATTGGCGCACTGATTTGTAACAGGTCGGTGTTTTCTGACGAGTCATGATTCAGCTCGATGCACCATGATGGTCGCATACGTGTTCGAAGATATCGTGGTGAACTGCAGTTTGCAGCGTCATATCGTCCCAACGCCAAGCGTCATGGTTTGAGGCGCCTTTGGGTTCAATTTGCAATCTCACCTTTAACGAACTGACGGAACGCTCAACAGCCAGCGATACATCAGGGATGTTTTAGGGGCATAGGTGATACCCTTCCTTCAAAGTTGTACTGGCGCTATATTCCAGCAGGGAATACAGCGCCAGATATGATCGGCCACATATGACCGGGAATGTCCAAGATCTGTTCAATACACGGCAGGTACGTACCGCTTTGACCCTGGCCTGCATATTCGACGGATATGTCCCCGATCTGGCATACCAGAGACATGGTAGCTAAATGAGTAGCCCAGAGGTAGAGAACCTTTTCATGTTGGAAGGCCGCATTAAGTTAGCTGTAATATAATAAGGCCGCATTCAAGAAGCTTCAATTAGGTATACTTCAAAATGTACATTATTTTGTAAAAATCCAACTACTATGTTCTAACTAACTTCAAAAAATAAAAAGAAAAGGAACTGTTGATTCTAAAATTAACTAGTCTTTTGATGGCTTTGTTGTGACTGCCTTTTGTTGGAAAGCATTTGAATATTTGGTTGCAAAATTTGGGTCCGCAGTTTCAGCTGATCCTCTCGATGCGGGTATCTGTCGTTTGTGATCTTAAGTGCGTTTTGGTTTGGGTTAGGTAGGAGAATGTAGATTCACAGCAATAAGTGATTGAAAAGCAAGAAAGCATTTTCTGTGCATGTTGCCGAAGGCGTGGGTATTCTATTGCATTTTCCATACTGCAATTGGATCTTTCATAACGCCAAATAAGGACTTCAAAATGTTATCTTCTGAGAGCTCAATCAGTTCCATCTGTAGTTTTTTGGGAGCCGTGGAGACATCAACTAGGTGAGGTTGAAATACTAATTTGAGTGTGATGTTATGATTCTTCAAGTCAGTGAACTTTTCATTGTATTCTCCAATTAATAAACCTGTAACAGCTACGCATTCTTCAAATGATTCGTATGAATCCTAATGCTCATCGATGACCTTTGCTAACTGGGGAAAATGTTCTTCTGAAATTTCCTTTTGAGGAAGTACTGTTTAAATTGTAGCCATCAGTCGGGTAGCATTATTTCGTTGAATTTTCGTTTAGTCATTGGTATTTTAAATACTGTCATTTTAAGATTAAAATGAAAATAATAAAATGCGAACAAAAACATAATAAAAATAAAAAACGATTTGTTAAAAAAAATTTGGATTCACTCAAAAGGCCGCCCGTAATGTCCTAGAAGGCCGTAGGTTCCCAGAAGAGTCCCAAGTCATGCTCCTTCGCCTGTAACTACAAACGAACTCTGGTGTCACATAGAAGTAGCCTGGTAGGCTACTAACCAAGACGATACCAAGAACCTCTTCCTTTCAATGCTACGCCGTGTAGACGCTATTATTGTTGCTTGAGATGGCTTCATTGATACTTGTTTTGAAGTGAAGAAATCCTGTACAGCTCTACAAATGTAATCAGTTATCTGCTGTGACATGAGGAACTGTTACACAGCGTGAGTCGAAAGTTTTGCAATATTTGCATAAACCCATGTACTGCGGCGGGTATGTCACGTGTTTAAACTAGTTCAAGTCACGCACTGTAGTCAGTCGAAAGAAATACAAAGTGGTAGTCGTTGGTGTGAACAGCATTGCATGTCGTCGTTCTGTCTGTAGTCGGGAAGCCTAAAAGATGAACAGCCACAACCGGCAAATTAGGGAACTTTGGCTTTACGAGTTTGAACTCGGACATCAAGCAACACGAAAGATTTGTCATGCGAAAGGGGAAGGTTCGTGGACGACAGCGCCGCTAGTTCAACAAATTTCGCTCATGTGACAGAAATCTCGACGGTCAGGCAAGGTTAGGTAGGCCGCGAACCGTGGATTCGGAGGCCGTGCGCCAGGCCGTAGAGGCAATTCCGACAACCAGCACCAAAAGATTATCAGACGAGCTGGGCACATCACAGACCACCGTGATTCATCACCTTCAGGACCTCGGCAAGGTCTACAGGAGCTTCCGCATTGTCCCGCACGAACTGGCGCCAGCTGAAGCAAACTGCCGAGTGAAAGTGTGCAGGAAAGTCTTAGAAAACCCGCGCGGTGTATGTTTCATCAAGAGAGTTGTTACACGCGATGAAAAGTGGATCTATTTCCGTAATCCTAACACACAATGGCAGTGGTTGATCCCGGGCCAGCTTCCTGAACCTGTTGCCAAACGTGGGCGTTTCGATCACAAGGTAATGCTCTGTGTCTGATGAAATTTCGTGGGGATAATCCATTACGAATTTGTTCCAGACGGTCGGGTAATCAGCGCCGACCTCTTCTCTGAACAGCTGGAGCGGATGTATGTCGTTTTGGAGGAGAAGTTCTCGGCACTGGTGAACAGAAAGAGCTCTCTCCTACAGCAGGACAACGCACGGCCTCATATCGCGCGAACGACCCGGAAAAAGCTCCAGGAACTTGAGATAATCGAACTGATGCCACACCCAGCATATAGTCCGGATATTGCCCCGTCGGTTAATTACTTGTTCTGGTCCATTGCCTACTTCCTCCTCGGGAGGTACTGCAACAACCAGGAGGAGGTGGCAGCTGGGGAGAAGGAGTTCTCCTTGAAGGACAAGAACTGGCACCGCCGCGGAATTGAAGAACTGACCGACAGATGGCTAAATACGGTGCAACACAATGGCTTATACTTTGAATGCTAGTCAGCTTTCGTCGTAAAGTTACGTATGAAGACATAAAGTGATCCAAATATTGCAAAACTTTCGACTCACCATCTGTATATAAATTTCATTTGAATAGCGCGATTCTTTCTCGGTGTTGGAATTTTCACAAATACATTTGAAAATATTCAACTAATCAGATATACAATAGGAACAGAATATACCAGAAACAAATCAAGGCAGGAAAGGAAACATGGCAGAAGAATTTAAATACAAACTTCGAATGTTAAAGAAAGCTAAGAACTGAAAGCTCGGAAAGGAGAAAAAAAATAAAAGTGAAAACAAAAATCAAAGCTGCATAAATGCGCATCATTCAAGAATCACAGAAGAGTTGCTGTGCATCCTGCAAAAATCAAAGACGAATTAATGTACACGTAAAATAAGTTTTATCTTTTTCTGAAGGAGAAGGTTCAGCGATCATGATGAGCAATTTTTAGGGTTTTTCTGTCCCTAATTTGGGGACACCGTTTTCAGGGAACAAAGAGGAACAGAAACGTAAGTCAAATACAACAGACATTTCTCGTTCGGAAGTCGGATTTGGGCCCATCTTGGTTGATTGGTCCAAAACTGGCCCCTCAATCTGTTCGGCTACAGTGGCGGCACGTGTAAAATCAACTTACTAAAATGAAATGTGAATCAAAGTACAGGGTTTTCTTATACCTAAAACGTGTCGTCAGAAGAATGAAATCAAGGAATGAGTCGCAAAGGACTAACATGAAGTAACATTTTGATAGAGTAATGCTACTTTTTTATAAAATTCATTAAATGTATCAAAAAAAATAATTCCAGGGAACTTCTTCGAATGCAGATATAAAATTAAAAGTGCATCCCAAAATATATATAAAAAAATGAATTGGATGACAAAACATATACGTATTTCTACCGCAAAGTCAGAATACAAAAAAAACGTTTTCCAAAGCAAACACTAAAATACGTAGAAAAGTTTATGATATGTATCTTATATTAAGTTTCATATACTTACATTTATGGTATTTATCTGTATGAGTAGAAGATCCATTAATGTAAATGAATTGCTTTAGTATAACTTGAACATTAGAGGCTGAAATAGAATTTTAAACCCAAATGCTTGATGTTCTTGGTCATTGACCTTTTCCTTTAGCAAAAAAAATACCTTAGTAAAAGTGAGAGGGACAAGAAACAAACCTTCTGTAAAAAGATGGAACCAAAGGAACGATTTAAAGCCGAATGATGTACTGCTTAGGATGCTCTTAGGCTTGGACCCGAACTTCGGTGCAAGACGAGGATTTTGTGCTTCTCCTTCCGGCATTAGTTTACTCCCTTCCCTGCAACTAGTGGCTCTAAATTTCGGGCAGCCGTTTCCTTGTGGTGCTCATACGGGTGCGTCGTTAAGCGGCGAAATGAAAGAAAAAGACCCAGCATTGGAATAAGAATTGCATTTCGTATAAATAGCGAATATCAATTATTTAAGTAACATAGCAGCTGTTGCTGCACCCAGTGCCCAGCATATGGAGGTACTTGGAGAACGGTTCAAGATAAATTGCCAAAAAAAAGTGAGTTTCAAGTGTGTGATATGTTTGATCTAGATGGAGAAAAAAGATTGGCCGGCTATATGTGTAACATGTTCAAGATTTGCACTACGAAGTAATGTCTCATGAAAATGGGAAAACGATGTAACGGTCTATGGAAAAAATTGAAAACCTGCTACAATCAACAATTGGAGGTAACTTGGTGCACAGGAAAATACTGGTATGAAATGTAGGGAGGTTATTAATGTTTTATGTTTAAGACAAATTTACTAAATACACCAATGTGACATTACATTATGACCCCCCCCCCCAAACCTAGAGAAATGAGCGCCCATGGAAACCATACGGTGGCACAGGTGAGGTTGACAGAGCAGTATATTTGCAACCGGAGGACCGGCTTTCTGTTAGTAGAGTGTTTGGATTCAGAATGGGAAAAGCTGCCTATTTATCGGAGTTTGATAAAAGACAAATTGTAATGGCACGGCGCGGGTTGTGGATTGTTTCGTTCCGCTGTAGTGTGTACGTATCAAAAGTGGTACAAAGATGCCCAAACTATGCACCGTCGTCCATCCGTGAGTCGTCCGCAGCTTATTGATGCCAGAGGGAAGCCGAGACTGTCGCGCATTGTTCGCATCGACCACAGGGCCACAGTGCAACAAATTCCCTGCAGCTACAACCGCGGTGATGAGGGCAATGTGTCACAGCACACGGTTCATCACAGTCTTCTGCGTATAGGCCTGCGTAGCCAAAGACCCAGCCGGGTCCCCATGCTCACTGCATGTCATCGCCAACAACGCATGAAATGTGCCCAGGATCATCGAGATTGGATCGTGGATGATTGGAAGAAAGTGGCCTGGTACGAAGAATCAAGATTCCTGGTGCATTTCGTAGACGGTCGAGCGCCGATACACCGATTACCAACAGAGGCTATGGCACCTGGATGCACAGTTGGGCGGAAACAAGACGGCGGGATTGGTGTGATGCTGTGGGCGATCTTTTCTTGGGACACTATAGCCCCATTATCCCAATAGCACAATCCCTGATGCTGTCAGGTACCTGAATATCGTTGCGAACCAAGTTCAGCCATTCATGGCAACTGTGATCCCTGCTGGTGACGGCCATTACCAACACGATAATGCGCCATTGCCATACTGCCAGAATCGTGAAGGAGTGGTTCGAGGAACATGCTGGTGACTTTCTGTTAATGCCCTGGCCTCTAAATTCTCCTGACATGAACCTAACCGAACATTTGTGATTCGACTTGGAAAAGCGGGTTCGTGCTAAATCACCACTATCCGGAAATGTACAGGAACTGGAGGACCTGCTGTTGACATTATGGTACCACTTACCCCTAGATACCTATCGCCACTTTATCGAATCGTTGCCTCACCGAATGGTCGCTGGTTTGCTAGCTAAAGGGGGTTCTACTGCTTATTAGGTAGGTGGTCATAATGCAATGGCTCATCGGAGTATAGCGACCAAAATAGTTTTTCTCACAATGATACAAACAGTTTGTGTTTTGTGCCGAAACTACATGTACTACCTTCCGTTGAATGAGCATAAATCAGTTATGATTCCGGTAAGCAACATAGTTTCTTTTCTTTTCTAATGACATGACGTATGTTCATAACTTTGATAGCCCTGTTGGTGCAGTTAAAATATGAAATATGATTTGTTTGCTCAGTGTCGTGACGATTGGGATCAGATCACTAGTTTCGAGCACAGGATACTTTGAGATTACTTCTCAGGGGTGTTTTTCTGTCTTTTCCTCGGTAGCCTTTTGGTTAAAGGCGATGGTTGCTGGCCAGTCTTCTGGGATGGGTACGGGCTTGAGTGTGGTACACTTATTCACCCTCTCTTCCCTGGAACCAGTGTCCCCAAATCAGGGAAAAGCGATTCCCCATAGTCTGAGATGCTTACAGGGGTAATTAAATCTCGAAACGAAAACAGGAAAATTGACGTCCTCCTTACTGTGAAATGCTAAGTCTTATACTGTACAATGATGTAATAAATCCAATGTGTCATTTTTTCAGGCCTTACTATTAAAATATTCTGTGCAGAATTGTAAACTTTGATTCGACCAGGAATAGGATTAAATGCTCTCACATTTTAAGTCTACAGTAAGAACATATACAGGGGGATTCAAAATGATTCATCCGGTTTCAAACGACTGTATTTTATGTGTTTCTACACAGTCGAGTCACATTATTGTGACCACCTCCTACTTTTGACATCAACAGCGCGTAGCCAATGAAAAAAGGCATTTGTCGACAGTTGGCTTGGAGAGTATATAAGGTGTGCTGTAGGCAATCTTAAAACAAATCACTCGTTGCTGTCATGGATAAAAGGAGCGATTTATCAGATTTGCAAAAAAGGATGATTATCGGCTTCGGGCCAAGAATGACAGTATTTCTGAAACAGCACAGTTTGTGAACTGTTCGCGTGCTGCTGCGGATAAAGTGTATCGTGATTGGAGGAATGGCACCATTGCGAATAAGCGACGTGGCAACTGCGGAGTACCACGTGCCATTGATGTGAGAGGTGAACGTCAGCTGCAAAGGTGCGTGAGGGCCGATCGACACGCTATAGTGGAGCAACTCACTGGCCGAATGAAACATGGGGCTACCGGAAGTGTGTCTAAAACGACAGTTCAGCTAACCCTGCATGCGTATGGATCTTCGATGCAGACGGATGGTCCCTGCACCTAAGCTAACGAAAGTGCATCGGCAGAAAAGCTTACATTTGCAGGGCCGTATCGGAATTGGACCTCCGCTGATTGGCAAAGGATTGCCTTCTCCGATGAGTCACGTTTTCCGCTTCATCGAACGGATGGACGTTGGCTAATAAGGCGAGAAACATCGGAGAGCAAACACTCTTCCTCCATTGCTGGAAGAACACAAGCTGGTGGGGGCAGTGTTATGGTCTGGGGAATGTTTTTGTGGCATTCTCTGGGTCCACGCATACCTGGGGAAGGCAGTATTGACCGAATGCGTTATGAATCCATCCTTGCAGACCACGTACACCCATACATTCTGATTGTCTTCCCTAGGGTGGATGTAATCTTCCAGAACGACAATGCTACGTGTCACACAGCTAGAAATATCCGAGAGTGGTTGGAAGAGCGCGATGAAGAATTCGAAGTACTTCCCTGGCACCCTAATTCTCCCGACTTTAACCTAATTAAGCATCTGTGGGATCACCTCGATCGTGTTATTCGCTCTATGGATCCTCCACCACGCACCCTCCAGCAGCTGCGAAATGCATGGCTCCACATACCTGTGAACACCTTCTAGCACCGTATTGAGTCACTCCCAGCCCGTCTAGCTGCTGTCCGCTCTGCATATTAGCTGATGATTACAATAATGTGGCTCGACCATGTACATATACAGCGATTAAATGTACATAGGATAAAGAAGAAACTGTCCAAATTTAGTTTTCGTACCTTATAGATGTTTTTGTGACTTGCGTTGCTCACCCGAACTACGTCGGGGCGATAATCACTTCCTGCCATACGTGACCAAGCATGTCTGTTGTCAACCACTGCAGAGCACTATGAATGCGAACTTTGAACTAATCTAGCGTTGTGGGCAATGGTGGCATATACGCATTATCCTTAACATACCCCCATAAGAAAACGTCGCAAGGGGTTAGGTCCGGAGACCTTGCGGGCCACCTGTACAACGCCAATCCAACGGTTAGTAAGCTGTTAGTTAAGGTAACGGCGGATTCCTAATCGCTGTTCGTTAAGGCCGCGCTCAGTTTTAATTACTGCATGTGGGTTTTCCGTGGCCCATATGCGAATGTTGTGACGATTGACCTTTCCACTTAAATAGACTGTTGCTTCGTCATTAAACGTCAGGCATCTAGCAAATTCGTACTCCTCCATTGCCTCCTGCATGACATTTTTTTCACAATGACAGTCTTTCGCCCAGGTGCAGATACACGGGTTATACTGCGCCATCTAGCGGTTGCATTCGTAAACTCGGTGCGTTTCTCTTCATTTTAATGTATAGTACGCTATTATTTCCTTGATTGTTACGGAGCTATGATCTAATGAAATCGGATGAATCATTTTGAATCACCCTGTATTTCTACAGAAAAGTACGGGTAAAATTCAGATACAAATTTGTCATCGGATCATTCGGACTTGGTTTAATTTTGAAGATCAGGACTATGACCTTGTTAAGAAATTCTTGATAGCTTCTGTACAAAACGACGTGCGTATGCTCCATGCTTCCTCAAGTGGCCCTTTTCACTCAGTAGCCTGTTTCATCAAGTGAATCAGGAAAAATATATATAATGAAATGTTAAAATGTTAAAGTATTCGACCTAAATCAAAAAAAGGAAAGAACAAGTGAAACTGTAGAAGAAAATAGAAGGAAAAGGAGATAGCAGCATAAAATTTATACCAAATTTCTCCACTTTCCATGGCATAAGTATGGATAAGAAGCTACCAAAAGGTACAAATAGCAAAAAATAAAACGTATAACTCAAAAGGGAGTTTCTCTCTCTCTCTCTCTCTCTCTCTCTCTCTCTCTCTCTCTCTCTCTCTTCTAAAATTGTTACCTCTGGGCAGATAGTTGAGTGATCTAGAATTCTCGAAAACCAAACCTAAGAATTATGGAAGCGCGTTGATAATTTGTCTCATTTTGCTGAAATTAGTTACTTTGTACACCTTTTATATATTCTGGAAGCATCACACATAGATATGGTACATGGACTTCTTATTATATGCCATCCTGAATCTGAGTTTCAAGTTAGTAATTTTCTATGAGAAATCTATTAGTTGCAAACAGTTTACTAAGCGCAATAAAGTTAAGACTTAATTTAATATACCAAATATTTGTCAGTGTAAATATCTCTTAATTAATGGCCGGGGCCAGGTGATCAAAAGTTTTGGCTTTTAACTAATCGTTTGAGCTCCTGTATTAGGGCTAGGGTAGCCAGCTTTTCCCACTGAGCTGCCTCCTGCTGGAACCAGTCGCCCTAGATTAGGAAAGAACATCTGCATATAGCCTTCCTTTCGAAGAGCTCTCGGTAGACGTTAAACTCAACAACAACAAACAAAAAAAAAGAAAAAAAAATCAAACTCATTCTCTTGAGCTCAGTACAACACTGTCTGTTCGTAATGTAAGTAAACGAGTCATATCAGTACAGTTTAATTTCAGTCCTGTAATATAAATGAATTTCTGTATTGATGTCCTAAAATTCTTTCTTTCAGCATAAGAAGACAGGAAAATATAATCATTAAACAAAGATTTTGCTTCAACGTTTTACAAGTTAGCTCTTATTAATATCACGCAGCGAAATCGGAGTGAAATATTTTCCCATCTCGTTACCACAGCAGTATTTCTTTTCGAAGAATTTCGCATCTCTTCCCCAAAACAATGTTACTTTATTTACAATTCGAGGAATTCTAAAGGCACGTTTCCCTGAGGATTCCACATTTTATTTTGTTTTGCAAACCAGGAGGAAGAATCAATACTTTTTCTTTTCAACCAAGGAAAAGAATTTCTTTATCTCTCATACTAGAAATAAAAAGAACACACACTGAGTTTTCTTTCCTAGCTCTTTCGGGGTCTAAACTTCGAGCAATGTTCGTAGACGTTCGTTTCGTAGTAGTATGAAGCCTTTTGTGGATATGTATTGAATAAAAAACACAACCAGAATTTTTCTGCCGGATGTAGTTTTTCCGTTTGGCACGTTTGATAGACCCAAGAATTGAATATTCTCTATAAATGCTAAAACTTTCAGCAAGAATGTTTCCCAAATTTTGTAATCGTTTTTATAGCTGATATTCTCAAGAAAATATCTAAATTTTGCTTGATGTTGAAGGATTTCGTTAACCAGAAGCTTTGCTGTAGATTTCAGAGCGCACAAAAAATGGAAGGAAGAATGATATAGTTTATTCCGGTAACTTATAAATGCCATTTTCTAAATTTACTACCGATAAATGTAACGTTCTCCGACATGTGCGGATGATGATGTTATTCCTAAAAAGCCCTCTTAGTCTAGCGGGTAGACTTCATATCAAGCCAACTTCTGATCGAAACGTTTAATATTCCAATCGAGTTTTTAAATTAAATACTGAAAAGTGATCTTAAGATCATGCGCATAAACGCTGAAATTTTTTGAAATGCTCTAACTTAGGATACTTCTAAAATGCAAATATCCTTCAGTCTTACCTTTGTGATCCTCCTTTAATTCGGCCTTTGCTTTGGGCCATTCCAATCTTTGCGACTACTGATAATAGAAGAAAGGAGACAAAGGACATTTGTCACCTTAATGTACGATGCCATGCCTAGTTGTTTATATGATCTCAACGATCTAAACAAATTTCAGCTTCATTGAAAACAATACAAATCATTTAAAACGACTCTCCAAAAGACAAAGCAAATCTCTATGCTCTCAGAACGCCGTAAAGAACATGGATAACGCGACCAAGTATAGAAAATTTTCGTATACGGTATTTATGCAAGTTAATCTGTGAAAGTTGCATAAGTAATTTCCGGATTGCTTCCTTTGAAACACTTCCGCTCAGTACGACGGTTCTAGCCCCCACACGAAAATCTTTTATTTTTTCTTTAATTTGGTCTTTGTTGTTTCCTCCTGTTTCGTTCCTACTAAGCTGCACTCATAAAAAGGAAGTGCAAGGAAGCGAAGAAATACAGATAACGGTTCATTAGCAGTATTTACACCGTGGGCTGCTTTATTATCGCGGCTCACTGAGTTCCGGCCTTTACTTCATTTAAATATCTAGAGGAAAACTGCGTGAGCCGGGGTGTTTTCGATATCAAATCCTAATTGCCTGAAGTTCCGGTCGAGCATTTTGCACAATTATTAATTACGAGAAAAGAATTATCCAAAAGAGTGTTTTAACGAATGCTGTAAATTTCTTATCAAGAAATTTTGATATTATTTACATTGAAATATTACTCAAACATATGCTCCCACACACGCCAGAGGGACACATGATATTCTCTATATAAATTCATGTTACTTATTACTTAAGGTTTCTATAAACCAAACACATGCTTTCTTCACTTCAGAGTCATTTTTACGCATAGTGGGGTTTTCTTTCTGAAAATGTGAATATGCGTGGGTGTCAAAACGTTAACGGGAGTAGTTATAAGATTTCATATCTTCTGTGACTATGTGGTGCCACATAAACGTAAGCAACTCCCTCCTCATGTTCTCTAAAGACAGCATGTATTAGGAAACCTTGGAGTAATATCTCGTAAAAGCTTAACGCAATGAAAAAATCGCGTAAACCTCCGCTAAATGTGTTGAAGCAGAAAAATGTATTAGAAATTATTTGTCAATTTGTGATGATACGTAAACTTTATTTTTTTACTTCCGGAAGATTTCCAGAATTCACCCTCCAACTCAATGCAATATATCCACCCTCTTACGCACAAAATATTTAAAGTAAATTCCAAATAAGTATACTTCCTGAGTTTGGAATCTGTGTACCGCTTTCAACGGAATTATTGAAGAGACGTCCAAATAACCGCAATTGCAGAAATCGCCCAGCTTTGAAATAATGAAATCGTAAAAGAATAGACCACATATAGATTCTGAATGCAAACTGCGACGCTCCGGTTACCTCGTGTTCGTGTACCGGTAATATTAGCTAACATAATTTCACCTATTGCATTAATAGGTTGTCCATAATGAAATGTCCGATTTTTGATCTCTCGTGTTTTGACAATGTGCTGTGTTCAATACAGTGTATATGTATGCAAGTGTGATATATCATTGGAAAGCTTAAAATCTGCAGATTGTAACCTTTTAGTTTACTTTATTAACAAAAAATATTTCCTTCTCTATATTTCCGTTTCAATAAAAGATGAATAATCGTGCTTTTCGGGCATTTTCTTCTACGAGTTCAAATTGGACCACAACGCAGCGCAAGCGACGCGAAACATTGTTGGTGCCTTTGGGGAGGATGCGGCTAACGAGCGTACGGTGCGAAGATGGTTCGCAAAATTTAAGGTTGGCGACACGAACCTCGACAATGAAGAGCGTGGACGACCGAGTACCGTCATCGATGACGACGCATTGAAGGCACTTGTTGAAGTAGATCCACACACAACTGTACGTGAGCTTGCGAGAGAACTGAGAGTAAGCAAATCAGCTGTTTCTCTGTACCTCAACCAAATTGGAAATTCCAAGAAGCTCGACAAATAGATGCCACATGGCTTGAACAAAAATCAACAAAATCGTCGTTTGGAAGTCTCGTCTGGGAACAAAACCGATCTTTTTTTTATTGTATCGTGACATGCGACGAAAAGTTGATTTGGTACGATAATCGTCGACGTTCCGCGTCGTGGTTGGACCACGACGAAGCTCCTCAAGAATTTCCCAAACCAAAACTCCATCAACAGAAGGTCATGGTGACTGTTTGGTGGTCTTCAACTGGTTTAATCCACTACAGCTTCCTGAATGCGGACGAAACGATTACCGCAACAAAGTATTGTCAGGAATTCGACGAAATGCACCGCAAACTGCAACACCTTCGCCCATCATTATTCAACAGAAAGGGCCCAATACTTCTGCACGACAACGCGAGGCCGCACGTCGCGCGCATCACTCTGCAAAAGTTGAACGAATTGGGCTATGAAACTCTACCGCATCCACCATATTCACTAGACCTTTCGCCAACTGACTACTATTTTTTCAAGCATCTGGACCAATGTTTGCAGGGGAAAATTTTACACAACCAAACTGATGCTCAAAACGCCTTTCAAGCTTTCGTCGTTTCCAGAACTCCTGATTTTTATGCTACCGGAATACATAACATTTCTTCTCGTTGGCAAAAATGTGTTGAATCGAATGGCTTTTAATTTCGATTAATCATATTTATTCTGGGCTGAGATATATGTGATTGACGAAAAGTGTACAATCGGACATTTCATTATGGAATCTAATAATAATTCTTTGTGTTTGTGCATTAGTACGAAAGAGACAGAGGCTTAGAGTTGGAAGTACATCATGCGTTGATATACAAAACGAATGATCCCTTCATGTAGCAAGAAGAATTAAGTATGTAATAGTAGAGAAGCATTTATGTGTGTAGTTTAAAAAAGTGCATTAATTACATTTGCTTAAATTGCTGAGTAGTGACTCATGATTCGTTTCAGGCACCAAATTAAAAGTCAACAAATTTATAACTTAGGGTTTTAAGTTTTCATACATATTAGAATGGCTCTTCGGAGCATGAAGTTAGCGTAATTTTGAAAACAGAAACAGTAACAAGTTATTTAGAGAAATTTGGATTGGGTAAACACAGAAATGAGTTGGATAACCAGAATGTGTTGGAAGCACAAAATAACGAATTAACACATAAAGTAAATGACCGTAAAGACGACTGGAAAAATCAAACAGAAAGAGCAAATTTAAAATAGTGTTGCAAAGAAAACGAAGCAGTTTCCATGTTTGGAAAAGCGAATCTTCACTGTGAAAGTAAATGCGAAAGCAAAATTCACTTAACAGAACCAGTTGTAATCGAAAATTAGAATCACAAAACTGTAGTAAAATCAGTGGACTAAAATTGTCATTACCTTGCGACCTTTTAATAGAAGATGAAAGAGCTTTGTTTGTTAGAATGAAATGTTGCGCAAAGTGAGCAATATATAGAAATACCATACAGAAAACCCATTGTCTTGTTTATGCAGGTGCGAAACACCGTTAAATTTTGAAAACACGACAAAATTTCGCCCTTTCCTTTGAAAGTAGACTGGTGCCGCCCCGGTGGCGCAGTGCTCTAAGCGATGGCCTCTGGTAATTCGTCCGAAAGGGGTCTGGGTTCGAATCCCGGTGAGGCATGGATGTTGTTTTTGTCTTACGGCACTGGCTCTCTCCCTTTCCTGGAACCAGTTAACCTAAATTAGGGACGGGCGACTGCTTATAGCCCATTGAGGTGCTCACGGTGGTCGTTAAACCTCCAGTCAAAAAAAAAAAAAAAAAAAAAAAAAAGAAGTAGACTGCACTCCAAACACCAACTGTACATTTCTTAAGCTTTATTGTGCTTGAGTCCATTAAGAGGAGATAGCCATCGGCAAAAGAAAACGAGAGTATACGTAAATTTTTATCAAGAACAGTGATTTTGTGACATACACTCAAGTAACAGATGTTCAAAATTTTACGAACTTTGTGCTGTTTCCCTTTCGCTCTAGCTTTGTTTTTTGGACGTCTTCAAAACCAAAATAGGGACACTTCCCACAGAATACACAAAACGGCATTTTTAACACTAATGACTAAAGTAAGTTTTTTCAGTTACAAAGATCTTTCTAATAATCTTTGTAACAGGCGGAGAATAATATTTTTCTCATTTTGAACAACGTGTAAGGTATTTCGAAAAATACATTTAAAAAAAATATTGACCAGACATTTTCCAAGTTACTATTGAAGACTTTCTTCAGGTTTCCCTGCTGTAGACCTAGACTATTCCCTCGAGCCTGAGCAATATTACGTCATATGAAATAAAAGTGCCTCTCAGTCTTCTACCTTAACATTCAGCCATTTACGGACTGGCGTTGCCAACTGCACTGACTGCTTATCCTCACGTTTATAGTTGCGGCATGCTGCCCTATTTAATCTATTTTAATGACTTCAATATCTTGGGGAAAATGGAATTTCTGTAGTGGCGATGTAATTGAACCAAGGGTGCTTCTTACTACTAACATCAGGGATTTTTATCACAATGCAAATCTTGATTTCTGAACTTTACCTCTGCTGTTTCTCCCTGCCTCTAATGAAAATAAGGAAAAATGAAAGAAAAACAAAATAAAGGAGTCCGGTATAGGGATGCCCGAAGATATTTGAAAATAAATTTGTCCCTTTATTAGGGACACTTGTCTTCCAAACGATTTGGATTTGACCCCACGTGATTTCACCTCTTGATTTACCTCTAATATTATTAATTACGTTAAACGGTAAGTTGGGTCCTGGTGCTCTTGCTTTCGTAAATAAAGCAATATTCCATCACAATATGCATCTAAAAATCTAAAATTTTGCGAGCTCTATGTACTTGAATGATGAATGACTAAAAACCTAACTTTCGTGCACATTTGAAATCAAAGTAAAATTTTTGCGGCAAAAAAAAAAAAAAAAAAAAAAAGAAAAATTAACTAAGACAGGGTTTTTGATTACATGAATTCAGCAAGCCGCAGAACAGAAAAGGGGTATTGAGCATTTATGAAATATCTACTAAATGGACAGGCACAGGAAACCGAAAGGAGCCTCCCGCTGTTAATCTTCAGCAACTCCTCCGCGTTGTTTTTACTGATCCCCGAAATACCTGCAAATATCGGTTTCGGTTCTTCTCAAGGGCTTAGAGAGGAACGCTGTATCTATGTGGATTTTATTATTGTATCATAACCTTCGATACTCCTCAGGTTTCCCAGTTTAGCTTCCACTGTCTGTACTAACGAAAATGAATAGTTTTTGAGTATTTCATATCTTCGGACGTTATTGAGCTAAGCGTTAGGAAATTTTGTTGTTTATTCTATTTTGTAGTTTTACTGCGTGTGTTCTTCAAATTAAATAAACCAAAATACACTCTTATTACTGTGCCATAGAATTAATTTTGGTTCTTAGCAAATCAAAGTTTAACAGTGAAATACACTGCGATAAATTGTCGTTCACGGTTCACTACAGGCCATGATATATTATCTGACATTAAAATGCCCATCAAAAACCCAATGCACAAGATGACTGAATTAAGTACACTTTTAAACAACTCTACGAAGACTTATTTCACCCAGAGGAAAATATCTGCGTCAGCTGAAGGCGCCTAGCCGTATAAATCTGTTAAAGAGAAGTAACATCCCATGACAGTTATACTAAAAAGTCATATACATCTATTTGAAACCTAATTTCGGTGCGTGAGGAAGGTAACGGAGGCAATTATACTGTTCCGCATAGAAAACATCATACCACGAAGTATTTGTAGGAACGCTTAACAAATTACGAGGGGGTCGACAGTTGGTATATGTAAACGATTGCAGTTGCGAATCAATCACATGATAGGTGAGGGAGATAAAAGGGCAAAATGGCTGCGAATAGCTAAGCTTGGTCATGCTGACCAGAGGATGTGGACCATTACATCGGAGTGATCTCGGAGGCGAAAGCACGTGTAAGGAGTGAGAACGCCTGGGCCACGTCATTAGGAATTCTATCTTTGCAAGGGCACTTTTACCAGAGGCTTCACATAGGGCTACGTACAGTTGGTGGGTCGTTGCGTTGCATCGTGGTGGAAACGCTGTGAAGTGCAACAAGTGTCGGCCGAATGGGGCTACAGTGTTTGCAGGAAGGTGATGTGCATCGTCCTAGTGGGACTCGTGCACGCTGGTGGACGTCCGAACGCCTCAATCGCCGCATTTGACGGCCACCCCATTGCAGCTTAACAATCCACGACGGACGACATTCGAAGAGGTGTGCAGGTAACTACGGTCATCGTCTCTCCAAACCGAACAGTGAATCGCAGATTGTCTGCAAATGATTTGTACCCTCGCTAGACATTTCGACGACAGCCACTCACCACAGCATATCGTTCTGTAAGGTTGCAGTAATGCCGTACCAGATATGCGCGGCAGGAAGAATGGAACCATGTCCTTCTCTGTGACGAGCCTAGCTTCCGTCTCAGCAACGATGATCGCCGAATAATGTCTGGAAAAGACGTGTTCACCGGTCTGATTTTGCTGCCACTGTGAGCGTCACACAGCTCCTCAGCCTGGTGTCATATTGCATCGCGACGGAAACGCATCACGATGTTTAGGGAATTCGGAGGCCAGGGCAATACCTGGAATTCTTCCTCATATTCCGCAAACCATTCTCGAAAAATCGCGGCAGTGTAACATGGTGTATTGCCCTAAAAAACGAAGGCACTACTAGAGAGGTATACCGTTGCAAAGAAAGGATTATCTGGTCTGGAATGATGTTTCGTTTTATGACGGTTGTCATAGTTTCCTGTGCATGAATGACTGGACCAAGGGTTTTTCCAACAGAACATTTCTCAAAGCATTACATTTCTTTCACCGTCTTGTTTTCGTCCCACGGGACATCCTGGTGCCAACAATTCCCCGGGTAAACGACCCACACATCTCACCAAACCGAACAGTGAACATGTTGCACCATGTGGTAGTCCACACGGTGCAACAGGAAACGAGATTCACCGGACTAGACGACCTCTTCCGATCATTGCTCGCTTTCCCGTTGCATGCGCTTTCGACAGTGAACCGAGGATAGCATGTGTACACGGAGCGGTGAACGGCTGCGCGCCTCCATTTTCAGCCGGGTTCGATGTATTTTGTGTTGTGTCCCATTACTTTCCTCACCAGCATTCAAATTACCGGCGAGTTACGCCCCAGAGTCCCTTCTGTTGTCTCGTATAATGCAGTATAGCCTTCGCTCACCTCCAGCATCGATGATTCTCGGTCGGCCTACACCTTTCCATAGGTTCGTGGTTTTCCCCTCCTTGGACCACTTTTGGATGGTACTAATCACGCATGACCGTGAGTACCCCCACAAACCTTGTCGTCTGGGAAACGCTCTGACCCAGTTGCCTGGCCATTACACTTTGGCCTTTCTCAAACTTGCTTAAATGCCTTTCCCAGAACAAGAAGAACACTGATTAACAGAGCTCAACATAGGTGTCATTTATACCGTTTCATGACTTTCACACGTGCCGTCGTTTAATTGTTGTTTCGATTTGCATAAAGACATCTGAAAATAATGTTTTGACTCTTCAATATATATGCCAGGGTCTTTTTCTAGACATAGAATTTCCAGAGAATCAAAATAAAATGATTTTAGGTACACACTGTTAAAAATGCATGCAGTTACGAAAATTGCAAAATTGTTCCCAGTGATGTTTCGAATGTAAAACTTTTGAAATTCATATCGCAAACTGAATAGAGCTTCATATTTTATTAATGAGAATCTGAGGTTGCTGGACAATAGGAAAACCATAGTAAAGAAGTTGATTTTTTAGCACGTCTTTTGTAAAAAAAGATCGTGCTTATTTAATCGGTTTGTCCGTCCGTCTGTCTGTAGACACCATATCTCTGCAACTATTAGTCCAATTTGAAAAAAAATTGCATTAGGAAGCTTGAAATGTGCGAATGATGATCCTTTATTTCGGTTTTTTTCTTTACGATGTACAATTTCGCCGCTAGAGGCTGGGAATGCAGATGATGTCGAATTCGAAATACATTTTATTCCATATATTTGCTTCTAAGCATACGATTGAAAAAATTATTTTACCTTTCGATTCCGTTTATGTCGAAGAGTATTTTAGGTATAGTTACTTTTTCAAATTACGCATAGATTTTCCGCTAGGGGCATAAAGTAAATTACGTTTTCCACGATATTTCTTCTTCTAAAACTCCGATTTGAATTTTTTTTTCTTTAGCGGATGCAGCTTTTGATGGAAACATTTTTACATATAATTTCTAATTTTTCGTAAAGAATACTTTGGCCACCAGGGGGCGCAAGCGTTGATTTTTGTTTCTGATGTATTTGCCATAAAATCTGAGCTTCTAAAATTTCGATTGAAAAATTTCGTTCGTGAACTGATACTACTCACGTCGACAAACTTTTTCGGAATATTTTTTTCTTAAAATATTGTATGGTTTCACCGCCAGGTGGCGTAGATGTATATCTTATTTTTGTCAATATCTCTCCTTCTAAAGGTCCGATTTGAAAATTTTTTTCTTTATTGGATAGAGTTCCCGGTGTGACATGTTTTCCATATAAGTTCAAAACTTTCAAGTAATTCATAGACTTTGGTAAATTGCGTTTTTCCCGATATCTCGGCTTCTAAAACTCCGATTTGAAAAATTCTTTCTGTACCGGATACAGCTCCTGATGGGAAATGTTTTTCACATAATTAACAATATTTGGTAAAGAATGGTTTGGCCACCAGGGGGCATAAGCATTAATTTCCGCTTCTGGTGTATTTACAGCAAAATCTGAGCTCCTGAAATCTCGACCAAGGTTAATAGACTATAATAGGTTTGCTCATACTGGAGTACTGGATGAGCTTTCCTGCACAGCATTCACTCTGACGTCACCTGCCTTACAAGAGAACGCAGCAAACACGAGAGTTGTCTGCTGTCTATTGACATACAGGCAGTTTGTTGGTAGAAGCAATGCGTTCGCGTAATCACTTCGCATAAATAGTTCTGTAATAAATGAATTTCTAATTGAAGACAAAAATAATTATTCGTACGACACGGTAATAGGTATCACAAATGCTGTATGCGTACGATAAATGAAATCATTAAAAGTTTGCAAAGTAAAACCAAATTCATTTACAAATTAAAATAATTTAAAAGCAAGAACTTTCGGGGCTCTCATGGCCCCAACATCAGAGTAAATGTCGTAGGAATGCAGAGTCAATCATTATAAAGTACAAGTACCCATCATGCATTTCACCAGTTCGTCTCAAGGAGATGCCAGAAAACAAAAGTTAAAGTTACAGTAAAAAAAAAAAGGAACTACGTAGATTCTTCAACATCTGTTTGTCGGGAGGGGGCTACCAGCCGTCTCCACTGGCTCGGAACATAGACCGGGAGGTCAGAGTTACAGCAGGAGTCACCAAATTTAATAATACAGAGGCTTTCAGTGAAAAGGCAGTCCGTTTGTTAATAGTTGAGTTTAAGATTTTTTGCGTTATTCCAATCAGGTACGTAACCCTCTTGATTAACAGCATCTGTTAGGGCCGTGTTAGATGATCCTGATCGGAGTGCATATTTGTGTTCAGCCAGACGAATGTTTAATGTCCGAAGTGTTGATCCAATGTAGAACATGTTGGTACCATTGTTTACCACCGTATTACCAATTTTCTTCGTCTGCTTACTTCTTCCTCTCCTTCTCTCGTGATTACTTTTGATGCACTCCTTTCTGTCCATGATCCGTCCTTCTTTTTTTTCTTTTCCTCCGCATGGATTTTTACACCCTTCCTTCCTCTAACATTCCGTCTACTATCTCTGAAGCTCTTACGTTTTTCCGGTCCCTTCCTCTTTCCCGGGCTACTCCTGTCACTACTCATGATCTCCTTGTCGAACCACTCTTCTTTTCCTCACTGATCCACCCTCCTAACCAACCTTTCTTTCTCCTCCCACTCTGGGTTCGTTCTGGCATTTTAACAGTTAACGCCCTGATTACTGCTAACCTCTCTTGGAAACCCATTACTTCCCTTTTTCCTACTCCTACTCCTTCTCTTGAGGAGGAGTATGCCCTCTTTCGCACTTCCCTCCTCTCTCTATACCCTGCTTTGGTTACTGCCGACGGACTCCGTGTTGTCTCTGGACCCAGTCTTCCTATTCCTTTCTTTCTTCCTCTCCTTGACTCTGCCGCCCCTGTACTTTCCATCAGCACTGCCTCCCTCTATCGTTTTCTCCGTTCCCCTTCGAATCTTCCACAACCCGTCTCTGACTTCTCTCCCTCGCTTTCCATGACCGTCTGGTCAGCTTCCTCTTCTCATCTCTCCTCTCCGCTCGAGCGCAATCTTCACTGGCGTTTCCTTCACCGTTGGCTTGCTGTTCCTCATCTTCTTTTCCGTATGTCTCTGGTCTCTTCTCCACTCTGCTCTTTCTGTGGTAATGTCGGTGATGTTTACCACACCTATTGCCACTGCCCTGTCCTGTTACCTCTTCTCAATTCTGCTTTCCGCCTGGCTGGCCTCATCGTTTCTCAAGATCTTCCATTCCAAGCATATCCGTGGCTTCTATTAACGAAGCATCCGCCAACACGTCTACCAGATACCTGCTGTTTTCTTTTTGTACTTGTCAAACATGTCATTCACATGTTTCATCAATCACAACGTTCTGCATCGCAGCCACTTTCAATTCTGCAGGCCGGAAGTCGTTTGCTATCGTGCTTTCCAGACCGAATAGTTGCACGCCTTCGACTTGAATATAACACCGCCATATCGTCAAATTCTCTCACAACATTTCACACCACCTAGGCCGAGCACTCAGGATGGTTTACGATGGATGGAAATTCTGTCCGTCTCGCCATTTGAGTATATGTTGTGTGTTTTTTCTTTTTGTGTTTGGTTGCACTAAGTCCACTGCGTCTTTCGTTAGATATTTGTTTCACTGTGCCAAGAGTGCTCTGTGTTTTTATTTTTTTTTCTGAGTAGCCACACTGTGGCAACCTACGTACGCATAATTATGGTAACATGTTAATATTGTATTGTGTTGTACATACTTGAGTTTCGCACCACAGTACGTGTTTTTATTTCTTCCTATTGTGACCCCATTTATGATTAATGCTACTTGCCTCCTGCGGTTTTCTGTAAATATCGTATTTGTTTGTACGTACTTATACATAGTAATTATAGTTTTATCCGTGTTATAGGCGAACACGTTATTATCGTATTACTCTGCAAATGTGCTGTACATTTTTCTAGTGTATTCTTTCTTGTTCTCTGTATCAGCATGATGACATTGTACCTCTTTCATAACCTAGGGTCTGCACCTCTCTTGTAGATTTCATTTGCATAGCTTCCCTGAGTGATAACTGTGTTACATATGTACTTTAACGATATTAACCACTCTGAGTGTTTTATTCATTTTATTAGTCGTGTTTCTTCTATTTTAAGAACAGAGTGTAGAATTGCGTCATCCTTTTCTTTCCTTCAATATGTTGAAAACAACATGACTTTTTAAAGGTGGTATACTGTTCACGAGACGTTGACTCATCAAGCTTTTGATTTTTGTTTCCGCCAGGTTGTATTTACTGTTCTCTAATGTTTTGTTTTTTCACTCACCGTACCTAGTGTGTATTGTGTCTTTACTGTTTTCTTCAGTTTGCTTTTTTTTTCCTCGCCAATGTCGAGTAACATTGTGTGTACTGTTAACTTTACTTGTGTGGCAACATGTTGTACAAATTTCCTTTTTCTTACCTGTCTTATTAGGTGAGTCGTGTTCTGTTACGATATTATCTCCGTTAGCATCCCTGTATTTTCTGATCAAAGTTCTTGTTGTGTCACCGACTTTGCGATGTTGTATCTTGTGTTTTGTGTATTGTTTTTGTTTATTACATACATCGTTGTATTTACTTACATTCTCTGTTCTAACACACTCTCCCGAAATCATTTTGTTATTTGCAGTCATACGCTAAATATGCTTCCTTTGTTTCTCTAGATGTATTTCACGTATTATGGGGCTGCACTTGACCCCAGATTCCTGTACCATTACGATACTCAAAGAATGCTTGCCTGCATTCGTGTTTTTATTATTTTAATCTGGGTAGCTTTACCCTATTTCATGTGTACATATCATTATAAATGTCATGTGTATTTTTATGCTTTCGATAGGCGCGAACAATAATGATGTAACAGCCTATTTTCTTAAATAAAATTTGTTGAAAACCATTGTTTACCTGCTGAATCAATTGTATACAATAAACTCCAGGTTTAACCAATGATGAAACCTTATCTCTATCATTTTTAATTAACGAAAAAATATTCCTAGTGGTTACACCGAATGAAAGATTGTGTCGATTGCATGCTTTCTTTAGAATGGACACAATAGTAGGATAAAATTCGATCTTGCCAATGTACTTGGTTGGAGTAGTTGTAATTGACAAAGTCGGGAAGTTTAATCTTTGGTGTTTAAGTAATAATCTCCGGAAAAATTGGCCAGAGAACCCTAAAGAGTGGGATAAGGTTAACACTCTATCCAGTTCATCAGATCTTGCTTTTCGGGTAGAGGAATGTGTGAACGCCCGTTTTATCAAAAAACGGAGTGCGGCCGCTTTGTGGTCAGAGGGATGAAACGAAGAAAAGGGTATCATAAAGGGGACAGAGGTCGGTTTGCGGTAAACAGAATAATGAAGTTGGTGAGAGTTTAAATCTCGAATCAGCATAAAATCCAAGAAGGGCAATTTATCTTCTCTCTCAAGTTCCACTCCGATCAGGATCATCTAACACGGCCCTAAAAGCAGCTGTTAATCAAGAGGGTTACGTACCTGATTGGAATAACGCAAAAAATCTTAAACTCAACTATGAACAAACGGACTGCCTTTTTCACTGAAAGCCTCTATATTATTAAATTTGGTGACTCCTGCTGTAACTCTGACCTCCCGGTCTATGTTCCGGACAAACAGATGTTGAAGAACCTACGTAGTTCCTTTTTTTTTAACTGTAACTTTAATTTTTGTTATTTGGCATCTCCTTGAGATGAACTGGTGAAATGAATGACGGGTACTTGTACTTTATAATGATTGATGATGGGGCCATGAGAGCCCAGAAAGTTCTTGGTTTTAAATTATTTTAATTTGTAAATAAATTTGGTTTTACTTTGCAAACTTTTAATGATTTCATTTATCGTACGTAGACAGCATTTGTGATACCTACATGTATTACCGTGTCGTACGAATAAATACTTTGGTCTTCAATTCGTCTTCTCAGCTGCGAATACTGTTTTATTAGGCACTTTCTTTGAAAGCTAGCCTATCTGTTGTGCGCGGGAATGGAGAGGGCGATCAAGACATTCTGCAAGTATCGCCGCAAACTTGCGATTAATGACGCCTACCTTAGCTTCCTCATAAACTGCCGTTCGCTCAGAGTTGTGCCTAATTGTTTGAGAATACGTTATTATACCATTTCACAACGAGATACCCAAGTCATCACTAATGCCGAAGCTAGTAGGTTGACAGCAGAAATCCGTAGAAAGAAGAGTTTCTTAGACCTTCTTAAGCAGAAATCCTACTTGGCGTATTCAATCTTGACACGATTTACCCACAATATTATATTAGGTAAGCGTTTAATTATTTTCATCACTGCATTACAAACTGAATTGAATAACATCTACCAGCGACACATCCATAAACTACGCGACCTGGTATCTAGACGCCCTTCCAGGACCCATGAGACGAGACATTCTGGTGATCACTTTAATTTTGTTTATTCATAAGATCCGTTTATTAACTATAGCTCGGTTCAGCTCTCAGGCGTTCAACGTTCTGCACTCGGAAGAGGATTCAAATACAGCTACCCAGTGTCTTCATTAAATCCACTGCACTTAATCCCACCCGTTGAGGGTATTATTTGTGCTCTGCCGGATGAGGAACAAGAATACCTTAGATATTCAGTGGCCAAAACCCTCTCCAAACAATATAAAGTGCTACGGATTTTGAAATAAGAAAGAGGACAGCTTTTAAACTTGGCTAAGAACCCCAACTTGTCAATAGCAGGGGCAGATAAGACTAATATAGTCATCATCAAGGACCGCTCTGACTACCTTGACAGAATGAACCAAGCCATTACCTCGGTTCCACACCGGGTTCTCAAATCTGATCCTACTTCAGCCACAATCTCTGAACTGAGTAGGCTGAGAATTCAGGGTTTACTTCCAGCTTCCACTTCATCCAGAATGAAACCCCCTGTTGGCCCTAGGGTACCCGAAGAATTTGGAAAGATGAAAACTCACAAACCGGGCAACCCTTTTAGGTTACTCGTTTCTGGTTATGCCAAACCGACTAGACCCCTTGAGACGGCGTTGGCTTCATACTTAAAACCTTTAACCCTAAATTCCTGAGTTTCTATTTCTAGCTCCACTCAGGCCTTAAACAGGATTAAAAACTTTGATTCACCCAGAACTGGTTTCATTATGGCTTCTTTGGACGTCGAGTCTCTCTTTCCGAATGTCCCTTTGGATGTAGTCCATTCATTGTTAATATACTGCAAGAGGACAACTCCGTTTCCCCCTTGAAATTGAAGCTATACTTTCAGCCCTTAAATTAGTTTCTAAACGCTCCTACTTTAAATTTGATGACAAGTTTTTTCAACAGACAGAGGGTGCCACAATGGGGTCCCCCTCTCCCCTGTTTTAGCCGAAATTTTATTACAGACCTTAGAGGATAATGTCTTACGGATATTTCCGCATAAACCATTACTTCTTTTAAGATATGTTGATGATTTGTTAATACTCTGGCCATACTCTTTGACCCTTTTGGATAAATTTACTGAATGCCTTTCTTCACAACTTCCTACCATCAGGTTTACCAAGGAACTTGAGAGAGAAGGTAAATTGCTCTTCTTGGATTTTATGCTGATTCGAGATTTAAACTCTCACCAACTTCATTATTCCGTTTACCACAAACCGACCTCTGTCCCCTGTATGATACCTTTTTCTTCGTTTCATCCCTCTGACAACAAAGCGGCCGCACTCCGTTTTTTGACAAAACGGGCGTTCACACATTCTTCTACCCGAAAAGCAAGATCTGATGAACTGGATAGAGTGTTAACCTTAGCCCGCTCTTTCGGGTTCTCGGACCAATTTTTCCGGAGATTATTTCTTAAACATCAGAGATTAAACCTTACGACTTTGTCAATTACAACTACTCCAACCAAGTACATTGGCAAGATCAAATTTTACCCTACTATTGTGTCTATTCTAAAGAAAGCATGCAATCGACACAATCTTTCATTCGGTGTAACCACTAGGAATATTTTTTCCTTAATTAGAAATAATAGAGATAAGGTATCATCATTGGTTAAACCTGGTGTTTATTGTACACCATTGATTCAACAGGTAAACAATGGTACCAACATGTTCTACATTGGATCAACACTTCGGACATTAAACATTCGTCTGGCTGAACACAAATATGCCCTCTGATCAGGATCATCTAACACGGCCCTAACTGCAGCTGTTAATCAAGAGGGTTACATACCTGTTTGGAATAACGCAAAAAATCTTAAACTCAACTATTAACAAACGGACTGCCTTTTTCACTGAAAGCCTCTGTATTATTAAATTTGGTGACTCCTGCTGTAACTCTGACCTCCCGGTCTATGTTCCGAGCCAGTAGAGACGGCTGGTCGCCCCCTCCGGACAAACAGATGTTGAATAACCTACGTAGTTCCCTTTTTTTTTTTTTACTGTAACTTTAACTTTTGTTATCTGGCATTTCTCTGAGACGAACTGGTGAAATGAATGACGGGTACTTGTACTTTATAATGACTGAATCTGCATTACTACGACATTTACTCTGATGATGGGGCCATGAGAGCCCCAAAAGTTCTTGCTTTTAAATTATTTTAATTTGTAAATAAATTTGGTTTTACTTTGCAAACTTTTAATGATTTCATTTATCGTACGCAGACAGCATTTGTGATACCTAAATGAATTTCTAATTATTTGTCTCCGAGTTTGATTATCACTAAGTATCAACATGCTCTCAGAGAAAAAATCTAAAGATTTCTTATGCAAAATTCTGTAAATAAAATGCTCTGGCGTTTCTCAGTAGGGTTGGCCCAGGGACCTGGTATCGCTTGATCTTTTGTTATTCGGTATTGGCGGGGCCGCCAGTGGACTAGTGGGCAAAGTTCGTGACTGTCACGGAAAGGACCTCAGGTTTGATCCCATGCGGGTACGAATGCTCGATCCACTAAATATCCGCCGTGCGTCGGATGGACACGTTAAGCCGTCGGACCCCGGGTACTGCCCCCCCGTAATAAATAAGGGCGTCTTCCTTCCCCTTTCTACTTCGCTTCTGTGTCACTTTTCTATCGGGCACTCTAGCCCAAATCTCCTAGCTTCCTCTTTCAAAGGGTTGTTTAAGACCTGGGGCCAGACACTCCCTTCCTAAAATTCTCTACATATCATCATTTGATCATTTTCGTTATTGGCTGCGTAATTTTTAAATATATTTGTATGTGATTTTAAATATATATTTTATGAATCATTGGAAATAATTTAACATGGCGGAAATATTTTTAACACTTACCAGTATTTTCGGAGATGTTTTCACCGGTGTAGGCCTATTTTCATTTGTATCCTCAATATTTTTGGCCATCCGTATAAAGAAATCCTCGGGGCACCATTGAACAAATGTGTGAAAAACCAAATTTGAAAAAAAATGCTTTCTTCATGTAGTTATCTTTAGAAGCTCGAATTTTCTTATTTTTTTGTCTTTCTCTTGCAGCTGAGAGTTGATGTGCCTCATTCGATTCATAGTACGTGTTTTCATGAAAAGTTTAATGCCTCGGCTGGATTTTAGAGGAATTTATTTCCATTACCTCTGATACGTTTGTCGTAATAGTTTTCACTTTTTTTTTAATTTCATGTTCGCCGTGGATTGGGTGGAACAACCGCTCAATGCTTTTTCTGCGGCAACACCACTAGTTCATTTTTACATATCCCTTTTATAGTCGCCTTCAGCAAAATGTTTGGAGCAAATAGTAGCATTTCGGACAGTAGCTTACCGAAAAATCGCGGAGACCCCCAGCAAAAGATTCTTCTAGACCCTTTTGCGGAAATCTAGTAGCACTCAATTAGTTATTTTTTTTAATTCCATGTTATTAATTAAGTTATAGGCATTTTAATAATTAAAATTCTTTGGAACCTACAGGTGTTTAGGGTAAGACTAAAATTATTGCGCTTTACTGCGTGTAACACAAATCTGCACGTTGTAATTGAAATAATTGCACTAGTTTTATACTAGTAGAAAATACTGCAAAACAGTTACGCAAATGTTGAACATGTCATGCAAATTTTATTCTTTTAGACAACTAAGGCCAGTCTCTTTGAAACGCCTCGCGATCAGGCCTACAAAACACGTATTTTCTGTGAGAGTGCCTAATGAAATTTTCCGATTGATTCGAAAATACAGAACATAAGTAGGCAAATAAATAAGTAACTAACTAATACAGACATTTAACGTGGACCAGGAACATCAAACAAAGATCTTCGCTCTTTCCACGTTTATAAGTTAGTCACGGAAAAATTCTCATTGGCCGCCACCGGGAGTCGAACCCAGGGTCTTCCAATTACGCGCCGGATATGCTTCCGGTACACCACAGCGGCGTGGAAAGAGCGAAGATCTTTGTTTGATGTTCCTGGTCCACGTTAAATGTCTGTATTAATTATTCGTTCGCCTTCTGATTATTTCTTCAGTTGCTGCTTACCATCTTTGGTGAATCCCCAGCATAGTGCGGGGCTCCAAGAAGCAACCTGCCAAATTGGATTGGCAGTTACTGTGTGTGAGTCTGGAGGAATTCGAGGCCCCTGTGGTGTAGCGGAAGCATATCCGGCGCGTAATTGGAAGACCCTGGGTTCGACTCACGGTGGCGGCCAATGAGAATTTTTCCGTGACTCACTTATAAACGTGGAAAGAGCGAAGATCTTTGATGTAAATAAGTAACGATTCAGAATCATGGCTCAAAAAAAAAAAAAGCAAAACTACGTAAATTATTTACTTTTGAATATAAAAAACACAACATAATGTCACAATGTTTTGCACTTAGTAAATTTTTTTCTCTTGACCCTGTTATAAAAAAACGACGCAGGTCTCTGCATATACCAAAAACAACAACTTTCAATTCATTAAATTCTGAAGCAGGCGTGCAAAAAGCTGTAATTCATCACACCTTATCCTCATTGATAAAACGTTTTCATTCACTGGACTGATATTTCCTTCATATTCTCTTGTTAATATACATTCATTGGAACCTTTGCTATGGATATGAAAAGGGGCAACAGGTCCTCTGAAATAACTGCTTTCCCGTCATCCAGTTTTTATAAATTTAAATCTCGGAAAAAACAACAATCAAAAACTATTTTTCTTTTTAATACTCCTTTTAAAGCTGCCGCAAAAATTCCTGACAATTTCTTTATTCATGTGAAGTTTCCGCAAAGAGGTATATTCTTTAAAATGTTTTGGCTGAAGCCGTGACTCCCTCCTACCCTCCCCATCTATACACCCCTGATTATGGAAAAAAAAAGTATCACCTCGTTTACCACGTAATTTCCATAACCAGCAGAGCTCGGTCACTTTCGGAAATCTGTGTTATGTAATTGCGGATCCTTTGGTATTTCTGCAGTTATTCTTGCAGTCTGCAACAGTGCAGGAACTCGAAGGCATCTCAAAAGAATAAACTATTTGCAAACAAACTTAGCTATTCCACTTAATATATATACACTAAAATTATTCTAGAAGCAGAAAAAAACAGCTCTTTGAACAAGAGTCAAATGACATTTGCGACTGCCTTGACCTTCGGTGCACTAAACTAGTTAGTTCGTAAGACAGCTGACGTCATCAGGCCACCTCCTCCGCACTCCCGCGAAGGGGAAGCTTTACAGGGGTCTTACGGGCACAACCTTGTGTGTTAAAGAACCTTGATCTCAACTAATTTTTTTTTCTTGGACCGATACTGCTCACATCGAAAAACCTTTAGAAAATACCTTCTTGCTAAAATAATGCATGGTTTTCTCCGTGGGAGGCGTAGATGCATATCTTACATTTGTCCATATCGCTGCTTCTAAGAGTCCGATTTGAAAAATGCTTTCCTTGTTGGAGAGCGTTTCGGCTGTGAAATGTTTCTCATACAAATTCAAATTTTTCTGAACTCATAAGTATACAACCAGAAGGCGTAAATTCACGATTCCGTTTACAGCAATAACTGCCGGGTTAAAAGACCGATTGAAAAACTTCTTTCTTCGGTCAGATACAATTGTTTTCCTAACCGATTCCATTGACTTTGAATAGCTTTGATAAATTTAATTTGCATCAGAACGGATTCAAAAGAAAATTCGGTGTTATCTTTCTTGTTTTTTTTTGTTGTTTTTTTAACAAGGAGTTTTACATTGCAATTTTGATGGACAAAAGAGATGCAAACTGAACAATAGATTTCAAAGCTTAAGACAGCATTTAGCAACGTAAATAATCGGTGTTGCCCGTTCATTGGGTAGTATGGGCCTTAAATTCATGTTATCGAGCTAATGATTTTGTAGAATTACTCTTCTGTTCTGTGACGTACTACAGAGGTGAAAACATGTGTCAAGACGACAAATCTGCAACGAGACATTCTGTCCGCGTAGGTTAGTTGGAAGAGCGACTTACTCCGGAGTAAGGGGCCGCGTATTAGATGGCCGTCGCAGACAAATTTGTGTTTTCACAGTTCGTTGTATACGCTATTCGGACGAATGAATTCACTGAATTTTGTGATGAAACAAAAGGAGAATATAAAACGGTTAGGAAGTATCGAAACAGGATGTCTTCCGTTGTACCTAGAAGGTTAAAGAATATTTTTGGAAACCACTTTCCCGAATTCTGGATAAATCTGTTCACATCCAAGATATTTATCACTGTGACACCCAAACTCGAGAGTCTGAATAAATCTATAGTTGATCTGACAAAAGCCGTTAGTGTGAATTCGATACTAAAACAAAATAAACTTTTCTTCCAGGCAATATACCACCTTTTCATACTATTTTGTGCGACCGTAGCTCACTGAGATGAAAGACAGAATTACTAGATATAAGAGAAAATCATAAAAGAATGCTTGCATTTTATGAAATTTTATGCAATATCTATTTATGACAATAGGCGTCAACGATTATTTTCAGGATGTTATGACCACAACGACCAACTCATATGCCTATAAGCAGTTACCCGTCCTTAACGTATGGGCACTGCTTCCAAGGAGATGTCGGGGGAGAGAGGCACCGGTATCAGAACAGCACACCCCAGATTCCTCATCCGGCACATTGCCTTCTTGAAGAAACCAGTCAAATGCCCCAGCACTTTAGGTCACTCGGCCACAGGGGTGACCTCACCATTTTAAAAAAATTAGAGCATCTAAATATGCCGGTCACTGAATTAGAAACCTTTATTCAGTGTCGGGTCGGACCTCTTTTATCCTGAATTACACAGTACGTATGCGGTTTGGTATTGAATTCACAAGGTCATGGACTGCATCTACGTCTACAACATACCACGTGTTCACCAGTCAGACCTCTTACTCGATCAGATTTGGCCAAAGAGGATTTTACTCCCTGATCTGTTTTTCTAACGTGACCCATACATTCTCAATGCGATTCAAATTCAGGCCTTGTGGTTGCCAGGGAAAACGGTCGAGGTTACTGTCATACTCGTTGAACCACTGCTGACCGCATCTTGCGCGATGGACAACAATATTGTCGCCCATAAAACAGCCGAAAAACTTTATATGAAACAGCTGGATAAATAGTCAACATTGCACGCTGGACTTGATCGGCAAAATGTTCAGATAATCCTTGGAGACGCTCGACCTTCCAGAAATATCAGAGAACCTGTTCTATACCAACAGAACGTGCCCCACACCGTGGTACCGTCTTCAAAACCTTGATTTGTGTTTGCAAGGCAAGATGGGTCCACTGCTTCTGGGGCTCCCGCCAAACTCTCTCTGCCAACCGTCGGTACAGAGGAAGGGGTAACCGGTCCTTCGCAGAAACCAGTGGTTTCCGTATAAGCATGCTACTGCCGATACTCATCCTCTTCAATTCTTTGCGCATAGTTCTCTGAGATATGGGTCAGGAACACCCTTCATTGAATGCTTCGGTCAGTTGCTGCACACAGGGAGTCCACTTTCTCCGTGCAATCATTCTCAGACGACGGCAAGCTCGTTCCTGACACATTGTCGTCGCGTCGGCAATAAATCTCGTTTGTTTTCTCACTGATTAATGATTTAGGATATTTCCCCTTTTGAGAAACCAGTCAGCTCTGACATTTTCAAAATCGTCACTTGATCCAAGCGGCCACGCCCAATAAGCCCTTTATCGAACTCCGAAAGGTCCTTTGTTTTTCCCATTGTAATCAGCACTACTGACAACTACTGACGAACAGCAGTTTTAAATAGTTGCCTAGATCGAGTGGTTATTTATTTACGTGACCACGGATTTTGCATATACGCTAAGAAAACGACATTTACGTACAATGGACTTCATTGTTCAGTAGCTCAAATCGGTCTTATATAGAGAAATCGGATGATAATATATCGGGGATATATTTTTTGATACAAAATTTGATGGAGAAGTCAGCGATCAATTTATTTGTGAAAGAAAATAATCGTGGAAAGATAAGAACTTTAGATATTCCTAATTCCGAGAGTGCTTAGTGTAGCTTTTTATTTACAAAGGCCGTTCCATAAAAACAGAGTAATTTATTTTTCAGTTCGCAACAGTGCGAAGGGGGAAAACAACCACGCAGACGACTAACTGAATTAAGGATGTATTTATGGCGACAGCTATTAGCCGTGGTAGACGATTCTGGTTTGTTGATGCGCAGTTATTTAAGGTGCGTCTGCATTTCACCATACAGCTATGGAGGTGTATTATTCAGAGTTAAGAAGTAAAATGCGTTGTGTGATTAAATTTTGCTATCATTTGGGTAAAACGGCTCCAGAAACAGTTCATTTAATGAAAAAGCTTACAATGATAAATGTTTGGGTGAGTCAATGATTTTTAGATGGCACCATAATTTAAAAAATGAGCGTTTTTCGGCAGAACGCGCTCCTATGCCTGGTTGACCTGAAAGTGTTGTTACGGAGCGTATTTTTAACACTGTTTGGGCAATCCCGCAAGAAGATCGACGAATGACGTGTGAAGACAGAGAAGCGTCAACTAAAAATTCAAAAACGTCGGCATTCCGCATTCTACGTGACAAATTACTGCTGCGTCGTGTGTGTTCCAAATGGGTACATCCTCACTTGACGAGAGAACAATTGGTAGCCAGAGTTAAGGTGTGTCATGAGGGGAAACAAATGATTGCAAAGGATCCAAACGTTGTGAACACAGTAATAACTGCCGATGAAACATGGATCCACTATTTCGACTCCTTCACAAAGCGCGCAACAAGTGTCTGGAAACACACAGGCTCGCCTACTCCGAAAAAAGTCCGTCAAACCAAATCAGCTGGGAAGGTGATGATGATAATTTTCTTTGATAATAAAGGTGTAGTCTACCAGCATGCCGTTTCTCCACAAATTACTGTCAATAAGTATTACATTTCAGTCTTGAAGCGTCTGAGACGACACCTATCGATTAACCAACCGGAACTACTGGACAAGTGGACCCTACACCATGAAAACGCTCGCCCACATGTGGCTGCTTGTGGTCAACAGTTTTTCACGAAATGCAGTATTGAAATCATTCCACAACCTACCTACAGTCCTGACCTCGCCCCGTGCGATTTCTGGTTGTTTCCAACAATGAAGGAGAAGTTCCGTGGCGCAACATCCAACACAGACGCTGACGTTATTCAAGCTGTACATGGGTCGCTAAAGCAGCTTCCACAATATGCCTTCGCCACATGCCTTGAAAAGTGGACTGAACGATGGGACCGTTGCATATCATCCGAGGGAAGATACTTTGAGAAAGAATAACATATATTTTGCCATACCTATATTTCTTCATTTAGTGTGATTTTACTCTCAGTTTTTATGGAACGGCCGTTGTACATTGTACAATCGCTCCTGTTGAGGATAGCTCCTCTCAAAAACACAAATTTTGCTGTTCTCAGAATCAGTCATCAGTTAGTCGTGCTTAGGTTTTCGTAAATTTTTAAGGACGTTCTAAACCAACTGGCGTCTTCGGTAGCCGAGTGGCTAGAGGCATAAATTTCTGACCAGTCGCCCAAGTATCGGATGAGGCATAGGTAGTGATTTAATGTTTTTGTCTTACGTCTTTGACTCTCCCCTTTCCTTGGAATCGGTGTCCCCAAATTAATGATCGGCGACTGCTCAAATCCCTTACTAAACAAGAAAGATGACACCGAATTTTCGGGTGTAATAAGCACGTCTTTTGAATCCGTTCTGACGCACATTAAATTTATCAGAGCTATTCAAAGTCAATGGAACCGGTATGGAAAACAATAGTATCTGACGGACGAAAGAAGTTTTTCAATCGGGTCTTTAATCCCTCAGATATTGCTGTAAACGGAATCGTGAGCTTACGAACTCTTAGAAACAGAGTTATCGACAGAAATAAGATGTGACTTTACGTCCCTTGGTGAGAAAACCATGCATTATTTTAGGAAGAAAGTATTCACAAAAGGTTTATCCATATGAGAGGTATCGGTCCAAGAAAAAAAAATTTAGTCGAGTTTTCAGGCGCCCAGATTTTGCTACAAATACACCAGAAGTAGAAATTAACACTTATGACCCCTAGTGGCCAAACCATTCTTCACCAAACATTAGAAATTACGTGAAAAATATTTTCCGTCAGGTCTTGTATGCGATACAGGAAGAATTTTTCAAATCGGACTTTTAGGAGCAGAAAACGCAATTTACCATTGTGCGCCCTAGCGGAAAGTCTATGATTCACTTGAAAATTTTGAATTTATAGGAAAACATTTCGCATCGCAAATACTATCCAGCAAAGAAGGAATTTTTCATATCGGACTTTTAGAAGTAGAGATATTGATAAAAATAAGATATACATCTACGCTTCCTGGCGTAGAAACCGTGCACTATTTTAAGAAGAAAATGTTTCTAAATAGTTTGTCGACATGAGTAGTATCGGTCTACAAACGATGTTATTTTCAATCGAGAATTTAGAAGCTCACATTTTGCTGCAAATACATCAGGAGCGGAAATTAAGGTTTACGCCCCCTGGTGGCCAAACTATTTTTTTTACAAAAATTAGAAATTATGTGCAAACGATTTCCCATCAGAAGCTGTATCCGGTGCAGAAAGAATTTTTCAGATCGGAGATTTAGAAGCAGAGATATAGGAAAAAACGCAATTTACCTTTACGCCCCCTAGCGGAAAGTCTATGAATTACGTGAAAATTTTGAAAATATATGAAAAACATGCGACACAGAAAACACTATCCAACAAAGAAGGATTTTTTCATATCGGACTCCTAAAAGTCGAGATATTGACAAAAATAGGATATACATCTACGCCCCCTGGCGTAGAAACCGTGCACTATTATAAGAAGAAAATGTTTCTAAAAAGTTTGTCGGCATGAGTAGTATTGGTCTACAAACGACGTTATTTTCAATCGAGAATTTAGAAGCTCATATTTTGCTGCAAATACATCAGGAGCGGAAATTAAGGTTTACGCCTCCTGGTGGCCAAAGTATTCTTTACCAAAAATTCGAAATTATATGCAAAAGGTTGTGCATCAAGAGATGTATCCGCTGCAAAAAGAATTTTGAAAACGGAGTTTTAGAAGAAGAGTTATCGGGAAAAATGCAATTCACTTTTACGCCTTCTAGCGGAAAATCTATGCGTAATTTGAAAAAGAAACTATATCCAAAATACTCTTCGACATAAATGGAATCGAAAGATAAAAGATTTTTTTCAATCGGATGTTGAGAAGCAAACATGTGGAATAAAATGTATTTTTGATTTCGACATCATCTGCATTTACGCCTTCTAGCGGCAAAATTGTGCATCGTAAAAAAAAACGAAACAAAGGATCAGCATTCGCATATTTCAAGCTTTCGAATGCAAAAAGAATTTTTCAAATCGGATTAATAGTTGCAGAGATAACGTGGGTACAGACGGACGGACGGACGGACGGACGGACAAACCGATAACATAAGCACGATCTTTTTTTACAAAAGACTTGCTAAAAATGCATAAGTTCATGCCGTTTTATTTCACGAGTGTTTCCCAGGTCAGTAGTGACTGTGCAGATGGCCAGTTGCATATCAAATGTAGCCAGTAATATCGTGTATCTAAATCATATTGCGTTGTGTGATTGTGTCTAGTGGTTGTTTGGTTTTCAGGTAGCGAAATAGAGAGGAATGAATATTTCCGACATCTCCTCCTCTACGAGTTCAACAAGGGATCCACAGCCACCGATGCTACTCGACAAATTTGTGCTGTGTATGGGAAGGATGCTATTGCTCCGAGGACAGCCGGCAAATGGTTTGAGCGGTTCCGAGGTGGCAATTTTGACCTTAACGACACTCCACGCTTAGGTCGTACATCTCACTTTGATGAGGATCGTATGAACCATCTCATTCCCTTGTATCCGCGTCAAACCACAAGCGGATTGGCCAATGAGATGGACTATGATCAGGTCACAGTGGTGCGACACCTGGAACGTATGGGAAAGCACCAGAAATTGGGGTCTTGGGTGCCTCACACTCTCACCAAGGACAACAAGAATCAGCGTATTGCCATATATCGTTCCTTGCTCGCCGGTTATCGCGAATGTTCTTAGCAACACAAATTCCTTTCTGTCACGTATTGTTACTGGAGATGAGAAGTGGTGCCTGTGCGTGAATTTCAGGCATCGGAGAGAGTGGTTAATCCCAAACAAGACGCCCACACCACGTCCAAAACATAGCCTTCATCCTACGAAGATCATATGGTGTGTCTGGTGGGACATGGAAGGCATTATGTACTAGGAAATGCTGCCGAGGAATCTGACAATCGACGCTGCACTCTGTTGTGAGCAAGTCCGTCGTGTGGAGGGAGCAATTCAGCAGAAGCGGCCACATCGGCGCTATGGTTTCCTTCTCCAACATCATAACGCACGCCAGCACAGTCCAAACATGATTAAAATGGCCACTCAGGACATGAAATGGGAGATCCTTCCACATCCGGCTTATTCCCCCGATGTCGCCCCTTCAGCCTACCACCTGTTACGATCTCTGTCGAATGCACTCCGTGGCAGAACGTACAACAATAATGTTAATCTCCAGAATTTCCTTGATGATTTTTTTGCGGCAAAACGTGCAAGTTTTTTTCAAGAATGGCATTGCTGACCTATTCAAGCGTTGGAACACCATTGTAAACAAAGGGGGGGGGGATACATCTTTGACTGATTCCGTTTTTCTTCTGATGTAATACATTCCTGTAGTGGGGTGAGAAAAATGGCATGACCTTATGCATCAACTTAATATTTTTAATTATCTGTACATTTTTAAACACTAATGGTTTTAGAGCATTAAAAGGGGGTTTTGTAATTCCATAGAAAATACAGTGGTCACAAAAAGTAAGGGATATTGCGGTTTTGAATGGAAAATGTAGTGATATGCAAATTTAGCAATTACTGGAGATAGGTTATCAGCGTGTGTCGCTACGTCATGTGTGAATTCGCATCATGAAAACACAGCGCGTGACATGCGAGCTCCGATAAGAGTACTCTGTCAGAAGTAGAAAACGGGTCGTTTCAACGCTTGGTCTAAAAGTTTGCTGAATGCATTGCCTTTAAAATGGGATTAACCTGAAATGGTGTCCAGACGACGATTAACCATGTCAACAGAAATAGAGCTGTTGGTATCTTACAGGCGGTGAAAGGTAGATCGATGTGGCTGCTACTTTAGAAATTTTCAAAGTTAAGTAAGTCGACTAAACACAAGCTTTCAACGAATTAGGAATGTTGCGGTCGACCCATGAGGGGTCGCCCCATGAGTGGTCGCCCGAGGACAACCTTCAGGAAGCCAAATCGCTAACTGACAGTAAGTAATAGGAGAAGACCTAGTATAACCAGTAGCCAACTTCGGAAATCTCTTCGAGCTCATTTTGGTGTACTAAAGAGGTACGAAACCACCTTTTCCGTGTACGGACTCATGACAAGGAGGCCGCTGGACCCTGGTTCATCTTTCACGACGGTGAGCATTGACATCAGCTCGCCGTTGTTAAAGATGAACCAGGGTCCGACGGTACATGCCATGCAATACAGAGTGTCACCATGTACTTTTCACAGAAATCCGGTTTCGCCCTTTATCCTTATATTCGATGACTACACGTGTGAAGGATATCCGGCACACGAATATAACCACAGAATGTGCAGTCCGTCCACTCTTAATAGAGGCAGTCAGTTCTGTCTGGTCAGGAATGTTTTTAATGGGCGTACTTCCTTGTATGGTTGTCAAGGCAACATGAATGCCTCAATTTACCAAAACGAGGTCATTGCATCCATTGTAACACTGTTTCACTCTGCTACTGGGCATGCATTCCGTTTTGTCGATGACACTACAACCAGTCACCGTGCCTGGAACGTCCGTGCTTCAAAAGCTGAAAAATCATGGGATTGAATTGTTACAGCTGCCTCCGCGGTCTCCTGACCTCAATCCTATTGAGAACAATTGGAACGCTGTACAGCAACATCTGGATAACCACATTCCATACTAAAAGTACATTGGCAGACCTCCGTAACGTGTTGCCTTTATTATGAAACGTGCTTCCCAAGACACTCATCAATACTGCCATTGCAAGTACGCCTCCTAGGTGTCAATACGTTCTTCGACACAGAGGTGGTGTTACGGGGTACTGAAATCCAGAACTATGGACATCCTCCGAATTTAACGTTTTGTCTATATTGCTGTGCTATTTTGCTGTGTGCAGAAATTGCAAAATAAATTGTTTTTGTAAAAGCGCTCTTGTCTTTGTATTACATAGCCTCACTGGTGTTATTTGAATGCGTGTTACTTGTGTCAGAAACATACATCCTTCATTCCATGTAATATCCCAAACTTTTTGAGACCAGTGTATGATTGTAAAAGAAAGCTGTCATATTTTTTGTTTTAAAAATCACTCTCAATTTTGCATTTGGTGAGCAGGTCGGAGCCTTGAAAAAAGTGTCTTGCTTTGGCATTTAAGAAAAATGGGCACGTTCAAGATTTCCAGGAGCGATATGACTGAATGTATTGATCATTTGTTGTCTGACCAACGGAAATTAATTTTACTTTGACAACGATTGTGTTCAAATCCAGATCTCAGAGATAACATTTTGGCCTAGTTCTGATTCCATTTGAAACTTTCCAGGTTCAGACACTCTAATGCTGTAATATATTTTTCATATTCTGTCTCATGACAAGCTCGGGGAATGATCAGATGAAAATATTAATCTCAGTAGTAAAAGAAAGGGAAATCTGAATGGGAAAAGTCTCTTTTTTTATGGACAAAATAAGTGATGTATGTTTGATGCACGATTTGTGTGACGAAAAAGATTGTCGTACGAATTAAACAACTGCTCTTTGCAACTTTTCTACACAATTGCTCTGGTTGTGAAGGAATAAAGGCGATAAAAGATACTACTTAATATACAGAAAATAATTGAAGTTTCTGAAATATGTATGTAGGAATAAATTTATCCTCAATATATCTCAGGTTTCCCGCAGATCGTAGGAAAGTATCAAATTCTGTTATACTCAGAAAATATCCTTTTCAATTTCATAAAAACTCCTAGCAAACCAGAAACTTAAAGCATCTTTTCAATTTTACTTTTTCCTTTATTCCTAGAACTGGAAGAAATCGAGTAGAAGAAAGAAATCAGGCTCTGCTGTGGATCCTTTGCTTGTAGTCCAAAGGCCGCATGTGAATGTTTTATTTTATATTCTTTATCGTGAAATCCGGACAGCAAATCTATTTGCAAAACATTGCTCCTAATGCATTACATCTGACTTCAGAATACTAGGCTGAAGTTAGAAACAAATGAAGGCTATTTAAATTATATATTTTCCTGCTTTGAAATCTACAACATACAAATACACCTTTTTTTGTTGTACAATAAAGCTTATGATATTTTGGCAAATTCCTTTTACGATTCTAAAAAAATAATAAAATATTTTCATACTGAACTGGACTAACGGTTACGTGAAATACACCCAGTAATTTGTTTTCAGTTTTGTAAAATTGTTATAAATAACAATAATACTGTATATGAAGTTTAGCTAAAATATTCTATGTAAAAGCTAAATCAGAAAGCCGGAACATTCACTGTGTGAGAGCTAATCTTATTTCTCCTAATAATAAATTCTGACATAATCAAATCTGCGGTCTTTTATAGGATATAATTCTTTAATTCATTATCACGAGACTTCTAAAACCTAAACTTATTATCAATTGCATTTTTAGGAGAATTATCGCAATAGGAACATTTAACAGTGCACAAGACACAAAGAATATTTAAAGCATATTTTCATGTATGTGTATTAGACGTTTCAGGATTTTGTTTAGTCCCGTCCGAGGGTCAACACGTCTCAGGTTCTAGAAATGGCACTCGATGAAAACATGACGAAGATTTTCAACCATTTTTATCTTTTCAATGCAGTAATTTCATGTTTCCGTTTCTCACATTTGTTTACAGATGATGCATGTTTCAACAAAATGTAATGAGAGAAAAAAAACAAGACAGATGACACTGAATTTGCAGGAGCAATGAGCATGTCTTTTGAATCCTTTCCGACTCAAAAAAATATTTTTAATGTCGATTTTTAGAAACCGGAATAATTGCGAAAGAAACGGAATGCCTTTTTAAATGAAAACTTTGTGCTAATTAAAGTAGACAATGTGAGCATTGCTCTTCATAGTGAATGGAACCAGTTACGACAAAATAATATTAAAAGGATCAACAGTATTTCAACAACGTCTGCAAAGAGAAACAGTTACTTACTGTTTCTCTTTGCAGACGTTGTGAACAGTTTGCGATTTTTCGTAATACACATTATTACCCTCACAAAATGCTTTTCATAGCAGAAATAATCAGAGGCAAACAAAGTTTTGTAAATCGAACTATTGGAAAAGGAGATGTTGAATAAAATGAGAAATAACTCTACGCCTTCGAGGGGCAAAACTGTGAGATATTTTTTAAAACCGGGCGCAAAATATTGTTCCTACTGAAGGACATTGTACCAAGAAAGGATTTTTCCAAGGAAAATGTTTGGAATTAGAGATAATCTTTGAAATTCACAGTATTCCCACCTGGAGCTTACGCGTCCAGGCGGGAGTACTGTGAATTGTGAAAGAGCAGAAATTATATGCAAAACATTTTTCATAGAAAAAGCTATAAACGGAAAAGGAACCTTTGAAATAAGATAGCAAAAAAAAATTTTTTTTACATATATGCCTTTTAGCTAGATACTGCATTTTTTAAAGATAATAATGTTCGCAATACAAATTTGAAAGTTGTGAATCCGTTTATTGGTGCAAATATGGCACAGGTGTTAAGTCAGATAACATCCGAAAACTCGAAAATTTCGTCGTCCTGAAACGGGAATCGAAACTGCGTCGCCCGGATAGCGCCCTAGTATGCTAACAACTACAACACCCAGAACGACCGAGTTTCAAGTTTCCGATTAATTTGAATATAACCATCGCAAGATTCGCTAATTGAAGCAACCGGCATTCATATATAGCGAATCTGGAGGTTTGAAATTCATTTCCGTGATTGCCCGGAGGCTCAAAATGTCAATGAATGAAATACGGGATCACACCTTTGCACAATACAAATTGGGAAGATGTGAATCCGTTTATTGGTGTAAGAACTAGCTGATGCCCATGACTTGCACCGTTCAAATGTGGACTCCGCAGGAATAGATTGAACTACCTCAAACATCTAAGTGACGGCGTTGCGTGAGCAATCCTGCCATGATCCAACAGTCCTTCACCCGGACAGGATCAGTCCAGAGACCTGCAACTGCCCCAGTGGGGCCGACACCTCTCACCTCTCCGTCATGGCCCGCGTGTGCGTGCCATTGGGCAGGGGCTACAATATTCCTCTGCCTCTGCATGTGAGATCAGATCGCTAGCGAGAATTGTTTGGGACAAAAGCCCTTTATTAAAAGAAAATTAAAAGATACATGCACATTTATTCACTGAGGGTCTCATTTAGCGGGGAATGGATCCTTTAATCAATGAGCCCTCTCACAGAAATATCAAAAGGAAACTATTTACGTGGCATTTACACTGCCGCAGTACTAGGGCCTCTTCTGCGGTGATGATGACTCTGGGCCGGAGTCATTCAAATCCTCTTCTATGCAGTCTTCTGTCTTCTGCAATTACCCTTCGATAAGGTAAACCGACTGCCGTTCCACAAGATGCTTGACCAACTTGATGAGCCCTTGTCTCGCTCTTGGGTGCGCGAGAAGGATCTAGAGGTATCTCGACTTCGCCAATTTTGGCGCCAATGTTCTTCTCATGCCTGAAAGAGAATCGCATTCAAGAATCATGTGTGCAACATCTGCAGTCTGGTTACCGCAGCCGCACACTCGTTCTCGTGTGCGGCTGCAACGGCGGAGTAATCAGGCGACACGCCATGACCGTTGAGTACCTGGTTTAGGAACCCATCACGCTCAATGTGCCTAACGGAGACTCGGGGTAGAATACGGTATGTTTTCCTACCCGTATCCCCTTCGTCCCATCTGAGTTGCAACTCCACCGCGCGCTTTGCAGAGGCGTTCGCAGGTGAAAATCAATATTCCCTTTCTCAGCTACTTCCTTCGTTAGCTGGTCCGCACGTTCGTTTCCAACGGTTCCTACATAGCTTCGGATCCAATGGAAGGAGATCCCCGTATTGCCTGCAGTGTTAAGCAACGATTTGGATTTCACCGACCAGGGGAGTTTTACTCCCGAATCGACCAAGCGCCTTTAAGGCCGCTTGGCTGTCGAAGATGCTTAAGTGCCCCTTCGCTGCCAATGGAGAGACCCCATTGCAGCGCTTCCTGATCGCCAACAACTCTGCTTGGAACAGAGAGGAGTTGGGCGATAATATGACATGGATGTTAAGTCAGATACAATCCGAAATCTTGAAAATTTCGTCTTCCTGGAGCGGATATCGAAACCGCGTCTCCCGCTCTGTAAAAACTTTTCTGAAATTCCCGAGCCACTTTCCGTCATTTCTTTTGTGAATTAACGAAGCTTATTTCTGATACAACCTTTTCCGTCAAATGACAGAAAGAAACCTGAATTTTACAGATTTTATCGTACCACGGGAAAATTCTGAAATTTCAGAAACCTTTCCACAGTTTCTTTCTTATATTGACGGTAAAGTACCGTTTCAGAGATATGTTAACGGAGAATTCTGAATTTTCAGAAACATTTCCGCAATTATTTTCGTATATTAACGAAAAAACTCCGCACTTTTTCCGTATCCGTGTGACGAGGAATTACCGATAATAGGAGCGATTGGTGAGAGTGCTTGGTTTGATTCAATCGTCTGTCAAATTTTGAAGTTCCGAAGCGAGATCGGATATTGTGGATAGCATATCGCATGAATTTCGTTTATTGTGGCACGGGATATTTCTTCTCGTCTTCCCTATTTTGTGCCCCAGCTATTTAATATATACGTATATTGTGTTACTGTAAGAAACCGGGGATTTAACTTATTGTACAAATGATTATACGATCTTTGGGCAATTTAAGACAAAAGCTATTATAGATATCAAGAGTAAATTTCATATTTAGAAGGTTCTTTTTTGTGAAATAATATAGTACATTTCACCTTTTTTAAAGACAACTAATAGTCATTGTCAATTTAAAAAAATCAAGTTGCAAAGCATTTTGTTCCTTCGAAAAATCAACATAAAACATGCTTTATTTGTAAAAAGTCATCCTACAAAAAATTATTACAAATCTATTCAGAAAAATAAGCTCCAACAAAAAATAAAATGACTAAATCACTTGCATTAATGATAAAAAAAAAGCATCATGTCCCAATTTGTTTTATACTGTACGTGATTTTGATTGCCGAGCGTGTGTGGCTCAGTGGTTAAAGGCGTAGGTTACCTCTTAAACTAGCCGAAGCAACGACGGGGTTTCGCTCCAGACGCAGCGGAATAATTATTTGGGGGCAAGGATGAAAAGTGCAGACTCGACGATTTTGCGGAATTTCAGTTTAAATACGGAAAAACCTGAAATGGATTTTTCTGAAATAAATGGAATTTCTGACTACAGAAAATCTGTGAAAATACGGAAGCTAAAATAAAGGGGCTCTTTTAAAAACGGAAATTTCCGAAAAAGACGGACACCTGCCGGAAACTTTGCTGCACGTTATTTCCGGAAATTTTCCGTGAATTCACACCACTTATTTTTTACTGTACGGATAGCGCCCGAGTATCTTAACCACTATACCACCCAGAACGACCAAGTTTCAAGTTTTCGCTTAATTTGAATATAACCATCACAGTATTCGCTAATCGAAGCAAACGGCATTCATACACTCGGGTTCGATTTCAAACGCGGTTTCGATTACCGCTCCAGGACGACGAAATTTTCAAGTTTTCGGATATTACCTGACTTAACGTCCATGTCATATTTACACCAATAAACGGATTCACATCTTCCAAATTTGTATTGTACAATGGTGTAATCCCGTATTTCATTCAATGTTCGCAATATTTACTGTAAAAATATCATACACAGCAAAACGAATTTTTTCAACAGGATGTCTTAAATTGAAGATACAGTTGCAAAAATAAACGCATACTAACTCCACCTAGCGTCAGAACTGTGCGCCCTTAAATATGCAAGAGAATCTTTAACATGTCCCATAGGAAGCATGATATCGGTTGTTAAAAAAAATTTCAAATATGAATTTTGCCAGCAAAGATATCGAGAAAATATATTAAACATTTGCTTCCCTAAAGGATTAATTATATTTTATTTTGAGCACAGCACCTTCATGAAATGCTTTCTTAGGTATGTGGCTGAAAACAAATTTTTCAATTAAGTTCTTAGAAGTTTAGATACCGTGGAAAATATATTGCAGACATAAATGTGCGCTTACATTTTCCAGTGGATAAATTGTGTCCTAAGAAGAATTTGAAACTACTTGCAAGATATTCTTCACCAGGAACGTTATCCAACAAAAATAGTATTTTTCGATTCGATCTGTTAGAAGCACAAATTCAGAGAAAAATAAGATATATGTTTACGGCCCTGGCGAAAACACTGTGCACTTCATGAGCAGGAAATAAGAACAAACACTTTCTGTCGTAACCTGTATCTGGCCGAGAGCAAATTTTTTCAATCTATCTTTTTAGGAGCGCAAATACTGTAGCACATAAATCGAAATCCGAAATATGAATTTCCCCCTAATGAGAAAAGTTTGGGGGCTAAAAGGTTTGAAATTACATATGCAAAACATTCAACACCACCAACACCATCAGACGTAAAAGAAAACTTCCAGATCGGATTATAAGAAGCAGAGGGAAATGCAACACATTTTTACTCCCATAGAAGAAAAACTGCACATATTTTGGAAAAGAAAGTGTACAAAAATTCGTTTTCGTTCTACATGATATAGAAAAAGAAAAGAATTTCTTCGATCTGAATTTTCGAAGCAATGATATTAAATAAACTTGCATATCACTAAATTTTGCAAAAGGTACGTTTTATCCGAGGTTCCGAGAAGATATAGGCTTTCCTATATCGTCACTACTCGTGGAGAGAAAGCATATTCTAGGTATAAATATACAGATTCTCCCTCTACATTTGTGTGCAAATATCTTCGGTGTTTACCATCCAATTCCGACAAAATTTCATGTACAAGATTTTTTTCAATGTAAAGAATCGGCTGCGCGGAAAAAAATAATTCAAGTTCTGCGGAAAAGTTCTGAGATAGGGTGCTAGTTTGCTTAATTAGGGAGTTTCTTCGTATCACATGATATAGAGGGTGAGTCGAAAGTTTTGCAATATTTGCATAAACGAATGTGCTGCGGCGGGTATGTCACGTGTTTAAACTAGTTCAAGTCTCGCACTGAAGTCAGTCGAAAGGGATATAAAGTTGTAGTCGTTGCTGTGAACAGCATTGCATGTCGTCGTTCTGTCTGTGGTTGGGACGCCTAAAAGATGAACATCCACAGCCGGCTAATTAGGGAACTTTTGCTTTACGAGTCTGAATTCGGCCATAACGCTGCTCAAGCAACACGAAACATTTGTCGTGCGAAAGGGGAAGCTTCCGTGGCCACAGCACTGCAACCAGATGGTTCAAGAAATTTCGCTCAGGTGACAGAAACCTCGACGATCAGCCAAGGTCAGGTAGGCCGCAAACTGTGGATTCGGAGGTCATGCGCCAGGCCGCAGAGGCAAATCCTTCAACTAGCATTCTGTGATTATCACGTGAGCTGGGCATTACACAGACCACCGTGGTTCGTCACCTTCAGGACCTCTGCAAGGTCTACAGGAGCTGCCGCATTGTCCCAAAGCTGAAGCAAACCGCCGAGTGGGAGTGTGCACGAAACTCCTAGGAAACCCGCGCGATGTAAGTTTCATCAAGAGAATCGTTACGTGCGATGAAAAGCGGGTCTATGTCCGTAATTCTAACACACACGGGCAGTGTTTGAGTCCGAGCCAGCTTCCAGAACCTGGAGCCAAACGTGGGCGCTTCGATCACAAGGTGATGTTCTGCGTCTTGTGAAATTTCGAATGGATACTCCATTGCGAATTAGTTCCAGACGGTCGGACCATAAACGTCAATATCTACTCTGAACAGCTGGAAATGATGTATGCCGTTTCGGAGGAGATCAGAAAGGACGCTCTTCTACAGCAGTTGTCCTGCTGTAGAAAAGCACTATTTCTGGTGAACAGAAAGAGCGCTCTTGTACAGCAGGACAACGCTCGGTCTTATAACACGCGAACGACCCGTGCGAAACTCCAGGAATTTGAGGGCATCGAACTGATGATACACCCAGCATATAGTCCGGACCTTGCCCCGTCGCTTATTGCTTGTTCCAGTCCATGGCCCACCTCCTTCGCGGGTGGCACTTCAACAACCAGGAGGAGGTGACAGCTGGGCTGAAGGCGTTCTTCGCCTCGAAGGACAAGAACTGGTACCGCCGCGGAATCAAAGAACTCGCAGACAGATGGCTAAAGATGGTGCAACAGGACGGCCTGTACTTTGAATGGTAGTCAGCTTTCGTCGTAAAGGTACATATGAAGATATAAAGTGATCCAAATATTGCAAAACTTTCGACTCACCCACTGCAGTTTAATTGTGCTTTACAACGGTACCTTATTTGTTTTCATTCGGCCAACAATTCAAAAATAAGGTGTGGTGCCCGATTGTCGTTTGTGTTGTGAATATAAACTAAATAGCTGTTTCGATTTTTAGTGACGCTGCTCATGAAATGTAGACAATTTCAGTTTCGTGAGAGTGATAATGTAAAATGAAGTTAATTGTTTTCTTTTTCTTGATATTTTTTCTCACACACTCGATTAATTGTGCCTGTTTTACAGCTCAAAGAAAATTTGCACTCATTCTGTGCAGTTTTTTTTTTACTCTAAAAATACATGTCTACGATTTTCATTTACTGCGACTTCCGTTTAAGGGAATATATATACACTCATCGTCAAAAACAAAAGAGTTGCACCCAGAACGACGTGTCGGATTGCAATGCTATTTGGGAGGAACGTAAAGATTAAAAGGAACAATAAATGGTAAAACATTGAGACTGATATGGGCAATATTTATTGAGCTACAAGCCAACAAGTAGTGTCTCTCAGTATGGCGTCGGGCCGCCATGTTTGCTGAAACAGCATGCCAGACGTCTCGGCATGGAGTTGTATAGATTCCTAATGGTGTCTTGCGATAAGCCATTCCATGCAGCTTAAATCTTCTCATGCAGTTCCTGCAGATTATGCTGCAGGGGTCGAGTGTGGATAGCGCGTCCAATAGCATTCCACACATTTTCAATCGACAATAGATCTGGCGATACGGCTGTCCATAGCAGAGTGTCAGTGTCTGGAACGCAAACTCTCGAGACAGCAGCAGTATGCGGGCGAGCTTTGTCCTGCTGAAAATTTACACCGGAATGAACGTTCAGAAAAAGTAAGGCCACTGGTTGCAGGACCTCATTAACATAACGTAGGGCTGCAAAGTGCTTGTAATGTACACCAAAGGTGATCTGGCATCGTAGGTAATTGCACCACACACCATGACACCAGGCCTTCTGGACGTGTGACGCTCGACAAAAAGCCGTTTATCTTGGAACTGACCACGGTGCCTCCACACACGGATTCGGTGGTCGTTTCCTCCACGACAAAAGTGAGACTGGTTACTGAAGATCACCAGCTGCCATTCTGCGTGGTTCCATGACAGTCTAGAACGACACTATTGCAGTCTTTGACGACGATGCAATGGTATTAAAGGCAGTCGTCGTAACGGTCTGCGTGCGTGTAGTCCTACGTCGTGCAGCCGTCTGCCAATGATGCTGGCACTAATCGGACGATGCATGGAGGGCTCCACTGCTCGCTGAATATCCGCAATCGCGGTTGTTGGGTCACTCCGCGTATGTCGGACAAACCGTTGGTATTCTCTTTCCGTGGTTCGTCTAAGTCTCCCAGACCCTTCCTGTAGCTGCTGCGTGCCTTGTTCTATCTACTGCCGCCAACAGGATGCAACAGTGATATCCGCACGGCCGGTATGGCGCGCAATAAGACCATTCCCGCTGACCGGAGCTCGACGATGAGACTCCTGTCGAACTCCTCCAACTGCTCGCATTGCTTCCGAACTTTTCTCCGAGGCATACTTAACTTGCAAAAGATGGAACCAACACAATAGCACGAGTCAGAATGCCAAGCACGCGCAACGGGACGACCTTATATAGCCTGTCAGGAACAGAGCTACGACCCCTCCTCGCTTGCGTCACATGCGCGACGCAAGCGAGGAGGGGTCGTGATTCCTGTTGGTTGCTTACTTCTGTGTGCAACTATTATTTTGACGATATGTATGATTTATGAAAGTGGTCACAAATGTCTTTCCAATTTCACATGCGAATCAGCAAATACAATTACAGAGAACGCGCGACTAGAGTCTTGCTACTAGAAATTATGTACCTTAAACAGCCACAGGTATTGACTTAGAGCTGTAGCTACTTAAGTAGCCTCTGTCCAAAGAAACTTTTATTGTTCTCAGGAAAACCATCAGTTAAAAGTGTATTCAATGCAGACTACTCCACAATAACAATCATAGATGCCCTAGTCCCAAATGTGTGCTACTAAGTATCTTAATGTCTAATACTTTTTTTATCTAGATACACCGTGGACGACATCTCCAAACCACGATCAAGCAATATTCAGTTCAATACAATACTGTATTAGGAAGTCAAGATCTATAGTCACACTTTAGAGTATTGAGTGTATGCAAAAGTTTAACCCGTTTTTATAATAGATAGAAATTGGGATCGGAGTAGTTACGTCACAGATGACGCTGCGATGTCGAATTTTCGGCCAATAAATCCTAGAGCTGTAGAGCATATTGAGGCACTAGGTTTGTCCGACTAAGTCATTCATAACGGAAATCATGGACGGTGTAACCTGGCATGCGATAAGGAGCACATTAGACATTGTTTACTATATGAGTACAATAAAGGCAGTACTGCAGCCGCGGCTTGCCGCAACATCTACCAAGTGTATGGGGAGGAAGACGTTGATGATAGCACATGGAAATTCGTGTTTTCGAAATTACATTTTGAAAATTCCGGGACAGAGACAGAAGCTGTAAAGATCAACCACGTCCTGGACGTCCATCTGTGGTTTCTGACGAGAATGTGGTCCAAGCTATAGCAAATGACCCACATACAACAGTTCAAGAATTAGCGGAAACGCTGTCGGTACACAGAACAGAGTCGAAAGACGGATGCATGCGCTTGGGTTCATCACCAATTTCGATAACTAGGTTCCGCAATAGCTTTCTGCAAAAAACGAGATGAGAGAATCCGTACCTGTTTCTTTGCTTTCTGGTCACAGAAATGAACCATTGTGGGGACGAATTGTAACGGGTGATGAGAAATGGGTACTGTACCGTAATTTAAAGCGTCGACGGACTGTGTGCCAAAGTGCGGAGCCAGCTCCATCTACCTCAAAAGGAAGACTGCATCTCAAAATGGTTTTGTTGAGAGTTTGGTGGGATGGCCAGGTAATAATCCACTGGGAGGTGTCGGAACCTAACCGAACGATAAATGTTGGCTTCTACTGCCAACAGTTGGAGAGATTGCGAGAACAACTGACATCGAAGCAGCCAGCACTCGTCAATCGCAAAGGCGTGATCCTTCATCATGATAACACCAAACCTCATGCTGCTTTAATCACTCGGCAAAAGTTACTGGGCTTTGGTTGGGAAATGTTACCTCACCAGCCGTATTCCCTTGACCTGGCACCTACGGACTACTACCTTTTTCGATCGTTACAGCACGCCTTCACTCTCAAAACCTTCTATGATGTAGATGATGTGCAAATTGCATTACTTGGCTTGTTTTACTCTAAAAACCACAATTTTTTTCCAACGTAGGTTTCACCTACTCATTAACAGATGGCAAGAGGTCATACGGAATGATGGCAATTATGTGAAATCCTAATTACGTTATTTGTTGTTTTCTCCTCCTTTCTTTGTAGCCTACAAAAATGGGTAAAACTTATGCACACACCCAATACCGTTTTATTGTTAGAACATTCTTAACGTTTCTGATGGATATTATCACTTTTTGACAGCACACAATGGGAGTGACAGTACAGAACACTTTTTCACTTTGCAGTTTATTGCAAAGTGAAAACGTTGCAGTTCACAATCCTCTTACATCTTCACTTGCAGGTCACAATCCTTTTTCATCTTCACTTGCAGTTTACAATCGTTTTTTTTATTTTGCAGGTTACTCTGTTGACCAATGAACTTTTTGCTTTTCTTATTTTTTTCTCTTTCATATCTAAACTAAAACAATCCGGAATGAACTGTCTGAGATTCCACAGTTCCTGGACACTGATTTATTCGAATGAGAGCGATGAAGAAACATTATGCCCTTTGAATAAATTAGGAAGGTACAAAAAAGATTATCTTTTAAAAAGCATATTTTAAGTGAAAAGTATATTATGCTATACTCGTATATCAGTGTTACAGCTGATTGCTAAGCCACACTGAGGAAATTTTCTGGAGAAGCTTATTTTTCTGTTTACTGGTGAATGTAGTCAGTGATGTTAGTGAAGAAAAACTAGATATAAACATTTGTTACACAATTGTTTCTGTCTTCATAACAGATGATCTGCTTTTGACAAATTATGGTAATATTTACAGTGCTGAACTAAAACTAAAAAAATGAGGTAAGCACGAAATATTATACAATGTATTAATTGTACCTATGGCGTAGAAGTCTTTTCGTAATTCTACGTTATTTCAAAAACATAACCATAAGATGAAATAGTTCGTAAATTAAACCTTAATGGCCAGACGAAACATGTAAACAACAGAAGTCAAACTTACAGAAAAGATGCTTTATTCAGGATGTAGCCAACGCATCGTAACATAGCATACCATATTGCAATAAACTCTCCACACACCACACAGCTCTTAACACAACGCTCTACAGCACAACGCTTAACTTGCAACACTTCTCCAAGCAACTCTCTCTTTAACAACGCTCGCTTTACAACGCTCGCCAAGTAACAGTTCAGTCGTCGTTTTTATCTCTCGTTCTTATCTTATATCAGACATACGTCACGTTCATTCAACCTCAATTATGTTGCCAACAGTATTCGTTTGAGAGAAAAGATATTACGTTAAGAGTGAAGTATAACTGAGAATAAACTTAAGATTTACATAAGGAAAGAAACTAAAAAGAAAAGTTAATTTAGAATATACGTCACATACGGCACACACCGGCCACTGAATTAGAAACTTTATGCAGATGTACGTAATCATTACTTACGCAGTTTATATGTAAAATATTTGGCTGCGTGCGTCACCACGTGATCTCGACAATTATTTAAGGCTGCTGCTATTCAATAATCGTCAGCAGTGTTGATCACAATGGGGAAAACAAAGGATCTTTCGGAGTTCCGTAAATGAATTTTTTGGGTCTGATGTTTTCAAAATTGTCTGGCTGGAGCGACGATTTTGAAAAGAGCAGAGCTGACTGGTTTCTCAAAAAGTGAGATATCTCGAGTCTTTATAGTCAGTGTAAAAATGTAACCCACATAGCTTGTCTAAGAGGCGTAACCCTAGAGATACGACAATCTGTCAAGAACGAGATTGCCGATGTCTGAGAAAGCTTGTACCGAGAAACAGGACTTCCTGTATACGACAATTGGCCGAAAGCATTCCATGCTTCGGCCAATTGCCGTAGCATGGAGTGGTTCAGGACGTCCATGGAATTCTTCATGGACGACCCATATCTCAGCGAACTATGCGCATGAAATTAAAGAGGATCGGTACTGGCAGTCGCATGCCTGTACGGTAACCACTGATTTCTTGGAAGAACCGGAAAGTTCGTCTACCGTGGTGTCATAGACATCGTGACTGGACAATAGAAGACTGGAAAAAAGTAATGTGGTTCGACGAGTCGCGATACAACTTATTCTGTACCGACAGTCGGCAGAAAGTTTTGAGGAGTCCCATGAACCAAGCTTGCCTTGTAAACACAACTCAAAGTTCTGGAGGTGGTGTCATGATGTGGAGCACCTTCAGTTCGTATGGAACGGGTCCTCCTGTTATTGCTGGAAAATGGAGTATCCTTCAAGGATTATCTGAACATTGTTTCCGATCAAGTATTTCCTGCAATATTGACTTTTTATCCAGAAGGTCACGATTGTTTCATGGACGACAATGCTACTGTCTATCACGCAAGATGTGTTCAGCAGTGGTCAGAGTGCATGACTTCCGCCATCTTTCCTGACCACCGCAAAGCTCGGATATAAACCCCATTGAGAATATATGGGACATAATAGAAAAACAGATCCGGGAGTAGAGTTATGTTCCGTCCAATATGAGCTAGTTAAAGGACTGACTGGTGAAGGCTTGGTATGCTGTAGACGTAGATGCACTCCAACACAGTGTGGAATTTATGCCAAACCGCAAAGTACTGTAATTCGGGTAAAGGGAGGTTCAACTCGGTATCGAATAAAAGTTTCTAAAGCAGTGGAAGGTATTTGTATATCTAGACATTTCAGATCTTCATAAAGAGGGGCGAGTAATGCGTCATTTTATCTTGTATTGTCCAAAATAATATCAGTTTGGTAAAAAACTTCGTGTACTTATTATCCCTTGCATGTCTTATATGCACGGTCGAGTCACATTATTGTGACCACCAGCTAATATCCAGAGTAACCGCCGTGTACAGCGCTAACATCAGCTATACGGAATGGGAGTGACTCAATAAGGTGCTGGAAGGTGTTCACAGGTATGTGGAGCCATGCTGACTGCAGTGCATCGGACAGCTGCTGGAGGGCGCGTGGTGGGGGATCCATAGAGCGTACAACACGATCGAGGTAGTTCCGCATATGCTCAATTGGGTTTAAGTCTAGGGAATCAGGGAGCCAGGGAAGTACACACACGTACAACAAAATTTCCTCCCCTAGAAGAAAACCTGCTACAACCGCGAAAATTTGCAAATAGCTAGACTGCATGCTCGCATGCAAATGATCCACGTTTGGTAAGAGTGTGCATGACCGCAAAACCTGTGGTGGCACTGCAAGCACGAACCGGCAGCCTTATGAACCGGTGTGTAGTCGATGCCCCATGGAAGCGAAAAGCATAGGCCGACGCAAGCAAAAGTACAGAGTGACAAAAATGCCGGGTAGTAGCCAGAGACGTCGATTTACGCAAATTACGGACTTTGAAAGAGGCCTGACAATCGGGCTGAAAAGCACAGGGTTGTCGGTGAGTCGTATAGCCCATCACGTGAAGCTATCTGGGTAAACCGTCCGACTGTGTTCGAAGCAGTGGAGACGTGACGGCACTGCCACACAGCGGAGCGGCTCTGAACGGACCAGGAGGACCACCAGTAGAGAGAATCGACGGATAGTGCGCTAGGCACGAACGGATCCCACGGAGACCTGGCCCACTATACAGGCAGGTGTAACGGCTACTGTGTGCCCACGAACCATTTCCCGTCGCCTCGTGTAAGCGAATCTGCTATCGCAACGAGCCTTAGGTGTGCTACCATAAACAGCGGAACATCGCCGGCCCCGTGTGTAGTGGTGCCAGGCCAGACAACGTGGAACTCCCCAGACTGGTGACGGATGGTGCTTAGCGGTTAGTGCTGCTTCGTTTTGGGGACAGATGATCATCGTGCCCGGATGTGGAGGCCCCCTGGTCAACAGCACAATCCCAACCTTGCTATAGAGGGCCACACCTCCGCCACTGCAGGCATTATGGTCTGGGGAGCAATTGCCTACAATAGCGGATCAGCTCTAGTAGTGGTACGTAGATCATTGATGGGCCAGAGGTATGTGGATGAGATCCTACTGCCCCATGTGCTCCCATTTATGGCCGGGGTTACAGGTGCGCTAATACCAGCACGATAATGCCCGCCCGCACACGGCTCCGGTTGCTCAGGACTACCTACGTCTTGTCCTGACACTTCTATGGCCTGCCCGCTCCGCGGAGGTGTCCCCTATCGAGCATTTGTGGGACCAGTTGAAACGCCGGTTGCCGCCGTGCCGCACTATCCGAGATTTGGAGCACACCGTCCAATACGTGTGGGCCAGTCTGCCGCACAACAACATCAGGCGTCAGTTCACCTCCATGTCGGACCGTACTGCGGCATGTATCGCCGCACGAGGCGGTGCGACGCGCTATTGAAGATGACCGGACTGCGTGCCACAGATCCCTCTGTAATTGTCATGCAGCTCTGTTTTTGCCATCATGTTCAATCCGATGCTTCATCTGTATCATTACGTCCATAAAATTTCAAGTTCAATCCGATGCTTCCTTCTTGGTGCACAAATTTCATTGTCCGTGAGTGTACTTTCAATACTTTATGGTGCTCTTCCAACCACTCTCGGGCATTTCTAGCTGTGTGACACGCCGCATTTTCGTGCTGGAAGATCCCATCCGTCCAAGGGAAGACAATAAGCATGTATGTGTGTACGTGGTATGCAAGGATGGATTCATAACGAATTTAGTCCATAATTGCCTTCCACAGGTTTGAATGGACCCAGGGAATATCACGAAAACATTCTCCAGACCATAACGCTGCTCCCACCAGCTTGTGTTTCTCCAGCAAAGCTGAAAGAATGTTTGTTCTCCAATGTTTCTCTCCTTATACACCGACGTTCATCCGTTCGATGAAGCAGGAAACGAGACTCATCGGAGAAGGATATCCTTTGCCAATCCACGGAGGTCCAATTCCGATACGGCCCAGCAAATGTAAGCTTTTCAGCCGATGAACCTTCGTTAGCATAGGTGCAGGGACCATCCGTCTGCATCGGAGCCCCATACGCAGCAGGGTTCGCTGAACTGTCGTTTTTGACACACTTCCGTTATCCCCCTTGTTCATTCGGCCAGTGAGTTGCTCCACTGTAGCGTGTCGGTCGGCTCTCACGCACCTTCTCAGCCGACTTTCACCTTTCACATCAATGGCATGTGGTGCTCCGCAGTTTTCACAATGGTGTCATTTCTCCAATCACGATCCCCTTTAACCACAGCAACACGCCTACAGTTCACAAACGGCGCTGCTTGAAGTACCGCCACCGTTGGCTCGAAAGCCGATAATGATCCGTTTTTGGAAATCTGATAAATCACTCCTTTTATCCATGACAGCAACGAGTGATATGTTTTAAGAATGCCTGCAGCACACCTTATACACTATATTGACAAAAATCACGTGCATGCCTTCAAAAGCAAATGAACGGATCCACTGCGCTGTTAGGGTGCGCAGTACAGCTGCAAAAAGTTATAGCGTAATGTATTTTCGTACTTGACTTTTATCGCTTTTCTTACGTTATTTTAAAACATAACCATACGATGAAAGAGTTCCTACATTAAACCTTAACGGCCAGACGAAACATTTAAACAGAAGTCAAACTTACGGAAATTGGCTTTTATTCCAGATGAGTTCATCAATACAACATAGCACTTCACATTTTACTTCACAAATCAGTATCAACCACATTCAACAGATTCCTACGAGATGTAGGGCCAATAATTGCATCATTATTTCTAACAACCCATTTCCTGCATTGCTGCACATGGGCAGAATGTAGGGAGCCATCTGGCTTCTTTAATACGACATTATTACTGTACAATTCCACCAATTCAAATGGGCCTTCATATAAGAGTGCAATTTTTTTTTTTTACAAATGTATGTGCAGCGGAGTATTGAAAATGAGTTTCTAACAGTACCAGATCCCCAACTGCGAGATCTGGTTCTCTCCTTTTTGCATTATAGTGTCGAGCTTGGCTTAACTGAGTTCGACTGATAGCAGCCCATTGCCGAGCGAACGAGACGGGACTATCTGACGCCCGCTGTCGACACCCCACATCCAACACTCCACACGAGCAACTGTTGTATCGTAGTTCCTCTCTGGTTCTTGTCTCATAACAGGCATACGTCACGTTCATTCACCTCAATTGTGTTGCCAACAGTATTCGTTTGAGAGAGAAGATATCACGTTACGTGTGAAGTATAACTGAGAACAAACTCAAACTTTACATAGGGAAAGAAACTAAAAAGGAAAGTTAATTTAGAATATACGTCACACGGTATAAAAACAAACCTGCAGCTGACCGCGATCATATCACACTGTGAGGTTGAGTGAAAATGTCGCGGCCGGAGAGAACTGACTTTGAGAAAGGAAAGATTGTTGAGTGTTATATTAGTGGGTTGTCCATAGGAGAAACCAAGAGGCGTTTAAACATACCCAAGTCAACTGTTTTGGATGTACCTAATAAGTGGAAGACACATGGCGTGACTAAAGCAGCAAACTGTACTGGTCGGTGAAAGAAAATAAGCGATAGAGGACGTCGAAGCCTTAGGAGAGTCGCTACAGCTAATCGACAGTATACTCCACAAGACCTCAGTGTACAGATGAGTAAAAAAGCTGGAACCTCGGTATGTAAACATACCATTCGCAGAGAACTTCATTCCATGGGTTACCATGGTCGTGCGGCTGCTCATAAGCGTTTCATCTCCACTCGGAATGCTACTCGTCGTTTGGAATGGTGTAAAGAACATTTATCGTGGACCGTAGATCAATAGAAACCGGTCCTATGGACTGATGAATCCAGATGCATGATCCATCAGACTGATAGCCGTGTGTGGGTATGACAGCAGCCGTGGGAACGCCATTTACCACAGCGTAATGTTCCTACGGTCAAATTTAGAGCTGGCAGTCTACTCGTGTGGGGGTGTTTTTCGTGGTTGGTTCCTGCCCATTGGTTATCGTGGACAAACCTGTTAACCAGCAAGTCTATTTCGATATTCTGGACAATTATGCCCTACCAACACTGTGGCAATACTATGGAACCGAGCCTTGTTGGTACCAGCAGGATAATTCACCGAGCCATAAAGCAAGCACTGTTACGGCGTGGTTTGATGATAATTTCGTATCGTGTGTGGATTGGCCATCACAGAGCCCTGAACGTAATCCCACAAAACACCTATGGGATGACTTAAAGCGCCGCATAAAAAGTTTGGAACCAAGGCCTACTACTCAGCAACAGTTAGCGGCAGCTGACGACTCGCGATTCAATTTTATGTATCGTTATGGTCACGTATGTATTCGAAGACATCGTGATGAACCGCACATTGCAGCGTGCGTTTCGCAGCGTCATACCGACGCACTGCCTGACGTCAGGGTTTGGGACGCCATTGAGTTCGTTTCCCAATCTCGCCTGATGTGCCTCAATAGCCAGCGATATGTCAGATAATGTTTTATAGGTAGAGGTGATACCTTTCCTTCAGAATTGTCCTTGCGCTCTATTCCAGCAGGACAATGCTCGGCCACATGTGCTCGGGATGTTCAAGACCTCTTCTATGGCTTCTTCCCTGGCCTGGACGTTAGCCGGATATGTCCCCGATCGAACATGTCTGGGGCATGGTAGTTAAGTGAATCGACAGTCAAGCGCTTCCGCCCGTCACCACAAATAAAATCTAATCTCACATAGAAATAGCCTGGCAGACTATTCCGCAGAAAGGTATCAAAAACGTCTTTCGTTCAATGCCTCGCCATTTAGACTCTGTTATTGTTGTTCGAGGTAGATCCACTGATCCCGAGTTTTGAAGCAAAAAAATCCTGTACAGCTCTACAAATGTAATCAGTTATCACTTGTAACATGACGAATCTGTAATATAAATTTAATTTGAATAACGCGATTCTTTCTTCTTGTTGCAATTTTCACAAACTGTTGTGTAAGTACAAGCACGCTTCAGTTGCGTACAGAAAATTAGGAAAACAAAAGCAATGCACTATCAACCCCCTCGGGCCTGGATCACCTTTAAACAAAAGGAAGCGAGACTGGTTGCCAGATTTTCATTTCTAGCCCTTCATTCCTGTGGTTGCCAAGGAGTGTCTTTCACACAATGGAGACAAAATACGGACTTTCGGTAATACAGTTTGAAGAAGAATATATTTTAATGCCCTCACGAAAACGTGTTTCTCGGGTGAAATGATTTTTTTATTAGTAGTCCTGAGGGGCCGTGCTGAAGTACACTATTGTTTGTGAAAACTACAGCACCTAGAATGAATCGTGCTATTCAAATTAATTTATATCACAGATTCTTCATGTTACAGGTTCTTCATGATTTTTTCGCCTCAAAATTCAGTATCGTATGAAACACCTCGAACAACAGTAACAACCTCTACACGGGGTCGCATTGAATGGGAAATTCTTTCGATGTCGTCCTAGGGAAAAGCCTGAAATGCTGTTTCTGTGCGAGACCAGCGTTCATTTGTGGTGATTAGCAGATGCGCTTAACGGGCCAGCCGCTTAGTTACAATGCCCCAGTCATCTTCGATCTGGGACATGTCCGGCTAACTTTCTGGCCAGGGAAGAAGCTATATCTGACGTGCATGGAAGACGATTTGGACATACCGAGCCAATTTGGCCGAGCATTTTCCTGCTGGAATATAGCCGGAGGACAACTCTGAAAGAAGAGTATCACACTTGCCTCTAAAGCATCTCTAATGTATCACTGGCTGTTGAGGGTTTTTCAGTTCGGAACATGCGATATCGCGAATTAAACCCAACGGCGCCCCAAAGCATGACGCCGCAAAGTGTCGTTCACCATGATGTTTTTGAACACGTGCGACCATCATGGTGCATCAAGTTGAATCGTGACTCGTCAGAAAACATGACCTGTTGCTAATCAGCGCTCCATTGTTTGTGTTCGAGATCCCATTGCAGCCCGAGAATGCGCAGCAATGGGTTGCTAGCGACCGGTCGTCTGCTAAGCAGGCCATGTCGAACTGTGCTGGACGGCAAAGCCTGACCTATGACAGTGCTCCACTCCTCGCTAACACCTTGGATTTCGCTGTGCGGTCGGTCACTGCCATGCTGTAGAGGTGTCTGTCATCCCGTGCGGTCCATTCCCTGCATTTCTGTGCGTCCTGACGTCATCTGTCCACTGACGCGACGTTCGCATCATCGGACTAGCGTTTCGTCCCGTACAAGTGGCAATTTCGCGGTAGGAAAACCCGACTTCCCTGGTGTTCATAATGCGACCTTCTTCATCGACGGGGTATAATGAGACACAAGAAACACTCTTTCGAGTCTATATCGGCTCTTTTCTGATTGCAACATTTCGTTTGAGGTATCTCTTCATACCCAAGAACGGACAGTTCAGAGGGTGCTGCTCCGAAACCACACGCGCATTTTCCCTGATACTTTAACCACTTGGGTGTCCGAACCTATTGTACGTATCCTGTAAGTGTCAAACTAATACCAGCAGTTCTTCATGGTGTTGTAATTTCCATACGCAGCATTGTATCTGAAAGAGTTATGTAAGCACAGGGGCAATTAAGTCTACCTTGTGTGATATCCTATTTAGCTCAACCAAACGTTCAGTAATGTTGCGAAAAGTGTTGCCGATGTAAACTATAATACCAGCAGAAAGCAGAAATGGGAATTTTGTACCCACCAGGAACATTGAAGTCTGAAACTTTATCTCTGTCTATTAGGATAACTTTGGTGATGGTAGGATTGGATTTGATACCATTCAAATAACCGTAAGATTTGAAAATTTGACGCGGCTGGTAAGTAGACTTGTAAAGAAAAGGAATACATCCAGCAAATTGAAATTATCTGTTAACCTCTGGAAAACGAAGAGCAATGGCATTCTTGACTTCAAACCTTTTAATGAGTTTGTCAATGAGCAGCAGTGGTTTTAACATTACTGTATTCACGTGCAAGAGATTCTGGGCTATTACAGATGATATTTGCACGAACAATAAAAGAAGTGAGCGCAGTAAACTTGTAAGTATCAAAAGTGTAATTACATTGGTAACTGCATTAGGTTTATGAAACGGAACGTTCAATCCCGTTCCCATTTCTTGCAAGCCAAACGTCCAGAAAATTAATGATGCAGTTGACTTCTTCACGGAGTAAATTAGATGGAAAGGAAAAGGTCAGTAACTCTTGAGGTGAGCTGGACTAAATCCTGAGAAGAATCAGGTCAGACAGTAAACATGTCATCGACTTAACGAAACCAAATAGTAGGTTGAAGATCATACTTAGCCATGACGTAATTTTCAATATGTTGCAAGAAGGGGTAAAAGTGGAAACCCCATTGAGACTTCTTGTTGCTGAAGATACAATTTATTGTTGTAGGTAAAGTGACTATTATCTCTTAAATTGCGCACGCAATCATACACCTACGTAATAAGAGTGACAGGGATAATCTTCAGATCCTTGGGTTTGTGAACCAGAAGCATATGAGATTCTAACAGCGGCACAGAAGGAAACAGAGAAATGACATTCGGAGTGAAAATGTGTTCGTTAGGTGCTAATGAATCTGGAAACCGGTTGTCGAATTCTTTAGTAGTAGATATAGAGTACTGGTGGTTTTCAGTTATAAAGGAACCCTTTATAACCAATTTCTTTTCAAATGTAGAAGCCAAGGAAAACGTGTTTTCGACAACGGCATGATATGGTAGCAGTCTTTATGAAGTTTTACCTGCAAGAACACATTAAGAATTCGATTATGAGATGGAGGACCAAAATCAGTAAGGAAACAGCCCTCTTCGAACAACAATACCAACTACAATACCCATTATTTGAAAGTCACTCCTATCGCTTGGCAACAACCGAAATGAAGAACCTGAAAATGAAAATCTGGCAAACAGTCTCTTTTTGTTTGTTTACAAGTGGTCAAGACCCCAGTGGTGTTGAAAACGCTACTGCTTTTATAATTCTCTGTACGTAAATGAAGCGTATTTCTACTTATAACCTACATTTGTTTGTTATGTCGGAATGGCACTCTTCGGACTAGGGATTGCCCTGGCCTCAAAATTCCCTAAACATCATTCCAATCGAGCATTTGTGATTTGTGTTGGAACAGAAAATCCTATCTGCGGCCGCTCAATCGCGTAAATTACAAAAGTTAAAGGATCTGCTGGTAACGTGTTGGTATTAAATTCAACAAAACTACACACTAACACCACCTATAGCTAGAACTGCTAAATACTACAAAATCCCACGAGTACAGGATAAGGGTTCTACAAAGTAAAAGTATATGGCGTTCAGAGAATTTTTTACATGGGGCTTTTAAATTCAGAGATATTAACCAAAGTCGATAAGACATTTGAGCTCCTAGGATGAAGTATTTGCACTATTTTTGGCAGTAAATGTACACAAAAACGTTTTGGCAGTTTGTAGTATCTGAAAAGAAAGCGATTTTTTCAATCAGGCTTTTAGACGCGCAAATGTTCCTGCTAATAAGCTGCAAACGGAAACGTGGCACTCTTAGTGGCACACGTCTGCCATAAGAAAAATTTGAAATTATGTGCAAAATATTTCGCACCCGAAACGCTCTCGACAAAGAAAAGCATTTTTTAATCGGACTGTTAGAAGCAGAGATATCGACAAAAATAAGATATACATTTACGCGTCGGTAAAATTAAGCACAATTTTCAGCACTAGGTAATCTCAAAAAGCTTGTCGTGGTTAGTGGTATCTGACCGTGAAAGAATTTTTTTAATCGAGCTTTTAGGAGCGCAGATACTGATGTAAATATATAAGAAAGAAAATATAAATTTACGCCTTCTAGTGGCCAAAGCATTCGTTACAAAAATTAGAAATTACATGCAGAACATTTCCTCCCAAGAGCTCCATCCCATGCAAAAATAATTTTAAAATCGGGCTTTTAGAAGCAGAGATATCGGGAAATCGCAATTTATTTTTACGTCCCCTTGCGGCAAAACTGCGTATACTTGCAAAAAAAACTGTAACCAAAATAGTCTTCGTCATAAATAATGTCGAATGGAAGACAGTATGTTTTCAATCGTATGTTCAGAAGTAATTATTTTGAATATAATGTATTTTGAAGTCGGTAGCATCTATCTTTTTTGACGGAAAACGTCTTACCCCGAGGTTCCGGTATGGGGGAAACTATGCGAAAGTCGATGTTACGATTTTCTGTATACCAGACAAATCTTAATAACTTTAAAACTATAACGCATATCGTAATAAACAGTACGCGGTTTAAAAGAGTAAGGATGAAATAATGTCATGCAACATTAGCCTTGAGCGCGTGACGTCACACGCCGCCACAAGATGGTTGCCAAATTGGAGTGGAAAATTACCGGTTCTCCGCGTAGCAAAATAAGTATAGGTCGGGAACGCGTGCGCGTTGAACGTTGTGTGAGGTACAGCTTAACAGAGCTCGACGAGTACTATAAAATAAAACACTCATTGTGGCAAAAGTGAAAGAACTTGAAAAAACATACAGTAACAAAGTGTTGAACTTGGACAAATTTTCGTTAAAATTTCAAAACTGACGAAATATCTTCAAAACAAGAAGGTAAATGCTTATCGTAAACTGTTACAAAGTGAAAGAAGAATAAACAAGGAACTCAAAAAAGCCCCTATGACAGCAGCAGAACGAATGCAGAGGATGAGGCAGCGTCGACAAGTTGAGGCGAGTACCAGTCGCGCAGACGCCGCAATACCTAACTCCAGTTCACAGAAAATGGATATCGACAGTGAGATAGAACCAATTGAATGCGACGAAATACAAGCAGATGAGACGTTTTGGAATCGAGATTTAGCGTTTATAACCCATTATCGTCTGGCGACGAAGCACTTTGGAAAGTCGTTTTATGGTAACAAGTTGTGTTTTGTTTGTGGAGTTTGTGATCGCATATGGTTCCAAAATTATTTAAAACGGCCCAATGCAGCTATGTTGCAGTTCTTACAACAGGAATTCACAGATGAAAACGTTTAATCTCAAAAATCAAGAATCCGAAAACGTGAAAAGGAAAACGAATCAAGTTCAGAAAAGTCTTCAAGAATCAGAAAACGTGAAAATGAAAACGAATCAAATTCAGAAAAGTCTTCAAGAATCAGGAAACGTGAAAATGAAAACGAAATAAGTTGAGAAAGGTCTTCAAGAATCAGAAAACGTGAAAATGAAAACGAATCAAGTTCAGAAAAGTCTTCAAGAATCAGAAAACGTGCAGGGCTCATGTAGCTAGACCCTTTTCCACGACAGCCAATACCCAAGTATTCTGGATTCAGTTGTCTACAGGATATTCATGTCGGCGAAGGCGAACTAGTGGAAGTTGGGATACCTAAACAATTCAAATTCGTTCTAGTGTCAGTCTATATTCATCCACAGACACCACTCAACTACATCGAGATGTTTCTCTTTCAACTAATGCTTTACTACACAGAGCATGTCAGAACAATATTTAGCGACTGGCCGTGCGATCACAACATACCGCTTCTGCTCACCGTGGACTTTAACATTGAGGCGTCGAACGATCGTCTCAAGCAGTTTCTGAAAGACAAGTTCAGATTAGTGTTGGCCACGGACCCAACTGACTTTCCAACTTTTAAGAATACCACGATAGACTTAACGTTCTCTGGAGATATGAGTGTAGCATGTACGTCTTACATATCGTACTTCTAGTACCAGTGTCCTGTCTTCAACAAAATTTTACAAATTAGTCAGCATTGTGAAAAATAAATAAAATGAAAGACATCCAAGTACGTTGAGCTCATTTCTTCCTTACCAACGCTACAAACACCCCGCCCCTACAACACCGCCTGGGTAAGACGTTTTCCGCCAAAAACCTCAGCGGTGGTGACCCTGACACTACCTACCTGCCCCGTTTTTTTATTTATTTGATTGGAGGTTCAACCACCACCATGAACAACTAAGTGGACTAAGCAGTCCCCCGTCCTTAATTTAGGGTCACTGATTCCAGGGAAGGCAGAAAGACAGCGCTATAAGACAAACAGAACATCCATGCCTCACAGGGAATCGAACCCGGGCCCGTCTCGGTCGAATGATCAGAATCCATCGCTTAGACCACTGCGCCACCGGGGTTTTTAAGATTTGCAGTTTCACATTTCAAACTTCCCGCTGCAAAAATAATTTTTCAAATCCAACTAATAGTTATAGAGATATGGTGTCCAGAGACAGACGGATGGACGGACAAAGCGATAACATGAGCACGAACATTTTTTTTACAAAAGATGTGCTAAATATGAACCTACAAGTCAAGTACATCATTGTTCCTATGTGAAGCGACATTCAAAACCTCACTGTTGGCCAAATGGAAAAAAATCACAAAAAAAAAAAAAAAAAAAACAATACTGAAAATCTTTAAGGTAAAACTTTTGCAAGATCAGATATCTATATCAAGGACGACTAAAATATCACATACATATCAAACCCAAAGCCGCAACTGCTTATAGCCCCTTGAGTTGCGCACGGCGGTCGTTAAACCTCCAAAAAAAAAACCCAAGGCCCCTTCAAACAAGAGTTGGAGGCTGAATAAGAATCCATGCTAGATATCATAAACAAGATAGAAGACAACGACTTTTCGGTCGTAATAGAGCACGTCTTTCGAATTCGTTCCGACGTGCATAAAATTTATCAAAGTTATTCAAAATCGAACTGGTTAGAAAAAAATTAAACCAACGGATTTCTGCGATCGATGAAAAAATCCAGAAATAAAAACAGCTACTTACTTCCACCAGCGGCTACGAGTATGTTGCGAAAATTAACAAGCAGCGAACAAATTTTTTTTGTAACAAGGAAGGTACACTGCTGGCCACCCAAAATGCAACACCAAGAAGGACACGAGATAGCAAAGCCAGATTTACTGGACACATAATAACAGATACAAAGATGAAACGATTGAGCTTACAGGCCCGTGCGACTTGCGGAACACGCAGACATCAATAGTTCGTGTGACCCCCATGGCTAGCAATAACGGCCGCTACACGCCGCGGCATCGAACGAAAGACGCTTTGGATGTGGGCTTGGGGTTTGTCGGTGCAGGCTGCTTCCACACGTCGCCACATTTCATCAGGCGTAGCAGCGGGTGGTGCTAGCCGGGCCACTCGGTTGCCGATCAGCGACCAGACGTGTTCGATGGGCGACATATCGGAAGATCAGGCGGGCCACGGCAGCAGTGACACCTGGTGGGCCGTGAAGAATTGTTGCACGATGTATGCCACGTGCGGGCGCGCATTGTCCTGTTGAAACGTGGCCGCTGGTAGGTCCTGCAGATAAGGGAGGACTACAGGCTCCAAAACGGTGGATATGTAGCGGTGGCTGTTGAGTGTACCGGCGATGCGTACCAGAGGGGTGCTGGTGTCATATCCAATTGCGCCACAAACCATAACGCCAGTAGACCGACCGGTATGGCGATGCATAATGCAGGTGTCATACAGCCTCTTGCCGCGGTGCCGCCACATGCGGATCCGTATCTGACTGAAAAAATTCATGTCGGGTTTTTATTAATTTTTCATACCGGCATTTAGTGGGCGCAAATATTGCTGTAAACGGAAACGTGAAATAATGCCCCCTACTGGCACACTTGTACGTTAAGAAAAATTTGAACTTATGTCAGAAACCTTTCGCACCGGAAATACTCTCCAACAAAGAAAGAGTTTTTGAAATAAGACTCATAGAAACAAAGGCATCGACGAAAATTTGATATACATCTACGCCCCCGGCTGAAAAACTGCATTATTTTAAGAAGAAAGTATTCTGAGAAAGTTTTTCAATGTGAGCGGCATGTGTCTACGAAATAATTTTTTAGTCGAGTTTTCAAAAGGTTAGATTTTGCTGAAAATACATCAGAAGCAGAGATAAGAGCTTACGCCTCCTAGTGGCCAAACCATTTTTTAACACAAATTAGAAATTATGTGCAAAACATTTTTCATCAGGAGCTGCATCTTATGCAGGAAGAACTTTTCAAATTGGAAATTTAGAAGCAGAGATATTGTGGAAAACGTAATTTAGCTTACGGCAAAAAAAAAATAGTCTTCGGCATAAGTGGCATCAGAAGGAAGTGCAATTGGATATATGTTTTTATTGGAGGTTTAACGACCACCGTGAGCAACTCAATTTGCTATAAACAGTCGCCCATCATTAATTTAGGGTCACTGGTTCCAGGGAAGGGGAGAGCCAGTTCCGTAAGACAAACACAACATCCATGCCTCACCGGGATTCGAACCCTAACCCTTTCGAATGAATGATCAAAAGCCATCGCTTAGACAACTGCGCTAGCGGGGCGGCTAATAGGATATTTAGAAGCAAATGTATGGAATAAAATGTATTTTGAATTCGATATCATCTGCATTTTTGCCCTCTGGGACGAATCTGTGCATCAGAAAAACAAAACAAAAAAAACGGAATGCAAGTATCATCATTCTCAGTTTTCAAGCTTCCTGGCGCAAAACGAATTTTACAAATCGGACTAATAGTTGCAGAGATATAGTGTTCACAAGCAGAGGGACAAACCGATAACATAAGCATGATCTTTTTATACAAAAGACGTGCTAAAAGCGCAGCCTTTAAAACTACAGAGGATGATCACACATTTTTAGAACGATATTCCAGCAATATAATAAATGTTTAAAGTAAAATTGATGCAAAATGGTGAATTTTTTCGCATTTCCCTCCCCTTTTGATTTATTAGCTACAATTAAATAGCTTGTGCCGTTAAGCCTCCCCAGATGGAAACGTCGCAGTTACTGAGCCCATCCCTACGGATTTGTAAAGTCAGATGCTCATAGATAAACAAAATAGCGCCGTGGATTGTTGGCAACGCACTCGGCTAATTATCGTGAGATCTGGGGTTCGATCCAAGCGGTGTTTAAATACAATTTTTCGGTTGCTGAGTGTTAATTAAAGAAAAACGTGGAAAGAGCGATGACTTTGTCTATTTACGTTTGAAGTAAAATTATCTCTTTCTTAAATGTTCTCTCTAATATCTTTTTCTCTGGAATTAACCAGCATCTAGATTTCCAAGATAACAGGGCATTTCTTATAATTGGTTGTGGTATTTTCTTCCACTGCTTCCCATAGCCCAATCATTGTTTTAGGTCTGCATTTAGAAAGCACTCTTCTTAGCAATCCGAAGCCACAAAGTCCACTGGTGCCACATCAAGGAACTTTGAAGAAATATGAGCAAAAGGTACCGACTAATACCCGTCTCTTTTTTCATTTTTTCAAGAAACGGAGTGGTACATTTGGATGCAGTTCTACTCTTTGAAGCACTGTGGATAAAGAGTTAGTATTTCCTCTTTAAATATTGGAGTTAAAACGTTATTTTTGGTAGTATGTAGAATTGATTTTAACATTCTTTTCAACTTTTCTTAACTTTGTGTGTACGAAAAACCAACAATAATCATGAATCCTTTACTAAAACTTCCTTTGAATGCTTGGAAGCAAGTCTTTTCCTGCTCTTTTGCAATAGTAAATCGATTTTTTTAGCACGTCTTTTCTAAAAGTATCGTGCTTATGTTATCGGCTTGTCCGCCCGTCCGTCCTCCTGTGGACGCCATATCTCTGTAACTAACAGTCCGATTTGAAAAATTCTCTTTGCATGGGAAAGATTGAAATGTGCTAATAATGATCTTTACCATCGAGTTTTTTCTGATGCAAACCTTCGTCGCTAGAGGGCGGAAACACAGATAATATGGAATTCAAAATACCCTTTTTTGCATACATTTGCTTCTAATATTCCGATTGAATTTTTTTCTTCGGTTCAATGCCATTTATAACAAAAACTACTTTAGACGCAGTTCCTTTTTCAAGTACTGCATAGATTTTCCGCTAGGGGTAGTAAAGGTAAATTGCGTTTTCCTCGATATCTCTGCTTCTAAATGTCCGATTTGAAACATTCTTCCTGCATCGGAAACAGTTCCTCATGAAAAATATTTTGCATGTAATTTTTGATTTCTCGTTAAGAAATAGTTTCGCCACCAGGGGCCTAATTGTATATTTGCACTTCTGACGTATTTGCATCAAAATCTGAGCTTCTGAAAACTCGATTAAAAAAATCTTTCGTGGGTCAAAACCGCTCACCTCGGAAATCCTTTACAGAATACTTTCTTCTTAAAATAGTGCATAATTTTTCCGCCAGGGGGTAGATGTACATCATATTTTTGTCGTTATCTCTGCTTCTAAAAATACTTTCCTTGTTGGAGAACGTTTCCCCTGCGAAATGTTTCTCATATAATTGATTATTTTTCTTAGCGCACAAGTTTGCCACGAGGGCGTAAGTTCACGTTTCCATTTACTGCAATATCTACGGGACTAAAAACCCGATTGAAAAATCCTTTTTCAGTCAGGTATTAATTACTCTGTACTAACTATGAAAAGTATTTCTCTGTATTTTCTTCCTAAAATAAAGTACAATTTCGCCGCTAGGGCGCCAGCGTTTAATTATTTGTTCTCAATATCTCTGCTTCTAAATGTGCGACTAAAGAAATTGTTTCAACACCGGATGCCATTTACCTTGTGGACCATATTAAATTAATATTTGAGGAAATTTGCAGCTCCCAGTTCTGTCAATAAGGGGTATTTGTGTACTTCTGTTTGTTGCTGAATCTCGGCTTCTAAAATGCCTATTGAGAAATTACTGTAGGTCGTTCGTTACAATAGACATGTGGAGCATTATCCTCTTTAAATAATGCACAGATTTCCTGTTAGGTGGCGTTAAGGTCAAAACCTTTTTCTCGCTATCTCTGCTTTCGGGAGACGTATTTTAAGAGTTATTTTTCCTTAGCATAGCTTTTCCCATGAAGAATATTTTTCGCCTGTTTTTGACTTTTCTATTATGCGAAATTCTTCCGCTAGAAGGCGTAGAATTACATCATGTTTCCTTCTATGTATTTTCATTTAATTTTTCGATTTGAAAATTATTATGTCTCCGATGCCGTCCTTCTGCTATGAGAAGCTTTTTGTACGCCATTTGTCAATTTTCGCAAAATTATTTTTAACAGCTATTGTCAGCAGGTGTTTCTATTTTTGGAAGGTTTTTTTATTGGAGGTTTAACGACCAACCACCGTGAGCAACTCAATGAGATATAAGCAGTCGCCCGTCCCTAATTTAGGGTCACTGGTTCCAGGGAAGGGAGAGAGCCAGTGCCGTAAGACAAACACAACATCCATGCCTCACCGGGATTCGAACCCGGACCCCATTTGGACGAATGATCAGAGGCCATCGCTTAGACCACTGCGCCACCGGGGCGGCGGAAGTTTTATCGATCGTAGAAATCCGATTGATGTTTTTCTAACCGGTGTCATTGACTTTGAGTAACTTTGATAAGTTTAATTAGCGTCAGAAGGGATTCAAAAGACGTGCTCATGACAACCGAAAATTCGATGTCATCTTTCTTGTTGTTACAGTCGTTTAGGTAGATCAATGCTTCACCAATAGTTATAATAAATGTCCATATCTCTGTGACTAAGTGATTTTCATTAAGAATATACACCGCGTTCTGCACTTTGCCACGTGCCTAGGCAAAAGGCGGTGAGCATTTTTTGGGGTTTTTTTTTTTTTTCAGATTCAGATCTTTGTTTATTACCTTGTTTACAGTTGATACATAGTTTTCTAACGATTTAGCAATTGGTCGTTGGTTTGTGGATTTTCTTTTACGACCAGAGACATTACTTTTGAAATAGTCATAAAAGTACGTACCTTCTTTGGGTATTCGTTTAGTGATTTGCTCTTTTTCCTGTTAAAAACAAAGCTTGGAGATTTATTCCTCTATTATCAATAATATTGCTTGTTTTACATTTTAAAATGCTAATTCCTGGATTTTTGATTTTCACAGTGTTTTTAGCACATCTTTTGTAAAACAAAAAGTGATCGTGCTTATGTTATCGGGTTGTCCGTCCGTCCGCCTGTGGACACCATAACTCTGCATCTATTAGTCCGATATGAAAAATTACTTTTGCATTGGGAAACTTGATATGTGAGAATAATTATCCTTGCATTCCGGTTTTCTTCCTATGCAAACCTTCGCCACTAGAGGGCGTAAGTGCAAATGATATCGAATTCAAAATACATTATATAACATACATTGCCTGCCAGAGAAAATGCCACACCTCGAAGAAGTAAACGCAGCGCCATGCAAATTGCAGTGTGGGTGCACACGTACAAGTTATGCAAATGATTGCATTTGCAGGCCAATCTCACGAACGGCGCGTGGGTTATAAGTGGACAACCAGCCCGTGAGGCCATCAGTCGAGACGTCTTCACGGCCGCGAGATTTGAGTGGTTCTGCTGTAACCGTGTCTGCAGAACGAACAAGGGGTGCCAGTGCCGTTAAAATGCCGTGGTACGCGATTTCGTCAAGCGGATGAGTTCACGAGAGGTGTCATCGTAGGCCTTCGTACAGCCGGACGGTCATTGTATCGTATTGCGGAAGAAACGCAACGTGATGCCCCAACCGTCGGTCACATTTGGAAACAGTGATCCTAGGAAGAATCCGTGCAACGCCCTAGGGAGACCGGAGCAAGGAGACGGACGTCGGAGCGCATCGATCGTCGCATCCGACGCCATGCCGTAGTGGACCCACAGGCCACAACGGGCGACATTTTGGGTAGTGTACGGGGAGGCTTGGATGCTCCGATATCCACGCGAACAGTTCTCACCGATTGGCTGCGTCTAGTTTGCTTTCCAGTCGCCTGTTGCGAACGCTGCCCTTAACAGCGAGCAATCGTCGTCACCGCTTGGCGTGGTGTCGCTCCAGAGATACATGGGGTGCCGAATGGAACAGTGTGATGTTCAGCGACGAATCACGGCTCAGTTTCACCACGAATGATCGCCGTGTGAGGGTCTGGAGGCGACGTGGACAACGGGAGGATTCCTCCGCCATTGTAGAGCGCTACACGGCCAGGCAACTTGGAATCGACAGCCTCTCACCACTGTTGCGCCTTTAGGGCACATTGACGGCACGCCGCTATGTTTAAGAGGTGCCCGCGGCACTACCGTATATGCAGGGCATCCCAAACGCCGTTTTTCAACAGGATAACGCCTGGCCGCATACCGCTTGGATCAGCTTGATTGCTTTAAAAGGTGTGCGGATGCTTCCGTCGCCAGCACGATCCCCCGACCCCTCGCCCATCGAGCTTCTGTGGGGCACGATTAGACGTCGGTTGAGTACCCTCCACCCCCGCAAAATAAAGATGAACTCTGGACTCTGATCAACACCACATGGTCCACGATACCCCACGACTCTATTCGGATGCGCATTGCGTTGATGCCACGTCGGTTTCAACAACGTATCGCCCAAAATGGGAGACACACTCCTTATTGATCATCGTGTATATTCGGACACTGGATCCTAGTGTGTATGTGACAATTAAATCATTTGTTCAGGACCTACTTGACTATCTGTGTGTGCAGTTTGTTCTGTTTTCGAGCATTCCTGCATGGTGTGGCATTTTCTCTGTCATGCAGTGTATTGTATATTTGCTTCTAAATATCTGATTGAAAAAATTCTTTTTCCTTTTGATGCCATTTACACCAATGGGCCATTACATTATGACCACTCCCAGCCTAGAGAAATGAGCCCGAGGGCCGGCAACCCTCGGACCGGCTTTCGGTTAGTAGAGTGTTCGGAGTAAGAATAGGAAAAGCTGCCGATTTATCGGAGTTTAATAAAGGACAAATTGTGATGGTGCGACGCCTCGGAAACGGCGCAGCTTGTGGGTTGTTCACGTGCCGCTGTAGTGAGTACGTATTAAATGTGGTGCACAGATGGCCAAACGACGAACTATCGTCCAACCGTGTGTCGTCCGCAGCGACAACAGTAGTGATCAGGGCAATGTGTCACAGCACACAGTTCATCGCAGCCTTCTGCGCATGGGCATGCGTAGCCGAAGACCCAGTCGAGCCCCCATGCTCACTGCACGTCATCGCCAACAACGCATGAAATGAGCCCATGATTATCGAGATTGGACCGTGGCTGATTGGAAGAAAGTGGTATGGTCTGACGAATCAAGATTCCTGTTGCATCACGTAGACGACAGTGCGTGGATGCGCCATTTACCAACGGAGACACTGTTGGGCGGAAACAGGCCTACGGCGGCGGTGTCGTGCTGTGGGCGATGATTTCTTGGGAAACTTTAGACCTCATTTTCCCAATAGAACTATCCCTGATAGCTGTCATGTATCTGAACATCGTTGCGGACCAGGTTCACCCATTCATGGCCACTGTGTTCCCTGCTGGTGATGGCCATTACCAACAGGATAATGCGCCATGCTACACTGCCAGAATCGTCAAGGAGTGGTTCTCGGAACATGATTTTGACTTTCTGTTAATACTCTTGCCTCCAAACTCCCCTGACATGAACACAATCGAACATTTGCGGTTCGACTTGGAAAAGCGGGTTCGTGCTAAATCACCACCACCCCGAAATGTACAGGAATTGGAGGTCCTGCTGTTGACATTATGGTACCAGATACCCCAGGATTGCTATCTCCACCTCATCGTATCGATGTCTCGCCGAGTGGCCGCTGTGTTACAGGCTAAAGGGGTCTTACAGTTAATTAGGTAGGTGGTTATAATGTAATAGCTCATGGGTGTATAATGAAGAATTTTTTGGTACACTTTCTTTTTCAGGTAATGTGTAGATTTTCCGCTAGGAGTGTAAAGGTAAATTGCATTTTCGGCGATATCTCTGCTTCTAAACTCCGATTTGAAAAAATTCTTCCTGCATCGGTACAACTCTTGATGGGAATGTATAGCATATAATTTCTAATTTTTCATAAATAACACTTTACCCACCAAGGGTCGTAAGTGTTTTTTTTTTTTTTGCTTCTGATCTATTTGAAGCAACATTTGAGCTTCTGAAACTCGACTGAAGAAATTATTTCGTGGACAGGCACCGTTCACCTCAAGAAGCCTTTTGAGAATACCTCTTGCTTAAAATAGCGCATATTTTTCCTGCGAGGGGGCGTAGATTTATATCTTATTTTTGTTGATATCTCTGCTTCTAAGAGTCCGATTTGAAATATTCTTACTTTGATGAAGAACGTTTCCGGGGCGAAATTTAAAACTATATTTCATGTAGTTTTAAATTTGTCATATAGTTCTATATTTCTCATATAGTTTTAAAATTTTCAAGTAATGCATGGATTTTCCGCTAGAGGACGGAGTGTAAATTACGTTTCCCCCGATATCTCTGCTTCTAAAGATATAATTTTGAAAATTCTTCCTGCATCGAATACAGCTCCTGACGGAAAATGTTTTGATTATATTTCTAATTTTTCGATAAAAATGCCTTGCCCCCCCCCCTCCCGAGGCTTAAGCGCTTATTTGTGCTTCTGACGTATTTGCAGCAAAATCTAAAATTCTGAAAACTCGATTGAAAAAATTCTTTCGTGGACCGATACTACTCACCTGGGAATTTTTTTACAATACTTTCATCTTAAAATAATGCATAGTTTTTCTGCCAGGAGGTTGTAAATGCGTATCTTATTTTCGTCGATATCTCTGCTTGTAAGAGTCCGATTTGAAAAGCCTTTCTTTGTTGGACAGCCTTTCCGCTGCGAAATGTTCCTCATATAATTCCAAATATTTCTTAACGCACAAGTGTGCCTCTTATTTCATGTTTCTGTTTACAGCAAAATTGTAGGGTCTTACAAACCGACATATTTTTTTTTTATTAGGAACTACTAACTATGGAAACTCTTTGTGTATATTTTCTACCCAGAATATCACAATTTCACTGCTAGGAGCGCCAATGTTTAAACAGTTTTTCTTAATATCTCTACTCTCGCATGTGCGATTTAAATAATTCTTTCAACACCGTATGTCTGTTACCTTGTTAAACACTTTAGGTTAGTATTTCAGGAGTTTCATAATTCACATATCGTTCGATAGGTGGTGTATGTGTTCTTCTGTTTGCAGCTGTATCTCCACTTAAAAACTCCATTGAGAAATTTCTTTTTTACGCTTTCCAACCGTAGGTTGAAGAAGCGTATATGCTCCAGCTTTGTCCCCCTGAGCCGCGGATGGCTTAGTGGTTAGTGTTTCAGACTATCGATGCTGGGTCCCCAGGTTCAAGCCTGGGCTGGTATTTCAGAGATGGTGTGATTTGCTGAGTATCCGCCGTGCATCGGACGAGCACGTAAAGTGATGGCCCCCAGGCTGGACCCACTGGTTAAATGAGTATCCTTTCCTATGTCCTCCCTGAAATTCTCTCACCCATCTATGTGCAATATCGTACTTGTACGGTGGCGCCATCTACTGTACTCTAATCTCACTACAAACTGTTCTGTCAAAAGTCGCTAGACTTGCTCTCATTCCTTCCGTTTCTGTGTCCTGCCCAAAAGGCGATCTCGCTGTAGGTGGCTGGGACCTAAACTCTACTACCTGTGGACGGAAGTCCTACATGAAAATGACAAATTCTCTAGCTCTGTCTGTTTGTCTGTCAGCACGATAACTTGCGTAAAAATGTTTCGATTTCGATTAAATTTTAGTATGTGGCAGGGGACAACCTGGGGACGAACCCAATTGAAAATGGGCGAAAAGGGATCAAAGGTCAGGACATAGGACCTGGATCCATTCCATCGTCCTTATAGGTCATAACTTAAGTAAAAATGCATAGATTGGGACAAAATTTTATCATGTTGTTACGGAGGTATACTAAACTGGTTCTGTTGAATATCATTGAAATGGGGTCAGAGGTCAAGGCACAGGAGCGAGATTTATTCCACAGCTATTATCCTCATAATTTGACTAAAAATGCTTCAATTGCGGCGGAAATACAATACGTTGTTCCGTAACGACTTTGGAAGCAGTTCCGCCAAAAATGTTTTTGTCAGCAATTGCGGGCAGTGCGCATGCGTGAGATTCGTTAGCCATTATTTTCGCACGATAACTTCCGTGAAAATTGCCCGATTTAGATGGGATTTTTAATTATAAAACGGCTTATGTGTGGTAGCTCTTGATAATAGAAATAGGTAACACGGATACAAAGAGATTTAATTTTGATATATGTGAACCTCAAATGTTATACCATAGTTTAGTCTCCTCAAACCAAGGCATTTTCCTATGATTTCTGGTATGTTGGAAAGCGTATCAAAATCAATGCATTGCATGATTTTGCTGACTTGTTATATATGCCACTCGCTGCAATGGAGATGTGGAGCATTATCCCTTTTAAATGCTGCACAGATTTCCGCTAGGGACGTAAAGTTCAATACTTTTTTTCGCTATCTCTGCTTCCGGACGACGTATTTGAACAATTTTTTTTCCTGAGCATAGCTTTTCCGACGAAGAATATTTTTCGCCTATTCTAAACTAAAAGAGATGTTAATGTCTATCTCCGTTTTTAAAAATCCTTTTGAAAAATTTATTTTTTTACTGTATGCCTTGCGTTACGAAAAAGATGGGGTGTATTGTCTTTTTAAATAGTCCACAATTTGGTCGCTAGGGGTCAGAACCTTTTTCTTGCTATCTCTGCTACCAAGAGATTTATTTGAATCATTCTTTTTCCTTAATATACACTGCTGGCCACCCAAAATGCAACACCAAGAAGGAAGCATCCGATTGGCCTGAAATTCGCAGCATGCGTTGTCCGCGAGAAGACATGCAAACGATTAAAATTGCAGGGCATATGTAAATCATGTGCTCCCGGAACGCCACCAAGAAGCACTATAAGAAGGGTGTACAGAAGGCGGGGTGTAAGTAGTGGAAGTGTGTTGTGCTGCCGGACCTGTGCGTAGGAAGCTTCCTGATGCCTCGTCGCAGAATACGGCAGTCATTCCAGCACGTTTTAGAGTTCGACAGAGGAAGAATAGTGGCTTATCGCGACAGCAGTTTATCGTACCGAGACATCGGTGCCCGTGTGGGACGACATCCAGCCACAGTGAGGCGAGTGTGAATTTGGTGGGGGCAGGAGGGACGGACGGACCGACGTGAGCGATTGCCGCAGCCGCGGCACAACACCGAACGAGAGGACCGGCATGTTGTGCTGCGGTCATTGACGCCTCGCACCGCCACATCACGAGCGTTAGCGCAGGAAATAGGGTGTGTTGCGCAACAACCTGTGTCAGCACGTACCGTTTGACGTCGTCTGTAGGAACGGGGACTTGTCGCACGGTGCCCATTGCTCCGATTACCATTGACGTTACACCACCGGCGAGTGCGGCGGCAGTGGGTCGTTCAACGCCGCATCTGGACTACGGAATGGCACGACATTTTCTTCTCCGACGAATCCCGCTTCTGCCTGCAACACCACAATGGTCGGATCGGCGTGTGGCGGCAGCGCGGCGAGAGACTCTATGACGCCTGCATTATACATCGCCATACCGGTCCGTCGCCTGGCGTTATGGTTTGGGGCGCAATTCGATATGACGCCCGCACCCCTCTGGTACGCATCGCCGGTACACTAAACAGCCATCGCTACATCTCCGACGTTTTGGAGCCTGTAGTCCTCTCTTACCTGCAGGACCAGCCAGCGGCCACGTTTCAACAGGACAGTGCGCGCCCGCACGTGGCACGCATCGTGCAAAAATTCTTCACAGCCCACCAGGTGTCACTGCTGCCGTGGCCCGCCTTTTCTCCCGATATGTCGCCCATCGAATACGTCTGGTCGCTGATCGGCAACCGAGTGGCCCGGAAAGCACCAACCGCGGCTACGCCTGATGAACTGTGGCAACGTGTGGAAGCAGCCTGGACCGACGTATCCGAAGCCCACATCCAAAGCCTCTTTCATTCAATGCCGCGGCGTGTAGCGGCCGTTATTGCCAGCCATGGGGACCACACGAACTATTGATGTCTGCGTGTTCCGCAAGTCGCACGGACCTGTAAGCTCAATCGTTTCATCTCTGTATCTGTTGTTCTGTGTCCAGTAAATCTGGCTGTGCTATCTCGTGTCCTTCTTGGTGTTGCATTTTGGGTGGCCAGCAGTGTAGATTTTGTTATGAAGACGTAAAATCAGATCATATTTTCCCCTATATCTGTCCTAATTGTTTAATATAAAAACGCTTTGTCTCTGATATGTTCTTTCAGCTATAGCTAAAAATTTATCTTATAAGATAAATTTTTTGAGCACAATTTGATACTTTTTAACCGCTGGTGAATGGGGGGAGTAACTTTTTTCCGTTTCTAGGTGTTTCATTGACTGTAGAAATGCGTCTAATTTTTTTTTCGTTTTATGCAATGGCTTCCAGTGACTATGAATAACTTTGCAATATTTTGTTCGTTTCGGAAACCATTTAAAAGACGTGCTCATTACAACCTAAAATTCAATGCCATCTTTCTTGTTTTTTATTGCTATCACGTAGTCTGTCAAAGCATCTGATAAGGGTCGAGAGCATCTGGTGAGGCCACAGTGTTAATATTTGCCCTACCTCTTAAAGCTCTGCTGTAGGTGGTGGGGTCATTGGGGTTGGAGCCAAGTTGGCGGAGGAATGAAGGAGGTAGGGTAGTTCCAAGGCTATGGTGAAGGAAAGAGAGATATATTCGGCTATTATTTTTACTCTCTGTGGAATAAAGAGAGCGGGTTTATTATTTAGATTTTCTTTTTTTTTCTTTTTTTTTGTTTGGGAGTTGTACGACCATCGTGAGCAAGTCAGTGTCAGTTTGCTGTAAGCAGTTGCCGGTCTTTAATTTGTGGGTGCTGGTTCCAGGGAAGGGCGAGAGGTAGTACCGTAAGACAAACGCAACATCTGTGCTTCACTGGGGTTTGAACCCGGACCCATTTAGGGCGAATGGTCAAAGGCCAGCAATTGGACCACTTCGTCACCGGAGTGGCTTATTTAGATTTACGGAATATAATTTGTGCTTAACTGCTTTTATATGATTCACTGTACACTAGAAACATTTTGTACTCGACGTTTGGATGGAGTGACGCGAAACAGAATTGCAGAGATGATATTTTTACTTCACGGTCGCATAAGTAATGGTGATGATGTCAATATTTTTTATGGTAAGACCATGTATTTAGCTTTTTTTTCTCTGGGGTTTAAATGTGACAGGAAAATATCCCAAAAATGCCTGTATCGCATTAAGACATCAGTGAATCACCTGACTGTTTTGTTAAAAAAGAGACGGCTGACCAGTGTTGAGAAAAACATTACACCTAGAAAGCGCAGTGCTTTTATTTTCGCTCGGGACCATCATATCTTCAGAACACAAAAACCCACTCACCTTCCCCTTTTTTGATATTATGCGTTAATCTTCAGATTTGCGGAATGTAATTTGTGCTTAACATTTTTAATATAGTTTATTATACAATAGAAATTCTTTGATTTTCACAGGCCCTCTATATATTTATTTAACTTCGGGTTATTTAGGATGTATAGCTTTTTTTACCTTTGACTTATTTTACTGAGGCTACCCCTCTCAAATTTAAAGGGAAACATTTGAAAGCGAAGTCCAACGAACGCCAGCATTATGTTTCCTTTATTTTGATCTTTCATTTTTCCCAAAACTGTTTGATTTTATCTGAAGTACGCGGTGCATGATCATTATTTGGGGATTATTTGCTATAAGCTGACATCTCTCCATACATTATTTGGAGAGCAGTCAGCTTATCGTACAGCTGGATATTTGCCTTTATGTCATGGTAAATGTTGTAAGCGGTGATCTCGCAGATGAAGCAGTATCTGTGTACAATTAGTTCAACGTTATCATGGCACGTTTTTCTCACTTCACCTCAGTGAAAGTTACACATCACCGTTTTGGAGATCTGATAACACTACCAAATCCAAATAAATTGCTTTGATAAACGCTTGCTTTATTCTCTGGGCGTGAAACGGCTAAATTTTCGGGTTTTGAAATTTTGTTTTCAGCTGTTTGTCCTTAGTCACACAAAAAGGTTGCGTAAGTTCTTTTCAAAGTCATTGGTTGCTGTGAATCGGAACTGTGAGTTTCGTTCAGCGTGAGGTTTGAACCAAAGAAGCTGAGGTAATTTGAACAGTCTATGGATTTTTCTTAGTAGCATTCCATCACATAATCATCCTCTTAAATTTTGGTAATGAATAATGCCAGCATAAAAACATCGCTTTAAATTTTTGCATTGAATATTGCACTTCTGTTTTGAATATAGCGTTGACAACAATTCCGACTCTTTTGCATTCTTCAGGCACTCGAACGTTCAGCTGAGTAGTCTATATCCAACTCTTAGATATACGCCGTAGATGAAACATCAGGATCAGGAACGTTGTTCACATACATAGAGTCGTAGGTAAACCATTCACAGGTAAATATTTTTCCACAGTCCAACCGATCATGTTATTGGTGTCAAGATACAGATTTGTTTTATGACTATCGGGTATTGTATCTAGACATGTACTTATTATTTGATTCGCTGAATCGTTGCGAGCACTGAGAAATGCTTCGTGGGTTGCCGTTTTCTACAATGAGCAACGTCACTCAATCTGTTAAAGATTTCTGTAGACACTTTAGTAAAGCTTATGGTGGAATGAACATGGTATTTCTGTGGAGGGACTTGAATAAATAAGGCATACCTGGGAATCTGCTTGAATATGTGAAGCCTATGTGAGTTGGCAATAGAGGGTGTGCACGTGTGAATAGTGTTTCATTGAAATAGCTTTACTTTGATGCAGGTGTCAGACAATGTCGTGCATAATGTCACAATGGCTCTTCGATATACTAAATTATTGGATACATGAGTGCGTAATGACAACATAGATAGTACTGGTTTATGTTTGGGTTATTCTCGTGTTTGAATGCTTCTGTATGCTGATGACAAAGTTCTATTGGAGGAGAGTAAAACTGAGTTGCAGATCATTGTTGTCCCGGATGTACGAAGTTTGTATGAAATTCAAACTGAGTATAAATGAGAGAAACCCCAAGATTATGGTTTTTGAGAAAGGAGCTGTAAGTACTGATTGCAATATAAGTACAAATGGTGCAGAGTTAGACCATGTGAATGAGTTAGTGCATATATTTGACAGAGGAAACAAATAGTGAACTCGGAAGGCGAGTGATCTTTGAAACTCATATTCGCTTCAGGAAAATTTCACAAAACTAATCTGTTGTCAAGAAGGTCCTGAATGGCTGTGTATGAAAGTCTAACTGTTTCTACTCTGATGGATGGTAGAGAAACCTGGGCACTGTAAAAGTGACACAGGAGTCATTTGTGTGCTGGACAGAGGAGTTACTTATGGGGAGTTGTGACAACACGCGTTCTAGGCATGTGAGGAAAAACGATGTGCTGCAGATGTGTGATGTGAAGTAAACTGCTGTTACTAGGGCGGAGATAAATATTTTGAGAGGGTTTGATCATATTGAAAGAATGGGTGATTACATACTAAGTAAGAAAATTTATTCTCAAGTGGCAGTAAAGAAAGTTAGAGGAAAGCCGAGAAAATCATGAGTGAGGGGTCAGATTCAGACATTCCTGCAAGAGAAAACGATAATGAGTGCGAAGGTCATGTGTTTGGCATGTGATGGATGTCAGTGAAGCTCGAGTTGCATGCCAAGATCGCTATAAATGGAGACTTTCGTTACACCAACAATAAGTAAAATTCAAGTTCATTAACAAGCAGGAATTGTACACCAATTACACTGAAGAGCAATTGAATTAGAGATACCTGTCTAGTAACGTGTAGCACCACCTTTCGGCCTGATGACGGCGGCGATTAGTCTCGGCATGGACTCGACAAGACACCGGAAGCGTTGGAAAACCATACGAATCCACGACCCCTAAACAAGCTCCCAAAGTTCACGAAGATTTGATGGAGGGGTCAGAGCCTCGAACATCTCTCTCGATGGCATTCCAGATGTGCTCGATGGGATTGAGGTCAGATGACCTAGCTGGCCAAGGAAGCGAGGTCACGTCGGTGGAGTGTTCATCCAATCATTCGGATACAATTAGGGAGCGACGGCACGGTGCATTGTCTTGTTGCAGGATGAGGTCCCCAGTAGGATGTTCAAGACGCACAGACGGTAGCAAATGATCGTCCAGGATATCCCGGTAACGTTGACCTGTGAGGGACGATGTCACATGTACCAGGGGTACCATTTCAGTCCACGTAAACAGTCCCTAATCGAGAATACCTCCCCCATCAGCTTGAAGAGTAGCCTGCTGGCAAGAAGGATCCATCGCTTCATGGGGTTTGCACCGTACTCGTACCCTGCCATCCGCATGTACCAATGTGAATCTCGACTCACCAGTCCAGGCAACATTTTTCCACATGTCTAGGGTCCAGTGGAGATGTTCCTGCGCCCATGTTAATATTTACACTATGTGATGTGCGGTCAGCAGCGGTACCTTAGTGGGACGATGGCTTATGTAACCCCATAGCGAGGAGATGGTTCTGGATGGTGTGACTGCTTACACGTTTTTGTGCACCAGCGTTAAATTGCTGAGTAATTTCTTGCACTGTGGCCCGTCTATCCGCTGTTACAACGCGAGCTAGCCGACGATGACCCCGCTCTTCCACACGCTGTTGTCCACGGCAGTTGGCCCTTGCAGGGATGGTTTCACCGGATTCGATGTACTCACGGTGCACCCGTGAGACAGTGGCTCGTGAAAATCCCAGTGCCTGCACGATTTCCGAGATGAAGTGACACATTCGTCAGGTCCCAACAATTTGCGCACGATTAAATGCGCTTAGATCCTTCGTCTTACCCATACTGCGTCGCATCACTCCTTATATTATTCCCGTCGCATCACTACTTATATTATTCCCGTCGCATCACTCCTTATATTGTCGGATCGCTGCATACGTCATGTCGTTTCCGTTCACACGACCGCCCACAGCGCCACATTTGCATAACGCCAGCTGTCTCTAATTCAATTGCTCTTCAGTGTATACTCAAAATAGAATAACTAAACTAGAATAGCTTTCCAAACTTTCAATAGTATAGCTTTCCAAACTTTCGCACATCAACCAGATGGCTTTTTCAAAGAAGGTAGACAGCTAACTGCAAACTGGGTAATAGAACGTTTCAACAATTTGAACGCGGTCACTGGACAAGAAAGTAAATGAATATGCGCAAATGTGATAATTCAAAGAAACCAGGTCACGTTGGTTGGGCACGCGGTACAATGGTACAAAACGCAGCATTATTTGAAGAATTGATTCCAAATACTTGGCAACTCCAGAGAGACGCTGTCATTACAAGCCTCGCTGCTGGTCAAGATTTCCAAGGTTTTGCGAATGACAGTAGATTTGGGTGTGGAGTATGAAGCTAATTTCTTTATACCACTTCACATAGGATCAGCGGACTTGAACTTGATTTCACTTGATAGGGCAGTGTTTATTTTTTCGTCTTTTGTATCACTTTTATGTTCGCTGAATCTAATTCCAAACGAACGTTTGGTAATTCCGATGTAGTATCGCCTGTAGCCGTCCGCATTTTGTAGTGGGATAGCATAAACACCTGCCTCATTGAGAAGAAGGGGCTTGTCAATATTTCTCTTAAGCATCGTCTATAAAGATGCCGGAGACTTTAAGCCGATACCAAAGTTCATCCTCCTGAGCGCGTTTTTGAGTTGATAAGAAGCATTTGGTATGTAGGGAATAGAGCCCAGGTAGCAAAGTTACGGCATAGAAAGATTAACCCGGTTGGTGCTGACTTTTTCGATAAAGTTATGCATCTGGTTCGACGTATACCCCGACTCAGTTGCCAATTCGACGATGTCTTTTAGTTCGGATTGTCTAGAACGAACATCGGAGGAGATCGTGAGGGCTCTTCTAATTCGAGAACAGCAGAAGGCCGTCTTGTAATCAGCAGAGCAGAATGATACGCGGAGCATCAGGTTGGGAACGGAGGTGGGTTTATAATAGACTTCCGTATGAAGGCGGTTGTCATACGATTTACTCACTGAGACGTCGATATAAGGTAAGGTACCATTGTGTTCAAGCTCCATAGTAAAATTGATCGTAGGCTGTATAGAATTGATGTTATCCCGGAAAATGGGAGAGTTTCCTTTCCGTGTGTAGATATGAACAATTCGTCGTCGGCATATCGTAGCCAGGTGGTAGGCCTTGGGGTGATGTTGGTGAACATATGTTGCTCAATGGGCCGAAGTATTGCTTCCGCGAGGACGGCTGAAAGCGAAGATCCCATCGGAGCGCCATTTACTTGCTTATAAATTTTCCTTTGGAAACTGAAGTAGCTGGAATTTGAGACCAAGTCCATTAATTTTAAGATGCTGAGTCAAGACTCCAGCGAATAAACTGATGAATTAAATATAGCCTCTTTCAATGTTTTCAGGGATCGATAGGTAAAGAGAAACTACGTCGAAACGGCCGATAATGTCGCGTTGTTGAACAGTGAGCTGCTTGGTTCTCGTGATAAAATCTAGAGTGGAAGTTATTATAAAGTCCGATTCCGGTAGATGATTAGTAAGGAATTTGGATAATGCTTTCTCTAGATGGTATGTCGGCGCGGATCTTCTGGACACGATCGGTCTCAATGGATTGCGAGCTTGTGGTGTTTTAGTCTTCCGGAGAGTTTTGGGATCTGAGGGCCAGGCGGTAATTTGGCGGCTTTCTTTAGATCATCCGGAATAGCGGTTAGCCTTGCAGCTGTGCAATCCAGGAATTTAGAGGATTCCTTCGTAAGATTAAAGATCCAGAATCGGATATGAAATCTTCTAGTTTTTTATTATAGTCATTATGTTATTTATTACGCCGCCAAGGACAATGAAGTGTGAAATATCGGAAGATGAAGAATATGAACAACTTCAGAATTTTGACAATCAAAGCAATGAGATACTCCCTCATAGAGAAACAAATCACCAATATTTCCCACTCCAGAGCTATGAAATTTTCCAGTTTTCAGAAATGATGCTACATATCGAACAGTAAAATAGGCAAATCAAGCTATTTTGGGTACCGTGCTAACAATCCGATAGTTGTTTCATGTATTTGGGAAGAATAGTTCTTCCATAATTTCCAAACCCCATCAGTTACTTTAATTTGACATAAGATTCGTAACCTCTGAATATCAGAGAACAGCTTAGTGATATCATAGATAAATGCAACAAATGAATGTATATGCCACAGTCCACGCTGGCTATTTCCGAAATAAAATATGTCCATGTAGGAGCCTTTTGCAAAGTCGGCCATACGTATACCTGAAATCGTCATCGAGAGAAGACGTTTACAAAATCGTTGAATTTCTCAAACTTAATTATCGTGTTCACAGTGCCACAGGGAATTTAACCTAGTTGAAAAGAAACGTGTGTTCGTATTGTTCACATTTTGATACTCGGTAGGAATGTTGTTCAGAGAGAGAAATGCTGACAAAACAGCCCTACAGGAGCATTCTTGGCCTTCACTTTTTTACATTTGCAAAAGCAATTTAATTTTCTATAGCTAAGTATAAATCTACGCATGACTATGCTTTCAATGAATTCTATTTTTTATGAGAATTTTATGTTCTTGAAGATCTTCTAAGCTCCATTCCGAGTTTTTATTTTGAGAATCCTCGCTCTCAGCCATAAATTTGTCAACGACTTCGTCATAGTAAGAATTCAAGTCTGTGAACTGAGGAATTACATTTTTTGTTTTAAAGTTAGCATTCATGCTTACAGTATCTTATCTGGCTCTTTCTTATACATGCAAAGTACTTTTGAACTTTACCTTCACATGATTTTTCTCAAGCTCTCTGATAAACATTTCCTAAACAACATGTTTTGTAAACACTTCAGTACCTTAAAATGACCAAATGTTCAGCAAGTCCCAAAAGTCAGACTCTTTAATAATAGCTCTAGCGGTGCCCGAATGTTTTCATTGACTGTTTGAAACAGTGAAGAAATTCAAGATCCTTTCTTTTTGAACAGCGCAATTCACTTTCTGAGTTTTCTTCATTGGAATAGTATCCAATAGTTTCAGGACGCTGTTTATGTGCATTTAGGTGCCTTAAGAAAATGTATATTCTGGTGAAACAATAATTACACAGCTCCTATTTATTCCTCTGTGTACCCTGGGAGGACTTATACCTTTGTAATGTGTCCTTCCGGAAATGATTTTAATACATTCTTTTCAAGTAAAATTTTCATTTTCAGGTTTATGTATCGTTTTGCAATGTAAATGGCCTTTGGAAATAACGAAAGAGTTCTCGCCTTCTTTACACTGCAGACTGGCTTTCCAAATTGGCTTAGTCGTGGACCATTACCTGTTTGAATTCCGGGGCTCGTCGGATACAAAGAAGTCCGAAATATTCTTTCCTGTGAAGGATTGCTCTCATTATTGAAAACAAATCAAACAGTTCTGCAATGGAGCTTTCTATCATACTGTCAGTGAGCCAGAAAAGCATTTTAAAAGGAAAACGTTTTAGCTCATTCAGTTTCTTCTTTTTAAATTTGTGTTCGTTTGGAGTAGGTTTTGGACAAAAAAAAGCAAATACCTCTGAGAATTTCACGACGTTACTTATTTCACATGCTAGGGGAACAGAAGAAGAGAATACCGCTATTCATGTTTCCCAAAAATATTTCTGGAAAAATATAATAGAGGTATCAACATTTTGGAGTGATGAAACATTTTTGTCATATCTTATACAAATCGAGAGAGAAACGCCTATAACCCAAGAAAAATTCAATGAAAAAAGAAGTTAATAAAATATTTTTGCTTCCTCCAAAGGAGTACTAGTAGCGTGTTCGGCTTGATTTGCCAAACTGCTTTCAAAAATAATGCTTCAAGGTAGATACATAACTTGACTGAACCGTATACAGCTCAGAAGAAGAATGAAAGCTTAGTTTATCGCCTCGTACATATAGCTGAAGAAAAAGGAGCTTATTATCGGACCTCCTTTCAAGATACAGTGCTGCATTGGTAAGAATGAGAATGTAGGGGCTGCATGCCCAACAAACTGACGAAACCAACGACTTCCGCTTGCGAGCGCCAAAAACAAAAAAGACAGGAACACTGATGTTCTCCTCAATCAGTTGTAATTGATTGTCATTGACTTGTGATTCTGAGCTGCTTCGTTTTCTAAACCCGGTTATAGTTAAGCGTTCGTTTATTTAGTGGAGTCTTAATGAATGCATTTCCGGCTTGATTACTGCAGTCTTACTAAGGTTTCAGTGGTTAGACTCCTATGCATTACAACAGCGCGAACTCGCATTATTTCCAGAAATAGTTGTGTGTTTTAGATCAATGCAATGTTGCCAGTTAGAGAAGCCCTCCAGTAGTGTTTGATTGTCACCCTGAGAATGCTATAAATGTTTCGTCATACGAATACCTCTGTATTTGTTGAACGTTATTCTGGGTTGCAGAGAAAGACGATCGTAAAGCCTTTCTCTCAATCGCTTTCCCTAAACCCCAGAGCTAGCCATAAGCATCTTTACCTAAGTTGCACGTAGACTCCTGAGTCGGTTTAACATTATTTGAATCGTGTGATTGGACTCACCCGAGTGGGTCAAGATATTCTTTGTCTCAAATTTACTATATCAATTTTCTAGATGACTTATGTGACTTTTGCAGAATATTTTTGGATCTGCTTAGAGATGGGTTTTTCGTAACTTGTTTCTTTTTCAAAAGAAAAGTCACTCTCTGGTTTGAATTTGTGATGAAAGTACGTAAAAGAAGTGTTATTGTTCTTTTCCATCGTGAGTTTTGTCGTCAACAGCGTAAAGCGGGTTATCGAACTACGTTTACCGCCAACAAGAAGGAGGTCCGCTTCTTATCAGAAAACGACGGACTGCTTCCCGATACGCTACCGATGAATTCCGAGCATCAACAATCTTTGAAAGTTCAACCAGTGAAAACGGCTTTTGCCCATGACGAAATCTTTGAGGACTGCATTCTAAAGCAATATTTTCCTCTAAGAAAACGAAGTTTGTAGTTGTCAGTGAATACACAAAAAAACCTCGAGTTCATTTGAGGAAATATGTATATAAAGGATTTGGCTACATCTCTCTCTCTCTCTCTCTCTCTCTTTTTTTCTTTCTCTACGCCAGACAAATGTAAGATAACATTTTTTCGGCATGCATTTTTCAGCTCACTCAGTACAGAGAGTGATGGTGTTCTACACAGTTTTAATAACGATCTGCTGGCTCCTCGTTTCAAGACATGACTTTGGAAGAGCCCAAAGTAAATCTCTAGAAATGTATGCTGTTGGTGATGACTTTTTTAAGTTCATAACAAGAGGCGTGGTTCTTTTCCGCAATCAGATGGATATGCTGAATGATATTTTCTGATATGGTTTTCCACCAAAGAATTGCTTTATGGTGAAGCATTCAAACAACATGATGAGAAGTCCGGCTCTCAGAATCAGACTGTATCGGCAAGGTCAAGGACTTTGTTATAATTCTTCAAGAAGCTGCTCTATTGACCTTACGTGAAGAACTCTTGATTCAACTTACCTGTTTAGAGTTCTCACTTCCACCACAACACTGAGAACTCAATTAGGCTAGTCACACATTTCTTTTCTTTCAGCATTAATGCGATTCAAGCAACGAAAATATTAGGAAACAATAAAAGGCTATTCTGAATAAATCCAATCTTTGTCATTATTAGATTTATTCAGAATAGACTTTCATTGTTTTCAATCATCTTAAAATTAATCTTTATTGCTCTGGATTTTGTTAAAAATCATCCTTTTGCCTTTTCTCTGTTGATCTGCGGGAAATATGTCTTCTGAAAAACATATGTTTTCCAAAATTTATCTCTTGTTAAAACTCTAACTCCTCAAAGGCATCTTCAACAAAACTGAAATTTAACTGATTTTACAATCAAATAAAGATAAACAAAAAGAAACACACTGCTTTAAACTAATCTTATTTTAATTAGGTACACATCATAAGAACACAAACTTGGGTTTTACAATTCTTTTATCCTTTACATTTTCCTTGCGTTTAGATTTTGTACTTAAAGCATATTTTAACATTGATTTTTCTTCTTGTAGCAAATATTTCATCAGTTTTTTTATGTACTTCAACTGTAAATTAATCACTTTTAATACTGGGTTGCTGGCAGATACTGAGATGAAGTTCTAATTTCGAACGAGACGTATCCGAGGTCGAAAATGTTGAAAGTTTTTACAATTTGTCTGTTAAAATTAAGTTCAGCTTTATGGCTACAAGGCTATTTATTATATTGAATTTAGCCCCAGTGGTTAGGCGAAAAAAAAAAGAAAAAGGTTTGCAAATGTCAATCATTTTTCCATATCGCTAATTAAATCATAACATCTGAGTGGAATTTCACAGGCCCTTAAATCACAGGTGCCAGATCGTAAAAGCGAAATAAATCGAATGCATATTCACATTCCCAGCACTTTCTCTTTTACTTTTTCTCTGGTCATAATATCTTCCTTTCACGTTTGTGGTAGATAATTATTCCATCTCAGAAAGTAAACCGACCCAATTTTTTGGCTTTTTTTTATTTATTTGTAAAGTGGCTTAAAAACGACCATGAGGAACTCTAGGGGCTATAAACAGTCGTGTACCCCTAATTTGGGACCACTGGTTCCCGGGAAGGGAGAGAACCAGCGCCGTAAGATCAATGCCTCAACCGGATATCAAAACCAGGTCTGTCACGGACGAGTGATCACAAGCCAGCACCTCAAATCTTTGGTCACTGGGGCGGTGTTTCCTGTCTTAGCTAAGGTTCAATATTTGGAATGCTAACAATTTTTTTTTTTCAGAGAAATAATTATTTCGAGAATATATTTTTGTAACAGCAAGTCATCCGTAATTTAGAGTGAATTTGATTTGATTTTGAAGCCCAAACAAAAGTTAAGCTTTCCAATCTGAATCTAAGATTTTAAATGGGAATGTTCACCTAACTGACTGTTTTGCAGTGGATTAACACTCGTGAAATCCTTATAGCGCACAGAAAATGATTGACAGCACTTTATGATATACTGCGAGTTCATTCAAGGAAATTTTTCTGAGAGTAGAAATAACCTTTCTGAAAATATCTCTTAGGTCCAACGAAAAAAGTTATCTGAATTAAGTGAAATTTTACACCTCAGGTAAAATACACTATATTGACAAAATTCACCGGACACCTAGAAGAGAAACACAACATAGCATTTATTGACATACATTAGCACGGCGTCGGTCTACCTTTGGCCCTAATGCATGCACCGACCCATCGAGACATATTTTCGACAAGGTTTTGGAACACAGCGATAGGTAGTAGGCCTTGGTTCCAAACTTCTTATGCGGCGCTCTAATTCATCCCATTGGTGCTCTGTGGGATTATGATCAATGCTCTGTGCTACCCAGTCCACACACGATACGGTATTATCGTAAAACCACGTCGTAACAGTCCTTGCTTTATGGCTCGGTGCATTATCCTGCTGGTACCAACAAGGCTCGGTTCGGTAGTATTGCCACAGAGTTGGTAGAGCATAATTGTCCAGAATATCGAGGTAGACGTGCTGGTTAACAGGTATCTCCACGATAACCAATGGGCCGGAACTATACCACGAAAAACACCTGAACACGAGTACACTGCCATCTCCAAACTTGACCGTAGGAACAGTACACTGTGGTAAATAGCGTTCCCCCGGCTACCGCCATACCCACACACGGCCATCAGACTGATGGATCGTGTATCTGGATTCATCAGTCCATAGGACCCGTTTTCATTTATCTACGGTCTACGATAAATGTTCTTTACATCATGCTAAACGACGAGTAGCATTCCGAGTGGATATGAAAGGCTTATGAACAGCCGCACGACCACCGTAACCCATGGAATAAAGTTTTCTGCGAATGGTACATGCACATACCGAGGTTCCATCATTTTTACTCACCTGTACACTGAGGTCTTGTGTAAGTACTCCGTCGATTAGCTGTAACGACCTTCCTAAGGCTTCGACGTCCTCTATCACTGATTTTCTTTGGTCTGCCTGTACGTTTTGCTGCTTCAGGCACGCCATGTGTCTTTCATTTATTCAGTACATCCAAAACAGTTGACTTGGGCAAATTTAAACGCCTCTCGGTATCTCTTATGGACAACTCACTAATATAACACCTTCTCAAAATCAGTTCTATCCCGCCGCGACATTTTCACCCACCCTCACAGTGCGATATGATCGCGGTCAGCTGCAGGCTTGTTTTATACCGTTTGCAGCTATACTGCGCATCTTAACAACGCAGCGGATCCGTTCATTTGCTTTTGAAGGTGTGTCCGGGGAATTTGTCAATATAGTGTACATGGCATGGCAATAATTTTCTCTTAAGTAAACGATGAGAATCAATCACAATATATAACCATTTAGATGGTACATCTGGAGTAAGTGTAAGTAGCACTGAACTGTGTCATTGATGACAGCATTTGGAATTATGTGAACAGAGTTCTTGTCATTTGATCGTAAAGCTATTAAGCATGGTTTCCCTAAGTTTTGTAAGTAATTGACTTCATATAATATTATTATTTTCGAGTAAGTATTTTATACTTATTTAGTACTGGTATAAAACTGCAATAATACTTTTTATCAAAATTCAAACACATGTATTTTAGTTAACGGGGTGAAACAGTTTTGATGTTACGTATGGGTTTGCATGCTCCGTGAATATTTAATTAATTAAAATCGTCTGAAGATGTTGCAAAAAATGTATCGATATGAAATCATATTATTAAATTGTGTTAATGAAAGTGAATGGGTTTTCACAAAAGAGATCCCAAGAGATTTCTTTGTAGAGACAACTTTTAGATAAAAAATTGATGGCTGCTCCTAGCTCTAACATCAATAAATTGAGCTAAACGACTCAGGGAATAGCCTGTTACAAATATATTGTGGGTAGCTTTTAATGAAAAGTGGGGTTGTCGTTGGTATGTGTCATCCATTAATTTTTTAAGTGAAATCCGTTTCATCTGTGATGCTTTTCATAATGTCCTGACCTCAACTTTTCTCTCATTTAAAACAATGCATGATTGACACAAGAAAGTGAGTCAATCACACCTTTAAACTCTAAGAAATTAGCAGACTAGTAATATAATAGGCACAATTAAAATTTTGGTATTCTCTCCTTCAAACTTCTAAGGCACTTGCCTTAACAGCAAGTAAAAAATATACACGGTCGTATCTGAATAATATGACCACCCTTGGAATCACAGTTTACCCGTCCAAGCGCTTTAGAAAGTGCACGTGACAAATTGACCACACAGAGATATAAGCGTACTACCAGGCGAAATGAACCATGTAGCGTAACGTGAGCACAATCGGCAGAGGTGGTGATTTAGCGGACGTCCAAAAATGAATGATCATCGTCTGCCGGGCCAAGGGTGGAAACATCTCAGAAACAGAAGTCTTCGTGGGCTGTTCGCGAGGTGCTGTAGTAAGGGTGTACCAAGAATGGACCTCTGGCACACCCAGTACCTCCCGAAGTCATTACTGTGGAGCCCCAAAAGGCCATCGACCCCAAAGAATGACTGTGCCTCCGTCGACTGGTAAAGGGCAATCCACGCAACACAGTACAGAAAGTAGCCACGTAAATGAACTCTGGTGTACCCAGATACGTGTCCCCGATTACAGTAGAGCGAACCCTGTTACGCATGAGTCTCTACGCTGCGTCAAGGCACACATGTTAACCCGGCTCCATAGGCATCGACGCCTGCAGTTCGCATGGGCCTACCGTCATTGGACAGTGGAAGAGTGGAGAAAGATTGCCTTCTTCGACGAATCGAGGTTCTTACTCCACAGAAGTGACGGGTGTTGACGGATACGGCGTCAGACACACGATTACCAAAGCCTCCAAATCGGCACGTGGGCCTCGGGCAACCTTCCAGGGCCTCTTTCCGTCCATGCCGCCACGCCGTCTCGCCGCAGTCTTCCGGGCCAAGGATGGTTATTCCCATTATTAGGTAGGTGGTCATATTATTTTGATATGATTGCGTTTGTGATGTTTAGTAAAGCAAGCAACGAAGTATTAAAGCTACAAGTTCGAAAACCGATTTTCGTTTCCTGCCTTCTTCAAAATTGCAGCTGTATAACGTTCATCAATTTTTTAGTGTCATTTATAATAATAATGGCTCTGCTTAGAGCTGTCCTTCATCGATACCTCCTTTAAGGAGTTCAAGCGATACCTTTTTGCGAAAACTATTCCCAAACTCTACAAAGTCCATGAATGAATTGGTTGATATTAAATGTACTGGGGCCAAAGCCATGCCTTTAGCCCTGGTTCATCTAATATCAACCAGTTCATTCATAGACGTTGCAGAGTCTATGAATGAGGCCGCCCGGTGGCGCAATGGTCTCAGCGGTGGTTTCTGATCATTCGTCCGAGTTGGGTCTGGGCTTGGAACCCGGTGAGGCATGGATGTTGTGTTTGTCTTACGACACTGGCTTTCTCCCTTTCCTGAAAATAGTGGTCTCAAATTAGGGAAGGGCGACTACTTATAGATCATTGAGTTGCTCACGGTGGTCGTTATTAATTTAACATCAACCAAGGCTAATTAGTGCCTTTTCCATAGAATAACAAGTTTCCTTTCAGAATATCACGGCAGCATGAAGTTCAATCTGTAGTAGCAATATTACAACGAAAGTTAGTTTTTACCAACATCAATAGCCATCCTTATCCTTTTCGTTCTTGTCCATTGCAGAACCTTTAAGTTTCATTTAGATCAAATTACAATTTGCTGTCTTTTAGGGTAACATGTAATATATTTTTCTTACACAGGCCTGGTCAGTTCTTGTCTTTCCTCATTGTGTTTCGTTTTAAAAAGGTACTAAATTTCCTTGTTTTTAAAAATCAAAATTTTAGAAATTTGGAGACGTCTGTTTCTGAAAATTTATCAGTCGTCCTTATAATGAAGTTTCATTTTTACGTTTCTTTGAAAATTTTCTTTTTTTTTTGTGTTTGACTGACAGGATTACTTGAGATTTTTGCCGTAAGTATTTTTTTTTTGACAGGATCACTTGAGAATTTTTACCGTAAGTATTTCCCAACATAAGTGTTCACAGCTGATATTTGTACTGAGATGTGCCATGTAATTTTGACGAGAATGTTACACTCCTCTTTAAATGAAAATTTCCATCTGCAGTTTTCGGAGAACGTTAACAGGTTTCTCCTTTTTCATCATTTCTGTTATTACATCATCAGGAAACTCAGTGCGCAATTTTAGCATCTTTTTATCTAAGAATTCTGCTGATTACCGTTGCCTTCATATGCAGTAGCGCGTCACCAACTCAGACTTGTGTAAATACTAAAAAAAAATACGTTATTTTACATCAATATTACATTGTTTTCAATTAACGTCAGTTTTTTTCATTTTCTTTTGTGTTATTATGATGTTTGCATAACATTTTTACCACATTTTGACTGAAATTGTATTTTGAATTTCCTTCGATGTTCCATGAGGTATGTGAGGACCTTATTGTAATTTTAGCTAGCAAACAATTAAGAAAAGGTAAAATGAACAACATAGTGAAAGAAGTTTTATTACGAAATTAATCGAGCATTCTACAAAAATGCATATTCAGAAATGGTGATTTGAGACGTACAATCAAAGAGTACGTTTCCCATGTGGAGTTCGAACACAGAAAACTTATCTCGGGGTTATATTATCATACCTCAGTATTAACTAGAGAGATTACGGTTGTTATCGTCACAAAAAGGCAAACCAAAGCTTAATGAATAAAAAACCTAACTACAGCAGTAACAGGTATGAACATTTGTCATTAATTTTTAGCCGCTGAACAATAACTGCAAGGGACCATCATTTTTCTACTTATAGCAGCGTAAGTCATTAGATTTTGTTTTTGTAACTACCTAATTTCTCAGGTTATAAACATTGAAATGGCTTCTTCTGAAAGGCTTCTCTCCAAATAAATGGCGAAAAGATTTTATCCAAATAAAGTGGAAAGATTGCTTCACGATCTTTCAACATGTAGTAGTTTATTTACGCTTCCGATAAGAACGAAAATGCTAACACTACTTTCCGAATCCCCTGGCTTCAAAAGAATTTTTGCGTTTTCAGCGAATAAATCCCCTTTGTAGCAGTGACTCAAACTCAGTGTACTCCGATTCCTATTTCAAATAATTAACGCAGTGAGCATCTATGAATTTCATGAATTCGCTCTTGAAAAATTTGACGTAGCTCCGATTATTCAAGAATATCTGCGATGATTGTGGTTTTACTATTGATTATAATTATTGATAATTCATGAATGGCTGCGCGTATTTAGGTTTTACTCTTGATTACAATTATTTACTTATAATTACAACTGTATCACTAATTTTTACTGCATTTCTGCTTCGTTAGGTTCGTGTTTTTTTACATATAGGAGATATAAATGCTGAGTTTTATATAACTCCTCTACTTTGCATTCGAGCGGGCAGTATATTCGTGATTCCATTGTTCCTTTTAAGATTTTCAGGAAAATTTGTGATGAGAAAGTGAATATAATAATATTTTCACAGAGCTTGTAATGAGATATAAAATGCCTTCCTTTCTTATGAGTTCAGTATTGAGAAAAGCTGTATTTTGTCTAAAAGAAATGCTCTTTTTAAAAACCACCATCGCTATTAATATCTCTGAATCCACATCAATATTTAAGGAAAATTAATGGAGAAAAACAAAAGTGATTTTCCAGATAACATATCTTCTGTTTCACAACACTTTTTATTAATTCAAAATTTTCGTCAGGACCTTTATGAGGAACATTTAAACATTTAAAACTTTCATCAGGACCTTTAATATGAGGAACATTTAAACATTTAAAACTTTCGTCAGGACCTTTAATATGAGGAACATTTAAACATTTAAAACTTTCGTCAGGACCTTTAATATGAGGAACATTTAAACATTTAAAACTTTCTTCTGGATCTTTAATATGAGGAACATTTATACGTTCACGCTTAAAAGCAGAATTAACAACTATTTTTATAAGCAAAATAATAGACTGGTGTGGCGCCAGAATTTTTAGCACAATTTAGAGAAACAAATAATTGTTACAGAAAAAGATTTATATTAGGGCATTCGAAGCACAAATTATGTTTTCCTTTAGCATTAATTTGCGAAAAAGACATCTGTCCTGACACATAATGGAACAGATGGCAAAGTAACTACTTTTGCTTGCCTCTCAAATGAGCATGGGGAATACACTGACATTTTAAGCAAATTACGACCTTTGGTTTCATATGTACAGTAAGAAGCATGTCATAAAAGCCTTAAAAGAATGAAGTTAACGAAGATGCACAGGGCAATGAAGTAGGACGTTTGTCGTACCTACTGTTTTCAAAATAATTCAGATGTTTTAAATGGAACAGCGGGAAATATAAAAACGTACTACCCAGTCCTATACAACCCAAACCTCTACAAACTCGGACTACATTTCTGTAAATTGCGGGACATAACTTTAACTTACTGTGTATCTTTCTTTCGCATTGAACAGGAGCAATCATTTTGAATATTTAAAGAAAAAGGGAAAAAAATGGGAAGGTAAGCTTTACACAGACTTGTGAAAGATGATTTGCTCGTTGGATCTAACATTTTCATGTTCCTCGAGCTTGCCAACACTCAGCATCCATTGAGCTAGACAGACAGATTTGGAAGAATGCTTTCAATACCTCCATAAGTGAAGGAAGAGATATCAGAAAGAGTTCTTTCAAAATAGGAAACGGGAGATGCTTCACCCTGGAATAGCTGATCCTAATTCTTTGGCCGGTGGAGTAGCTGATCCTAATTCTATTTTTGGTGAAACAACTTTTTCGTTTAATCCTTTAAACGGAAAAGTTGTTTCACCCTGGCTGCCAGACAGATAAATGGGTGGGTGGAGAATTCTCTTCGTAAAAATGCGTTGTACACATGAGATAAAATCACTTAACGTCAACAAAAATATGTCAATCTACATATACAAAATTTTCTGCAGTATACAATAAACTCAGGTATCCAACCTAGGGCAGTTAAAGTAAAAGATAACAGTTCCGTGTATACTACGAGCTGTTATCTTTTACTTTAACTGATTAATGTAATATTTCTTTATGTTTTGAAAGTGTTAGTTAGTGAAAATGTTTGAGAACAGGAGTTTGCTAGTCACTGAAGCAGATGATTAAAAAAGTATTGTTTTGCCAGGGACATTTTCGTTACAAAATCAGATAATTATGAATTATTTCTCGCCAACGCATAAAATTATTTAGAAAATAAACTGTCTGCATAATTCTTTATTATAAAACTGAAATTGAATACTTCATTCTTTTCTTAAAGTTTTGTTGAAGTTTATGGATGTACTGTATGAATGAAAAAGCATATTCAAAATTTAACTTTTGCTTCATGTTATCTTCGATGAAAATCTGTGGGACATGCTTTCACCTTTCACAATACATCTTTGTAAAAACCCCACAATCGGGAAAAGTTAGTGAGTTCTACAAATAGCTATATCATCCAAATGAACAATAGCTAAAACAGCTAAATATACAAAAGTTATTTAATGGGCTAGAGAAATACACGAAATAAAATAAAATATCAAGTTACGTTCCATTACTCTTATTAACCACAATACTTTTTAAATGCTAGTAAGTAAATGGCCCACTTCTGCTCAATTTGCATCGTCCACAATGTGAGTCATAAGAAAAAATTAATTTATTTACTTCAGCAAAAACAAAAAGAATAGTTTTCGTCAGAGAATACGTGTATTTCAAATTTATTAAAACCTAGATTTGAGTAATACGATGTTACTGCTTTAGGTTTATTTTGTCAGGTACTACGCATTACAATGAACAAAATAATTTTTACCTCGAAACATCATTTTGAAAATATCTTAAATTTCATTTAATGCATGACAAACGTAAAAGGTTTTGGTATCAGGCATTAATTCTGTTCACCACCAAGATCAATTTTCCCCATGATTAGCACGCATTGTGTAACGTATACTCTAGATTCACTTTCCTTTTGATTTTTACTATCTCTGTTTATTTTATTTTACTATGTAAATTATCTTCTTACTGAACGAGATGTTATTTCTCCCGCTGAATGAGATCTGGCAATGAGTGTAAGTCATGACGTGGTGGTAGCCAGTATAAATAGGCGCGTTCAACAATACCAGGGAGAGCTGTTGTTTATGTACCAGAGAGCTGTTGTTTATGTGCGAAAGAGCTTTTTGTTGATGTGCGTAGGGAGAGCTTCGTTTATGTGAGTAGAGCTACGTTATTTTGTGCCAAGAGCTTCGTTCTATGTGATTAGGTTTTTTCTTCATTATTGTGATACGATTAATGTGACTAGTGTGTGTATGTTGGATGATTCCAGAAGTTTTCCTAATAAAAGCTTTTTTAAGTAAGTACGTTTTTCTCAGTTCATAGTACTGTCAGACCTCTACCTGGCTGTTAGGTTTATTTCATTAGTTGTTATTATTAACAACCAGCATAAGACTTTATTCATCTTAATTACTACTACAACATTACTAGCAGTTAAAAGCTTGTTCATTATTATTATTACTACACTACTAGCAGGAAAGTTTATTCATGATATAATTAACAAACAACAAGCATTAGAAGAAGCTTAGAAGAAAGCTGAATTCATTATAATTGGCGCCCGAACTTTTCCTGAACACGAGGTCTTGACAATTATTACCCATGTCTTCCTTACCTGAGACAACTTCAATTTTTCACCCTAAATCAAACTTCGATAGTGATGGTGTTTTTTTTGATAATTTGCAAGAAGCCTGTGGGTCTCACTTTGATATGAATGATTTACAAGTCCCCAGGCATTCTTCACAATTTCGTAATTCACCAGCTTCCTATTACTCTGAGTCGCAGGTCGTACCTGAGGGAGTTCAATCCTCTCAGCGAAGCAGAATGCTTGCCCATTTCGTGCCGCATGCAGGAACAATTAATTTCAATGGTTTGGAAGGATCCTTAAAGTTTCTCGAAGATTTGGAAGATCATTTTGATCTCTACAATATTCCTCAAGACTGCAAAGTACAAATAGCAGGCACTTGCTTGAAGGATACCGCTAAGACCTGGTATCGGCAGTGGAGAGTGTCGAACCCGGATTCTCATTATGAGAATTTCCGAGCAGAATTTTTTGGAAGTCTTTCCTTTCGGCCTCAGTCGAGCTATCTTTGCACAACAACTTTTTTCTCGTCAGCAAGGACCCAACGATAGCCCTGTTGCATTTGCGTTGAAAACAACACGCTTGTAAAACTTATGGGATCCACATGCCAGTTATGTCGACATGTTGGACACCCTATTGCAGCAGCTCGATCCATTTCTCCAGGATTTTCTTGAGGTTCGACACCCTGCTACAATTCATGAATGCCTTCGCCTCATACGAACGTATGAAGAGCGACACGGCAAACATGGTCCAAATCACCATGCTCGGGCACCCTGCGAGGCTTATTACGAAAACCCTCAGCGGCATAATAGGCCTAATAACTTTCAACGCGAGCGTACACAGGTGCACGCCCAAGCTTTATACGTCCCACCACATAGAAGAGTGGTACACCAACCGCTTGTTTCTGAACAATCTTCTGGATACCATACAAATGCACAGTATGCTCGACCCCGTTCCAATCCGCAGCATTCGGAACGTTTTCATGCTCAGGGCAATGATGATTTTTCTGCCCGTGCTGAGGGAAGTAATAGATATGAAAATGTCAACAGACATGCGGAGTTCCCGAAACGGTTTTCACGCAGTTTTCCTCATCGTGAAAATTTTCCCGATACACGGCAGGGCCGAGGTTTCAGACCGCATGATAATCCAACCAGGAATCCTTTACACTTCCAAAGGAAGTAGACCAAGGGTCGGTCCTGCTTCCTGATACCAAGCATTCTGACCCTAAAACAGTATTAGTGACTGTCCAAACTCCTCAGTTGCCTGATGTGTTCTTGACAATTGAAGATATTATTGTCGAGACAAAGTTCGACACTGGTTCTGAAATATCAGTCCTTGATACGAAGTTTTGCACTGACAACTTTCCTGCAATACACGTTCAGCCTGCGACGCAGTATTTGCGAGGTGCAAATAACGAAATCTTCAGTATCACAGGAACTGTCACATTATTTCTAGGGCTGGGAAAGGCTCGTTTTACGCATTCTTTCCTGCTTATAGACGAACTACCTGTTAAATGTCTAATGGGAATGAACTTTATCAATACTTTTCAAGTTACTCTAAATTTCGTACAACATGTGATTTCCTTTCCGGAACCTATCGAAGTGATTCCTACGGTTCCTATAGACATAACGAGTTTGTTATTGAGTAACCAATTGAATGAGAGGCAACGAAACCAGCTTTCTCTACTTTTGCAGGAAAGCCCTGGTTTATTTTCTGATCAACCTGGTTTCACAAAGGTGGTTTATCATGTTATTGACACTGAGGGTTCAAAACCGATAGCGACGAAGCCATACCCTTGTGCTCCCCATAAGAAACAGGAAATGCAACGTCAAATTTCTGAGATGATTAAACAGAGCATAATAAGGGAATCAACAAGCGCCTGGGCTGCTCCTGCCTTTTTGGTTCCAAAGAAACAACCCAATGAATTTCGTTTCGTGACAGATTTCCGCAAGCTCAACCAAGTCACGAGGACGATCAATTATTCACTACCTGTCATGTCGCATATTTTGCATGACCTGTCATCAACTAAATGGATGTCAACTTTGGATTTGCGAGTGGATATTGGCAGGTGGCGGTACATTCGGACTCCGTCGATAAAACAGGCTTTGTGACTCCTTTTGGGGCTTATGAATACCTGCGAATGCCCTTTGGACTAGCTTCTGCACCTGCATCTTTCCAAAAGCTTATGGATACGGTTCTCAGACCTGTCCTGGGTCCTCATGTGCATGTATATTTGGATGACATTATTATTACATCCGAGACTTTTGACGAGCACCTTTCTCTGCTCAAACAGGTGTTCCAACTCATATACAATGCTGGCTTGACGTTAAAACCTAGTAAATGCCAGATAGCGAGGGACGAGATTGTATATCTGGGGTTGAAAATTACTCCCCACGGCTTATTTACTGATAATGAAAAAATTAGGCCTATTGTTGACTTTCCTCGGCCTAAAACAGCAAAAGAACTATCACGCTTTCTGGGAATGACCGGATGGTATCAGCAGTTCTTCCCCGCTTATGCTACAATCTGTGAGCCATTGTATGCTTTCAAACGTACATACAAGAAGTTTGTTTGTACACCTGAGGCTAACGCTGCATTTGAAACACTGAAGTCTGCGTTGACTCAGCCTCCTGTGTTGGCTTTCCCGGATCATACTAAGGAATTTAATATTTATACTGACGCATCCGGAGTTGGTCTTGGTTGCGTTTTGTCACAAGCTGGGCATCCAATAGCTTTTGCGTCTCGTACTTTAGCCAAAGCTGAACGCAATTATTCAGCTACGGAACGTGAATGTCTTGCTGTTGTGTATGCTCTTGACAAATTTCAATGTTATCTTAACGAATTGACAGTTAACATAATTACAGATCATTCTGCCCTTCAATATTTGAATTCTGCTAAGCACCTATCTCAAAGACTTATGAAGTGGGCTCTGAAGTTACAAGAGAGCAATATCAAAATTTCGTATCAGCCAGGTCATAAGAATCAATTACCGGACGCATTGTCTCGCGTTCCGATTAGTGGGGTCCCCACAGAAACTACTCCTGGATGTCAGCCTTTACTTTTAATAGCTGATATAACATCCAGAGAGCAGATAATGGCAGAATTAATAAATGGCCCCGGTTTTTGGGGATATCTATAATTTTTTGCGTGCGGGTTCGGCCCTACACAGTGACCCTTCTCTAGCTGGGAGGTCACAGCATTTTGAAGTCATAGAGGGTCTTCTTTACTACACGAAATCTAGGACTACTAGGGCAGAGTTTCGCCCATGTATTCCGCGAACTATTAGAATCGCCCTTTTAAACGAATTTCATGACAAACCTATTGCAGGCCATTTAGGTATTCGCAAGACCCGTTGTAAATTGCGGGATGTTGCCTATTGGCCTGGCATGTACCAAAGTGTGCTCGCATACGTTCAATCATGTCACTTGTGTCAGATTAATAATTACCGTAATGTAAGACCGGCCGGTCACTTGAAATCTAGTTCAAGTTCTCGTGTTTTTGACATTATTTCAATAGATTTATTGGGACCTTATCCTTTATCTGTTAAAAACAAAGCTCGTTACGTGTTAGTATTAACTGATAATTTTTCTAAATGGGTTGAAGTTTTTCCCATTAAAGCCGCTACGGCAGAAGTTATTTGTAATTTATTAATTAATGAAGTATTATCTAGATATGGTGCACCTAATAAAGTAGTTTCGGATAATGGTCCTCAATTTATTTCTGACATTTTCGAAAGAATGTGTGCGAGACTACACATTAAGCATAAATTCATTTCCCCATATCATCCCCAGAGTAATCCTGCGGAACGAGTAAACCGCACGCTAGTGAAAATGATTGCTACATTTGTTATGGATCATCACGAGCGTTGTGATGAACATCTTGAGCTTTTTTCGTTCGCCCTCCGCTCGTCTGTTCACGAATCTACTATAATTACTCCTGCAGAACTTTTTCTGGGTCGCAAAATTAAGACCCCTTTTGAAAATTTAACGAGGATTATCGACGAAATAAACCAGCGACCAACTCCGCAATCAGTACGAATCATGGCAGAAAAAGCTCGTGTTGTAATGATAGGAGCACAAGCGGCTCAAGCAACATACTATAATACTAGGCGTAGGGAAACAGATCTTGTCGTTGGAGATCTCACTATCGGGGAAACGCACTTCCAGTCTTCTGTTTCTCATACTTTAGTAAAGAAATTTGCACCCAGCTACGAAGGTCCATATCGGGTGGCAAATGTGTTTGAAAATAACATTATCCTTGAAAAACCTGACAATCAATTTCAATACGTACACGTTGCTCAGTGTCGCAAGTATCATGAACGAAATATAGATTTTATAATCAACCCTACTCAACCTTCTGTTCCACAGACTCAAAGGTCTATATCACACGATCAACCTCCAGAAATTTTGGACAAACCGACGAACCTTTTTGAAGAATCTCCAGTGATTTTTTCTTAACTTCCTCTCCACAAGACGGGCTTCCAAGAACGCAACATGATTCTACCATAAGACGAAGGCTCGAATCAAGTTCTTCAAATTCTAGTATCGTTCCTTTCCCTCCAACTATTGCCAAGACTATTGCTGCACCATTCCCTAATAACTCTGCACCAACACAAGACCCTACTTCCTTGAATACCTCGTCAGAGAGTATTCCTATAGGCAGAAATAAACATCGCCCTGCACGACTACTAAATTGCAGCAGCGACTCAGAGTCTTCAGATATTTCTGATTTATCAGTTATGGACAATAGTTGGACGATTCCTAAACGTCAAACACCAATTACAAACCGTCCAGTAACACCAAAAGCTGGTCAAAACGTAACTTGTCTCCCCAATATGCTTCGCCGCAACAGCGACGAAGGCAGAGATCCTTGCATCCGCCCGGGTTTCGCCCCTGGAACCTACGCTCAGGGCAAACAGGGCCGATGCCTGCTTCTACTCTCATGCCACGAGGTAGAAAGCGAAAACAAACGATGTGGCCGGAGCCACGTCCCTCCAAACGGATGCTGGAAGGACAACACGGGTCCCAGCACAAAGGGACTACATATCAAAAGCCTGGGTTAGCCCGTTCCTGTCAGCCGCAGGGATTTCCGGACCGACAGACTTCAGCCGTTCCTGACCGTTCCTGTCAGCCGCAGGGATTTCCGGACCGACAGACTTCAGCCGTTCCTGACCGTTCCTGTCAGCCGCAGGGATTTCCGGACCGACGGACTTCAGCCGTTCCTGACCGTTCCTGTCAGCCGCAGGGATTTCCTGACCGACAGACTTCAGCCGTTCCTGACCGACGGGTTTCAGCCGTTCCTGACCGTTCCTGTCAGCCGCAGGGATTTCCTGACCGACAGACTTCAGCCGTTCCTGACCGACGGATTTCAGCTGTTCCTGACCGTTCCTGTCAGCCGCCGGAATTTCTTGACCGACAGAATACAGATGTTCCAGATCCATTCAAATCCTTGAAACGCTCAACGCCACCTGAATTTACCAGTCCGATTATGCCTGGAAAACGTTATCGTACTAGAGTTTTTTATGCATCCTCGAGATAAGTAAGTTCTCGTGGACAGGTTCTTTTCTCCGTTTGTTAATTTTCCTGCACGACCAGTTGGCGTGTCAGAATTTCTTTTTTCGTGTGGGCCTATGCATTCTTTTTGTGTATATATGTTTTTTTTTTTTATATTTCTTCTATGTCCATCTACTAATCCAAATTTTTATATATATATCTATGTGCTTAGGGGTAAAATAGTAAAAATTGTTACTGTTAGGCAGCTACAGGCAATCTTCGCTGCTGATACAGTTGGTTTGTATTCAACGATAAAATGAGAACGTAATTTGAAATTAAAAAAGTGATTCCTGCTAGGCAAAATAAAAGGAAGGTATGCCGATGCAGGTTTGTTTTGTTCAAGTATACAAAGTGTTTCACAGACGAATACAGATTTCTTGATTTTGTCATGCCAAGTTTGAGATTGTACATACTGCTGCCACCAAAACAAAAACAAGAAAGAGGTCGATAAACGTCAATCAACGAAGTGTAAGACTTACACTCCAAAATTAATAGGTTTTCCGAAAAAAAAAAAAAAAAAAAAAAAGAGAGAAACAAAAAAAAAAAAAATTAAGGGGGAGATGATGTAACGTATACTCTAGATTCACTTTCCTTTTGATTTTTACTATCTCTGTTTATTTTATTTTACTATGTAAATTATCTTCTTACTGAACGAGATGTTATTTCTCCCGCTGAATGAGATCTGGCAATGAGTGTAAGTCATGACGTGGTGGTAGCCAGTATAAATAGGCGCGTTCAACGATACCAGGGAGAGCTGTTGTTTATGTACCAGAGAGCTGTTGTTTATGTGCGAAAGAGCTTTTTGTTGATGTGCGTAGGGAGAGCTTCGTTTATGTGAGTAGAGCTACGTTATTTTGTGCCAAGAGCTTCGTTCTATGTGATTAGGTTTTTTCTTCATTATTGTGATACGATTAATGTGACTAGTGTGTGTGTGTTGGATGATTCCAGAAGTTTTCCTAATAAAAGCTTTTTAAGTAAGTACGTTTTTCTCAGTTCATAGTACTGTCAGACCTCTGTCTGGCTGTTAGGTTTATTTCATTAGTTGTTATTATTAACAACCAGCATAAGACTTTATTCATCTTAATTACTACTACAACATTACTAGCAGTTAAAAGCTTGTTCATTATTATTATTACTACACTGCTAGCAGGAAAGTGTATTCATGATATAATTAACAAACAACAAGCATTAGAAGAAGCTTAGAAGAAGCTTAGAAGAAAGCTGAATTCATTATAATTGTGAATATTATTTTACGTATGTATAGCATTTATAAATAGAAATAAAATAGGCGCTCTGAAATCCAGAATTTTTTAAATATATTTCTTTCTCTTGAAATCATTAAAGTAGGAAAACTAAGCCATGTAAATATTATCTAATTTTATAGTAAAATTGAACACTAAAACTTCAAATCTTTTAAATTTGAATTAAATTAGTGCTCCTTTAAAATTAGGGTACAAAACAAATTTAAAATTATCTAAATTATAAATGAAACATTTTGACACCGCATTTTTTTAATCCTCATTTACTTGGAATTAGGATATTCTCCATTCCACACTCATCTCAGTTACGTAACGAAATTCTTACTCGGTGCCTACAATCTGTTATCTGATCACGCGAAAATCATCGCAGTAAAATTGGAATTAAATAGCGTGTGACGGAAATAAAATGCGAAATCTTTTACTCTCACGATACAGGTGCCTTTCACAGTAACGGATTTTTTTCCTGGTGCAGTTTTATCTCTCTTGGAACAAAAGTGTTTTTTTTTCTGGAAGTCGGCGATTCCACGCTAAATAACCTGGAGGAAAGCAGAAGTGTTATCGCTTCAGCAGAAGCAGTCAGCAGCAAATATATCTGTCAGAGTTGTATAAAAGGTACAAATGACAATCTCCTTAAAAGAAACCCTAAACTGGAGTTCATAATTTAACATCGGTGAATTCTAGAACACGGAAGCTTGAAGACGCAAGATCTGCTTAAGACTGAATAAACCAGAGTTCATAATTTAACATCGGTGAAATTCTAAAATACGGAAGAATGAAGACGCAAGATCAGTTTAAGACTGAGTCCATTAAATGCAAGAAATAATTTTATTTAAAGTAAAAAAAGCAGTAAGCTCGGTGAATTGCTAATCTCAGAGTCAATTGCAAATTAAAGAGTCCCGAAACGTAAATCTTTCTCACAAATACAGCGACCGTTTTTTTGAAGGAGGAAGGGGGATTAAGGACCACCTTGAGCAGCTCGATGGGCTGTAAACAGTCGGCCGTCCCTAATTTGCTGCCACTGATTCCAGGGACGCGGAAATAGATAGTGCCCTGAAACAAGCACAACATCCATGCCTCACGGGATTCGAACCTGGACCCATCGCGGACGAATGGTGCTAAATCCAGCGCTTAGACCACTGCACCACATGGAAGGCTACAGTGACTTCACATATTTGAGATGCCTCATTCCTGAAACTGATCAATAAGTGCTGTTAAATTTCAGTGTCACGAAACAAAGTACATAAATTGCAATATTCTTCAAGGGCAGATTATACGCGCTCTTTGCAAAAAAAAAAAACAAAAAAAAACCATGTAGCACCCAGAAGAAATCATTATATCGAGATGAAAATTGGTATTTGCAATGCATTGGAAAGGAAATGATTGCAGTTCCAGAGCAGTTGGGTCATTTATTTGTATAAAACAGCTACAATAGTGGAACAAGTCAATACGTTGAAGCTCCACTTCTGGCTCGGATACAAGCGGTTACTTGGCGTGGTATAGACGCATACAGTTCACGGATACTGTCTTGAGGTACAGCATGCCATATGGTGTCCAAATTAGGGGCAAATTCGCAGACATTCCGGTTTGGACGTAGATGGCATCCCATCATGCCCGAACATTTTTCATGGTTTGGGCTGCGCCACCTTTTCCCAATGCCCGGGAATTTTAACGCTGCGGCTTATGATGACATTATAACTGACGTTCCGTGCTACCAACGTTATGGCAACATTTCGGTGAAGGCCTTATCCTTTACCAACTGTACAATGCCTCTATCCACAAAGCGGTTGGTTTTTTTGGAGGTTTAACGACCACCATGAGCAACTCAATAGACTATAAGCAGTCGCCAGTCCCTAATTTAGGGCCACTGGTTCCAGGGAAGTGAGAGAGCCAGTGCCGTAAGATAAACAAAACATCCATGCCTCACGGGATTCGAATCCGGACCCCTTTCGGACGAATGATCAGAGGCTATCGCTTAGACCACTGTTTATAGTGACAAAGTAAAATGAGCATCATATGCAAATCATGTGCGTCGCGACCACGTAACCATGTTTATCGTGGAGTAGCAGCCTTCCGCTTTGAGAGCATTTGTAATTTTGCTTTCGTAGTGTTAAGATGGCTCCACGAGTGATTCCGTCCTGGGATGGGTATATAATTGCCCTTTCCGAAGAAGGTTATTTGTATACAGCAATCCAAAAAAGTTCAAGGAAAATAGTTGTGTGATTTCTAAAAATGGCACTGGTCACGTAAGCGTGCAAAACAAAACTAAACCAAAGAGTACCACTGTGGTGGTGCGAAAAGTCAGGTATCATGAAAAGAAATAGAATCCAGCAACACAAAGAAGCATTGTACAGCATGTAGGTATGGCACAGTCAACTGTAAACTGCATTATCAAATCTGAGCTACACTTAGAAAAGCGAATTAAGCCTAACGTCCACAAGCTCCTTTCGTGTCACATTTCGGAGAGGATGACAAACTGCGGAAAACTGTAAGAGAGACACCTAGCAAGGGACAGGTGGAAGTTTGCGGTCACTTTGGATGAAGCATGGATGTAAGTTAGTGACACAAACAAAATCCGGGCTATATACTCTAAAGAGAAATTGAATTAGAGACAGCTGTCGTTATGCAAATGTGTCGCTGTGGGCGGCCCTGTAAACAGAAACGACATTACGTATGCAGTGATCCGACAGTATAAGGAGTGATGCGACGAGAATCAATAAGAGTCGGACGCAGTATGGGTAAGATGAAGGATCTAAGCGCATTTGATCGTGGGCAAATTGTCGGGGCCCGACGAATGGGTCACTCTATCTCGGAAGTCGTGCACACACGGAGATTTTCACGAGCCACTGTGTCACGGGTGCAACGTGAGTACATCGAATCCGGTAAAACCATCCCTGCAAGGGCCAACTGCCGTGGACAACAGCGTGTGGATGTGCGGGGTCATCGTCGGCTAGCTCGCATTGTAACAGCGGATAGACTGGCCATAGTGCAAGAAATCACTCGGCAATTTAACGCTGGTGCACAAAAACGTGTAAGCAGCCACACCATTAAGAACCATATCCTCGACGAAGGTACAGAAGCCTTCGTCCCACGAGGGTACCGCTGCTGACCGCACATCACAGGGTGCAAAGATTAGCATGGGCGCTGGAACATCGGCACCGGAACTTAAACATGTGGGAAAATGTTGCCTGGACTGATGAGTCGAGATTCACGTTGGTACATGCGGATGGCAGGATACGAGTACGGCGCAAACCACATGAAGCGATGGATCCTTCTTACCAGCAGGGTACTCTTCAAGCTGGTGGGGGTGGCATTCTCGTCTGAGGACTGTATACGTGGACTGAAATGGGACCCCTGGTACGTGTGACATCGTCCCTTACAGGTCAACGTTACCGGGATATCCTGGACGATTATTTGCTCCCGTTTGTGAGTCTTCAACATCCCACTGGGGACCTCATCCTGAAACAAGACAATGCACCGTGCTATCACTCCCGAATTGTATCCGAGTGGTTGGATGAACACTCCACCGACGTGACCTCGCTTGCTTAGCCAGCTAGGTCACCTGACCTGAATCCCATCGAGCACATCTGGGATACCATCGAGAGAGATGTTCGAGGCTCTGACCCCCCCCCATCAAATCTTCGAGAACTGTTGTGGGAACTTGTTCAGGGGTCATGGATCCGTATGGCTTCCCAACACTTCCGGTGTCTTTTCCAGTCCATGCCGAGACGAATCGCCGCCGTCATCAGGGCGAAAGGTGGTGCTACACGTTACTAGACAGGTATCTCTAATTTAATTGCTCTTCAGTGTAAATACTATCAATATTTACACTGTTATCATCTACAATCCACTACAAGCCTAGCTTCTCAAAAACAAGTATAAAAAAGAAAAAAAAGAAGAATTACATTTTTAAAACTCGGTGGCAATATGAGCATCCAAAAATGGTAATATGACCTTTATGTGGTGATCTCTTCTATGATAGCCACTAAATAGCCGGTTTGTGCTAGCAGATACAAATCACCATCGACAAGCTTGCTGCTGCGCAAAGGTCAGCAGCTTTGCTGGTCCGCCTGCTCTGCATTTTGAATGCAAAAGCTCTTACTGAACGCAATCCATGCTAAATATTCAGTAAGCTTGATAATGGTTTTATTTTTTAATAGCAGGTATCAAACGTACAGCAACTAGTTTACATTTTACTTCAGAAGAAAATGTGTTTTCCAAGCAGCTGCGTTATTTGAAGTGAAAATCAGCCATTTTTAAAGATATAGCTCTGGGCATTATAATAATTATATCAACAGAAGGAGTTCAGGAGATGCAGATTCGATTACTAGTCTGATTTTCAGATCAATAACTTCGTACTAAAAAAAGAAATATTTTGCGTAGTTAAGAAAGTACTCGCCATTGATGAAGTTCCAGAATTATAAGTAAAAATGATGACGTTCCAAAAACAAGTTAAATCTTCAGTTACCAGCAGAGAATTTTTTCGCCTCTGTTTGGTTAGATTTCTGACCAATTGATTACACAAATGTTAGGTACTCCATCTTCAACCGTTTTCTACATTAAATAAAAACGACGTGCTTCCCACAAATTACACCGACAAAAGAACAGAGATGTCAAATTTTGCTAATATAAAGTACTTTTGAAAGAGTCCATAACATCCTTTTAAGTCTATTAAAAATTAAGAAATGTGTGTTCTGTACAAAGAGCTTTTACGTACGAACGTTTTTAAGTGATGTCAGTAAAGAAACGAACACATCTTCACCGAATATTTTGTTGCGGCTACAGTGGTTCGTCAGTTGAAATGAACTGATTGATATCGCACAATATTACTATTACAGCTGCTGGCCAAAGATTTCGAAAAACATTATGTGGCTTACAATAGACTGAACACATATTGTAGAAAGTTTCATCAACTTTCTACAAAGAAGCTGTTTTCACAGTCCATATCACGTGAATATAAAAATATAATGCTCAGCACCAGATTTTGTTACGTAGAAATTCGAGCAAATGTCTCTTTCTCGCATGATTTTCTTCTGTACACTCATTACAAACACAGATAAGACTAATGGTTTAAAACAATAATGAGTATTAAAACCAAAGCGAAGGAGCTGGGCACGCTGATGAAAGCTGCAGCAGCACACTGTGGGCTACTGTATTTGAAGCTGGCGCAGTGAGCTTGCACCAGGGGTCCACTAGCCTTTATAACAATGCTCTCTCCCATGTTGGCTGCTTCCACACTACATTTGCGGAGAACAGCTGTACGAGTACAATGTCGATAACCATCAAACAGGCTGAAAGAAAAAAAAATTCAAACAGTAAACCACTGGCATAAGTAACACAAGAACAGGGAAGAAAAAAGAAAAGAGAAAAGAAGACATAAAGAATCACTTCTGCCACAACTCGTGTTTTTATCACTTGAACTTGATGTAAACACAATTAATGCATTAGGAGACACCTATGTTTTTTCAAAACTCTAATGCGTACTGCATATAACGTGAAAGATTATACAGAAACTAATCACACACATGGAAGCAGAAGACGGTTTGTACATGTATGATTCCATACTCGATCGTGAAATCCTGTTAGAAACTCTTACCAAAGCAAAATATTTCTAACCGCAGGAAGAATTTATGCGTTGTCCACAAGTCTGTCCGTGCCACCCTCACTCCGGAGTAAGTCGCTCTCCCAACTGAGTTACGCGGACAGAATGTCTCTTTGCAGATTTGTCGTCTTGACACATGTTTTCACCTCTATAGTACGTTGTGACGTACTACAGAGGTCAAAACATCGCTGCCCTACTTTTTTTTTGATTGGAGGTTTAACGACTACCGTGAGCAACTCAATGGGCTATAAGCAGTCGCCCGTCCCTAATTTAGGGTCACTGGTTCCAGGGAAGAGAGAGAGCAAGTGCCGTAAGACAAACGCAACATTCATGCCTCACCGGGATTCGAACCCGGACCCCTTTCGGACGAATGATTATAAGCCATCGCTTAGACCACTGCGCCACAGGGGCGGCTGCCCTACTATGGCAAGATTCTAAAGTGACAAAATTTTAAAATTTGAGTTTATGTATTCAATATGTACTATTTGTCATTCTGTATCCAGTGGCTGACTTTAAACAGTCTATGTTAGCATTTTATGGAATAAGCAAAAGTGACACAGTTGTAACTGCATTGCTACTAAAAGAAATCATAGAGTTATACATAGGATTATTCCGACGTCTGTGCACGATCAACACAAATTAAAACTGTATCACGAATTAAAAGCATTTAATATATATACAGGTTAAAAAATGCCTTAAAAACATGAGTACTTTCAGACCCACTATGGTTCCATCTTCAGATGTTAGTACACTGTGGAACGTAGTTCGAAGCTCATGTATAAGTATAATCATTAGAGTTCAAACACTGTGACGTAAAAGCGTAAACTGTGGAGGAAACGATGTTCTGCGCATTTATCGCTGACCAAAGTCATTATTTTTGTTCGTTGATTTTATACATTTGGTGGTGAGTTATTTGCCTCGTCGTTTTTAGTTTTATCCAATAGGCGTTTCCAAGCTTGTGGTATATATAAAGGTGTGGAGTCATTGCAGCATAAATGTCCTAGGCTATGTATGATGAGACTTTCTGTAAATAGCAAGGATGATTTTTTAAACGGTGTGGCTAAGATTGAGGCCTCGTACCAGTTGGGGAAAAATTCACCTCCGTTCGATAATTGTGAGAGGGCTGTTGCCTCTGATCCAGTTCTAACATTATATCGATGTTCCCTAATTCTAGTTTCAAGGGAACAGGAGGTCGATCCTATGTACACCTTATCGGCTGCTGTAGATGACTCTGCTTTCAAAGGAATTTTATATATACCAAATTTCTTTGACATTTCGATGGGATCTCTGTCTTTTTTTATCATGGATAGCATATTTTCTGTTTTAACACCAAAATCAATATGGTTTCTTTTACAAATATTTTTCACAGCTGGTATGATCCTGGGGTTATAATCAAGTGACCCAACGAACCTACTTTTTTGTTGTCCCGGGATAGAATGGTTTGTCGAGCTCTTTTTATTTTACCAAGTACACTGTTTATGATATATTCATTGTATCCATGTCTTGCTGCAATATCCTTGATGTTGTTAATCTCGTGCTGTCGTGATGAGTGAGAAGGCAGTGCGTAAATGCCCGATTTAACATAAAATGAATTGCTGATTTCTTATATCTCATCGGATGGAAGGACTCCATAGGAATTATTGTTGTGCATGCAGTGGGTTTTCTATACACAGAATGTCAGATGTTGTACGTTTCACGGTCACGTTCGAGTAGTATGTCCAAAAAAGACAGTGAGTAGTTAGTCTCGAATTTTGTAGTGAATTTTATTGTATCATATCTTGAGTACATATATTCTGCAAATAAATGTAATTCGTCACGTGAATATTTCCAAAATATCAGGATGTCGTCTGCATAGCGAATGTATAGAGCTGGTTCCCTTTTACATTCGGTAAGTACTTTATTTTCTAAGTCCTGGAGGATCAGCTCCGCTTATACAGGGAAGAGTGGGGAACCCATGGGTTGATATATTATCAGTCTGTTGATATATTATTCCATTGAATTTGAAGTATGTGCGGCTTTGGATTAACTTTAAAGCGTTTAATACAGCTTGTATATTGGTATCGGAGGCATGACCCTCCGATACAGCTTGTACCTTGGTATCAGAGGCACGACCCTCCGATAACAAGATTCAAGCTGTATTAAACGCTTTAAAGTTAATCCAAAACCGCACATACTTCAAATTCAATGGAATAATATATCAACAGACTGATAATATATCACTCTCTCCTGTATTAGCGGATGCTTTAAAAAATCATCCTTGCTATTTACAGAAAGCCTCATCATACATAGCCTAGGACATTTATGCTGCAATGACTCCACATCTCTATATATACCACAAGCTTGGAAACGCCTATTGGATAAAACTAAAAACGACGAGGCAAATAACTCACCACCAAATGTATAAAATCAACAAACAATAATAATGACTTTGCTCAGCGACAAATGCGCAGAACATCGTTTCCTCCACACTTTACGCTTTTACGTCACAGTGCTTGAACTCTAATGCTTACACTTATACATGAGCTTCGAACTATGTTCCACAGTGTACTAACATCTGATGATGGACGTGGGTCTGAAAGTACTCATGTTTTTAAGGCATTTTTTAACCTGTATATACAGTATATTAAATGCTTTTAATTCGTGATACAATTTTAATTTGTGTTGATCGTGCTCAGACGGCGGAATAATCCTATGTATAACTCATGGCACAAAATTCTTTGTGTTAAAATCATAGAGTGACAAGGTTGTGACTGTTAAAACGCCATAATATGACGTTTTAACGAAAGCCAGGACAAAACATCTTATGTTTTGTGAAACTACTGACGAACTTGTTTGAGCGGTATTAGCTTTTCAGTAAAACGCTGAGTCCAACCGTTTTATACCGCCAGTGCGATATATTTTCATATCCACAATATCGGTGGCCAATTGCGCTTAAGCCCGCAAGTGAGTCACGGAGCACCTGTATGTACCTCGCTGATTCCTGGTGGCCAACCGTAGAGGTTGTTAAGTTTGACGTCCGTATTTGAGTAGGTATTGCTACTGTTACGTAATTGATTGCAATGGACAGAGAAAGTGAAATAGGAAATGTGAGTTGCGTTTCTTTCAGCAGTCTGTCTTCAACGAACTGCAGCGGAAAAACTCCAAAATCCCCACGGAAGGGGGTTCGAAAAGGTATTGTCAAATCACGGAAATGAAAAAGCAATGTACATCTGTCAGGAAAGCTATATGTAAGCCATCGAGGAAAGACTGTCCCTGCGAAAGAAGTAAACACTATAAAAAAATTTTAATTCATCGCAAATTCAAATGTAGTCAAAATATATCTGCGGATGAAACGTTTTGAACTGCACAAAACATACAATTCTTTGCCAAATGCAACAGAAAAGAGACATTTCATAATTAACACTACAGAACGCTCTCACATGGTTAAGCCAAAAGGAAAAAGAATTGATGATCCTAATGTGTCTGATGATGAAGACACTGATAATGTTGATGGGTTACCAAGAAATAATCAAATGCAGTCGAGATGGAATTATTCATTCAAGCATTTCCTTCTTGTCAAGGATGAAAAAATTCAAGTATGTGAACAATTTTTATTTGGGAACTTTATCCATATCACAGAAGCCAGTATACCCTGCACATATGACTAAAATTACTCAGATCAACACCGCGAATCCTGATCACACAGACAAAAGTGTTGGCAGTAGAAGAGTGCCAGAGGGTAATGCTGATTTTGCTCGGCAAAATATTAAATAATTTCCTAAATTGAATCACTATTAAATAATTTCCTAAAATTGAATCTACTATAACGAGAGAATACCTTGATTCGAATCTAAGAATTTCCAAAATGTATCTTTTATATAAAGAGAAATGTACAGAGAAAAACATTCATCCTGTTAAAGAGTTAACTGTATGAATTACAAAATTTTCGTGACTGAATATAATTTAGGGTTTCATGTTCCAAAAAGCGATCGTTGTGACTTGTGCGAAAACTTCAAAGTTGCTGAGAAGATAGGAACACTTACTGATGACTTCAAAATATAGTTATAGCATCATGAAATTGTTGAGAAAAGAATGAGAGAAGAGAAGAATGAAGACAAAATAGGAGGTAAACCAGTGCTTTTGTTTGACCTTGAAAATGTTCTTGCTCTTCCACGATCAGACGAAAGTTGCTTTTTCTATCTTCGTAAATTAAAGGATTACAATTTAACCGCGTACTGTTCAGTGACTAAGAAAGTTTATTGCGCTATCTGGCCTCAAACATTGGCAGGGCGAGCTGGACATGACATTGCCAGTGCAATTAGAAAAATCCTTGATATTTTGATTGAAGAAAATGACTTATCTGAACTAATTACATGGTCTGATTCATGTGTACCGCAAAACAGGAATTCAGTCATATCATATGCAGTACAACTATTTATAAAAGAAAATCCAAGTGTTACTTCAGTAACAACGAAGTATTCTGTTCCCGGCCACTCTTGCGTTCAAGAGGTAGACAGTGTTCACAGCTGCATTGAAAGAATACTGAAACACGATGACGTGTATTCTACAATTGGAATTGTCAGAGCATTACTAAAAGTTAATCAATGGAATCCGTATAGAATTATACATATGAATCCGCAAGATTTCAAAGATTTTTCTACGATTGCAAAACTTTTGAACTATAAGGCCTTACACTGTTCTGGCAAGCTTGAAGTTCACAAACAAGCTACATGAAGTGGACTACAAAGTTAATCATAAACCAGATACTGATGAACAAGTTGTTAATATTAAGTTTCAAACATCAAACAGGAAATCAGTTGTTCGTCCAAGTGAGTCTGTGGGAGCTTTCCAAGTCACACCTAAAGTGCAGAGAACAAAACATGAAATATCTGAATTAAAGGAAAAAGACATTAAAGCTAGTTTTCCTTTCATGCCAGTACAATACAGTCAATATTATTGTACAACACTAAATATAAAGTAGGCTCTTTTGGAGTAATATTGTAGATTTGGTTTTATGTTATTTCTCCTTTTGTTTGCAGTAGATTATCTTTGTTTTTCACCTTTTTTAATATTTGAAACCTAACATTTCAATCCATAATACAGAAATTTTGTGCTGACGTTATAAAGTTACAAGTTGTACTGGAATTAACTAAATGCCTTTGTTTGACAAAGTTGTATGTTCATTTATATCCTTGTCACTTTTCCAAATTGGCAATATGAAAGTGACAAGGTTCTAACTGCAGAACGGACTATGTCAGTTTTCTATATATAAACACAATATTTCGTCCGAAAGTAGACTAAAAGTATTTATAAGTTGCTTCAATAAGTGTCCAGCATTTCACTTTGCCGAAACTCCATTACAAACAAACTTACAACAAAATGAAACTTAAAACTCCTTTTTCTCAAAATCCTGCTCCGATCAGTTAGAACCTTGTCAAAATAGGGCACCGACATGTATCAAGACGACAGATTTGCAGCGAGATATTCTTGTCCACGTTGCTCAGGTGGGAGGGCGACTTACTCCGGAGTGAAGGGACACGGCTTCGGTGCCCGTCGTGGACAAACTTAAATTTCACTTTCCTGTCATTTGGCTCTTGAAGTGTTTCTAAAAACATTTCATAAATACTTATGAGATAGAATATTTCATTTAAAAAGGAAAGTGCAAAAGTCATTAAAAACCTTCTGTCATTCATTGTATCGGTCTTCCATTTTCATTCACCGTCAATAGTTTCTTTCTTCTTTTTCCTCCACCTACATATTTTATATTGCTCAGGAAGAAAGACTGATACTGATTACGCAGTTTCTTTATAAAATTTATATAGTTTCAAAATGATGTGACAGCAATGAAATCAAATCAATAAAACTGATTACGCAGTTTAATTGATTTCATTTCATTGCTGTCACATTATTTTGAAAGGGCAAATAAGAGTTGAAAATAACCGCTGCGCTCAGTCGGCCAATGGCAGGGTCATGAATTCTGACCACTGGGTTGGCAACATTCGGTTCGAAATTCCCAGTAACACACTGACATTGCATTGCTTTTTAGATACTGCCTTCCTTCAATGCTGCCAGAAAACCTTAGTTAGGGAGGAGTAACGTCTGTATTTCTAGACAATATAAGTACAAAAATATGCTAATAATTGCCCTGTCACCGAGCCTTTTACCAATTAATGCATGAATTTTAGTTGAATCAATGAATTGCACAAGCTTGAAAAAATTGAGTCACTGAAGATGATTGCTAGTTTTTGGACGATTCTAAAGGAATTAGGTGTGCTGATTGAATGACAACATTTTTTTCCAAGATGTAAGATTTATCACAAAATGTATGTAAATATATGGGAAATAAGCCTATTAACAAGTATTCTGATTGAAAGTTTACTTTATTACAAAAAGTTAAAAAATATTTTAAAGCACAAAAATGTTACATAGAACCGTTTTAAAATATTATTTATATTTACGAATCGTTATATTTTCTTTTGCCTCCGAAGCTTCATTTGGTACTTTTTCTTCTATACACATCTTGCGGGTCTTCACTGTGCAGCATTCAACAGCTGTCTGCCATCATGTTGACGTTCCATCTTTTTTGGTATCGTCTATTGCCACGCCTAACTGTAGACGTGAACTACTATGTCGGAATTCGTTACGGTAAAATATTTATTAATCTTAATCATTTCTGAAAATTGCATAAATTGAAACTTCTAGGGATTAAACAACTTTGAGGTCGGATTTCCTATCCCTTATAAGAATTCCGTGCTTAAAGTTGTGAACATATTACTCGTTGTGTTTCACCTAAATCATAAATGGGATTTCGCCTAATTTTAGGTGGCGCAAAAGTTAAGTTAACGTCAGCAGACAGTATGCCAATGAAACACACACACTCATACATAAATGCACAAAGTAAAAGAATGACTGCAGATACAGATTTTTACAACACAAAGGATAAAGTTAAAATTTGATGTTTATTCTGAATAAATGCTGCTTAAACTACTACATGCTTTCGATGGAGGTGAGAGAAGTTTTACTTTAGATCATTTCTTAAAGTTATTAATTTAAAATCCCATTAACCTGACTTGTGGCAAATATTTGGTTTAAATTCTTGTCATTAAGGCTGAGGATTTTATGATCCTGCTTTTTTTTTTTTTTTTTTTTTTTTTGAGGCAATACTAAAACGTTGGTCAAGTGTATACAGATGTGTTTTATACAAAACTAAACTGATTTAAATACCTTTGTTAGGCCATTTTTGCATGTTCTTTATTTTTACACGATATGGCATTTTTTCAGATTTTTTTTTTTGGTCATTTAAAAAAAAAATTTTAATTTTTGAGTCATTATTTTGCTTATTTTGGTATTTCCAATAAAAGGGGCATTTTTGGATAAATTCCCTTAAAATCCCATCTTTGCCTGAAAGCCAGAAGCAAGGCTGAGAAAATGCAGGAGAATGCTCGTATTCAGAACGTCTGTACACACGTCGTAGCAAATAACGGCCGCACGACAGCGGTAAAAAGCACTTCCACCCAGTGGCCGCTCAGAACTGGGTGGGATAGGGCAACTAAGCATGATGGAGGGGCATACATTTTCAAGTGCTAGCCAGATATTTTGGCAAAAAAATTCCGTTCATACGAATTTTACCCGACGCTGATAACCAGACGCTTATCTTTAGTCAAAGAAAGTTTTCAGGTGCATACTGTACGTAGTATTTATTCAACGTAGATACAAATCTCTATTCAACGTGGATACGAATCTTTAAGGCAAGTTACTATTTCCTCGCAATTTTAGCTTACTCTTACGTCGTTTTTATTTTCTTTCTTTCTTTTTTTTTTCTCTCATAAGGCTGTTCATGAATTTCAGTTTGTAACCTGACAAGGAATCTCTCTCTCTCTCTCTCTCTCTCTCTTATCTTTTAAACTATAATTATAAACATAGAGTGCTTCTACTACTTTCTTAGAAATTCGCCCAGAGGACTTCCTCCACTTCCCAGAAGTACAAACACGAAACTTGACAAAAAATTCATTTTGTATAACAAAATTTCTGTGAATTCGAAAAATTCACGTGCGTTTATCCAAGTTCCCTAAAATCTTCCATGGTTGCGCCAACCATGTGTTCTAAGAGCTTAAATATTTTTTAGGGCTGAAAGTTGGGCTCAAAGAAAAGTTGGGGTAGCCGAAGCCCGCCCCAGCCCACCCGTAGCTGCGTGCCTGCTTCCACCCTTCCCTTGTCTCTTCCTTCAAGCCAGTGATGAGCTGTTCTTCCATTTGGAGTACGGCCGTTGCCATTATGTCGGAAAGCTAATTCGATGTGTGGGGAGAGTGGAGAACAAACACAGCAGGCTTCACGCGCTCACAAGTCAGTTAGGACAGAGAGGGTCAAATTGCGGATACAGGTTTCACTGTTTAACCCTGACTTCTTCTTCCCCTCCACTCTAGCGTAGCGTGGCTGAAATGAACTCGTCCAAACCAGTCTGAGCAAGTTCTACAAATATCTCTGCATTTTTTGGAAGCTGCACGTGTTGTTTAGTAGCTGTGAATAACTTATGAGTAGTAATTGTGAATTTCAACGTCCAACATGCCTAAAGTGAAAAAAGTGCCTCCCAGGAATTGAAGCTCTTCATTTCTGAATATGACGAAAAAGTATATTCTACCGATGGACAGATATTGTATTGCAAACTCTGCGACGTGAGAGTTGCCGCGGAAAAGAAATGTACTGTGCAGCAGCATGTCAACCGCGAAAACAGCAAAGTCTTCAGCGACTCCAGGAAGGGAAAAAGTTACAGAAATGCTCCTTGGCTTCGGGCTGGTTTAAGCCATCTTCGAAACATTCTGCATTTTACAAAGAATTGTGCGAAGCCTTCATTTGTGGCGATATTCCTTTGAGCAAAGTTAGCAATCCGAAATTGCACGGCTTTTTAGAAAAGCACACTGGGAAGTCTTTGCCAGACTCCTCCACACTAAAAAAATTATGTCAGACGCTGCTATGAAAACACCATGCAGAAAATAAGAAAAAAGAAGCAGCTGACAAGAAAATCTGAGTGTCAGTGGATGAGACAACTGACTCTCTAGGACGATATGTAGCTAAGGTAGTTGTAGGTACGATGGAAGAAGGTGGCTCTGTTGAACATTTTCTCATCATTGTGGATATCTAGCAAAAGTGAAATTTTCTACAATAAGCCAACTCTTTGATGGGTCTTTGCGCTTAATAATGCCCAATGGCATCCAACACGACGATGTCCTGCTCTTCGTGACTGATGCTGCACTTTACATGATAAAAGGCTGCAAGTGCTCTGAAAGCCCTATGCTCAAAAACGGTGCACCTGACATGTCAAACACATGCCTGTCATAGAGTTGCTGAAGAGATACGAGGACAGTTCATCGAAGTTGACCAGCTGATTGGTTGCGTGAAGAAGGTCTTTCCGCCTGCTCCCGTTTTAACCAGATGGAAGACTTTTATTGAAGCATGCAACTAACTGTTACTGTGAGAACTTCACAGTGGTGAAGAAGATAATCGACTCCTTTGACAGCAATGAAGCGGCCTCAATTAAAGTTCCGCGGAGACAATTTTCTGATCTTGAAATTGCAGGTACATTTCCTACATAAAGTCGAATTTTAGATTTCCGCCTAGTGCCACGTCGGAGAAGTAAGCAGTGTTATTAGTGCATCAAATAGATTTGATGAAGAAAGTTGTGAATGGTCTAGACATTGTGACTGGAAAAGTGGAATAGGCTGTGCAAAAGAAAATTGAACAAGTTTTAATAAAATGTAGGATATGGAATGATGTGCTTAATTGGATATGTACTATCTAGGAGAAACTTTTCCCTTGGTGAAATTTCAAGAGACTTTTAACAAAGTGACGTAGTTTATTTCAAGTATGCTCCTGTGGTGTCAGTTTAGTTTAAGTTCTTCAATGTTTAAATCTTTGTTGGCAGACAGTAAAAAATCGTTCACTTTTAAGAATGGACACATGGTTTTTGTTCTGCATTGCAATTCTGGACTGATGAAATAAAATCTTTGTGTTTGCCGTGGCAAACTTAAAAAAAATATTCGAATAAATTTTTTTGTTGGTGAAATTCAAACTTTCCATTTGGCGCAGGAACTGTCAGAAATGCAAGTTACATTTTTATATCCTTTTCTTGTTTCCTTTTATAGGGCATAATTTTTTTAATCAAAAAAAGGCTCAGTTTGGCACAGAAACTGTAAAAAGTTAAATTCTATTTTTAGGGTTTTGTACTTTTGTCTTGTTTATGGCATGTTGTAGGGCATGTTTATGGGCAATAAATGTTTAGTTTGGCACAGAAACTGTGAAACAATTAAGTTGCATTTCCTGTTTATTCTTAGTTTTGTTTTATAGGACACGCGTTGGTTAGTAAAATAAAGAATTTGAGTTGATATAGCAAAAGTCAACAGATCAAATTGCATTTTTAGATTCTTTTTGTTTGTTTCATGCACCTCTTATTATTTTTTAATTAATTAGTTTTGCGAGAAAATTCAAAAAAAAAAGTGAATTTGTTAGGTATTTTCTTTTGTTTTATGAGGCATTTTTGCAGTTTTTGGATCATAAATACATTTTCATAGGACATTTTCTAGCAATCTTTAGGTCATAAAAATCCTAGCCTTACTTATCATGGTGCACGTATTGAGAAATTTTCCATTTAGTGTGGTTATGTCACTTCACATAGACATGTAGTCATAGGGAACTGAGAGTGAAAAGTTCATCTTACCAAAAACTCCCATCTAGCGACGATATCCAAGACGTCCAGTCTCCAGGCCCTCCGCTTCCCTGTACTTGGTAACTTCCAAAAAACTTTTATAGTTACTTCAACTACCTGTATCGAAAATCTGCCACATTTCATCAACTAAATGTTTGGAAAAAAATGCATTCTTTCCTTTACCGCTGATTCCCGATTATTTTGGTTTCCAGGGCACCTGAATGTTTTAAATAAAATCCCCTTTCTGAATTTTGGAAACATTCCGATTCTATCATATTAGATGATCTCGGCTTCGCTTCTACAACGGGGAGCGAGTTAAATTCAAGGATATTTCCAATCGCTCTGATTGGATGTTGCCGTTTTCCCCATGTCCGTGATTCGTTTCCTCGGCATTCCAAAAGGGATACAGGGGGTTTGTCGATAACTTACAAACTAGCTGTCGTTACTCGTAACTGTCCTTGCTCTGGAATTCGGGAATTTAAAAGGTCCTGTCACCTGAACAACGGAAAGGAGCGTATCCACTGGTTGTTTATATGCTTACCTGGTGGCATCTTTACCTGGGCGGACTGAAGTTTCGTGATGTAGGGGGTGGGGGTTGCTTCCGATGAGGGAAAGTTGCATTACATTATTGTAAAGATGTTATGAAAAGGAGTGGATCAGAGTTTTCTCGGTCCAACCTTATCCAAGGAATTTTTTGGATGGACACTAGCTATTCCCCTTTTTTTCACCTCGCGTTCCGAATTTCCGTGCTTTTGTTGTTGTGTCGCATCGCGCTGGGAAAATAAAATAAGCATTACGAGAAGACGGCAGCTGCAAAGAATTCCACCATGGAAGTGGCGAACTGGGAGAGGGGTAGCGCGAAAATCGGTTCCCGCTTTTCACTCCGCAATTATTAAAAATGATTAATAATTCTTAAATTTTACCTTTCCTACTAATCAATAAGAAATCGGAGCGCAAAATAATTAAATTAAAAGACATATCAGAATTGGGATTTTTTTTTTGATTGGAGGTTTAACGACCACCATGAGCAACTCAATGGTCTATAAGCAGTCACCCGTCCCTAATTTAGGGTCACTGGTTCCAGGGAAGGGAGAGAGCCAGTGTCGTAAGACAAACACATCATCCATGCCTCACCGGGATTCGAACCCGGACCCCTTACGGACGAATGATCAGAGGCCATCGCTTAGACCACTGCGCCACCTGGGGTGGCCAAAATTGGGATTCCCTCAACTACAACAGGAATCTGGACACTAATTATTTAGATTAATTGTTATTTCTAAATCGTGAGATTTCGCGATAACACGTCTTTCCATCACATTTATATCTTGGTGGAATCTTCCTCCTTGTCCTCCATGAACAGCTTTAAGATTTTCAGGGAAATATTCCAGGTGGGCGTTCAGAAAGCTCACTGAACAACCTGATTTTTTGAATTTTTCTAGAGTGTTTTCTACTATTTACTTGTAAGTGGGATCTTCGTAGGTACCCAAGAAGATCTTTACAATTTTCTTAAAACATTCCAAGCCCCTCTTTTAAAAATTTCCACTTCTGTTTCAAACTCATTGTCTTTTAGGAGTTTTTGAATGTCTGGCCAGACAAAGATGCCTTCTTTCAATTTGGCACCTGACAAACCCGCAAACCTTTTACACAGCCTCTTAAAACATTCTCCTCTTGGAAAAGCTTTTACAAACTGCTTCATACGTCCAAGTTTAATATGAAGACGAGGTAGGAGACTTTTTTGGCAACAGCCAAACTTTCTTAGGTAATATTTTTGTGTTTCCGGGTTTTAAAGCATCCCTACCACTGCTTTTCGATCCAGGGTTGTCCTTTAGCTTGGCTGTCCCGTTCGCACAAAAAGCATGGGTATTTTGTGCATCCTCTTTGCACGGACATTTAAAGAGCATGGACATTTGTTTAAGATCACCACATATCCTCCATCTGTAATCGTTTAGTTGAGCTTAAAACTAAGGCTACATTTTCATAACTTTCTTTGCTCAAACTAGTTTACATTTTGCAGAGCGAATACGATTTTACAGACCCTAATGTCGTCTTTTTGTTTCACACATAATTTTTTTATAGTGCATTTGCCCAATGATAGTAAATTCTGTAAGCAAAAAAAACTAAAATTATAGTAATAATTGTTTTTTTAAGTAAGAACATACGAATTAATAGGTACGAAAATTAAATTTTTATTTTACGGAAAACGGTATGTGACACAATGCTTTTCCTATTTTTTCTGGAAACAGCGCCAAAAAATCTACGAAAAAATTTGAACCTTTTCAGATAATTTTGCACTTGTAGACCTGTGTTATCTTTGGGATGTGATTTTGATCGTGTATTAATGGAAATTCATGCATTACGATTACACCATAATTTCCATGAATGAATAGCTGTTACCTGCAGATAAAAACATGCATGAATTACAGACACTGTCAGGAATTAAAAGTTGTCTTTCATTTCCATAAACAATTCCGAAAAAGCAATGCCTCACTTAAATACACTATTCGCCAAAACAGAAAAGAAAAGCACACAGAAGGAATTATCCAATCGAGATGAAAATTGGTATGTGCAATTTATATCCATAGGAAAGAAAATGATTGCAATCCCAGAGCATTTGAGCCATTTATTCGGATAAACAGCTACACCAGTGGAACAAGTCAATACTTTGTAGCTCCACCTCTGGCTTGGATATAAGTAGTTACTCAGCGCGGCATAGACGCATACAATTCACGGATACTGCGTGCAAGATTGTGTCCAAATTGGGGGCCAGCTCGTCGATATTTCTTGATGGGCGTAGGAGGCATGGCATCATGTCCCAAACATGTTCGATCGGTGAGAGGTCGAGCTATCGGGCTGGCAATGAAAGGGTATCGACATTAAAAGGCAGGCCTCGGACAGAATTGCCGTGTGTGGCCTGGCATTACCCTGCTGAAAAATTGTTCACTGATGTTGCTACAGGAATGGCAACACAACAGGTCGTAGAATTCATAGACGTACCATTGAGGCATGAGCGTGCTAAGCAGGACTACCAAGGGTGTGTGGCTACCGTAGGAAATGGTTCACCGACAGTCAATCTCGGTGTGGGAACCTTGTGCCATTCTTCAGTGAAGGAAGGTTCCGTGCGCTGGCCGGCTCGTCTCCAGACACGTATGCGCTGGTCATTGGCGCCAAGTTCAAACCATGATTAATCACTGAAGACAAGACGATGTCTCTGGACGCTATCCAACGTTTGTCGCATCCGACACCACTGCAACAGGTGCCGACGATGCTCACTAGTCAGTTGTAGGCAGCGTAGAGGCCTCCTTTAAAGTAGTCAACGGTTCGCAAGGACACTTCCGTACCTGTAAATGACGCAACATAGCCACGGATAGTTGAGAGCAACGAATTCGGTCCTGTTTGTGCGGATCTTACAATCGCTCTCAATCTTCGCATTTTGTCATTGCCCGCGGCAGTTCACTGCGTGCGTGCCTCCGGATTGTGCCCTCCTCGACCCATAGACGTAAGCATGGTCCGATTGCCGTGACGCTCCGACCCAAATGCCTGGAGATGCGGCGACTTGACTAACCAGTCTCTCTCATTCCAATTATACGTCCTCTCTCAAACACGCTCAAGAGCTAGTGTTATGCACGAATCCGACGTCAAGGCATCTTCACAGTCCGTGGTGTTTAATGCAACCGCAGTCCGCTGTCACATTTGTCCCTGCGAGCGAGATTCGCTCTTTATGTACCCTCCTCAAAGCGCAGTTCCCATGCGTTGTGGTGGGCCACTATTTAGTCATTAGTGATTATTTTTTAATAATTTGCATATTCATCCCAGAGGAATTTGTACGAGAAGTTTCACCAGGATCGAACGACTTCCTCACGATGCTTCGTTTTTGGGCAAAGACTGTACTTTCAAAAGCATGTTCTAACTAGTGTGACTAGACTTCATGGCTTAGCCGGTTTAAAGTACCACACATTTTGGATGATGCATTTTGATACTGTCCCGAATGAAAATTGGTGCTATATTCACTCATAAGTAAGAAATAAGACTAAATTTCAGTAGCTACGACAAATTTATCAGATTGCAAACATTTCCTTAAAAGTACTACTGTGCTCAGACCTACAAAAAAAGGTAAGCTATCCACTCAGATTTATCCGGAAACTCGTCTATCCACAAAGTCCTTGTAATAGGAAAGGAATTACGATTGAGTTGGTCCACCCGTTGCTTCTATCACATCTTACACTCTGCTAGAAAGGCTTTTCAGTAGACGTTGGTACATTGCTGCGAGAATTGCTTTACATTCTTCCACAAGAGCGTTAGCGAAGTCGGTTACCGATGTCAGGTGCTTTGGCCTGGCTTGCTGTCGGCGTTTCACTTTATCCTAAAAATATTCAATGTGGTTGAGAACAGGACTATGCTCACGCTAGTCACGTTCTTTCACGCCAATCTCATTAAATCATTCCAGCACTATCATGGTGAGCAAAAAGCTTTCTGAGAGGCTGAAGAAACCACTACGCTGGAGGACGGCGTCAACTACGGCTTCAATATCCTTCCTAAGTTCTACTGCGAAACACTGACTACAGTTCACAAGTTGTTAGACACATCTAAAACGAGGTTTTGTGTATTTCACAACAAACCTAGAAAAATATGACGCCCTTAAACGGGTTTCCCTTTCTATAGGTATAGTAATAGGATTCTTTCTGGAGCTGTGACTAACCTAGAGACAGCGAATGTTTTCGACGTATTCTGTGTTAGGCTGAGGAAAACTTCTCTGGTGGAAACAGTTTCAGAAATGCCGAACTGGTACTGCTTTTCAGACTCACACCTTTGTCAATATCCGGAAGAAAATTGACACATTGACGGAGTAGTTTATTGCCGTGTATCATGCACACGGACCAGCACAACGCTTTGTGACAAGATTATTGCATGCGCGGTAGAACGCTTTTCTTCGGTTCCGTGTTTCCAGGGTTACAACATATCTAGTTGAACTGAAGTTCCGGTGCTCCTCTTCTCATATTGAAAAACCTGTTGATTGGTATTTCATGTATTTGGGTCCGAGTCCCTAAACCAAAATAACATGATTTCCTTTCACTGTCTTAATGTGCTCCTTGTCATACTTCAAGCTGTCATCCTTACTCCCATTAAAGTATAATGCATGTCATGAGCTTATCCATTCACGGCCCTCCTCCATTAGATTATCACTCTTCCTCTTTTTTCTCTTGTAATTAAATTCCTATTAGACGTATCTGATCCTTTCAGCGGGGCTAAGTTTCCCATTGCAGCATTCGCGGTCGTAACCCCTGCGCGTCTGACATACCTGTGTGGAAGCAAACCTTTTGTGGGTTGGTTATTTGGAGCTGAATGGCGCAAGGGCCTCAGTCGTCCACAGAGCGCTATGGAGCATGTCTTTGCGAGGGCGCTGACGTTTCAAGCCCTTTCCAGCTTCAGCACCATTGTCTGTTGTTTCATCTGAGCTGTAATTTAGCGAAGAACTTGTTATTTCTGCTTGGATGACTGTTTCAGTGAATTGGGTTCTTTTTTGACTCTCAGAATCGTTTCGTTCCTGCTTCTCCTGCCGCCACTTTCTAGTCCGGTCATCAACACATTTGATTATCATGTGCCTATGTACTGTATGTGTACGTTGATCATGTAGGAAAGACTACTTAATTTTAGGCACTTTCCTGCCACATTGCACTTGTAGTTTTCCCTGTACTTTTTCTTACAACTGCAGATGTCAAACAGTGTGCCTACCGCATGATCTGTAAATTTCTTCGATTTCTCTGGTTCAGTGTCTTCTTTAAACAGCAAGAAATTATTGTTGCTTCTTTAGCAGCAAGAAATTAGTCGGTGTATGATATTGTTATCTTCTAAATGCACTCTTTTGTCAATGTCAGTAATGACGCACATTGTCACACTTGCTTTGTAAACTACAAAAAAAAAATTAGTTTATAGTGACCGTATGGTAGGGTGGTTAGTTTGGGTCTCCTCCTGGCTGATAATTGTAACTGTTTTTGTCAAAAGAGTGGCTAATACAATCTCAGAACTGCCTAAGGTTGCATTTTGAGATGATCTTTGCGACATTAAGTGCCCTGCACAAGTGAGCTTGAGTTCAACTATCTGGTCATGCAATTATCTCATAAATGGCTGAAGGTTTGGCGACGATAACAACAAAAAATGCGCAGAAGCTCCCAGTTTTTCGTTATTTGGCAGGTTAAGGGATCTCAAATACCCCAGAGTGAACACAGGAAATAGTGACCTTTAAGCTCTTGAGGAAGACGCGGGATATTGACCCACATGACCTAGATTTTTTACATGTTATAAGAATCACCTAACGCAACTTTTATGCATTAGAGAGACAAATTTCTTTAAAAAATAAAAGTTTTTAGATCGCCCTTACTGGATTACAGATCAGATTTGGAAGGTTGAAATTATCTGAAGCAAAGCATTAATCTCGAATAATGAAGCCCTATTATTTTGAACGTAAAGATTAAGCTATCTGAGGGCTGTTGGTTTGAATCTCATAAAAGCACTTCACCTGCTGCTTCCTCTTGTGAATCTGACTTACTAGTAATATGCTATACGTAGGGTAACCATATTATGTTGTTCTCAAATCAGGACACTAGAGGGATTGAGGAAAACTTTTCACGTGGAAAAAAATATTAAAGAAATATGTTTAAAGCCATTTTCTAAACGTTATACAACAATAATCGAAATTTAATTTCATTGCATTTAATTTCATTTATAATTAACAAAAGATCTTAGAACTTTCTAAGCAGAGCTTAAAATACATGACTATTTTACACTTCTGATATTAATAACTAAATCCTTCTAATCGATATCTTCTCCCATTTTGGCTAACTTTTTCTTCGTTAATGTCGATAGTTTTTCGACACTATGAAGTTATTTTTTAAGCATTTCATACCAGTTTTCTCAAATTTCAGCGAAATTAAATTTTATTAACAATAAATTATGGAATTATCAAACAAACCAATTTCTTAAAACCGCAGCACTTCTAAACAGAAACAGCTTTTCTTATAGGTGACGATATTGCTGGTAGAAAAATGGCAAATTCTTTCATATGGTGAATATTTCCAATTTGTTTTTGTTTAATTTTAAACTTGGAAAATTTTAACAAGCAATTTTTATAACCTATAATAAGACAAAAGGTAAGCCGTTCAAGTGGTGCACTGGTCTAAGCGCTGACTTCTGACCATTCGTCCGAGATGGGTCAGGGTTTGAATCCCAGCGTGGCATGGATGTTGTGTTTGTCTTACGGCAGTGGCTCTATCCCTTCCCAGGAACCAGTGGCTCTAAATTAGGGAAGAGCGACTGCTTATAGCCTATCGAGTTACTCACGGTGATTGTTAACCACCACCCTCTCCCCTTCAAAAAAATGATAACCATATGAACAGCCTTTGTTGTGAGTTGGTTGATCCTTTCACAAAACTTTGACTCCGATTAATTGGAAGAACTTCCACTTTATTTCATTCAGGCATCATAAATAAATTTACCCGATCGAAAGCAAAACCTGCGTCAGACGATTTCATTAGCAGGTGAAGATAGTGTATCTACAGCACAGTCGAAAGACAGGCCACTTGTATTTTGAATATGGTCAGTCAAAAATATTTTTTCACCTAATTCCTAAAAAGGAATAAACTTGAAGTTTTCTTTTTCACTGCACGAGTAACTGAAATTCACAACAAGCTTCAGAAGCTTTAAAACTTTGTCACTGTATTGGGCCAATATTTAATTCCAGGTTTTCTTACTTCGAGCAAATAATAACCACTAGTATAAATGTAGTACTGTTCGCGTATCTGGAACGCAAATTACACAATAAATGCCTGATAAATAATTCTGACGCAACATCAAGGACGATACGGAAAACTAGTCCGTTCCAGTGGTTTATGTACAACTAAGAAGGCATCAGTGCTCCTATGATAACTCAATATTTAAAACATAAACATACTATTTGATGCACTGTTATCATCAATACGCAGTATAATATTTTTCAAAACATATGATAACTTCAAAGGTATTTCTCTTATTTAGGCTTTTAAATTTGTTGTACCACTTTACTCAAAGTCCCTTGTGTAGCAAACTAATGAGAATAAATGTCATCACATTCTGTGTAAATACACTGATGTTCGAAATTAAGATAATTTGCACATTTTGTCGAATTTCTGAAAAATTAATGGAAACATTTTAATGAAATTTTGTATGGATACACAGTTATATAAGAGAAAAAATTATACCATACTAGTCATGGTACGCACTCATGATCGTCAGTAAGGCTCATCAGCGCAGGAATGTCCAAAATCCACGTTGCAAGATCGAACATAAAATGACTCTAATATGGGGTATGGTCCGCTCTCACAGTCATACAGCTCTCACAGCGCGACGTCATACTGGAAACGAGGCAGTTGATGAGTCCCTGTGGCACTCGGTCCCACTCCTGCGGCAACGCTGTTTTTAGCTCCTGGATGGTTTTCGGAGGGAGTTGGGGAGCTGCAATTGCCCTCCCAAGAGCGTCCCAGACATGTATGATAGGGTTTAGGTCTGGCGATCTGGCTGTCAAATCCATCCGGCGAATATCATCACTTTCAAGATAATCGTCGACCAGGTGAGCCCTATGTGGACGAGCGTTGTCGTCCATAAAAAGGAACCGAGGGCCAACTGCGTCACTGAAAAGTCGAACATAGGGCTGTAAGATCTCATTCCTATACCTCTTAGCAGTCAAGGAGCCTCGTCAAACCCATGGAGAGGTGTACGGCCGTCCAACACGATGTCTGTCCAGACCATGACACCTCCGCTGCCATAGCGGTGCTTTCTCGGATGTTGGAGGAAAGGTATCGGGTCTCAGGTTCTCTCCAGATTAAGGTACGTCGAGAATCAGTGTCCAGGCTGAATCTCGACTCGTCTGTGAAGAGAACATTACCACACTGAAGTATGGTCCACGGTTGATGTTGTCTACACCATGCTAAGCGCGCTCTCTTGTGTGCTGAAGTGAGCGGGACGCAAACAGCGGGTCTTCTGGCAAAAAGCCCCCTCTCATGAAGCCTTCGGGAAAGAGTAACCCTTGAAACTCGAGTTCCAGTTGCGGCATGCAGCTCACGAAATAGCTTTGCAGCTGTAGCAGTCCTGTGGCGCCTCGCTGAAAGTGCCAAATAACGATCTTCATTGGCCGTTGTGACTCTTGGACGACCTTGCCCAGGCCTTCTAGATATGGATCCGGTGTACTTAAACTGTGTTCTCAAATTACAGACGACACTGGGCATTACATTGAGCTCTGTAGCCACCTGCACTTGCGATTTCCCTGCCTCCAATCTACCGACGATTATCCACCTCATTCCGTCATCAATACGTTCGTGGCAACTCATTTTACCTGATTGCTTATGAAATTGAACCAACTCCAGCAAGAAACACATCGAATGTCGCCGAGAAGTACCAGCGAACTAATCGCGGGAAAGGCCACGTGCGCTTTTCATGCCCTCCGCTGTAACAGCTCCGCCCACACGCACGTGTACGCTTACGTATTCGACACTGCAAATTTGCATTCTTATTCGGCGGCATAATTTATATCTTTGGTTCCGTATTTTTTGTGAAAAGCGACAAAAGGTGCAAATTCTCTTAATTTTGAACACCAGTGTATGTTAAGACATGACGTTTATGCAACAGAATAACTCAACTTTCATAAACAAATAACTCAAAGTGTAGTAGTTTCAGGGTATAAATTCCGGAAGCTTTTCGATTTTATTTTTAATTAAGGGAAAAACATACTTTACGAGAAGACATTCATGACTTCCAAAGTTTCCTGCGTGATGAGAATTAAAATATTCGTGCTGGGCGGAATTCACTACAAACATAGATATTTCACGGTTTTAACCATTGTCAAAACATCGGTTGTGGGCAACACTTTTAGCTCAACATCACGAGATAATATTAAGTCCTTTTTACTCCTCAAAAAACGCTCTCTGCAAAATTTAAAAATAATAATAAAAAACACTATTTTCTTTCTGCAGCTCCAAAATCCTCAGTAATGGAGAAAAAAAGGGTAACCTTGTACATAACACACAAGGGGTTGAAGTGCGTCTGTGATCACAGCATACAACGACAATTGGTTTTGTGAAAGAAGCAATGAGAAAGACACTGGACCAGAAAAATTGAAAAAATTTACAGATCATGCGGTTGGCACGCTGTTTGATATCTGCAGTTGTACGTGTAAGTACACGAAAAACTGCAAATGCAATGCTCCAGGAAAGTGAATGAAATTAAGTGGTCTTTCCACTTAATTTCATTCACTTTCCTACATGATCAACGTACACATACAGTACATAGGAACATGATAATCGAATGTGTTGATGACCAGACTAGAAAGAGGCGGCAGGAGAAGCAGGAAAGAAACGATTCTGAGAGTCAGAAAAGAAGCCAATTCACTGAAACAGTCAGCCAAGCAGAATTAACAAGTTCTTCGCTAAATTACAGCAGAGAGGAAACAACAGACAATGATGCTGAAGCTAGAAAGCCTTTGAAATGTCAGCGCCCTCGCAAAGACACGCTCCATAGCGCTCTTTGATCGACTGAGGTCCTTAGGCCATTCAACTCCAAATAACCAACCAACCAAAGGCTTGAGTTTACACAGGTTTGTCAGACAGCGTGGGGGTTACGGTCGCTATTGCTACAATGGAAAACGTAACTCCGATGAATGAATCAGATACTTCCAATAGGAATTTGATTAGAAGAGAAAAAAGAGGAAGAGTGACGATCCAATGGAGAAGGGCCGTGAATGGATAAACTCATCACACGCATTATATTTTAATGGGGGTAAAGATGACAGCTTGAGGTGTGAGAAGGAGCACATTAAGACAGTGAAAGAAAACCATGTTATTTTGCTTTAGGGACCCGGATCCAAATACATGGAACATGTTACATCTGAGGACTGAACTGTAGGAAATACTCAATCGAGTCACATTATTGTGACCACCTCCTACTTTTGACATCAACAGCGCTTAGGCAATGAAAGAAGGCACGTGTCGTGACCTGGCTTGGAAGTTGTATAAGGTGTGCTGTAGAGGTCTGTACGGGCCTGGCCGCTGGTGGCCTAGTGGTCAACGTTCATGACTGCCATGCAGAAGACCTCGGCTTTGATCCCAGGCAGGTACGAACGCTCGAACCACTAAACATCCGCCATGCTTCGGATGGACACGTTAAGCCGTCGGGCCCCGGGTACTGGCCCCCAGGAAATAAATAAGGGCGTATTTCCTCCTCTTTCTACCTCGCTTCCGTGTCACTTTCCTATCGGGCACTCTAGCCCAAATCTCCTAGCTTCCTATGTTATAACGAAGTAAATTTCTCCGTCATTTTTGTCCACGCCGGAGCTCGAACCCGGGTCCCCTCATTCCGGAATAAGTCACTCTACCAATTGAGCTACGTGGACGTTCGTTCTGACTGCTATCTGTCTTTATGTCATGTGCGTCCTGCTGGCAGGTACGTCACATCTCCCCGAAAGAGGGCCGGGGGCATGGCCCACGAGTCAGCCGTGACCATGAATCGTTGCAGGCAGCCATCCGCTGTAGAACGTGCACTTGAGAACTCCCAGTCAATCTGGTGTGTGGAATGCAACGTCACACACATTTATTTTTGAAGCGCTGGAGAAGGGATTCTCTGATTTTTCCTATCTCGCGGTGTGGAAAGAACATCACACCATTGCGAGATCTTAAACGGCCGGGTCATCCAGGAAGTTCGGGGGCCATTATAACGAAGTAAATTTCTCTGTCATTTTTATCCACGCCGGGGCTCGAACCCGGTTCCCCTCATTCCGGAATAAGTCACTCTACCAATTGAGCTACGCGGACGTTCGATCTGACTGCTATCTGTCTATATGTCATGTGCGTCCTGCTGGCAGATACGTCACATCTCCCCCCACCCGAAAGAGGGTCGGGGGCATGGCCCACGAGTCAGCCGTGACCACGAATCGTTGCAGGCAGCCATCCGCTGTAGAACGTGCACTTGAGAACTCCCAGTCAATCTGGTGTGTGGAATGCAATGTCACACACATTTATTTTTGAAGCGCTGGAGAAGGGATTCTCTGATTTTTCCTATCTCGCGTTGTGGAAAGAACATCACACCATTGCGAGGTCCTGAACGGCCGGGTCATCCGGGAAGTTCGGGCGCCATTATAACGAAGTAAATTTCTCTGTCATTTTTATCCACGCCGGGGCTCGAACCCGGGTTCCCTTATTCCCGAATAAGTCACTCTACCAATTGAGCTACGCGGACGTTCGTTCTGACTGCTATCTGCCTTTATGTCGTGTGCGTCCTGCTGGCAGGTACGTCACAATCTCTAAGGGTTGTTTAAGACCTGGGATCAGACACTCCCTTTCTAAAATCCTCTACATTCAATCTGATCTGCACGGGCCTTATTTGGTGAGCCCGGCCGCCGTAAGTTTAAGGCCCGTCAATTGCAGCTATTATTTAGGCCCATCCCGGCATGTCGATTGCAGCTATTATTTAAGCCCGGCCTGGCCCGTGAAGTGCCATTTTGTATTATTTTGTCTTTCTATTGTATTTTATTAAATTGTGAAAACTGAATAATGAAACGTGGTATTATTGAAAGTACTTAGTTGAATGTAAGCCTAAAAATATTAACTAAACTTTGGCAATTATCAAAGAATATAATTTTTAAAGAGAAGAAAAAAAAAAGACCAAGTGCGTTCAAATTCCTCCTTTCTCTGAACTAGCAAGCGGTAACACCACGAAAGTCATTTCCTATACGAATTAGGGATAACAGAGGCAATCGATGTAGTACCGCTCTCTCATACAAACACACACAGACCCCCACCCCACTGCAGACACCCCCGTGTTCCCCAATCCACACAACGCACTCACTTACTCGTTGTCGATTCTTTTTGTTGTTAACAAGCCCCAAAAATGTTTTTACCATCTTAATACCTTTACATAGTAAAAATATTGTGAGTGACTCTCTTCGCCTCTGTGATTACGCCCTGGGCTATGTCATGGAAGTTATTAAAGGCAGCAAAACAGTTAAACAGACCAGGATGTCGGGAAACGACTTTTTTCTTTCTTTACCGAGATAAAAAGAATGGGTCGACTTGGCTGAACCCGGCTGCAATTGTCTGAAAAAAAGATCGGCCCGGACCGACCCGTTGGTTTTTCCTGTAAACAAAAAGAAACCCGAACCAGCCCGATGGCTGAGCCGGGCCGGGCACGGGCATGGCAGTTCGGCCAGTCTCCTGCAGACCTCTAGTGTGCTGTAGGCATTCTGAAAACATATCACTCATTGATGTCATGGATAAACGGAGCGATGTATCAGATTTGCGAAAAGGAATCGTTATCGGCTTTCGGGACAAGGGTGGCACTATTTCTGAAACAGCGCATTTTGTGAACTGTTCGCGTGCTGCTGTGGTTAAAGTGTATCGTGATTGGAGAAATGGCACCATTGCGAATAAGCGAGGTGGAAACTGCGGAGCGCCACGTGCCATTGATGTGAGAGGTGAACGTCGGCTATGAAGGTGCTAGAGGGCCGATCGACATGCTACAGTGGAGCTACTCATTGGCCGAATGAAGCAGGGGGCTACCAGAAGTGTGTCTAAAACAACAGTTCAGCGAACCCTGCTGCGTATGGGGTTCCGATGCAGACGGATGGTCACCGCATCTATGCTAATGAAGATGCATAGGGAGTATCGAAATTGGGCCTCCGCTGATTGGCAAAGGATTGCCTTCTTCGATGAGTTACATTTTGTGCTTCATCGAACGGATGGACGTTGGCGTATAAGGCGAGAAACATCGGAGTACAAATAATCTTCAACCATTGCTGGAAGAGCACAAAATGGTGGGGGCAGCGTTATGGTCAGGGGAAAGTTTTCATGGTATTCTCTGGGTCCACTCATACCTGTGGAAGGCACTATGCACAGAGTTCGTTATGAATCCATCCTTGCAGACCACGTACACCCATGCATGCTGATTATCTTCCCTGCGCCGGATGGGATCTTCCAGTACGACAATGCGACGTGTCACACAGCTAGAAAGGTCCGAGAGTGGTTGGAAGAGCACAATGAAGACTTCAAAGTACTTCCCTGGCCCCTTAATTCTCCAGACTTAAACCAAATTGAACATCTGTGGGACCACCTCGATCGTGATGTTCACTCTATGGATCCTCCACCACGTACCCTCCAGCAGCTGTCAGATGCACTGCACTCGGCATGTCTCCACACATCTGTGAACACCTCCCAGCACATCATTGAGTCACTCCCAGCCAGTCTAGCCGCTGTCCGCACTGCACAAGGCGGTTACTCTGGATATTAGCTATTGGTCACAATAATCTAACTCGACCGTGTATGTCATGGACCAATCAACAGGTTTTTCAACAAGAGAAGAGGAGCACTGGAACTTTAGTTCAGCTGGATACGTTGGGACCCTGGAAACACGGAACCGAAGAAAGGCGCCCCACCGGGCATGGAATAAGCTTGTCAGAGACCGTGGTACTGGTCTGTGTGCATTATATACGGCAATGAACTACTCCGTCAATGTGTCAGTTTTCTTCCGGATGTTGACAAAAGTGTGAGTCTGAAAAGCAGTACCAATTCAGCATTTCTACCACTGTTTCCACCGGAGAAGTTCCGCTCAGCCTAACACAGAATAAGCCGGGAACACAGGCTTTCTAGGTTAATCACAACTCCAGAAAGAGTCCTACCACTATAATTGTCGGAAAAGAAACTCGCTAAAGGGCGTCATATTATCATATTTTTCTGGGTTTGTTGTGAAAAACACAACACCTCGTTTTATATGTGTGTAGCAACTTCTGAACTGTAATTAGTGTCTTGCGATAGAACTTAGAAAGGATATTAAAGGCTGTAGTTGATACTGTCCTCCAGCGTAGTGGCTTCTTTTGCTATTGAAAACATTTTCTGCTCGCCATGAAAGCAGATGACAGGTGCTGCATCAGGACCTACGTCGTATTCTGGCAGCAAGACGGAAAGCCACCCCAAAAGGAATACCAGCGTTCGATGTAACTCACCTCAGCTCTGTTGCTGCTGACTGCACCTGTCATTCACTGGAAAAGGAAGCCCATTACGCGCGCATTCCTGGAGCCTTAAATGATAGACAATCTGAAGCTGGCAGGTGCACTGGGAGAGATTGAACTGTTGTACCCTTACCACACGCAGACGGTCTGGTCTAAGTCAAGTGAATCGGTGTGCATGACATATTTATGTGGCAGTAAATATTTACTGCCTCATGGAAGCAGTAAATCTGCGTACGGATATGAAAATCTAGCACGGGTACATTCTCTTAATATCCAAAGAAATTCGTTCGGAGTACCATTTTTGTATTTGTTTTTCATTCTTTAGCCGATAAATTTGTCTCACACACCCCAAAGCGAAATACCGTAAGTCGTGACACTCAGACCCTTGGGGGACGCTGCAGGATGTTGATCTACATGACGAAGATTTTTTTGCACTTGATAATGGTTACCCAACATAACTTGGTTTTACTTGCGTATATCTTTCGAAGAAAATGTTTTTTCGATCAGCCCTAATTTCACTAACGAAGGCTTTTAGTCCAAAGAATGACAGAGGAGCATGCATTATGCAGTACTTACCTAATCACATGTACATAGTATTTTAAGTATGCTCAGGCGCGAAAAAAATATTATTAAAACATTACATTTAGAAGAGCAGATCTATGTCAAATACAAACATACAATAATTTGACACACCTAGTAATAAAATATTGAAGATGGAAAACTAGAAGACTGACGAATAATATCAATGCAAGCGATAGCGCCGATTTCTTGACCTCAGCAGGACGATGAATAACAAACTCAGGAATTTGTACTTCACTATCTCCGGAACAAGGGCATAAATGAACTTCAAGATTTGCATACGAAGTGTGCTACTAAGCCTAAGAAAGTGCGGAAAATATTTCGTTCGAAACGTTCCGGTGACATTTTTGACACTGATATTCCTTCTTGTCACTATTTTGTGGAAGAAGAGAACACGTAGTGGGGTAGGATTCAAGAATTAAGATTCCTTTTGGTGGATCCTTTTTTGTGGGGGAATACAAGTGGTATTGGGGAATGATTAAGGGATACAGATATCTCTTTTTGACACTTTTTTATGGGAAAATGCAATACACAGTGGGGGATGGTTAAGGATTACAGATACTCCTCCTTGACGCGTTGTTTTTGGGAAGAACACAAGCCGTAGCGGGGAGGGGAAAGGACAACAAATGCAGAGCGGAAATCACAAGTGATACAGGCGTCGTTGATAGCTAAGTACTAAGCCTAAGGAAGTACCCAAATTAAAGAACATTTTGGAAACAAATAAATAGATTTATTAACAATTAAAGAAGGTAATTCCTTTCATTTCTTCTGCAGCTGTCCACAAGACAGGTGGAGGGAACAGATAAGCAGAAATACGCTACCCTCATATTTTTTACCATGTCTTTTGTAAAAAATGATCGTGCTTATGTTACCGGTTTGTCCGTCCGTCCGTCCGCCTGTACCCACGATATCTCTGCAACTATTAGTCCGATTTGAAAAATTCTTTTTGCATTGGGAAGCTTAAATATGCGAATGATGATCCTTCATTTCGTTTTTTTTTTTTTTACGACGTACAATTTCGCCGCTAGAGAGCGTAAATGCAGATGATGTCGAATTCAAAAATACGTTTTATTCCACATATTTGCTTCTAAACGTCCGATTGAAAAAAATATTTTATCTTTCGACTCCATTTACGTCGAAGAGTATTTTAGATATAGTTACTTTTTCCAATTACGCATAGATTTTCTGCTAGAGGACGTGAAAGTAAATTACATTTTTCCCGGATAATTCTTCTTCTAAAACTCCGATTTTAATTTTTTTTTCTTCAGCGTATACACCTTCTGATGAAAATTCTTTTACATATAATTTCAAATTTTTGGTAAAGAATACTTTGTCCACCAGGGGCGTAAGTTTTAGTTTTTGCTTCTGATATATTTGCCATAAAATCTGAGCTCCTAAAATATCAATTGAAAAAATTATTTCGTGGACTGATGCCACTCACATAGATAAACCTTTTTAAAATATTTTCTTCTTAAAATATTCCACAGTTTCTCCGCCAGGGGGCGTATATGCATATCATATCTCCGTCAATATCTCTACTTCTAAGAGTCCGATTTGAAAATTTTCTTCTTTTTTGGATAGTGTTTTCAGTGTGACATGTTTTTTATAAAATTTCAAAATTTTCAGGTAATTCATAGACTTTCCGTTAGGGGGCGTAGAGGTAAATTGCGTTTCCCCCTATATCTCTGCTTCTAAAATTCCGATTTCAAAAATTATTTCTGCACCGGATACAGCTCCTGATGGGAAATCGTTTGCATATAATTTCTAATTTTAGTAAAGAAATGGCTTGGCCACCAGGAAGCGTAAATCTTAATTTCCGCTTCTGATGTATTTGCAGCAAAATATGAGCTTCTAAATTCTCGATTGAAAAAAATGTCGTTTGTAGACCGATAGTACTCATGTTGACAAAACTTTTAGAAATATTTTCATCTTAAAATAATGCATGGTTTCTACGCCAGGGGGCGTAGATGTATATCCTATTTTTGTCAATATCTCTACTTCTAGGAGTCCGATTCGAAAAATCCTTCTTTGTTGGATAGTGTCTCCAGTGTAACATGTGTTTCATATAATATCAAAATTTTCAAGTAATTCATAGACTTTCCGCTAGGAGGCGTAAAGGTAAATTTCTTCCCCCTATATCTCTGCTTCTAAATCTCCGATTTGAAAAATTCTTTCTGCACCGGAAACAGCTCCTGATGGGAAATTCTTTGCACATAATTTCAAATTTTTGTAATAGATGGTTTGGCCACCATTTTTTTTTTTTTTTTTTTTTTTTTTAGTTGGAGGTTTAACGATCACCGTAAGCAACTCAATGGGCTATAAGCAGTCGCCCGTCCCTAATTTAGGGTCACTGATTCCAGGGAAGGGAGAGAGCCAGTGCCGTAAGACAAACACTACATCCATGCCTCACCGGGATTCGAACCCGGACCCCGTTCGAACGAATGATCAGAGGCCATCGCTTAGACCACTGCGCCACCGGGGCGGCTTGGCCACCATGCGCCGTAAGCCTTAATTTCCGCTTCTGATTTATTTGCAGCAAAATATGAGCTTCTAAAATCAGGATTGTAAAAAAGTCGTTTGTTGACCGATACTACTCCTGTCGACAAACCTTTTAGGAACATTTTCTTCTTGAAATAATGCATGGTTTCTACGCCAGGGGGCATAGATGCATATTTTATTTTCGAAAAATTCCTTCTTTGTTGGATAGTGTTTCCGATGCGAAATGTTTTTCCTATAAATTCAAAATTTTCACACAAAGGTAAATTGCGTTTTCTGCGTTATGTCCGCTTCTAAAACTCCGATTTGAAAAAATTCTTCTTGTATCGCATACAAGACCTGAGGGAAAATGTTTTTCACACAATTTCTAATGTTTGGTAAAGAATGTTTTGGCCACCAGTGTGCAAAAGTGTTACTTTCTGCTTATGCTGTATTTGTAGCAAAATCTGGGCTCCTGAAAACTCGACTAATTTTTTCTTTTCCTTGGAGCGATACCGCTTATATGGAAAAACCTTTTGAGAATACTTTCTTCCTAAAATAATGCATGGTTTTCCCACCAGGGGACGTAAAGTCGCATCTTATTTTTGTCGATATCTCTGTTTCTAAATGTCCGATTTGAAAAAATTCTTTCTATGTTGGAGAGCCTTTCCGGTGAGAAATGTTCCTCATTAAAATTCATGTTTTTCTTAACGCACAAGTCTGCAACCAGAGGGCGTAAGCTCACGATTCCGTTTACAGCAAAATCTGAAGGATTCAAAACCCGATTGAAAAACTTTTTCCTTCCGTCAGATACTTTGACTTTGCATTGACTTTGAATAGCTTTGATAAATTTAATTTGCATCAGAACGGATTCAAAAGATGTGCTTATTACACCCGAAAATTCAGTGCCATCTTTCTTGTTGTAATGTTGTTTTGAAAGTACAACTCACTGACTGACTCCAGAACTGTATTCGTAAACGGGATTTTTAAGAGAACGAGAGAAACCCGCCTTCCATCTATATCTTCCTCAATTAGTTTATTTATCTATATACACTGGCGTGCATAAATTAAAGGACGAGACGGTTTTTCGAATGTAACGTCGTACAGAAGTGCTCTACATCGACTCAAATCATACCATAAGATCCCCAAGATGTACGAATATGACAGAAGCGAGCAAAACCGCCCAAACAAAGAATACAGAGGATACAAAGGCACTTTATTGAAAAGGTAGCTTCGAGCACAACTGGGCGGAAGACAGAAACGTCCATGTGACATGCGGCTGCCAAGAAAAATCCAGTCTTTAGAATGGGATATGATCACCACTGACTGCGTTGCAGGATTTACAACGTCCGTCCATGCTGTGGACGAGGTTGTCAAGGAGCTGTTGAGGCATCACAGTCTATTCCCCTTGTAGCGCCAATTGCAGCTGCGGAATCGTTGCTGGCGGCTGGTGACGTGCTGCCAAACGTCTTCCGAGATGGTCCTACACGTGCTCGATTAGACTTAGGTCCGGGGACCTTGCGAGCCAATCCATGCGTTGAATATCTTTACTCTCCAACAGCTCTGCGACAGCCACTGTACGATGAGGTGTAGCGTTGTCGTCCATGAAGAGGAACTCAGGACCCACAGCACCTCTAAACAGACGCACGTGAGGCAGGATAACCTCTGTTCAATAGCGGACACCAGTGACTGAACCTCCTTGGAAGATGTGGAGGTCAGTACGACTACCAAGCATGATACCGCCCCAAACGAGAACTCTGCCACCTCCAAACCGGTCCCATTCGATGATGTTGGAGGTGTGATTGCGTGTTCCCTGCTTTCTCCAGATGTGTATACGTCGATAATCGCTCGACAGACTAAATCGGCTCTCATCCGTAAAGAGAACTCGGCCCATTGCTGATGTGTCCAGTTGTTGTGTTCCTGGCACCACAGAAACCGGCGTCTCCGATGAGCACACACCGTATTGGTCGTCGTGCAAATAGACCACATTTGTGCAGCCTCCTGGCCACGGTAAAACGCGATAACGGACGTCCAGTTGTCTGTTGCATGTGCCTTGGGATTTCTCCCGCTGTCTGCCGTCTGCCTCTTCTCGCCTGTAGGACAATATACCGGTCGTCCTCCGCCGTGGTTGCTCATGGACGACCACTGCTAAACTCTCGAACAGCTGTTGCTGTCGTTTGAAATGCTCTCCAAGCTCGTGAAACGATGCTCTGGGCGATCCCGAACTCCTCGGCCACACTTGTCACACTTCGACCTTCTTCCAACTTCCCAATGACGCGACCTCGGGTAAAGTCATCCAGATGTCATCTACTGGATTGCCTGTTGGCCATATCGCACGGTGGCAGCAACTCAACGTCGTTCAAACCGATGTACACCGTGCAATAGCTTTCACCGAATTGCTGAGCGTATACCGCCCGTGTGCTTTATACCCTTCCGACACTCCCCCCTACGTCATGCTGCATATATGCGCATGCCCTACCGTACCGGACCCTATCTCCTGAGTGGTCTTTTGGTCCGTTCTGCCTGCTCGTTCCGCAGTTATGCTAATTTCTCCTCTTCGTGCTTAATTTTTGCACACCAGTGTAGTATTTATTGAGGAATACGTGATATTCCAGTACAGAAAAACTCCTTCGATCCCATTAAAAAAACTGTCGAAACTAAACAAGACTAGTTGAACTCAGTAAAGTATGCTAAGATTTACTCACTACTCAGTGTCATTTCTTATCGGTGTTTATCACATCACTGCTGCATGTGATAAACTACTTAGTCTTTTCTGTTTTCAACAGAAATGAGAGTCAGAACAACCAAGTGCTCATAGACGTTTTTAGTATGACCTATAGACGCCAAGGTATGGTCAGGAGCAAAAGAAAAGTTAATGTCGTCTAGCCAGAGAATAATGAATTGGAAAAGTTGATAAAGCCAAGGAAAATTATGATCACAGTCACAGAAATCGGGAACAAAAGAACTGTAGCGTAGGTACAGTTTATAAATTAAGAATTCTACACCTCCCCCTGACAAGCAATGAAATAAAGCCAAAATATGGGTTATTAATGATCTTGGCATGGTTTTCATAACACAACGTCGCCTCCACATCTGATTTGAATGAGAATCGGCGATCACCGAGTAATCAGAAGAAGCAGAATTCATCAATATTGACAGCACGATAGCATCCTGTATTCCAGTTGACTCGTGAAGTGAACCATTATAGACCCTTATGACGAAAGAGACGCGTGGTATACAGTCCCACTTTCTTCAGTCGGAGAGGAATGGCTCGCCTTATGATGAGACGATTGCTAAGAGGTGTCACATGCTGGCGCCCCTTTGGAAATGGAAGCCAGCATGTGAATAGGTGGGGAGTAGGCCTTTCACTAGATCAGATGGTTCAACGGTGGTGTAATCGTCCAAAATGTGTCAGTCCCATACCGACGGCTAATGATGTCTTCTCGCAATCAGTATTGACAGCAACATGTTCTGGTATACGCTGAGTCTACCATCTGTCATCTCAGATATCTGTTATCCGTCCCTAATCAAATTCGCTCAACTCTCCACATAGCTGACGGCGCTTCGTTTTGGCATTTTATACAAGCTGTTGTTACACGGAGAATCGTTTACTGGAAGCTGGGAACTATGTGCAAGTTAACAGAGAGAGAGAGAGAGAGAGAGACGCGTGTGCGCTTTTACTGGCCGCAACGACTGCTATGGATTGGTCTGATACTGGAAACATTTATAAATTGCACCATGATGCTCCCATCTAGTGATTTGAATGAGAATCGCCAAGTCACTTCTGGATGTTGCAATTTCCATGCAATAAAATCTTCATGTTAAAACTAATATTTTTCATGCAACAATAAATATAATTATTGCTTCACTGATGGAAGAAGACAAAATATTTCAGAAGTCCAAAAGTATAGAACATTTTCGTTTTCTTTTATTTTACCAAAATGAGAACAATGATCATTAATACCTGGCTTAAATTAATCAACATTTACTGATTTCAATCGATGCAATATTCAGATATTAGTCCCCTAATTATTCACTGCCTTACAATAAAGAAACCACAAAATTATCTGATTGAAAGTATATATACAAGTTACAAATTTTACAAAGTAATGATTCAGAATATACACTTTACTGACAAAAGTCACCGGACATCCCTTCAAAAGAAAATGAACAGATACGCTGCGTTGTTAAGATGCGCGGAACTGCTGCAAACGGTATAAAGACAAGCCTCCAGAAGAAAGCGATCATATCGCAATGTGAGGTTACGTAAAAATGTCTCCGGGGGAGGGAGAGCACTGACTTTGAGAAAGAAAAGATTGTTTATATTAGTGGGTTGTCCATAAGAGAAACCGAGTGCCGTTTAAACATACCCAAGTCTACTGTTTTGGATGTACTGAATAAGTGGAATACACATGGCGTGCCTGAAGCAGCAAAACGTACCGCCAGACCAAAGAACATCAGTGATAGGGGATGTTGAAGCCTCAGGAGAGTCGTTACAGCTAATCGACGGAGTACTACACAAGACCTCAGTGTACAGGTGAGTAAAAATGTTGGAACCTCGGTATGTGCACATACCATTCGCAGAGAACTTCATTCCATGGGTTACCGTGGTCGTGCGGCTGCTCATAAGCCTTTCACATCCACTCGGAATGCTACTCGTCGTTTAGCATGTTGTAAAGAACATTTATCGTGGACCATAGATAAATGGAAACGGGTCCTATGGTCTGACGAATCCTGATGCACGATCCTTTAGTCCGTGTATAGGTATGGCGGCCGCCGGTTGAACGCTATTTACCCCAGTGTAATGTTCCTACGGTCCAGTTTGGAGCTGGAAGTGTTCTCGTGTGTGGGTGTTTTTCGTGGTATGGTTCCAGCCTATTGGTTATCGTGGACAAACCTGTTAACCAGCACATCTACCTGGATATTCTGGACAATATGCCCTACCAACTCTGTGGCAATGCTATGGAACCGAGCCTTGTTGTTACCAGCAGGACAATGCACCGTGCCATAAAGCAAGGACTGTTTCGGCGTGGTTTGACGATAATTCCGTATCATGTGTAGAATGGCCAGCACAGAACCCTGATCTTAATCCGTTAGAGCACCTTTGGGATGAATTAGAGCGCAGCATAAGAAGTTTGGAACCAAGGCCTACTTCTAAGCAACAGTTAGCGGCAGCATTATGTACTGAATGGATGCGCATCTCTATAGCTGTGTTGCAAAACCTTGTCGAAAGCATGTCTCGAAGGGTCAGTGCGGCCAAAGATGGACCGACACCGTACTAATGTATGTCAATAAATCATATGTTGTGTTTCTCTTGTAGGTGTCTGGTGACTTTTGTCAATATAGTGTATATAAATATAAACAAAATATTTAATATTCTTGAAACAAAGTCATTCAAATTATTTAATATCACTATTTTTAAATTTATTAACAGAACTTGTACAGCACCAGTAACAAGAGAACGCTGTTTTTATATTTCCTTTATTATTAAAGTTTGAGGAAACTGGGCTCAAAGTGGCATTTCTGGAAAACTGTTAGTTTCAGCTCAGCCATGTTTCCAGCACCAATGTGACAACCATACATGTTTAAGCTAGCATGCAAGTTTTAGTGGAACTTACTGTATAATCCATACTTGTTTAAGTTAATGGAGAGCTTTCGGTCTTACTTTCTGTATTATTCATGCTTGTTTAATCACTTTCTGTAACGAAGCTGATGTGTAGCTGTACTTTCTGCTGTTAATATACGGTGTGTGACTTGACTTTCTTCGATAGTTGTACCTGTAGCTATTAATATACAGCACTCCGCTGAACTTTCGTTCACATACGTACCTTTTTTACGCTTTCCAAACGTAGGTTGAAGAAACGTATATGCTCCAGCTTTGTCCGTCCGTCCGCCTGTCCGCACGATAACTGGCGTAAAAATGGTTCGATTTCGATGAAATTTTAGTATGTGGTAGGGGACCGCCTGGGAACAAACCCTATTGAAAATGGGACAAATGGGGTCAAAGGTCACGACGTAGGAGCGGGATCCATTCCATTGCACTTATGCGTCATAACTTGCGTAAAAATGGTTCGATTTTGATGAAATTTCAGTATGTGGTAGGGGACCACCTGGTGACGAACCCTATTAAAAATGGATGAAATGGGTTCAAAGGTCAGGACATAGGATTGCGATCCATTCCATCGTCCTGATCCCATATTATTAAGGTGGACGTCAAGTAATTTTGCTTCCTATACTTCCAATGGAAAAACTTTTGTACACATTTCCTTCACAATTAATGCGTTCCCAAGGATGAAAATTTGAACATCGATTAAAATAACTTCATATTATAACTTGGAATACTTAATATTTTTTAAAACATAACCATAATTTTATTAAAAATCAATAACTTTTCCTTTGGTGGTGTTGAAACCAGAAAAAGCATTCCGCGACCTGTACTTTGATGACGTCAGTAGACAAACAAATGTTGGATTGCATAATTATGGTTATGTTTTAGAAAATATTAAGTATTGCAAGTTATAAAATGAAGATGTTCAAATTTTCATCCATGGGAACGCATTAATTGGGAAGAAAATGTGTACGGAATTTTTTCCATTCGAAGTAGAGGAAGCAAAATTACTTGTCGCTCACCTTAAAGGAGCAATTCTTGTATGTATGTAAATTTTATTTTGAAAAGGCTAAGGATTTGGATGAAAGTCGTTAACCTACCGTTTCCTGGTACTAGAAATCGATTTAGCTTGATTTCGACTTCAGCAAAATTCGTTCAGTGGGTTAAATACCCACCCCGAATTACCACGTTTTTAATGTAGAGCCATTAGATGTCGGCGCGCGGTCACGCCATCTGTCTCATTACGTCACGCGTTGTGTGTGGATCCTATTAAAGTTTTATGACGCCACACACTTGCGAGCAGATGGTTGCGATTCCCATCTACCTCATTACGTCACGCGTTTTGTGCGTATGTTCGTCCGCAGGATAACTCGCGTAAAACACGTTCGATTTCGATAAAATTTTAGTATGTGGTAGGAAATCACCTGGGATGGAACCCTATTGAAAGTGAATGAAATGGGGTAAAAGGTCAGGACATAGGAGCGGGATTCATTCCACTGCTCTTATGCGCGATAACTAACGTAAAAAAAATTCGATTTCGATTAAATTTTAGTACGTGGTGGGGGACCACCTGGGGACAAACCCTATTGAAAATTGGCGAAATGGGGGTCAAAGGTCAGGACATAGGAGCGGAATCACTTCCATCGCCATTATGCATCATAACTTGAGTAAAATTGTTTCGATTTGGATGAAATGTTGGTATGTTTTAGGGACCTGCCTGGGGACGAATCCTATTGAAAATGGGCGAAATGGGGTCAAAGGTTAGGACACCGTAGCAGGATCTATTCCATGGTCCTTATGCATCATAACTTATGTAAAATTGCTTCGATTGCGACAAAACTTCATCATGTTATTTCGGAGACATACTGAACCAGTTCTGTTGAATATTATCAAAATCGGATCAAAGGTCAGGGCACAGGAGTGAGATTTATTCCATAGCCATTTTCCTCATAACTTGAGTAATAACTTGAGTAGTGATTTCTAGTATGTTGGAAAGCGTATAATAATCAATGCATTGCATGATTTTACTAACTTGTTATGCTTTCCAACCGTAGGTTGAAGAAGCGTATATGCTCCAGCTTTGTCCGTCTGTCAGCACGATTACTCGCGTAAAAATGGTTCAATTTCGATGAAATTTTAGAATGTGGTAGGGGACCACCTAGGGATGAACCCTATTGAAAATGGGCGAAATGGGATCAAAGGTCACGACATAAGAGCGGGACCCATTCCATTGCACTTATGCTTCATAACTTGCGTAAATATGGTTCGAGTTTAATGAAATTTTAGTATGTGTTAGGAGACCACCTGGGGACCAATCCTATTGAAAACGGGCGAAGTGGGGTCAAAGGTCAGGACATAGAAGCGGGATTCATTCCATAGCTGTTATGCGTCATAACTTGCGTAAATATGGTTCGATTTCGACGAAATTTTAGTACGTGGTAGGGGACCACCTGGAGACGAACCCTTTTGAAAATGGGCAAAATGAAATCAAATGTCAGGACATAGAAGCGGGATCCATTCCATCGCCCTTATGCGGCATAACTTACGTAAAAATTATTCGATTGCGACAAAACTTCATCATGTTGTTCCTGATGTATACTTTACCGGGTCTGTTGAATATCATCGAAAATGGGGTCAAAGGTCAGGTCATCGGAGCGATATTTATTCTACAGCCATTATCCTCATAACTTGAGTAATGATTTCTGGTATGTTGGAAAGCGTATCATAATCAATGCATTGCATGATTTTACTAACTTGTTAAAGTGAAAAACTACTCCTGGTTGAGCTTTCTTTGTAGCTTTCTTGTATGCCATACCTGTTTAAATTGATACAGAATTCCTGGTTGAACTTTCAGCCATAACTGTTTAACCATGACAGCCATAACTATTTAACCGTGACTCGGTTGGTAATATCGGTTGAAATGGACATATATCTATTAAATGTACTTTGTCTTACAGTCATAATTACCTAAATTGATACATAGATCCCGGTTTTAGTTTCTATCACAACGACGCCTATTTGAGCTATAACAAAAGTTATACACACTGCCCACTTTTGAGAAAAGTGTGAGGTAACGTTGAAAACTTACCTTATTGCCGTTCGGTGTACTCCCCTCCGCTTCTAATGACAGCTTGCCAGCGGTGAGGAAGGTTCTGGATGCCCCGTAGTACTCCATCTTTGTTCAGTTGTGGTATTACTCGGATCATGTTCAATGACAGTTCGTCCAGCCATTCGTAGCGGATGCCACGGAACCGATATTTTAACTTTGGGAAAAGATCAAAGTCGGGTGGACTGAGATCAGGGCTGTATGGTGGGTGGGATAAAGTTTCCCAGCCATATTTCGACAAAAGTCCCCGTACCGACGCTGCATCATGACACGATGCGTTGTCATGCAGCAAGATCGCTCCCTCTTTTAACAAGTTGGGGCGATTTTGACGAATTTTCGGTCTCAACTTTATCCTCAGAAAGAAACTGTGCTTCGATCAAGAGCTCCTTCAACAGAAACTTCTTGAAAGGCAGTATGGATTTGTGTGAAAGTTTAACCCAGCAAAGTTTTTATTTTCACGTAGGAGCACTGGTCTAACACCATGACTCGACCTGAGGAGCTGCACACTTCCATTTCCAAACCCTCCCACGTCCACACAGAAAATGCTAGCGCGTCGTTCTGATACCACTGCATTGCTGAGAGCCTTACCTTGACATGACGCAATCATTTTGCCGATTGCATCATCCGCTTTTATTTTAGATTAACGTGTGCAGAACGTTTGTTTATGATCCTTGTACTCTAGGAATATCAGTGACAGGTTCAATTTCCTGTGACAATCATACATTTCTTATTTTTACTTGCAGCCCATGGTTGGACTTTCTGCGATAATCATATCCATTTTCATTGATACACAGCACGTACTTGTATTACCTACGATAGTCATTCCTACTTGAACTGATAGACAACTCCTTACCTGACTTTCTGCGCCAGTCTTACTTGTTCATCTTAACGTATCAAAACTCTTTGAAATTTCCAAACTTGATAGAGCTCCACGTAATATTTAAAATTGAATACCCATCAAAATTGATGCACGCCTCCTGTTCGAACTCTTTCATCAAACATACGTGTTACTATTCATACAGCAGTCCTGCTTATACTTTATAATTACATGCCTATATTTGTTGCTACATAAATCCTGCTTCGACTTTCTGTAATAACATACCTGTTTCTATTTATGCACAGCTATTGATTAGACTTCCTTTAATACCATACTTGTTTCTATTCATAACCAGCTCCTGGTTGGACGCACTGATAAACCTACCTGTTTCCGCCGATACACCTTCCAGGTATGCTTTCTGTGATGACATACCTTTACCTGTAAATGCACGGCTCCTGACTGAAAGTTCTCTAAAAACAGCCTTATGTTTGCTGATAAGTCTGTCTTGCCTGGACTTTCTGTAAGAACATGTCTGTTCTTGTTGATACACAGCTCCAGATTGACTTTCTGTGGTAACATACCTGTTTCTGTTGACACGGGAATCCTGGTTAAACTCTCTGTGAAACTATATCAGTTTATATAATTGCAATAGTACACATCTCTTGTTTGAACTCTATCTGATAGCATATCCGTTTCTGTTGATACATGGCTCTTGTGATAAAATACCTGTTTATGTAAATACGCGGCTCTTGGATAAAACTTAGTGGATGATATAACGATTTCTGTAGATAAATGTATCCCGGTTTAGTTTTCTGCGATGACACTCTTCTTGTTGACATAAGTCCTTGAGCTCCATTATATGAGATAACGTTCCTGTTTTCGTCGGTATAGGAATTCTGATAAAACTTCTTATAATAATTTCATCGTTTAAACTCATGTATTGGTTTTGGATGAAATTTCTCTGTTTTATTTGTTATGAATGCTTAGTTTAACACCACGTTGACAAACCGTCTATACACGTTATTAAGTCAAAGTAGCAGGAAACTGCCTTGAAGTCACTAAAAACTTTACTAAAAGCTAAATTGTTATGTACAAATAAAAGTAAGATGTTTCGGGAAACACTCTATTCCCATCATCAGACTAAGTAAAAGATTAGATCAGATCAGATCATATGTAGAGGATTTTAGGAAGGGAGTGTCTGACCCCAGGTCTTAAACAACCCTTAAAAATACGAAGCTAGGAGATTTGGGCTCTAAGTAAAAGTTGTTGCGTGTCCGATGTATATACGAAAATGTTAGACATGTATGTTGATGTAGTAATCTGCGCATTGACTGTCCTCTGGTGGCGGGGAGGTTAGTTACCAATGCATTATGATTATTATTAAGCTTACTAGATTGCAGTAGGAGAATCACGCGTTTGATTGTCTAATGTGCATTAAGAACACAAACTTCACTCGTTGGGGTATTTTTCCATGAGAAAGAGTTACGACAACATATACATGGTAAGTATTACACAACACAAATTATACATCATGTAATATAACACTGCTGTAGAAATCTAATTAGTTAAAATGTTCTTGGAAACCAGATACTTCCATGGCTGAGGTATTTGACATGGAAAAGAGTCATTGCAACATAATAGTCGGAAAGCAGAAATACATAGGCTCTCCGCCATTAACAATGCTGACATATCAGAATGTATAACAAGAATACGTACCTGATCCCATTCCGGATAATGAGTGTCACTACTGATTAGGCGGGTCAAAGCCGTGTTCGTTGCGCCATTACGTACCCCATATTTGTGTTCAGATAAACGAATCTGAAGTGAACGTTTGGTGAATCCTATATAAAGCCTGGAAGCCACTGTATTGTCCACGGCTCGCAGGGCAACACTACAAACGCCATGTCTCTCCTGATGGTCGATAGTGTCCCTATCTTTTCTGATAATTGCAAAGATGTTAGATGTCTTAACACCAAATCCCAGACCATACCTTTTGCATATATTCTTCAAAATGGCCAAGAGAGCCGGATGGTAATTCTCGGATCCAACATATCTGAGGTTGCACCTATTTCGTTGTATAGTAGAATCGGAGGTAACCAAGTTCATAAGTATACGGTCAACAGTTCCACCTTCATATCCGTGAAGTAACACAATTTCCATAATTGCTTAAATTAGAGCATATACGTAGAAGTGATCTGCTGAAATTTTCAAACAGACTGAATGCTATGAAGACGTAAGTACGGTAGTTTGGATTCCAAATTTTATCACTTTTAGTTTTATTTTCCTCTAATTTTTATGTACTAAATTTGGAAGTGACTTAGCTGTTGAAAAGAACTGTTGAGCTCCTTACACAAGCTTCTTCATAGCGCCGAAACATCTAGATGGGCTCCCATCACACCATGTGTATATTGTGGAAACTACAGGTGTCACTCAGTAAAACGCAACACTTAACTGAGCAATTTTATTGCTATCCCGATGTAAACATTATAACAAACGTATACGTGTCTAATTAAATTTTTATGTTCGAATTACAAAAAATGACTAATGTACAGTTTTGTGGCTCACATGCACTTTTCTTTGCCGTATTTATTTCTTTGAACCCCGTGATATATTGATTTTTCCTTGAAGATTGTACAAAATAGATAAACTCACACTAAGACATTGAAGTGGAGCGAGAGCACTTCTTTTATCTTCAGATAGATAAAGGAAACTTTTCAAATCTTACGTTGATGGAATACCCACAATAGTTTCAAAACAAAAAAGAGGGAAGGGGGAGAAATAAAACACAAGAAACAATTTGAATGTGCATACAGGGTATGTTAAAAATGCTTCACTGTGGAATGAGAAATGTACTGGTAGAAAACAGGAAAAATGAAGGCATTAGATAGGAGAAAAGAAATTATTTATTGTAAGAGTGCTGAACGAGGAAAATGCACAATAAATCATGCTTACCAACAGGATCGCTTTAGTTTCTCTTCGTTGGTCATGTAAGTCTTCTTGACAATTTCTTGCTGCTTTAAGAAATTATCGGAACACGCAGAGTACTCGTGGGTGAGACTCTTGAAACATGGGGCATGTTTTAGGTATTCTGGGAAAACATATATTACATTTTTATTTTCCGAGATTTAAAGATAAATTTGTTTGGCCAAAATTTTCAGTTCATATTAAAATTTTCAGTGTACTTTTTAGAAAACTGTCAGCTTACAGGGCTGAAGTTACATATGGACACTATAGATACTTGCAAAAGTTTTCAAATAAATATAAGTAACACAATGCATTTTCTATATTTTCGTATAAAATATTATGATCTCAGAAGCAAGAAATACAGAGTTTTATCAAAATAATGGAAAACTGACTGCAGACTAGAGTACACGAAATGCGCCGTATGTAAATCACAGGGACGACGTCACCCGCAATGTGAGCTATTCAAAAAGCTGTGGTACCACGTCGGCTATCACTTACCAAAATCGCAAGTGAAATAACTATTAAGGAGTTTGTTGTTTAACTTGCGATATGAGTACCAAAATTGCAAGTGAAATAACTATTATGGAGTTTGTCGACAATGTAAGATCTCAGTAACTTTAAAAAAAGCATGCTAATTGATGCGCATCTTGCAGGAGCTTCAGTATCTAGAACGGAAGAAATAGTATGTTAGATAGCGATTGGCGTACGTTGGCACGGATTGTACAACGAAAGCACAAGACCACGGCGCCACAAATAGCAGCAGAGTTGAACACCAGTCGGAATGAGTAGGTTTCCGTTAAAACAGTTTATCGGAAACTCTGTCGTGCTGGTATTTGTGGCCGTGCTGTAATCCACAAACCTTTTATTACCAGCAGCAATGCAATAAAACGTGTAAGCACATAAGAACTAGACTGCCAAAGACTATTAAAGTGTTATTTGGTCCGATGAATCGTGTTTCATATTGTTTCCCATCACTGGTAAAGTGTGTGTCTGGCGAACATCAGCAGAAGCGTACTACCCGGCCTGTTTGGTTCCGACTATGAAGCATGGAGGTCGATCCCTGACACTGTGGAGTGCCATATTATGGCATTCCTTGGGGCTATTGGTTATTTCGCAAATGTGCCATATCTTCAACTTACGAATCCAACGTGTCACATCTGCAGCGTACGAATCCATTCTTGGGTACTACCTGCACCCTATGTTGCAGGCATAACAACCGTGGTTGGCTTCAAGCAGATAATACGCCCGTGAAGTCTGCGAAACATGTCAAGTTGGAGTTTGTTGAGCATGAGAATGAGGTACAGCAGCTTCCATGGCCACCTCAATCTCGAGAACTCGATATTACTGAACATTTGTGGGAATATCTGGAGCAAAAGGTCAGATAAAACTTTCCAAGTCCAACATCACTGGCACAGTTGAGACATACACTATATTGACAAAAGGCACCAGACACCCCTCCAAAAGCAAGTGAACGGATCCGCTGCGTTATTAAGATAAGCGGTATAGCTGCAAACGATATAAAAACAAGCCTACAGCTGACCGCGATCATATCGCACCGCGAGGTTGAGTGAAAATGTTGCGGCGGGAGAGAACTGACTTTGAGAAAGGAAAGATTGTTGGATGTCATATTAGTGGGTTGTCCATAAGAGAAACCTAGAGGCGTTTAAACATACCCAAGTCCACTGTTTTGATGTACTAAATAAGCGGAAGACACATGGCGTGCCTGAAGCAGCAAAACGAACCGTAAGACCAAAGAAAATCAGTGATAGAGGACGTCGAAGCCTCAGGAGAGTCGTTACATCTAATCGACGGAATATTGCACAAGACCTCAGTGTACAGGTGAGTAAAAATGCTGGAAACTCGGTATGTACACGTGCCATTCGCAGAGAACTTCATTCCATGGGTTACCGTGGTCGAGCGGCTGCTCATAAGCCTTTCATCTCCACTCGGAATGCTACTCGTCTTTTAACAGGGTATAAAGAACATTTAATCGTGGATCGTAGATCAATGAAAATGGGTTCTATGGACTGATGAATCCAGATACACGATCCTTCAGTCTGATGGCCGTGTGTGGGTATGGCGGCCGCCGGGGGAACGCTATTTACCACAGTGTACTGTTCCTACGGTCAAGTTTGGATCTGGCAGTGTACTCGTGAGGGGTGTTTTTCGTGGTATGGTCCTGACCCATTGGTTATCGTGGACAAACCTGTTAACCAGCACGTCTAACCCGATATGCTGGACAATTATCCCTTACCAACTCTGTGGCAATACTATGGAACCGAGCCTTGTTGGTAACAGCAGGATAATGCACCGAACCCTAAAGTAAGGACCATTACTGCGTAGTTTGACGATAATTCCGTATCGTATGTGGACTGGTCAGTACAGAGCCCTGATCTTAATCCCATAGAGCACCTATTGGATGAATTAGAGCGCCACATAAGAAGTTTGTAACCAAGGCCTACTACTAAGCAACAGTTAGCGGCAGGATTATGTACCGAACGAAAGCGCATACCTATCGCTGTGTTCCAAAATCTTGTCGAAAGCATGTCTCTAAGGGTCAGTTTTCACACAGTATTTATTAGAAGAAAGATACAGGAGATGTGCTTGAATAAATCATCTCAAATGATGTATGACAAAAAAAATATTTACAGATGCTTGTAGCTTACGCTACTGCTTATTTACACGGTTCTGTACATTGATGATAGTAAAAAAACAGTTAATTACACTCGAGTGTCTGGTGAGGCAACAAAAGTCTCTGACAAAGCAAAGAATAGGAACAATTCAACTTGAAGAGCGTTATACAATATTAATTTTGCACAGTATTGATACAAGGAATAATACAGAATTCGAGCTTGCAGACATAGATTCAAAAGACAGGTGTTGAGAAATTAACAGATGTATGCAGCTTGCGCTACGTTAATTACAGGATTCTGTGCAACGTTGGCATGACAACAGTTAAGTGCAGTAGAAATCTGGCGAGGCAATATGAATCTCTGGTAATACAGAGAGTAGAATCAATCCAGAATGATGAGCACTATAGAGTATAAATTTTACACAATATTGATGAAAAAAAAAAGTTCTGACCGAAAGGTGATACGTTGTGGGTGATCTGGAAAACCAGGAGGTTGCAGGTGATCAAGGAGACAAACATGAAATCAAAAGTTCGAAAGACAGATGATGACAAATTTACAGATGAATGTGGCTCGCGGTACTACATGTTACATACAACGGTGATATGAAAAATAGTTATATACAATAATTTTCCTGAGAATACAAAAGAAAAAATAATCTCTGAAAATACAGAGAGAAGACACAACTCATCACAGTGAGTATTGGAGAACACAAATTTACACAGTTGATAAGTAAATTTACACAGTTGAATCAGGAATTGAAGATAAGAATATACTGTAAAAACGACAACGTTTACAGATGTCTGTGGTTCGAGATACGACCTATTTACAAGATTCTGTACAATGAGAAGTTACAATTTATATATATTGGTTTGTCAGAGGTGGTAAAAGAAATAGTCTCTGACATCGCAGAGAGAATACACAATTCAGCAAGATGAGCAATGAAAAACAAAAAAATTTACACATGAGTTATACACGAAATGAAACATGTGAAGATTATGAGAACTGAGTCTTAAAAAAAGCGTGGAAAAGAAATTGACAATTATAAGTAGCTCATGCTTCGAACAATTCATAGGATTCTATACAATAATTGATTTACTAAAAGTGATGTACAATAGTGAGACAAACAAAAAAATTCTGATAAAATAGAGAGTACAAATAATATAGTACAGTTAATGTTGAGGAACAAGATTGCACTCAGTTGCGAAGCAAGAAAAAAAACAGGAAATGTGTATAGGAAAATCGTCTCAAAATGACAAATGAAAAGAAGATTTACAGGTGCTTGTAGCTGACGCAACGACCTATTCACAAAGCTCAATATAGTGGTGAGAGAATACAGTTTATGTATGATAATTTGTCGGAAAAGACAAAAAATAGTCTCTGATGAAGCAGAGATTGAAGACAAGTCAGCATGGCAAAAATTGTATCTATCAGGAGGTAGGTGAAACAAAAGTTCCGACTGTAAGGTGAAGCGTTGTGGGCGACCCTGCAAACCAAGTGGTTGCTGGTGACCAAGTTGATAGGAACTGTGGTTCACTGCAGCGTGCAACTGCAGTGGTAAGTTCTAGTCGAAAACGGGAGAGTAGGCGATTACGAAAATGACAAAGTAACGCAGTACTGACTTTATTTATGTCAGTAGAAGCTTCGGGGGGACGCTGAAGATGATACACGTGAATTATATGTTTTACAAGCACGAAGATGTAGGAGCAGACTGCCGGAAGGTGAATAGGGCGAGAAGAGTTCAGAAGTAGTGTTCGGTAGGCACTGAAGGTGAGGACGGTCTCACAGGATCGTTGCGCTAGCGTGAAAGCGAGATGGAGTATTGGCAATAATACTGTGCAATACATGAAGACATGCTGGACGTCAGCCTCCTCGCCACAATACGGACAGGAGGGTGAAGATAAAATGGTCATGCGATGTAAAATCGACGGCACAGGGAGGCGGTTGTGTAAGAAAAGACAATGTGAATTGACTTCAAGGGGTGCTGAAAGTGGGGAAAGAGCAGCGGACCACACTGCGGAGGTAGAACAGAGTGGAATGCCAGAAATGGGAAGAGGTGCGGAAGAGCGAGAGAGAAAACGGTAGAGATCAGCTGTTGAGAAAGAGACAAGAGGAAGAGGTGGACCGTTGGACGACAGAAAAAATTGGAGAGAGAGAGAGGCAGAGTGGACAGAAATGAGACCTGAGGGAGTAGCAAGCTCAGGGAACAGGGAGATTATAGTAGAAATAAGAGAGTTGTGAACAAAGTGAGCGTTGGCATTGAAACGGAGAGCAGAGGGTAGAGAAGAGAAGGGGATCCAGGAAAGATCGGTGTTAACAAGATCGCTGACTGTAACGACTCCAGCTTGGAGCCACGAAGGAAAAGCAATACATGGGAGATGGGGAGGGTGTAGCAGAGAATAAAAAAAGAGGTTCGGAAAGTAGGTCATTTGTGGAGGCAGGGAGAGAGCGAGAAAGAGGGAGGGAACGAAGAAAGGAGATAGCCTCTTTGTAAACAGGAGGGAAAAGTGTGAGAAGGGGACACTGGTCCATGAGTAAGAACGAAAGGAGAGTAAAGCGTGGGTTATGCGGAGAGACTATGACATCACGAGCAGCAACTGCAGAGGGAGCAGGTGCCGCAGGTGATCGTAAAAACGTAGGCACACACGATAAGCCTTGTAATAGGATCTGACGTCTGGTAGACTAATGCCACAGTTGGAAGGAGACAGGCTGAGTTGAGGGGCTCCGACCCAGTGATGGCCGGGCCAGATAACCTGAGTTTGACAGCGGGTGAGTTCAAGAAGACGTAGTGCTGGTTGCTTCGAAGCCAACCAGGAACACGTGCACATTGAAAGCAGGTAAGTGTGCGTTAGACGTGCTCTTTGAAAGACTGAGGTGCAGAATTGTGCGCGCCGCCAGATTGCGACCGAGCGATGTAGGCGTGGCCGGAGAGTCGTCCAGGTGACGAGTGAAGCAGTTGCTGGTTTTCCAAGGTGGACTCCTAGGAATCGTTGAGAGGTGTTGGACCACTCTGCTCCCCAAGGAGAGTCAGTGCGGTTAGTCCACGAACCGGTCCATAGGCCTGTGCTTTTCGTTGCGTTTAGCGCTGCTCCGGAACATGAGGCGTAGGTATTGTAGAGATTGTGGAGATCGTGATGTTGTGAGTCTTGTCGAATGCAGAATGTAATATCGTCGGCGTAGGCAACATAGGTAGCAACATGATGACGTGTGCTGGCTACCACCGGTGGTAGTGAAGCAAAGAAGGATCGATGGACTGCTCGTAAAAAGGTTCTATTGCGAGGGCGAAGAGCTGCCCGGATAAGGGGCAACCCTGACGCACGCCGCGACGAAAGGGTATGCGAGCTGTGAGAAGGTTGAGCAGCTTGACGTGGAAAACTGCGTCCCGGTAGAGGGAGATGAGAAGAAAAGCAAAGGAAGGAGGAAAGCCGAAATTTAGTAATGTAGCAAGAAGATAATCATGAGAAATATTATCGAATGCTGAGCGTTGATCGAGGGAAAGAAGAGCAAGGGGTTCCGAGCGAGAGCGGGCGAGGTGAATTAGATCATTAAGAAGCTGAATATTATGGGAGATGGAGCGGCCGGGTACAGTATAGGTTTGATTAGTGGAGAGAATATGAGGGAGTATGGGGTTAAGCCGGCGGTACAGAAATTTAGTATAGAGTTTATAATCAGTATTTAAGAGTGAGATGGGACGCCAATTCCCCAAGTCAAGCGGATCCCCCTTCTTGGGGAAAAGTACAACATGTGCGAGCGTGAAACTCCTTGGAAGAGATGTAAGATGCATGGCAGTAGAAAAAGCACAGAGAAGAAATGGAAGGAGGGCAGGAAGAAAAGCCTTATAGAAAGAAACAGGGAGACCGTCCGGGCCAGGTGAAGCCCGGGGGTTGAGGGACGAGAAAGTCTTAGAGAGCTCAGTTAAAGTGGGAGGATGGAGGAGGCTGGCTGAAAGATGAGAAGGGACCTGAGGCAAAGAAGAGAACAGAAGAGCAGACGCCGTAGGGGAGGGAGAAGGGGTTTCACAAAATTTTGAAATGTAGTAATTCCGTACCATAGAACAAATTGGAACTGGTTCGGATGATACTACTCCAGTTGGAAGACGGAGGTGCTGTAGAACAGAAGAGGATCGGCGAGTTGACTCAAGTGACGTAAGGAATTCGTACGTACAAGCATCAGGTTTCAGGTGTTGTAGTTTAAGGCGTTGAAGGGCTTGTTTTGCAAGCGGCACCAAAAGTGAATGTAATTCTGCCTGGTAGACTTGAAATAGGGGATCAGCAAGATTGAGCAAAGAAAGCATTTGCCTAGTATGATCAAGTCGCATCCTCCGCTGTGTCATGATCGAGTATGACAGGTTTCGTACCAGTAGTATGAGGTGGCGTTTTACTTCCAACCAAAAGTTTAGGGGGCACGGTGCAGAATGAAGCCTTGGACGCCAATCCGCAAGAAAATCTCGCACCGATGAGCAGAAGGCTGAGTCATCTAGAAGAGTGTCGTCAAAAGTCCAAGGCCGGATTGTACGTGGCTGTGTTGAAGTAGCAAAAACTGTTATGGCAATGGCGCAATGATCCGAGGAAGCTGTGGCTGTACAGCATGAATCTGATATTGCTGGTAGAAGAAGAGAAGTTGCATAAAAGCGATCCAATCTTGCTGTAGGAGGATCAATGGCTCTTGGTGCACGCCATGTATGTGTAGTCTGGGTTGGTGACAAATGGCGTTGAACATCTACGAGTGAGAAGTCTGAAGTGATAGACTGTAAAAGATGTACTACTTCCGTACGGTGTTCTCTGGAAGCAGAAGAGCGATCAGTTAGGGGATGTAGAGTGCAATTGTAGTCACCTCCGATAAGTACCCCGTCGGTGATGGGAATAGGTGACAGAGCCCGTCGAAGTTTTGCAAACAGCTCTGGCACGTGAGTAGGAGTGCAAGAAACATAAATGTTGAATACATGAAATTTTTCTGCTGCGACGGTGAAAGAGACCCGTTGTAATAAGTCTCGACATACGTTTTTCACTGAGAAGGAGGAAAGAGTTGAACGAAAACGTGAGTGAACACCAACTGCCATGCCACCACGTTACAGTTGGCTGTAGGCGTGATGGAAAGTATGATCCCACTGACGCCATTGATGAAATTGAGTGGTGGAAGTACAGTTTGTTTCCTGCAGAAGTAATATATCAGCATTCAGCGGAGCAAGATCCTCTCGTACCAGCGCATTCGCAAGAGGTGTCGCAAAACCGCGACAATTAAGTGACACCACCTTGAATGTCTAGGTTAGTTGTGGGATGCAGTAGGAATTGACTGGCTGTAGTGATGGAGTGGAGTCGACGGAGAAAACAAGCACTCCACGGGACCTCGTCCGCAGTGCGCCGAAGAGTGTTTTCAAGTGAGTGTAATTGAACCAGCACTTGTGGAAGAGCTGCTTCATACTGCTGAATGGAAGTGCGTGCTGAGGAAGGGCTAGAGGACCCTAAAAGGCAATCCAGCACGTCCTCGTATGGCAGAGGCTCAGCAGGGAAAGCATTTTCAGCAAGAAAAGTTGTGAATTCATCTAGTGAGGGATAGGCACCCTCACATGCTGTCTCAGAGGAAGTGTGTAGAGGCGACCTGGAGAACGGCCGTCGAGAGCTGACGGAGCGAGTGGTTGAGCGGGTAGAAGAGTGAGATGGTCTTCGGTACGCCAGAGTCTTTGACTTCTTCGTCTTGGGGCGAGAAGCACCACTGCGTTTTCCAGCAACCACTAAAGCTTCATGATCGTCTGGAGAGTCTGAAACCGAAGCGTTACCTGTGACTCGTGTCATGGAGCCAACGGTAAAAGCTGAGGAGTGGTCAACATGTACATCAGCAGTGGTTGTAAAAGTACTAGGGGGAGTCGATTTTGGAAGCCTGGGAAAATTTTTAGGATCAGCAGGAGGTGGAGGCATCAAAGTCGTTTGTTGACCAATGGCAGTAAGCTGACTTTTGGAAGATCTTGATTCCGCGACTTTCCTCGAATAGGAAGAAGTCTGTGAAGCGTTGGTGGACAAAGTAGAAGAAGATGTAGTGTGTGGAGCTGTTTGCAGGGAGGCACGTGGGCACTGAGCCCTTATGTGACTTTCGCTCTGACATATAGTGCAATACTGTGAAGTGATTATCTCAACTCTTCGGCGTTGCTGTCCACAGCGGATGTGCAAAACATTCGGAACCGCTTTCAGCTGAGCATCAGAAGAAAAGAGGACTCGAGCAGTGCGGTGAAAACCTCGAATCGATTTGTCTTCAGGGTCTCTGGGAGCCGCAGAGAGAGTTGTTATGGAGCCAACAACTCTGCCGTACCTGCTGAGCAAGGTGCAAAGTGCAGCGTCGGATACTTCTGGTGGTACGGGGTAGAAGGTCACCTGTACCGGGCGGTGCGCAACCGGTTGTGCTAACAAATGCACGTCATTGATGGTTAGACCTTCCGTAAGGACCTGGTCAGCATGCGCTTTATCCTTAAAATAGACCAAGACAGATCTAGGTTTTCGAGCTATAAAGTCTATTGCATCCTTTGGTAAGATAGTTTTGAGGGCTCGGCTATATTGCCACAGCTTAGTGTCGGGAAGCGCATCAAAATAGACGCCCCGTTCCATAGTGGAGGAAAAAAGGTGACCAGCTCGGGAATCCTCTGGTATGTCAATTGTAGCAGTAGAACCGACGACAGTGACATGGGATTCAGGAAAAGGCATAGCAGATGAAACTGGGGGTGTGAGGACCCCAGAAGTTGCAGAAGCATAGGACGCTTGGGCAGACATGGGTCGAGAATTCGATGAAGTGGCTTCTAGCAGTGAGGGCGAATCAGAAAGTTGGTGAGAAGTAGAAGCTATGAGCTCAGTATTGCTGATAACGGATACGTCATCATCTGCTGAGATGTAGATAGGAGACTTGGCACCACCGCACTTGGTGGGAGTAATAGCTGGAGAAGAAGAGGTGTCCATGACGTCGCAATGACGCTCGGGAGCCACCTCATTAAGCTGAGTGGTAGAAGAAGAAGAGGAAGCTGGCTGATCTGCCAAGATAAGGATGTGGGCGTCACCCTTGTCTGCCTCCGCCATCGAAGCAATGGCGAGACTTTAACGAAAAAAGACCAGCTTGGTTGAAACATAAAACAGTGAATAATGAAAAAATATGGCACTCACCAACCTGGGAGATACACGAACGTAAAGCGTAGAACTTCAACTTGAAGATACACGCAACCACAGAAACTAAAGCACTCAATAAACACCTTATAGCAACGAAAATCACGGAGCTCAAAACCCAACCACTTCGAGCTTCGAAGGGTCAGTGCATGCATTAAAGCTAAATGTACTAATGTATGTCAATAAAGGCTATGTTGAGTTTCTCTTCTAGGTGTCTATTGACTTTTGTCTATATAGCTAGAATCCTGCGGGCAAGAGTGTATTTTACAGAAAGAGAGCGTGGTGAAAAATTTCATTATCGCACAAGCATAACTTGTATAAGTCAATTCCAAATAAAATTGCTTCTGGCCTGGAAGCCCGAGTTGCTCCTACAGCTTATTAATAAAATGTTCTCCACAAACAGTAAGGGTTTAAAAAATGTTCTCCACAAACAGTCATGCTTTTAATGACGAGCCAACTTCAATTCTTACTTGCTTTGTGCACTAAAACTGATTTGTGTTTTTGATGAATTCTCAGTTACTAATGTAGTCCGGTGAGTGAAGATATATCTGGAATTATGCGGGCAAGAGTGTCTGCTTTGTCCTGTGCATTTTATCTGCAACTTTATTCACTATCGTCGCGATTGTTATTCATTACCTTTTCGCGCAGAAGGAAGTTATTTCGGGTAGTATAGCTTCTTTTTCTTCATTACATATCGTTTGCCTCCGAATTTTTCTCAAATTGCTCAAGCAATTTAAAAATAGTTCTTTTTTTTCAAATACTTTTCTTCGTAAGTTTCAATATTTTCCTCAACGCGGCAGGATGTAGTATTTGCACTTCTAATGGCACATAGCGGCACTGGAGTGAGAAGCTCGTTACTGCTGAAATCCCAGAGGGGTATCCACGTCATTTGGGGAAAACGTGCAAAAAAGCTATGTGCGGACACGAGAAATACCCAGTCAATGAGCGCAGTTATTGTTGACCTATTGAGATGTGTCGTGAGATTTTCGAAACAGTAATCCCTAGAGAATGTTTGACATAAAAACTTCTACGCAGAGCTTTTAGTACAACGTGTACATGAATGCCCTTTTGCAGTAAGATAAACATTGCTTGAAATAGCTGATTTTAGACGTCCCTAACATACCAGAGATTGCTCTTACTCGAAAGAAACTTTATGGTCAAGCCATAAAGATTCTCTGAAATTTAGTACATTTAGTAGCATGCTGTGGCAATAATTCATGAGTAACACAATTCACTTTATATAAAGAAATTACTTTTCTGTGAAAAACAAAAGCACATCTGCAAACATTTATTCTTCCTGAAGAAAAGTCCGTATAAATAATTGTTTAAAACGATGTCTTTGCATGGTAGCACTGTGGACATTTTCTTGCCATAATTTTCAATAAACCGAGATGCAGTATTACTTTTAACAATTAATTTATTGCCATCTATAGCAATATCCGACTAAAAAATACTTTCGTGTCATGCTTCTTGATGGTTTTGTCGAAATTTCATACATACACTGAAGAGATAAGAGATACCTGTCTAGTAACGTGTAGCACCACCATTCGTCCTGATGACGGCGGCGATTCGTCTTGACATGGACTCGACAAGACACCGGAAGCGTTGGGAAGCCATGCGGATGCAAGACCCCTGAACAAGCTCCCACAGTTCACGAAGATTTGATGGAGGGGGTCAGAGCCTCGCACATCTCTCTCGATGGCATCCCAGATGTACTCTATGGGATTGAGGTCAGGTGACTTAGCTGGCCAAGGAAGCGAGGTCACGTCGGTGGAGTGTTCATCCAACCATTCGGATACAATTCGGGAGCGATTTGCACGGTGCATTGTCTTGTGCAGGATGAAGTCCCCAGTGGGATGTTGAAGACGCACAAACGGGAGCAAATGGTCGTCCAGGATATACCGGTAACGTTAACCTGTGAGGGACGATGTCACACGTACCAGGGGTACCATTTCAGTCCACGTAAACATTCCCCAGACGACAATGCCACCCCCACCAGCTTGAAGGGTACCCTGCTGGAAAGAAGGATCCATCGCTTCATGTGGTGTCAGCCGTACTCGTATCCTGCCATCCGCATGTACCAACGTGAATCTCGACTCATCAGTTTAGGCAACATTTCCCCACATTTCTAGGGTCCAGTGGCGATGTTCCCGCGCCCGTGCTAATCTTTGCACGCTGTGATGAGCGGTCAGCAACGGTACCTTCGTGGGACGATGGCTTCTGTACCCCATAGCGAAGAGATGGTTCTGGCTGGTGTGACTGCTTACACGTTTTTGTGCACCAGCGTTAAATTGCCGAATGACTTCTTGCACTGTGGCCCGTTATCCGCTGTTACAATGCGAGCTGGCCGACGATGATCCCGCTCGTCCACACGCTGTTGTCCACGGCAGTTTGCCTTTGCAGGGATGGTCTTACCGGATTCGATGTACTCACGGTGCACCCGTGACACAGGGGCTCGTGAAAATCCCAGTGCCTGCACGACTTCCGAGATGAAGTGACCCATTTGTCGGGCCCCGACAATTTGCCCACGGTCAAATGCGCTTAGATCCTTCGTCTTACCCATACTGCGTTCGACTCTTACTGATTCCCGTCGCATCACTCCTTATATTGTCGGATTGCTGCATACGTCATGTCGTTTCCGCTTACAAGGGCCGCTCACAGCGCCACATTTGCATAACGCCAGCTGTCTCTAGTTCAATTGCTCTTCAGTGTAATGTTTAACAATGAAAACTGAAGTACAAAATCTATGCTATGGTATGCTGACAAGTAATGCACAGTCAGATATCCAGAAAAAGAAACGATATATTTCCACAAACAAGAACCGAAATGAAATTACAATATGGTAGATACAAATCGACGTATATTTTTTACGTGTCGCCTTGTCATTCAATACATTTTTCTCAACGTAAGACAAGTTTACGCAGGATGTCAATGCAGAATTCAAGCTTCTTTGTCTGATCCTTGATGTGACAGCGTGCTTTACTTCATCTAAGGTGAAATGAGTCTGTGACGTACCTGCCAGCAGGACGCACACGACATAAAGGCAGATAGGAATCAGAATAAACGTCTGCGTAGCTCGGTTGGTAGAGCGACTTGTTCCGGAATAAGCGGCCTCGGGTTCGAATCCCGGCGTAGACCAAAAATGACGGAGAAATTTACTTCCTTATAAGTCCCCTTAAAATCCCTTTTCAGAATTTGAAATGAATGAAAATCGCTCGGGGCCAAGTCCAGGCTGTAAGGTGGATGGGAGAGAACCACAAATTTCGGCCTCTGAAGAGCTTTAAGTGTTCCGCGAGAAGTATGCGCTCTTGTGTTGTCAAGCAGAAAAAAAAGGTGAAGTTGACTTCCTAGCTCGGCACATTCTCCAGCGTAGGTTCTTTATTGTTTCAATGTAACATGCTGAATTGACAGTATTTCCAGCTTCCAAAAATTCTGTCAGGTAAACTTGTGTGAGTCCCAAAAGACAGTAAAAAAAATCTTGCTGGAGGACGGCATTGTTTTGAATATTTTGAGTCGAGGAAAGGAAGCGTATCGGTATTCCATGCTCTGTCGTTTTTCTTCATCCTCAGTGACAATATTCAACTGAAATGTATCGCCCGCTTCACGACAACGCTTCAAACGTTTTTCACAACACTCAAGACGCTTCTGTTTGTTTTCTGGCGTCAATATGCGTGGCACCCATCGAGAAGAGACTTTAGTGTAGCCAAGTGAAGCAAACATATGCCCTACTCTTTCTTTTCAGATTCCGATCTTAGCTACGATCCGCTTTTGAGTGATACGGCGGTCATTTTGGATGAATTCATCAACTGCATTGTGGTGAATTTCATCAGTCACCAAAACTGGTTTTCCACTGCGAGGTCCGTCTACATGATTGGCATGCGCCGGTTCACACTTACGAAATTTAATGGTCCAACGATTTAGTGTATTTCTCTCTGTCAAAAGTGTTTTCACCATACACTGCCTTTAAACGACGATGAATTTCAGTTGGCGTTGCGTTTTCAGCACTTAAAAATTCAATCACTGCGCGTCGTTTGAACTTCATTGAAATATCCTTATCACACGACGCCATGTTAACACGCACAGATTCACAACCGCTATAAGGAAAGAAATGAAACTTACCATCGTTTTGGTTGAAGGTTGGGGCTACAAGGTCATGCTACGCGCGTTTGCATTACTTATCAGCCGTCCTACGTATGTAGAATTCAGTGTCCTTTCTATACATACAAAAACGGTTTGAGTGGTGGAAGAATGAGCAAAATCACTCATGTATCAACCATAAAATTTTGAGAAGTCATTCACCAAAGTAGAAGAGATCTAAAACCGCTGAAATGTACCACGATTATGAAGAAACCCTTTTCAGAACCGCATCTTTCTTCAACGTCAAACTGCGATTTCCTTAATCTTGCAATTTTGCTGCAAAATCCCGAGAAGAAAGAGATGACGTTTTCAAAGGAGGTTCGTTTTAAAATGTATTCTGGCATATCAGGTGGCCCTTACGGGTAAGAATTCTAGGTCGTCCAGACGTAAAATTCTCATGAATAGTAATTAGCGATCAGATAAAGCCACAATTCCCTGAATCACTTGGGGCCATAGGAGCTCTCTCATCAAAACAAAAAGTGAATATGACGCCGTTGTTAAAAAATGGGCAAACAAAGAAAATATGTCACTGATTTGAATGACAGGCTCATTTCATCGTAGGTCGTTTTAGTGAAAACTGTTTTTAACTATGGTGTAGTGTTTTCAAAGAATTAATTTTACCACAGGGTCGTCCTGCCGAAAAGATGCGTTTCACCGAAGGCTTTTTCATCGAAAATATCATTCCACTTAAAAATCCTGTAACGTACCAGGAGATGTGACGTACCTGCCAGAAGGACGCACACGACATAAAGGCAGATAGGAATCAGAATAAAAACGTCCGCGTAGCTCAATTGGTAGAGTGACTTATTCCGGAATGAGAGGATCCGGGTTCGAATCCTGGCGCGGATAAAAATGACGGAGAAATTTACTTCGTTATAATGGCGCCCGAACTATTCGGATGACCCGACCGTTCAAAATCTCGCATTGGTGTGATGTTATTTCCACACCGCGAGATAGGAAAATTAAGAGAATCTATTCTCCAGCACTTCGAAAAAAAAAAAAAAAAAAAAAAAAAAAAGGGGGACATGATGTAACGTACCAGGAGATGTGACGTACCTTCCAGAAGGAAGCACACGACATAAAGGCAGATAGGAATCAGAATAAAAACGTCCGCGTAGCTCAATTGGTAGAGTTACTTATTCCTAAATGAGGGGATCCGGGTTCGAATCCTGGCGTGGACAGAAATGACGGAGAAATTTACTTCGTTATAATCCTTTTCCTGAAATGATCATTTCACCTGAAGGTCATTTTATTGAATAGATAGTTTCAGTTAAAGAAAATAACACTGTAGCGTGTTGCTCACTTGACTTAAAGTTTCAATTGTTGAATATACACTCAGTAGACAAAACATTAGAGATAGGGATGATGGGCAGTTGATATGGGGAATTCCCCGCGCAGAGTGGAAACATACCCAAACCGAACGCAAGCAAGAAATAGGCGGGCAGTGGAGTAGGGCTTCCCAACAGTGTATTGCAATCGACGAACATAGGTAAATGTGGTGATTTGAGCGACTTTGATTTTGTACGCATTGTCGGCGAAGATAGATGAGATTCTATTGCCGAAGTGGTCAGAACCTTAGGGTTTTCGTGGGCAACCGTAACAAGGGTGTACTGCGAGTATACCATCGACGGACGTACCCAGCGCCCAGAGAGCAAGTGGTGGCCCACCGTACGCCGTTGATGACTGGGGTCCACGTAGATTATCCAGGCTCATATAGTACGCGACCGCTTGAAAAAGGAGGCGCAAATCAGGTTCAGGTTAAATGTGGGATGCCCAAGAAGCGTCAGCTAGCAAACAAAACGGCGCACGCTGAATACCCTGGACTACAGGGAGGAGACGCTTTACTCGTGTGCCACTGTTGACTGCTCGTCAACGGAAATTACGCCTCTATTGGTGCCAATAACATCAAAACTAGACCTCTTCAGTGTGGCGCTGCGTCGCGTGGTCAGGTGAATCCAGTTCTCAGCTGTACCAAGCTCATGGGAGGGTGCGGGTGTGACGTTAACAGCATGAGGCCATGGCCCGTCGTGCCAGACCGGCTCTGTTCAAGGCAGTGGTGGCTCTGTGATGGTTTGGGGAGCCTTCTCATGGCACACATTAGGTCCCTTAGTGTGTCTGAAGAGGTCCTTAATAGCATAGTGCTACCAGATACCATACACGCTTTCATGGCCTTCGCACATCCTGCGGCAGACGGTCTGTTTCGGCAGGACAGTGCGCGTCACCTCATCGAGCCGCAAACCATCTAGGCATGGCTCGAGGAACACTCACCTGGGTTTCGAACCATCCAATGGCCCCCAAAGATTCCCGGAACGCTCTCTGGGATGCCGTGGAGCGGAAAATCATATCCATGGATCCTGGACTGACGTCACAGGTGTAGTTGTGGACAATGCTGCAACAGGCATGGCTGGCATTACCTCCGGAAACCCTGTGACATCGGTGAAAGCTATTGCACGGTGTACATCGGTTTGAACGACGTCGAGTTGCTGCCACCGTGTGATATGGCCAACAGGCATTCCAGTAGACGACATCTGAATGACTTTACGCAAGGTCGCGTCATTGGGAAGTTGGAAGAAGGTCGAAGTGTGACTAGTGTGACCGAGGAGTTCGGGATCGACCAGAGCATCGTTTCACGAGCTTGGAGAGCATTTCAAACGACAGCAACAGCTGTCCGAGAGTTTAGCAGTGGTCGTCCACGAGCAACCACGGCGGCGGACGACCGGTATATTGTCCTACAGGCGAGAAGAGACAGACGGCAGACAGCGGAAGAAATCGAAAGGCACATGCAACAGACAACTGGACGTCCGTTATCGCGTTTTACCGTGGCCAGGAAAGGCTGCACAAAGGTGGTCTATTTGCAAGACGAACAATACGGTGTGTGCCATTAACGCCTGCTCATCATAGACGGTGGTTTCTGTGGTTCCAGGAACACGAAGAACTGGACACATCAGCAATGGGGTCGAGTTTTCTTTACGGATGAGAGCCGATTTAGTCTGACGAGCGATTCTAGACGTATACACATCTGGAGAGAACAGGGAACATACATTCACACCTCCAACATCATCGAAAGGGACCGGTTTGGAGGTGGCGGAGTGCTCGTTTGGGACGGTATCATGCTTGGTAGCCGTACTGACCTCCACATCTTCCAAGGAGGTGCAGTCACTGGTGTCCTCTGTTGTACCGAGGTTCTCCTGCCTCAGGTGCGTCTCTGTAGAGGTGCTGTGGGTCCTGAGTTCCTCTTCATGGACGAAAACGTTACACCCCATCGTACAGTGGCTGTCGCAGAGCTGTTGGAGAGTGAAGATATTCAACGCATGGATTGTCCCGCAAGGTCTCTGGACCTAAATCCAATCGAACACGTGTGGGACCTTCTCGGGAGATGCTTAGCAGCACGTCACCAGCCGCCAGCAACGATTCCGCAGCCGCGATTGGCGCTACAAGAGGAATGGGCCGAGTTTCCTCAACAGCTCCTTAACAACCTCGTCCTCTGCCTGGACAGACGTTTTAAATCCTGCAACGCAGTCAGGGGTGATCATATCCCCTACTAAAGACTGGATTTTTTGGCAGCCGGCTGCAGCATGGCCGTTTCTGTCTTCTGTCTAGTTGTGCTCGAAGCTACCTTTTCCAATAAAGTGTCTTTGTATCCTTTGAATTCTTTGTTTGGACGGTTTTGCTCACTTGTGTCATATTCTTACACTTTGGGGATCGTATGTTATGATTTGAGTCGATGTGGAGCACTTCTGCACGACGTTACATTCGAAAAACCGTCTCGTCCTTAATTTTTGCACGGCAGTGTATGATGTTTCGTCCATTGAGTGTATCACTTTGTGATGTCCCGAAGGTTCACATACCTGATTACAACTACTGTAAACTTTAAAAACTTCATAACAAAACCCATGCTTCTGTTATAATTTGTCATTTTTGTCACCCCTCTCTCAGTGAAATTATTAATTTGCACGATTTTACTACAGGCTCAAGTTGGGCAAGAGAATTTACGAAAATATAACCAGAAAGGGTACAAAAATATTGCACATTTTTCTATTACATTTAGAATTAGTGAAACATAATAACAAAATATTAATTCCTAGCACACAACGAATTCTGATTTCTCCTTTGAACTCAGAAAAAGTCCTTTCAACTAAAGTGTGAGGTAATAATTAACTTAATGAGGAATTCTCACGCATTGATGTGGCGGCTTCGAAAGCATACTTTAGTAAAGCCATGGTTGCTGTATTTTGTCAGACAGACACAAAGTACACTATATTGACAAAAGTCACCACACACCCCTTCAAAAGCAAATCAACGGATCCGCTGCGTTGTTAAGATGTGCAGTACAGCTGCAAACGGTACAAAAACAAGCCTGCAGCTGACCGCGATCATATTGCACTGTGAGGTTGAGTGAAAATGTCGCGACGGGAGAGAACTGACTTTGAGAAAGGAAAGATTGTTTGGAGTTATATCAGTGCGTTGTCCATAACAAAAACCGAGGGGCGTTTAAACATACCCAAGTCAACTGTTGTGGATGTACTGAATAAATGGAAGACACGTGGCGTGCCTGAAGCAGCACAACGTACCGTCAGATCAAAGAAAATCAGTGATAGAGTACGTCGAAGCCTAAGGAGAGTCGTTACAGCTAATCGACGGAGTACTGCACAAGACATCAGTGTACAGGTAAGTAAAAATGCTGGAACCTCGGTATGTACACGTATCATTTGCAGAGAACTTCATTCCATGGGTTACCGTGGTCGTGCGGCTGCTCATAAGCCTTTCATCTCCACTCGGAATCTCGAAACGCTACTCGTCGTTTAGCATGGTGCAATTTTATCGTGGACCGTAGATCAATGGAAACAGGTCCTACGGTCTAATGAGTCCAGATACACGATCCATCAGTCTAACAGCCGTGTGTGGTCTGGCGGGGGAACGCTATTTACCACAGTATACTGTTCCAACGCTCACGTTTGGAGCTGGCAGTGTACTCGTGGGCGGGGGGCGGGTGTTTCCCATGGTATGGTCCCGGCCCATTGGTTATCGTGGACAAACCTATTAACCAGCACGTCTACCTCGATATTCTGAACAATTATGCCCTACCAACTCTGTAGCAATACTATGGAACCGAGCCTTGTTGGTACCAGCAGGATAATGCACCGAGCTATAAAGCAAGGACTGTTACGGCGTAGTTTGACGATAACTCCTATCGTTATGTTCCAAAACCTTGTCGAAAGTATGTCTCGAAGGGCCAGTGCATGCATTAAGGCCAAAGAAGGACCGAAACCGTGCTAATGTATGTCAATAAATGCTATGTTGTGTTTCTCTTGTAGGTGTCTGGTGACTTTTTTCAATATATTGTATATTCCTTATGATATCTTTTGATGCGTTATGATATTTACAGTTGTTGGTCAGATTAATTTTCTTCGGAATACTATCACTTAGAATTTTCCTAATGGTTAAAAAAGAGAAGTCATATTATCTGATGAGGTATTTTACATTAATGTATGCTCCAAGTGGCCTCCGTTCGCCTCAATACAATACTAGACAGGTATAACAGTGCTCCAATCAACGGCGTCCAGTGCAGATCTATCGATGGCGCAGGAAACGTTACAAATGCGTTGTGCATTGCTCCAAGTGTTACTGGAGCAATGCACACGTCCCCACCGAAAGCAATCCAGGACGTGTCTCGTCGAGTAACGTGATGGCCAGGGTGCAGGGTATCCATTAGCAATTCCTTTACCTCCAAATGAATTTGTCATCCAGGTAAGTACACATGCTACGCAGTGAGTTGGTGTCCCACACACATGTTATGCAACTATCTTAATGGTACGTTTTACATTCGTCTAACTGATTTCGTAACTGATCAAACAGAATAAAAAAAACGGTCGCAAGTTCAGAGTTTGCCCATAAAATAAACATGCAAAAGAAAGCAACAACCCAAAAATGGTGTTTTGCCAAACATTGCACGTCCCATTTGTGGATGATCGGACTTGATGGCGAGGGTTTGATAAGTATGGAGGGTCTCCATAGCCCGGCAATGGTTGTTAGATCTCAATATACCATCTCGAGTAAATTTCTCCTCATCAGTGCACAAGTTGATGTAGTGCAAATTAGAGGATTCGTCCACAGAATTCAGATGGTAACTGTGCCAGTTCAGTCTCTATTTAATATCACCTTAGTAAAAAATCCGCTATTGCCCAAAGTTGTGCCGATGAATGATACGGAGAACTTTCGCATGACTCAAACGACATGAATTTTTCTGTGTTTCAATGTAAGTTTGAGCCAGTACACAGGTTGTGATACAACATCTGTGTTCTCATGACGTAGTGCGACAGGTCTCGGAACCTCCTCTCTGCTCCTATAGCACTTACTCAGGTGAAATGTTGAGAATGGATTTATGAATGAGCCGACGACTCTAAAGGAATCTATTGGCAGAAAACCTTGTAGCAGCAACGCTGTTCCGTTTTCTTTCACAGTGCAGAATAGTTTCGCAATATTCCTGGTGTGAAATGTTTGCATACCACCCAGACGTTATTGAGCTGTTTGTAAATTCCGACCCTATCAGTAGAAGTTTTCTGGGTATTACATCTTAGAATCCCTGCGAACCGTCAATACGTAAGCACACCTCTGCCGTTCCTTTCCCTGTGTCAAAAGATTTCACACCAACTGTCTAGGTAATGCATGTACTCCAACAACTTTGCAATTCCATTTTTCCGCCAGAAATGAACTTACAAAAACTAAATCATATTTCACGATTTAGTTTTCGTAAGTTCATTTCACCGCTGTGGCACTGTAATTGCGATTATCGGGAAGTGCGTACTGAAGTTTCTACCAAGACTTCCTCAATTCTACGTATGACGGTTGGGATTTTTTTAAGTATGAGGTAATTATCCTGAGCAAAGATTTTGCTTATCACTCTATATAAGACAAGGCGTCTAGTTAGAAAAAATCCCTCCATTTAAATCGCATTTTCACTGCATGGACATCATGCTTTTCAATGACAAATGAGTGCACTACTTTGAAACATTATGTATATAAATTGCATAGATACGTACCCTTTCTAAAGTCAGACGTCGGCTGGCAGAGATCGGACAAAAGTGCTTGGGCTCCAGCTGTGAGTGTCATGTAAACTTCTTTTTGCTTGAGATCAAAGCATCTATCAGTAAACTTGTTGACGCAGTCCATGGTTTCTTCAAGATGTCTATGGAATAAAAATAGATAGATTTAGAATCACGCACAAGCAAAACCATATCTGCGTCAGATAGCATCGCCATGTGCTTCTTTTATTTCTCGCTTTTTTCTATACACTCTGCTTCTTTTATTTCTCGCTTTTTTCTATACACTCTGCTTCTTTTATTTCTCGCTTTTTTCTAATCAACGCGTTAAACTTCCACTGTTGGAAAACCTGCCTATGGGACCGTTGGCACGGAAATTTCATTCAGCTGTTCTCAAAATAGTCATTATTCAACTTTCATTTCTCTGAAGCTGAAAATGGGTGCAGCTGTTTAACATATTACAGTATACGCAGAATCCCGTTTGCAAAGCATGTATTTTTTTCAACTGACCATTAAGATGCAAACTCAGATGTTTTGAGAAAAAGCCATCACTAACTTCTGGTGTCAAAGCCTGTGGATAGTGATCCCATACTTGATACGAATGAAAATCCATCAAAAACTCCGAGTGATGCTTCATGGAAGGTATGACGTTTGCGTGGATGTAAGCCATGCGAAGCTGTAAATACCGGATTAGTACATTCTGAGCATTAGAACTAAAGCGAAAATCACCGACAAATTTGTGTTTTCACAAAGGCTGTTATATGATATTTTCCTCAAATGGTATTAAAAGATCTATTGGTTCTATTCCATACAGAAGAATGACAACTGGAAGTGTGCCAAAATAAATTCCATGTCACGATCTTAGTCCCTTATGGTTAGTACTTCACCAGCCGCGGAAGAAGCAGTAGACACTTATTGGGAAAATGTCCAACAAACACAAAACTACATATCCAAGAAGAAGGTCGAAATTCTTGTTGGTCAGTTGAAAAAAGAATTTTAACGGAAAAAGTAAGTAACAAGATGCTTCATTGTAGTCTCTAACAGTTGTATATACACTGAACTGCCAGTTTATTGGTACACCGGCCCTCGTCACGTAAATGACTCGCTGCAACACGTAAGCTTCAGGCGTCTCGTGAGCGCACTATGAGGCAACAATCAAGCATATCAGTTTGTTGAGTAATAGTTACAAATTCGGAATGGGCAAAACGAATGATCTGAGCGACTTAGAAAATTGCATGTGAGTTGCCACCAGACGTTCCAGTTCGAGCACCTCCCAAGTGGCCGTCATCTTGGACTCTTCACACAAACCCACGGCAAAGGTTTCCGTGAGTAATGCGACATGCAAGAAACTTTCAGCAGTAAGTGATCCTGTGGACGAAAACAGCTGGTGAATCAAAGGAATCCACGGAGCTTGGTCAAACGAACAAGCTTGCCAGAACCTGGCAAATAACTGCAGGATTTTCAACATCGGTGTGCCGAGGGCCAGTTTCGAACTCAACGCATATCTAACCAGATCGCGAATAGGCTACAATACCCGACGACCATGTTGCCAATCTCCTTTCATCTCACTAATCCACCAGCTGTTCACGGGATCGTGGACTTCTTCAGTCTTTTTTATGTCGCAGCACTAACGGTAAACATTTATTACGGTTGTACATGAAAAGCCCGGGAGAACAGCAGCCTGGACTGTTGACATGGCGCCATGCATTTCTATTTATATATATACAGATACAGTACAACCCGTTCACAAAAAGCTCGTACTTAGCGAGGTCCCTGATTCAGCGAGCAAAACAGAAACTTTTGTTTGGCAAAATGTTAATTCAAAGCTAATTTGACCGGTTTTAACGAACAAAATTTAACGAAATACACGGATTTAACGAGGGAAAGAAGAGCTAAGATGATCACTTTTAACAAGCAAAAAAACAAAATGAAATTCCATATTTAACGAGGCAGAGAAAACCTATTGCTCACTGTCCTGGAACGGAGTAATGGAAATGGTGGCACACACGACGAAACTACAAAAACGTCGGAAAATGTTGGTGCGCTAGTGGAAGAATGCTGATAAAAAAGCATTACCGATGAGAGTGAAGAAAGGGAAGAGGAGAACACTCAGCCTACCGTAGTATGCAACAGCCACTGATTATGCGGAAAATCAACTTTTCTTGAGTCCCCCCGGTGGCGCATTGGCTAAGCGCTGGCTTACGATCATTCGTCGGTGAAGGGTCAGGGTTCGAATACCGGTGAGGCATGGATGTTGTGTTTGTCTTACGGCACTGGCTCTCTCCCTTCCCTCGAACCAGTGGCCTTAAGTAAGGGACGGGCGACTGCTTATAGCCCACTGAGTCGCTCACGGTGGTCGTTAAACCTTCAATAAAAAAAAAAATTCTTGAAGTAACAGACTATGCCGATGATGAGGTGTGAAAAAAGAATGTGGTCACTCTCTGTCTATATTAAGTCTATTGTTGGGGACAAAGGCAAAGTGTTCACTGAATGGTGGCACTTGTTGAAACTGTGGACATGATACCAACCGGCCTTTTAAATGTTTTTAAATATTTTTAATGATTTGTAAACTTACTGAACTTATTTTTAAATTTCAATAAATGTAGTACTTCAATATTATCCCATGTTACCCAAATAAACTACTCAGCTATGTGTTCTAATCAATAAATCATGGGAGGAAGGGTGAGAACGTGTGTCAACAGCATAACGAGGAACGGACGTGAAGCTCCAAACGCACAACGTGCATAGAGTTATAATTCCAGCAATACATTGATGTATTCTAAGAGCTTTATTGCTGCACGTTTAATTTTTTGTGACTGAATCTAACAGTTCATAATACGAGGTCTGATCAAAAAGTTCCGAGACTAGGCCGATTTACAACAATGCACTTACGTTACTTAAGTCCGGCTATGATCTCCCTCAAAGTAGTCTCCTTTGGCAGCGATACACCGCTGCCAGCGTTTTTGCCATTGTTAGAACGCTCCCTGGAAGTCCTGTTTGCGAAACGTGTCAAGCACCGTCTGCGATTCGCGCTAGATCTCGTCCACGGTTTCAAAACGACGACCCTTGAGCTTCAGCTTCATCTTCGGGAATAGAAAGAAGTCACAGGGAACCAAATCCGGCGAGTAAGGCGAGTGAGGAAGGGTAGTCATGCTGTCGTGGCTGCAAAACTGGCGTGTTGCTAACGCTCTGTGGGCTGCTGCATTATCATGATGGAGCAGAAAATCGCCCCTACACCACATTTCAGGCCGTTTGCGGCGAATGTCCTCCCTAGGACGCCGCAGAACATCGCAGTAAAAAAGAGTGGTGACGGTCTGGCTCTGGGGGACGAATTCACGGTGCACAACCCCACAAATGTCGAAGCACACGATGAGCATGATTTTGGTTGCGCTCCGGGCCTGTCGGGCCTCCTTCGGTTGTGTACATGCCGGGCTCTTCCACTGCTACGACTATTGTTTGGTCTCCGGGTAACAGTAAACCCAAGTCTCGTCCCCAGTCACGACCCGTGACAAGAACGTTGGTTCATTCACCACCTGCTGACAGAGATCTTGACAGAGTTCGACACGGAGCGCCTTCTGTTCGGGGTTTAGAATCTTTGGCACAAACTTTAGAGCAATGCGGTGCATGTTCAAAACCAACGTCAGAATAACTTGCACTGTTCCGCATCACACATTGACGATGCTATTCAATGTCTTGAATGGTTTTCCGAGGATCGTCATGCACCAGTTCTCTAATTTTGTCCACGTTTTCGGGGGTTTTACTCGTGCACGCTCGTCTTGACTTCTCGTCGTCTTCCAGTGACGTTCTGCCGCTCTTGAAGCGCGAGTGCCACTCAGAACACCTCACTCTACTCATTGCTCCATTGTCATAAGCCTGCCGCAACATTTCATATGTCTCCGTTCCCGATTAACCGAGTTTGACGCAGAATTTATGTTCGCTTGCTGCACTGGTTTGCAGTCCATACGGAAATCGTAGCTGTGTTCAGTACGTGGTCACCAAATATCGTGTAGCACAACTCCCGATGTTCACAGAACGAAGTCACTCGGCACAATGACTCATGAAGGTCACTGATCTCGACTGCTGCTCGCTCCGCGTACTGTCATCTGCTGGTGCGCTGCGTACTTAGTCTCGGAACGTTTTGATAGCACTACGTACAATATTAAATTCAATGTTAACTCTTAAATACTTTAAGGCTGCTTGTCTCTTCGTGACCTCGATACGGTCACTGCGGTAACACCTAATGCAGCACCGCCCGCTTTGAAATGTTGATAAGTGGCATATTTTTAGAGACCAACGTATTAAATTATGCCGCGAAGAACATAGACTACAATATTTACTTAGTTGCAGAAATTGGGCGTTGTTCCCCATTCCCTTAGAATAATGACCAAACCCATGAACAAAAGGGATGAAACAGTGCTGAGGATGTGTGAACAAAAACGACTGAGAATGCAGATTATGGAAAAAAGCAGCGAAATCTGCCGACTAAATCATACACTCATCGTCAGAAAAAGTTGCACCCAGAAGGCAATGCTATTCGGGAGGAAGGTAAAGGTTACCAGGAACAATAAATGAGTAAGCATTGAGACTGATATGGGCAATATGTTTTGAGCTACACGTCAATAAGTAGTGTCTCTCAGTATAGCGTCGGGCCACCATGTTTGCTCACACAGCATGCTAGACGTCTCGGCATGGAGTTGTACAGGTTCCTAATGGTGTCTTGCGATAGGCCATCCCATGCAGCTTGAATCTTCTCACGCCGTTCTTGACTACTTGAGAACGTTACGCCGCAGACCGTTCTTACATAGTCGTCGTAACGGTCTGCGGCGAGTAGTCCTACGTCGTCCAGCCGTCTGCCAATGGTGCTGGCACTAAACAGACGATGCGTGGAGGTCACCACTGCTCACTGAATATCTGCGATCGTGGCTGTTGGGTAACTCCTTGCATGTCGGACATCCCGTCGGTCCTCTTTCTCTCCGTGGTTTGTCTAGGTCTCCCAGACCCTTCCTGTCGCTGTTGCGTGCCTTGGTCCAACAGCGTGCTATGGTAATATCCGCACGACTGGTAAGAGGCGTAGTACGGCGATAAGACCCTACCGTTTACCAGAGCCCGACGATGCGCCCCTCTTGAACTCCTCCAATTGCTCCAATTGCTTCCGAACTTCTCTACGAGGCGTACTTCCCTTGCAAAGGATGCAACTAACAAAACAGCACGAGTCAGAATGGCAAGTACACCCAACGAGACGGCCTTATATATCCAGTCAGGCACAGCGCTGTCCACGGTATCCAGGGTCATGTCGGCATACCAGCAAGAGGGAAGAACCACATCCAACAGAAGTAACTGTCGATGTAAAAGGAAGCTGTCTGAAAGGTACGTCCGGATGCTAACACGGATGATAGCCAAAAACATAAAACCACAGCTGCCCAATTCCCGCAGAGTTCCATACGAACCACTACTCACCTGTTTGTATCAAAACTGTTCGTCGGAACCTTCACCGGGTCAACATTCACGGTCGTGTATCCATCGCTAAACCCTAGGCCACCAATGTGAATGCCAACCGTTGGTTGCAATGGTACCAGCAACGGAAATCGTGGACGTTGGATAAGGTGAAATGTGTATTGTTCTCCGATGAATCGTCCTCCACTGTCTTTTTCACAACCGGGAGAGTTTACGTGTGGAGACATCCCTCACAGGCTTTCTACTCGGACTGTTTAATGCCCACTGTGAAGCACGGTGGTGAATTGGTGATCGCTTGGGCCGTAACATCGTGGCAGTCTGTTGGCCCGCTGATTGTTCTTGAGGGGCACATCACTGCCAAGGACTATCGGATAATTCTGGAGGACCAGGTCACTCAATGGTTCAAACATTGTACCCTGACGGTGGTGCCGTGTATCAGGATGATAACGCACCGATACACAGAGCCAAACTAGTGGAAGAATGGTTTACTGAGCATGAAAGTGAGGTTGAACATCTGCCATGACCTACACAGTCACCCTACTTGAACATTATTGAGCTACTGTGGAGTGATCTGGAGGAGCGAGTCTAGAAACGTTTTCCTCTACCAGCATCACGTCATGAACTGGCCACTTTTCTGCGAGATGAATGGCTTCCAATCCCTCTGGCCACTGTACAGGACTTGTATTGGTCCTTCCCATGACAAACCGTAGCTGTAATTGCCTCCAAAGGAGGCCCTACACCGTACTAATAAATTGTTGTGTCCTAAACCCAAGTGTTTCAGTTTCGTTGTTCACCCCTGCGTTTCCGTGACCAGGGGAATTTTTCAAATCGTGTTGATAGAAACGAAGATACGGTTCCAACTATGGTACGAATGTAAATGAACACTCACACCCTCGTAGTGGCAAATGTATGAGAAATATTCTTCTCCACAAACGCTATCAGTGGCGAAAAATATTTTTAATGGGACTTTTAGCAGCGGAGATATCATCATTACAGAGATTTCCTTGCTAGGGACGAAGTTTCGTATCAAAAAAAAAAAAAAAAAAAAAAAAAAAGGTTGAAAAGTATGGATTGCCGTTCTTATAGTTCAGGCTTCATTTCTAATGTCACAGGCATGACAATCCATTTTGACTACAAAAAGAATTTTTCATATAGGACCAATAGTTACAGGGTATACTGTACACAGACGGACGGATGGATACAGTGATTCTATAAACACACGCTTTAACAAAAATGACGTGCTAAAAATTAGAAAGAGTTCAGGCAGGACAATCCCTTTCTCTTAGGTTTTCCAAGGGTATCGTGCACTTGATCGAAAGGTCACTTGACCAAAAATCACTTCGCCGAAAATCACTTGATCGAAAGGTACATTTCACCGAAGGGTCGTTTGACCGAAAAGTTCATTTCACCGAAAGGTCACTTCACCTAAAAGTTCATTTCATCGGACATTTAATCGAAAAGTTCATTTCACAGAAGGATTACTTTACCTAAAAGTTTATTATATCGAAAAATCATTTCACCGAATAGTCAGTTTATCGAAAACTTAGAATTTTGTTGTTGGAGATCTGTCGGAGTGTGGTGTGGGGTTTTGAAATGAGTAGGTTTTTCGAAATTTAACATTAATTACTCATATTCATAAGGGTTACATAGCAAATCAAGCAAATAACGTTCCACTTTTACTCAACCACAAAAAAAAAATTAGTTTTTTGGCCGTAAGCCTAGGTACAAGCCATTTCAACAGATTTAAACCCTACTCATATTCTTAACCATTACATAAAATGTAAAGTAAAATATGTTGCACTTTTGCTCAAGCCTAAAACATTAATTTTAAGGCCTTATAGGCCTAGATCTGGGAATTTTTAGCAAATTTTAATCCTTCTTGTTCATAATCATAGGTTTTACATAGCAAAACAAATTAATAATGTTGAATTTTTACCCAGACCCAAAACGTTGATCTTAAGGCCTTGGGCCTAGATTTAGGCCCTTTTAGCAAATTTTAAGCTACAGTGCTCATGTTCATATGGGTTATACAAAAGCAAAGTTAATAATTTCATACATTTACTCAGACACAAAGAATTAATTTTAAGACCTTAGGCCTCAGTTTAGGCCTTTTTAGCAAATTTTAATCACCCCACGTCATACTCATAAGGTTTACATATGAAGTCAAGTTAAAAATGTTTTTACATTTTTTCAGGGAAAAAAATTTTTAGGGCCCTAAGCCTCGGTTTAGACCTTTTTAGAAAATGTTAATCGTGCGTGATCATGTTCATAAGGCTTACATAAAAAGTCAAACGAATAACGTTGCACATTTTTTTCAAGGAAAAAGAATCCGTTTTAGGGCCCTAGGCCTCGGTTTAGGCCTTTTTAGAAAATTTCAATCGTGCGTGCGCATATTCATAAGGTTTACATAAAAAGTCAAATTAAGTACGTTTGAACACTTTTTCAGAAAAAAAAAATCCATATTAGGGCCCTAGGCCTCGGCTTAGGCCTTTTTAGAAAATTTTAATCGTGCGTGCTCAGAAAATTTTAATCGTGCGTGCTCATAAAAAGTCAAGTGAATAACGTTGCATATTTTTTCAGGTAAAATAATCAATTTTAAGGCCCTAGATTGAAAAATCAATTTTAGGGCTCCTTTTTTTTTTTTTTTTTTTTTGTTTGGAGGTTTAACGACCACTGTGAGCAACTCAATGGGCTATAAGCAGTCGCCCGTCCCTAATTTAGGGTCACTGGTTCCATGGAAGGGAGAGAACCAGTGCCGTAAGACAAACACAACATCCTTGCCTCAGCGGGATTCGAACCCGGACCCCTTTCGGACGAATGATCAGAAGCCATCGCTTAGACCGCTGCGCCACCGGGAGGGCTCCTTTTGAGCACGCACGATTAAAATTTGCTAAAAAGGCCTAAGCCAAGTGAGGCCTAGGGCCCAAAAATTGATTCTTTTTGCCTGAAAAAATGTGCAACATTATAAACTTTATATTTTATGTAAACCTTATGAACATGAGCATTGAACATGACTTTTATGTAAACCTTATGAACATGATTAAAATTTGATAAAAAGGCATTAAGCCGAGGCCTAGGGGCTTAAAATTAATTATTTTTGTCTTAAAACTAAATCTTTGCATTCTCTGTGACACGAAGAAATCAAAAGTGCAATTTGAGTGTGACCCCCTAACGTTTCGGTGGTCTGTCTGCCAAACTTGCACCATGCTTCAACAGATCCTGTAATGAAATCCAAAGTTTTCGATAAACTGACCCTTTGGTGAAATGACCTTTCGATGAAATGAACTTTTAGGTAAAGGGACTTTTCGATGAAAGGAACTTTTCGATCAAGTGACCCTTCGGTGAAATGTACCTTTCGATCAACTGACCCTTTTCAATCATCTGATTTTTCGGTCAAAAAATCTTTTCGGTGAAGTGATTTTCGGTCAAGAGACCCTTCGGTGAAGTAAACGCCAAGCAAATGAACCGGACCCATCTTATTAGGTATAAATGGAATCTAAAGATAAAAACTGATTACGAGAAATTGGTAGATAAAATTAATTGGATGCAGAAATGTACTGAAAGGACAATTTATTTCCCACAGATATACCTGCCTTATAACGTATGGGTCCACGTTTCGCCCTCCCAACGCAGCAATACATCGTGGCATGATCTCTACCGAATTTCGGAGACATTCGGAGGGTATTGTGACGCATTTCCAAGAGATCCGTTGATAAAGCTGTGAGCATTGCCGGTAGAGGGTTTCGTCTCGAATGCACAGCTCCACTTTGACATAGAGATGCTCATTTAGGTTCAAATCCTGAGATTGAGATAGCTCTTCGAGAATTGAAAATTCACTGGAATGTCCCTCCAACCAGTCCTTCATGAAACACGAGCGGTTAGACGGCGTGATGTCTTGTTAAAAGAAGGCATTCTACCATGGCAAATCGATAGTCATGGACACTGCTGTGGTTTGTCGGCGAGAACGTCAGCATAGCCTTCTGCGGTGATGTAGGTACAGTAGGCCGTAAGGTGGCCCACGAAATCACTCTCCAGAACTTTTCAACGCCTTTACCGGTTTGTAACAGCCTGTCTTGATTTTTGGGCTTCATCGTCTCGTGTAGTCTATGCCACATACACCCATAACCTTCCGTCCGCGGGTTGTAACTGAAATCTCGATTCGTTGTAGCAATCTTCCCATTTCCAGTCTTCCGCGATCCACTGTATGTGGCGATATTCCTTCTTCTCCTGCAGCATCATAGCCTGGTGGGGTGCTGTTAAAAAGTATACTCGATATGGTTATCGGTTTCCATAGCTTGGTCGTACAACTGTAGGTGGTATGGTCTTATCACAAAACTTCGTAGAGGCTCGGTCGTTGAATGCCGACGTTATCCGCTCCACTGTGGCCCTCCATTCTGAAGTTATGAATGCCAAACTTCAGAATGAATTTTTCCCGCGGCCCCCGATTTTCATCTATCATCTTACCCACTTGCGAAGTTCGCACGCGAAAATACCAGACGACCTGTAGTCGCGGAAATGGATCATCCAATCTTTTCGAACCTACTACCTGCCCACGATCGAATTCGCTCGGGTCTCCGTGTTTACCCGATATCTCAGTCGAACTAAACAGCAGGTGCACAGGTAGCTCAGTCTTGCAATTTAACGTAGGCCCAACACTGAGCCACCATTTTCTATTCCTAAAAGACGGTGGCTCAGTGTTGGGCCTACGTTAAATTGCAAAGCTGTGCTACCTGGGTAGGTATCTGACAATTTACTGCCGGCACAGGAATTATGCAGCCGCATTGTTGTTGCGGGGTAGGGCAATTTTCTGGATGGTGGTGATGAATATATGAAATTATGCTTTCAGTGTAAACGACTGGAGGACAGAAAACCGCCAAGAAAATATGATGACACCGAATTCTCTGCTGTAATAATCACGTGTTTTAACCCTTTAACGACCATAACGCCCAGAACGCCCGTACGTACAAATGGCCATAGCCACCCGAAATGCCTGTCTAGAGTGAGTCAGATTTCCTGCCATTGTTCGTTCTTCAAAAATGTTCGACCTATGAGGGACCAGCAGAAGTCACCCTTAGTCTATATTGTTTTTATTAAACAAACAAATGAACCAACAGATAGTTTCAGGCGTTATGGTATTTAGAGTGATACAAGATTTTTGGGTCATGGTCGTTAAAGGGTTAAATCCTTTTCGACGCGAAAAAGGATATTTGCTTACTGAAAGCGGATTTTTGAAACAGAAGAAAATCAAAGAAAAATAAAATGTATTAACTCCACTTAGCCGAAAAACTGCGCCTTGTTTTCTTAAATACACAATATCCATAGTCGTCTTCATAATGATTAGAAGCAGTTACAAGAAGAATTTTTAACAGGATTCCTAAAATCGATAAATTATTTAGAGGTTGAAATAGCTACTTACGTCCACTACAGCCAGAAATGTGGGTCAAGAAACATCCCACGTTGAACGCAGAATGCTCTTCATAAAGGAAAATAGTCGAAGAAATTTCAGTTTTTAAAAATCAAACAGTTAGAAGCAAAGATGTAGAGGAAAACTTGGGGAAACTGATAGTCATTTGAAGAAGTTGAGACAATGGGGACAAATTGTTCTCCATACTGAAGGATATCCTACCAAGAAAAGGTTTTTTCTATCGGATTTTTAGAATCAGAGATGCTCTCGCAAAAAGCATTGTACACTGACGCCGCTCCTTAACTGCAGAACTCTGTGTTATGAAACAGTAGAAAATATATGCAGAAAATTCTGCATAGCAGGAGCTACACCGATTGAAATAGAATTTTTGAAATGAGACTTTCTAAGCAGAAATAGCAATAAAACATTTTGCCTATACGTTCCCTTGCAAAAGAAACTGCGTGTTATCAAAAGTGGATAAATGTTTGCAATCTTTGCAAAAATGAAGGACATACAATGCAGAAAGAATTTTTTCAGTAGGATTTAAGAAAGGTAAATGTAGTTACAAACAGAAATAAACACTTCGCCACATAATATTAGAACCGTGCATTGCAGAAAATGTTAAATATATGCTAATTATTCCTGGTAGTGAATGGTATGCAATGTAAAAAAAAAATTTTAAATTGGAATTTTAGAGGCAGAAATATTGAGAAAACCAGACGAAATATGCATAAAATATTTTTCTGTAGTGAGCGTTACCTGACCGAAAAAGAATGTTTTAATCGGGCTTTTGAACTCGTAGATACGGCTCGAAATATGTTTAAAACAGAAATATCCCTCATATCCTCCTGTAGTACACACGCCATTAAGAAAATTTAGAAATTAATTGCAAAATATGTTTCACCATAAATGTTATCGTAAAAATAATTTTTCAATTCGACATTTAGAAAAAGCGAGTAAAGAAGATTAAGATATATGTTTAAGCATTCTAGGGGAAAACTGCGTTATTTGTAAAAGATATGATGCGCAAGATTCTCTGCGTTATTTGTAAAAGTATGTGCAAGATTCTTCGTGGTAAATGAAGTCGAAGGAAAAGAGAAGTTTTTAGACGTATTTTTAGAAGCAAAGATGTAGAATTATATATTTTGAAATCAATAGCACCTGCATTTGTTCCTTAGCGGCAAAGTTATGCATCAGCATCAGAGAAAGACCACTTCGCATTGCTCTGGCTTCCCAAATCAGAATGAATCCATCAATTCCTCCTAACAGGCGCATAGAGGTATATTACAAGTGCGTGATTTTTCTTTCTCACAACATGAACTAAAAGCAACCTCAGTGGAAATCTATAAGGAAATGTAATTGGAGTACTCTTATGTTAGAAAAGAAAAATCCAATAAAAGAAAGACTTCGAAATTAAGGAAGAAATATTCCCCATAAGCACATGGGAAATTCACAGCAATCAGAATTGTGTACTGAATTTCTTGTAGTTTACTGGTCGCCATATAACATCTCATCAAAAAACTTGAGCTTCACATCGTCCTGGAGCGGAAAACGAATCCACATCTCCCGATTTCCTTTCGAGCATGCTACCCGTTGCACAAGCCAGGTCAATACAGTTCCAAACAAAATAGACATAAATCTAGATACGTACATCTTTCTGGAGAGTCTGAAAACTGTCTGCTGCAGTTAGAAATCTAGCACGTCAGTTGTTTTGTAAGAGTTTGATACAGTAAACATTGGTAATTTTATGGCATATATAAATTCCTGATAGAGCGTAAGCGGGGATTCGTAGAGTAACCTCTATCTTCATTAGTTTCAACTTTTTGTCATAAATGACAGGAAATGTCCTGTTTCTAAAAATAGAAGGAGATCGTCAGTGAGTTGTTTTGTTCGTATCACAGAGAAAGTTATTCAGCGTGTGGCGGTAATCGAAGAGTATTTTGCGAGTGTGTAGTATACAAAGTAAAAGAAAGGATTTCCAGAAGGAAAATAGAGGTAAGCAAACAATATTTAATCCAGTTATTGATTAGATTCCTGTCCAATTTAAAAATGCACTTGCAAGTCATTTATTAGCATTCTATAGCGTGTAGAGGCTTAGCCACGGGTCCTTAGCTTTGGGGAGTTAATTTTTTCAGGCATTAATGATGATTTAAAAAACTTTTGTTTCCATAATTCAAACCACAACATCTTATTTCTGAATCGTAATTATGATTGTTGGGGTTCAAGTAGACACTTGAGTTCCGGTTTTTAATTAATTTTAGCCTGTCACGAAGTAACAAAGGTATCATGGAATTATCACCTACAGGTGGTAATTACGTGATGCGTAATAGATGCCGTAATTGAAATGTAACAAAATATAGCTCATATGTGTGTACAGTTTTTATCAACAGGCCCATGCAAAGAGAAGACGACAACTGGGATGGCGAATTTTGTGGACACAACTATAACGAGAAAAAAAGTGGAGCTCAGTGGATGCAATGTAGCTTTTGCATGATATGGTACCACATGAAGTGCCAAAACTCTTACGATTTAAATGAAGATGCGTTCATGTGCGACGCCTGTGAAAGCTGTTGATAATGAATGAAATTAAAATGCGAAAATGGTACTTTATGGAAAAAGAGAGAATTTTATTGATAAAAAATATGTATTTCTTCCATGTTTGATTAAACTGTGCAATATATCATGTATACAATTATTTCTATATTTCTTTACATTCACGCAATGTTGTAAGTACAAATGGACAACTTATTCACTATCACGAACTGAGCAAGGTATTATCACGAAGTTAGCAAGGTTATCATGTAATAACCACTGGTAAATATTATGCGAAGACATGTGTTGTGGAACACAAACATACAGTCCTACTGTTCTCCAAGTTACTGGTATTATGTACAAATGTGTTCGTATGAAAAACTGGGGTTTGATAAACAGGGACGATAAAGTTTTGTGGTCAAATGGAAATTTCTGAAATTATCACGAAATTGAAACTGTTTATCCTATCTATCTCTCATCATCCTCATCTGGTCTTTGCTAGATTAAAGACCACGAAATACACCATTCGACATAGAAAATGCCACTGTTTACCCTACCTATCTCTCATAATCCTCATCTGGTCTTTGATAGATTAATAACCACGAAATACACCATTCGGCATAGAAAATGCCACAGCATGACGGAATGCAAGAAATAAGATAAAACTGACCACACATATGCACAGGTAGGTGGGAACGACGTGATTTTATTTCTGAAGGAAAACATGAATGCGATGGGCGTCGAAATGAATGTGGCTTGAACCAGTAGGTTGTATGATTGCCATGCTGGGATATACATTCTGCAACACGGCGTTGCGTCTTGTGGAAAAGTCCCTTGAGAGTGTTCTGATATATTGCTCATCATGGGTGTTTGACCTATGTCAAGGATTCATTGACATAGCGAGGGGTTCGGGAAGAGGCGTTAAACTGTCTGCCAATGACATCGCACACGCTCTCTGCTGGAAAGACGTTTTGGGATCTCTTGGCCAGGGAAGCACTAGGACACATTGTAGGAACTGTCTCATGACGTCGGGAGTGTGTTGGTGGACGGTATCGTGTTGAAACTGGGCATCCGGGATAATACGGAGATAGTGCAATAAAACAAAAGCAGGCTGCAGCACTTCATCGACGTATCATTAAGCTGTCAATGTACCCATCATGCGTGCGAGTGGTGAACGGCTGTTAGTATATAACGTCGTCTCCAGACTCTCAATCGAAGGTCGTCGACACTGCAATAGAAGTGAGAGTCATTGCTGAATGAGAAATACACTGCTGACCACTGTGACGTATATTCTAGATTAACTTTCCTTTCTTAGTTTCTTTCCCTATGTAAATCTTGAGTTTATTCTCAGTATTCTACACGCTTAACGAAATATCTTTTCTCTCAAACGAATACGTTTGGCAACACAATTGAGGTTGAATGCACGTGACGTATGCCTGATATAAGATAAGAGCAAGAGATAAAAACTACGAAGGGCCGCGGGTGGCCTAGTGGTCAGCGTTCGTGACTGCCACGGAAAAGACCCCAGGCTCGATCCTGGGCAAGTACGAACGTTTGAAACGCTAAATACCCGCCGTGCGTCGGATGGGCACGTTAAGCCGTCGGACCCCGGGTACTGTCCCCCCGGTAATAAATAAGGGCGTCTTCCTCCCCCTTTCTACCTCGCTTCCGTGTCACTTTCCTATCGGGCACTCTAGCCCAATCCTAGCTTCCTATTTCTAAGGGTTGTTTAAGACCTGGGGTCAGACACCCCCTTCCTAAAATCCTCTACATATGATCTGATCTAAAAACGACGACTTATCGATTGCTTGGAGGGGCGTTGAAGTGAGCGATTATTAAGAGCGTTGTACGAGAGCGTTGTATTGTAAACTGGTGATTATTGAAAAGAGTGTTGTGATCATGTGTGGTGTGTGGAGTACATTGTGATGTTATCATTCAGATGGAAGTGTCTTCTACAGCCTGAATAAAGTTTTTCCGTAAGTTGACTTCTGTTGTTTCGTCTGGCCGTTAAGGTTTTCTTTCATTTAGGAACTATTTCCTAGTGTATTGATGTGTTAAAAACAACGCAGAAGTCGAAGAAACTTTTACGGTACATTGGCGCCCGAATTCCTTCGAACAAATTCATAGAAGTCACGAAAATGGCAAATTTAACGGATCCTATCGGTCTCTTTTATGACCGCTATAGAAATGATGCGGCTCATAATTCTACAGCTGACAATTTACGTACTCGGCGTTATAGAGTTCCTCATAACTCACCAAACCCTCTATACCAGGCCTGCGGTTCTGACTGACCAGACAGTGAATACGCGAGGTACGAAGCTTATGTACCGCGTACTTCGACCGCAGTGCCTCAACAAATATTTTCCTCACCACCACCTGTGTGAAGGAGCTAAATTCTTGCTTATTACGTACCCCATGCGGGTTCTATTATATTCAGGGGAAACGGCGGTTCGCTTAGGTTTTTGGAGGACCTTGACGATCATTTTCACCTTTATAATGTTCCTGAAGACTGTCAAATACCTATTCCTGGAACATGTTTGCAAGACACGGCAAAGGTATGGTACAGACAGTGGCGTCGAATGAACCCAGAGGGCTCCTATCAGCAATTTCGAGCTGACTTTTTGGATGTCTTTCCTTTTGGAACCAATAAGGCCGGCCTTGCACAACAACTGTTTTCCAGGCGACAGCGAACGTCAGATAACCCGGTCTCGTTCGCCCTGGAAACAGTTCGACTTTACAAATTATGGGATCCCGTGCAGTCGAGTCTGATATTTGTGACACGTTGTTACAGCAGCTGGATCCCTTCCTGTAGGATTATCTGGAAGTTCGACGTCCTGTCTCCATTCATGAGTGCCTAAAACTCATTCGAGTGTATGAAGAGCGCCACAGCAAAGGACAATCTTCACAGGTTCAAGAGTACCGCCAACCTACCCAGTACCATGAACCTCATATTCAAAACAATATATATCAGCAGCCAAAACAGAACATTCATCAAGGACAATTTTTCAATCAGCCTAGAAACACCTATCAGCAGTCTAGATACGTGCCACCGCATCGTCGGGCACCAGAGGTGCGACATCCTGGTCATTATGGAAATCAGGACACCCACGTTTTTCGTCCCCGGGATAATTACTATCCGGTTGACAAGACATATCCGAAACACCGTGCTGGGGGGCAAGGCAAACCTAATGATAATAATGCTGCCTCTCCTGCACGTTACTACAATTCAGTACGTCATGGTGGTTCACCACATTTCCAAAATCAATCACGATATTCTGATCAGTTTCACGACAATTTAAACTTCAACAGGAGGTAGATGGGTCGAGTCTATCTTTACCGATGCATCAGGTGTTGGTCTAGGAGCTGTTCTATCTCAACGAGGGCATCCTATTGCATATTCCTCTCGAATTCTTAATAAAGCAGAACGTAATTACTCTGCTATGGAACGATAATGCTTAGCTGTTTTATTTGCTGTCACCAAATTTAAATGCTATCTCAATCATTTAACTGTCAATCTTATTACGGATCATTCGGCATTACAATATTTAACCACAGCAAAGAATCTGTCTCGAAGATTGTTAAAATGGACATTTCGACTTCAGGAATATAATGTTCAAATTCAGTATCGCCCTGATAAATCAAACCAACTGCCGGACGCACTGTCTCGCTGTCCGGCCAGTTCTGGTGCCCAGGCGGATACTGAACCTCCCTCCCTATTTCTTCTTTCGGAAATAACTTCAAGGGAGCAAATAATTTATGAACTGTCGAATGATCCAGATTTTGGGGAAATATATAACTTCTTACTTGCTGGTTCTTCTGCTCCAAGTGAACCTTTTTTAGCGGGTCGTAGTCAAAATTATGAGATCATCGATGGTATTTTGTATTATAAAAAGTTTGTGAATTCAAGAGCTGAGTACCGTTCTGCGATACCTCAGTCTCTTCGCATGGCTTTATTATACGAATTTCATGATATTCCTCTTGCCGGCCACTTAGGCATACGAAAAACTCGTAGTAAGCTCCGAGACGTAGCCTACTGGTCGGGCATGTACAATAGTATACTCGCATACATTCGCTCATGTGAGTACTGTCAAAAGTACAATCATGATAATAAACGACCGGTCGGTCACCATATTTGTAGTTCAAATAATTATGTTTTTGAAACTATCTCTATAGATTTATTGGGCCCTTATCCATTATCAACTAAAACTAAGTATCGTTATATTTTACTTGTTACAGATAATTTTTCTAAATGGGTGGAAGCATTCCCTATTAAAGCAGCTACGGCTGATGTAATATGTGATACTCTAATACATAATGTTTTCACTCGATTTGGCTGTCCTCGTACCGTAGTCTCAGACCACGGGGTTCAGTTCATTTCGGAGTTATTTGAGCGAATGTGTGCGAGGCTTCAAACCAAACATAAATTCATAAGTCCATATCACCCTCAAGCCAATCCGGCTGAGCGTGTGAATAGAACATTAGTAAAGATGATCTCAACCTTCATTGGCAATAATCATGAGCGTTGGGACGAACACGTTGAAATGTTTAGTTTCGCCCTTCGCTCATCATTTCATGAATCAACGCGGCTTACGCCCGCTGAACTTTTCTAGGTCGCAAAATCCGCACCCCTTTGAGAATTTAACTGGCATTATCGATGAAATCAACCAAAGACCAACACCTGATTCTGTAAAACTACTTGCGCAAAAGGCACGAACTGCTATCAGTTGAGCTCAATTAAGCCAAGCTAGGCACTGTAATGCAAAACGGAGGGAACCAGATCTCGCAGTTTGAGATCTGGTCATATTGGAAACTCATTTCCAATCCTCCGTTGCACACATGTTCGTTAAAAAATTTGCACCTTTATATGAAGGCCCCTTTGAATTGGTAGAATTGTACAATAATAATGTCATATTAAAGAAGCCAGATGGCTCCCTACATTCTGCCCATGTGCAGCAATGTAGAATATGGGTTATTAGAAGAACTGATGCAATTATTAACCCTAAATCTAGTAGGAATCCTCAGGCAGAGGGTGGGACTTCACAAGTATGTATAGTTGATGATGAAATTATTGACCCCACCCCTGTCCTGTCCGATTCGCTACCTTCGTCTGAGCGGGTCTTTGCTTCTACTATTAACGATTCACATTCTGACATTTTTTTTTTTTTTTGATTGGAGGTTTAACGACCACCGTGAGCAACTCAATGGGCTATAAGCAGTCGCCCGTCCCTAATTTAGGGTCACTGGTTCCAGGGAAGGGAGAAAGCCAGTGCCGTAAGACAAACACAACATCCATGCCTCAGCGGGATTCGAACCCGGACCTCTTCGGACGAATGATCAGAGGCCAACGCCTTAGACCACTGCGCCACCGGGGCGGCCATTCTGACATTATTCCATTCACTCGGGGTGCTGTCATTATTTCAAATCCTCCGTCTCCTGCCTTTTCAAAAGACAAGAGTTCTAGTGCTTCCAGTTCCTTTCGATATTCTTGTCGTGTGCAACGAGGTTCTTTTTCATCTGCTTCTCATACTCGAATCGCTCCATTTACTTCTTCACGTATAGTGCCTCCGTTTGGTTTTAAATAAAAAAGTTGAAAAGATCAAGAACTGACATTTCTTCTTCAGATAGTCTTATCTCTCCTGTGCCTAAAAGAGTCGTACCTCTTGCTGATTCTGAATCATCAGACAATATTGTTGAGGTTCTTCAGTCTCCAAGTACAAACATTTTTTCTTTTTCCTTCTGTTTCTGCTGAGCAGCTGCCTAATTTAGGAACATTTGATCAATCTGCAGTAGGGCAAAAACGTCCACTTTCGCCATCTTTGCCATCTAAACCTACAAAGCGGCCGCCGTCTGAATTTCCCCCTCCTGTTCCACACTCTCCTAGTGCAACTTCTAGTGTTGGCCTACAATCCAGACATAGAGTCCAGCATTTGCATCCACCAGGTATTCGTCCTTGGAATCTTCGCTCGGGACAGACGGAGCCTATACCTTCCTCCACCGTTCCTCGTCGTTCACGGAAGCGCCCTTCAAGTTTCATACCGCTTCTCCAACCAAAAAAAAAAAAAACGACCGGATCTTCATCCTTCTCAGATTCCGGGTTCGTCTCCAAGCCAGCCTGAGACCTCTTCATTCCAGCCTGAGACCTCCTTGATCCAGCCTGAGACCTCTTCGTTCCAGCCTGAGACCTCCTTGATCCAGCCTGAGACCTCTTCGTTCCAGCCTGACACTTCCTTGCGACCGCCTGATGACCCTGCCTCTTCTGGTCAGCTTGTCTTGTCCGCGGGAATTCCTGACACATCCCGGCGCTCCAGTGACTTGCAACCTCAGCCTGCAAAGCGGGAAGCTTCGATAGTGCCGTTGTCGCCCCGACAACAACATAAGCGTGTCCGCACACGGGTATTCTTTGCGAGCAACAGGTACTGTTAGAAGTTTTTTTTTTTTTTTTTTTGGACCTTCAAGATCAAAGGAACTTTTTACAGTATAGAGCTTTGCTCTGGGAAGACTATTTGAACTTTCCTGTATCACAGAACTTTGATACCTATAAAGACTATTTATTTGAACTTTTCTGTCCTCAAACAAAATCACAGAACTTTTATTACAACATATGAGGACAAACAAATGTCATAGAACTTTGCCTTATAAAGGCTATTTATTTGAACTTTTCTGCACTCAAAGTATCGCAGAACTTTTTTCTCAAACTTTGAGAACGAATATATATCATACATTATCTTGTTAGTATGTAATGTTTTTTTTTTGTTTGTTTGTTTTTTCGGTGTGGCGCCACATTAATTTTTTTTAGTACTAAAATGCTTGTCATTTCATTTTGTGCATGTTGTCTTTTCGGCATAACCTGAAAATTAGCTATTGCCTTTGTTGATATTTATCAAGATGTTCCACTCCCAGGATAGGGTTTTCCAGGGTTTCCCCTATCCCATCTCAAAATTCGATGTGCGCATGCATGGGAATAGTTCGAAGTCGGCCCTGGCCGCAAAGTGCTCAGTTAAAGGTTTTTGTGTTGATTGTTCCATGTCTAACCTTTTTGTGTGCTTGACACTTGTTGAGCTGGTGTTAAATTTTTTTCTGCAAGTGCAGTTTTTTTTCAGCTAACTAAATTTATACTATATTACAATGTTGACTATTCATTTAACTTAGTTTGAATGTTTTGTCTTCCCTGAGAAGTGATCAGGAGTGGACGAATGTGTAAATTAACCACGTTAAAAATGTGGTAGTTTTTTTTCCTGCCATACGCAGTTTTTTTTACTACTATGCTACTTATATGTATATTGATGAGTGTTCTCCACACGTTTTGTAACAATATTTATCACGACTTATGATATAGACATTTGATATACAGAAAATTCAGTTATTGATGTCTAGAGACTATATGTACAAAGTCAGTTACAGCAACGGATCAACACATCTCTTCGTCCATGTTGTAAGTTCTTATCTGAAAGGTTGAATGAATGATTAGATTGTTTGAAAGGATACCTCTACAAAATTGATAGGTTTTTGGCAAAAAAAAAAATATTTAAGAGGCAGATGATGTGACGTATATTCTAGGTTAACTTTCCTTTTTCAGTTTCTTTCCCTATGTAAATCTTGAGTTTATTCTCAGTATTCTTCACGCTTAAAGAAATATCTTTTCTCTCAAACGAATACGTTTGGCAACACAATTGAGGTTGAAAGCACGTGAGGTATGCCTGATATAAGATGATAAAAACGACGACTGATCGATTGCTTGGAGGGGCGTTGAAGTGAGCGATTATTAAGAGCGTTGTACGAGAGATATTGTATTGTAAACTGATGATTATTGAAAGGAGTGTTGTGATCATGTGTGGTGTGTGGAGTACATTGTGATGTTATCGTTCAGATGGGAGTGTCTTCTTCAGTCTGAATAAAGTTTTTCCGTAAGTTGACTTCTGTTGTTTCGTCTGGCCGTTAAGGTTTTCTTTCATTTAGGAACTATTTCCTAGTGTATTGATGCGTTAAAACAGCGTAGAAGTCAAAGAGACCTTTACGCTACACCACCCAAAATGCAACACCAAGAAGGAAGCATCCGATTGGCCTGAAATTCGCAGCATACGTTGCCCGCGAGAGGACATACAAACGATTAGCATTGCAGGGCATATGCAAATCATGTGCGCCCGGCACGCCACCATGAAGCACCATAAGAAGGGTTCACAGAAGGAAGTGTGTTGCGCTGCCGGACCTGTGCGTGGGAAGCTTCCTGATGCCTCGTCGCAGAATAAGGCAGTCATTCCAGCACGCTTAGGAGTTCGACAGAGGACGAATAGTGGCTTATCGCGACAGCGGTTTATCGTACCGAGACATCGGCGCCCGTGTGGGATGATATCCTGCCACAGTGAGGCGAGTATGGATTCGGTGGGTGCAGGAGGGACGGACGGACCGACGTGAGTAATTGCCAAAGCCGCGGCACACCACCGATCGAGAGGTCCGGCATGTTGTGCGGCGGGCATTGACGGCTCGCACCGCCACAACACGAACGTTAGCGCAGGAATTAGGGTGTGTTGCGCAACAACCTGTGTCAGCACGTACCGTTCGACGTCGTCTACAGGAGCGGGGACTTCTCGCACGGTGCCCATTGCTCCGATTACCGTTGACGTTACACCACCGGCGAGTGCGGCGGCAGTGGGCCGTTGAACCCCGCACCTGAACTACGGAATGGCCCGACATTGTCTTCTCCGACGAATCCCGCTTCTGCCTGCACCACCACGATGGTCGGATTGGCGTGTGGCGGCACCGCGGCGAGAGACTGTATGACGCCTGCATTATGCAACGCCATACTGGTCCGTCGCCTGGCGTTAGGGTTTGGGGCGCAATTGGATATGACACCCGCACCCCTATGGTACGCATCGCCGGTACACTCAACAGCCACCTCTACATCTCCGACGTTTTGGAGCCTGTAGTCCTCCCTTACCTGCAGGACCTGCCAGCGGCCACGTTTCAACAGGACAATGCGCTCCCGCACGTGGCACGCAGCGTGCAACAATTCTTCACGGCCCACCAGGTGTCACTGCTGCCGTTCTCCCGATATGTCGCCCATCGAACACGTCTGGTCGCTGATCGGCAACCGAGTGGCCAGGAAAGCACCACCCGCGGCTACGCCTGATGAACTGTGGCAACGTGTGGAAGCAGCCTAGACCGACGTATCCCAAGCCCACATCCAAAGCCTCTTTCGTTCGATACCGCCACGTGTAGCGGCCTTTATTGCCAGCCATGGGGGCTACACGAACTATTGATGTCTGCGTGTTCCGCAAGTCGCACAGGCCTGTAAGCTCAATCGTTTCATCTTTGTATCTGTTGTTATGTGTCCAGTAAATCTGGCTTTGCTGTCTTGTGTCCTTCTGGTGTTGCATTTTGGGTGGCCTGCAGTGTAGTTCCATTCGTCCCGCGGGGTGACGATGTGCTGCGGAGAGTTGCAGTAGTCGCAGTGGCTGCCGAAATTGCAAATCTGCCTCAGCCAATCTGCGATTCCCAGCCCGTTTCTCTACGGGGATGTCCATAGCTGACTGAACACCTCGTCAAATCGTGGCTTCTATAGATTGTAAAGCAGCTATCACTTGCCATCGAATGCAGAAATTGAGAGATTCGGTCACCGGCCTACGTGCACGAGTCCCATTCCGGCGATGCACGTTACCTTCTACTATCCACTGCCACCACATTCGACCAACAGTTGTTGCATCCCTATGCGTTTTAGCCGCAATGTGACGCTGGTACTTACCAGCCGTATGTAGCCCTATGATCTATGATGAAGTCTCTGGTAAAGGTTTCCGTACGATGGTAGTATTCCCGATGGCGTCGCTCAGGTATTCTCACTGCTCTCACGTGCTTTTGCCATCACGATCACACAGATTCAGTGCCCCTCAGCCCCAGATTAGGACTACGGAACGTACTTACGCTGAGCAGTTTTTTCTTTTTATCTTTCTCACCTATCACGTGATTGGTTTGCAACTGCAATCATTAAATTGTCCAACTGTCGACAGATACCCACCAATTTGCATGGTGCTCCGAGAAATACTTCCTGGTGTGGAATTTTCTATGTCGAGAAGTGTAACTTATATTTTAAGTGCTGAGCTTCAGTCTCACGTAAGGAACGCTGTTGCAAAAGTTTCGAATGAGCTCTGGCATCCTTTTTACTAGTAATATTGGGTTTTACGTTCACAGTTACATGAATGCATAAACCGTGTGTGACCGAACAGTCAACCCCGCATGAATTTAGTTCATACTTTGTCGTATCGGAAGAGACTGCTAGACATATTTGTCGTATCGAAAGCGACGCCATCTCTGAACCCACTTGCTCTCAGTTGATAAATGGTGTAGTAACTTCTAACAGCTCAAATATTTCGCAGTTGTGTAAATCAATGAACAAATCTAATGAAAACATATCTGGTACACATTTGCTCAAGCAGGACCGCCATTTCACTAGTTTCTAATATATGAGAAATCAATGGACTCAGTGCGCGGAAGTGTTTCTCTTCGAAAAAAAATGTTATGTTCTATCTTGACTACCATATGTATTTTAAGTGAACAAGAGTCATACATCTGGGCAAGGTTTTACAGGTGATACTGGTGTCAGTGACTCGAAGAAAGGAGAAGAAAGAGAAATAAAAAAGAAAGACCTTTGTCGTAAAGCAATCTAATGAAGGATTCTTCTAGCCGTGTTTAGTTGATAGGATGTCATCTCCTGTGATTTAGTAAAAGATTCCTGTTTCCATGGTGCCCGCCTAGCGTTTTCGTATCTCAAATTATTTTCTGCGAAAGACGAAACGAGATCGTTTTCCCAGCTAACTGCCTAGCAATACTCAGTACACACGTTTTGTTAGATTGAGCGAAAATTGTTTTTAACGGCGCTTTCTACTTGTTATTGAAAAAAAACTCAGATTCATTTCACCAACACCTACTACAGAAAATTAAATGTGAAGAATATTTAATGATATCACAAATTAACAATTTGTAGTTTAATTTCATTTTCACTTAGTTATTCAGTTACTAAAATTAGCATGATAGTTTTCCGTATGAGAAAAAATATTGCAATAAGGAAAAATGATTAAAAACAACAATTTCTATTCAAAGCATTATTACTATTATTATCACGGTCATGCAAAATGGTTATTAAATGCGTAAATGGTGGGAAAGAAACAGACCTATACACCATGCTGACTAGAAGATAATGGAATTTCCTTTGTAGAAAATAATTTTGTATAAAGCATAATATCAAAACAAATGCAAAGAGTTCGTAGAATTTAGGAATAAGTAGCATTGGAGCTGTACAGTTTGATGCAAAAACTAAAGAACTCTCTGATTAGAAAAAAGAAGCTTCTTATGACAACTACTTAAAAAAATTTAATAATCGGAAATAAAATTTTAAGAAAAACGCTCTTTAATCTGGCGACCATGAATAGTCTGTTGTGGAATTTTGGGTACTGCGAGTAAAGCGCAACGCTTTCCCTGGATTGCAGACAGCAGACTCTCTTAAAGGAGACGCATTCCTTCAGTTTGGGTGGTGTAGGACGGGCCGAGATGAATGTTTACAAGACTAGTAAACACGCCTGCACTGTAGACTAAAGGGGAAGTGCAAAAAGGTGCAATACTGTCTGTCTCTTTTACCTCGGTCAAGGATGAGAAAGGAAGACAGCACCAGCAGAGATTTATGATGGACAAAAAGAGCGTCGTTTGGAACTCCATGAAGAGACTATAAGCAGTTGACGAAAATCTCGCAAAAGATTCAGAACCCCTCTTGTTGTGGAAACGGCTGCCTGGACGCCGTCGATGTTCTATCGTATAACGAACACAAGTTTGTCCGCGCCTGGCATCAAATTCGGGTCCCCTCCCCAAGGAGTAAGTCGCTCTCCCAACTGAGCTACATGGACAGAATGTCACTCTGCAGATTTGTCGTCTTGACACATGTTTTCCCCTTTGTAGTACGTCACTTCATCTCCCACTTAACTTTTTTATTGTCTTTGAAGCGAAATAGGAATTTTTCATTAATTCCAAACAATGTGTGGAACAAACATCAGACATTTTTCGAAGAACCCAACGGCCAGTGGATCCATTTTTCCAGAATCGGGCGCCAATGTGACATACAAGTTTGTCTGCGCCGGGCATCGAAGTCGGGTCCTCTCACTGCGGAATAAGTCGCTCTCCCAACTGAGCTACGCGGACATATGCCTCACTGCTATCTGCCTTTGTCTCATGTGCGTCCTGCGGGGCAGGCACGTCACATCTCCCCCCCCCCCCCCCGAATTGGCCCACGAGTCAGCCGGGACCATGTGTCGCTGTAGGCAATCATCCGCTGAAGAACGTGCATTTGAGAAATCCCGGATAATTTGGTGCGTGGAACGTACCATCGCACACATCTATTTTGTCGAAGCACTGAAGAAGGGATTCTCATTTTTCCTGTTTCGCCGTGTGGAAAAATAACATCACATCATTGCGAAAAACTTAACAGCAGGGTCATCCTGGAAGTTCGAGTGTCAATATGACGAAGTAGTTTGTCCGCGCCGGGCATCGAAAACGAGTCCCCTCACTCCGGAGTAAGTCGCTCCCCTGCAGCGAGACATTCTGTGACACATGTTTTCACCTCTGTAGTACGTCACAATCGTTGTGCGGACAGCGTACGTGCGCGCCAACTCCCCCCCCCCCTTTCTCCCAGAAAGAGAATTTCACTACCCATGATTACGAAAGATCTGTGGATTATTACGTCGTGCTCACTCTTCGGATTTTGTGTGACTAATTCATTTTTTCCTTCATTTAGATACAATTCCCTCCCAGGACGATTGAATGTAAGTAAGACTTTCGTTTATTCGTATTCCTGGGCAGAAGAAACTTTTATAAGTGATGGGTGCATATAAGGCCCTCCATCCGTTTGTAAATAGCCATTCATGTGCAGAAATCGCTTCCTATTAGCTTTGTAAATAAACGCTGTAAATAGAATTTGCATCCCTTTTCTGCATGTTTACAGCTGGCTGCGGAATTGCCTGAAATAAGGAGAGATGCTCTGATCCGGTGATACGTTCCCAGCCCGGATATTTCTTCCGATAAAACACATGGTTTCAGAAATTCGGATGGTTCCGGACGCTTACGTAGCTTGGCCATCCCAGTAATAATACACAGCTTTGTCTTTTAAAATATACCTTTGTGTATTTTATTATTTATTATGGTGTTCGCATATACTAATTTGGTGACGGTACTAGTTTTATTTTCCCTTTCTGTTCTGCGTATTGATTCATTCGGAGTTACTGTAAAGCAACAGAAAGTGCGTTTTCTTTATGCTTTTTATTTTCTTTTACGTGTGTTCGAAATGTTAATGGATCGCAAAAGAAGGTCTTATCTGTTTCTATTCAAGCGGCAGATGAGCTCCCCATGAAGTCAAGGGTTTATATCCATTGTCCCCGGAGATCTGGACTCAAAGCTGGGGAAGCTAAATTCATCTTCTTCAACACATTGGCCTCGGAGAGTGCAAACACCTCGGAGATGGTGTTAGGAGATGCTAATTCGGCGACGGTATTGGTTTCAGTTTTCTTTTCTCTGTATTGATCTGTTCCAAGTTACTGTAAGGCAACAGAAAGTGATATTTATTTATGTTTTTCTTACTTTTACGTGTGTGAGGAATGTTAATGGATGGCAAAAAAAAAAGTTTCATCGCTTTCTCTTCAAGCGGCAGATCAGCTCCTCAGAGAGTCAAAGTTGAAAGCCATAGTCTCCGGAGATCTGGGCTGAAAGCAGGAACAGCGAGATTCTTCTTCTTCAGCACAATGGCATCGGAGATTCCGGATTGGCTAAACTAGAAAACAATTGGTTATAATCAAATCATTACCGCTGGAACGGATTTTACTAATTAGTAAACCTCATCGTTGGAAAGTCTGATTCCTGGATGTGTTTTGTGTGGACGTTCATTTCCTGTTGAAAGGCTAACTGGTTTTTCTTCCTGGCTCTTCTAAAAGCGGAAATAGTGGCAAATAGGGCAACATACAATGTTCGATTCTTTTCTGCGTGTGTGTGTGCCCCCCCCCCCCCCCCACAGTGGGAACTGTATATAAACTGTACAATTTATAGTAGCCACGGGATTTATATTTCTCTGTATTGTACTACGCAGTGTGGATGGACATACTCTAATTATTTTTTTCTTTTCAAAGTAAGCATATTATTTGCCATTTTTATGTAATTTATATTAAGGCACCGTTTTTCTCTTTTATTCATTTTTTTTTATTTTTTGGTGTAGAATAAAACAAAGGAAGCAATATTATCAGAGAAAACCTACTTACAAATTATTTTATGAAGGCAGTGAATTTTATTGAATATGCTGGTTTTACAAAGGCAGGTACCCCCTGAACTTCAGTTCATTAAACTTGTTAGCTATTTAATACGTTTGTTTTTATCTTCCACAATGGCACGAAAGCATTTGTGAGTTCCGCATATCCTTCGAAATATAACTGAAATTTCAGCTCTGCCAGAGTACAAGAATTTTAATACACTCGTGTGCAAAAATTAAGGACGAAGAGGAGAAATTAGCATAGCAGCGGAACGAGCAGGCAAAACGGACCGACAGACCACTCAGGAGATAGACTAGGGTCCGGTACGGTAGGGCATGCGCATATATGCAGCATGACGTAGGAGGGGGGGAGTGTCGGAAGGGTATAAAGCACACGGGCGGTGTACGCTCAGCAATTCGGTGAAAGCTATTGCACGGTGTACATCGGTTTGAACGACGTCGAGTTGCTGCCACCGTGCGATATGGCCAACAGGCAATCCAGTGACGACATCTGGATGACTTTACCCGAGGTCGCGCCATTGGGAAGTTGGAAGAAGGTCGAAGTGCGGCTAGTGTGGCCGAGGAGTCCTGTCACATGGACGTTTCTGTTTTCTGTCCAGTTGTGCTCGAAGTTACCTTTTCAATAAAGTGCCTTTGTATCCTTTGGAGTCCTCGTTTGGACGGTTTTGCTCACTTGTCCCATGTTCTTACATCTTGGGAATCTTATGGTATGATTTGAGTCGATGTGGAGCACTTCTGCACGACGTTACATTTGAAAAACCGTCTCGTTTTTAATTTTTGCACGCCAGTGTAAGTTCTGTTTAAACGCGAAGAGAGATTACGTATCCTGACTTAGAGGAATAAAACACATTGTACTCTTGCTAAATTGTTTAATGTTGGGCTTCTCATGAATATTCTCCTTAATTTTTTTTTGCGGGAGTATATGTAGGTATTTGTTTCAGTGCATCGGGCAAGAGTATTGTTGATCTGATATCTGCTTCATGACGTAACGACAGACTTTCATTTGAAGCAAACAGTAAGAGTCTTTCGACCTCTTCCTGCCTGTGCAGAAATTTAAGAACGTGGTGGATGCATGGTGGTATTTCATAGGAACTGTAATGTGTACTAATTCCTGCCTAAACAGTGGTAATACAGGACAATTACACCGATTTCTTTGAGTGCTGTTTTTCGTGGCTTCGTCAGGCCTTCGCTTGTGAGAAAGTTTAGAAGATCCTGAGTTTTAAATTTATTTTCCCCCGATAATGACATAAATAAATTACCGGCTAAATAAGGACTCACTCTTTTGCTATGGGACTCTTTATTCAACGCTATGTATGGCGAAGGACACAGATTTCACTTGTCCTTATTTTATGTTACTTCATATTCACTCTTCTTATTGTTACACACTGAACTGTTTCTATTTTCAAGCTTAATCTCGCCCTACCTATTCCATCTCGGGATTGGATATCCCCTGTTTTCCTTCGTTCCTTTATTTGTTTAGAGAGATCGAAAACTCTTCCTCGGAGAGGGAAAATTTCATCCATAACATTTTTGTTCAAGCTCTAGATCCAAACACTCCTTGTTTTTCCTTTCTCTCAAAAACGCGCGGTTACTTTTTATTGCCTTCTAGCCCAGACTGCGTTAACTCCTGCGATCACGTTTCAGTTGCTGAATGGTCATTTGCGACACGTTGACCATCTCTCACACCACTTCAATAGCAACTCGCTTTACATGTGTGCATTTCCTGTTATGTAAGAAACTTTCTGCATAGCCGTATTTCTGAAAAAGGAGATTAATTCAGAAAACTCTAAACCACCCCGTGAAACCATTTCCATGGCAATAAAGTAATATGAACTGAACTCCTCCTGAACAGCAGATGCAGAGATATGGTCAGGAATAGTGTTTTCCGAATTACCGATTCATAGAGACAGCGGCCTGTTTACGGCTATATACAGAGACAGCGGCTCGTTTACGTAATACACCGAAAAGCCAAAATATTATGACCAGCGCTTCGATTTGCATAAACAAATGGAAACAACTGCAGGTAAACGCCGGCGCGTGTGAAGGTCATGAAACGGTGTAAATAGCACTTACTGAGCTCATTTAATTAGTGAAAATATACATATTAAGCTCGGTTAATCTGTAAAAATACACATATTAAGCTCAATTAATTAGTTTTATTCAGATGAGAATGACAGCGGACGTCAGCGAGTTTGACAAAGGCCAAATCGTAATGGCCAGACGACTGAGTCAGATCATTTCCAAAGCGGCAAGGCTTATGGGGTGCTCTTTGTCCTCCGTCATGATTGGTACCTTTAAAAAGTGGCCCAAAGAGTGAATACCACGAACCGGCGGAAAGATGCTGGCTGACCACGGTTCATTTATGCTAAAGTACAGCGAATGATATCCCATACAGTACGAGCCAACAGAAGAGATACTGTGACGAAACTCGCCGGTAGTTGGAATGCTAGTGACAGGAGTAATGTGTCACGGCACACAGTTCATCGAACTCTGATGAAAATGGTGCTACGTAGCTGCGGGCAGCTCCGAGTGCCCATGCTAACATAGGTTCACCGTCGAAAGCACCTACAATGGCCATCCGGGCATCAGACCTGGTCCATGAATGATTGAAAGATGGTCCTCTGGTCCGATTAATCTCCTTTCCTGTTGCATCATGTTGACGGCACAGTAAGTGTGCGTCTTTTACCTAGGGAAGTGTTGGCACCAGGATGCATCATGGGACAAAAACAAGCCGGTGGAGGAAGAGTAATGCTTTGGGCAATGTTTTGCTGGGAAACCCTAGGTCCAGTCATTCATATGCAGGAAACTATGTCGTCTGCTACCTACCTAAACATCATTGCAGACTAGGTACATTCTTCATGGCAACCGTATTCCTCTCTAGTAGTGCCTTCTTTCATCAAAATAATGCGCCATGCCACACCACCAGGACTGTTCAAGAACGGTTCGTGGAATAGGAGAAAGGCTTTCAGGTATTGATCTGGCCTCCAAATTTCCTAGACATCAATCCAATCGAGCATCTGTGATTTGTGTTGGAATACAACCACGTAACTTGCAAGAATTAAAGGATTTGCTGATAACGTGTTTCTACCAGATACCACAAGACACTCGTAAAAATTTTGTTGCGGCCATGATTCAACACGTAAGCGCTGTTTCGAGGGCTTATGGAGGGCCGACAGCATATTAAGCAGATGGTCATAATGTTTTGGCTTAATGTTAAGATTCAAACAATATCTTAAAGCTCCGGGCAGTACTTGAAATTTCCTTGCTAAGAAAGTTCTCGTTTCTGCATTGCTCATTTAATTTTGCTTTTGTTCATACATCTTTTGGATGGAGCAATTCATAAACACGAATATTAAAGATCAAGTGCCTGATCTTTAAGAAGCATTCCGTGAGAATGATCTTAATGCTCTCCTGCTAATGGAAATGTATGCTAATCACTATAATCAATAGCACGCTTTAGAAAACAAATGAACTTTCCAAGCCACGTATTAATCACGGAAGTGCAATCATCCTAAATGGGTTCAAGAAGTTTTTCGATTTAAATAAAATGTCTAAGGACGAACTCGTAACCTTATTTAGGAAATTAGAACGAAACATTTTCTCCCACTAAAAATTTTAACAGAGAAACATTTTATCAGTCTTTTCAATAATAGTAGCTTAATAGTTTGCCCGTTGTATTGAAACTGACATTAAAACATTTTCTTCTCTTTATGAAGAATTGTATGAGCAAGACTTTCTTATTAACGAAATTTCCAACTAAAACAAAATTTATATTTGGTATGCAGAAAGGTTATAATTAATTTTCGCAGCATCATGGGAATATTGAAGGCAAATTTTACGATGCACCTGAACACGTTATAGGAAAGAAGAAACCAATAACTAACGTTTCATTAAATCACTGGCTGTGTTCTTCACTTTATCAAATGTGTGTTTTAAATCGTACAAACCCGATCCGAAAACTGATCAAATGTTTTGAAACCTCTATTTTGACGCACCTTCCTCATAAAGTGCTTTTAAAGTTTTACAGTTAACACATATTTAGCACGTACCCATTATGCAGTACAAGTATTGAAACCTAGAAGGAAAGTAAAATGCGCACCACTATACCATCCAAAGCTTGTGAATTAATGTTTTCCCAAATTAGTTCCCACATCCTCGAAATAGCATTGAATCGTTTACTAAACGGATGCTCAGATGTCAAGAACATAATTCCAGATTGAATTGGAAATGAGAGTCTACATGTCATAAAATTCTTAAAAATGAGGTTTCACATTAACCGGTGCACAATTTGTAGCGCTCGGGAAACTCATTAAAACAATCCATATTTTGAACTGTACTGAGGTACGTTATTATTTTCGCTGGAAATGAATAATGGAAATTTATCTCGTATGGAAAACTACCAGACGAAGGTTCCGTCATAATCTATTTAAGTACTCTAGTAATCGACATAACCGAAAAATTCTTCTTTTCTACGGGACTGGGTTTGGGAACACAGATTTCAGAAAATACCACAGTGAGAAGCACGACAAGGGGAAATTAAACAGCATCAGCCTTTCTGTAGTTACGACACTTATACTAATTATTTGTCTTTGGATCAGAGCATTAAAGCCTCTGTACGAGTAAAATGTCAAAGGGACAGCTACGTAATGAAATGGACAAACGATTAGTTTTCATCAACATTATTTCCGTGATGTGGAATTTCATTGCATAAAATACATAACATTTCGCATTAGTGAAGCACAGCAACTTACAAATATCAGAGGAAATTAGTCCGTCAGTAACACATCACACAAAACAAAAAACAAAAAAAAACGAGAGATTACTTTGGTACTCTTTGTAGATAATTTATGCTATTCGTCTTTCTCATGCCAAGATCTTTGTGGGTGTGAAATACAGAGGACGTTCACACATTTTTACAACGTTTTTGGTAAGAAATTACACAAAATAAAATAACGTCAAACAACTGAAACTGGCAACAGCGTCTTAGATTAACGCGATAGAAACATCTGCTGCTGTTAAATATCATCTGCAAAGAAAATGGCGCACGTCAACAAGCTGTGGATAGAAGGTTGTGACTTTGCTCTTTACGAAGAGAAATATTCGCCTTCTGTAATTAAACAAGTTTGTAATATCATGCAATGCATTGATTATAATACGCTTTACAACATGCCAGAAATCATTACTCAAGTTATCACTCAAGTTATGAGAATAATGGGTGTAGAATAAATTTCGGTCCTGTGCCCTGACCCTTGATCCAATATCGATGATATTCAACAGAAACGGTTCAGTATACCTCCAAAATAACATGATAACGTTTCGTCGCAATCGAAGCATTTTTACGTACGTTATGATGCATAAGGGCTTTGGAATAGATCCCGCTCCTGTGTCCTAACCTTTGACCCCATTTCGCCCATTTTCAATAGAATTCGTCCCCAGGCAGGTCCCTACAACATACTAACATTTCATCCAAATCGAAGCATTTTACGTAAGTGATGACGCATAATGACGATGGAAGTGATTCCGCTCCTATGTCCTGACCTTTGACCCCATTTCGCCCATTTTCAATAGGATTTGTGGCCAGTTGGTTCCCTACCACATACTAAGATTTCATCAAACTCGAACCTTTTTTACGTTAGTTATGACGCATAATAGCAGTGGAATGGATCCCGCTCCTATGTACTGACCTTTCACCCCATTTCGTTCACTTTAAATAAGGTTCCTTCCCAGGTGATACCCTACTAGATACTAAAATTTTATCGAAATCGAACGATTCTTAAGCGAGTCATCGTGCGGACGGACATACGCACACAGCGCGTGACGTAATGAAGCAGATGGGAATCGCGACCATCTGATCGCAAAAGTATGACGTCATAAAACTTTAATAGGATCCACACACACCGCGTGACATAATGAGACAGATGGCGTGACCGCGCGCCAACATTCTAAAACGCGAAATTGTGACGTCATAAGGTTTCTAAGAATTGGAAACATTAATGGAACGACGCCATGACACTAAAAACGTTATAATTCGGGGAGGTTATTTAACCCACTAAACGAATTCTCCTAAAGTCGAGATCAAGCTAAATCGATTTCTAGTACCAGAAAAAAGTAGGTTAACGACTTTCATCAAAATTTTTAGAGCCGTTTTCAAAATAAAATGTACATACATACATACAAGAATCACTACTTTAAGGTGAGCGTCAAGTAATTTTGCTTCCTATACTTCCAATGGAAAAACTTCTGTACACATTTTCTCGATCCCAAGAATGAAAATTTGAACATCGATTAAAATAGCTTCAATTCATAACTTGGAATACTTAATATTTTCTAAACCATAACCGTAATAATATTTTCTAAACCATAACCGTAATTACGCAATCCAACATTTATATGTCCACTGACGTCATCAAAGTACAGGTCGCGCCATCTTTTTTCTGGTTTCAACACCAGCAAAGGTAACGTTATTGTTTTTTAATATAATTATGCTTATGTTTTAGAAAATGTTAAGTATTCCAAGTTATAGCATGAAGTTATTTTAATCGATGTTCAAATTTCCATCCTTGGGAACACACTAATTGTGAATGAAATGTGTACAAAAGGTTTTCCATTGAAAATATAGGAAGCAAAATTACTTGACGTCCACCTTAATAATGTGGGATAAGGGCGATGGAATGGATCCCAATCCTATGTCCTGACCTTTGACTCCATTTGTTCCATTTTCAATAGGGTTCCTGTCCAGGTGGTCCCCCTACCACATACTGAAATTTCTTCGAAATCGAACCATTTTTACGTACCTTATGACGCATGAGGGCAATGGAATGCATCCCGCTCCCATGCTCTGACCTTAGACTCCACTTCACCCATTTTCAATAGGGTTCGTCCCCAGGTGGTCCCCTACCACATACTAAACTTTCATTGATGTCGAACCATATTTACGCAAATTATGACGCATAAGGGCCACTGAATGGATCCCGCTCTTATGGCGTGACCTTTAACCCCACTTCACCCATTTTCAATAGGGTTCGTCCCCTCGTGGTCCCCTACCACATACTAACATTTCATCGAAATCGAACCATTTTTACGTGAGTTATCGTGCCGAAGGCGGACGGACGGAAAATGCTGGAGCATATACGCTTCTTCAACCTACGGTTGGAAAGCGTAAAAAACGCTGTGAAAATCATGAAATTACCACTTCTAAATGCAAATTAAGCAATATTATCAATAATATAAGGAAGTCGTCAAGCATCGCTTCTAACAGGAAAAAGGACACCAAACAAATATCCAAAGAAATTACGAACTTTTACGACTATTTCAAAGGTAAGGTCGGTCTTAAAAGAAATTCCACCGACATAAAGAGCAATCATCAAGTCATTAAAAATCTCTGTATCATCTATAATCGAGGTAATAAACAAAAATTTGAATCTGAAAAAAACCCGAAAAAAAAAACATAATGTTCACCGCATTTCCCTAGGCACGTGGCTGAGCGCAGAATACCGTGTAGACTTCTTTATTAAAATCCGGAGACATATCGAAATTACTGTGACATTTTCCTAAGCACGAGGCTGAGCGCAAAACACCCTGTAGACTTCTTTATAAAGCCAGAGACATATCGAAATTTACTGTGACTATTGATGAAGCATGGATCTGCCTAAACGACTGTAACAAAAAAGGTCGATTTACGATCGCAAAAGAGCAGGTTCCAAGAATCCAAAGAAAGTTTCAGTAAAGGATTCATGATTATTGGTTGTTTCTCGTACGATGGGAAATTAAAGAACAGTTGAAAAGAATACTAGAATCACCACTACGTATTACCAAAATAATGTTTTAACTCCTGTATTTAAAGAGAAAATACCATTCTTTATCCACAGAGCTTTCAAAGAGTAGAACTCCATCAAGATAAGGCTATCAGTCATACATCCAAACGTACCACTCTATTTCTTCAAAAAATATAAAACGAGACGGGTATCAAGCCTATACCTTTCGCTTATAGTCCATCAAAGTGCCCTGATGTGTCATAAATGGACTATCGTGCATTCGTACTGCTAAAAAGAGCGCTTTCTAAACGCAGACCTAAAACAGTGTTCGGAGTATGAAAAGCAGTGGAAGGTGAATGCAATAAAATACCACTACCAATTTTAAGAAATGCCTTGTTATTTTGAAATTCTAGATGTAGGTTCATATCCAAAGAAAGGGCTATCAGATAGAACATTTAAAACGAAAAAAAATTTTATTTTAAACATTAATTATAATGTTTAAAATGTTTAAAGATTATAATAAAATCGTTCTAAAAATGTGTGAACATACTCCGTAAAACTAGGGATTCGAGAGCATACATTTATATTTACGTACAACACACTGCATTTATTTGCGTCACTTACGGCCATGCACAGCCTACACACTGAGTTCAGCTCCGTAATTTAGGTGTTATGTTGACCGTTTACGTACCTTTAGTTCTTGCACATGGATTATTTTTGTTAAATATTTCTAAACAATTAAAATCTATAATTCCTTTAAGTAACGCTGTAAGCCACTTACCAGCTGCAGGAAGATCTATCCTTAGTAATCACACAGAAAAAAAGGGGATTCCACACATATAAACGCTTCAAAGACAACACACTAATATTTATTGTACATCTCCACAAAAAGGTAATAACTCACTATTCCAACACGCACACCCTCTACATATCACCGACATTGTTGTTGTTCAGTCAAAGATCAACCACTTAGATTACTAACCGATGTGAGCAGCAGAAGGGGATCTTCTTTTTTTTTTCTCAGGCAACGCTCGCTAGAGTAAACAACTAAAAACGTATCGAGCAGCGCCACCTGCAATTCTATTAAATGTTCGCTGAGGCGTCTTGTTCGAAGAACTCTGACAGTCATATTTCTAATAATAATTTCTAACAGTCTCCCACTTGGCTGGAGGAGTTCATTTTATCATGCCTAGTGTCAGTCTAAGTTTTTGAAACTGGGGTCCAGCCAACGGCTTGATGAAAATGTCCGCAACCATTTGAGAAGTATTACAGTAGTTTAACTGAAGAATAGTTCCACTCAATTCTTTCACAAACTGATACCGCACCATAATGTGTTTAGATCTGGAATTGATCTTTTGATTTTCTATAAGATGTATAGTTGATTTGTTATCCTGAAATATTGTAGTGGTTCCAGTCTGTTCACAATCAAAATCCTTGAGTAACTCTCGCAACCACAATAGTTCTTTGCTTGCTTCTGCAGTGGCGATGAACTCTGCTTTGGTTGTCGATAAGGCTGTTGTTGACTGCTTACGGCTGGTCCAACATATGGCACTCTTTCCAAGCATGAAAACAAATCCAGATGTCGATTTCCAGTCAGTCCGGTCTCCTGTACAGTCAGCGTCTGCATAGCCTTTTTAAATTAGTGGGTCTTGTGAAGATAGTCTTAATTTAAGGCTTACTGTTGATTTCAAATAATAAATTAACTTCATAATGGCTAACCAATCTTGTTTACTTGGTTTTTCTACTTTTCTGCTTAAGATGCCTATGGCAGTTGAAATGTCTGGTCTTGTTACTGTAGATAAATACATGACAGCTCCCCTATTTCTCTATAAAGTCCATTATCTTTTAGAAGTTCTTCTTCTTCTTGAATGTTCTTTCTGTAGTCTGTACTAATTGGTGTTTTACTTTCTTTATTAGTAGCATAACTTTGTATAATTTCCTTTATTTTATTACTTTGACTCAGAAGAAAACTTCCATCTTCTTCTCTTTCTATTTGAATTCCAAGATAATATGTTATGTGGCCTAAATGTTTGACTTCAAATTGATTTTTCAACAAATTTGCAGTTTTCTTTATATTTTTTGTGTTATTCGATGCAACTAATATATTATCTACATAAATAACTAAATAAGTTGTTTGTTTTTTATCCTTTAGTGATAGTAAGCAAGGATCTGTTGTACTTTGTTTGAAGCCCTTGTTGAACAAATATTCTGTTATTGTTTTATTCCAATTTCTGGCACCTTGTTTGAGACCATATATGCTCTTATGCAATTTACAAACTTTTTCTTCTTTTCCTGATTCTCTGAAACCTTCTGGTTGTTCCATAAATACATCTTCTTCTAATTTTCCATACAGGAAAGCAGATTTTATATCAAGATGATGAACATTCCATTTTCCATTTGCTGCAACTGTTAAAAGAGTTTTTAAAGTGGTATGTTTTACTACTGGTGAAAAGGTTTCTTCAAAGTCTAATCCCGGTTGTTGTGTATACCCCTTTGCAACGAGTCTTGCTTTATAGCTTTCGACTTTTCCACTTGCATTGTATTTTGTTTTGAAAATCCATTTATTTTAATGGCTTTCTTTCCTTCTGGAAGATCTACCAAAGTCTATGTTTCATTTTCCTTCAATGCATCTAGTTCTTCCTTTATGGAATTCAACCAGTTTCCTTTTTCTACTTCGTTCATGTCCTGAATTTCTTTTAAATTTTGAGGATCCTTTTTATACTGAACTTTTTGCAACATATGCTAATCTTTCTGGTGGTTTTCCTTTGTTTATTCTTGAATACTTTCTTTGAACATTTTCTGGTTCTTCTTTATCATTATTTTCTTCCACAGTTTCTGATGACATTACTTCATTTTGAACGAAAATTTCTTGTTCATCTTCTTTCCTTTCAGCAGGTTTACTTTTTATTATAGCTTGCTGACGTTCATCAAATTTTACTGATCTGGTAATGATTATTTTGTTTGTTTCTTTATTTAATACTCTGTATCCATTAGATCTTTGATCATATCCTAATAAGATTCCCTCTTGTGCTCTATTGCCAAATTTTTTTCTTTGTTGCTTTGGTACATATACATAAGCTTTTGATCCAAATACTTTAATATGACCAAGATATGGTTTAAATCCGTTAAATAATTCAAAAGGAGTTTTTCCTGTTGCTTGTGTTGGAACTCTATTTTGTATGTAAGCTGCTGTTATTACAGCCTCTGCCCAATATTTACCTTCCATATTAGCATCTAACATCATAGTTTTTGTCATTTCTGTCAAAAATCTGTTTTTTCTTTCAGCAATTCCATTCATCTGAGGACAGTATGGAACAGTTGTTTTATGTTCTATTCCTTGTTCCACTAAATAATTTTCAAAATCTCTTCCACAATACTCTCCTCCATTATCTGTTTTTATTGATTTTGGCATTTTTCCAAATTTGGTTTTCACTGAAGCTACATATTGCTTAAATTTTACTAATGCTTCATCTTTACTTTTAAGCAAATAGATGTAACAGTATCTGCTATAGTCATCTATAAATGTGATAAAATACTTGTAACCACTATGACTGGCCTCAACCATGGGACCACAAATATCGGTGTGTACTAATTCTAATACAGCTTTGGCCTTAAAACTACTTTGTTTGGAGAATGGCTTCTGTGTAAGTTTGCCTTTTATGCAAAACTCACAATTTTCTTCCTTTTTACAATTGGAAAGAGTTATTCCTCTTGATAATTCCTTTTTCTCTATTTGTTTCATCATTTCAATATCCCTATGACCTAGCCTTCTGTGCCATAAATTCAAATAATTCTTATTTTCACATGTAGTGGCCAAATTTGCCTTTTCATCTAATATTTGGAGTTTGTACAAATTATCTGAGGCATCTATTAATCCTATAGCTACAATAGTATCACCATACTTAATTGTGCATTTTTTATTTTTGAATAAAACTTCAAATCCTTTTTCTGTGGCTTTTCTAACAGATAACAAATTAGTGTCTAAATCTGGAACATATAACACATCCTTTACTTCCACTTTTCGAACTTTTCCTTTTTCGATTTTGCAGTTTAAGGTTATATTTCCCTTGCCTTCTGACTTTATCTGAGAACCGTCGGCAGTAGTGATCAGCTCTTGTAACGTATACTCTAGATTCAGTTTCTTTTTGATTTTACTATCTCTTGTTATTTTATTTTCCTATGCAAATTATCTTCTCACTTAACGAGATGTTGTTTCTCCCGCTGAATTATATGTGGCAACGAGTGTAAGTCATGACGTGGTGGTATGCAGTATATATAGGCGCGCTCAAGTATACCAAAGAGCTTCGTTTTATATGTGATAGGTTCATCCTGATTATTGATATGCGGTTTACCTACTTTTCTACGATATTACAATAGTACGAAAGTTCGGGCTATCAGTAGTTGTGTTATTTTGGAGTGTGTATTTGAGTAATACCAGGAGCTCCCCAATAAAAGGTTAAAAGTGAGTACGTTTTCTTAGTTCATTTTATTGTCAGACCTCTGTCTGGCCGTTAAGTCTATTTCATTGAGTGTTTACGTTAAGTTCAGGGTATATTGTGTTTACCGCTCTAATAAGAAGCCTTCAAGGTACTAATGTACTAAAACCGAAGTTATATTACTGATATTCAAGATAATGAGGAACGTTGAGTAAAAATATATTCCATATTCTTGGAATTTATTGCACGTGCGTGTCTTACCTAAACAAACTCTAGCACTTTGAAGATTAAGCACACTTTAGCTACGTCAAGTAACCTTTCAATAACTCTAACGTGACTTAACGTAAGATTTCCTGCACTACACGTCCAGCCGGAGAATTTTATTCATTATAATTGGCGCCTGAACATTTCTTGAACACGTGGTATTGACACTTATTGAATATGTCTTCATTACCTGAGAAAACTTCACTATTTCAACCTGAATCAAGTTTCGGTGGAGGTGGGGTTATTTTCGACAATTTGCAGGAAGCCTGTGGGTCTAACTTTGATGTCAATGATTTGCACGTACCCAGGCATTCCTCACAATTTCGTCATTCACCAGCTTCATATCACTCTGAGTCTCGGGTCGTACCTGAGGTATTTCAATCCTCTCACAGAGGCAAAATGCTTGCACATTTCGTGCCGCATGAGGGAGCAATTACTTTCAATGGTTTGGAGGGGTCCTTGAAATTTCTCGAGGATTTGGAGGATCATTTCGACTTATACAATATTCCTCAAGATTGCAAACTGCAAATAGCCGGCACTTGCTTGAAAGATGTCGCTAAGACCTGGTATCGGCAGTGGAGAGTATCGAACCCGGATTCTCGTTATGAGAATTTCCGAGCGAAATTTTTAGAAGTCTTTCCTTTCGGCCTCAGTCGAGCTGGCCTTGCACAACAACTTTTTTCTCGTAAGCAAGGACCCAACGATAGCCCTGTTGCGTTTGCTTTAGAAACAACACGCTTGTATAAATTATGGGATCCACATGCCAGTCATGTCGACATCTTGGACACCCTATTGCAACAGCTCGATCCATTTCTACAGGATTTTCTTGAGGTCCGACACCCTGCTACAATACATGAATGCCTTCGCCTCATACGAACGTATGAGGAGCGACACGGCAAACATGGACCAACTAAACATAATCGGGAACCCCGGGAGTTCCCGAGCATGTTTAGTTATCACGAAAAATCCTCAGCAGCATAATAGGCCTAATGACTTTCAACACGAGCGTACACAGGTGCAAGTCCAAGCATCATACGTACCACCGCATAGAAGAGTGGTACACCAACCGCTAGTTTCTAAACAATTTTCTGGGTACAGTACAAATGTACAGTATGCTCAACCCCGTTCCAATCCGCAGAATTCGGAACATTTTTCCCTTGTGCTCCCCATAAAAAAAATGAAATGCAACGTCAAATTTCAGAGATGATTAAACAGGGCATAATAAGGGAATCAACAAGCGCCTGGGCCGCACCTGCTTTTCTTGTTCCAAAGAAACAACCCAACGAATTTGAAAAAGCTAAACGAAAAGCTAAACCAAGTCACGAAAGCGATAAATTATCCACTACCTGTCATGTCGCATATTTTGCATGACCTATCGTCAACTAAATGGATGTCAACCTTGTATTTGGCGAGTAGATATTGGCAGGTTGCGGTACATCCAGACTCCGTAGATAAAACAGGCTTTGTGACTCCTTTTGGGGCTTATGAATACCTGCGTATGCCCTTTGGACTAGCCTCTGCACCTGCTACTTTCCAAAAGCTTATGGATATGGTTCTCATACCTGTTCTAGGTCCCATGTGCATGTATATTTGGATGACATTATTATTACATCCGAGACTTTTGACGAGCACCTTTCTCTGCTCAAACAGGTGTTCCAACTCACATACAATGCTGGCTTGACGTTAAAACCTAGTAAATGCCAGATAGCGAGGGACGAGATTGTATATCTGGGGTTGAAAATTACTCCCCACGGCATATTTACGGATGATGAAAAAATCAGGCCTATAGTTGACTTTCCACGGCCAAAAACAGCCAAAGAACTATCACGCTTTCTGGGAATGACCGGATGGTATCAGCAGTTCGTCCCCGCTTATGCTACAATCTGTGAGCCATTGTATGCTTTGAAACGTAAATACAAGAAGTTTGTTTGGACACCTGAGGCTAACGCAGCGTTTGAAGCACTAGAATCAGCGTTGACTCAGCCTCCTGTATTAGCTTTCCCAGATCATACTAAGGAATTTGATATTTACACTGACGCATCCGGAGTTGGTCTTGGTTGCGTTTTGTCACAAGCTGGGCATCCAATAGTTTTTGCGTCCCGTACTTTAGCCAAAGCTGAACGCAATTTTTCAGCTACGGTACGCAAATGTCTTGCTGTAGTGTATGCTCTTGAAAAATTTCAATGTTATCTCAACGAATTGACAGTTAATATAATTACGGATCATTCTGCCCTTCAGTATTTGAATTCTGCTAAGCACCTATCTCAAAGACTTATGAAGTGGGTTCTTAAGTTACAAGAGAGCAATATCAAAATTTCGTACCAGCCAGGTCATAAGAATCAATTACCGTATGCATTATCTCGCGTCCCGATTAGTGGGGTTCCCACAGAAACTACTCCTGGATGTCAGCCTTTACTTTTAATAGCTGATATAACACCCAGAGAGCAGATAATGGCAGAATTAGTAAGTGATCCAGATTTTGGGGAAACCTATAATTTTTTGCTTGCGGGTTCACCACAACAAGGTGATCCTTCTTTGGCTGGGAGGTCACAGCATTTTGAAGTCATAGAGAGTCTTCTTTACTATACGAAATCTAGGACTACTAGGGCAGAGTTTCGCCCATATATTCCGCAAACTCTTAGAATGGCCCTTTTAAACGAATTTCATGACAAACCTATTGCAGGCCATTTAGGTATTCGCAAGACCCGTTGTAAATTACGGGATGTTGCCTATTGGCCTGGCATGTACCAAAGTGTGCTCGCATACGTTCAATCATGTCACTTGTGTCAGATTAATAATTACCGTAATGTAAGACCGGCCGGTCACTTGAAATCTAGTTCAAGTTCTCATGTTTTTGACATTATTTCAATAGATTTATTGGGACCTTATCCTTTATCTGTTAAAAACAAAGCTCGTTACGTTTTAGTATTAACCGATAATTTCGCTAAATGGGTTGAGGTCTTTCCCATTAAAGCCGCCACGGCGGAAGTTATTTGTAATGTATTAATTAATGAAGTAGTCTCTAGATATGGTGCACCTAATCAAGTAGTTTCGGATAATGGTCCCTAATTTATTTCTGACATTTTTGAAAGATTGTGTGAGAGACTACACATAAAGCATAAATTCCTTTCCCCATATCATCCCCAGAGTAATCCCGCGGAACGAGTAAACCGCACACTAGTTAAAATGATCGCTACATTTGTAATGGATCATCACGAGCGGTGATACGAACATCTTGAGCTTTTTTCGTTCGCCCTCCGCTCGTCTGTTCACGAATCTACTAAGTTTACTCCCGCAGAACTTTTTTTGGGTCGAAAAATTAAGACCCCTTTTGAAAATTTAACGGGGATTATCGACGAACTAAACCGGCGACCAACTCCGCAATCAGTACGAATCATGGCAGAGAAAGCTCGTGTTGCAATGATAGGAGCACAAGCGGCTCAAGCAAGATACTATAATACTAGGCATAGGGAACCAGATCTTGTCCTTGGAGATCTAACTCTCTTGGAGACACACTTCCAGTCTCATACTTTAGTAAAGAAATTTGCACCCAGCTACGAAGGTCCACATCGGGTGGCAAATGTGCATGAAAATAACATTATCCTTGAAAAACCTGACAATCAATTTCAATACGTACACGGTGCTCAGTGTCGCAAGTATCATGAACGAAATATAGATTTTATAATCAACCCTACTCAACCTTCTGTTCCACAGACTCAAGTGTCTATATCACACGATCAACCTCCAGAAATTTTGGACGAACCGACAAACCTTTTTGAAGAATCTCCAGTGATTTTTTCTTCACCCTCCCCTCCACAAGACTGGCTTCCAAGAACGCAACCTGATTCTACCATAGGACGAAGGCTCGAATCAAGTTCTTCAAATTCTAGTATCCTTCCCTTCCCTCCAACCATTGCCGAGACTATTGCTGCACCATTCCCTAATAACTCTGCACCAACACAAGCTCCTACTTTCTTGAATACCTCGTCAGAAGTATTCCTATAGGCAGAAATAAACATCGCCCTGCACGACCACTAACTTACAGCAGCCATTGCCGAGAAACGACCACTAACTTCCCTCCAACCATTGCCGAGACTATTGCTGCACCATTCCCTAATAACTCTGCACCAACACAAGCTCCTACTTTCTTGAATACCTCGTCAGAAGTATTCCTATAGGCAGAAATAAACATCGCCCTGCACGACCACTAACTTACAGCAGCGACTCAGAGTCATCACATATTTCTGATTTACTAGATATAGACAATAGTTTGACGATTCCTAAACGTCAGACACATATTACAAACCGTCCAGCAACACCAAAAGCTGGTCGAAAACGCAACTTGTCTCCCCAATCTGCTTCGCCGCAACAACGACGAAGGCAGAGATCCTTGCATCCTCCTGGGTTTCGCCCCTTGAACTTACGCTCAGGGCAAATAGAGCCGATGCCTGCTTCTACTGTCATGCCAAAAAGTAGAAAGAGAAAACAAGCGATGTGGCCGGAGCCACGTCCCTTCAAAAGAATGCTGGAAGGACAACACGGGCCCCAGCACAAAGGGACAACATATCGAAAGCCTGGGGGAGACCGCTCCTGTGAGACGCAGGGAATTCCTGACCGACAGACTTCAGCCGTTCCTGACCGTTCCTGTCAGACGCAGGGAATTCCTGACCGACAGACTTCAGCCGTTCCTGACCGTTCCTGTCATACGCAGGGAATTCCTGACCGACAGACTTCAGCCGTTCCTGACCGTTCCTGTCAGACGCAGGGAATTCCTGACCGACAGACTTCCGAATTTCTTGACCGACAGACTTCCGAATTTCTTGACCGACAGACTTCAGAATTTCTTGACCGACAGACTTCAGAATTTCTTGACCGAGAGACTACAGATGTTCCAGATCCATTCAAGTCGCAGAAAAGATCGGCGCCACCTAAATTTACCAGTCCGATTAGGCCTGGAAAAAGATATCATACTAGGGTTTTTTATGCGTCCTCGAGATAAGTAAGTTCTCGTGGACAGGTTATTTTCTCATTATGTTGTTTTTCCTGCACGATCAGTTGGCGTGACAGAATTTTTTTTTCCGTGTGGGCCTACGCATTCTTTTTGTGATACATGTAGTTTTATATATATATATATCATCATCATCATCATTGTCAACCATTATCAATCCACTGCTGGACGAAGGTCTCCCCAACTTCTCGTGGTGCATCCTGTTCCCACTAAAAGGGGCTCTGACGACCGCCCATAGCGGTATAACTATACCATCAGGGATTAGAGGGTGCTAAGATTCTATCCTCACACTCACCAACCCGCTTGGCCAGCGTGGTGAGTTATGGCCAAACCCCTCCATACTTTCGAATTTCATCCACCCATCTCCCATGTGGTCTTCTTCTGGGTCTTTTCCTGTCCCTTGGAATCCAATCTAAAATTTCGGCTGTCCATCGATGATCTGTCCTTCTGGCAGTATGTCCAGCCCATTGCCATTTCAGGGATTTAACTCTGATCATGATGTTATCCACTCCTGTCATTTTCGGATCCACGAGTTCCTCTTCTTATCTCTCCTGGTTACACCAAGCATGCACCTCTCCATGCTTCTTTGAGTTGTCTGCAGCCTTTGTATGTCTCTTTTAGTTAAGGTCCACGTCTCTGCACCATACGTAAGCACTGGAAGGATGCATTGATCAAACACTTTTCTTTTAAGACATAATGGCATATTGCTCTTGAAAATTATGCTGTTTGATCAATGCATCCTTCCAGTGCTTACGTATGGTGCAGAGACGTGGACCTTAACTAAAAGAGACATACAAAGGCTGCAGACAACTCAAAGAAGCATGGAGAGGTGTTTTTCATGCTTGGTGTAACCAGGAGAGATAAGAAGAGGACCCACTCGTTTTGGATCCGAAAAGTCATGACAAGAGTGGAAGACATCATGATCAGAGTAAAGTGGGAAATCCCTGAAATGGCAAAGTGGTGTTCAATGCCCTCCAAAATGATATATATATATATATATATATATATTCTATGTCCGTCTACTAATTCGAATTTATATATATATATATATATATATGTGTGTGTTAGGGTTAAAATAGTGAAAATTGTTACTGTTAGGCAGCTACAGGCAATCTTCGCTGCTGATACAGTTTGTTTGTAATCAACGATAAATATATAGAGAGTTGAAAATATGAGGAAGTAAAATGAAATAAAAAAAGTGATTCCTGCTGGGCAGAATAAAAATAAGGTATGCCGATGCAGGTTTGTTCTGTACACGTATAAAACGTGTTTCCTGCTTCACAGACGACAATAGCTGCGGACATAGGTTTACTGAATTTGTTATGCCAAGCTTGAAGTTGTAAATACTGCTGCCATAAAAAAAATAGGACGATAAACGTCAGTCAGCGAAATGTAAGACTACACTCAAAATTTGATAGGTTTTTCAAAAAAAAAAAAAAAAAAATATATATATATATATAAGGGGGAGATGATGTAACGTATACTCTAGATTCAGTTTCTTTTTGATTTTACTATCTCTTGTTATTTTATTTTCCTATGCAAATTATCTTCTCACTTAACGAGATGTTGTTTCTCCCGCTGAATTATATGTGGCAACGAGTGTAAGTCATGACGTGGTGGTATGCAGTATATATAGGCGCGCTCAAGTATACCAACGAGCTTCGTTTTATATGTGATAGGTTCTTCCTGATTTTTGATATGCGATTTACCTACTTTTCTACGATATTACGATAGTACGAAAGTTCGGGCTATCAGTAGTTGTGTTATTTTGGAGTGTGTATTTGAGTAATACCAGGAGCTCCCCAATAAAAGGTTAAAAGTGAGTACGTTTTCTTAGTTCATTTTATTGTCAGACCTCTGTCTGGCCGTTAAGTCTATTTCATTGAGTGTTTACGTTAAGTTCAGGGTATATTGTGTTTACCGCTCTAATAAGAAGCCTATAATGAATTAGCTTTATAATCTTTTTGCTAAGCTAATTATTATGAATGATAATAATTCTTCTTACCAGCGAGCTAATGATAACTAGCTCTAAGCTTCAAAATAATGAATTCCCAAAAGGGTGTTGTTACTCGTTAATTATGAACTTAAACAAAGTCTCAACGCTGGTTATTTATATTAAGTAATCAAAGTCATAAACCTAACAGCCAGACAGAGGTCTGACAAAAACTATGAATTGAGAAAGACTGAACTTACTGAAAAACTTGTTTATTTCCAAGACTCTTGGTCAACTAAGGCACTCATATATCTTGTACATAATAATGAATAAACTTTCCTCTTATAGTACACACACTCTCATAACAACACCTCGCAACGCCAACACATCAACCTCAACAACACAACTCAACTCCAACACTCCTCAACACAACTCAACACCCAAGTCTCGATGAACGCGCCTATATACTAGCTACCACCACGTCATGACTTACACTCATTGCCAGATCTCATTCAGCGGGTGAAATAATATTTCGTTCAGTAGGAAGATAATTTACATAGTAAAATAAAATAACCAGAGATAGTAAAATCAAAAGGAAAGTGAATATAGAGTATACGTTACATCATCTCCCCCTTAATTTTTTTTTTTTCTTTTTTATGTCCGAAAAACCTATCAATTTTGGAGTGTAAGTCTTACATGTCGATGATTGACGTTTCTCGATCTTTTTTTTGATTTGTTGTTTGGTGGTAGCCGTATTTACATTATCAACTTGGCATGACAATTTACGAATCTGTATTCGACTGTGAAATTTGTAGTGTAGAACAAACCAAACCTGCATCGGTATACTTTCCTTTTATTCTGCCTAGCAGGAATCACTTTTTTAATTTCAAATTACGTGCGCCTCATTCGTTGAAATATATAACAACTGTATCAGCAGCGAAGATTGCCTGAAGCTGCCTAACAGTAACAATTTTATTATTTTCATTTCAAATTACGTTCACCTCATTCGTTGAAATACATAACAACTGTATCAGCAGCGAAGATTGCCTGAAGCTGCCTAACAGTAACAATTTTATTATTTTCATTTCAAATTACGTTCGCCTCATTCGTTGAAATACATAACAACTGTATCAGCAGCGAAATTTACCTGGAGCTGCCTAACAATAACAATTTTATTATTTTACCCCTAAGCACATAGATATATACAAAAAAAAGTTTATTAATAGATGGACATAGAAGAAATATAAAAAAAAACACACATATATACACAAAAAAGAATGCATAGGCCCACACGAAAAAAAGAAATTCTAACACGCCAACTGGTCGTGCAGGAAAAACAACAAACTGAGAAAAGAACCTGTCCACGAAAACTTACTTATCTCGAGGACGCATAAAAAATTCTAGTGCGATAACGTTTTCCAGGCCTAATGGGACTGGTGAAATCAGGTGGCTTGGATCTCTTCCGGGACGGTAATGGAACTTCGGTCTGTTGTCGGTCAGGAATCTGGCGGTCTGGAAATCCCTGCGGCTGAGAAGAACGGTCAGAAGTCTGGCGGTCCGGAATCCCTTGCGGCTGAGAAGAACGGTCAGGAGTCTGGCGGTCTGGAAATCCCTGCGGCTGAGAAGAACGGTCAGGAACGTCAGAAGTCTGGCGGTCTGGAAATCCCTGCGGCTGAGAAGAACGGTCAGGAACGTCAGAAGTCTGGCGGTCCGGAAATCCCTGCTGCGGCTGATAGGAACGGGCTCCCCAGGCTTTGGATATGAAGTCCCTTGGTGCTGGGGCCCGTTGTGTCCTTCCAGTATCTTTTTGGACGGACGTGTCTCCGGCCACATCGCTTGCTTTCGTTTACGCCCACGGGGCATGATAGTAGTAGCAGGCATCGGCCCTGTTTGCCCTGAACGGAGGTTCCAGGGGCGAAACCCGGGTGGATGCAAAGATTTCTGCCTTCGTCGCTGTTGCGGCGAAGCAGATTGGGGAGACAAGTCACGTTTGCGCCCAGCTTTTGGTGGTGCTGGACGGTGTGGAATATGAAATGTTGGATTCATAACTGATAAATCAGAAATGTCCGACGCCTCTGAGTCGCTGCTGTAATTCAGCGGTCGTGCAGGGCGATGTTTAGATTTGCCTATAGGAATACTTTCCGACGAGGTATTCAAAGAAGAAGTATCCCGCGTTGGTGCAGAGTTAGCCGGAAACGGCGCAGCAATAGTCTTGGCAATGGTTGGAGGGAAAGGAACGATACTAGTATTCGACGAACTCGATTCGAGCCTTGGTCTCATGGGAGAATCAGGTTGCGTGTGTAGAAACTCGTCTGGAGGGGAGGGTGAAGGAAAAATCACTGGTGATTCGTCAAAAATGTTCGGTGGTTCGTCCACAATTTCTGGCGGTTGAACATGAGATATAGATTCTTGAGTCTGTGGAACAGAAGGTTGAGTAGGATTGATAATGAAATCGATATTCCGTTCGTGATACTTGCGACATTGATCAACATGTACATATTGAAAATGGTTGTTCGGTTTCTCCAGAACAATATTATTTTCAAAGACATTTGCCACCCGATATGGACCTTCGTAGCTGGGTGCAAATTTCTTCACTAAAGTATGCGAAACAGAAGACTGGAAGTGCGTTTCCACGAGAGTGAGATCTCCAACGACAAGATCTGGTTCCCTACGCCTAGAATTATAATATCGTGCTTGAGCCGCTTGTGCTCCTAGCATTGCAACACGAGCTTTTTCTGCCATAATGTGTACTGATTGCGGAGTTGGTCGCTGGTTTAATTCGTCGATAATCCCCGTTAAATTTTCAAAAGGGGTTTTAATTTTGCGACCCAGAAAAAGTTCTGCAGGAGTAATTTTAGTAGACTCGTGGACAGACGAGCGGAGGGCGAACGCAAAAAGTTCTAAATGGTCATCCCATCTTTTATGATGGTCCATTACGAAAGTCGCAATCATTGTCACTAGCGTTCGGTTAACGCGTTCTGCGGGATTACTCTGGGGATGATATGGGGAAATGAATTTGTGTTTAATGTGTAGTCTCGCACACATTCTTTCAAAAATGTCAGAAATAAATTGAGGACCATTATCCGAAACTACTTTATTAGGTGCACCATATCTAGAAAATACTTCATTAACTAAGACATTACAAATAATCTCAGCCGTAGCGGCTTTAATGGGAAAAACTTCAACCCATTTAGAAAAATTATCAGTTAGTACTAAAACATAACGAGCTTTATTTTTAACAGATAATGGATAAGGTCCCAATAAATCTATGGAAATAATATCAAACACATGAGAACTTGAACTAGATTTCAAGTGACCGGCCGGTCTTACATTACGATAATTATTAATCTGACACAAGTGACATGATTGAACGTATGCGAGCACACTTTGGTACATGCCAGGCCAATAGGCAACATCCCGCAATTTACAACGGGTCTTGCGAATACCTAAATGGCCTGCAAGAGGTTTGTCATGAAATTCATTTAAAAGAGCCATTCTAAGGGTTCGCGGAATACATGGGCGAAACTCTGCCCTAGTGGTCCGAGATTTGTATAATAAAGAAGACCCTCTATTACTTCAAAATGTTGTGACCTTCCAGCCAAAGAAGGATCACTTGGTAGGGGCGAACCCGCAAGCAAAAAATTGTAAATATCCCCAAAATCTGGATCATTTATTAATTCTGCCATTATCTGCTCTCTGGATGTGATATCAGCTATCAGAAGTAAAGGCTGACATCCAGGAGTAGTTTCGGTGGGGACCCCACTAATCGGAACGCGAGATAATGCGTCCGGTAATTGATTCTTATTACCTGGCTGATACGAAATTTTGATATTGCTCTCTTGTAACTTCAAAGCCCACTTCATAAGTCTTTGAGATAGGTGCTTAGCAGAATTCAAATACTGAAGGGCAGAATGATCCGTAATTATGTTAACTGTCAATTCGTTAAGATAACATTGAAATTTATTCAGTGCATACACAACAGCAAGACATTCACGTTCCGTAGCTGAATAATTGCGTTCAACTTTGGCTAAAGTACGAGACGCAAAAGCTATTGGATGCCCAGCTTGTGACAAAACGCAACCAAGACCAACTCCGGATGCATCAGTATAAATATCAAATTCTTTAGTATGATCCGGGAAAGCCAACACCGGAGGCTGAGTCAATGCAGACTTCAGTGTTTCGAATGCAGCGTTAGCTTCAGGTGTCCAAATAAACTTCTTGTATTTACGCTTTAAAGCATACAACGGCTCACATATTGTAGCATAAGCGGGGACGAACTGCTGATACCAACCGGTCATTCCCAGAAAGCGGGATAGTTCTTTTGCTGTTTTAGGCCGAGGAAAGTCAACAATAGGCCTAATTTTTTCATTATCAGTAAATAAACCGTGGGGAGTAATTTTCAACCCCAGATATACAATCTCGTCCCGCGCTATCTGGCATTTACTAGGTTTTAACGTCAAGCCAGCATTGCATATAAGTTGGAACACCTGTTTGAGCAGAGAAAGGTGCTCGTCAAAAGTCTCTGATGTGATAATAATGTCATCCAAATAGACATGCACATGGGGACCCAGGACAGGTCTGAGAACCGTATCCATAAGTTTTTGGAAAGTAGCAGGTGCAGAAGCTAAACCAAAAGGCATACGTAAATATTCATAGGCCCCAAAAGGAGTCACAAAGCCTGTTTTATCGACAGAGTCCGGATGTACTGCCACCTGCCAATATCCACTCGCCAAATCCAAAGTTGACATCCATTTGGTTGACGACAAGTCATTTAGAATATGTGACATGACAGGTAGTAGATAATTGATCGTTTTCGTGACTTGGTTGAGTTTGCGAAAATCTGTCACGAAACGAAATTCATTTGGTTGTTTCTTTGGAACCAAGAAGGCAGGGGCCGCCCAGGAGCTTGTTGATTCCCTGATTATGCCTTGCTTAATCATTTCCGCAATTTGACGTTGCATTTCCTGTTTTTTATGTGGAGCACAAGGGTAAGGTTTCGTCGCAATGGGTTTCGAACCATCAGTGTCAATAACATGATAAACCACCTGTGTGAAACCAGGTTGATCCGAAAATAAACCAGGGCTTTCCTGTAAAAGGAGAGAAAGCTGGTCTCGTTGCCCCTCATTCAATTGGTCACTCAACAATAAACTCGTAATATCTACAGGAACCGTCGGAATCATTTCGACAGGTTCCGGAAAGGAAATCACATGTTGTACAAAATTCAAAGTTATTTGAAACTTGTTAATATAGTCCATACCCATGAGACATTTCACGGGTAGCTCGTCTATAAGCAGGAAAGAATGTGTAAAACGAGCTTTTCCCAGCCCTAAAGATAATGTGACAGTTCCTGCGATACTGAAGATTTCATTATTGGCACCTCGCAAATACTGCGTTGCAGGCTGAACGTGTATTGCAGAAAAAACGTCATTGCAAAACTTTGCATTTAGGGCTGATATCTCAGACCCAGTGTCGAACTTTGTCTCGACAATAACGTCTTCAAGTGTCAAGAATACATCAGGCAACTGAGGAGTTTGAACAGTCACTAATACTGTTTTAGGGTCAGAATGTTTGGTATCAGGAAGCAGGACCGACCCTTCGTCTACTTCCTGTGGAAGTTTAAAGGAATTCTGGTGGTGTTATCATGTGGTCGGAAACCTCGACCCTGCCGGGTATCGGGAAAATTTTCACGATAAGGAAAATTGCGTGAACCCTGCGTCGGGAACTCCGCGTGTCTGTTGACATTTTCATATTCGTTACGTCTGCCCTCAGCACGGGCAGAAAAATTATTATTGCCCTAGGGCATGAGAACGTTCCGAATGCTGCTGAGTGAAACGGGGTCGAGCATACTGTGCATTATGACGATATCCCGAAGCTTGCTCAGAAACTCGCTGTTGGTTCGCCACTCTTCTGTGTGGTGGAACGTATGAAGCTTGGGTGGGCATTTGTGTATGCTCGCGCTGAAAGTTTTGTCTATTATGCCGCTGAGGGTTTTCGGAATAAGCCTCGCGGGGTGCCCGAGCATGGTGAGTTGAAGCATGTTTGCCATGTCGCTCTTCATACGTGCGTATGAGGCGAAGGCATTCATGAATGGTGGCAGGGTGTCGAACCTCAAGAAAATCTTGTAAGAATGGGTCGAGCTGCTGTACGAGGGTATCCAACATGTCAACATGACTGGCATGTGGATCCCATAGATTATATAGGCGTGTAGTTTCCAACGCAAATGCAACAGGGCTATCATTGGGACCTTGTTGACGCGAAAAAGCTGTTGAGCAAGGCTAGCTCGACTCAGGCCGAAAGGAAAGACCTCCAAGAATTCTACACGGAAATTCTCATAATGAGAATCCGGGTTCGACCCTCGCCACTGCCGATACCAGGTCTTGGCGGTATCCCTCAAGCAAGTCCCGGCAATTTGGACCTTGCAGTCTTCCGGAATATTATAGAGATCAAAATGATCTTCCAGATCTTCGAGGAACTTTAAAGACCCCTCCAAACCATTGAAATAAATTGTTCCTGCATGCGGCACGAAATGAGCAAGCATTCTGCTTCGCTGAGAGGATTAAATTCCCTCAGGTACGACCCGCGACTCAGAGTGATAAGAAGCTGGTGCATTACGAAATGGTGAAGAACGCTTGGGTATGTGTAGATCATTCATATCAAAGTCAGAGCCACAGGCTTCGTACAAATTGTCCAAACAAACACCATTACCCTCGAGACTTGCCGGAAGGTGGAAATTTGTAGTTGTCTCAGGTAAGGAAGCCATGGATAATAGTCAGGATCTCGTGTTCGAGAAAAGTTCGGGCGCCAATTATAATGAATTAGCTTTATAATCTTTTTGCTAAGCTAATTATTATGAATGATAATAATTCTTCTTACCAGCGAGCTAATGATAACTAGCTCTAAGCTTCAAAATAATGAATTCCCAAAAGGGTGTTGTTACTCGTTAATTATGAACTTAAACAAAGTCTCAACGCTGGTTATTTATATTAAGTAATCAAAGTCATAAACCTAACAGCCAGACAGAGGTCTGACAAAAACTATGAATTGAGAAAGACTGAACTTACTGAAAAACTTGTTTATTTCCAAGACTCTTGGTCAACTAAGGCACTCATATATCTTGTACATAATAATGAATAAACTTTCCTCTTATAGTACACACACTCTCATAACAACACCTCGCAACGCCAACACATCAACCTCAACAACACAACTCAACTCCAACACTCCTCAACACAACTCAACACCCAAGTCTCGATGAACGCGCCTATATACTAGCTACCACCACGTCATGACTTACACTCATTGCCAGATCTCATTCAGCGGGTGAAATAATATTTCGTTCAGTAGGAAGATAATTTACATAGTAAAATAAAATAACCAGAGATAGTAAAATCAAAAGGAAAGTGAATATAGAGTATACGTTACAAGCCTTCAAGGTACTAATGTACTAAAACCGAAGTTATATTACTGATATTCAAGATAATGAGGAACGCTGAGTAAAAATAAATTCCATATTCTTGGAATTTATTGCACGTGCGTGTCTTACCTAAACAAACTCTAGCACTTTGAAGATTAAGCACACTTTAGCTACGTCAAGTAACCTTTCAATAACCCTAACGTGACTTAACGTAAGCTTTCCTGCACTACACGTCCAGCAGGAGAAATTTATTCATTATACTCTGATTCACCTTTTGAAAGTTCTTTAAACAGTGTTGCATCATTTGTCATGTGACACGTTGCACCGGAATCAATTGACCAACCTGTGGATATTTTGTTGGGTTTTGACTTCGTTTCTAATGAGAAATTTTCATTTTCTCTTTTTTTGTCATTTTGTTCACAATCTAATTTTGTTTTTCTTGTCTTCACGGCAATATTACTGTGAGACTCTGTATGTGGGTTTATTTTGTGAAACTTACCAGTGTTACCTTTATTTTGATTTCTTTTGTAATGCCAACAGTCATCTTTGACATGATTCTTTCTTTTACAAAAAGTGCAAAATCTTTCTTGTTTGGAGCTGTAATTTTTCTTTTTATAACTTGTTTTCAAAACAGTTGTGTGATCGGTGTGTGCCTGTGAGTTTTCTTTCCTTCTATTAGATTCATCTATCACTTTACATTTGATAAACTCAAGTGTTAAATCTTCTTCCTGTCTTGCTTCTAATGCAGTAACTAAATTTTCGTAGGTACTCGGTAAACTATTTAGCAAGATAGCCCCCAAATGTGTGTCTTTGAATTCCTCTCCCTGTGCTTTAAGCTTGTGAACTATTTCCAGCATTCTATTTACATGCTCTTGCATAGTTGATCCATTTTCTTGAAAACGTAAACTATACAGTTTTCTAAGAAAATACAATTTACTACTCAAACTTTCTTTTTCGTAAACCATTTTCAAAGCATTCCACATTTCAGAACTTGTTCTCTTATCGCGTACGTCAATAATTTAATCATCAGACACGCAAAGTGTTACTGTAGCTTTAGCCAGTTCGTCATTTCTGAACCATGCATCACTCTTTTCTTCTGGAATTGGCTCTGAAACAACCTTCCATAAATTATCTTTAATAAAAATCATTTCCATTCTTACTTTCCAAATTTGATAATTAAAATTATCTAACTTTGTTATATTGTACATGCCGCTTCCTATGAATGACGCCATTTTGTTCCGCTTCCGATTTTCGAATGAGGAACTAAGCAGTAATAAATACGCTTTCAATCCACTCGACTCAAATGCTTGATGAATTTGACGAACTTTGCTTTTAATCTTCCTGACAGCAGTGAGATTTCAGTCTCATAATCAAGATTGTTAAATATTTCTAAATAATTAAAATCTACAATTCCTTTAAGTAACGCAGTAAGCCACTTACCAGCTGCAGGAAGATCTATCCTTAGTAATCACACAGAGAAAAGGGGATTCCACACATATAAATGCTTCAAAGACAACACACTAATATTTATTGTACATCTCCACAAAAAGGTAATAACTCACTATTCCAACACGCACACCCTCTACATATCACCGACATTGTTGTTGTTCAGTCAAAGATCAACCACTTAGATTACTAACCGACGTGAGCAGCAGAAGGGGATCTTCTTTTTTTTTCTCAGGCAACGCTCGCTAGAGTAAACAACTAAAAACGTATCGAGCAGCGCCACCTGCAATTCTGTTAAATGTTCGCTGAGGCGTCTGGTTCGAAGAACTCTGACAGTCATATTTCTAATATTAATTTCTAACAATTTTAACGTAAGAAGGTACTGTACGTTCTGTTTTGTTCCGAAAAGTTCCAGTAAGCTGTTATTTTGACTTATTTACCTAATCTGTTCCTCACCTAAAGTTTGTTTACATTCGGGAGTTTGCAAATGGTGGCTTGCCTCTCCGGTGGCGCAGTGGTTTAAGCGATGGCTTCTGACCATTCGTCCGAGATGGGTCCGGGTTCTAATCCCGGTGAGGCATGGATGTTTGTGTTTGTCTTTCGGCACTGGCTCTCAATATGTTACTTGTCCAAAACTGGTTATCTGTGTACATTGGTCATTTGGCATACTGTAATATCCATATTTGATGTATACTTGTCCGCAATGTGTTAGATGATCAACAGTCTTTATCTGTGTACATTGATCATTTGGCATGTGTAAACCGTTTAGGATTTGTACTTGTTGCTGTGTAATATCTGTATCCTGTGAATTATTTGTATCATGTTTGTCTTACCTGTACCACTAGGTCCAATAAATCATTTCATTTAAACCTCCAATAAAAAAAGAAAATGGCGGCTTCCGGTCCAGATATTTGCATGTATTACACGTCACAAGTCATGGCGTCCAATCGCTATGATGCTCTTCCTTTCGAAACGCTTGGAAGTGATACTGACTCTGTTCCAGACCCTGAATTAAGCTCTAAAATTCAAGTTGATATGGATATATCATGTGCTCCAGCTTTCCCAAATGTTTCAGAAATTTCCGCATGCGTTGCTCCACTGTCCTCATCAAGTGAGAAGATGACACAGTTGCCTCCCTCTCCTGATCCTCGTTTCAACCAATCTATTAGACCTAAAACAACTCTCTCATATGCTGGTACTGTTCGTGGTGCTTCAACAGTCATTCCTTCAAAGGATTCCTCTCCCCCAACTGTGAAAGCAACGATTCAAGATAATGGTACCCGTATAAGAGTGACTGAGTTCCCGACTTCTACTCAAGTTAAAGCTATTGAAGATAGACTAAAATGAAGAGTCAGATTTTCCTCACTCCGTGATACATACATTTTTCAATATGCTGCTGCTCTCACTCGATTATATGCAAAAGAAGATATTAATTTCTTGGCGCGAAGAGGTCGTGAAATAAGTGTTCATTTTTCGAAAATTGTGCATGTTGACAAAATTGTTATGGATGGCTTACATAATAAAGGTGTTCATCTCACAGCTATGGGCATTAGTCAACTGTCCAGTACAAGTAAGCTTATACCCAGTTCCTCAAGAAATCACTGATGATATACTCCTTGTGACAATGTCAAATTGTAGAAAGGTTGTAGATAATACCATTGCAATTTCTGCTACACTGAGAGGCCACGAATTCTCTTCAGTAAATGGACTGCGTCCTCAAGTGAAAATTATTTTTCCTTCAGAAGACGCATTGATTAAATGCCCAACTTCCCCGACGATTTAAGTTGGAATACGCAATTATGAAATTGGTATCGCAAAATGTATGCATTGCTACCAATGTAAAGGCTATGGACATATTCATTCTAACTGTCCTCATTCTTCAAAATTATCTTCTTTTTCTCCCACTCACTCACCTGCTTTCAGAAGCCCCTCCCCAATCTGTGCCTATGATACATCCACTTCTTGTGACTACAAGTTTAACTATTACAACACAAGCGTCAGTTCCTACTTCAGCTCTTCATGCAGTTCTTCTTCCTGCGTCTCAAGTCTCCACTGCTGATGATAACCTCTGTGTTAAGTTGACCTTTGATCATCCCATTAGTTCTGAATTTCATCTTCCAGAAAACGAATCTGCTAATATTCCAAGTACTTCTACAGTTACTCATCCTGTCCTACAGGTGATAATTGCTAGTGACAATTCCTGTGTAAAGTCGACCGTTAATCATTCCACTAATGCAGGTTCTAACTTTCCAGAAAATGATGCCTTCAATAGGACTGCCGAAACAGAAGGTCTTACTTCTAGTGATATACCTGGTTACTCTGACTCTGTAGACAGATTAGAGAGCATTCCTCGTTCTACGTCGAAACGTACCTCACAATCTTCTCCAGCTCAACATGGCTCGAAGAAACGGAATACGGATTCCACATCTACTATTACTGATTTTCCTGTAACCTCTTCTCGACTGCATCTTCAGAGTGAAATTCCTGACTTACCACATGATCAAGATTCCCCTATGATATCCAATGAAGACATTACACTTCAGCCCTCACAAACACTCCAAATCTTCCAAACCTGGTCTCCAATACGGAAGTCACCTACGCAACCTCTCTCTCTCTCTCTCTCTCTCTCTCTCTCTCTCTCAGTCAAGTCTAGGTAATTATTACTGCGACTGACTTTACTAGGACTGATAAACTTCCTGGAATTGCTGAGACTTATGTTCAATACAGTGCCATAGTTCATCAACTGTATGTATGTTATTACCCTTTTCTCAGGGTGGCTGTCCCTACTACTCGTAAGTGGGTTAGTCACGTTGGAAGATGTATTTCTTGACTTATGAAAAAAGCTGACATGTTAGACCTACAGCCTCCACTTGATATTTAAACTAAAGGCTTTGCTTAGCCGTTAGCAAATTCTCTCGCGTTTGAGAATTTTCTCCAGTTAATGCAGAAATTGTGTTATTGCAAGAAACAAAATGTACTACTCATACTGACTATAATCGTTGGCGGTCCTGGCCTTTTCATTTTAAACACTGTCTTGGTACGAACCTTTATCCCGGACTTGTTATTTGGTTATATCATCGCTGAGGACTTTTGCTTAGTTCTGTTGATATTGTTGATACTATTATTGGTCATCTTATATACTATATTACAATTGTGATTTATAATGTTACTATTAACGTATTTAATTATTATATCCCTTGTAAATCAGCACCTGCTTTAAAACTTGTCTCCCGCCTTCACAACATGTTGTTAAATCTCGCCCCCACCGACACCGTTGTCATTGGAGGTGTTTTTAATTGTACATTTGATTCCTCCCTCGATAGAAGTGAGGCGATTGATTGGAGAACTTCACTTGTGCGTACTCTTCGTGATGTGATTTCCTCTGCCAATCTTATATAGATGGTTTTCGCTTCTTATATCCTACAATGAAAGTTTTTACAAGTTGTAACATACCAGGATATGTGACGTACCTGCCAGAAGGACGCACACGACATAAAGGCAGATAGGAATCAGAATAAAACATCCAAGTAGCTCAATTGGTAGAGCAACGTATTCCGGAATGAGGGGATCCGGGTTCGAATCCTGGCGTGGACAGAGATGACGGAGAAATTTACTTCGTTATAATGGCGCCCGAACTATCCGGATGACCCGACCGTTCAAAATCTCGCAATGGTGTGATGCTATTTCCACACCGCAAGATAGGAAAAATAAGAGAATCCCTTCTCCAGCACTTCAAAAATAAATAAAAATAAAAAAATAAGGGGGAGATGATGTAACGTACCAGGAGATGTGACGTACCTGCCAGAAGGACGCACACGACATAATGGCAGATAGGAATCAGAATAAAACGTCCGCGTAGCTCAATTGGTAGAGCAACTTATTCTGGAATGAGGGGATCCGGGTTCGAATCCAGGCGTGGACAGAGATGACGGAGAAATTTACTTTGTTATAAAGTCATTCAGCTGCCGCTTCATACACTCGCCTACACAAATTTTATATCTCTCGAGATCTCACTACTCGTCTCTTTTCTGTTGACATTCATCTTACTTCATCTTCTGATCATAGCATTGTGGAATTAGTTCTTGCCCTTTGTACATGATCGTGTTGACTTCTGAGAACATGGACACAGGAGATAGAATGGTCAATGATACACTTATTGACCATTCTATCTCCTGTGCACAGATTCAATCCATTTTTTTGGATTCCTTACTTAAGCTACCTAATACATTGTCAGAGATGTATGTCAGAGATCTATACACTGTTAGAGATCTATGGCATACGACGAAAACAAAGATTATCTTAACTGCTCGACAATACTCATTTACTTCTCGTACCATTCAGTCAATGAAAATTGACAGTTTACGATGTCAACTGAAGATGACTGCCTGCTCTTCGCCTGCGTATCTGATATATCAAGCTGAACTACGTAGCCTCCTCGAATCTCTAGCATAACAGGCTGTTGATAGACTCAAACACCTAACGAGTTGCCCCTTGATCATCTGCACGAATACTTTCTCTCCATAGAAACTTCTCGTCAAAATGCAAAGTATTTGACCCATCTTCGTTTACCGATAGGAGTTACCTCAAATGGCACAATGCACAATGACTCTTTGTTCTTACGCCTTAGAAATTTTTTTACTCAGCGTTTTCGATCTTATGACTCCTCCACCTCAATCTGCAGAAAAGCTCTTGTCTCAACTTCCACTAGTCCCTTTATATCTACCAGAATATGTTCTTCCCCTATTGCCCTTCTCGAAGTTCCAACTGCGTTAACTTCTCTTAAGCTCCCAGCTTCTCCATGCTGCGATGGTCTTACTTCTAAGTTTTATCGTCATTTTGCACCCTCTTTGTGACCCATCCTTTTAGCTTGCTTTCAGGCTCTATTTTGATCATCCACTGTTCCATCTGCATTCATTAATTGTTAAGTGTTCTACTCCCAAAAAAGGGTGATCTTTTCGATTTCTCTCTCTGGAGTCAAATCGGTTTATTGAATCTTGACTACAAAATTTATGCGAAGATCCTTTCTCATCGGCTAAATCCTGTTCTTACGCCAATTGTTCATCAAGATCAGACATATTCCATCCCTAGTTGAAATATTTATTTAATATTAATGTTACACGCGATCTTCTTCATCTTACCGGCTTTCTTAAAGAACTACTAAGCCTTTTTAATCTTGATCAGAAAGGTGCGTTTGACAGTAGTAGTCATATAAACCTATCTCTTGCTTTGCGCTCCTCTGGATTTCCACAAATATTTTCTTTTGCTCCCATTTCCCTCTGTTCCAATGCTTTTTTCAAGTTCGTACGAACTCTTTTTTAAGACCCTCTATTCCGTTGTGTAAGGGTTATCTGCACAACTTGTGCAGCTGTTTTCGAGGCACGCCTAACATTTATCCGCAATAATTTTGTTTTTGTCGCCCTCTTCAAGGTTCTCATCTCCGTCAGATTTTTATCCAGGGGTTTAAAACTCTCAAAAAAAAAAGAATAAAACTTAAGTGACAGGTAAGAAAAGACAAAGCACCAGCAACAATATACACTGAAGAGCAATGGAATTAGAGACAGCTGGCGTTATTCATATGTGGCGCTGTGGGCAACCTTGTAAACGGAAACGACATGACGTATGCAGCGATCTGACAATAAAGGAGTGATGCGACGGGAATCAGTAAGAGTCGGACGCAGTATGGGTAAGACGAAGGATCTAAGCGCATTTCATCGTGGGCAAATTGTCGAGGCTCGACGAATGGGTCACTCCATCACGGAAGTTGTGCAGGCACTGGGATTTTCACGAGCCACTGTGTCACGGGTGCACCGTGAGTACATCAAATCCGGTAAATCCATCCATGCAAGGGCCAACTCCAGTGGACAACAGCGTGTAGATGAGCGGGGTCATCGTCGGCTTGCTCGCATTGTAACAGCGGATAGACGGGCCACAGTGCGAGAAATCACTCAGCAATTTAACGCTGGTGCACAAAAACGTGTATGCAGCCACACCATCCAGAACCATCTCCTCGCTATGGGGTACAGAAGCCATCGTCCCACGAGGGTACCGCTGCTGACCGCACATCACAGGGTGCAAATATTAGCATGGGCGCGGGAACATCGCCACTGGACCCTAGACACGTGGAAGAATGTTGCCTGGACTGATGAGTCGAGATTCACGTTGGTACATGCGGATGGCAGGATACGAGTACGGCGCAAACCACATGGATCGATGGATCCTTCTTGCCAGCAGGGGACTCTTCAAGCTTGTAGGTGAGGCATTCTCGACTGAGGACTGTTTACGTGGACTGAAATGAGACCCCTGGTACGTGTGACATCGTCCCTCACAGGTCAACGTTACCGGGATATCCAGGACGACCATTTGCTCCCGTTTGTGCGTCTTCAACATCCCATTGGGGACCTCATCCTGCAACAAGACACCGTGCCATCGCTCCCGAATTGTATCCGAATAGTTGGATGAACACTCCACCGACGTGACCTCCCTTCCTTGGCCAGCTAGGTCACCTGACCTCAATCCCATCTAGCATTTCTGGGATGCCATCGAGAGAGATGTTCGAGGCTCTGACCCCCTCCATCAAATCTTTGTGAACTGTGGAAGCTTGTTCAGGGGTCTTTCATCCGTATGGCTTCCCAACGCTTCAGGTGTCTTGTCGAGTCCATGTAAAGACGAATCGCCGCCGTCATCAGGGCGAAAGGTGGTGCTACACGTTACTAGACAGTTATCTCTAATTCAATTGCTCTTCAGTGTATATAGATAGAGAGTGGAGTCAAGTAAAATGAGAGAGGTCTGGAGTCAAATAGGGAGACAGAAGAAAAGGAGTTATCCTGCAAAATTTTGAAAGTGGAAGATTCTGTCCTAAAAGAGAGTTCGGCTGTGAGGTCCGAAACGCGGGATTCGAAAAGAACTCAACGGAGATCCAGCAGAATAGATTTTTATCTGCAGTCTTCCTGCATGTTAGGTTGCAATTGGAGAGGGATGAGGCATAATCCATTTCGATGCTGATATTTTTAGGTGGGGCTTGTGTACGCCGGAATATTCGGAATTACCCGAGTATAAACGGATAGCGGAGTGTTTTAGAAGCGGAGCCAGACGATTGGGTAGATGACTCGATGTAGATTGAAACCGTCCGGCTGAGGACTCGCCGTTGGATGGATTGAAAGCCAACAGGCGCGGTAAAAACAATATGTGAGTGACCCAAGCCATCGTCTTGAGGGCCGAAGAAATCATTTTCCTAGAACAAAAGGATATAATATCTTTAAAAAGAATAGGGACATAATGAAAGTTTTATGGAACCAAACCCCAGCAGCTGAAGGATGGGAGATGTAGCTAATCTCTGCAACGTTTCTCAGTTTGAACAAGCGGCAAGTAACCTGTCAGGAAAAATTTCGAGTGCTGGTCTGTATCCGCTGAATCAACGCCAAAAACGGGGCTTTAAAATGGTAAAGTGTTCAAAATGGCGTTAAAAATCTGTTTACGGGAGCAGAGCGTTGACGAGTGAGAAACGCATTTACAAGACTTCGACATCAACAATGGACAGCAACGTGGCTTGCGTGAAGGCTCTGGAGGAAGAAGATAAATGGGGGACTTTATGTCAGATTACAGCAAATGTTTCTTTGCATACCGCGCGCCACTACATTTACGATGTGCTGTCGTATCGAAACGTTCCAGCGCGATGTGTTCTCATACAACTAAAAGCAGAACAGAAAGCTTTGAGAATGGGACTGCATTTCTGACACCTGTAACGCTAGGTGGAAGAAGGTCACGAATTCCTTAGCCGCATTGTCATTGGAGTTGAAACATGGATGCACTACTTCACACCGACGTTAAAAGCACAGACAATGGAATGGAAACACACATGATCTCCCGTAAGAAGGAAGTTCAGTACAAAATGATCTGATGGGACGGTGATCATGATAGCACTGGACAAGAAATTTTCACAGAAGTCTTGATCCCAAGATTGAATTAACAATTCCTTATAGATTTTAGACTTCGAGGTGCTGAACACGAATATGACAATGAAAATGCTAAATTCGCTACGATTTGTGACAGATCCGCAATAGTTTCTTCTAAGAACTTACTATACACTGAGTGGCCCCTTTATTATGACCACCTGACAGTTTTAAAGCAAATGAGCTGCGGCTGCACGCTGTAGACGCCAGAGAGCGAGGCTAGTGTAAAGAGGGAAAGCTTAGTGCTTGCGACAGTAGCAAAGTGGTTTTTGGTTGACGAGATGGGTAAAAAATGCGATATGACAGACTTTCAACGTGGGATGATTGTAGGAGCTCGGGGCCATGGAGAGAGTATCAGCGAAACCACCACATTCGTGAAATGTTCAAGAGCAGCTGTTGTTAAAGTGTTTAAAGACGAGACTGTCAGCCAAAAAACTGGGTCTCTACGTGCAACGTGTGGACGTCATCGACTAGTGACTGCTCGGGCTGAACGGGGAGTGTCCCGACTGGTAACAGACAACAGAAAGATAACAGTGCAGCAAATTACAGACTATCTTAATCAAGGATTCCCTCAAATGATCTCTGCACGCACTGTTCGTTGTACACTGCATCGGATGGGATATGGCAGCCGATGGCCTGTTCGAACACCTTTGATGTCTGCAGTTAACAAGAGAAAACGTCTCCAGTTCGCCCAGAAGCACAAGGATTGGACAGTCGATAATTAGAAACATATTATGTGGTCCGACGAATCGCGTTTTCAGGTGCACCATGCCGATGGCCGAGTGAGAATATGGCGGGAACAGCACGAAAGCATGGACCCTAAATGCATTGCTACAACCCTTCAAGCTGGTGGAGGCAACGTTATGGTTTGAGGAATGTTTTCCTGGCATGCTTTGGGCCCTTTTATTCGTGATCAACGTCTGACTGGCACATCATATCTAAACATCGTTGCGGACCAAGTACATCCTGTCATGTGGATGGTTTATTCCAATGGCGATGGCTACTTTCAACAAGATAATGCGTCCTGCCATAGTACTCGTATTGTACAGGATTGGTTTCAGGAACATGCCGGTGAGTTTATTTTGCTTAGGTGGCCCCCACAATCTCCAGATCTCAAACCCCATTGAGACTTTGTGGGATGAAGTTGAACGAGCCATCAGACAGCTCGATCCACAGCCCTGTAAGCTCACACTCCTGGAATGTTCTATTAATCAATCATGGTCTCAGATTCCACAAAAAACCTATTAACATCTCGTGGAGTCCATGCCACGAAGAATCGACGCAGTATTAAAGGCAAAAAGTGGCCCAACGAAGTACTGAGGGGGTGGTCATAATAAAGTTGCCACTCAGTGTATGTACCGGTAAAGGTCCGCTTCTACGTCCAACGTTGCTTTGCGTGTCTCTTGTGTAGCTGCTCAGGATCATCTCTAGCGAGTATCCATCAGTAGTCAGCCAACATAGAAGTAGACCACTTTCCCTGGTATCATTCCTCCAACGTTGCAGTTTCCTGATGGAAATGTTCATCGTGCTCATCACTAACCATGCTGCAGCTGATGGGAGAGAAATCCGAGTGGAAATGGAGCAAGCGGATCTTTAAGGACATATTGCAGCCAGGTTTGTGATACAGAGTCATGTCCTCAACCAGTTCCTTGCAATTTTCTATCATGACAGATCCGACGAAGTAAGATGACACCAGACGAAACGCGTCCCAAGCTTTTTTCTCATCACACTGTCTCAGATTGAATAAACATATCGTCAATGAAGAGCTCTTGGATCTGAGGACCCCCAAAAAATCACTCTTTAATTTTTGCTTCGCTGAATGGGGAAATTTGTCAGCCAGGTACTTGAAGGCTGATCCTGTCCGGTCGATGGCTTTTACGAATATTTTGCCAGACCGAGTTTGATGTGTAGGTGCGGGAGCAGAATTTTGTGCATTTTTTCCAGTGCTGGGTGTTGCACATTCTTCTTTCCGACCTTTAGATATTTCCTCACAGGCCTGTCTCTCTCTTCACATAGTGCAAACTCCTTACTCTGTTGTCCCGTTCCCAGAAAAAATAGCGGTACTTCGTATATCCCAGCTGCAGACCCATCAACACAGACACTACCTTTAAGTCACCAGAGATGCCAGCCGTACTTGCTGGATTGAAAACAATTCAACAGCGCTGGTTTAGGTTTTCGTAGGCTTCTTTCATGTAGACAGCATGTAATCCTTTCGTAGACTGAATCTAGGATCGTCTGTAAAAAGAACATCTACCCACTTGTCTGAGCTCCAGTAACGATGCTTCTTGCAGCAGTTTAAGTAAGCTCTCCGGTGAGATGTGGTTAGCGGGATACAAACCATGGGTCTCCTGGCAAAAAGACTAATTGTGTTAAGTCTTCGAAATATTGCATGCTTTTGTACCGTGATCCAGTGACCGCGGAGTGCTTTGAAGACAATTGCCGAGCTTTATAGACCTATGACGATGTGCGGTTAAAGCGACGTAACGGTCCTAATGAGGTGTCGTCCGCCTTGGATGACCTTGGCCAGGCCTTCGTGACACCCGACTGGTTGTGTTGAATTGCTTCCATAACCGTGAAACCACTCTGGGATAAATATTCAAGTCTCTTTGGGACCTGGACATGGAACTGGTCTGCTTCTAGTCGTCCTATTGCTCGCCACCGAATAGCGTCGGATACACGCGTATGAGACATGAGGAAAACATTTGCAGCCGCCAAAACGCTTCTTAAACGCGTTGTCAACGCGAAATGCCACTGATCTTCTCCTCCGGCTTTAAGTATGTAACTAACTTTACATATTGCAAAGGTTTATCACTGTTATGCAAATTTTACTGCGGGACTCATGTCCATTTCCGTATATATTGTGTACAACGTAACGTTTCTCGTTGAGCGATTTGGATTATTTACGCACTATTGACTTCCGGACTTTAATTTTGGACAACCAGTCTGCTTACTGGGCTACCCGGTTAAGAGATTCTGGATTGGCTTCGAAACCATGGTAACTTCTCACTAGCTACGATGTACACAGTACCATATTTTCTTTAGCGGTTGCATAATTAGTACTTTTTGGTTATTTTTTTATTTGGGGTTAACGGGCAATGTATACACTCACGGACAATGAAATTTGCGCACCGAGAAGGAAGCATCGGACAGAACTGACATTTTATGGACGTAATGATACAGATGAATGACACACATGATGGCAAAAACAGAGCTGCAGGATAATTACAGAGGAATCTGTGGCACGCAGTCCGGTCATTTTCAGTAGCACGTCGCACCGCCTCGTGCGGCGATACATGCTGCAATACGGCCCGGAATGGAGGCGAACAGACGCCTGATGTTGTTCTGCGGCAGACTGGCCAACACGCGTTGGACGGAATGCTCCAAATGCCGGATAGTGCGGCACGGTGGCAGGCGGCGTTTCAACTGGTCGCACACATGCTCGATAGGGGACATGTCCTGGGAACGGGCTGGCCATGGAAGTGTCTGGACATGACGTAGGCAGTACTGGGCAACCTGAGCCTTGTGCGGTCGGGCGTTATCCTACTGGTATAGCGCACCTGAAATCCCGGCCATAAATGGTATCACATCGGGCCGCAGGATCTCATCCACATACCGCAGGCCCGTCAATGATCCACGTACCACTACTAGAGCTGATCGGCATCGTACGCTGTGGCTCCCCAGACCATAATGCCTGCAGTGGGGAGGTGTGGCTCTCGATGGTGAGGTTGGGATTGTGCCTTTGACCCGGGGACCTCCGCACCCAAACACGGTGATCACCTGTCCACAAAACGAAGCGACACCCAACGCTAAACACCACACGTCGCTAGTTTTTGGCATTCCTCGTCGCTGTGGCCAGGCACCACTGCAAACGGAGCCGGCGATGTTCCGGTTTTAATGGCAGCACACGTAAGGAGAGCAGGATTGCTTCCGCAAGGCGTCGGGAGATGGTTTGTCGGCACACAGGAGCCGCTACATCTGCCTGTATAGTAGACCGGGTCCCCTTGGGATCTCTTCGTTCCTGGCGCACAATCCGTCGATCCTCTCCACCGGTGGTCCTCCTGGTCCGTCCGGACCTGCTCCGCCGTGTGGCAGTGCCGTCACGTGTCAACTGCTCTGAACACAGTCAGACGGTATGGTCAGAACGACCCACGTGGCGGGCTATACGGCGCGGTTTTCAGCCCGATGATCCGGCCTCTCTCAAAGTCCGTACGTTGCGTAAATGGACGTCTCTGGCGTCAACCCGGCATTATTGTCACTCTGTGCTCTTGCTTGCGTCGGCCGGTGCTTTTCGTTTTCATGGGGCACCGACTACACGCCGGTTTATAAGGCTTCCGGTTCGTGCTTGCAGCGCCACAACAAGGTGTGCAGTCATGTGCACTCGCACCAAACGTGGATCATTTGCATACCAGCACGCACTTTAGCTATTTGCAAAGTTTCGCGGTTGTAGCATGTTTTCTTCTAGGTGCGCAAATTTCATTGTCAGTGAGTGTAACTACACTCCTTTTCCCTAGCTCCAGTTTCTCACGCATGCGTAAATGAAACTGAATACGTATACCCCGAAAAAAAAAAGAAAATTTAGTACAGTCGGAGAATTATCGCAGCAAAATCTTCGTGCCTGTTCCGTCGTCGTTTGTTGTGTGTGGGTGTTCCAATTTGTTATTTACGTATCGGTTAGAAGAAAATAAGTAATAATAAGTATAGTTGTTATTTCCTCTAGAAGGAACTTTCCCTGTTGATTGCGAGACGCCTTTTCTTCGTTTCAGTTACTGTGCTTGTGTATCGTAACTTTTATGATAAGTGACTTGCCTCTCTTGAACGTCCCATAATAATTTTTTTTCAGAGAATTGTGTTCTGCGAGAAATTACACAACACGCATCTACATATGTCATCCTGTGATTCTTAGAGCTACGAAGCAAAGTTTGTTCTTTCTTTCTCCTTGGCCAATGGAGTCCCTGCAAATACCGGCTTCTTTTTACAAGGTTTTGTACCTCTTACAGAGTGCTTGATGGTTTATAATCAATATCCTACACACACTAACCATGCCTCATCCGGGACTCGAACCAGGGTGCAGCTTGGACAACTATTCAGAAATCTACGCCTCTGGCCACCAAAGCGGCACTTTATGGTTATGTTGGCAGAGTTATTGAAGCTAATGTTAACTCGAAGCAAGTGAATATTTATGGTCAAATTTCCCCTATCGCATTTTAATTTATTCTCGAATGTAGCAAGCTGCTGTTGAATATTATCTTTGAGTTTAAACAGCCCCAACCGTTGTTAATATATTTTAACTGAACGCAATCAAATATGTCGTAATTGTTTTTATATTTGATTTGTTGTTTTGTACAGTTTAATATGTAGTCCTGCATCATGCTAATCTTTAAAATATAAGTATTGTTCAAACGATTTTTTGGTTTCCTACTGACCTGCGAAAGACAATGCCTTTGGGATCTACGTTAAAAGACAAAACTATAATAATCACGGTGCAATGACTTGACGGTTCATGATCAGTTCTCAAGAAAAAGATCACTGTTCAGTGGTAGTCTATCTCGATTTAAGGACAATCTTAATGATTCTCATAAATACAGCAATTTTTTTCATATTAATACATTTTTAAACAACTGTCTGTTACAGCAACAGATCTGCCATCATAAACTGTGTCGTTTGTGCTGATAAAATACGTAAAACAGACGTTTCAACAAGAAAGATGACACCGAACTGACGTTTGAAACACGAAAGATGACACCGAACTTTCAGTTGTAATCAGCACGTCTTTTGATCTTTTGAATCCGTTCTGACGAGAATTATATTTATCAAAGTTATTCAAAGTCAAAGGAACCGGTTAGGAAAAAAATCAGCTGGTTTCTACCATCGATGAAACATCCAGAAATGGAAACATTTACTTAGTTCCACCAACGGCGAAAACCCATGCTATGAAAATTAACAAAATGCACACAAAACGTTTCTCGTAGAATAAGGAAGGTATCACAGATAAAGAAATTTTCAAATCGATTAGTTAAAAGAAGAAATATACGTAGAAGGAAACATGATATATAAGTCTACGTTTGCTAGCGGAAGAATTTTGCATAATGGAAACGTTGAAAATAGGCGAAAGATATTATTCATGGAAAAATCTATGCTAAGGAAAAATAACTTTACAATTCGTCTCCTGGAAACAGAGATAGCGAAAACAAAGAAAGGGTTTCAGCCTTTTCGCACTTAGCGGGAACTCCTTGCATTATTTAAAGAGTAAAATACTCCACATCTCTATTGTAGCGAATGGCATGCAGTAAACAAGAAATTTCTCAATAGTGTTTTTACAGCTGCAAACTGAAGTACAAAAATACCACGTACCGACAGAACTGTGAACTACAAAATTCCTCATAGACTAGCTTAAAGGGGGTAAATGGCATCCGGCGTAGAAATATTTTTTTTAAATCGCACGTGTAGTAGCAGAGATATGGAGTAGATTAAGCATTTACCTTTACCCCCCTAGCAAAAAGTCTGTGAATTGCTTGCAAATTTTGAAAATATATGAAAAACATTTTGCGCAGGAAACTCTATCCAACAAATAAGGAATTTTTCAAATCGGACACTTAGAAGCGGGGATATTAACAAAAATAAGGTATACATCTACGCACCTGGCGTAGAAACCATGCATTATTTTAAGAAGAAAATATTCTCAAATGTCTAATGGCAAGAGTGATATGGGTCCACGAACCAATTTTTTCAATCGAGATTTTAGAAGCTCAGATTTTGTTGCAAATACCTACGAAGCAGAAATTAAAACTTACGCCCCCTGGTGGCCAAACCATTCTTAACCAAAAATTAGAAATTATATGCAGAAAATTTCCCATCAGGAGCTGTATCCGCTGAAGATAGAATTTTTCAAATCGAAGTTTTAAATGTAGCGATATCGGGGAAAACGCAATTTGCTTTTACACACCCTAACAGAAAATCTGTGCTTAACTTGAAAAAGTGGCAATACCTAGTTTTTGACATAAATGGAATCGAAAGGTAAAATAATATTTTCAATCGGATGTTTAGGAGCAAATATATGGAATAAAATGTATTTTGAAGTCGATATCATCTGCATTTACGCCCTCTTGCGGGAAAATTGTACACCGTAAAAAAAAACGAAATGAAGGATCATCATTTTCTCATTTCAAGCTACCCAACAAAAAAGAATTTTTCAAATCGGACTAATAGTTGCAAAGATATGGTGCCCACAGACGGATGGACAAACCGATAACATAAGCACGATCTTTTTTTTAAAAATACATGCTAAAAAATGTGACTTCGCAGTAAAACTGGCCTTTCTTAACGCATATTTTTTTTACGACATGAAACTAAAATTTATTACTTTACATGTTCCCATAAAAGTTAACGGATAGCATTTTCAGTGCGGACGTCGCTTTTTGGCAAGTCTTTTGTAAAAAGAAAATCGTACTTATGGGTTTGTCCGTCCGTCAGCCTATGGACACCATATCTCTGCAACTCTTTGTCCGATTTAAAAAAAATTCTTTTTGGATTGGGAAGCTTGTGATGTGAGAATGATGATCCTTGCACTCCGGTTTTTTCCGATTCACAACTTCGCCGCTAAAGGGCGTAAATGCAGATGATATCGAATTCAAAATACATTTTGTTTCATATATTTGCTTCTAAAAATCCGATTGAATAAATTATTATTTTATCTTTCGATGCAACTTATATAGAATGATATTTTAGGTAGTTTTTTTTCCGAGTAATGCATAGATTTTCCTCTGGGCGGCCGAATCGTAAATTACGTTTTCCCCTACATATCTGCTTCTAAAACTCTGATTTGAAAATTTCTTCTGGCATACGATATAGTTCCTCACGAGAAATGTTTTGCATATAATTTCTAATTTTTGGTAAATAATAGTTTGGCCACCAGGGGCATAAGTGTTTATTTTTGCTTCTGATATATTTGCAACAAATTCTGAGATTCTGAAAACTCCTTTGAAAAATATTTTTCGTGGACCGATACGCTTACCTTAAAAAACCTTTTCAGAATACTTTCTTCTTAAATCAATGCATAGTTTTTCCTCCAGGGGCGTACATCTATATGTTACTTATACTTCTAAAAGTCCAATTTGGAAAACTTCTTTTTCATTGGAGAGCGCTTCGGGTGCGAAATGTTTCTCATATAATTTCAAAATGTTCAAGTAGCGCATAGATCTTCCGCTAGGGGGCGTAAAGATGACCAGAATTTTGCTTGATATCTCTTCTTCTAAAACACCGATTTGAAAAATTTTTCTTCATCGGATACAGCCCCTGATGGGAATTGTTTTGCATATAATTTTTAATTTTTCTTACAGAACGGTTTGACCACCAGGGGACGTAAGGGTTTATTTCTGCTTCTAATGTATTTGCTGCAAAATTTGAGCTTGGAAAACTTGATTAAAAAGTTCTTTCGTGGACCCATACCGCTCACCTAGAAAACCATATTAAAATACTTTCTTCTTAAATTAATGTATAGTTTTTCAGTCATTGGACCTAGTTATATATCAAATTTTTGGCGATATTTTTGCTTCTAAGAGTCTGATTTGAAAATGCCTTTCTTTGTTGGAAAGCATATCTGATGCAAAGTATCTCTTATATAATTAAAAAAAATTTCTTAACGAACAGATGTTGCACTAGAGGGCGTGAGTTCAGTTTCCGTTTACGGCAATATCTGAGGGACTAAAACCCCAATTTAAAAAATTATTTTTCGGTCAGATATAATACTGTACTACTAATCATAAAAACTATTTTGTGTGTATTTTCTACCAAAACTAATGCACAATTCCGCCGCTAAGGGCGCATATGTTTAATCTGTTTTTTCAATATCTCTGCTTCTACATGCCTGCCTTAAAAATTATTTGGACACCGGATGCCATTTACGTTGTCTAACATCTTAGGTTTGTATTTGAGGAGTTTTATAGTTCATAGTTCTGTCGCTAGGTGGTGTTTGAGTACTTTTGTTTGCAATTGTACTTCCGTTTCTAAAAATCCTGTTATGAAATTTCTTTTTATACTCTGTGTCATTCGCTACAATAGAGATATGGAGTATTATCGTCTTTGAATAATGCACAATTACCCGCTAGTGGGCGGAAAGGCCAAAACCTTTTTTCTCGCTACCTCTGCTTTCGGGAGACGTATTCTAAATGTTCTTTTTCCGTAGCATAGCTTTTTCCGTGAAGAATATTTTTCGCCAATTTTCAACTTTTCCATTATGCTTTTCTACTGTTCTTCCACTAGAAGTTGAACAACTTTGATAAATTTTATGCGCCTCAGAACGGATTCAAAAGCCGTGCTCATTACAACCCAAAATTCGGTGTCATCTTTCTTGTCTGTATATAAACAGAGCTCACCATGAGTTCATTCTGGAATCTTAGAGCATGCCATTTCTTCCAAATCATGACGCACAAATTTCCGTGAGACAATCCATATTTCTAATGAAACAGCTGCTTTTCTTTGCAGCAATTATGTTTTCAGAGAGCCCGAAAAGGGATAAACAATATCTTTGTTACAACGAATTCCTTAGTTCACTACTTTTCATTACTAATAATTTTAATTTTTGCAAATGTTGTTTACTTCTGCTCTTAAACCACATACTCTTTCCATTTTGGTTTTAAACATTTCACTTCTAGGAACGCTGTTTTATGAGTTTTAAGAGTCACGAATCATACTGAGTGAAACCCATTCTCGGAAAATGAAATTGCAACTCAGCTTCTCTGGTAGCCAAGTGATCTGAGGCGCAGGCTTATAGCTATTGTGAGCATTCTTCCGAGATGGATCAGATTTGAAGTCCCGGATAAAATATGGTTGGTGTGTTTTTATGATGGAACTATTTCTTTCTCTTCCCTGCATCCATCTCCATGAGTTGTTCATGGCACTCGTTGAACTCCGAAACAAAAGCGTCTCAACCGAAAAGGGGCTGGCCGGTTTATATGTAAATTAGAAGGAGGAAGCGTCCTGTCTGGATAGGCAAATGATTACAGTATCGGACTAATCCAACAGCGATTGCTCTGACGTACCTACCTCAGAGGTGACGCACGTGTCAAGACGATAAAATTGCATCGACAGACTTCTTCGGTGCAGGTTAATTGGGAAAGCATTCGGATTCGGAGCAGAAGGATGCTCGTTAGATTTTCGCCACCGGCAAACGGCTTTTACGCTATACGGTATGGAATAAAAGCACGGAAGCATCAACCCCTCTGGTATACGTAAAACGAATTTTTTGCGTGGTAAACGTCTCTCACCTTCCCGTGACCGATTCCAAGAGAAACAGTAACTTCGGTAGAACTCCCAGACGACATGTTTGCCAGCCGTATGGACAGCTTCAAGACATGAGAGATCATTAGCCATTGAGGGGGTGGGTTATCGACGCGCTACAATAGTGGGTTGCAATACGACAGACAGCCCATCAACTGTAGCAACAATGATTTCAAGAAGGCACCCATACCCGTTAAGACTAATTCATTCTGAACGATTTTACTAGAAGCGGATAATATATGACTATATATTTACACTGCTCCTACAAGTGTGCTAGCTGAATACAATCAGCAGGGCGGTCTCGCCAGCCAGCAGTTACCCTATCACTAAGCGAAGCCTTTCCCACCGACTAACGGTGGCGAGATTTATATGTGCCGTGTCCACTGAGTTGTGAGTTAATGACTGACGCACATCGCCATCAGCGTTTGGAATGGGGCCACTCATGAGTCAGTCGGGACAGAGAATAGCGTTGTGTGGTTTATGGTGAAAATCCCGCTTCCGCACAGCACCCCATGACAACTAGATTCACGTGTTAGACCACACGAACATTGCATTGATTCCGAAAGCATCGTCAAACGCAGGCACCACGATTGAGGGAGAGATCAGTCACAGCAGCCAAACACCTTTAGTTTGTCTCATAGTAAATTTGAGGGCTCCTCGCCATATCTCCGACGGCCTAGAACCCGTAGCTTTCCACCTTCGAAAGAGATGTTCTGGTGTCATGCTTAAACAAGGCAACGCACTTTGACATACCGCGAGCATCTCTCCAGGATGTCTATATGCCTATGCAGTCTTGATATGCTGCCATGGCCTGGTAAGTTTCTGAATTTGCGTCGAAATGTATGAAATACAGAATATATGGTTGACCAGGTTGGATGATGTGTCGGGACTCACACGTAACTAATCCGCACCGCAAATTTCTACAATGATCAGGTTCGAAAAGACCGGTAAACATTGGGTTAGGCTATTATTAACGGTTCTACTGAATTCCACTGCACTTTTTCAGCGTATCAACATAAGGAGTTTTGCGTCGTGCTTATGTTCTCCATACACTGAAGAGCAATTGAATTAGAGACAGCTGGCGTTATGCAAATGTGGCGCTGTGGGCGGCCCTGTAAGCGGAAACGACGACATATGCAGCGATCCGACAATATAAGGAGTGATGCGACCCGGTATCAGTAAGCGTCGGACGCAGTATGGATAAGACGAAGGATCTAAGCGCATTTGATCGTGGGCAAATTGTCGGTCCCGAAGAATGGGTCACTCCATCTCAGAGGTCGTGGAGGTACTGAGATTTTCACGAGCCACTGTGTCACGGGTGCACCGTGAGTACATCGAATCCGGTAAAACCCTCCCTGCAAGGGCCAACTGCAGTGGACAACAGCTTGTGGATGAGCGGGGTTATCGTCGGCTTGCTCGCATTGTAACAGCGGATAGACGGGCCACAGGGCAAGAAATCACTTGGCAATTTAATGCTGGTGCACAAAAATGTGTAAGCAGCCACACCATCCAGAACCACCTCCTCGCTATGGGGTACAGAAGCCATCGTCCCACGAGGGTACCGCTGCTGACCGCACATCACAGGGTGCAAATATTAGCATGGGCGCGGGAACATCGCCACTGGACCCTAGACATGTGGAAAAATGTTGCCTGGACTGATGAGTCGAGATTCACGTTGGTACATGCGGATGGCAAGATACGAGTACGGCGCAAACCACATGAAACGATGGATCCTTCTTGCCAGCAGGGTACTCTTGAAGCTGGTGGGGGTGGCATTCTCGTCTGGGGACTGTTTACGTGGATCGAAATGGGACCCCTGGTACCTGTGACATCGTCCCTCACGGGTCAACGTTACCGGGATATCCAGGACGACCATTTGCTCCCGTTTGTGCGTCTTCAACATCCCACTGGGGACCTCATCCTGCAACAAGAAAAATGCACCGTGCCATCGCTCCCGAATTGTGTCCGAATGGTTGGATGAACACTCCACCGACGTGACCTCGCTTCCTTGGCCAGCTAGGTCACATGACCTCAATCCCATCGAGCACATTTGGGATGCCATCGAGAGAGATGTTCTAGGCTCTGACTCCTCTCCATCAAGTCTTCGTGAACTGTGGGAGCTTGTTCAGGGGTCGTGGATCCGTATGGCTTTCCAACGCTTCCGGTGTCTTGTCGAGTCCATGCCGAGACGAATTGCCACCGTCATCAGAGCGAACGTTTACTGGATAGGTATCTCTAATTCAATTGCTCTTCGCTGTATATCCATCTGTTTCTAGAATAAAATTTGTTCATTTGCACTGTGAATGTTTTCGTTCCTTCCAAACTTCCTAAGCTGCCCTTCTCGTTAGTTGTCGGTGAATTTCCCTAAGCTTTTAGATGTAATTTCAGTATCACAGTGTGTGTTTTTACCATACATGACAATCCTTCAAATCCACTGTAGACTAATTTGTTGTGTTATTAGATTTTCCAATATATGTTTTGCTTTTCATAAGTGGGATTTTCTCATTTAAAAGTACACTACATAAATAAAAATATTCGGACACCTCCACATATCCAAATAAATGTACGTTTCGCGAACCAAACGCTCCCACACGGGGTCTGTTGGGTGTTACATATAAAGGAGAGCTTTGCCGCACCTGTAAGACAGCATTGGAAGCAACTGTGCCACGTGAAGTTGAACTGTTGTACTTTGAAAGAGACATGGTAACCACCATGCCTCTTTCAAAATATATCAGACTAAATAATAACCTGAGTAAGCATTCAGTGCGTAGCATTGCCACTCTTCTTCGTTTCCGAAAAGCGCTGTTGGTGTTGTCCTTCAGCGATCGAAAGTAGATGACGCCATTCTAGCAACGCAGTGTTCTGGGAAGCAGCCCAAACCGAGTGATCATGCTAAACAAAGCTCACTGCGGAATGTGAAGAAGGAACACACGTCCTTTGCCACATTCTTGACTGACGACGTCCACCAAGCCCTGAAACAGCTACGTATTTGAAACGGAACAGGCTGTCAGGAAGTGTATGTCCCAGGTAATCATGCAAGTTCAGCTGAGCACATGACCAACGTCACATCAGGGAATATCATTAAATGACTGTACTGGTTCCTCGCTTGCCATTCGTGAACAACAGAAGAGCGAAAGACGGTCGTGTGGAGTAATGAATCACGCTAGTCATTTTGGTCAGATAGGGGTATTTGGGTACAGTATTTGCCTAGAAACGACAGCGTTTGACTAGAAACTGTCAGGCGAACTACATTGGCTCCTATTGTCAAATTTGGTGGGGGATCCGTAATGGTGTCAGACTGTTTCTGCTGAAAAGGGATCGGTCTTTTTATTGTGGTGTACTCCACCAAGTACAAAGACATTCTGAACAATTACGCACTACCTATACTGTGGCAGTACTTCGAAACTCAGCAAGATCGAGATCCTTGCCACACTTCAAGGTCTGTCCAGGCCTGGTTTGAAGAGCAGGACTTCCGATCTAAATGCAATAGGACACCTCTGTTACGAGCCGGAACGACGAATCCAATTTCGTGTAGTAAAATCTTCCTCAACCACGGCTGTGACAGAAATTTTTCAGAAGAAATTACGGTACAAGCCTACTAGCATCCCGTGGAAATCTAGAACGGTCTCTGTAGCCATGATAGCCAAAGATGCGTCAACTACAGTATGCACTTACACTGAAGTGCCAAAAAACTGGGATGGCTCTCTAATACCGCGTTTGTCTTCTTCGCGATCGGATAACGGCAGCAACGGCATGGACCCCACGAGCTCTCTGTAGTATTGTGGAGATAGTGCACACTATATTTCCTGAAGTGCGTCCCACAATTCCATAACATTCGCCGGTGGAGGATTCCTGCCATTGACGGCACGTTGAACAGCGTCCCAGATGCTTTCGATGAAGTTCAAATCTGGCCAACGAGGGGGTCAAATCAGGATGCCAAACTCCGTGGAAGGTTCCTCCAACCATAATCGGGCGATTGTGGACGTCTGCGGTGGCGCATGGTCGTGTTGAAAGGGGTCGCACCCGTCCGAGTGGTTGCATGACATGAACGGGTGCAAATGATCCCCGATGATGGTTAGGTAGACACTAACGGTCAGAACGGTCTTCAGATGTATGACAGGTCCTAATGCGTACCAGCTGAAAACATCCTACATCATAACAGAGCCACTTTCGGCCTGTACTGTCCTTTGTATGCATGCGGGATCCACTGCCTCGTGGAGTTGCAGCCACACTCAGAGTCAGCCAACTGCCCGAAACACTTGGTACCGCGATTCGTCGGACCAGATCACACGTTTCCAATCATCTTACGTTCAATGGCGGTGTTCTCTAACCCAGGAAAAGCACACAACCTTCTGTCGTAAAATCAGCAATGACACCCGGGTAGGCCGTCGGCTCCGGAACCTCAGAGAACACGGGAAACGTTTTGCTGTCCGAACGCTGGGGCTACTACTGGCCCCGGGATTGAATTGCGCTCTGATTTGCGACAATGTTGCACGCAGTGAAGAACGTCCAGAGCTTTTCTACGGCCACAATGTTCTCGCATTTGAATTTTTTCTCGGAATTTAATCGTGATAAGCTGCCACCTGAACTGCGAATGCTACTACTTGAGCTAGGGGAGATATCTGCCTCCGTATATACGTCATTTGTGGACGATACCATTTCCCGCATAGGTGGTGTGCCATGTGTTGGAAATTGTAGCGCCTTTACCAGTTTCTTTCATACCTCAATGTATTTCGGCTGATAAATGCTCTTCTTTCCGCTCGACGTAGGTGTCCCAATACTTTGGTCTGCATAGCATGTGAAGTAATATATTTTACGTAGGAAATGATGAGTTTACCATGTAAAGCTTCATAAATAATTGGACTGCCAACCAAAACGAAACAAGGTAAAACAGTATTAGAACGTGTGCTTCCAAAATATACTGGTATGTTGTCAGGTAAACTGCAGCCAGTTGAAACATGTACGTGCTTCGGAAATCTGCTGCGTTTGAATTTTTCACTTCATTTCTTGTCCGTCACACTAGATTAAGAGAGACTGATTCCAAATTAACATACGTAGCTACCTATACTTTAATTAGACTATTTGTTTCGTAAAGTAAATTTGTTTGTTTGCCCTTTCACCGGCTGGAACGAATTAACTCGAGGTTAGCAAATGGGTAAAAATCAGCTCAAAGAAATACACTATACTGACAAGAGTCACCAGGCACCCCTTCAAAAGCAAATGAACCGATCTGCTGCGTTGTTAAGATGCGCGGTACAGCTGCAAACGGCATAAAAACAAGCCTGCAGCTGACCGCGATCATATGACAGTGTGAGGTTGAGTGAAAATGTCGAGGCGGGGGAGAACTAACTTTGAGAAAGGAAAGATTCTTGGGTGTGATATTAGTGGGTTGTCCATAAGAGAAACGGAGAGGCTTTTAAACATACCCAAGTCAACTGTTTTGTATGTACTGAATAAGTGGAAGACACGTGGCGTGCCTGAAGCAGCAAAACGTACCGGCAGACCAAAGGAAATCAGTGACAGGGGACGTCGAAGCCTCAAGAGAGTCATTACAGCTAATCGACGGAGTACTGCACAAGACCTCAGTGTACAGGTGCGTAAAAATGCTGGAACCTCGGTATGTACATGTACCATTTGCAGAGAACTTCATTACATGGGTTACCGTGGTCGTGCGGCTGCTCATAAGCCTTTCATCTCCACTCGGAATGCTACTCGTCGTTTAGCATGGTGCAAAGAACATTTATCGTGGACCGTAGATCAATGGAAATGAGTCCTATGGACTGATAAATCCAGACACACGATCCATCAGTCTGGTGGCCGTGTGTGGGTATGGCGGCAGCCGCGGGAACGCTATTTGTCACAGTTTACTGTTCCTACGGTCAAGTTTGGAGCAGGCAGTGTACTCGGGTGGGTGTGTTTTTCGTGGTATGATCCCGGCCTATTGATTATCGTGGACAAATCTGTTAACCAGCACATCTACCTCGATATTCTGGACAATTATGTTCTACCAAATCTGTGGCAGTACTATGGAACCGAGCCTTGTTGGTACACGCAGGATAATGCACCGAGCCATAAAGCAAAAACCGTTACTGCGTTGTTTGACGATAATTTCGTATCTTGTGTGGACTGGCTAGTATAGAGCCCTGATCTTAATCCCATAGAACACCTATGGGATGGATTAGAGCGCCGTATGAGAAGTTTGTAACCAAGGCCTACTACTAAGCAACAGTTAGCGGCAACATTATGTACTGAATGGAAGCGCATACCAATCGCTGTGTTCCAGAACCTTGTCGAAAGCCTGTCTCGAAGGCTCAGTGCATGCATTAAGGCCAAAGGTGGACCGACACCGTACTAATGTATGTCAATAAATGCTATGTTGTGTTTCTCTTCTAGGTATCCAGTGACTTTTGTCAATATAGTGTATATTCGCTGTCTAAAAAGTGGTCCGAACAAGCCTGGAACGAATGAACCACAGCATCAGAAAGCGCGGCTTTCCCCTTCGTTTTATTTTTCATATTGATCGTGTAGGGGAATGATTGACTCCAATCCTTTCTGACTGATTAGCTGCTAAAAGGTCTATAACAATGGCAACGAAACTGAGAAAGGACAGAGATGCTTAAATCACTTGTTTCTGCCCAGAGGCACCATGCTCTTATCAGGGGACTATACCTTCCTCATCAAGTCTCGGGTCATGGAGCACAGAAAATAAAGGTCCCGAAGCTAGCTTTTGTCACTAGTGGCAGGTATACGGTTGGTAGTGCTGAGATAGAAGAGAAAGGAATTGTTTTTTCGTAGCTTTCCTAAAACCCGCTGTAAGGTTACAGTGGTTCAGCAACAGAAGTGCATTTGTAATAATATTTTTTTCTTTGTATTAATTGATATTAAGCACGCTGCCTGGAGTAATGATAAAGTGCATGTGTTAGACACGTGAGAAAATTGCCATTGTATAATGCGAACACGGCATGGTTTCCGAGTCAAGCGAACGCGTTGCCTGCGGCGATGTTGGCTCAGGATCTTCGATGTATGGCGTCAAGGGCGCCAACACCCTGCTTGATGGAATGTCAATCTCCTAATCTCCTCCCCTTTCTTGTGTCCCCAGAAGCGGAGCGCAGGAAAGGGGGGCGAGATTAGGAGTCCTATAAATGGGGGTGAGCGGTTTTGCTTGGTGCCTTTGGGCCGTGGATGACCTAGTGGTCAACTTTCGTGACTGCCACGGAGGAACCTCAGATTCGATCCCGGGCAGGTATGAACGCTGGAACCACTAAATAGCCGCCGTGTGTTGGATGGGCACGTTAAGACGTCGGATCCCGGGTATTGTCCCCCCTCCCCCGGTTATAAATAAGAGCGTCTTCCAATCCCTTTCTACCTCGCTACCGTGTCACTTTCCTATCTGGTACTCTAGCCCAAATCTCCTAGCTTCCTATTTCTAAGGTTTGTTTAAGACTTGGGGTTAGACACTCCCTTCCTAAAATCTTCTACATCTGATCGGATCTGCTCGCGGCTTTTTGGGTTTGGTCGTTTGCTTGGAAGTTGGCATTGAGGTCTCTTGACGGGGGACTCGGATTGCACCGGAGTGTGGAGAGAATGCTTTGTTAAGCTCTCCAGGTGACGTGCATCGCGGTCAGCGAAGAAGCACGTAGGGTGTCCGTTGATCGACCGAGAATTTTAGCGAGAGCTCGCGAGGATAGCGAGCGAGGTTCCCGATAGAACTACATTAGAGCGACACAGTGTTATAACCGCACCTGGAAGCCGGTCCACGTCAGAATACGGTTGATCAACCGGACCTTAATTCTGGTATTGGAATAAACTTGTTAAGTTTTCACATGACTGTTTCCGCCAATGATTCACAGAATTCGAGTGAAGGAGTTCTTCGACGATCTACTTCGGACATTACAGATTCTGCGATAGTTCACATTGCACACACAAAAAAAAAGAATCTAAATCGGGACCTTTCGGAAGAGAGAAAGCGTTCAACCTTAGCAACAGGACTAGTCCCGCGATTCCCGAGATATAGTGGCGCAGTCGGCAGGCTTCAAACCTGCGCAGGAAAATCCCAACATTTCTATTTGAGAAACGCAGAAATTTTGAGCAGCATTTAGTTCAGGTACATTGGCCATTTGAAGAGTTACATCAAGTTTTTGTGCGCTATTTTTTTTTCTTTTTTTAAATTAATAGAATGTGTTAAATGCAGATTTTTAAAAGAAAACCTGAACTGTTCAATTGCCGTCGATAAGCATGTGAGGAAAATTCAGTATCGGGATAAGATGTTTGAAGGAATGACCAGATATCACATATTGTATTATCTAAGCTCTTAAAATGTACAGTTGTTGTTGTTTTTTTATTATGATGCATACTCTTAAAAATTGCTGCCATCCAAAAAATGGGAACGTTCCATTTGTTCACAACTCCGAGATAAAATGTTGATAATTCCTCTTAAAGAAACACTAAGAAATGGCATCTAGGTATCAACCTTCTTAGGTTAATTATAATCCAGGGGAAAGCTCCTCCTACGGACCATCTTGAGATGTCCCCGGATGATATCAAGGAGACGTAAATCAAAATGTATTACTCCAAAGCAGAATAGCGGATGAAAATTTCGATCAAAAGGTAAGGTTGATTAAGCACTAACCAAGCATTTTTCTAAAACATGTTGTCGATAGCTTCTATATCTAAAAAAACTAGGTTGAAAAGACGATGCAGGAAATATAATTAAATATATTACTGCTCTCATTGCAGGGAAGAGCAAAAGAATGAACAGAAAATAAAAAAAAATGTAGAAATAGCTAGATTGAAAAGGTGAATTGGTCTGCTTCATCTGTTGTATATATTCTTTCATCTGCCTTATTCACAATCGTCAGTTAACTTAGTTCGTACGTTTTATTTTAGGAACTGCAAGCAGTGCATTAGAATTAATTGTTGCGAAAAACATACTCCAACTTCAGAGAGGAGTGATTATACCACTGCCAAACTTTCAGTGGTTAAAAGGAATTCGCAGAGTAAAAAACAGAGAAATGTTTCCATTTGTATTCCACATCTCTTGCGGGAATTTTCTCCCACCAGCATTCATTCAGCGGAAGGTCTTGCTTCAGGACACTCCTGGGACTGAAGGCGGCATGTGGAGTTGACAGCTAACATTAATTTATCGGGAGCTACTTTGTAGAATGACTTCAAAATCCAAACGGACGGTGTAGTTATGAAAACAGAGCAGCTCGGCGCAGTGCGTGGAAACATCGTCAGAGTTAAGTGTGACAGCCAAAAAAATATTTTTGAAGAAAAACTAATGGTTGGTTATGAAAGAAAATTATGTTAATCCAACATTAATACACATTGTCTCAAGAACGAACATTTTCACTGCATACAAAGGGTGCTCCATTCTTTAAAGGTATCGATATTTTTTTCATTCATCATCGTATCTCACCTGCATACCAGAAGGCGTTTAGGTTGTTAATTTAAAAAGCATGAATCCAAACTACTAGAAAACGATTTTTAAAATTAAAACAAAATGACAACAAAAAAGATGGCATCGAATTCACTGGAGTAATGAGTACGTTTTTCTGTTTTTTCCTTTTTGAAACAAAAGAATGTATGCTAATATGAAATGCAATCATCATGGAACATTTATCATGATATTTAATCTTAGAACTGAGGGTTAAATATGAAATGGTTTAAATAACTAACAGAACGTTCGTCGCAGAGACTGCAATCCGATAAAAGAGCGTTTTGAATCGGGCTTTTGAAAGCAAACAATTGTTGTAAAATCTGCTTGCTACCAGAAAACTGAATGACTGCAGTCGAAAATTCACGTCAAATCTTGTTCACAAAGAAAAACATTTTCTTTCTTAGATTTTCAGAGAAGAATATTGGCCGCAAAAAAGAAGTAAGCGCCTTAGTTGAAAAATTGGAACCATTAGAAGAGAAAAATACAGAAAAACCCACTTATAACGAGCTCTTATTTACCAAGATTTCGGATTTAATGAGGAAAAGAGAAACTTTTGTTTTGTATAATGTTATTTCAAAGCAAATTTGATCGATTTTAACGAACAAAATTTAATGAATTCACAGGTTTAATGAAGGAGAGAAAACCTGATGCGCACTGTCCTAAAATGGAAATGAGGGTATAAAGGACGAAATTCAACAGCACAGTACAATCTTGGAGTGTTAGTGGAATAATGTTAATAAAAAGAAATGAGAAGGGAGTACATCAAGTGCTCAACAAGCGAGTTGTGCAAGAGAATCTCCGATACCCACTCCGTGGGGCTACGGCTTGAAAGCTATGAATTGAAGTAGTATTTGGCTTTGGAATTTTGTGTCAGCAGAGTTGAAAGAGGGCTCTGTATTCCTAGACAAAAAGAGGATGTGTGAGGTTCACACACATGTATTAAGTGGATTTCTGGGCGACGACGGAAGAGAGGAATAAGAGAGTACAGTATATGATGCGACCTGCGGAAAAACAAGAGATATCAATTCCTAGAAATGTGTCCATTGCCCTTTTCACCCTCCAGGTGTAAGTTGCATTGGAAAAATCGGTGCTACTTTTGCTTCAAGTGTGTTGTTGGTTAGTTGGTTGGTTGATTGATTTTTATGGCGGAAGGGCCATGTTTGGCCAAAGAGCGCCAGACACAAGACAAACAAACAGTATTAAAAAACGTGGCATAAATCCCAAAATCTGGCTGACCAAGTAAAACCGAACTATGAGAATGATGGAAGGGCCAAAAAAGACAATGAAACAAACAGTATTAAAAACATGGTACAATGGTTAGAAACTAGCTGATTAAGTGAAACTGAGGAATGAAGATGATGATAGGGCCAAAATCCAGATACGTTTACAAAAGTCAATTTGTTTAAAAAATGAAAACACGGCAGCAGTATCGCAGTGGTCATTTAGGAGCCGCTGCAGTGCAGCGGCGTCCCCGATCAACAAATGAGAATGAAAAAAATGAAAACACACATCATGAAAACGAACACAACTACACAAAAGATGAGTCACAGGAGAGGGACAAACTGTCACTTTCCTCCCCCTCATGTTCCCCCATAATGTTGGTTGAGGGTGAGGACCTCGCTGAGTCTGGGACAGTTGCAATGTTGGTCAGTTGGACCGTGACAGTTGGATGGGTCGGATGGACACTGCACACCTTTGTGGATTTAGGGCCGGCTCTTCCACACGTACAAGCTTTTTGCTGCGAACTGGAAGAGTCGGTCGTCTTCAAAAGAGAAGGCGCAGAGTCAGTTGGTCGAATAAGCTGGAGCTCGGAGAAATCCACCTGCGTCGCTTGTTCAGCTGTAGATCTTTTGGCAAGTCCGGCGAGAGCTACAGGGCGCGGCTCAAAGGGCAGCACGTGTTGTAGCAGAGACTGAACTACTGCGGCAAAAGTACGCTGTCGGTTGTTGGGAATACCCAAATTGGCCTTGGCAGCAGGGTACGAGAGGTCTTCCAGGGTCTTGAGGCGCTGGATCGCCATCTCGCCCTTCCATTTCATACAGTTGCGGGAGTAAGCTGCATGGACCTCACCACAGTTAACACAGCAGGCCGCAGAAGTGTAACCTTCCCCGTCATGTTCACTGGAGCCACAATTTGCGCAATGAGCGAAACTGTTACATGAACGTTGTGAATGCCAGTACCTCTGGCACCTGAAACAGCGCAAAGGACTGGGAATGTACGGGCGAACTCAACAGACCAAGTAGCCAGCCTTGATTTCGGTCGGAACTTTCGGGGAGTTAAAAGTCAAGATTGCATTTTTAGACTTAATCAAAGAACCAATTCGTCCTCACTGCATGCCAAGAGATCAAACTCCGAAATAACACCCCGAGAGGTGTTAAGAAACGAGTGAGGTGTCACTTTGACAGGAATGCATTGAAGACTAGTGAGGTGCAGAAGAGTGTTACTCTGAGAAACACTGCAAGTTTGGACAAGCAGGTCCCCAGAGCGAAGCTTCCTCACAGACTTCAAGGAGCCAACCGCAGCGTCCAAATCTTTAGAAATGACAAAGGGAGATCTTGTGGACAGTCTCTCTCTCATTCGGATCGATGGATTCTACAACTAAGTGTGTAGCATGCCTATTCACAGCAATCGAGGGGAGACGGCGCTTCAGAGCGACTGGTACAGCTGCCAAAGAAGAGGTTCCACGTTCTTGGTCCAGGTCATGATCTAAAGACCGTTTAAGGTTATGGGACTTGGTAGGTTGAGAAGACGAACGGGAGTCGTTGTCCATTATCATTTTCTCAGGTGACTTGGGTTTGGAGTTTTTGTTTTAGTTTTTACCCATGGAAAAAAGGAGGAGGATTCGTCTGCAGACTACTCCACCCACCACCGAGCCCTACAAGGGAGAAGAAAATGACGCTGGACACAGTTCTGGAGTTTATACGCTGCAGATATAGTCCGTTGGCTGTGATCACACTTACTCGGCGGACACTTCGTCCTCCAGAGTTCCGTCATGCCAACGCCTTTCGCATGATCCCACAGCCCCCGGGCTTACCCTGCCGTGCTATACGACAATAAAGCTGCTAAAACCCTGTACACAACTTGGTACAAGACTTCTTAGTAGAGGTGGTTAGTCTCTAGCCTCCCGTTTACAGCGAAGCCGGGGTCGAAGAGGAGTGTTGGTACACAGGAGGCACTTCTCCGGTCTCCTGCGACCTCAGCCGCCAGATATCCCATTCCTGCCTCACGGGTCTCCCCACGCGGCAAACATGCAGGTAGGTCTAGCACCCAAACCAGCTAAAAGGGAAAAAGTAATCCAAGGAAGACAAAACCGTGGAGTGGAACCTAAACGGAATCTCAGCAACCTACGAACTGAGCGGTTAATATAAACAGTTAGTAGTGGAGGGTAACAAAACCACAAGACCGGGGTGTTAGTACATAGCGGGGTAGCGATTAGGTAAAGTGTACAACACGGGCAACTGGCCAGTGCAGAAAATAAATAAAAACGAAAAAGCGAGGCACAAGACCAGCTCGGGATCGTGAGGGCGCGACTGTCCAACAGCTGGGTGAACAGCCGTCCCTGCAAACTCCAACAGCACCGAAAAAAAGATAGCATGACACCAGATGTTGACCAGTCACAAGGTCAGTTCGGGCCGTGGGGGCGCCGCTCCCCAAATAACTGGAAAACCAGTTATCCCCGTGCGGGGCAAGAGTGTTGTTAAAGAGTGGTGAATCTCACATAGCTGTCAAGTAGGAAACCTAGCCGTCAAATAAGCAAAATGTCTGGGAGAAAAGTGTTATCCGTAAACAACAAAGTAGCCATCATTAGAGAGCTAGGAAATGGTGAACAAAATGTTGCTGTATGTTATAATACACAGTCGAGTCACATTATTGTGACCACCAGCTAATATCCAAAGTAACTGCCGGGTGTACCGCGGAAAGCAGCTAGACGGGCTGGGCGTGACTCAATAAGGTGCTGGAAGGTGTTCACAGATATACGGAGCCATGCTGACTGCAGTGCATCTGACAGCTGCTGGAGGGCGCGTGGTGGAGGATCAATAGAGCGAACAACACGATCGAGGTGGTCCCACAGATGCTCGATTGCGTTTACGTCTGGGGAATTAGGGGCCAGGGAAGTACTTTGAAGTCTCCATTGTGCTTTTCCAACCACTCTCGGACCTTTCTAGCTGTGTGACACGTCGCATTGTCGTACTGGAAGATCCCATCCGCCCCAGGGAAAACAATCAGCATGTATGGGTGTACGTGATATTCAAGGATGAATTCATAATGAATTCGGTCTATAGTGGCTTCCACAGGAATGAGTGGACCCAGGGAATGCCACGAAAACATTCCCCATACCAAAACGCTGCCCCTACCAGCTTGTGTTCTCCCAGCAATGGTTGAAGAGTGTTTGTTCTCCGATGTTTCTCTCATTATACGCCAACGTCCATCCGTTTGATGAAGCAGAAAACGTGACTCATCGGAGAAGGCAATCCATTGCCAATCAGCGGAGGTCCAATTCCGATACTGCCGTGCAAATGTAAGCCTTTTCTGCCGATGCACCTTCGTTAGCATAGGTGCAGTGACCATCCGTCTGCATTGGAGCCCCATACGCAGCAGGGTTCGCTGAACTGTCGTTTTAGACACACTTCCGCTAGCTCCCTGGTTCATTCGGCCAGTGAGTTGCTCCACTGTAGCGTGTCGATCGGCCCTCACGCACCTTCGCAGCCGACGTTCACCTGTCACATCAATGGCACGTGCTGCTCAGCAGTTTCCGCATCGCTTATTCACAATGGTGCCATTTCTGCAATCACGATACATTTTAACCACAGCAGCACGCGAGCAGTTCACAAACTGCGTTGTTTCAGAAATAGTGCCACCCTTGGCTAGAAAGCCGATAATCATCCTTTTTTGCAAATTTGATAAATCGCTCCTTTTACCCATGACAGCAACGAGTGATATGTTTTTAGAATGTCTACACCACACCTTATACAGACTCCAAGTCAGGTCACGACACGTGCCTTCTTTCATTGGCTGCTCGCTGTTGACCTCAAAAGTAGGAGGTGGTCACAATAATGTGACTCGACTGTGTATATACACTGCTGTTAATAGAAAGTGCGACACCAAGACAGAAACAAGCAATCTCCATGAAATTTATGGGAGTGATTAGTTACGGTACAAGTTACAAAAGATCACAATTACATACCGGTTCGTGAAGAGGAAGGCCGAAAAATTAGTAATAAGTAAATCCACCGTGGGCGATGATAACCGACCCCACACACCGTGGTATCGAATGAAGCAGAGTTTGAATGGTCGTCTGCGGTATTGCATTCCATTATGACTCTACTCGCATCCACAATTCGTTGTGACAGGCGGCGTGGGCATGCGACCCAGTTGTTGCGTGATGTCACCTACGACGTTCTCTATAGGCGACAAATATGGTGAGTGAGCAGGCCACGAAAGACGAGCGACTTGATACGCATAGAGAACGTCTTGGACAGTACGAGGAACATGGAGTCGGTCATTGTCCTTTTGGAAGACGGCTCCCGGGATCGCCTGTAGAAGGGGTAGAAGTTGAGCTTCCAACACTTCCGTAATGTAGTGTTAACTGTTCAATGTGCCTGTGATGCGTAGTAGGCGAGCGCATGAATGAAGCGCAATAGCGCTCCAGACCATTACGCTCGGCGTAGGACTGGTATGGCACTGCACAATGCAGCCTTCGAGATGCCGTTCACCACGGTATCTGCGAACAAGGATTATCCCATCATGATGCATTAGATTGAATCTGGACTCCTCTGAAAACACAATTTGCTCGCATTTAGCACTCCTGTTTCGACGTTCGCTACGACACTGCGATAGCTGGCCCCCAAGGGAAGTCGCAGCAATGGACGGCGAACAACAAGGCCTCTTAGCAGCAATCGGTGACGAGCAGTGCTTGAAGACATCGGACGATGTGTGATCATCCTTCATTGCTGCGCAAGTGTCATGGATGGTGTTGTGCGCGACGTCACTGCCATAGGGTGTAAATACCTGTCTTCCTTCTTGGTGGTGCTATTTCCAGCTCCAGACCCTGCACGACGATGCGTAGAGCCTTCTGCTGTCCATTGACGCTATGTACGCATAACGGTAGTTTCGTTACGCCTAACGCATGCAGCAACATCACGGTATGATAAACCACCTTCTCTAGTCCAACGTTTCCACCTGTTTCAAATTCCGTCAAGTGTTCGTGTGGTTGTCTCGTCCTCCTACGCGGCATATTTGCATGTTAACCACTGCGTACGGTTGAGTTTAGCGATAACAAATTTAAAAACCTGCTCTCTGTAAACCTTCTTTTATACCCCTTGTGTGACGTTTCCGATGGCCTTGCGCGCGCCTGACATTTCCATGTGCGCTGCAATTGTAATCATTTGCATCTCCCATAGTGCCCTATCCACTCTGCGAATTTCGTGCAAATCCAAGCATTTCTTGATGGTGTTGCAATTTCTATTAATAGCAGTGTATATGGATAAACGTATAATACTGTATAAACTTAAATGAATATTATTCCGTGTGCATGGTTTTACTCCCGTATTTAACGAGAATTTTCGTCGGTCCCGAGCTTCACGTTATAAGCGGATTCTTATGTATAACAACAATTTAGTAGTGACTGAGATCTCATGATGCAGAAGAAATTATTTCAATTGATATTTTAGAGCCAAAGCTTTGACTTTAGGCGCAAATCACTGCTATACCGTTGTTACCCGGACATCCTTCTATTGACAATGAATTCGGCAGTACGCAAGCAGCACGTCACATACCTAACTACATTACTGCTTTTGAAAATTGCAACACCAAGAAACAATTGCGCTATTCAAATGAAATTTATATCACAGATTCCTGATGTTACAGGAGATAACTGATTACATTCGTAGAGCTATACAACACTTTTTCGAATCAAAACTTAGTGTCATGTAAAGCCACCTCGGGCAACAATAACAGTTTCTACACAGTTTGGGGATATGTTCGATATGGGACACATCTGGCGTACGTGCAGGCCCGGGAAAAAGTCGTATCTGCCGTGCATGTAAGAGGTCTTGGTCATTCTGGGCCACATGTGGCCGAGCATTTTTCTGCTGGAATATATATCACCAGGACAGCTGTGAAGGAGGGGTATCACCTCTGCTTCTAATACATCCCTGATGTATCGCTGGCTGTTGAGGGTTCCCTCAACTCGTATGAGGCAAGATCGCGAATTGAACCCAATGGCTCCCCAAACCATGACTTTTGGCGTTATTCCGGTATGACGCTGCATAATAAGCGCTGCATCGTGCTGTTCACCGCTATGTCTTCGAACACTTATGCGAATATTCTGGTGCATCACGTTGAATCGTGACTAGTCAGAAAACACGACCTTTTGCCATTCAGAGCGCCAATCAGGGTCTGTGTTGCAGACCCGATTGCAACCTGAGGCGTCTGTGGTTGAGTGTCAAAGGAATGTGCAGCAATGAGTTGCTAGCAACAAGTTCTCTGTTAAGCAGACAACGTCGAACTGTTCTGGAAAGACTGACGTCGAATTGTTCTGGAAAGACTGGCAGTGCTTCACTGACACCGTGGAAGTCGCTTGGTTATCGATTACTGCCATGCGGTAGAGGTGTCTGTCATCCCGTGCAGTCGTCCGATTTTGCTATCCCTTTACCGGATTTCTGTGCGTCCGATCCTCATCTGTCCACTGAAGCCACGCTTACATCATTGTACTGACGTTTTGTCCCATACTAGTGGCAATTTGGAGGTGGGAAAATCCGTCTCTTCTCATCCCAACAATCCTTCCTAGCTTAAAGTCAGTCAAGTGTTCATAATGCGACCTTCTTCGACGACGTGCATAGTAAGGCACAAGAAACACTCTTTCGACTCATTGTCGGCTCTTCACTGATTGTAACATCTCATTTGAGACAGAACAATTTAGATGGCACTACTCAGAAACCGCATGCCCATTTTCACTGACATTTTAATTATTTGGATGTTCTGAAATTTTCTAGTTAATACCAGCAATCGTTCACGGTGTTGCAATTTTCACAAACAGTAGTGATAACTACTGTTATGTTCGTAAGGCTGTGATGAGACGATAGCAGGACTGTAAATGGAAGATGCTAGACTGACAGGGTTAACTTATTTCCAACATAGAACACAGTGCGCCACATGAATCGCTCCGTACGCGGCATTTCAGCGTCATTGAAAATCCCTAGTTCGACGGTTAGGGATGTGACATGCAAATGCAAGTGGAATGAGGATGAATCTGCCAAGAAATGACAAGGTAAAACTCCGAAATTTACAGAGCATCACAGGAGAATACTGCAAAAGATTGCCCCCTCAGAAAGCAAATCAACATTGTTTTACCTCACGCAAACCCTATTTGACAAACCACGGAGAGAGAGGACCGACGGGTTGTCCGACACCCGAGGAGTGACGATTGCGGATATTGAGCGAGCAGTGGTGCCCTCCATGCATCGTCCGATTAGTGCCAGCACCATTGGCAGACGGCTGCACGAGGTAAGACTACCGCACGCACACCGTTACGACGACTGGCCTGAACAACAGCGCATCGTCGCCAAAGACTGCAATGGTGTCGTGCCAGACTGTCATGGACACACGCAGAATGGCAGCGGGTGATCTTCAGTGACGAGCTCCGCTTTTGTCTTGAAAGATACAACCGACGAATCCGTGTGTGGAGGCACCGTTGTCAGCGCCAAGATGAACGGTTTGTTGTCGAGCGTCAAACATCCAGAAGGCCTGATGTCATGGTGTGGGGTGCAATTGCCTACGATGCCAGATCACCTTTGGTGTTAGTCACAGGCACTTTGACAGCCTAACGTTACGTTAAGGAGGTCCTGCAACCAGTGGCCCTACCTTTCCTGAACGCTCAATCCGGTGCGATTTTCCAACCGGACAACGCTCGTCCGCATACTGCTGATGTTTCGAGAGCTTGCCTTCAAGGCTCCGACACTCTGCCACGGCAAGCCGCATCGCCAGACCTATCGCCGATTGAAAATGTGTGGGATGCTACTGGACGAGCTATCCACACCGCACAATCTGCAGGAACTGCATGAGAAGATTCAAGCTGCATGGGATGGCTTATCGCAGGGCACCATTAGGAACTTATACAACTCCATGCCGAGACGTGTGGCATGCTGTGTGAGCAAACATGGCGGCCCGACACCATACTGAGAAACGCTACTTATTTGCGTGTAGCTCAATAAATAGTGCCTATATCAGTCTCAATGTTTAATCATTTATTGTTCCTGGTAACCTTTACCTTCCTCCCGAATAACATTGAAATCCGACACGTCCTTCTGGGTGCAACTATTAATTTGACGATGAGTGTATGTACACGTCGCCTTGGTGATTGCTGACAGCTGTGCTCGACATAAACTAACAGGATGACATGTTTTGCATTTCAACAAATTCTGCCTCTGCCTTATTTGTATGGAAATACGGTTTGGTTTTGCAAATATATCCCGCCGCTCTGCCGTCTCTTGCAGATTTCCATAACATCATGTACGTAATCTAGGTGTTACATAAGTTCAATATCACAGATTTTAACGATTATCCATGTAAAAAGCCCATCCAATGTTGTTCGAATACTCTCAAGAACGGCAAACAAAACAGCATTTTTTAAAATTTCCTATCCTAATTAATATTTCAAAAGTAATTAGCATAATTTTTTCAGCCTCCATTCAGTTTTAACATCCATATCTGTATTAGCTCATGTTTTTTTCCCACTCCCTAACCCAATTTTTGTTAAATTGGAGACAAAGTTCTCACCCACAAGTCTTTGTTAGCTCTTCGTCACTCTGAGCAAAAGCTAAGTCTTGCTTGTTCGTCAGCTTCTGTAGTTCATCCATACATCCCTTGAGATCAGTTTCTTCACAGGATTGCGAAAAACTTGTTACGAAACCTGAAAGTGAAGAATAAAAGAATCAGAGTATGTATCACTGTCATTGTCCTTGACTTTTCGACTTCAAGATATAATTATGCTTAAAACTTCAGTTTACAAACAACACATTTTCTTTTGTTGAGGGGTTTAACGACCCGCATGAGCATCTAAGGCTGTGAGTGATGATCTGTCCTCTAGATTTGGAGCTGCTTGTTTCAGGACGGTAATCCAGTTCGTAAGATTAGCCAAAAGCCCGTGCCTCTAATGACACGGCCACGGGGACATCGACTCATATTCATTACGGAGCGAGGAAAGTGAAGCGTATAAAACTGATTAGAAAATTTAACAAACGCAAAAGTCACTAATACGTTAAATTATAGGATTCCGCGTAAATGTCATAATTTGTTTTTTGGGTCACCGTATAAGTGTTTGCCTTTTTAATATACAAATGAAAAACTAAATTTAAGCGATATTGATGTTTAACACACGTGCATTCTCAGTTTCGTATGATTACATTCTGATACCAAAAATTATCCGACTCCGTCTTATTAATTTCTTTCATTTCGATCCAAACTGTCAATAGAATTAAAAATTACTTTTTTGAAACCCTCCATTCTTTTATTTCCTTTTTAGAAAATTTTGGCCGTTTAGATTTTGGTGCAAAATACGTCGCAAGTAAACTTTTAGTGGGACAAGCTCTTGATAATTCAAAGAATGGTGCTTTAGCTTCTCGCCGAAATTATTTATTTAGCTATTATATTCTAGAAGTCTCGTAGTGATAGTTTGGTGTAGCATGGCATTTATTGGCTAGCAGGGCATAAGTCTTTATAAAGCAGCCTTCAGTTATCTGAGTGAATGACAGTAGACTACAGCCTGCTGAAATGGAATATTTGAGTTTTAGGTACTCTATGTAAATAGTTCCTTTGATGTCCCACCATCACGTTTCGTAGAAGACTACTATTATGGCTTGTGTCAGAATCAGTACTTGTGTATTGCGAAAAGCATGCGCTTAAGCAGAACCATCAGAAAAATAATAAGATGGTAAAAATTTGTGAGAAAAAATACATTGCTATTTTCAAATGGGGATTTCTGGACAACCCATTGAATGATATCAGTCGCTTTACCGCTTCTTCAAAACATGAAGATGAGCCAAAGAAGGATTGGGACTGCTGGATGTATCTTCAACCAATCACTTGGAATTGGCTTCTACTCTTTTCGTGTGACACCCTAATACGCTCTTTACTTCAGAGATTGGGTTTGACAGACCAAAATTTCGTTAATTAGCTGAACAGAAATTTTCCTCCAAACTTGTAACAATTTTCCCACTTTCAAAGTCTCTCAGGGAAACATGTCGAATACACGCACACGAGGTCTGACAAATGAGTTCATAAACATATCCTGCACGCTCTGGTATATGCTTTATTTTCTATGAAAAGTGTGGTTAGATTATTCTCTTCTAGATGCTATGCGACACTTCTGGCATTTCTACAACTCCTTAGAAATATTTCTGAAACTCACTTTCTGGAACTACATTTACTGCCGTCGCTCTGTCATTCTGAATATCCTTAACGTCTTTGAAATGTGTCTAGGAGATGTGTCTTTTTTAAAGAAAATTTTAAAAATTTCATTGTGCCAAGTCAGATGAAAAAGGAATATATTCAGACACAGTAGTATGTTCACCAGCAACGCCATGTGTGCAAGAGCATTGTCGTGATGCAAGGTACGTCTGATTTCATAACAAAGTTCGCAAACGTTTATATCACAAAGCTTCCATTCTTTTGCCTTTTTTTCTGGTTCAACCACCTTCTCGCGTTTTCTTTCTACCGATCTCTCCCTTTTTTTCTCGATGCCTTTTCCCCCACCCACACCCCTCTCTCTCTCTTTCTATCGCTTTCTCTTATTTCTCTCTTTTGAATGATTTTTTCCTATTTGCCTTTTTCTATCACAACGTCTTATCACATTCTACCAATGCCACTTAGACTCTCTCAATCATTCTATTTTCTCTTATCTCGTTCCCTCGCATTTCGCCTCTCTTGCTCTGTCATTCTTCCGCATTCTATTACTATCCACTGAGCTCTCTCAGCGTATTTCGCGTTATAAGGACCAATCCTCTCTCCCCCCCCCCCACCCCTCTCTCTCTCTCTCTCTCTCTCTCTCTCTCTCTCTCTCTCTCTCTCTCTCTCTCTCTCTCTCTTTCTCGCTCTGTTTTTCCCTTTAATGTGGATTTTTCTGTTTCTCACTGGTGTACGCCGTTGTCTCTCGTTCCAGTTCTCAGTCTCTCTTTTTTCCCTTTGTTTCTCGTTCCAGTTCTCAGTCTCTCTTTTTTCCCTTTGTTTCTCGCTCTCTATTCTTCTTGTCCTGACGCTTCATCGCAATCTCGCTCTCGCTCTGTTTTGCCTTCACTATATCTCGCCGTTTTTGCTTTGCACCTCCTCTTCTGCTAGTCTGTTTCTAGTTATAAATCTACCTCGTTCTTTTTTGACCTTTTGCAAATCTCTCATTCAATTGTTTTTCACCTCCATCGCATTGCATCGTTTTCTATCGATGTCTGCTAGTCTCTCACTTTCGTGCTCTTTTCCTTTCGCTGTACAATGAAAAAAGACTCCATCTGTCTCTACTCCTATGTTTCTTCTTCTCTCGCGTTCTTACGCATTTTCTCTGTCATTCATCCTTCTTGTACTTGCCGCTTCCTCTTTTTCTTTTCCTTTCACTCTAGATGGGTGTCTTTCTGTTTCCACTGCTCTCTATCTTTCTCTCTCGCTCTCTCTGTCTCCCTCTCTCTCAGTTGATTTCTACTTCTTTCTGTCGTTACATCTGTTTTCGGAATCTTTTCCGCTATGTTAAAATTTAGACACACTTCTGAAAAAGAAGTGCGTTAGGAAAAAACAGCACTCCAAACAGTTTTCTTTTGAAATGTTTCGAATCTAAATACGCCGCAGATCCTTTGCGTAATTGAAACATTTACATTATGTTAACCCTTCATTAAGAAGAACTGTAAGCCCTTCCTTGCATTTGCAAGGTTTACATACACGCACTTATGTTGAAGCATTAAATTTCCCAAATTTTAGCAGCAGTTCAGATCTCGCAGTCTTTGTTCTTAAAACTTTACAAATCGATATCTGAATCTAACGCTTTTTTTCGTTAACTGTAACTACCACATTTTTAAGTGTATGCTATATGTATTTGTTGTTATTTGGCAGACGGAGTTCACTTCTCGGAGCGCTGTGTTATCCGTTAGTGGGAGCAACTCATTTGACTGTGGAAAACTGAACTTCTGTCCTGGATATTATCCAGTCCATTACGCCAAACATATTTTTTTAAAGAAAAATAATGTTTGGTAACAAACAAAACAAGAAAGATGACACCGAATTTTCGGGTGTAATAAGCACTTCATTTGAATCCGTTCTGACGCAAATTCAATTTATCAAAGCTATTCAAAATCAATGGAGCCGGTATGGAAAACAATAGTATCTGACGGAAGAAAGAAGTTTTTCTATCGGGTTTTTAATCCCTCAGATATTGCTGTAAACGGAATCGTGAGCTTACGCCTTCTGGTTGCGGACTTTTGTGTTAAGAAAAACATGAATTTATATGAGAAACATTTCGCACAGGAAACGCTCTCCAACACAGAAATAATTTTTCAAATCGGACACTTAAAAACAAAGATATCGACAAAAATAAGATGTGACCCTACGTCTCCTGGTAGGAAAACCATGCATTACTTTAGGAAGAAAGTATTCTCAAAAGGTTTTCCATATGAACAGTATCGGTCAAAGAAAAAAAAAATTAGTCGAGTTTTCAAGAACCCAGATTTTGCTACTAATACATCAGAAGCAGAAATTAATACTTAAGCCCCCTGGTGGCAAAACCATTCTTTACAAAAACTTAGAAATTATGTGGAAAATATTTTCCATCAGGTCTTGTATGCAAAACAGGAAGAATTTTTCAAATCCGAGTTTTAGAAGCAGAAATAACGCAGAATACGAAATTTGCCTTTGTGCCTCCCTAGCGGAAAGTCTATGATTTACTTGAAAATTTTGAATTTTTAGAAAAAACATTTCGCATCGGAAACACTGTCCGACAAAGAAAGAATTTTCCAAATCGTACTCCTAGAAGTAGAGATATTGACAAAAATAAGATATGCATCTACCCCCTGGCGTAGAAACCATGCATTATTTCAAGAAGAAAATGTTCCTAAAAGGTTTGTCAACATGAGTAGTATCGGTCAACAAAGGACTTTTTTTTCAGTCGAGATTTTAGAAGCTCATATATTGCTGCAAATGCTCCAGAAGCGGAAATTAAGACTTACGCCACCTGGTGGCCAAACCATTTTTTACAAAAATTAGAAATTCTGTGCAAACGATTTCCCATCAGGAGCTGTATCCGTTGCAGAAAGACTTTTTCAAATCAGAGGTTTAGAAGCAGAGATACAGGGGGAATACAATTCACCTTTACGCCCCCTAGCGGAAAGTCTATGAATTGCTTGAAAATTATCAATTTATATGAAAAAGATGTCACTCTAGAAACACTATCCAGCAAGGAAAGAATTTTTCAAATCGGACTCCTAGAAGTAGGGATATTGACAAAAATAAGATATACATATACGCCCCTGGCGTAGAAACCATGCATTATTTTAAAACGAAAATGTTTTTAAACGGTTTGTCGACATGAGTACTATCGGTCTACTAACGACGCTTTTTTCAATCGAGATTTTAGAAGCTTATATTTTGCTGCAAATACATCAGAAGCGGAAATTAAGATTCACGCCCTCTGGCGGCCAAACCCTTTTTCCACAAAAATTAGAAATTATGTGCAAACGATTTCCCATAAGAAGCTGTATCTGGTGCAGAAAGAATTTTTCAAATCGGAGATTTAGAAGCAGAGATATAGGGGGAAACGCAATTTACCTCTACACCCCTTAGCGGAAAGTCTGTGAATTACTTGAAAATTTTGAAATTATATGAACAACATGTCCCACTGAAAACACTATCCAACAAAGAAGGAATTTTTCAAATCGGACTCCTAAAAGTAGGGATATTGACAAAAATAAGATATACATCTACTCCCCTAGCGTAGAAACCATGTATTATTTCAAGAAGAAAATGTTCCTAAAAGGTTTGTCGACATGAGTAGTATCGGTCAACATAGGATTTTTTTTCAATCGAGATTTTAGAAGCTCATATATTGCTGCAAATGTATCAGAAGCGGAAATTAAGGCTTACGCCACCTGGTGACCAAACCATTTTTTACAAAAATGTGAAATTCTGTGCAAACGATTTCCCATCAGGAGCTGTATCCGATGCAGAAATAATTTTTCAAATCGGAGGTTTAGAAGCACAGATATAAGGGGGGAAAGCAATTTACCTTTACGCCCCCTGCCGGAAAGTCTATGAATTACTTGAAAATTTTCGAATTATACGAAAAACATGTCACACTCTAAACACAATCCAACAAAGAAGAAATTTTTCAAATCGGACTTCTAAATGTAGAGATATTGACGAAAATAAGATATGCATCTACGCCCCCGGCGGAGAAACTGTGGATTATTTTAAGAAGAAAATATTCCGAAAAGATTTATCGATGTGAGTGGCATCAGTCCACGAAAGAATTTTTTCAATCGATATTTTAGAAGCTCAGATTTTATGGTAAATGTATAAGAAGCAAAAATTAACGCTTACGCCCCCTGGTGACCAAAGTATTCTTTACCAAAAATTTGAAATTATATGCAAAATATTTTCCACCAGGAGGTGTATCCGCTGAAGAAAAAAAGTTTTCAAATCGGAGTTTTTGAAGATGAGTCATCGGGGAAAATATAATTTACTTTGACGCCCCCTAGCGGAAAATCTATGCGTAATTTGAAAAAGTAACTATATCTAAAATACTCTTCGACATAAATGGAATCGAAAGATAAAAGATTTTTTTCAATCGAATGTTTAGAAGCAAATATGTGGATTAAAACGTATTTTTGATTTAGACATTATCTGCATTTACGCCCTATAGCGGCGAAATTGTACATCGTAAAAAAATGAAATGAAGGATCATCATTCGCATATTTCAAGCTTCCCGATGCAAAACGAATTTTTCAAATCGGACTAATAGTTGCAGATATATCGTGGGTACAGGCGGATGGACGGACTGACGGACGGACGGACAAACCGATAATATAAACACGATCTTTTTTTACAAAAGACGTGCTAAAAATGTATGGTTGATCAGGCAGTATTTCCACGAAATGCTGCCTGATGAATATGATAGCTACAGCTACATGTGAACTTGTAGCTGTAGCTATCGTCGACCGAACTCCATGCATAGAGTAATAGCAGAAAATGGCGACATGCTTGTGCAAATAACCTTCTAACATCACGCAAATTCCTATTAGATAATTCCAACGCATAAAAAACGTAGGTAATTTGAACCTAGAGGACTAAATTTGAAACTCTTAAATTAATTTAACTTGTCTTTTCGCTTTCAGCAAAGATATTAAATGGAATTCCGAAACACGCATTCGAAATGCTAAAGGTACGTACATGTATTAATACATTGAAATTCCACACAGATGTCTTTGCAAAAACAAGCAGTTACCTAAATTTCTGATGATCAGCTGTTAAAAATTGTAGTTGTGTTTGAAACTCGAATTACCAGAAATCTTTTAGCGCATTATTCCTTGTTTTTCGATTAGAAAAATTCACGTAACTCATAACGATTCGAAACTGCTCTATCAGAGACAGGAAAGGTGTATCGAACAAATTCGATAGTTGCGCATGATAATGTGCACGAAAATATTAAATATTTGACTCATATATGTTTTGAGACATGAGTTTAGTTTTAGTGAAGTGGTGAAGTTCAAAATTTTGGTTTTCCGCTAACGGATATACTTTTCTTTTATATATATATATATATATATATATATTTTTTTTTTAAGTAACTAACCTTATGATCTTTCTAGAAGGAATGTGATGAACGGCCAATCAGGTTGCGCCATTTGGGTGCGGTCGACGCGTTTACTTTTATAACTTGCAAAAGTTTGCGAGCAGTATCTACTGGGACACAGATGTAAGCACATCCTTTTTTATGTGGCGAGATTTTTCGGTGATTTGGGCAGCGTTTGCTGCTGGACCATACCCTTCTCGCCTGACGAACCTACAGAGCTGAAGCAGTTTTCTGCGACTGCCATATAAACATGGATGGCGATTATATCTTTTTTAAGTTAGAAGAAACACAGCAAGAGATAACAACTCGCAATACTAAACGTTCGGGAAAGCCAGCCAAAATAGAAGTATGAACCATCTGCATTGCATGCGGTATTAGGATGAAGAATGTATATATTTTACGTGGTATAGGTTCCACTACCTGCTTAATAGTGGACAGTGGTCGGTTCCAGGACTGAGGATCAGAAAGACTGTGGTCCCGAGTTCGCAAGACAGGGGTGGAATCCACTTATTAGCATCAGAGATGACCTACTTCTCCATGGCTGGATTAAGAAGGGGTCTATATGGACTATAGCCTTGGGGACCACCATGACCAAGGGCCCAAGAGCCTGGACAAATTACAGATAGAGAGAGAGAGAGAGATAGATAGATAGATAGAGAGAGAGAGAGAGAGAGAGAGAAAAAGAGGTTTATGAAACGGTTTTCCACTTGCTCAAAAACCGAAGCTGGAAGACGAAGAGATTTCAAGCTAGAGACTCACCAAGGTAAAGGTTGCATGTGGCAGTGTACAACGGGGTCAACGAGACAGTTTCAGCTTTTTCACTGCCATTCACCCACACCTCCCAATTTGCACTTGAATCCGTTAATGGTCGAAGTGCCTTATGACTTCATATTGTATAACAAACAAGATTCACTAAGAAAGGTGTACAAAGCTAAAGCATTCGAAAATACAAGACGAAATATAGGAATCTTAAGATTTTAACTTGTGTTCTTATGAGAGCTAATGAAAAACGCAGTGACTTATTCTGAAAACTCTGCAAATAATTTAGTAGTTAGTTTCGTGTTTTAATGGATCTCAGTAATGATTCTCAGTCATAAGTTCTTTGGGGGCCCACTCATATGTCTTAACCTTGGGGCCCACTCAATTGTCTTAGCTTAGGGGCCGACTAAGGTCTTAATTCGGCTCTGTACTTTTCCATTACCACCATATGCGCAGCGGAGATCGAGAGCATCAAACAGGTGGCACCAAGGGGAGTTTTGAAAGCCTCGGTTTAATAGAAGTTTTACCTGAATAAGGAAGTGTAGCGCAGCGTTACAAGTATAGTGCAGTGTCACAAGCTACATTTTAATAGCTGAAGTGTAGAAGATAATGCGGTAAATTTTTAAATTACCTTACTTTTGATACATTTATGATCTACCTATTAAAATATTATCGTCTTAGGTGCAAACAAAAAATGCTAGTGTGAATCGACCGTAACTGGAGTGAGTCTGGATTCTGATAAAATGAGGGCCAACTGAAGTTAAATTTGTTTTGCCATGAATGCAACCATGATGATTTTCTTGGTTTAATTTTTCTTTCGGCAAGGGAGATGTTACAGACATCTCGGGGGATTAATTTTTTTTTATTATGGTAGATTTTATGTACGCAACGTACCCCCTCGCCCAGCTGTAATTTTTATTTTTTTATCAATGTAATTCCTATATATTGCATAATTTATTATATTCAATTTTAGTCTTTGTCATGAAGCGACGGAGATCACCAAAAAAAAAAAAAAAGAAGAAAGAAAGAAAAAACGAGCAAGAAAGAAATAGAAATATTTATTAAATTAAACTCTTAAACGATATCTGCTGTCCTTTTTTTTCGAGTCAGGAAAGTAGTGATTTTTCCCTGCCTTTACTCTGAGAAGCCAGCAACATTTGGAATCATATATTAAACCCGTAATTTACTTTTACGACGTTATGAGCTCGAGTGCGTGCGGCGAGAAGGCGACCTTCCGGGTCAGGTTTAGTCACTTTTGGAAGGAACTAAATGAACTAATGAAAGTATACTTCTCTGAGCATTTCGAGAGTTGCCTCATAAGCATACAGTATATGTCTTTAGAAAAAAGGTATTTTTCTTGTTAGCACTTTTAATCTATTTTCTATTTGGATAATAGATAAGGTTTCGGTATTTTCATAGTGCTGATTCAAAGCGGCGGCCGTGGCTTTCGTTCGGACTTCGTAACGATGCAGAGTGTTTGGCATTTTAGTTTAGTCAAGAGCTGATAAAGATATCGAGATAACAAGTGTTGTCCCTACCCAGTTGCTGATGCTTACTGACTTTATGCGTAAACCAGAGGTTTAGCGGAATCGTACAGCAGTAGTGTTACTTATGGATCTATTAATTAGAGACCATTGATCGCTGACAGTAAAAGTACGGTAGAAATTTATGCGATGCGAGCTATCATATCCTTAGTTGTATAAAATGTTAAGTTTTAGATTCTGTGTGAATTCTTTAAGGTATAAGTAAGCTACATATGAGAACCTCTTTTAGGTAAGCTAATCCTTTTCCAATTCAAAAGTTACTTCTAAGTGGAAGCAGAAAAGTGATTCTCCATTGTTTCTTCATTCATCTACCCATCTCCATGTTTGGGTAAAAGTGAATGTATCTTTTTAAAGACGCTCTGCATAATTTAGAGTGTGAATATCTTTTAAGAGAATAATTATTACTATTTTTCAACAAGATTGTTTTCACTTCTTCTTGAGCAAAAAGTACAAAAATTAGCACTGAATTTGTTGCATGGCAGAGGCATACAAAAATTGTTCTTGTACGAAATGAATTGAATGATGGTAAATAAAATCATTTTGGATTTAGAATGAAGTTAAAGTGAGAAATTGTAAAGTTAATTAGTCTTATAACCCAGGTTCGAATCCTGATCACGGCTTTTGGTTTTACCAATGCCTTAAATGTGTGTTAATGCATATTAATATTGACGGTACAGGATGTTTAAGCAATGAGATAATTTTTATAAATGTGTCAGTTACCGACTTACTCCAGCATTTTAGTATATGATTGGTAGTTCAATCTGACGTAGTATTTGATTACATAATCAAATACTACGTCAGATTCAAATTAATTTTCTCAGTCAGTTATCAGTTCACACAATACGTAAGGATGATAGTTGGATCCTACAACGTTGTTTGAATTTATTTTCTGTACTTTAAACTGATTTGCAAAAGGACCTCACACAATTATCATCCTTGCGTATTGTGTGAACTGATAACTGACTGAGAAAATTAATTTGTGTGTATTACTTATAATAGACTGAGAATATTAATCTGTGTGAATTACTTTCCTTAGATCAAAGAACTTGCTGTCGTAAAAAAGCAAAGTTATCGCTTGTGTGGAAAGCAGTACGTAACGGACCGCAAAACTCAAGTCACACGATTGTCAGCTGCAATTTTGACTCCTTTAACGACACATATTTTGAACAGTACTCTTCGCCTTTTTGTCGTGGTTTATAAATAATGAAACTGTGCTAACACATTGACAATTAATTGGTGATAAATTTCTGAAGGTACCTTTCAAACTGTAAAAGATATTTTATAGATTATTAAAATTTTGTAAAATGCATATCTGTTATTCTGCTATTAATTATCGAGTCAATGTAACGGGATGGCAGACTAAATATGAGTTTCTATTTTTTTAATTTCCACATCACGTACCTGTTCACTGTACGAAAATGTGAATTTGAAGCTACACACACACACAGATTACATTTCTAATTTACATTTGCTACCAGAGTTTCAGGAAATTAAGACTGAGAGACCCTAAAGGTCTAAAATCTAACGTTAATTTTGAAAAAAAAATCTAATAGTTGATATCGATCAAAAGATTTCGACTATCTTCTAACTACTTGGGTCAGTGTCATAAGATGTGGTACGAAGGAGTCACTGATAAAAAAATATGAATTAGAAATACTGAACATTTCAGCCAATTAGAGCATGCTAGTCAAGGCTAGTAATACCTGCTGTGCTTCGAAAAACTATCTTTCAACATCTATATAAAAGAAAATCTGACGTGATGATTACGAGAACGATACTGATGATCCCTGTATTTAAGCATAACCAGATTCCCAGCTACATTTGAGTAGGTAGCTACTTCATAAATACTGTATTTTGTCTCTTTACTAAATTGCATCAGAAGTTTCTATTTGATTAGGATTTTGTTGGATGTTAGCGTTCTTCGCTCGTTTATTTTTATTTTTCATCGGACACCTGCTGCAAGTTTGTTCACATTTTGTGAGTTTCAGTTGCGCCGATGCAGCCAACCAGCAAGAGGTGCGTCGCAAAGAATTATGGTATCACGATCCTGGACAATTGTTGAGAAGGAGAGAGGAGTTCTTAGCGTCCCTTCGCTGTGTGTGTGTGTGTGAACATGCTGTATTTGTTGATCTTACAAAAAATGCTTTAAAAGAGTATTATCATTACCTAAAAGGATTCTCGAGGGATTATACAAAGTGTTTTTCCGCAAACTCCTAAAAAGAATATTAATCATGGTTAGACTGTTAACAACAGACGAAAAGCACGGTGTCATTATTGTTAATAATAACTCATTCGTTCTATGTTTATTATATGTCCGTCAACTTTCAATAGTGTCTTAGTTGTATGTTTAGTCAAGATTAAATAATGAAAAACTTAAATCAGGAGTCTTTCGATTATGAACGCAGTTGCCATTGCAAATCATTTCTCAGTTTTTAACTTACACCATTATTATTTTTGATTATGAGATTCAGAACAAGTTTCATATAGCAGTTTCATAAATAAGTGAAAAGAAAGGGCACAAGTACTAAGTACAAAGCGAAACAGTCAGCAAAATGGCGATGTCGAAAGAATATATGCACATAGAAAAACTGACAGAAACTAACAATGCAACGTGGAAATTTAGGATGGAAATGTTATTAATCAGAGAAAACCTAAGTGATGTAGTGTTTGAACCCAAACCACAAACTGTAGATGAAACATGGGTTAAAAAGGATAGGCAATGCAGAGCATTAATTTGTTTGTATATCGGGGATTCACAATTGTATCACGTGTTACACGAGACCAGTGTAAACGATACCTGGAACAAACCCCAACGAGCACATGAAAGAATTCATTTATCCAGTAAACTGTATTTGGTAAGAAAATTGTACAGTACAAAATACACTGAATCGATTCCAATGCAATCGCACATTAAAGAAGTAAGCGAACTGGGAGAGAAGTTAAACAATATTGGGGAACAAATAAAAGAAGCCCATATGGTAGTAATTTTGTTGTGTAGTATGCCACAAAGTTATAGTACATTGATAACTGCTCTGGAAAGCAAAAATGAAGAGGAACTATCACTGGATTATGTGAAATCTAAATTAATTGACGAGTATGAGAGAAAAATGCACATTAAGGAGGGGTTAGTTACACACTCTGAAACGCAATTTTCAGTTTATAAAACAAAGAACACTTTTACTGTCCCTAATTTTAAAGCTAAAAGATATTGTACTTATTGTCACAAGTCAAATCATGTTAGAAATGAGTGTTGGTATCTCAATGCGATGTTACCGCGGAAATTTCTATATCGCCGTAACATTTAAATTTCATCAGTATAATTTTGCTTATTTATTTATTTTTTTTATTTTTACTCTAAAGCGGTAGGAAATAAATATTTAAATTGCCAAATTAGAGAATCAATGATTAAAATTACTTTCCGGTGAAGCTGAGACAGGCTACCCGAAAGTTTCGGTTGATAATTAGAACAGTCTTAATTGCACTCAAGCCAAATGAAAAGGGGAAAATTATATTTTTTTTTCTCACGAAAACTTGATGAAAATCCCAGATGGGAAGGAAGAGAAAGGAAGACATTCACAGTTCTTTTTTTTTCTCACGGAACGCACGGAAGGAAGGTATAATAGCAGTAGTCTCGTAGCCGAAGTTGAGAGAATAGCAGCAGCGCAATAAATCCTTTTGGGAACGTCACCCCTTTTCTCAAGCAACGCTTGCGAGCATCTCTGCATTGTCCGGGGTAGCGACGAAATTCGAGATAAGTCACGTCGCCGGAAATATCTACGTGGCAATTTTCGCTTCTAAGTAGCTAGGTGCGGTTAGTTAACAAAAAGGTGCGAGAACAAGTTGACAGCTTAAAGAAGACATAATGTTTGGGAAAGTGACCCGAACTGAACGGATGGCAAGCGAATCGCATAGCATGGCTATCTGTGAGGGCCAATGACATAACATAACCAGACGCGATTCGGACGGCCGGGCCGTCACGCCCCAAGATGGACACCGGACACGGGAAAAACAGAAATATTAACTGAATGAGGAATGAAGAGGACATACTAGAGAAAAGAGACTAGTGACGCAAAGAGATAACGACAGACTCATCACTCGAGAATTGCAGTCTGAGTAGAAGAGAGGTCTCAGCGGTTTCGGAGGAGAGATGTTTCCAAGATAGAGAAATGAAGTAGTTAGGAGTTTGGTAATAGTCCACGACCAGCCGGCAACCCAGTTTCACGATCGGGGCTTCCCAAGGAAAAGAGGGTATGATGACTTTTATCTCACACATTTCTGATTCATGCCTCCTAGCTTTGCATGTGCTATGCAGGACTAGTTACCCGAAAGTCTCTCACATAGTGCATTAACAATTTTCCTCTGGCGCACCGCGCCGTGTTTTAAACCAGTAACTAAAGTTTAAAGTCAATAATATTTAAGTGCATTAAACCTGTTTGAAATAAATAACTAAATCGTTTAGCTAAAACAAGCAACCTCACCGGTACATTGTACCTAGCTTTAAGACCATTTTCTAAAAGAAATAAACAGTTAAATTTAATTCACGTATCACTCAGATCATTTCTCCAAATGTCATTAGAGTTCAATTAGTGATTTTTTTATTGTTATTCATGCATTTTTTTATTTTAACTTCTTTGCGGCATATGAATGAGCATGGAAACCCCATGCTAATTCATATGAAACACAACGCGATGCATTTGTCGACCCTGAGCTTGGAGACCCTTATTTAAGGAATCCAAATTCATTGTTAACACCACTAGGCAAAATTTTGGGGGTGAATTGTTTAGTATTGAATTTTGACTTTTTAACTTTTTTTCCCACTACGGCGAATAAGACGTAGTAGTGGTTCGCTGATATCCGACAGGGAGCGATAATAGCTAATAATAAGCATAGTAATATTCACAAAGGTAAAACAAAGTTTAATCTTAAGCAACCGATTTATAACAGTAAAGTACAAAGTAATAACAACCTGCCACACAAGTTGAACATATGTAGCAAAAATGCAAATGTGAAGGATGATTTTTGTGCTAGCGTTACAAGCAAAGATACAAAACCTCGATATAACAAAGAATGATGCAAAAAGAGCATTAGTATCACAAAACAATTCAATGTCTTGGATTGTAGATTCAGGAGAAATAGTCATATGTGCAGTGACATAAATTTCTTTTTAGAATTACAGAAAAATCAAATGAAAATGTAACCATAGCAAATGGTCATATGTTGAAGTCAAAAGATTTTGGAGAAGGTAAGGTACTAGTAAAAACTCTAGAGGAAGATATTCACACCCTTGTCTATTAAATGTATTGTATTTCGCAGACTTAGTAGGAAATCTTTTATCAGTTATAGTGCTTGCTAGTAAAGGCTTTACAGTACTATTTGAAGAATACTTGCACTATAAATAAAGGGTCAAACTATAGTTGCAAATGCCATTGCCACAGATGGTTTATTTGAACTCATCGTTGTTAAAGATAAAGATAAACAAGTTACAACTGCGTAACACAATTGGGGCATAATATATGTAAAAATGAAAATTGCATTTATAAATGGCATCTCAGACTAGGACAGAAGTATTGAAGCAATTAGAGAAATGGCAAATCAAAATTTAGCTAAAGGTATGAAAATAAAAAAATGTAAGCATATGTTTTATTGCGACTCATGCATTAGAGCGAAACGTACAAAGAAACCATACCCGAAACAGACATCTTGCAGAGCGAAAGAACCGTTGGAGCTAATACACTCAGATATATGTGGGCCTTTTGAAGTTGAAAGCTTGGGAAGAAAAAGATATTTCCTGTCTTTTATAGATGATTTAAGTAGATATGCGACAGTATATGTAATAAGTAGAAAAGATGAAGTATTGGCAAAGTTGAAAGAATTTGTTAGTTCTACTACAAATAAATTTAATATAAAAGTAAACATTTTGAGAACAGATAATGGCCGGGAATACTGCAGCAAAGAAGTTGAAGAGTATTTAACAAAAGAAGGTATTATTCATCCAACTTCTATAGTGTATTTACCAGCTCAAAATGGAGTAGCCGAAAGAAAAAATCGATCGTTAGTTGAAATGGGCAAAGCAATGCTAACTAATGCAAATTTACAAAAAACATGTTGGGGAGAAGCAGTGCTAACAGCAACGTATTGGTAAAATAGATTAGTCACTAAAGCAAGTAACAAAAACTCCGTATGAGTTGCGGAATGGAGTCAGACCAAATATCAATAATTTAAAAGTGTTTGGATGTAAAGTCTACTACTACATTCATAAACAGAAAAGAAGGAAATTAGATGACAAAGCAGTTGAAGGTACATTCATCGGTTATGATTTTAGATCAAAAGGATATCAAGTTTACGTTGGAGGAAGAAACGTTGTCGTGTCAAGATCTGGTAAAATTCTTTGAAAATCAATTTAGCAAGGAAAAAGAAGAAACTGAAGAACAAGGAGATTTTAATCTCGTACAATTAGGAAATCTGAATTATTCAGAAAGTGAAGATATTGAAAATGAAATACAGAAGATTCAACAAGAGGAAAGCACTGAAGAAATTTCAGAAGAGCAAGAAACTGAACCAGGCATAAGCATTAATTTCCCTAGAGTTTCTGAGCGTTTAAATAAAGGAGTTCCACCAGAACGATTTGGATTTAAAGCAAAAACTAATCAAACTTCTAACTCAGATCCAAAATCTCTAAGTGATGTACAAGATCTTCCAGAAAGAGAGAGAACAATGTGGCAAAATGCAATGAAAGAAGAAATAAAGTCTCTAAAAGCAAATAATGGTCACTAACAGAGTTACCAAATGGAAAGGAAGCTATAGGAATCCCGTACAAATGGATCTTCAAGACAAAATGTAATGATAAGCGCCAAGTAACAAAGTATAAGGCCATATTAGTAGCAAAAGGATATGACCAAAAATAGGGGTCAGATTATGATGAAACTTTTGCACCAGTGGTCAAACACACCACAATAAGATCTTTTCTTACTACAGCAGCATATAAACAAATGCACGTACACATATTGATATTAAATCTGCGTATTTGAATGAAAATTAAATGAGGAAATATATATGAAGCAACCAGAAGGTTTTGAAGTGAAAGGCGAAGAACACAAAGTTTGCAAATTGAGCAAATCTATATATGGTTTAAAGCAAGCAGCAAAAGCGTGCAATAACTCAATCGAACCAACGTTGAAAAGTCTTGGATTTACTAAAAGCAAAGACGATTCTTGTATATTTTTCAATACAGAAAAAGAAAATCTTGTGTATTTAATTCCGTATGTAGATGACATTTTGATCAGCGCTAAAAATGTTGCAGAAATAAAAAGTGTAATAAAAGAATTGCAGAAAATGTACGAAGTGACAAATTTAGGTGAAGTGCAGTACTACTTAGGAATTGAAATGCAGAAAAATGAAGATGGAAGTTTTCATTTAAGCCAAAGGAACAAAATTCAAGAAATGGTTGAAAATTTTGGATTAAAGGAAGCAAAACCAAGTAACACTCCCATGGAAAACTATAAGCTTGAAGGAGAAGAAGATGCATTACCAAACAACCACAAATATAGACAAGCTATAGGATCTCTGTTATACATCTCTACTATCACAAGACCTGATATATCTATTGCTGTGCACATTTTGAGTAGAAGGTGTCAAAACCCAAGGCAAAGAAACTGGGCAGCTGTTAAAAAAGTAATAAGATATCTAAAAGAATCAGAAGACAAGAAAATGAAAATTTCTGCAGAACATCCACCAGTAATGAAAGTATATACTGATGCTGATTGGGGTACAGACAAGCAAGATAGAAAGTCAACTTCAGGACACCTGTTTTTCTTGGGAAGCAATTGTTTAAATTGGAAGTCGCAGAAGCAGAATGACATAGCATTATCGTCACAGAATCAGAATATGTGTCATTAGCAAAATCAACTCAAGAACTGACATGGGGTTGATGAAAGACAGGTTTAGAGCAACAGTTACCAATAAAATGTTGCAAGACAATTAGTCTGTAATGAAACTTGTGCAATCCGATAAAGGTCACTCAAGAATTAAGCACATAGATATCAAGCACCATTGCATCAAATATTTGTGTAACAAAAGGTTTTCAGACCTGGAATACTGTCTGTCGCAAGACAACATTCCAGACCTCATGACAAAACCACTTCCATATCCACCATTTACAAAATTCAGAAAGGAACTTGGAATTAAGTAGCGCGGACGTAGGAGGGGTTTGTTGGATGATAGCGTCCTTTGCTCGTTTATTTTTATTTTTGATCGGACACCTGCTGCAAGTTTGTTTACATTTTGGGAGTTTCAGTTGCGCCGATGCAGCCAGCCAGCAAGCGGTGCGTTGCAAAGGATTATGGTATCACGACCCTGGACAATTGTTGAAAAGAAGAGAGGAGTTGTTAGCGTCCCTTCGCTGTGTGTGTGTGTGAACATGCTGTATTTTTTGTTCTTACAAAAACTGCTCTAAAAGAGTATTATCATTACCTGAAAGGATTCTCGAGGGATTATACAAAGTGGTTTTCCGCAAACTCCTAAAAGGAATATTGATCATGGTAAGACTGTTTAAAACAGACGAAATAACCTTAAAACACGGTGTCATTATTGTTAATAATAACTCCTTCGTTCTATGTTCATTATATATCCGTCAACTTTCAATAGCGTCTTAGTTGTGTGTTTAGTCAAGATTAAATAATGAAAAACTCAAATCAGGAGTCTGTCGATTATGAACATAGTTACCGTTGTAAATCATTTCTTAGTTTTTAACTTACACCATCAGATTTCTTCCCGTTCTCCTTCGGCAAACAAGTAACTTGTAGCTCTTTGAAACATTTACAATGAATTACGTATGTTGGTATTGTAAACTAATGATATCATTAGCTGCCCACAAGCGGAGATCACAGCTCGGACACGAAGCAGCATTCGTTCCAACACATCGGTATATAGTTTGTTGCGCGCATCCCACGTAGAGGATTTTCAGCCAGCAAAACATAAGTGGACCCAAACTGCACATTCCATCTCAGCTGAAAGGAAGTCTACCGAATTTTCCTCAACGGAATTTTTTTGTACTTGGGAGTTTAAAAGAACTGAGACGTATGTCTCTAAATTAACATTCCTTTTTTGAGTTTTTGTTCTTACTTAAGTTAATGTTACTATGTCAAATTTTCTTTCTGAACGCATTTAAAAAGAATAAAAGATGTTCTTTTAAAAAACATTCTGTGACTATAGCTAAATTTAAAAAAATATTCTTCTTATGGTTTTATGAATTTAATATGTTGATTAAGAGCATTAATGTTTCTGTATGTTTTAGTTCTAGTTTTCAAAATGATCGTTATTTTTCTGAACATCTTACGGATTTACAACGATATTATCAAATTTGTCTTACTTATTCAAAAGAGTATTTTTTTACCCCTGCATTTACACACACACGCGCGCGCGCGCGCGTGTATATGTATACTGGACGATTTTTTTTTTTTTTTTAATTGGATGTTTAACGACCACCGTGAGCAACTCAATGGGCTATAAGCAGTCGCCCGTCCCTAATTTAGGGTCACTGGTTCCAGGGAAGGGAGAGAGCCAGTGCCGTAAGACAAACACAACACCCATGCCTGACCGGGATTCGAACCCGGACCCCTTACGGACGAATGATCAGAGGCCAACGCCTTAGACCACTGCGCCACCGGGGCGGCCTGGACGATTCAGAAGTTTGGTGCAAAAGTAAAAGGCGATTAAAGAAGATATATGGGTCTGAGAGACATGCGGTTTGCAGATTAATATTCACCGAGGAACTGGATTTTTGGCCGCCCCGGTGGCGCAGTGGTCTAAGGCGTTGGCCTCTGATCATTCGTCCGAAGGGGTCCGGGTTCGAATCCCGGTGAGGCATGGATGTTGTGTTTGTCTTACGGCACTGGCTCTCTCCCTTCCCTGGAACCAGTGACCCTAAATTAGGGACGGGCGACTGCTTATAGCCCATTGAGTTGCTCACGGTGGTCGTTAAACATCCAATCAAAAAAAAAAAAAAAAAAAAACTGGATTTTGTATGGCATCAAGAAAAATATAGTTCAGAATCTCGACAATAAAGGGCACTGTTGCAGAAAATGCCACATATGTGACGTTTGCACATTACTTGCACAAAGCAACGTTAGGGTGAGACATAAAAACCATTACGGAGAAATGTAGTCACATTTTCAATGTGCAAAAATAATAAAGGTTCTTGCTGTCATTCTGATTGCACAATCACACGGTTTTATTAAGCTAGTAATTTGCATACAACGTGAAATCTGGCGTGCACGTTTAGCGCCGATCGTCTATTGAACAGGCATGGTGCACACGAATGACCTCCTAAATCTCCAGATTGTACACCCGCTGATTTCTGATTGTGGGACTACTTGAAATCCCGCGTCTGTAGAGGTAATCCCCAGACCTTCCCATCGCTGAAAGACGCCATACGGCAGGAGGTATCAGCCATTCCCATTGACATGTTGTTCAATGCTGTCTGTATCAGGCATAATACCACGACTTCAAGCAGTACTAAAATGTGGTGGTGGACACATTGAGCACTTGCATCAGTAGATCATGCTGAAATAAAGTAAGTTTCACTAATTTGACGTAGATCTCATTTCACAGTTCTCACCTACCGTTGTTTTATCTGCAACAGCGCCCTCTATTGTCGAGATTTTGAACTATTTTTTTCTTGATGCCATACAAAATCCTATACCTCGGTGAATATTAATCTCCAAATCGCATGTCTCCCCGAACTATGGATTTTTTTATTCGCATTTTATTTTTGCACCAAACACCAAACTTTTAAATCCATATATATATATATATATATATATATATATATATATATATATATATATATATATATATATATATTATCGAAACAGCAACAAAATTAGCTGGGTCTAAGAACAAGTTGCATGTAAATAAATTATCAGATAAAACGAGAATGTTGATGCAAAAAAGAAGAGAGATGAGGACAACTAAAGAAGATGTGACTTCCAAAGTAGAATATATAGAGCTATGCAAGACAGTAAGAAAAAGTATCACTGAAGACGTAAGAAAATTCAACTGTGAACTAGTGAGGAAAGCAATTGAAAACAACCAAAGCCTAAAGATAGCAAAGGGACATCTTAGTAAGAGAAGAAAACAGATTATGGCACTGAGAAAAGAAGATGGTTCTGTAACAAGAAATAGAGGCGAAATTTTGACAAGAGTGAAAGATTTCTACTCCAAATTATATGAAAGGGATGATACATGTACTCCAGACATCATGAAAGGTACCAGTACCAGAGTTCTTCCAGTCCTTCCAGCAGAAGTTGCACATGCAATCAAGAACATGAAGCGGGGAAAAGCTCCAGGAGAAGATGGAATTACTATAGACATCATACAAGAAGAAAGTGGAGAAATAGAAACAGTACTCGCCCAAATTTTCACTCGATGCCTTAATGAAGGAAAGATTCCTGAGGATTGGAACACCGCTACAATGATCCTGCTACATAAGAAAGGTGACATTGAGGATCTCGGAAACTACAGACCTATCAGCCTCCTATCAGTAGTTTATAAAATCTTCACGAAAGTTCTTTCACACCGCTTGACGGTAACACTGGACATGGCTCAACCGAGAGAACAAGCTGGATTCAGGAGTGGCTACAGCACAATAGATCATATCCACGTGCTGAGAGAACTAATTGAAAGAGCGAGGGAATATGAACTTCCATTGTGCATGGCTTTTATCGATTATGAAAAAGCCTTTGATTCGGTGAAACCATCAGCAGTTACAATGGCTCTGAAAACCTGCGGTATTGAAGATGCATACATTAATATTATTAATAACATCTATGAAAATGCAAGTGCAAAGATTAGGCTGTTTAAAAATACAACACACGTAAAAATTGGAAAGGGAGTGAGACAAGGTGACACCATATCTCCGAAGCTTTTTAATGCCACATTGGAGGGTGTTTTTCAGTCGCTGAGCTGGGAAAACAAGGGGATAAAGATTAATGGACATTATCTAACCCACCTTCGTTTTGCTGATGACGTAGTCATTTTTTCAACTACCCCATCAGAGCTGCAGAGTATGATCCAGGAACTTGCTGACAAGAGTAAAGAAGTGGGATTAAAAATGAACTTTCAGAAGACAAAAGTGATGTTCAATGCTTTTACAAGAAATGAAGATTTATCGATTGATGGAGAAAAGCTGGAGATAACAGACACGTACGTTTATCTTGGACAGCAGATATCAAGTGAGGGTCACATTGATGAAGAAATTAATCGGCGTACAAAACTTGCCTGGAGAGCTTTTGGAAGAAACAGCATAATTTTCAAGAGCAATATGCCATTATGTCTTAACAGAAAAGTGTTTGATCAATGCATACTTCCAGTGCTTACGTATGGTGCAGAGACGTGGACCTTAACTAAAAGAGACATACAAAGGCTGCAGACAACTAAAAGAAGCATGGAGAGGTGCATACTTGGTGTAACCAGGAGAGATAAGAAGAGGAACTCGTGGATCCGAAAAATGACAAGAGTGGAAGACATCATGATCAGAGTTAAATCCCTGAAATGGCAATGGGCTGGACATACTGCCAGAAGGACAGATCATCGATGGACAGCCGAAATTTTAGATTGGATTCCAAGGGACAGGAAAAGACCCAGAAGAAGACCACATGGGAGATGGGTGGATGAAATTCGAAAGTATGCAGGGGTGACATGGAGGAGACTGGCACAAGACAGACCGTTGTGGAGGAAACTTGGGGAGACCTTCGTCCAGCAGTGGATTGATCATGGTTGACAATGATGATGATGATGATATATATATAACACTGGACATGGCTCAACCGAGAGAACAAGCTGGATTCAGGAGTGGCTACAGCACAATAGATCATATCCACGTACTGAGAGAACTAATTGAAAGAGCGAGGGAATATGAACTTCCATTGTGCATGGCTTTTATCGATTATGAAAAAGCCTTTGATTCGGTGAAAACATCAGCAGTTACCACGGCTCTGAAATCCTGCGGTATTGAAGATGCATACATTAATATTATTAATAACATCTATGAAAATGCAAGTGCAAAGATTCGGCTGTTTGAAAATACAACACACATAAAAATTGGAAAGGGAGTGAGACAAGGTGACACCATATCTCCGAAGCTCTTTAATGCCACATTGGAAAATGTCTTTCAATCACTGAACTGGGAAAACAAAGGGATAAAGATTAATGGAGATTATCTAACCCACCTTCGTTTTGCTGATGACGTAGTCATTTTTGCAACTACCCCATCAGAGCTGCAGAGTATGATCCAGGAACTTGCTGACAAGAGTAAAGAAGTGGGATTAAAAATGAACTTTCAGAAGACAAAAGTGATGTTCAATGCTTTTACAAGAAATGAAGATTTATCGATTGATGGAGAAAAACTGGAGATAACAGATACGTATGTTTATCTTGGACAGCAGATATCAAGTGAGGGTCACATTGATGAAGAAATTAATCGGCGTACAAAACTTGCCTGGAGAGCTTTTGGAAGAAACAGCATAATTTTCAAGAGCAATATGCCATTATGTCTTAAAAGAAAAGTGTTTGATCAATGCATCCTTCCAGTGCTTACGTATGGTGCAGAGACGTGGACCTTAACTAAAAGAGACATACAAAGGCTGCAGACAACTCAAAGAAGCATGGAGAGGTGCATGCTTGGTATAACCAGGAGAGATAAGAAGAGGAACTCGTGGATCCGAAAAATGACGAGAGTGGAAGACATCATGATCAGAGTTAAATCCCTGAAATGGCAATGGGCTGGACATACTGCCAGAAGGAAAGACCATAGATGGACAGCCGAAATTTTAGATTGGATTCCAAGGGACAGGAAAAGACCCAGAAAAGACCACATGGGAGATGGGTGGATGAAATTCGTAAATATGCGGGAGTGACATGGAGGAGACTGGCACAAGACAGACCGTTGTGGAGGAAACTTGGGGAGACCTTCGTCCAGCAGTGGATTGATAATGGTTGACAATGATGATGATGATGATATATATATATATATATATATATATATATATATATATATATATATCATCAACAACAACCATTATCAATCCACCGCTGGATGAAGGTCTCTCCAAATTTCTTCCACAATTGTATGTCTTGGGCTTGTCTCCTTCATGTCACTCCAGCATACTTTTGAATTTCATCCTTAAACCTCCCATAGGGTCTTCTTGTGGGTCTTTTCCTGTTCCTCAGAATCCAGTCAAAAATTTCGGTTGTCCATCGGTGGTCCGTTCTTCTGTCAACATGTCCAGCCTATTGCCATTTCAGTGATTTCACTCTGGTCATGATGTCGTCCACTCCTGTTTTTTTCCTTAACCACAAGTTCCTCATCTTAGCTTTCCTGGTTACACCAAACATGCATCTCTCCATGCCACTTTGAGTTGTCTGTAGTTCTTGTATGTCTTCTTTAGTTAAGGTCCATGTCTCTGCTCCATACGTAAGCACTGGAAGGATGCATTGATTAAACACTTTTCTTTTGAGGCATAATAGCATACTACTCTTAAAAATTGCACTGTTTCTTCCAAAAGCTCTCCATCCAAGTTTTATACGCCGATTAATTTCTTCATCATCCCTCACTCGATATCTGCTGCCCAAGATAAATGTAGGAATCGGTAATGGTTGACAATGATGATGATGATGACGAATATAATATATATATATATATATATATATATATATATGGGATGTAAGGTCAGATGATACGTAACATCACAGCCTATCCTGAACAAATGTCAACCCCGCCTTCTCGTGGTGCATCCTGTTCCCACTAAAGGGGCTCTGACGACCGCCAATAGCGGTATAACTATACCATCGGGATTAGAGGAAATGCTATCCCACACTCACCAACCCGCTTGGCCAGCGTGGTGAGTTATGGCCAACACCCCCCTCCAAATGACTCTACAATTTAAATCTTGGCCCTCAGTCTCCGGCAGCTGGAATGTACCTGGCCAAAGCAACGGCCAGTGCGACATGAAGGCAGAGGGTGCTAAGAATCCCCAGAGGACCGGACTAGGCTGCCATCTGATGCTGACCTTGGCTACGTATAATGGACGCTCCCTATCTTCTGATTCAAGGCTTCTTGAATTGGAAGAGGAACTACATAGGATCAAGTGGGACATCGTCGGGCTAAGTGAGGTAAGGGGAAAAGGAGAAGATCTCATTGAACTGAAAAGTGGACATCTCTTCTACTATCTTGGGACAGATACTGGCAGAACTAGTGGTGTTGGATTTATAATAAACAGGAAACTGAAAGATAAAGTTGTAGAAGTTGAAAATTCCTCTGACAGAGTTGCACGACTCGTTATCCAACTCTCGAGAAGATACCAGGCTCAGATATTTCAAACTTGCGCGCCCACCACAAGTCATCCTGAAGAAGGAATTAAAGACTTTAATGAGGAAATTCGTCATCTAAATATTAAAGGTAAGCAGCATTTAAAGATAATTATGCGAGATTTCAATGCAAAAATAGGGCAACGGCAACAGAATGAAACTTCAGTAGGTAAATTAGGTCACGGCAACAGAAACCAGCGTGGAAATACTCTCGTTGAGTTTGCAGAGGCAGAAGGGTTTTCATCTTGAACTCCTTTTTCAAGAAAAAGCCACACAGGAAATGGACATGGAGACATCCAAATGGGACGACAAGTGAAATTGATTTTATTATGTGTAACAAAACATTCGCCATAGAAGACTGCAGTGTGCTAAACAAGTTCAACACAGGTAGTGACCATAGATTGGTGAGATGTAAGATGCATCTGAACACTTAACTTGAACGTGGCAAGCTCATAAGACAAACAAAATGTATTGACATAACCAACCTTAAAAAACACCATAATACCTTCAGGTTGGAACTGAAGAACATAATTTCTGCTTTAGAAGGCCTAACATCGGAAGAAGTGGATATTTATGAAGTTAACAGAAAAGTAACCAAAGCTCTTATGGAAACAGCAACAAAATTAGCTGGGTCTAAGAACAAGTTGCATGTGAACAAATTATCAGGAAAAACCAAAATGTTGATGCAAAAAAGAAGAGAGATGAGGACAACTAAAGAAGATGTGACTTCCAAAGTGGAATATATAGAGCTATGCAAGACAATACGAAAAAGTATCACTGAAGACGTAAGGAAATTCAACTGTGAACTAGTGAGGAAAGCAATTGAAAACAACCAAAGCCTAAAGATAGCAAAGGGACATCTCAGTAAGGGAAGAAAACAGATTATGGCACTGAGAAAAGAAGATGGTTCTGTAACAAGAAATATAGGCGAAATTTTAAAAAGAGTGAAAGATTTCTACTCTAAGTTATATGAAAGGGACGATACGTGTACTCCGGACATCATGAAAGGTACCAATACCAGAGTTCTTCCAGTCCTCCCAGCAGAAGTTGCACATGCAATCAAGAATATGAAGCGGGGAAAAGCTCCAGGAGAAGATGGGATTATTAATAGTGGTATTATAAGATGGAATTACTGTAGACATCACACAAGAAGCAAGTGGAGAAATCAAAACAATACTTGCCCAACTTTTCACTCGATGCCTTAATGAAGGGAAGATTCCTGAGGATTGGAACAACGCTACAATGATCCTGCTACATAAAAAAAGGTGATATTGAGGATCTCAGGTACTACAGACCTATCAGGCTCCTATCACTGGTTTATAAAATCTTCACTAAAGTTCTTTCACACGGCTTGAAGGTAACACCGGACATGGCTCAACCGAAAGAACAAGCTGGATTCAGGAGTGGCTACAGCACAATAGATCATATCCACGTACTGAGAGAACTAATTGAAAGAGCGAGGGAATATAAACTTCCATTGTGCATGGCTTTTGTCGATTATAAAAAAGCCTTTGATTCGGTGAAACCATCAGCAGTTGCAATGGCTCTGAAATTCTGCGGTATTGAAGATGCATATATTAATATTATTAATAACATCTATGAAAATGCAATTGCAAAGATTCGGCTGTTTGAGAATACAGCACACATAAGAGTTGGAAAGGGAGTGAGACAAGGTGACACCATATCTCCGAAGCTCTTTAATGCTACATTGGAGGGTGTCTTTCAGTTGCTGGGCTGGGAAAACAAGGGGATAAAGATTAATGGAGATTATCAAACTCACCTTTGTTTTGCTGATGACGTAGTCATTTTTGCAACTACCCCATCAGAGCTGCAGAGTATGATCCAGGAACTTGCTGACAAGAGTAAAGAAGTGGGATTAAAAATGAACTTTCAGAAGACAAAAGTGATGTTCAATGCTTTTACAAGAAATGAAGATTTATCGATTGATGGAGAAAAGCTGGAGATAACAGACACGTACGTTTATCTTGGACAGCAGATATCAAGTGAGGGTCACATTGATGAAGATATTAATCGGCGTACAAAACTTGCCTTGGAGAGCTTTTGGAAGAAACAGCATAATTTTCAAGAGCAATATGCCATTATGTCTTAAAAGAAAAGTGTTTGATCAATGCATCCTTCCAGTGCTTACGTATGGTGCAGAGACGTGGACCTTAACTAAAAGAGACATACAAAGGCTGCAGACAACTCAAAGAGCATGGAGGGGTGCATGCTTGGTGTAATCAGGAGAGATAAGAAGAGGAACTTGTGGATCCGAAAAATGACAAGAGTGGAAGACATCATGATCAAAGTTAAATCCCTGAAATATCAACGGGCTGGACATACTGCCACAAGGACAGACCATCGATGGACAGCCGAAATTTTAGATTGGATTCCAAGGGACAGGAAAAGACCCAGAAGAAGACCACATGGGAGATGGGTTCCAGGAGTGTGAGATTGCAGGGTTGTGGATCCAGCTTTCTGATGGCTCGTTCAACTTCATCCCACAAATTCTCAATGGGGTTGAGATCTGGAGATTGTGGGGGCCACCTAAGCAAAGTAAACTCACCGGCATGTTCCTGAAACCAATCCTGTACAATACGAGCACTATGGCAGGACGCATTATCTTGTTGAAAGTAGCCATCGCCATTGGATTAAACCATCCACATGACAGGAATCACTTGGTCCGCAACGATGTTTAGATATGATGTGCCAGTCAGACGTTGATCAACACGAATTAAAGGGCTCAAAGCATGCCAGGAAAACATTCACCAAACCATAACATTGCCTCCACCAGCTTGAAGGGTTGTAGCAATGCATTTGGGGTCCATGCTTTCGTGCTGTTTCCGCCAAATTCTCACTCGGCCATCGTCATGGTGCAACTGAAAACGTGATTATCAGACCACATAATTTGTTTCCAATTATCGACCGTCTAATTCTTGTGTTCCTGTGCGAACTGGAGACGTTTTCTCTTGTTAACTGCAGACAGAAAAGGTGTTCGAACAGGCCTTCGGCTGCCATATCCCATCAGATGCAGTGTACGGCGAACAGTGCGTGCAGAGATCATTTGAGGGGATCCTTGATTAAGATGGTTTGTAATTTGCAGCACTGTTGCCCTTTTGTTGTTTGTTACCAATCTGTACACTCTCCGTTCCTCCCGAGCAGTCACTAGTCGATGACGATCACACGTTGCACGTAGAGACCCAGTTTTTTGGCTGACAGTCCAGTCTTTAAACACTTTAACAACAGCTGCTCTGGAACATTTCACGAATGCGGCGGTTTCGGTGATACTCGTTCCATGGCTCCGAGCTCCTACAATCATCCCACGGTGAAAGTCCGTCAAATCACATTTTTACCTATCTCGTCTCCCAAAAATCACTTTTACTACTGTCGCAAGCACTAAGCTTGCCCTTTCTTATACTAGCCTCACTTTCTGGCAGCAACAGCATGCAACCATAGCTCATTTGCTTAAAACTGTCAGGTGGTCATAATAAAGTGGCCACTCAGTGTATATACATATATATATATATATATATATATATATAGCAAAAGCATATTAAGTGAATAAACAAAAAAACCCTTGAACAAATTCGAAATTCCAAAGCGCCAGATGCTGCATAGGAGAAAGATCAAATAACATAAAAATGCAAAACATAAAGCAAAATTTTGAACTTAGAAAACCAAAAAAAGGAAAACGACAAAAAGAACAACAATCACCATATCCATTCACCCGAACCAGGCTAACTTCAAGCGATGAAAATGTACTGAACATAAGAATGCAGGAAAGCATATTAATGACTGACTCCTTGTCACCTTTGTCAAGGGCAAGCAACAAGAAAATCACTCATTAATCTACTGAGACCAAAGAATTGTGTGTGTCTGCTATTTTAGTTTGCTATAGGGACCAATTACATTTAGCGGAAAAATGTCAATTAAAAGGGATTTCTAATAAAAACCCGAACCCAGCAAACTAAAACACATTTGCCTTTAGTTTGCTGGGTTCGGGTTTTTATTAGAAATCCCTTTCAATTGACATTTTTCCCCTAAATTTAATTGGTCCCTATAGCAAACTAAAATAGCAGAAACCGTCAATTCTCTGGTCTCAGTATATTAATGAGTGATTTTCTTGTTGCTTGCCCTAGACGAAGCCGACAAGGAGTCAGTCATTAATATGCTTCCCTGCATCCTTATGTTCGGTACCTTTTCATCGCTTGAAGCTAGCCTGGTTCGGGTGAATGGATATGGTGATTGTTGTTCTTTTTCTCGTTTTCCGTTTTTTTGGTTTTCTAAGTTCAAAATTTTGCTTTATGTTTTGCATTTTCATATATATATATATCATCATTGTTAACCATTATCAATCCACTGCTGGACGAAGGTCTCTGTGGTGATGTGAACAGACATCAAAAAAGAAAAAAGAAAAAGAGCGAGGGAGTGAAATATGTATCCTGTGTGTAAGCCCCCGCAGCGGGAGGTTGATATTATATGTTGACACGTGCAAACGATTGGTGAAGTAAAAAGAAGAAGCGATAAGAAAAGGGGAGTGGTTTTCTTGGAAGGACGCTGGGAGTCGAATGTTACTTGCGCGTCTGGGCAGTTGCTCTCTCTTTTGTGAACGAAGGAAGCATTATGATGCAATGTTAAATGTTTTCTGTTTATGTGTTGTACAGTCTTTGCGCGTTCGTCTGGTTTTATTAAAAGCAAGTTATTTCAACTTCCTGCGTGTTTAATTGGAACAATGCTTATGTTAATTTGCACCGACTTGCGATGATGAGGAACGGCTGGTCATAACAAGTGCCGAATATGTTGGCCAACGCTACCACAGAGAATAACGTGTGAATGGAATCAACACCACCACATGTAGTAAAACGTTTCGGACAAGCAAGGGGTGATAACGAAATACAACAGTCTCCCCAAGTTTCTTCCACAACGGTCTGTCTTGTGCCAGTCTCTTCCATGTTATTCCCACATACTTTCGAATTTCATCCACCCATGTGGTCTTCTTCTGGGTCTTTTCCTGTCCCCTGGAATCCAGTCTAAAATTTCAGCTGTCCATCGATGGTCTGTCCTTCTGGCAATATGTCCAGCCTATTGCCATTTCAGGGATTTTACTCTGGTCATGATGCCTTCCACTCTTGTCATTTTTCTGATCCATGAGTTCCTCTTCTTATCTCTCCTGGTTACATCAAGCATTCATCTGTCCATGCTTCTTTGAGTTGGCTGCAGTCTTTGTACGTCTCTTCTTTTAGTTAAGGTCCATGTCTCTGAACCATATGTAAGCACTGAAAGGATGCATTGATCAAACACTTTTCATTTAAGACATAATGGCATATTGCTCTTGAAAATTATACTGTTTCTTCCAAACGCTCTTATAAATATATCTGTGTGTATGTGTGTGTATCAGTGGCGTCGCGTGCCCATTTCGGTTGGGCGTGCGCTGTTATGGGAAAAAACACGCACAAATTTTATTATGTATTCCGAGCTGCAAAATTCCAAAATTCACGCATTGATTTTGAACATACGAAAGCATATTTTTTTATTTAGCGGTCGTGTAATTATTTATGGTAAAGATCTTTACATACACTCCATTGTAAGAAAAATCTGAATTTCCTGTGCAAATACTAGAGTGATGAACGAATTTTCAGAATTTTTTTTTTATTTTTTAATACAGGGCGAGGCTTACCTTCTTTAATTGTATTTACAGAATCTGCAAAAGCTCTGGCAGAAAATGGGACTCTTAATACATCGTCAGTATATCAAAATTCAAATTGTATATTTAAATATGTGCTCATGAACACGTCGGTTCACACTGCGACGAAAAGAGAGAAAAACAGTAACTCGTAGCAGAACGTTCATTTGTGTTTATGACTCTAAGTATGACCCGTGGTACTTTTTTAAGGGCGCACACCCTGGAAAGTTTAGCATCTGCGTTGAAACCACAACGAAATAAAAACATCTGGAAAGTTTTGTATGACAGTTGCTTTAACGACGTGAAGTGTCAGCAGGTAAAACAACACTCCTACAGCTGCAAATATTACTTGCAGTATTTTGTTTACTGAACGAAGCAACGAACATTCTCCTCTTCACAAAAATATTGCGCACAGGAATTAATTTTAGCCACACACACAAAGCCTTCGGGCAAACTTCGGCGGGTTTTATTAGAAATACATACACGCCCCCCCCATACATACACCCCCCAATATAACAGTAACTTGTATCACAACGTTGAATTAACTGCTCCATGCGACTGCAAGCGGTGCTTATTTTGGCTAGCACACTTTGAGAGTTCCGCTGTTACGTTTGAAACCATAAACGTGACCTGCAGGACCATCTGGGGAGAGCTTGTATCACAGTTGCTTGGCATGCCGGATGTGCGCTCCCGAAACCGCACACCCAAAGATCTTAGTGCAAATGCGATGTTCTTACTGAACGAACCTTCTCTCTTAATGAAAACATTATATGGGGAAATTAATTTTAATCACCACTCGAAGTCTTAGGACAAATTGGGGCGAGTTTTATCAGAAATAAATCCGAAAAAAAAAACATCGATAATGTATGTTAAATTGCGACTCTGTCTGGGTGTGCGCCTCACACCTAGCCCACCCCGAATATTCGCACCTGATACATACAGTATATATAAACAAAGGGATTCATATATATATACACTGAAGTGTCAGAAAAACTGGTACAGACGAGCTTATGCAAATTACATAGCAACGTCACCTATGCGCGTACTCGGTTGCGTCCGCCAGTGCGTATAAAAAGCGATAGACATCCTTGCAAGCTGTCAGAGCTGTTTTCGGCATGAGAATGACAAGTAATAACGATTTAAGCGATTTTCGTAGCGGTGTCATAGTTGACGCTCGTGAGATGGGCCATAGTATTTCGGAGGTAAAAACGAAGTTCGGATTTTCACGGACGACCATTGCAAGGGTGTACAGTGACTACTAGAATTCTGGCAAGTTGTCCATCGGCCGTCAGTTCTTCTAGCAAAATATCTTCCAATCTTGTATCCAAGAGTTTCTCTTTTTCCACGAGTTCCTCTTCTTATCTTTCCTGGTTACTCAAAGCATGGACCTTTACATGCTTTCTTCAGTTCTATGTAGCCTCTGTATGTCAAGTTTTTAGTTTCGGCCTATGTGTCTAATCCATAAATAGAAGCTGGAAGGATGCATTGATTAAACATTTTTCTTTTCAGACATAATTAAAAATTGCTCTTGAAAATTAGAGCGTTTCTTCCAAATGCTCTCCAACTAAATTTCTTACGCAGATCAATTTCTTCCTCAGTGTGGCCCTTGCTTGATATACAATACATGTAGGGGGTGCAATACATGTATGCGATGCACAACATATAGAAGCAGCACAATTTTGAAGAACAATTTACCTTTGTGTATTAAAAGGAAAGTGTTCATAATCAATGCATCATTTCAGTTTTAGCTGATTGATCAGACACATGGACCTTAACTAAAACAAGACATCCGGAGGCTCCAAACTACTAAAAGAAGCATGGAGAGGTGAATGATTGGTATATATATAAACAGGAAGAATAGGAAGAGGAACCGATGGATGAGAAAAGTTACGGGAATCGATGACATCATGATCATGGTAAAAACTCTGAAAAGGCAACGGGCTGGACATATTTTCAGTCCAATATTTCAGTTGTCCATAGGTTGTCAGTTCTTCTAGAAATATATTTTCCGATCGTGTCACCTTCCTGATCCACGAGTTCCTCTTCTTATCTTTCCTGGTTACGCCAAGCATGCACCTTTGCATGCTTCTTTCAGTTGTCTGTAGCCACTGTTGTCTGCATGCTTCTTCCAATAGTTTGCAGCCTATGGAAGTCTGGAAGGACGTATTGATTAAACACTTTTCATTAAACATACACACGCACACACACACACACACGCACACACACACATATATCAAAGGAAAATTAATATGCTACTCATATAATATGGACTACAACAAAACCGCCCTGTGCTGTAGGTATTAGATGTAGATAGCGTATGCAAAAGAATATTAACACACAAGCACCAACCTTCATAAAACAACTGGGACCTTATGACTTCCAGATGGAGAAAAGCAATATAAAGGAAATTATTAAAATGACAAAATAATGTTAAGTAAATATTTATAAATAGACACTTTGGACTTCAAGAATTCCAAGAACAATACATAGGAATACTATTATATCTCAATTTCTACGTATTACTCGCATTTGCAATAATAGATATAACACCAGCAAACAGTTAAAAATGCTTTTATCCACTTTGAAAAAAAATTATCCGTTTAAATTTTGTAAGTCTTATTTTTGTAATCTTTTATCTTCTTACAATCTGCACTAGTTCTTCAAGATTAGATTTTGTAACATTACACCCTGAAATATCGTCGGTTTAACTATTTCTTAGAGCCACACTTGTAACTTCTTTCCTCCGAGTAGCCCCGGAGACTCTTAACATCTATTCTTTACATCCCTTAAAACCCTTGTTCAACATAGTTAATTTTTGGATTACTTCAGAACGTACCTGGGAAAGAGCAGCTAAATTTTGTCACAGAGATTTTCTGAACACACTTGGAGTTTGATATTACGACTTGGATTTGGGTCTTAACCGTGACTCTTTATGAATGTTTACATTTGTGTCAAGGAAAGTTTAGTGGAAGTATTTATGATATTGTGGTTATTTTTCAGGTGGATTACAGTTTTGGTAAGGAGTGTTATAGCTCATTTTTAGTTTCAGTGGTTCTATTTTGTATATCGCAGTTCAAGTAGAGAAAACAAAATGCATTGAAATTTACAACACACAATTTTAAAGTGGACGTGCGTTGTTACTTTTTTGAGATTTTTGTCATTCTCACGAAACCTGAACTCAATTTGTTTGCTCAGGGCTTCGGGATGTCTTTTCCTGATAAGCGGTCCTGGGGTCCTGAGTGTGTATTTTAATCATTTCTTTTATATTGCTTTTCTCCATCTGGAAGTCATAAGGCTCCAGTTGTTTTATGAAGGTTGGTGCTTGTGTGTTAATATTCTTTTGCATATGTATATATACATATTCATGTCTCTAATCCATAAGTCAAACTTTTTATTGAGTGGGAATTTAAAGACCACCGTGAGCAACTCAGTGGGTTATAAGCAGTCCTCCGTCCCTAATTGAGGGCCACTAGATCCAGAGAAGGGAGAGAACCATTGCCTTAAGACAAACACAACATCCATACCTCACCGGGATTCGGACCAGGACCCTTCGCGGATGAATGATCATAAGCCAGCGTTTAGACCACTGCGCCATCGGAAGCGGCTAACTCAGGACTGAAGGGTTCATTCATTAAACACTTTCCATTAAACACACACACACACACACACACACACACACACACACACATCATCTTATTTGGGGGCTGCTGTCTTAAATTTCTTCTTTCTTGCCAATGCGGAAGAGAACCACCCTGCTTAAAGTTACGCTTGTGTTCCGTCATTCTGACACTCAAAGAAAGCTAAGTCATTCTCACCTAAAACGCGTGGAGCAATCCAGTTACTCAAGTGGAAGAGAATATGCTCTTCCCTCTGTAGTCAGTGCTAGGAGGTTCCATATAATTGATAAGAAGAGTGGAGATTCTTCTCGGCTTGTAATGCCAACACTGAAACCTAATTTTTTCAAAGAGGATTTTGGGCTGAATTCATCTTTGCTTCATTCACCTTTTCTAATAGTGTTATCAATCTCATTTGTATCACCTGCATCTGAGAAGCTAAGAGTTCTCAATTTGTGCCTCCCCGCATCTCGCGCAAGGTATTCGGAAGAATGCTCAAAGGTGCTTCTAGTTCTGTACCTAAGTAGACAAAGCATACTTATGATCCTTCGGGCAGAAAGAGTTTGGGAAGGATAAACGTTTGTGCTATGTCAAGTTGCGTAGCGCTCCGTTTCGAATCTTGACCAGAACTTCGAGGAATTGCAACGAGCCATGAGTCTTACTCTCCATAATGAATGTTATGTCCCCATGGGAGATTTTGATTGTACGTAGGAATTTCTGGAAAGATACTTACCATGAGTACAGATAAAGCAACAACGTATGTCATCCCGATTGCATGAGCTAGTGTACCAGTGTGGAGAAACCCGTCTTCCAAAAGACGTAGAGCAGCTTCAGATAGTACGACTACTAGAAGGGACGTCTTAGGAAAGCTCTTAGTCTTCTTACAAGTGCAAGCTTGGAATTTGAAATAGTTGGAGTCCGTGATTAGATCCACCACGTAGCGGATTCCTGGATAAGGGTCCCCGGAGGACTGCGAAGATATCGCTAATTCCTCATTCAGATTACTTGACGCTCCCTGTATTGGTACCGAGGAATAAAAAGACAAAGTATTGACCCTTCTCAGGATGCCAGTAGGCCACACTGTAAGGTCCTTAATCCTGGAAGTCTGAAAAGAAGCCAAGCACCCGTTTGCTGACAGGTAAGAACGAAAACAGAAAATTAGCCAACGCCCTTTAAAGGTGGTAAGAAGGTGTTGTATTTCTACGGACGACTGGGGCTATGAGGTTACCTGGATTGTGATTACTAAGTCTGAAAAGCAGTGTTGGAATCTGTTATACCGAATAAAGCCTCATTGCTTTTCTAATTTTTTTCCAGAAGAGAGAGCATTTTGACAACTCTCTTTACTTTAGTTCCCTATCGGTTCAGGTGATTTAGCGTCGATGAATATTTTGAGTTTCTTTTCGTAATCAGAAGAGTTCATGATCGCAAGCTGGCCGGGATTGTAAATTTCCTAAGGTGAAGACAACCGAGAAATTGCTTCTTAGGGGCGATATGGCGTTGCGTATCCCTGTGTTTTAGGTTTATTGAATTTATTCAAGAACTTTCTAAAAAGATTTGGGTTTAGTGCAATTTATTTGAGAGCCGATATTAATCCCCATTCTTCTTACCAATGACAGATAAAGTCCTCCGCTAACCATAAAGGAGCAGTACAATATTTCCCCTATTAGTCCTCAGATAGTTCCACGAGATTTGATGTGGGTGAGCCTAAGCTTTTTTGAATTTCAAGATGACGGACGCAGGGAACGTTATCCCCCGCATTCGCACATGATATAAAATTTGAAACTGCGATTCCCAAATTGGCTGAAGGGCTGAAGTACTGAAGATTGCTCCTTATACCACCTCCAAAATTACAAACTACTGGGAATCTATTGAGATCCTAATTAACCAAGGAGCCTGCATGAGGACATCACCAACGACCTTTTAGTATTTGAGACTTCCTGTTCAGCATTTTGTGCTGTTCTGTATAAGAATGAAGTCCAGGCGACTTATCGGTGAACTTCCTGTCGTTCTATATGTTTTCATTAATTATTTGAATTTTGTTGCGAATTATTTTTCTGATTCAGTTAGACTTTTGGTATTTTGCTGATGAAACCACCTGAAAGGTGCGCGAAAATGTTTGTATACTGGTCTTCCATTTCCATATATGGCTGTAGTTGACTATTTGTTGCAGCTGTACCATGTTATAAGTAAGATAGGTACTAGACACAAATTTGCATCCGTTTTAATTTTTGAGTTGCCTATGATGTTAGAGCCTTTCCTCGAAACTTAGAAAGCATCCTTGTGAAACTCTTACAAAGCCTTGACATCGCTTTTCTTTATTAACTAAGGTAAGAACTATTAAAAATGAAGACAAGAATTGTGTGGGCTTTTGCATGCTTGCAGAGGAAATATTTTTCAATTTTAAATGCTATTCATGATCCGTGTATTTGAACTGTGAGAGCGTGATGGGGAAAACGCACTCTCTATAGCAGGAGAACGCCGTGGTCCTTTGCACATGCAGCAGATCCGTGCACACGGAATTCCTATCTGCCGAACTTGCCACCACGCGATTAGCTCATTTGAAGGACGGAAAGTCTCAAGGGGCGTAACCAGAAACTTACCTTAGTGGAAGCAGTTGCTGCAGTCTGAGCGAAAAAAGAAAAAAAAAGGAACACCGTGGAAATGTTATTTATTCATTTATTTATCCACCAACGGCGTTGATCGGTTTTAGGATACTTAGACCATCTAACTATCCATACTAAATTAAATTATTAAATTCCGAAATCCCATCATAAGATGAAGAAACACCATTATTTCTACGGCGCTGGAATTCCTACTTCTCGAGCAAATGAACTTAATGCTTATATTCCGAACTCCCAGCACAAGATGAAAACTCACCATTATTTTCACGGCAGTGGAATTCCTACTTCCCCAGCAATTTAATGCTTATTCTCTGAACTCCCAGCACAAAATGAAAAAAAAAACAAAAAAACATTGTTTTAACGGCAGTGAAATTCCTGCTTCCCGAGCAAATGAGCTTAATGCTTCTTAAATCTGTATATGAGTTTGAATATCTTTCAGGACAGCGATTCATCCCTTATATTTGGATTGATGAATTTAATAACAAAAATTTCAGTTTCAATCATACTTAAGCAACGTGGCCGATAATTCCTCTTCGAAATGATCTTCCTCATTTCCATAATGTATCATCGCTCCTCGTGAAAAAACATTTCAATGCGTTTTTAATCCATTACTTCAAGACATGCTTTCACATTCGTTGTATTATCGGCGTTTCTCACTCAGCTGTTTATGTAAATATTACATTAAACAGTTGTTTTGCTACCATAAATTCTGTACAATTCTGAAGCTGTAAATTATTTTGTGTCATTTTCACACTAACAAATACATCATAGGAGATTTGTGCGTGCGTCCAAACTATCATAATTATTCAAGTCAACGCGTGTGCGTGCAGATTTCTTTAGTCTAATGAAAAATTTGCAACCGCGCAGCATCGACACGAGAAAGGTTAGAAGACATTACACTATATAACAAGAAAATGTGTACCCTATTGCGTACATGTTTCTTGGATAAATAAGTGGCACTGAATGAACATTTGCCACTGGTTTTACTCTGCTGTCAATATTTGCAAAGATATTACACAGAAAATATTTTTCCAAAAAAATCAGGATTTTGTGCTTGACATACCTACACTGCTTTCCAAATCTTAAGAGCGAGGTACATTTTTTCCCAATAAAAATAGCAAGAGGCAGTTTACAGCTATAAGGGGTATCGATGGTAATAGCAACAGTAAAATGAAACGCCCGACTTCAAAAATCACAAGCAGAACAAGATGGTACGAAGGAGGTACTGCCTCACCTGTTATCCAGTGACAATCTTCCATCAGCACTGCATAAATGGACTACAGAGCGAAGTTTTCAGTAAGTGTCCACTCCACACTGTTTTCAGTATATGTCCACTCCACACTGTAATGCCTACTTGGCACAGCTTAGCACCAACTGGATTAGGAGCTCTTGGCGTAAACTTTTTCACTTTTACTGGAGAGCCCTAAACATTTTTGGAATAATTACTGGTGGGGGATTCCTTTGAGCAAAACATCTTTCCAGAGCGTCCAATGCATGTTCGTTTGGATTGAGATCCTAGGAGCGCGCTGGGCTATCCATCAGACGGATGTCGTTAGTAGTCAGTACTCCATCTATAGCTGCTGTGTGGTGAGTGCCGGCGTTATCGTCCATAAAAGGAAATCTGAACCTTCAGTACCACCGAACCGACGAACGTGGCGAAGAATCACATTATTGTAGCCCCGGTGGCCGGTGATTGTCCTTAGATTTATCACCTGAAGTTCGGTAAATTCGTTGACCATAATACCGGCCCATAGCATGACGACGCAACCGCCATATCTGCTCCGTTCTACGTTTCCTAGATCAGTTTTCCCTTGGAATCCCACAAATGACTAAAGTGGATTTTATGTGTGAACCCTTAGCCCATTGATCTGAAGACCGGTTTACGTGAGACGTACACAACTGGGACAAAAGATCGGAGAAACGTGGCATACCCAAGTACAGCCTCATTTATTGCTCCAGATCACACGGCGAAGATTTGGCTATCCCGAATCCACATGCAATTTTGTGTTTTCATAAAAGGAAACTAAGTTCAACTGGTAGCTTCGAAGACGACCTTTCAGAAGCAAGTGGCATCAAGGAGCTACATTTTCCTAATCAAACGGAATTAGATGAGTTACCCGGGGATTTAGGTCTCACTAAATGAAATGCAAAGCATACCGTCCAAGTCAATGGAATTTTTATTGGATCCGACAAGCAAGATGACAACAAATAAAAGAAAACAGAACATTCAAGCAAAGCAAACTAAATTTGCGTGTACCACTTACTGGTCATCCATGTAACACTTCTCAGAAAACTTCAATCGTCCTGTAGCAGGAAACGAACCCACATCTCCCGATTATCAGTCGATTATGTTAACCATTACACCACCCAGGACAGTGACGTTCCAAGCAACAGAGACATACGAGTCTGAAAGTCCTCAGATTTTTCTACTCGAAGCACCCATGTTTCCTCATAGCACTTTGACTCAAATCCCATCTGGACGGATGTAGGTCGGAGGTCACCAGTACCCCAGATAAATCAATGAAGGAAGAAATATTCTTCATAATACATGGGAAATTCACAGTATATACAAGCAAGGCAAACTAAACTTAGTTTGCTTTGCTTGAACATTCTGCGAATGTTCCATGTATTATGAAAAATTGACCGCCAATAGCGGTATAACTATACCATCGGGATTAGAGAAAATGCTATGCCACACTCACCAACCCGCTTGGCCAGCGTGGTGAGTTACGTCCAAACCCCTCCAAAATAAATCCACAACTTACATCTTGGCCCACAGCCTCCAGCAGCTGGAATGTACCTGGCCAAGGCAACGGCCAGTGTGACATGAAGGCAGAGGGTGCTAAGAATCACTGGAAGACCGGACTAGGCTGCCATTTGATGCTGACCTTGGCTACTTACAATGGACGCTCCCTATCTTCTAATTCAAGGCTTCTTGAATTGAAAGAAGTACTACAATGGATCAAGTAGGACATCGTCGGGCTAAGTGAGGTAAGGAGAAAAGGAGAAGATCTCATTGAACTGAAAAGTGGAAATCTCTTCTACTATCGTGGGACAGATACTGGCAGAACTGGTAGTGTTGGAATTATAACAAACAAGAAGCTGAAAGATAAAGTTGTACAAGTTGAACATTCCTCTGACAGAGCTGCACGACTCGTTATCCAACTCTCGAGAAGGTACCAGGCTCAGATTATTCAAACTTATGCACCGACCACAAGTCATCCTGAAGAAGAAATTGAAGAATTTTATGAAGAAATTCAGCATCTAAATAATAAAGGCAAGCAGCACTTGAAGATAATTATGGGAGACTTAAATGCAAAAATAGGGCAACAGCAACAGAATGGAACTTCAGTAGGTAAATTCGGTCACAGCAACAGAAACCAGCGTAGAAATACTCTCGTACAGTTTGCAGAGGCAGAAGGGTTTTTCATCATGAACTCCTTTTTCAAGAAAAAGCCACACAGGAAAGGGACATGGAGACATCCAAATGGGATGACAAGTGAAATTGATTTTACTATGTGTAACAAAAAATTCGTCATCGAAGACTGCAGTGTGCTAAACAAGTTCAACACAGGTAGTGACCATAGATTGGTGAGATTTAAGATGCACCTCAACACTAAACTCGAACGTGGCAAGCTCATAAGACAAACAAAATGTACTGACATAACCAACCTTAAAATACACCATAATACCTTCAAGCTGGAACTGAAGAACAGATTCTCTGCTTTAGAAGGCTTAACATCCAAAGAAATGGATATTTCTGAAGTTAACAGAAAAGTAACCAAAGCTCTTATGGAAACAGCAACAAAATTAGCTGGGTCTAAGAACAAGTTGCATGTGAACAAATTATCAGTAAAAACCAAAATGTTGATACAAAAAAGAAGAGAGATGAGGACAACTAAAGAAGATGAGATTTCCAAAGTGTAATATATAGAGCTATGCAAGCCAGTACGAAAAAGTATAACTGAAGACGTAAGGAAATTCAACTGTGAACTAGTGAGGAAAGCAATTGAAAACAATCAAAGCCTAAAGATAACAAAGGAACATCTCAGTAAGGGAAGAAAACAGATTATGGCACTGAAAAAAGAAGATGGTTCTGCAACAAGAAATAGAGGCGAAATTTTGAGAAGAGTGAAAGATTCTACTCCAAATTATATGAAAGGGATGATACATGTACTCCAGACATCGTGAAAAGTACCAGTACCAGAGTTCTTCCTGTCCTCCCAGCAGAAGTTGCACATGCAATCAAGAACATGAAGCGGGGAAAAGCTCCAGGAGAAGATGGAATTACTGTAGACATCATACAAGAAGCAAGTGGAGAAATTGAAACAGTACTCGCCCAAGTTTTCACTCGATGCCTTAATGAAGGGCAGATTCCTGAAAATTGGAACAACGCTACAATAATCTTGCTACATAAAAAATGTGGCATTGAGGATCCCAGGTACTACAGACCTATCAGTGTTTTATAAAATCTTCACTAAAGTTCTTTCGCACCGCTTGAAGGTACCACTGGACATGGTTCAACCGAGAGGACAAGCTGGATTTAGGAGTGGCTACAGCACTATAGATCATATCCACGTACTGAGAGAACTAATTGAAAGAGCTAGGGAATATGAACTTCCATTGTGCATGGCTTTTGTCGATTATGAAAAGGCCTTTGATTTGGTGAAACCAGCAGCAGTTACAATGGCTCTGAAATCCTGCGGTATTGAAACTGCATACATTAATATTATTAATAACATCTATGAAAATGCAAGTGGAAAGATTCGGCTGTTTGAAAATACAACACACATAAAAATTGGAAAGGGATTGAGACAAGGTGACACCATATCTCCCAAGCTCTTTAATGCCACATTGGAAAATGTCTTTCAATCACTGAACTGGGAAAACAAAGAGATAAAGATTAATGAAGATTATCTAACTCACCTTCGTTTTGCTGATGACGTAGTAATTTTTGCAACTACCCCATCAGAGCTGCAGAGTATAATCCAGGAACTTGCTGACAAGAGTAAAGAAATGGGATTGAAAATGAACTTTCAGAAGACAAAAGTTATGTACAATGCTTTTACAAGAAATGAAGATTTATCGACTGATGGAGAAAAGCTGGAGATAACAGATACGTACGTTTATCTTGGACAGCAGTTATCAAGTGAGGGTCACATTGATGAAGATATTAATCGGCGTATAAAACTTGACTGGAGAGCTTTCGGAACAAATAGCATAATTTTCAAGAGCAATATGCCATTATGTCTTAAAAGAAAAGTGTTTGATCAATGCATCCTTCCAGTGCTTACGTATGGTGCAGAGACGTGGGCCTTAACTAAAAGAGACATACAAAGGCTGCAGACAACTCAAAGTAGCATGGAGAGGTGCATGCTTGGTGTAACCAGGAGAGATAAGAAGAGGAACTCGTGGATCCAAAAAATGACAAGAGTGGAAGGCATCGTGATCAGATTTAAATCCCTGAAATGGCAATAGGCTGGACATATTCCCAGAAGGACAGACCATCGATGGACAGCCGAAATTTTAGAATGGATTCTAAGGGACAGGAAAAGACAAAGAAGACGACCACATGGGAGATGGGTAGATGAAATTCGAAAGTATGCGGGAGTAACATGGAGGAGACTGGCACAAGACAGACCGTTGTGGAAGAGGCTTGGAGAGACCTTCGTCCAGCAGTGGATTGATAATGGTTGAAAATGATAATGATGATGATGAAGAATATTTCTCCCTTCATTGATTTAAAAAGAAAACGTAAATATTTTGCACCCTTCTATGTTTGGGCAAAAGTTTACGCTATTGTGCTGATGTTGGTCTTTTTGGAGCCATTGGCTTACCACATGACCCAAAAAATGCGTAGCTCAACCAAGTCTGAAGACAGTTTTGCTACATGGCGGTAATTAATTTTTTCCATTACTGTAGCCCGGTGCGTTTAAAACAGGTCTATGAAAACGTCAAGAAAAGTTTGTAGAAAATGAACTGTAAACGTTTTAATTGGGATGTTCATGGGAGACTAGGAGATGGTGAGATTTTAACTATGTCTACTAGGTGGTTATACCAAGAATTCGCGTTTATCATACCTGTGGGACATAGAACATCAGGTAAACAGTATGTGAAAAGAGAATAGTCATCCCGAAGAGAATTAATTCCACGCATATACGATATTATTCATGAAGCCCTGGTTCCAACTGAAAAGTTTCTGCCGCAACCACTTCGCTTTAAGTTAGAGCTTATGAAACAGTTAGTCAAAGCTTTGAATCACACATCAAATACTATTCAACACATACGTTCCATTTTCCGTCACATGCCTGAAGTAAAAGTAAAGGGTGGGATACTTACCGGTACAAATACTACGCTTCTATAGTCTCAAGAGCTGGAAGATACTCAAAGTGTGACTGTACGGAAAGGAATACTTCCCATGCTTTTCGTCAAATATTGCATGGTTTTCTCAGCAACAATAAGAGTGAGACTTACAAAGAACTTGTGAAAAATTTGATTCAGTAGAAGCGCCGAATGTATTATAACATATCTGTAGAAATCTACTATTTGCACTTGGATGTATCGGACCAGATTTAGGTGATGTAAGTAAAGAACTGGATGAACGCTTCTGCCAAAATTTTGAAAACATGTAGAAGAGTACGATGGGACATGGTAATTATGTGGAGCAACATTTGGAACTTACTTCGATAAAATGGATCGAATCATAAACGGTAAATACGTTCAAATGGTAACTTTTGGATCAGGACCTAAAGTTCAGTTCTTACGTAAACATTACCTAGCAGTTCTTCATTTAGATACGGCCATGCAATGTTTTTTTTTCTGCAATTAAATGTACGTGCGTATATTAACTTAAAGCTACACGTATATGTTAATTTAAATGTGCATGTATACCTATGAACCATTACATTATGACCACCAACCTAATAAGTTGTAGGACCCCCTTTAGCCCACATGACAGCGACCACTCGGCGAGGCATCGATACGATGAGGTGGCGATAGGTATCCTGGGGTATCTGGTACTATAATGTCAACAGCCGGTCCTCCAGTTCCCGTAAATTTCAGGGTGGTGGTGATTTAGCGCGAACCCGCTTTTCCATGTCGAATCACAAATGTTCGATTGGGTTCATGTCAGGAGAATTTGGAGGTCAGGACATTAACAGAAATTCACCAGCATGTTCCTCGAACCACTCCTTGACGATTCTGGCAGTACGGCAATGGCGCATTATCCTGTTGGTAATGGCCGTCACCAGCAGGGAACACAGTTCCCATGAATGCATGAACTTGGCCCGCAACGATGTTCAGATACCTGACAGCTGTCAGGGATTATGCTATTGGGACAATCGGGCCTAAAATGTCCCAAAAAAACATCGCTCACAGCATAGCACAGCGGCTGCCGGCCTGTTTCAGCCCAACAGTGCATTAACGTAACATAGCCTTCGTTGGTAATCGGCGTATCCGCACTCGGCCGTCTACGTGATACACCAGGAATCTTGATTCGTCAGACCAGGCCACTTTCTTCCAATCATCCGCGGTCTAATCTCAATGATCTTGAGCCCATTTGATGCGTTGTTGGCGATGACGTGCAGTGAGCCTGGGGACCCGGCTGGGTCTTCGGCTACGCAGACCCATGCGCAAAAGGCAGCGATGAACTGTCTGCTGTGAGACATTTCTTTGATCACTACTGCTGTATCTGCGGGTGATTTCTCACACTGTGGCCCTGTGGTCGGTGTGAACAATGCGCAACAGTCTCCGCTCCCCTCTGACATCAATGAGCTGCGGATGACACACGGCTGAACGACGGTCCGTCGTTTGGCCATCTGTGCACCACTTTTGATACGTACTCACTACAGCGGCACGTGAACAACCCACAAGCTGCGCCGTTTTCGAGATCGTAGTTCCGAGGCGCCCTGCCATCCCAATTTTTCCTTTATCAAACTTCGATAAATCGACAACTTTTCCCATTCTGACTCCGAACACTCTACTAACCGAAAATCGGTCCTCCGGTTGTATTTATACTGCTCTATGAACTTCACCTGCGCCACCGTTCGGCCTCCAGGCGCTCTCATTTCTCTAAGTTGCAGATGGTCATAATGTAATTGCTCATCGGTGTATATACTAACTTAAAGTTTTGTATAAACTTTAATATTGTGTACGACTACTTGATACCCTATTCTAAGCATTCACATTTTTGTAATGAGGATGACTAATACGATTTATAAACATAAAAAGCAAGATAACTAAAAACTTCATTAAAATTTGCTACGTAGTGTTAGAAATTACAAAATACAGTCATAATACGTACGAAGAAATTTTTTCATTTCATAAAGTTTTTGATGTGGTCACGATAATCGCCTAAATCTAATAAATACATTATCTTTATGCATATTTAATTTAACTGATAACAAGAAAGATCACACCGAATTCACGGGTATGATGAACACGTCGTACATTTTCTCTAGTAGGCATAAATGCATTATCTTTTTCAGCGAAAAAAATAATGCATTTATGCCTACTAGAGAAAATCTGCGCATAATTTAAAATGCGCAATGTAATTAGTGTTCTTCATGGTATGCTGAACCGGTTGCAGATATACAGGGATTTGTTTTCTGGAGTAAAGCGTCGGAACGGCTTTCTGGCCCTTTCTTTAACACAAATTGGCTTTGAGTTTTGGAATAATTATTTAATTAAAATATCGTGATAACAGTAACATGTCATTACCATAACATTTACTGAAACATGAGAGAGAGAGAGTGTGTGTGATCACATAAGTTTAACCCCATTCCGTTTGATTTTCTCAGAGTGGGGAGAGGAAACATTTCAGTTTCGTACATAATGCATCACTGTAAAACCTTTGTACCGTGACACATTATATACAGAGGGAAATACACTATATCGTGAACAAGAGATCAGATCTAAGAAGTTTAGGTAATGAAAGAGACATGATCCGTGGTTTTACAGATGACCTACAACATCAAGGAAAAGAAAAACCTAAGTAACTTTTACAGCTGACCTAAACTTTGCAAACTATGGCTGTTTCTTCTGGCAATTGTAAAACGGGATTTTCTCAGACGAATTGATAATCATCTTAGTTTGGTCTTCTCTTCAATTACAGCAATAATCTCATTGTTATTTGCAAAAATTGTTGAGACTCCGCTAACCTGGTTTGATCCTAAAATATGCATTATATCGTTGCTCCAACGAGGCCACGATTCGTCAGTGGATACGAAAAGCGAGGGGCAGACTAGAAGAGCAGAAAAATCTCAAGAGTCGAAGAAAATTTTGGAACGTATTTTTGGAATAAAATGCAATTTTCATCTGTTCCTCAATGTAATGTAATTACATTATATTGAGGAATAAGTCTCATTTGTGGGTAAACTTGACAGAGATTTTAATTTCATTACCTTCTGTATACTATTAACTGCTACAGAATGCTGGTTTTTGATGCTATGCATCTTTTTCTACAGCAGTAAATTAAATACCATGCAAACAATTTCGATGTAACGAAAATGGGTAGCGGAAGTAGTCAAACCATTGTTGAAATCTGATCGTGTGACGCCTAACATCTTTGACATCCTGTGACAATGACAATGCTTTGGATGAGATGACGTCAGAGCTGCTGCTGTGAAAACCAGTTTAGTTGGTACGGCAATTAAGCAGAACATTTTCATACGAAATTACAAAGGAAATTAGTACGAGAATGTGACGTCAGGCATCTCTGACTAAAGCCATTAGAATAGAATAGCCTGGAAGAGAGTATGCTACTTCCGATATATATTCAAAGCCGCTCTTGTGTGGAATAACTAGTGTGCTGACGTGTTTCCGCGCGTGTGTTTGAGTTCAAAATCTTTAAGATTTTGGTGAATGCGACGCGAAATTTTCCTACTTAGCAGTTTTCTTTCTTTTGACGCTATGCATATTTCCCGACAGTAGTAAAATAAGTCCCAAGTAAAAAATTTCGATATAACGAAAACGGGTAACGGAAGCAGTCAAAACCATTGTTGAAATCCGATCTTTGAATGTTGTCTCATGAAGTGACACAATAGCTGATTTCATTGCTACATAACAATATACACTATATTGACAAAAGTCACCGCACACCCCTTCAAAAGAAAATAAACGGATACGCTGCGTTGTTAAGATGTGCGGCACAGCTGCAAACCGTATAAAAACAAGCCTGCAGCTGACCGCGATCACATCGCACTGTACGGTTGAGTGAAAATCTCACGACAGAAGAGAACTGACTTCAAGAAAGGAAAGATTGTTGGGTTTTATATTAGTGGGTTGTCCATAAAACAAACCGAGAGGCGTTTAAACATACCCAAGTTAACTGTTTTCGATGTACTGAATAAGTGGTAGACACATCGCTTGCCTGAAGCAGCAAAACAAGGAAAATCACTAATAGAGGACCGAAGACTCAAGAGAGTCGTTATAGCTAATCTACGGAGTACTGCACGAGACCTCAGTGTACAGGTGAGTAAAACTGCTGCAACATCGGTACGTGCACGTACCATTCGCAGAGAACTTCATTCGATGGGTTACCGTGGTCGTACGGCTGCTCATAAGCCTTTCATCTCCACTCGGAATGCTATTCGTCCTTTAGCATGGTGTGAAGAACATTTATCATGGGTCCTATGGACTGATAAATCCAGATATACATGGACTGATAAATCCATATACATGGACTGATAAATCCAGGAAATGGGTTGTATGGACTGATAAATCTAGGAAATGGGTCCTGTGGACATATAAATCCAGATACACGATTTTTTGGCCGTGTGTAGGTATGGCGGCACCCGGGGGAACGCTATTTACTACAGTGTACTTTTCCTACGGTGAGGTTTAGACCTGGCAGTGTACTCGTGTGGCTGTGTGTTTCGTGTTATGGTCCCTGCCCATAGGTTATCGTGTAACGTACCAGGAGATGTGACGTACCTGCCCGAAGGACGCACACGACATAAAGGCAGATAGGAATCAGAATAAAACGTCCGCGTAGCTCAACTGGTAGAGTGACTTATTCCGGAATGAGGGGATCCGGGTTCGAATCCTGGCGTGGACAGAAATGACGGAGAAATTTACTTCGTTATAATCGCAGACAAACCTGTTAACCAACACGTCTACCTCGATATCCTGGACAATTATGCCCTACCAACTATGTGGCAATACTATGGAACCGAGCCTTGTTGGTACCAGCAGGATAATGCACCGAGTCATACAGCAAGGACTGTTACGGCGTGGTTTGACGAAATTTCCGTATCGCGTGTGGACTGGCCAGCATAGAGCCATGATCTTAATCCCATAGATCACCTATGAGATGAATTAGAGAGCCGCATAAGAAGTTTGGAACGAAGGCCTACTACTAAGCAACAGTTAGCGGCAGCATTATGTACTGAATGGAAGCGTACACCTATCGCTGTGTTCCAAAACCTTGTCGGAAGCATGTTTGGAAGGGTCAGTGCATGTATTAAGGCCAAAGGTGGACCAAGACCGTACTATTGTATGTCAATAAATGCTATGTTGCGTTTCTCTTCTAGGTATCCGGTGACTTTTGTAAATATAGTGTATATTACTAAACTACCGCAGAACATTATTTCATCACGTTTTACTTAAACATATCAATATATCTTGTAATCTACGTAAATTACGAGAACCTGATGCTAAATGTTATAAAAGCCATTACAAAAAAACATTTTTGATGCTATGAAAACGATGCGTAATGGCAAAATTAGGCTTCCTCTCTACCCCCAAGGATAGGTTACCTCCTATTGTCGAGTGTTTCAAATGATGTATAACACGATGGAATGTAACCTGTAGATAATCTAGATCAAAAGTTACCATTCCCTCCTCCCTGACACACTAGCTGTTCAACTTTTCTTTCTATCTTAAAGTCAGATTTTAGATTGCGCATGCGCAGATGGACTGTCCTAGTTTTACCGCATTTCATTGGTGTCAGGTTCATTTCTTACGTTCGTCTAAATCTGAATAATATATTGCACTATAATAATAATAAATATTGTTTTTGAAAAACTAAACAGTCGAAATATTTACTATTACCTCCGCCACAGTTTAGTAAATTTTAATTTTAGGGCTCACATATCTTCTTTCACTGGTTTTATGACAATAACATTCATTAGTCTAACTACCTATATGTCAGGAATTAGCTCAATGTCAGGAATTAGCAAAACGTATTGTTTGCTGTTATGATTTTATTTCGCTTAGTATATTACGAGACTGCGGCTCGATGTGATCGGGAGTGCGCAGAATGAATGCAATGTGTTGTACATAAGTAGGGTAAATGTACACTGGTGTGCAAAAATTAAGGACGAAGAGGAGAAATTAGTATAACAGCGGAACGAGCAGGCAGAACGGACCGAAAGACAACTCAAGAGATAGACTAGGGTCCGGTACGGTAGGGCATGCGCATATATGCAGCATGACTTAGGAGGAAGTGTCGGAAGGGTATAAAGCACACGGGCGGTGTACGCTCCGCAATTCGGTGAAAGCTGTTGCACGGCGGTTTGAACGACGTCGAGTTTCTGTACCCGTGTGATATGGCTAACAGGCAATCCAGTAGGCGACATCTGGATTACTTTACCCGAGGTCGGGTCATTGGGAAGTTGGAAGGAATTCGAAGTGTGACTAGTGTGGCCGAGGAGTTCGGGATCACTCACAGCATCGTTTCACGAGCTTGGAGAGCATTTCAAACGACAGGAACAGCTGTCCGAGAGTTTAGCAGTGGTCGTCCATGAGCAACCACGGCGACGGACGACCGGTATATTGTCCTGCAGGCGAGAAGATACAGACGGCAGAGAGCGGGAGAAATCGCAAAGCACATGCAACAGACAACTGCAAGTCCGTCAACGCGTTTTACCGTGGCCAGGAGGCTGCACAAAGGTGGTCTATTTGCACGACGACCAGTACTGTGTGTGCCATTAACGCCTGCTTATCGGAGACTGCGGTTTCTGTGGGGCCAGGAACACAAGAACTGGACACGTCAGCAATGGGGTCGAGTTCTCCCTGCGGATGAGAGCCGATTTAGTCTGTCGAGTGATTCTGGACGTATACACATCTGGAGAGAGCAGGAAACACGCAATCACACCTCCAACATAATCGAAAGGGACCGGTTTGGAGGTGGCGGAGTTCTCGTTTAGGGCGGTATCATGCTTGGCAGCCGTACTGACCTTCACATCTTCCAAGGAGGTTCAGTCACTGGTGCCCGCTATTGTACCGAGGTTTTCCTGCCTCACGTGCGTCTGTTTAGAGGTGCTGTGGGTCCTGAGTTCCTCTTCACTGACGACAACGCTACACCTCATCGTACAGTGGCTGTCGCAGAGCTGTTGGAGAGTGAAGATATTCAACGGATGGATTGGCCCACAAGGTCCCCGAACCTAAATCCAATCGAGCACGTGTGGGACCTTCTCGGGAGACGCTTGGCAGCACGTCACCAGCCGCCAGCAACGATTCCGCAGCTGCGATTGGCGCTACAAGAGGAATGGGCCGCTATGTCTCAACAGCTCCTTGACAACCTCGTCCTCAGCATGGACAGACGTTGTAAATCCTGCAACGCAGTCAGGGGTGATCATAGCCCCTACTAAAGACTGAATTTTTCTTGGCAGCCGCCTGTCACATAGACGTTTCTGTCTTCTTTCCAGTTGTGCTCGTAGCTACCTTTTCAACAAAGTGCCTTTGTATCCTTTGGATTCCTTGTTTGGACGGTTCGCTCACTTGTCCCATATTCTTACATCTTGGGGATCTTATGGTATGATTTGAGTCGATGTAGAGCACTTCTGCAGGACGTTACATTCGAAAAGCCGTCTCGTCCTTAATTTTTGCACGCCAGTGTATATTCTCGAATCACTCGTTTTATTTGACACCCATAAAAATCTTGGCATGCGAAAGATGCATAGCATAAATTATCTACAAACAGTACCAGGGTACTCTCTCGATTTCATTAATACAGTGAAACCTTTGAATAACGGTCATCCCTCGAACCGGATAAAAGTGAACGTTGTTGAAGAGGTGGACTTTGTCCGGAGGTTAGGCCTAAAATAATAATGTTTGTCAGTTGGGTTTGGGCTGATCAAATTCTGCTGCTGAATGCCGAATTTGAAACAGATGTTGTCAGTGACTGTAGCAATGCGGAGATCAGAATTCAGATTGCATAACGTTAGCCTACAGAACACTGAGCTTAGTTCAAGAGCGAAGGTATCCAGATTTATAACAGTAAATACAAATGATTATTTGTAGCAAAATGTTTGAACCAGCTAAATGAAAATAGTTTAAATGCAAGAGTTTTTGTATTTGTTGCTGTTATCTCCACCTATTGTTCACTATAATTGTATGGCCTCCAGCTGAACTTGAACAATTTATAATTTTAGAGGACTTTAGGAAGGCAATGTCTGATCCCCGGTCTTAAACAGTTCTTAGAAATAGCAAGCTAGATTGGGATTAGGGTCCCCTATAGGAAAGGAAAACAGAAAAAGTTTAGAGGCAGTCAAGTGTAACTGCTCAGTTAGGCGGCCGAAGGCAGGTACAGTGCCCACAGCAAACAAACCAAGAGACACCGCCGTCCGCGGGCAATATTCCTGTCAGCAGCAGTCATTCCCGCAAGCCTAGTTTCAGGACTGAGACACATACGAGAGCTGGAGCTCACCTAAAGTAATTGCAGTCTTACACATCCTCCGATGTACCGGGGGAACTAAGTAAAATCGTAAGGGGCAAGGTGTCCGTTAGACCTCCTTCCGGCCTGATACGTGTAAATGTTACGGTAATTACATGTTGCCACATGTTACGGTTGTTCCGGAATTTTAATTGAAAAATTATTCCAAAACTCAAGACCAAGCATTTGTGTTAAAAAAGGTGTCGGAATTCCGTTCCGGTGCGTTCCGCCAGAAACAAAGCCGTGTATTTTTGCAACTGGTTCAATATACTGTACGTGTACTATGAAGACCATTTCTTACATTGCGCATTTTAAATTATGCATAGAGTTTCTGTAGGAGGCGTAAATGCAGTTCCGTTGCTCAAAGGTCTTAGCTAATGTCAAACCCTGAAAAAAAAAGGGTCATAGCTAATGTTAATCCTAAAAAAAGTGTCATAGCTAATGCTAATCAAGTTTTGTTGATACAGAACATCCTCCAGCTGTTCTGCACAAACAAAACTTGCCGTTGTTTGAAGGTTACTTTTTTTTTCGGAGGTGCACGTTAATGGAGGTTTCACTTTATATCCTGCCTTTTTTAGCAAGTTATGTTAAGCGTTCCAGCAGCTTTTCTCCAAAAAAAAGCGTTGCAAAGATAGATAGATAGATAGATAGATAGATAGATTTCTCCAAACGGAAGATATACAAGCAAAACGAATTTTTCACATCAGGTTGTTAGATACGAAGATACAGTTTCAAGTATGGCATAAATGGAAATGAACACTTACAATCCTTAATGATAAAACCGTGTGGAACAAAATTTGCTAAAATTTATGAAAAATATTTCTTGCCACAAACTAAATTTGTACCAAAAATAATTTTTTAATCGAATTTTTAGAATCGGAAATAGGATCATTTCAGAGATTTACATCAGAGTCCTTAGTGGGAAACTAAACATTATTATGAGCAAAAGAGTTTAGGGAAATAATTTTTGTGGTAAGTGGCATCTGACTGAGAAAGGGTTTTTTCAGTTAAATGTTTAGAAGCTAAGATAGGTGATTGAAAACTTGTTTAAAATAAGAATATGCTTTGCCCTCTATTTGCAAAGCATTTAGTCACAAAATATATTAAAATGCATCCACAATATTCATCACTGTGACTTCTGTCTAATGCAAAACTAATTTTTTAAAATCCCACTTTTAAAAAGCAGAGATTTCGAGAAATATGCAATATATATTTACACCCTCTAGCAGTGACACCATTCAATATTTCAAATAGAAACTTTACGTAAAATGGCCTTTGTGTAAAAGATATGTGAAAACACAAGTTCGTCCGTGTCGTTGATCGAAACCGCGCCCCCTCACTCCGGAGTAAGTTGCTCTCCCAAATAAGCTACACGGACGGAATGTACCGCTGCAAATTCGTCATCTTGACACGTGCTTGACTTCTGCAGTACGTCAAAGACATCGGAAGTAAAAAACAATACTTTGAATCGGTGTTTCTGAAGCACTTTTATAGAGTTAAATGTATTTTGAATTTTATATCATGTGCATCTAGGGAAAAATGCATGCATTGGGAAAAGACCAAAACGTATGGGTTCCCACATTTCTGACTTTTGACTGCAAAAAGAATTTTTCAAATAGGCCTAATACTTGGAGATATGGTGTCCACAGGCGAACAAACCGACATGCGTACTATAAGAACGAACTTTATTTACAAAATAGTGTCCGTTCTTATAGTATCATTATGTTAAAATCGCGTTCATTTACTCCTCCCAGTGGCGAAGTTATGCATGGAAAACAGACAAAACGTACGGATTGTCGTTCTAACTGTTCAGGCTTTTGACTGCAAAAAGGATTTTTCAAATCGGACTAATACTTGGAGAAATGTGGTATACCTAGAAGTACATAAGCACGTATTTTTCTTATTCAAAAAGCATTCCAAACCTGAGAATGAAGAACCTAAACACCCATTAAAAAACGCATTTCGGAGAGGGTGTATAATCCAAAGTAATCGAAGTAGTTGCCTTCAATGCACGATCTTAATAACAAGAGTCACTCACAATACAAATTTAAATTCGTTGGCTGAATTTAAAGATTGTATTATATATACAAATATAAGAACTTTCGGGTTTCCCTAGAACCCATCATCAGATACAGAAGAAGGAATAAGTTTAAATAAAGTGTTACGTGAACATAATATAGATATCAGATATTAATATGACATAATGTCACGTGGCATCAAATTGTCAAACGACGTGGCATGTATCATATATATATATATATATATTATATTTGTATATACAATAAAATCTTTAAATTCAGCCAACGAATTTAAATTTGTATTGTGAGTGACTCTTGTTATTAAGATCGTGCATTGAACCTACCTCGATTACGTTGGACTATTTCTGCACGAATTTGAATTCTCCTAATACCATCCTAGGGTGTATAATATTTTTTTCTTTCCTTTCACCTGATGTTTCGTCAGCAGAATATTTCACTTCTAAATTCACAACAAATTTCAATACTTCAAAATTTTTACGAACATCTTAGAGAAAAATAAAAAATGCAAATTTAATCATTTACGATCTTGGCTACTTCGAAAGAAAAAATAAGCTTTGGGAAGGGCGATCGTCTTAGTCGCGAACCACTCGATGAACTGTTGGAGTGGATAACTTCAATAAAAGCGCAAATAGATCCATTATTTATTAGGACAGCAACATCAAGTCGTCAAAACAATATAATTTCTTTTGTCTGAACGTTTGTACGTTTGTCCCGCTTTCGTGCTGCAGTGGAAAGAACACTTGCCTGTTTTAATTATGGAATTCCTGCCTCAACCAATAAACATATATATTTTTTATTGTTGTAATGTTCATGAAACATACTTTCACATTTGGACGTCACGAACAAAAAGAATACCTGGTTATTAAAAATTACACTATATATCTTATTTTTCTCCGTCATTATTGGCGGGCTTTCATCTAGTAAAAGGCAATTCTTGAATAACTTTTTCGGAGGACTCCATGATGGCAATATATACTCAGTAGACAAGACATTCGAGATAGGAGTAATGGGCAGTTGACATGGGCATCCCCGTCACAGAGTGGAACAGACCCAAACCGAATGCATGCGATAAATGGGCGGATAACATGGTTTCCCAACAGTTTAACGCAATTAACGAACATGGGTAAAAATGGTGATCTGAGCGACTTCGATAGTGAGCGCAATGTCGGCGCAAGACAGATGGGTCATTTTATCACCCAAGAGATAAGAACTCTAGGGTTCAACAACCGTATCAAGGGTGTACCGCGAATATACCATCGACGGATGTACCAGCGTCCAGAGAGCAAGTAGTGGTCGACTGCACGCCATTGATGACCGGGGTCAATGTAGGCTATCCAGGCTCGTACGAACGGATCGCTGGGCAACGGCGGAGCAAATTACACCCAGGTTAAATGTGGGAGGCCTAAGCAGCTTCAGCGAGGAAACGAAACGGGGTATGTTGAATACCCTGGGCTTCGGGAGCCGACGCTCTACTCGGATGCCAATGTTGACTGTTCGTCATCGGAAATTACACCTCGCTTGGTACCGGTAACATCAAAACTTGACCTCTGAAGAGCGGCGCCGCGTCGTGTGGTCAGATGAATCCCCTTTTCACCTGTAGCGAGCTGACGCGAGGGAGCGGATGTTGCGTCGATAGCATGAGGCCACAACCCTGTCGTGCCAGATCGGTTCTGTTCAAGGCGGTGGTAGCTTTGTCATGATTTGGGGAGCCGTTTCATGAGATACATTAAGTCTGACATTGCGTATGGAGAGATCCGTAACCGCTGGACGCTGCCAGCCTCTGCTGGCTGATCACCTACACGCTTTCATGGCCTTTGCGCATCCTGCGGCCGATAATCTGTTTCACAGGGTAATGCGCCCCGCATCGGGCCGCGACCACCCAGGCATGGTTCGAGGAACACTCATTTTAGTTTGCAACCATCCAGGGCCCCCGGATTTAAATCCAATGGAAGGTCTCTGGAATGCTGTGGAGCGGAGCATCAGATCCATTTATCTTGGGCCGACGTCTCGGGCGGAGTTGTGGACAATGTTGCAACAGGCATAGCTGGCATTACCTCCGTAAACCGTCCAGAATCTGCTAGAGTCGATGCTTCGGCGTGTACAGGCTATTATTCACTCTAGAGGAGGGCAAACACGCTATTAGGTAATATCTCTAATGTTTTTCCCATTGGGTGTACAAGTTTATTTTTACTTCAGTATCAAAGTATTTTATGGACACAAAAAGGGCGATGTTGTACGAAACTTACAAAGTCGTAATTATCCAATAAAAACAATAATTTCAACATATATATGCAAATGATTAAAAAAGTGTTTTCGCTTGTGGTGTGGGAGAAACTGTTTTCCAACATACACACTGGCTGTACAAAACAATGTTCAGTTGGAAGCTCCTCTTTCAAAGGGCGGCAGGTGTGAAAGATTTTGTCTACTTTAATAGATTCTTCACAGCAGTCAGAATTAAGTGCCGAATTGCATATATTTTACTAGTCAACTATGTAACTTCTCCTTAGAAAACTTGAAAATTACAACGCTCTGGAACGGGAATCTGACTTCCAGTTCCAGATTTTCGCTAGGGCACGCTAACGGTTACACTTGTCCAGTTTTACAGGAGGGAAGATGCGATGTCCGCGTATTTCGATCCTTCCCCGGTATGGTTTTCCTGCCCTTGTACGTCCAACCTCTTTGACCCTCACTGAAGAACTTCATAAAGAATACAGTAGTTTGGAAGAACATGACCATGAGCCGAAATGTGTGGTTGCTAAAAATAAAAAAGTATGTATATATAAAAACTTCCATTTGCAGAAGCATTAATTTGCCATTATGGTTTTCTGAAACCCAAAACTTTATAATTATTCTGCATATTTTTAAGGCTCAGAATCGTCAGAGAATGTGCCCTAAGGTGCACTAGAAAATTATTTGCGAACGCTTTAAATAGCGTCGCAATTCAGTGATTTATTATAGTTACATTTTCGTTGCTGAACAGGCTATTTTATTTTCTCCGAATGTATAGCCTATCATCTTTTATGTTTGTTAGGCAGGTTTTTTCTGTTTTCTCTTCTTCTAGGGGATTTTTGCATGCGCTCCTAAGGAAAGAGAAGCCGCTAAAACAGCACACAAATATCAGCTATAAGAAAAGCAGGGAGAGCATGAGTCTCTGAGTAAGAAAAAAAAAATAAACACATTAAATTTGCCTTCAATACTGCAGTTATAAATTTTCGTAATGACACAATTTTTTTAGCAAAAGCAAATGGAAAAACAAAATATGGAAGAAGATTAGTGGAAAGAATTTTTGCTGTATATTATCTAGTCTGAACTGTTCGCCATAAACTACCACGAAGAGAAAGTTTCAAAACTTTGATTGTATACATACGTAGTTTGAACATAAACGGCAGTTATTTTTATAGATTTTCTTTGTTATTTCTTTTATTTTTTGATTGAAGGTTTAGCGACCACCGTGAGCATCTTGATGGGCTATCAGCAGTCGCCTGTCCCTAATTTAGGGCCACTGGTTCCAGGAGAGGGAAAAAGCCAGTGCCGTGAGACAAACAGAACATCCGCGCCACATTGGGATTCGAATCCGGTCCATCTCGGACGAATTATCAGAAGCCAACCCTTAGACCACTGCGACATCAGGGCGGCATTGCACTTTCTCACATTCATTTTCTCTTACCCTGTGCGGGAGTTGGAACTGTGGTGTTCTTGATAGAACTCTTTGCGTCTTTAGCACTTGTCAGCTGCTGCATGTTTTGCTTCTCCGCAATTGAAAATTGCGTCCTTCCTCAGCGACCTGGTAGCTGCCAATAACGCGTCAAGGATTACAAACTCCGTACATCTATTCAGCGAAGTGACTCGGAGAGACTTTGGCAGCAGCTGTCGCTGGCCACAATGTGTGAAGTTACGGCTATCGTCTGTGTATCTAACTATAGTTGAGGCGAACTGCCTTTACTCAGGTTCGTGTGAATGACTTGATTCTACTCAGCTTTCTTGTGTATTATCTGAAGTGACTGCATTAGTATCAAATTCCAAGTAATTCGCTCCTGCTGTCTTTCGTGGAGGAATATTTTTATCGTATTGTTGTAACAAAATAGAAATACGAGCAGATGTGAACACTTGGTTCCAACCTACAAATAGAAGAATAAATTTCAGGTTTCTACTGCCGCTCGGATTTGCGCAGCCATGCTTTCTTTTCCTATTGCCCATACCATCACTACAGTCCCACTGGAGGGCTATGTTAATCGGATGGTGTAGTATAACTGGGGACCTGAGTCGGAGGTGGCCATTGCACGCTAATTCCATCTCATTATGAAAACTTCTTTTTATCTGAGACATTGTTATATTTAGTAGCATTTAACGATTCATTTGAGATGCTACTGAGCGTATCGATAATGCACCGTCCCCTTTTTGAAATACGATATGAAATCATGCAGGCCAATCAGACAGGTATGTATGTATCTGCTGCTTTTCCTAAGGTACACGACGTTCTCCTTTAACCGACAGCGCGTTTCTTCTCTGTTTTGCTTATTTCGTAAGTTAAGGACCCGAATGAGCATATGCAAGGCTAGAAGGAGTCAACTGTCTCTAATTCAGTGCTTCTGTTTCCAAGGCGTTGAATGAGCTCTCACAATGGTGATGCATCGGTCATGCATCGCATTTAAAGATTATTAGTTCCTCGGCAATCAAGCAAATGCCTAAAATTTTTTCTTCGTTTTTTAGTTCAAAACTTGCTCGTCGTGTTATGAGGTGACTCCAAGATAAAGTCAATTCTCTACAGGTGTCGTCATTCGTGCGGTTGATGTATCTCGAAAAATCAGTTAGTTTTTCCCTGGTGTTTTCTCTCAGTGTTCACCAGATTCTTGCCGACGACTATGTGCGATTTATCTTAATGACTGTTGCCAACATAGAATGACTGTGACTGCAGCCAACATGTTCCATAACATGCCGCTTTTACACCACTGCCACATTTAGGGAGTCCGATGACTAATCTACTCTCATAAATCCTTAGATTGGATATATGATTGATGTTCAAGTTGCACTGGAATTTCATACATGTCGTTGTTGAACAAATTTTGTGGTTTCACTCAGGCCGCGAACTCATGTGGTTTCAGTGAAGGTGTCGAAATGCCTTGTCTTACAACACCTACACTCTCCAGCCGAGTTGTCTGAAAACAGAATCAGTTATATACCCTCCCGAAACCGATTTGCATAAAAACTGAATAATTTTTTTGTTGGGATGTAATCTCATTCTAACAAAATATACATCTCACTGTTGAACTAATTAATTCAACTACCCTTCTTCTTCTAAGGAATAATATAGTGATGATAAAATGTCATTATGCATCTTTTGATACAATTAAACATTTATTTTTAAAGGTGAGTTTTGAAATTCAAAGAAAAGGCTGCAAACTAGCTAAAGAAGCAATATTTAGAAACAGAAAAATGTTTCAAAATCCATAACATAAACTTTTTCATATTTTGTTCAGCAAAAAGAAATGTTAACCTACGCTCTGTTCCGTAATTTGTATCAGCTTTTTTTTTAAATCGTATTCTAAACTTTAGAAAAACATCAAGAGGTCTTGAAATTCAAACTGAAGAATTTGATGTGATTTCCATGCTTCAGGCATGAAAATAGATTATTGTTCTAGCATAAATACTAAACGATGCTTTAATTCAAAATATGTGGATTTTTTGACATTGCTCCATTTTAAAGGGATTTGTAAGGAAGAAAGCACTTATATGCCCTTAAACTTTGCCAACTGTGCAGCCATCTACATACATATCATGTATCAAAACTTTTGCAAATACCGCAAGCTGTAAAAGTTCACCGTAGAAAATGAAATGAAGACGTTTTTTAAAATGAAAATGATTTTCTTGAGTAAAAACGTGGAGTCAGATGAAGCCAAAATATGGTAATAAAAACAAAGCATGCAATCGTTAAATGCCTGACGAGAACATTTCTGCCGAGAAGTCAGCGTTATGGAAAGTTACCCAAGAGAGACTGAAAACCGTGGGAGAGAATTCTGGCAGAAATGGCTAAATTGAAATAAAAATGAGTTGCGTGATGTCGAAAATGTGTGAATAGCTAAAGCTATCAAAAACACAAAACATGGGATGCGGGCCATCAGGAGAGAAATTCCAGATTCATTTTCTAGGTGACAGAATAAAACCTTTGTGAACAATGGTTCATTAGGCAGCCAGATCGATTAAGGACAACAAGAAATGAAGTACCTCTGAATCGAAATCGGAAATGAAGTACCTTTGAATCGAAATAGGAAAGGCTAAGTACCATTGAATCGAAATAGGAAGGGAAGTACCATTGAATCGAAATAGGAATGGAAATACCTGTGAAACGAAATCGGAAATGAAGAAAGGTGCAAAATGATCCATTGCTCACAAAGATTTTACTTTCTGTCTGCTAGAAAATGAATCTTCTCGCTAGATATTCTGATATTACAGTAGCATTATGTCATTAGAGGCATTATTCAAGTTGGCGAAGTTTTCAATTTTTCATTATTTAATATAGATGAGAGAAAAACGGTGCTGAAGAGTTTTAAATAGTAAATATGGAAAGAAAAATCGTATACTAGAAGAGATCCTTACATTTTTATGAAATCTTAATTCATTACACGTCATGTTAAAACAGCCGCCCAGGTGGCACAGTGGTCTCAGCGCTGGCTTGTGACCATTCGTCCAAGATGGGTCCGGGTTCGAATACCGGTAAGGCATAGATGTTGTGTTTGTCTTACGGCACTGCCTCTCCTTTCCCTGGTAGCATCCCTCTTAAATTAGGGACGGGCGACTGCTTATAGCCCATTAGTTTTGCATTTATCACGGATCTTTTTCTCAGCTGTTTCATGCTGGATGTCTTCTCCTTGAAGAATTCCAAGATTAAATGTTTGTAACTTTCTTTATGATCAAAGTTTTTGATTATATTTCTACTTGAAGTTTTATTCAATTTGAATCATTCATTTCGCCTCTATTAAATGATAGCCTTGCACATTTTTCTATTCCGAATTTTATTGCAATATTCCAGCTAAATATTGAAATTATATTTGTTAATCATCGAATTTCTGATGAAGATGCTCCATAAATTTTTTCAAGTTATCCATGTTCAGTAGATGACAAATTTTATCAGCTTGCTTGTATAAGTCGTATCCCCACTTTGGTCTGTTCAATATTATTCACAGTAATGAAACTGATATTATAAATAGCAAAGAAGATGGCAGATCACCTTGGAATGCATTTCACCTGGAACATGTTTACCTCTTTCCTCACCGTTTGCGGTTAATATGGTATTCCACATATTCATTGCACATTCAAGGAAATTTCTGCACATTTCTTAATCCTAGTGAGAGGTAAGGAGTCAAAAACATATTGATCGAAGCCTTATGCAGCATTGTTCGGCGTTCATTTATCAATTAGCCATTGATTTTTATTCCTCGAGAATTTGGCAAATTTCTTTCCGTTCTTTCGGAAGCAGGTTTCTCATATTGAAAGACTTGCGATTACATCTGCTATTATTCCATTTAGTAGTTTTAAACATTGTTGCGCCGTTCGAGATGAGTCTCGGTTCGAATCCGGGTGAGGCATGGATGTTGTGTTTGTCTTACGGCTCTAGATCTCTCCCTTCCCTAGAACCAGTGGCCCTGAATTAGGGACGAGAGACTGCTTTTAGTTTATCGAGTTGCTCACTGTGGTCGTTAAACCCTCAAACAAAAACAAAAAAAAACATTGTTGCCAAGCATGTGACTAACCTGTAGTTACTTGAAATTGACCCGATCATTTTATCTTTTATGACAATCACCGTTCTTTCAGTTGTCTTACTCATATGCTCCAAGATTTCTTGCCCTTTTATCTCCCTTACTTATTTGGCAATTGGTTTGCATCTGCGAATGTTTACATAGCCCAAAACATGCCCATCAATTTCCATGGTGCACTGACAAGTACTTCCAGGTGTGATATTTTCTACACCGAGCCGTGCGTTAACTTAAGATAGGAACTTCTTATATCTTTCAGCCAAAGCTCACGTATTCCATTTTTTTCAGGAAACAATGAGCATATACACTTAAGAGCAATTGAATTGGAGATATCTAGTAACGTGTAGCACCACCTTTCTCCCTGATGACGGCGGCAATTCGTCTCGACATGGACTCGGCAAGACACCGGAAGCGTTGGGAAGCCATACGGATCCACGACCCCTGAACAAGCTCCCACAGTTCACGAAGATTTGATAGAGGGTGGTCAGAGCCTCGAACATCTCTCTCGATGACATCCCAGATGTGCTCGATGTGATTGAGGTCAAGTGACCTAGCTGGCCAAGGAAGCGAGGTCACGTTGGTGGAGTGTTCATCCAACCATTCGGATACCATTCGGGAGCGATGGCACGGTGCACTGTCTTGTTGCAGGATGAGGTCCCCAGTGGGATGTTGAAGACGCACAAACGGGAGCAAATGGTCATCCAGGATATCCAGGGAACGTTGACCTGTGAGGGACGATGTCACACGTACCAGGGGTACCGTTTCAGTCCACGTAAACAGTCCCCAGACGAAAATGCCACCCCCACAAGCTTGAAGAGTACCCTGCTGGCAAGAAGTATCCATCGCTTCATGTGGTTTGCGTCGTACTCGTATCTTGCCATCCGCAGGTACCAACGTGAATCTCGACTCATCAGTCCTAGCAACATTTTTCCACATGTCTAGGGTCCAACGGCGATGTTTCCGCGCCCATGCTAATCTTTGCACCCTGTGATGTGCGGTCAGCAACGGTACCTTCGTGGGACGACGGCTTCTGTACCCCATAGCGAGGAGATGGTTCTGGATGGTGTGGCTGCTTACACGTTTTTGCGCACCAGCGTTATATTGCCGAGTGAATTTTTGCACTGCGGCCTGTCTATCCGCTGTTACAATGCGAGCTAGCCGACGATGACCCCGCTCATCCATACGCTGTTGTCCACGGCAGTTGGCCCTTGGAGGGATGGTTTACCCGATTCGATGTACTCACGTTGCTCCCGGGACACAGTGGCTCGTGAAAATCCCAGTGCCTGCACGACTTCCGAGATGGAGTGACCAATTCGTCGGGCCCCGACAATTTTCCCACGATCAAGTACGCTTAGATCCTTCGTCTTACCCATACTGCGTCCGACTCTTACTGATTCCCGTCGCATCACTCCTTATATTGTCGGATCGCTGCATACGTCACGTTGTTGCCGTTTACAGGGCCGCCCACAGCGCCACATTTGCATAACGCCAGCTGTCTCTAATTCAATTGCTCTTCAGTGTACATGCATCACCTACTTTGCAAAATCATCTGTTGTGAGTGTTAAACCATTTTAAAAAATTTTAATCCAAGTTAGAGCTCCTATTTGTTCCTTTTGGTTTTTCAGGAGCCCATTGTTTTATCTTTACCCTGAGTCATAGTGATGCCAATTTTCTCTCCTGTAAGCAACTTGTAGCACCGTTTCCGACGAGCGTGAAACTGGGCAATTTGTCGTAATTGGTTTATTCTTGCATCGTTTCTTGATATCCTTTCGGCAGTAACAGCAATTCATTTTTTTCAGAATTTTCAATACTTCTGAAGTTTCTTTTGCTCGAAGTTTGCATCTATCCTTTAGATATATTTTAAATTTTATAGTTTTTCAGTTTACAATCCTTCATATTTTTAAGGCAACTTGCATCATTTCATATTTCAGTGAGTTTCAGTTCAAGTCTGACTTTTAGTTGGCATTTCTTGTTGCTCGTCATTTTCTTTTGATTTATCAACATCATATTCAAATTTTTGTATGGCAACTACAGTAGCTTGCTGCGTGTCAGCTGACTTGTTTCTGGAATAATGGCAATTGGTGCTGCTTCAGTTCCTAAATTAGGATATTCGTTAAATTTATCTTTTCAGACAAATTTTGAGTGTGCATTTTCTGACTTGTGTGTTATTGTTTTTCAATTTTGCATTATCTGACTTGTGTGTTTTTTTTGTTTGTTCACAGATTTTCTTTTGCAGATTTTCTTGATTTCAATAAATACTTGTCTACCTTCAGCTATCTCAATTCCAATCACATTCCCAAGCTCTTTCTGTAGATCTAAGAATATCATTAATCTAAGAATATCATTAATTTAGTTTATACGAAGCCTCTCTCCCACAGCAGATTAATTGGGTTTTGTTAACGGTATTATTAATCCAATACAAGCGCCGGCTTGTGACCATTCTCCCGAAATGGGTCTGGCTTGAATTTCGATGAGGAATTAATGTTGTGTTAGCTTTCGGGCACTGGATCTTCCCGTTCTCTGGAACCAGTCTCCCTGAATTAGGGCCGGGCGACTGCTTATAGCCCATCGAATTGCTCACGGTGGTTGTTAAACCCCAAACAAACGAATAATCGGACACAGTCTCAGTGCAACGAAAAGGAATCAAAGTAAACTAGCTGACGACATTTTAAAAGACAGCGGCAGATGAGCCGGGGAAAGAGTGCAAAAATATCCGCTAAGGAACAATGTGAAGAGTGTTATCAAGTAAACTGTAGGTAGGGGTAGGCAGAACAAGCGCTCACAATAAGTACGAACAAAGGAAACGTACATGCCTCTCAATCACAGCAGGCAGCATCTCCTGATTTTCCTTGATAAGTGAGAAATAAATGACGAGTAAAAAGTGTCAACAAATTCTTCCTCTTCAACAAATCTGAATTCGGTGCTTTGTCACAGATATATATATAATTGTGAAGTGCAAATTAATCATTCTATACGGCAAATGAGACAGTGCGTTATCGCACCTAAGTTCATACTAACAAGACTGCCTTCCCAAACAGCATCTTGTATTCCTTAGCCATTCTGTAATATCCTTCTCTCTCACCTCAAAAAAGTGGCATTTGCCCTGCTGACATTTGGCATACACGCTCTATCTTTCAAATTCTATAACTACTCGCCATTTTCCCAAGCATTCGCACCTGACCCTGCAGCTTGGGACGACGGGAAACCGGGTAGCTCTCTTGATTCAGCTGCCAGCGTTCGAAGATAGACATCTTTTGTAAATTCTCTTGTTCTCTCCCTTAGCTATCTAACGTTGGCAGTTTGATCCCGTGTTAACGAACATAATCTACTTATACAGAATTTTTTAGGATATTCAGCAGTCAAAATTAATGCATTATTTCTTAGATACTGTTCAAATTCAATACAGAATTCACAACTAAAAAAGGCGGAGACATTCATCCCAGGCCTGGAAATTCAAGAATTTTTAATTGATGTGGCTTATATGTAGAATTACTGCCTTCTGGATTGGGTGAAGCAGTCTCTGTGATAAACCTAATTCCTCGAGATGTTTTAGAAAGTTAATTGGTTGCCGAAATGACAACTGGCACGATCTGTGTTCTGCGTCATTTCCGGATCCTTCAGATTTCCGTTCGCAGGTTCTCATATTTCAAAATTTTTCTCAGATACTGTTCTTCGGACGTTTTCTGTAAGTTGAATCGCTACATCTATAAGTTGTGTCTTCTTCAGTTTTTTGTCTACAATTACCTCGTAAAATGTCAGGTCGATTGTGGTCTTTGTCTGAAATGATAGCTTTGTTTTAACGATATTATTATAAGCACATGATGCAATTCTGATTTTCGAGAATATGTTCTGAGTGGTACTTGTAATAAGATGGAGTATAAGAACCTTGGATAAGGCCGTATTTAACACCAAGATCTTGGTGTAAGATTTCAGATACCTGGTCGTGTCTGTTAAGGTACTGTTTTGATGCAAGCAGAAAACAGCCGGGTAAAATGTGATATATGGTTGTATTGGCTTTTACACACATTTTACAGATGTCATCTCCCGCGACTTTCATTGTGTGTTTCCTGTAGTTTTTCGTTGCGATAACGCGGTCTTGAATCGCAATGAAGAATCCCTCGGTTTTTGGATAAAACTGATCTTTTTCTAACCAATGTAGTGAAGTGTTTTTGCCAACGTTATCCAGATCTAAGGGCTTTGGATCTTTTTCTTGGAGACATTTACTTTTCCAATTCTTCAGTGGATCTGAATTGTTTTCTGATTGACAAAGGAGCTGAGCAGCATTCGGGTTCAGTAGGGTAAATCTTTCATCAGCTTCAGTCACCACTACAGCAATGTCTTGTTTTTTCCCCTAAGAGTAATTGTTTGAGTTATGTTGTCTTGTTTCTGGCAAAGATCGCATATATGGATTAGGCCCCCTTCCACCTTCTTTTCTTTTCACGTTTAGTCGTTCAACTAATGATTTTGAGTGGTTTCACCTGTATTTAGTTAAAAGTCTTCTAGCGAGTCCGTCAAGTTCCTGTAGATCAGTATTGGTATATATAAAAATCCCAAAAGAGTACGTTAACAGAATAATTTCCCCGCAATTGATAGTGGCAATATTTAAATTTTGGGAGGATGATTTAGTGTTCAGAATTTTTTTAAACGACTGGTGTATTTTGTTGCAAATTTCTTTTTAAGTGTGCTGTGATTTAAATATTGTATTTTGCCCTACTCCTAAATTCTGCCAAATTGGCTTGGCAGTTAACGTGTGTGAGTCTGGAGGAATTCGAGGCCGCTGTGGTGTAGCGGAAGCATATCCGGCGCGTAACTGGAAGACCCTGGGTTCGACTCCCGGTGGCGTCCAATGAGAATTTTTCCGTGACTCACTTATAAACGTGGAAAGAGCGAAGATATTTGTTTGATGTTCCTGTTCCACGTTAAATGTCTGTATTAATCATGTAAATTTGATCATCTTCAAGGTTGTCAATCAACTGATTTTCTGAGGGTAGAAGTTTTGAGGCTGAGGCTGTTATTATTATTATTATTATTATGAGATCCCACCTCTTCCTGAGTTTTTTCTTCTCTTCCTTCTCGGACGAGCACGACGTACCAAGTCTGGGAAGTGGTATTTCTTCCTCTCAGTTGTCCAGGAGCTTCCCTACTATCCTACATGTGTTGAGGACAGCTACCTTCTGTAGTTCCATGTAGGTGTTAGGTTGAAGGTCTAGTGTCTGTATAGAGCTGTGAATGGTCTTAGGTACAAGTCCTGTGGCTGATATTACTATGGGGACGGTGGTGACGTTCTCCATATGCCACATTTCCTTCACATCATATCGTAGGTTGTTATACTTAGACAAATTCTCTCTTTGTGTCTTCTGGATGTTGCACGTGTTCGGCACGGCTATGTGAATGAAGTATGTAGACTTCTTCTCCTTGTCGACCAGAACAATGTCCGGATGATTGTGGGGGATAGTCTTATCTGTTCTGATCGATCAGTGGATTTTGGATTGGAGGTTTAACGACCACCGTGAGCAACTCAATGGGCTATAAGCAGTCGCTCGTCCCTAATTTAGGGTCACTGGCTCCAGAGAAGGGAGAGAGCCAGTGCCGTAAGACAAACACAACATCCATGCCTCACCGGGATTCGAACCCGGGCCCCTTACGGACGAATGATCAGCGGCCATCGCTTAGACCACTGCGCCACCGGGGAGGCTCTGATCGATCAGTCCTAGTACATCTTCTGGGTGTTGTTCTCTAGAAGCGTTATTGGCTCATACTTATAGTAGAGGACAGGCTCAGTTGCAATGAGGTGGTGCTTTCTTGCCAATTTCTGATGGACAATCTTGGCGACTTGATTGTGACTGCTCGTGTACTTTGTTTGTGTGAAGACTCTGCACACTGATGTTGGATGGTCTCTAGCGCTTGACGGCATTGCCGGCATGCATCGCTTTCCACTAACGTGTCCTTCGGGATATGCTTCCGGTAGTTTCTGATGTTTACCACTTGATCTTGTATAGCCATCAGGAACCCTTCAGTCTCGAGGAAGAGTGATCCGTTTGTTAGCCATGCATTGGATGCAGTCTTATGCACATGGTCCTATTGCAGATCGTTGTAGTGCCTTCCGTGTAGGACCTTCTCGCCCCAAGCTTCTCCTTTTGGCTCCCTCGTTCCAATCTCCATGTTCTGAGTAGAGAGGTCTAGGGCTGTGTACTTCTTGTCTTTCTGGTTTATCGCTTGGTGAAGGGGTCCCTTGCTCTGATAGAAGTATTTTCTGAGGCCGCTGATTTCTTTTTCTTACCAATTTATTATATAATTATTATTATTATTATTATTATTATTAGTAGTAGTAGTAGTAGTAGTAGTAGTATTAGTATTATTATTATTATTATTATTATAAGATGATTCCACTTCTTCCTGGGGAGATGTTTCTCTTTTCCTTCCGGCACGTATACGACGTACCAAGTCTGGGAAGTGGTATTATTTCCTTACTTGTCCAGGAACTTCCTTACTATCATACAAATGTTTAGGACAGCTGCCTTCTGTAAGTCCATGTAGTTGTTAGGTTGAAGATCTAGTGCCTGTATAGAGCTGTGAATGGTCTTAGGTACAACTCCTGAGGCTCATATTACTATGGAGACGGTGGTGATGTTCTCCATGTGCCACATTTTCTTGACTTCGTAGCGTTGGTCGTTATATACTTTGACAGCTTCTCTCTGTGCGTTTTCTGGATGTTGCATATGTTGGGCACGGCTATGTCAATGAGGTATGTTGATTTCTCCTTGTCCACCAGAACGATATCGGGCCGATTGTGGGGGATAATCTTATCTATTCTGATCGATCCGTCCCAGTACATTCTTGTGGGTGTTTTTCTCTAGAAGCGTTGTTGGCTTATACTTGTAGTAGAGGACAGGCCCAGTTGTAATGAGGTGGTGCTTTCTCGCCAATTCCTGATGAAGGATCTTGGTGACTTGATTGTGCCTGTTCGTGTACTTTTTGTGAAGACTCTGCACCATACTGCATATGTTGGAAGGTCTCTGGCGTTTGATGGCAGTGCCAAAATGTGTCGCTCTCCCCTGATGTAATCTTCAGGATATGCTTCCGATAGTTTCTGGTGCCTATGACGTGATCTTGTATAGCCATCGGGAAACTTTCGGTCTCGGGGAAAAGTGACATGTTTGTTAGCCATGCATTGGACGCAGTCTTATCATCATGGTCGTATTGCAGATCGTTGTAGTGCCGTCGGTGTAGAACTTCCTTACCCCAAGTTCCTTCTTTTGGCTCTCTCGTTCTAATCTCGATGTTCTGGTTAGAAAGGTCTAGGGCCATGTACTTTTTGTCACTCTGGTTTATCACTTGGTGAAGGGGCCCCATGCTCTGATGGAAGTATTTTTGAGACTGCTGATTTCTTTGTCTCGGTGTTGCAAGAGATCAGTCATTTCCCGTCCTCCTTCTGTCCGTCCAATGGCCAGCCTTTCTACTGCTGACTTCGGGCGGTGCTAGCAATGTTTAGTGAGAATTGTCCTGGTATTGCTCATTATTTACTCTAGCTCTGAGGTGGTCAAGCTGATGTCCCGAAGGAATGCAGGAGGACTGGAATCGCGTATGTGTTGACAGCCCAGCTGATGATGCGAATGTTAAGCTTGGTCTTCATTAGTCTCCTCAGCCTTTGGTTGTAATTGGCGGCTGGATTGTTTTTGATTTCTTTATGTTCCAGGCGTTGTACCTGAAGCATACCAAGGTATTAATACTTGTAGGTTTCTCTTTCCTCCATAGCTGCGATCTCTTCTCCGGTCTTCAAGTGGTAGCTACGTGAATCGTGTTTTCCATGGTTCATACCTTGTTCCTTGCATTTCTCTAGACCGAATTCCATCCCGATGTCATTGCTAGAGCCCTCGGGGATCCGGGTTGCCGCTGAAGATAGTTCTGCGACGATGCGTTTAGAAGGGAATACAAATCATCCAGGTACATGAGGTGAGAGAGAGAGAGCTTGTACTTGTTAGTTTTATTGCACTTGATAGTAAACCCATATTTGCTTTCGTTGAGCATGGTTGACCGCAGATTGAGTGCTAGACACAACCATAGTTGGCTAAGTGAATCTCCCTGGAAGATGCCTCTCTTTATGTGAATGGGCTTAATCGTGATGTTCTCGACTTTGATGGTTGTCTTCCATCCTGTCATGGCAGTCTTAAGGAAGTTGATGACTACGAAACTTACTCTGTAGATCTCGAGGACGTCGGTCAGCCAACTGTTGCGTACAGAATCGTAAGCCTTACGGCAATCGATGTATGCTGTGTACATGTTGCGGTGCGTCTTGAAGGCTTGCTCCATTACAACAGCGTCCATGGTAAGCTGCTTGTTGCATCCTCTACAGTCCTGTTGGTAAATCTTTTACTGTTCTGTCATAAGTGCTTGTCCTTCTATGTGCCTCATCATCTGATTGGCGATGCACCCTGTTAGGATCTTATACAGTGTAGGTAGACACGCTATTGGTCAATAGTTGGCTTGATTTTGTGTGTCCTCGTCTTTAGCCTTTAGCATTGTTAATCCGAGATGAGGGATCGATTTTGGTTCATGTAGGTCAGTTGATCTGCCAGGTGTTTGTACATAAATACAGGTGAACTTCTTGTACCAGTAGTTGTGAATGTTATCGACACCTGGTGCTTTCTAGCTGTGTGTCTTAGCTATGTCTTGCTGAAGGTTCTCTGCTATGATCTTCCAGTCGGTAATTTCTTGATATCGGCTCGCTGTCCTTTTTTCTCGCTGTATCCACGAGGCTCTGTTGTTGTGGTTTGTATTCCTCACCCAGAAGTTACTCCAGAATTCTTCTACCGCTTCACCTTCTGGTGGCACTTTGCCTTTGATGTCTTTCTTGGTAATGTTACGATAGAAGCTTTTCTCATCGTTTTCGAATGTGTTGTGTGTCCATTTGTTGCTGTGTGTTCCCTTGGTATCGTCTTAGTCTCTTCTTATAGCTAGCAGACTTTGTTTCAGCGTGTCCAAGTATTCTTCCATTTGCTGGTTTTCTTCGAACTTGGTGTGGACTTTGGCACTTTTCAGGATGAGCTTTATTTTCCCTACAAGCTTCTTGGACCTACTCTTTATGTACTGTGTGAGTTGCTCGATTTTCTTCAGAAGCTCATCCACTCGGCCTTGTAGTCTTCTTTACCATGCTGGTAGTTTGGGCTTCTTTGTCCTTTTTTCCTTCTGACGGATGGTATTTTTTTTCCATTTAGTCTTGTGGTTGCAACTTCGGTACAGTACACAGCTGTGTGGAGGGATTATAACGTGGTACCATTTTCATCTAAGTAGGCTGGTATCACAGAATTGTTGAGATGTCCTGTTATTTGTCATAGATCTCTGTTAGGTCTTTGTGCTGCTATTCTGTGTCTCATGTTAGGGACCATTCCTTCAAACCCTTAGACGGCTGTCCTGAATTCGGTGACACCTACTGATGGCACCCGTTGGCTTTGTTTGGTTCGTTCTTCTAACACTGTCTCATTTTTGTCATCAGGCATTGTATTCCCTTCTGCAGCATGCTGTTCGCTGCTCTGTGGTTGATCATCAAGTTCTTGCTTGATGGCGTCCGGGATGGTAGATGGTATCATATTCTTCGCGATAATGGTTCATTTCTGATCCGCTAGTCGCTGTTTGCTGACTTGAATGTTTGGGTATTACTGTTGCCATTTGTTATACTGTCTCTTCCTGTACATTGTCATCTCTGTCTGCATTTTAGTCCCCATGTTCATTTCTGGACTCCATCTCATGCGTTGGCCTGTACTTCGGTCCGGCTTGGTCTTGGGCTTAATATCTCCAGAAGCATCTCCGGCAGATTGTTGACTAGTTCTTGTGGTAGTTATGAGAGGTGCAACATCACGTGCTTCATTGGTTTCCTCTTTATTGTTGTCGTCATTATTATCATTACTATCTTTGCCATTATCATTATAATTTTCATTATTATCATCACCATTATCATCATTATTATTATTATTATTACTATTGTTGTTGTTGTTTCTCGTCGTGTTCACGTTCCACCAGATGTTGTGACTGAGGTTTTATCAAATAATCTAAGAATCACCAAGGAATCTTCGAAGGATGTGGCAGGGTGCAAGTAGAGATACTTTCTGTGAATGTGCTGTTGTCAGTCCAATTTTCTCGAGATGCTTTTTCAATTTCCTTGGAATTGTGCTCCAACCATTGCAAGAACACCTTCTAGACCTTTCTTCCAGATCTGTTGAATTTCAGCCGGAAAAATCCGAGAGCAGAACCTCGTCGCGGTGCAGAGGCTTATGTGCTTCACTGAGGTTGAGAGCTATGCTGGCGGCAGAGTAGCTACTGAAAGAGACACTCAGGCCAAGCAAGCCAAATAAAGTGTGTTCCATTAGGAACTTCCAAATACTGCATACAAGAAAACAATTATACCTTCCGATCGGTAGTCGCCCGGATCAATAAGGTTCCCGCTGGGTGTTCGAGTCACTGGGTATGAAACGAAAAATAGAATATAGGACTTAGTTCCTTCTGTTAGAAAACCAGAGAAGGGCACTAAAAACTGCTCAAATAGCACAGGGAAAAAGTGGTCAACCTAAGAAAAAACAGTAATAATAAACTTCCACTACTAGGCAAATGGATCCCCTTCTGAGCATCGAAGGCTTACCATGGACGCTGTGGTAATGGAGCAAGACTTCAAGTGTTTGCTGTTTGAAAAGAAATATTTCCAACTCTGATGTAACTGGGTAGTAACTATGTGATCAAAGGGCAAGTTTTTGTGAGGAATAAAGTTTTATAAATATGCAATGTAAAGAAACCTAGAGGAAACCAATTCATCCCAATAGAATAGGTAACAACTGATAAAATAGAATAAAAACAAATGGTCTAGTAATAGAGCACCAAAACACCACTGAAATATGATACTGCTGAAGACAGACCAGTTTTTAATTAGGAAGCAAGAAGTTCTACGATGGAACGAAGGAACGAATGAACAAATAAAAACAAACATGGCACACATTTTAAAACTCACCTCGAAAACGCATTGAACGAAATTGTCAAAGATGCTGATTTAGCAACTGCACCAACGCAACACTTAACGACCAATATTCAAGAAACAAATGAACTGTAGCTGTCCCACAACAACTTGAATATGATAATGCATTAACTGAGTCATGTGTTCACACAACGTTAATTTTTTATTGGATTTTTAACCACTACCGTGAGCAACTCAGTGGGCTTATAACGAAGTAAATTTCTCCGTCATTTTTGGTCTACGCCGGGATTAGAACCCGAGGCCGCTTATTCCGGAACAAGTGGCCTCGGGTTCGAATCCCGGCGTAGACCAAAAATGACGGAGAAATTTACTTCGTTATAATGGCGCCCGAACTATCCGGATGACCCGGCCGTTCAAAATCTCGCATTGGTGTGATGTTATTTCCACACCGCGAGACAGGAAAAATCAGAGAATTCCTTCTCCAGCGCTTCGAAAAATAAAAATGTGTGATGTTGCATTCCACACAGCAGATTGACTGGGAGTTCTCAAGTGCACGTTCTACAGTGGATGGCTGCCTGCAACGATTCATGGTCACGGCTGACCCGTGGGCCATGCCCCCGGCCCTCTTTCGGGGGGGGAGATGTGACGTACCTGCCAGCAGGACGCACACGACATAAAGGCAGATAGGAATCAGAACAAATGTCTGCGTAGCTCAGTTGGTAGAGCGACTTGTTCCGGAATAAGCGGCCTCGGGTTCGAATCCCGGCGTAGACCAAAAATGACGGAGAAATTTACTTCGTTTAAGGCTGTACAACGGTGATTGATAATGCTAGTTCTTTATACACCTGTGTTGCTGGAGAGTAACGGGGCAGTACAAAAAAATGAAAGCCCTAAATGAGGTATCATTCTCACGAGTTTAGAAAAAGCGAGATTATTCCAGACGGCACTTCTCTATCAGAAGGCAAACCGCTTCCTCACCTCTTCACTTTTTGTGTGTATGTGTGTAATGTATCGTGTTGAAGTTTCAGTTTTAAGCTTATACACAGTCTTTCTTTCGATATTAAAATATTTTTGTTATATATGAAAGCGTCCAGGTAAAGAGAATTTACTGCTTGTATTCTAATCACTTCTAATACTACAATTTTAGGGGCCAATCAGTGATTGAGATGGATTAAGATATTGTTTTGGGCGACGATGATTAAAATTGTTCTTTAAAAACACGACGACGGTTCTCGAAGTCAAGCGACGTTTTGGGAGCAGGGGAATCAGTACAAGAGAAATACCGTTTTGTTATTCTCTAAAGCTGTAAAATAACGCCAAATATTTAATTGTATCTTCTTTAAAGTTGATATCCTAAATCTTTTAGGATATCAACTTTAAAGAAGATACTATATTTTTCAAACTAATTAGGGGAACATGTGACTTTGCCGGCATTATGCATGCCAATCGCGTGATATCTTACCGAAACGTGGAAAACGCAAGTTCAGTGTGACGTACACAGCCAAATCATGTATGTCCTCATAAAAATTAACATCTGTGACGTCAGAATGAGATAAAAACTAAGAATTTCCTGGAGCTCCCTTATGGTGTCGCGTTTATTGTGGCATATCGTTTCTTGAAATGTTGTGTTCGAAAAATGTCTCAAGAGCATGATTTACCGGAATCAATAGCGTGGAGAGCTATTGGCAGGTTGGAAGCAGGTCAGACGTAGTGGGTGGTAAAAGAAGCCATTGCAGTGTTACGAAGTTCATTTCTTAACTATGGGCATGATTCCAGGATACGGAAAGTATTCGAAGAAGGAAAGGTTAAGTCCATCCACGAACAACTTCAGCAAGGAATGACGGTTATCTATTGTTGAAAGCCCGTCGGAACAGGTGGCATAATGCTACTCAGACCCAGCGAGAGATTCTCGGGTTAACAGGAGGCGGGTTGTCAATTAAACCATCCGCAGTCTCCTTAACCAATGCGTCCTTTATGCACATAGACCAATGGTGTGTCTTCCGTTAACACCAATGGTGTGTGACACCGTCCGGCCTACTGAAACTGTGCTAAGGAACATCGCCGTTGGGGGCACGACGAGTGCAGTGAAGTTCTCTTCTCCGATTAGTCGAGATTCAGTCTAGAGTCTGACAACCGACGAGTTCTTATCTGGAAAGAACCCGGCACAAGAAATAACCCAGCTTTTGTGCAGGAAACATCACATTATGGCGTACGTGGATTGATGGTCTGGCAGGCATAAGTATCGGTGGAAGTACGGACCTGTACGTCATCCGTAACCACAGTCCGACGGCACAGACATATATAGACGAGATTTTCAGACCTATTATCATGCCGAATGCTGCGCAGCCGTCGGTGATTCGTTCCTTTTCATGGACAATAACGCTCGACGTCATAGAGCTTGGCTAGTGGACAACATGCTTCAAGAGGAGAGAATCGAGTGTATGGAGTGGCCAGCATGGTCTCTGACTTAAATCCAACTGAGAATGCCTAGGACGCACTTTGGAGACGCATTGCAGTTCGGTCTGTACCTCCGTTGAGTCTTCGTGAACCCAAGACTGCCCTCATTGAGGAGTGGCGAAAATACCCTCAAAACCTTCTCGATAACTTTATGAATTCTATCCCACACTGGTGTACAGTGGTCTTAGCAGTTCGAGGGGACCACACACTCTACAAGAGGTCAGTTACTACCTGAAAAAATCAGTTTTTCTTGTTAAACTGATATGCACATCATTGTATAGCATGCCGTATTATGTGCATTAAATGATAACATTGCATAAAAATTCTATAATATACTTTTTCTTACCCAAATTACTGAATAATCTACTGCATCTTACATAAAAATGTATTGCGTTCAACAAAGTCAGTCGCATACGATTTTCCTTACAATATCCCTTGCTCCCTTAGCTCTTTTCAGCAGTTTGCATATCAATGAACAAGTTAGTAAAATCGTGCATATCAATGAACAAGTTAGTAAAATCGTGCATATCAATGAACAAGTTAGTAAAATCGTGCATTGATTATGACACGCTTTCAAACATACCAGAAATCATTACTCAATTTATTGCTCAAGTTACAAGGATAATGGCTGTGAAATAAATCTCACTCCTGTGTCCTGACCTTTGACCCCATTTTGATGATATTAAACAGAATTGGTTCAATATACGTCCGGAACAACATACTAAAGTTTTGTCGCAATAAGCTTTTTTACGTAAGTTATGACGCATAAGGGCAGTGGAATGGATCCCGTTTCTAAGTCCTGACCTTTGACCTAATTTCAACCATTTTCAACAGGGTGTGTCCCCAGATGGTCCCCTACCACATACTAAAATTTCATTGAAATCGAACCATTTTTGCGCAAGTTACGACGCATATGGGCAATGGAATGGATCCTACTCCTATATCCTGACCTTTGACCCCATTTCGCTAAGTTTTAATAGGATTCGTCCCCAGGTAGTCCCCTACCACATACTAAAATTTCATCGAAATCGAACCATTATTACGCGAGTTATCGCACGGACGGACAAAGCTGGAACATATACGCATCTTCAGCCTACGGTTGGAAAGCGTAAAAAACTAAGGACGCGTGACTCAAAAGCAATGGATACTCGCCAGAAGATAATATGTGAGGCAGAGGGTGACTGAATTAACAGAAAATGGCTCCGAGTTTTGAAAGGGTTTAAATTGTCACTTGAATCAACAAAATACAGTGTATCAAAAAGTATAAAAATAAAAAAGAATATGATATGGTGATTTTGTCTGAAGGTGACGCGGTAGTCATTTGTGTTATACTCGGTCTCGATTATAGTGAATCAAAAGACGACCTTCTTCAAAACATATGCGTCAATTAATTGATTTTAGTTTACTTTTGTCTGCAGCCGAAAGCAATAAAGAATCGGATGAAGATGTCGAGGGGAAGTACTTTAAAGACGTCAGAGTAAAAACTCAAAAGCGGTAGAAATTATTTTAATGAGGTGAAACGCATTGGATGATGAAATTAGACGTTTGTGTATTCGTAGCTTCGTTAGCGATAACTTGTCGATTCCATATCTACTTCTGATGGGAGTGGATTCGTGCTTTCGACGTTAGAGCCACATTTATTTGGAAGATGTGAATCCATTTATTGGTGTAAATATGGCATGGATGTTAAGTCAGATAATATCCGAAAACTTGAAAGTTTCGTCGTCATGGAGAGGGAATCGAATCCGGGCTCCCGGGTAGCGTCCGAGTATGCTGACCACTACACCACCCTGAACGACCAAGTTTCAAACCTCCAGATTCGCTATATATGAATACCGGTTGCTTCGAATAGCGAATCCTGTGATGGTTATATTCAAATTAATTGGAAACTTGAAACTTGGTCGTTCTGGGTGGTGTAGTGGTTAGCATACTCGGGCGCTATCCGGGAGACGCGGAATCGATTCCCGCTTCAGGATGACGAAATTTTCAAGTTTTTGTGTATTATCTGACTTAACATTCATGTCATATTTACACCAAGAAACGGATTCACATCTTCCGAATGTGTATTGTACATTGGTGTAATCCCATATTTTATTCATTGGCACATTTATTTGATTGGAACGAAATGCAGAAGGTTATTCACGCGAAAAGACAACTGACAGGATTATAGAAACTATTTACACAAAGTGAAGGGGTTACTAAAAGAAAGGTTTTAGCCGACATACCGAAGAGGTGAAGAAATTTACATTCTGTTTTCTAGGAATGCATCTCAAGATACTAACGGTCTGTTCTGCCTTTCAAAGCACAATGAACAAATTGTATCTTGCCACGTGAGTTAAAAATGGTCCTATGTTAGAAGAGTTTAATTATACAGTACGTATAACTGTACTTAGACAAAGCTCGAAACTACTCCGCATAGATGACTTGAGGCGATTGTTATGGCCATTTCCTTTGCAGGTGCATTGTTAAAGATATAAGCACCGCATGTGGAAGACAGTCAGATATAGGCAATAAAAGGACTACTTACAGTTGCTGATTATGGTAATTGCTGTAACCGTGCTGGTGTTGTGGATAGACGTGAAGTTCTAGTTGTAAAGAAAGACATGGAATCAGAAGTAATTCGAAATACCCGCAAAAGGGGTCAATTTTCTTGCAGAGGTGAAAGGATTACTTAAGCAAGATTACTACAGGGTGGCCCAAAATATACCTACACAGTTTAAATCCAATCTGCTCTGCAACTAGTTACTATAATTTGAAGAAACTTTCCAGACACATTATAGCCATCAAGTCATTTGTGCCCCATGTGTTTTATTTTCATTTTGCAGGATATGAAAAATGGCAGCCTACACTATAGAGCAGCGGATATTCAATATCGAAGAGTACATTCGATCATCAGCAAGGCCAGAAAAGGTGAGAAGAGCGTTCCAAGTAACGTTTGGTGTCAAAGCTGGATCTGAGAGGCACACAATATCAAACTTCGTCAACAAATTTCGCAAGACAGGGTCAGTTTTGGACGATCACTCTCAAGGCGGCAGGCCCTCTACAGCAAGGACTGAACAAAACATTGAAAAAGTTCGAAAAACATTTGAAAGAGGCCTGAAAAAGTCTACCAGGAGAGCTTCTTAGGAGTTAGGGATCAAATGCAGCAATCTTCAGCGAATTCTCAAAGATCTTCATTTGTTTCCCTATAAAATCCAGACCTAACAACCACTCACAGAGGTGAACATGGCAGCAAGGTTGGACTTCGCCGCTCATGCAATGATCATAAGACTCGAGAACCAAGAAATTGACCTTGGCCTCATCTGATTGATGAGGCACATTTTGGGCTTGATGGGTTCTTGAACAGGCAGAACAAGCAAATATGGGGCACAGAACATCGCATGTTTTCGATTGCTTCAAGTCTTCACCCAAAACGTGTGACTGTGTGGTGTGTCTTGTCGAAAGTTGGCATTTGCGGACCTGTTTTTATTGAGGGAGCTGTATCCGCAGTGAGCTACGGAAACTTGCTTGAAAACAATTTAATTCCTGTCTTTCAAGGATTCCATGGTTTTGACCTCACAAGTAACTTTTTCATGCAAATCGGTGCTCGTCCCCATCGCACAGAATCCCTTTTCCGCCTTCTGAATGAACATTTCCGCGAGAATGTAATTGCTTTGGATTTTCCAAAGCACTACGAACGTGGACTTGTCTGGCCCCCGTATTCACCAGACCTCAATCCTTTGGATTTTTATGGGGACATCTCAAACCCAAAGACTTTGGAGGAGCTGAAATCATCTATCGAGTGTGAAATCTTGGCCATTCCAACAGACGTCCTTCACAAGGTGGTGTTCAATTTGGGAATCAGATTGCGCAAGATCGTCGAGGTTGAGGGCAAACATATTGAACATGTTGTAATATAAACGGCAGAAGATGAAGATTTTAATGCACTTTTGATGAGATTTGTATGCCTTTTCGTTCAGGAATAATACAGAATTAAACTTGGTTGGTACGTTTTGGCCCGCCGTGTATATTCGAAAAGAAAAGCAAGAAGTTGAAAAGTTTATTGCTAACTGTATACCCTGAATTTCGATTAACTGTAAAAACGGAAAACAAAGAGAATATCTTTACCCTTTGTAAAAAAAAAACATGTTCCTTTGCATACCTATCACCTCGATTAAATTTAACCGCTTGAAATGCAGTAGAACTCGTTTATAACGAGAATCTCGGTACCGGCGGAAATGCTCGTTAAATCCGGGATCTTACTAAATTCGTTTTGGGATAAAACATCCCACCATGTAAAAATATGCAGACGCGACAAAACGCATATACATTTATACGACATATCCATATATTGTACAGTATATCATGATATATGAAACATTTTTTACCATTTTCTAGCTGTCAAATGAGGACTACTTTATATGCAATCGTACTAAAAACTCTGTTTATTTGGTATAAATTAATATACAAGCATAAACATACCAGCTTTCACCACCAGACGGGGGACTTCATCAGAAAACAGTTCAGTGTGAAGAATGAGAGGTTTTACTTAAAATATAAAAACATAAGCAATAATGAAAACGTGCTAGGGTAAAGCCTCGCGCAGGTTACATCACTCTCGGAATCCAACGTGCGGAACACGCAGGAGCGCCTAAGTTGTGAAGATTTTCTTACGCAACTCACTTGTTGAGCATTTGATGTATTTCCTTCCCATTGTTTTTCTATCAACATTTTCAACTAGTACATCAAGATTCCACTACGCTGTTGCAAATTTTGTCCTATACTCCACCATTTCTATTCCAGGACAATGCACAGCAGCTTTTCTTTGCCTCGTTAAATATGGAATTTCATTAAATTTTGTTACTTCGCTTGTTAAAATTGATCATCACAGCTTTTCTCTCCATCGTTAAATCTGGGGGTTGCATAAACTTTTGTTCTCTTAAAACGATCAAATTAGCTTTGAATTAATATTGTACCAAACAAAAGTTCTCGTTTTGCGCGTTGAATTTGAGATATCGCTAAATTCGGGCTCATAATATGCGGGTTCTAGTGCAACTAAAAATAACTTGAGGTACATTTTTGCAATTATATCCGGGTTTACGAAATTTATTTGGCTATATCCGGTCTAAATTACAGCTACGCCAGAAGTTATAACAAGACTTGATGTACAGAAAACACACACGCGCGCGCGCGCACACACGCACGCTCACTGTTTGGAAAGCCGACGCAAATAGTTTCTAATCTAGCAGCTGCTTTTAATTCAAAGCAATTTAAGGAGCACTGCTCAGAAGAGAATATTAAGCATATTTTAATCACTAGTGGATTATGAAAAGCAAAAGAAAAGACTGAGTGACTAAAGCGCACTTCAGTGTCAATTTCAGCAAAAACTTAATTAAGGCATCCAATAAAGTGGTGCCAGCATGTTGTTCAACACCAGAAAATTATTTATTCTACTTATTAGAAGCGTATTACCACTACATCTTCCGAAATACTTTATGGTACAACATTGAACTGTAAAAAAGATTCCGAAATCAAGCAACTATTGGAAGCCGAGTTATGAGTTACGTTTCAAGGATCTCGAAATGCGCCAGGAAAGAAGCGAAAATGCAAATCATAAAGATCTAAGAGGAAAACCGAAAGTTATATAGTCTTCACAAACGTGCTCCCATATATGTACAAGCCTAACGACTTAGTTCCTGCCAATAAAATTCAGCTAGGGCCAAGTCTAAACCTACAACTAAAACTTTTGGGACTGTATAGGATTGTTAAGGTAAAAGTTAATGATAACTACTACGTTGTTAAGGAAAGACGTCACAACAGTCCTCTATGAACAAGTGCGTGTGCGGACTTTATGAAGGCCACTACTGTATTATAACTTTGAGGAATTGTGGCATTATGAACTGTGCTTCAGCTTTGAACTTTTCTTTTAATTTACTTTAAGTACTGGTAAATACTGACTGTTTTTTGTTATCTGAAGACAGATAACGTTCAAGAGGGACGAGATTATAGGAACTGGTGTTCAAGCATTCAAGGAACGGTGACTAATCTAGTTCATTCAGAATATACTTGTGTGTGTTAAAACGGTTTCGAAATGAAACTGAAAGCCGCAGTTAAGATTTGATTTTTTGCGGAACAAAGAAATAGCGAGGTCAAAGCAGAAGAGGCTTCTGTGTCACAAGACGAACTGTACATCACTTTCTTCTCCATTTATTATTTATTTTTGTATCTGTGAATAATGTATCGTGCAGAAATTTCGTACTTACGTTTGTTTCTTCTGGATTTCAAACTATTCTTGTTACTGTTGAAATGGTGTCGAGATAAACAGAATTTACCGCATATTTTAATCCCCTGCTACCACAACAGTATCGGTAAGCCAAAGATAGCGACACACAAGAAATGCAAATTGAAAATGGAGTATGAAACTCAATATGATCCGAACTGTTGCTAAAAGTTTGAAAGTAAACTGAAAAATTAGAAGATCAAGAAAAATCTAACGACAGATATAAATTTCTAAGAAAAGTCTAACAAATATATTAATTTCTATATATACATTAATAAATAATATGAGAAAAGTCTAACAAAAGATATAAATTTTTAGTAGAAGCAGCTACATAGTTCTTGGAAAACTGAAACAACGAACAACACTGTTGCAAAGGCAATACAAGAATAACCCAGTAAATACAAAATGCCTAGTTTTGCTCTGATTGGAAACGGGTTTATAAGCAGCTTACAGGAGAGAGAAACAACATCGCTATCACACCTGATAAATAAGATATCAAAGAATTTATTGTGAGAAAGTAGGATATCCAAAAGAAACAATATAGCTGCAACTTGGATTAAATAGTCCGAAAATAATTTAAAACTCAGCATGTATGGATAACTAAGCACTACAACACAGATGATACTGCAAAGAAGGTGATACGTATGAAAGCTAGTCATTTCCTGAAAAAGATGAAAAACACGAACCTTGGCTAAAAGCTCTAATAAACCGCCTTCTTAAGTTAACAGAGCATTGCTATTTCATGATTCAAATATTCGCTATTGATGACTGTATGACAACTGAAAGAACAGTAATTACGATAAAAGGATAGGGTCAATTCTAAATAACTACAGGTCAGTCACATGCTTGGCAACAATGTTTAGAATTACTAAATGGAATAATAGCAGATGTAATCCCAAGTCTTTTAGTATGAAAAACCTGCTTCCGAAAGAACAGAAAGAAATTTGCCAAAATTTTCGAGGAATGAAGACCAATGGTTAATTGGTAAAATAATTATTAAAAACTGTAAAAGACGCCAAACAGCGCTACATAGGGCTTCGATCAAATACAAATATGCCTTTAACTCCTTGCCGCCTACTACGATTAAGAAATGGTTAGAAATTTCCTTGAATCTGTAATGAATATGTTGAAAATCATGTTAACAGTAAATGGTGAGGTAACAGGTAAACATGTTCCTGGCGAAATGCATTCCAAGGTGATCTGCCATCTTCTTTACTATTCATCATATCAGTTACACCACTGTGAATAATACTGAACATATCAAAATATGGATACGAATTATACAAGATGATAAAATATGTCTTCTACTGAACATGGATGACATGCAAAACATTATTGAACATCCTTATCAGAAATACAATGATAAAACTAATATAAATACAATGATTAAAACTTTATAACAAAAGAACAAATGTGTGCATTGCATGTGCGGTTTACACGAAAAGCATCTGCTAGTAGGGGGATTTTTTTGGCAACGTAAAGCTCTTAGTTCAAATATTCACCGCCAGAGGACGATAACGGCTAAAAGGTTTGTAAATACAGTGAAAATCAATGAAAATACAATACATACGTTGCATTAATTTGGTGACAAAATCAAAACAGCAACATTTAAGGATTTGACAACTCTAGTGACCACCAATAACAGAAGGTCCAAGGGAACGCAAGAAACTTCACATCAAATGGCTTCCTTCAGTTATCACGTTGTGGATGATCTTGGCTGGTGCACTCTGGACTTTAAGTAACAACACAACCAGAAATCCACTGGCGTCGGATCTGGAGACCGAGGACGCCACGGGATGCTGCAGTGCCTATCGATGAATCTTTCTGCACCAAATGCAGTCACAAGAAAGTTCTTTACTGAAGATGCGATGTGAGCTGGCGCACTATTCTGCACGAACGTGACTGTCTGCAGCAAAGTTTGTTCTTATCACGTTTTCCCGCAGCAGTTTCAAGTAGCGTTCGGCATTTACTAAGCAAGTCTTCCAACCGTTTCTGGGGCACGGTTCCATAAAGAAAAAAAGGCCCATAAATGACGGATGCTATGAATCAACACCACATCGAAAATCGTGGTGAATGCAGTGGTTCTTCTGTGTACGTATGCAGATACTCTGTAATCATGCCCATATTCGGAAAGTATGCGTGTCGGCAGACCTATGTAACGGAAACTGAGATTCGTCTGTCCATAAAACATTTAACAACCACTGAAAATCCTCCATGGTCTTTGCTAGAACCCATTTGACAAATTCTTTCCGTTTTGCTGTATCTGCCCGTAGCAGCTGGTGTAAAGTTTGCAGTTTTTATGGGTACAGATTTATCAGACCGTGAAGGATACCATCTTTCGATGCTCTCGGTATCCTAAACATTTTGCAGCTTTAGGAGCATTGTTCCACTTGTCGTTTGAGATGCTATGTTGTCCATCTGGGATGCTACAGCATTCGAATGGGACTCCACTAAGTCTGGTCTCCCGGGTTCGGGCGATCCATCAAACTTCTAGTTTTCTCAAATCGTTTCTCCAGATACTGCAAATCGTTTCTCCACATACTGCAAACCGGCACACGTGATAGGACCCTGTCCCTTTTTTATCCTTTCTGTGTTTGGAACTTTCGCAGAACTTCTGTTGCTGATTGTCAGTTTACATAAAACAGCTTCACTATCAAGGCTTTATCAGGTAAAGTTAGCATCATGGCAAAACTCCTCTTGAACAACGTTTTCAATAACGAAAGGGATGAAGGCAATTTGCATACGATTAGTCGCTTAACTTATCACTTACAAGGGGACCTTACAGCTGAACACCCGCGGATTTCGGTGATTTTTTTAATGAAAGTAGAATCAAAATGAGGATATATGTGTCCCAGCATTTGATCTAATGCGTCCCAGCATTTGATATATGTGTCCCAGCATTTGATCTAATGCTCCTTATTTTCGGAATAAAAAATCATAACAATCCGAGGACGGAAAAATGAATGAAATTCGTGATTGCCTGTAAATGATACTTTACTGCAATGCTACGAGGCCTTGCAACAGTGTGTTATACCATACATTTCCTGTTATGGTGGCTAATGTTGAAAAGCGGGGAATAAACAGTGAACTATCAGTAGCAGCAAAGAACGGAATGCCTGCATTTTCCCATCCTCCCTTAAAGCTCTCTCGTTCCCACTTTGCAGAATTCCGTATAAAATTACAAAAGCATTGTGCGATATAGGTAGATATTTAATGAAACATATGTATTTCTGTATAACGCATTTTAGCTTATATAGTACACTGCTGGACAATTGCTAAGGACGGATCATAAACGGCTATATAGCGCATAAAAAAGTAAGTGTGGTTGGATGCCAAGTGAAATAAAATAATGTCAGAATGCCAGGACATTACAAGAAAGACAATTTATTGTGCTCTGAAATCCAGAAGGCTTTGGAACGTGTTCAAGGGACAAACAGGCCATTTTGTGCAGAATACGTAAACGTGAAAAAAATGCAATTACCGCCCGCAGGCGTTCCGGCGTAAGATGTCAATACGGGATATGGCCACTATGGAGGGCGATGCAAGATTCCACACGTCGTGTCATGCTTTGCACAACATTATCAAGCAGCTGTTGGGGTAATTTATCCCATTCCTCTGTCAGTGCACGGATGAGGGTGTCCTTGTTTATCGGATAGCATTGGCGACCAGCAAGACTCCTCCCTAAAGCATCCCACACATTTTCAATGGGATTCAGATCTGGAGAATGAGCTGGCAATACGAGGCGTTGAATATCCTCACTCTCAAGACACTCCTGGACAGCGACTGTTCGATGACCTGTTGCGTTGTCGTCCATGAAAATGAATCTATCACCGACAGCACCACGGAACATGCGAACATGAGGTAGCAGAACATCCTTAATGTACCGTTGGCCAGTCATAGTTCCAGTTGGAAGCACATAGAGGGACGTACGACCATTGATCATGATGCCAGCCCATACCATGACACTACATGTCGGATATCGGTCCCTTTCCTCTATGTTTGCTGGACAATATGCAATACCACTATCACGCCAGATCAGTTGTCGTCGACAATCAGACGATAGACTGTATCTACTCTCATCTGAGAAGAGGACAGCAGACTAGTCGTTATCAGTCCAATTGTGATGTTGATGGCACCATTGCAAACGGACGGTACGGTAACGTCTGGAGAATGGGATGCACACAACAGGACGGCGGGCGTATAGTCCTCCTTCATGCAAACGTCTGGCGACAGTTTTTCGGGAGATCCGCTTGCCAGTAGCAGCCATAACCTGATTTGCTACCTCACTAGCTGTGCTGCGCCGGTGTCTTTTTGTTGATAGCACTATGTACCGATCTTCTGCAGGTGTCTTACTGCGAACACGACCTCCCCCGTGACGTTTGCTACACTCTCTATTTGTTTGAAATGATTTCCAAAGCCTTGAAACAACAGTGTGGCTGACGTCGAACTCCCTGGCAACATCTGTTATTTTTCGCCCTTCTTCAATGTTGCCAATAATACGGCCACGCGTAAAATCATCTAGGTGATGTCGGGAAGACATACTGAAAATTGTAAGTTCGTCAATTGATTCTTTCCCTTTCAACTTTGCGTTTGAACAACAACGGTCAATACGCGTCAAATCCTTTATATCTCTTATCAGCGCTATGACGTCACGAACAAGTTCGGCAATCCAAAATTTGCATACGCACAACACGTCTTACTGTATCTCGCACTTATGCTAATTTCCACATTTTCCTGCCTTCCATTTTATGGTTGCTATCGTTGCTATTGTCATCCGTCCTTAGCAATTGTCCGGCAGTGTATAATTACGTACTTTTATTTGAAGACCTAACATATATGCTGCTAGGTATCACTATCTGAGGTTTCGCTATCGTTTATTGGTACATACAGTTGCGGATGATAATTATCATAAAAACAATGAAAACATAGCACTTCTCTACAACGCGAGCATCTGATAAAAGAACTTTTCAAGCACTTACATTGCGTTTGTCGAACGTCATCCGGAAAACATAATTCGTTCACATTTCCAAAAACCTTTCTTTCATTTATTAACTTCGCAGCAAACCAAGCATACTGGAACATATTCTTGAAAATCGGCGCAGAAAGTTGATGATGTATAAGTGAATGGATCTTCAGGGCATCTTCTCGCTTGTTTAAATGCCTATTTTCTTTTAAAATTTCGACAGAGTTTTGTAAATTTTTAATCAAATTTTTTACTTGACGGAAAAGGTACACATCACAAGGGTGACAGTATGGGGTACAATGAGGTGGAATGATTTCAACAGTAGAAGAACAGGTGCCGTCATCCTTTGTGAAGACACTATTAAAATGTACTGGATCTGTTTGACCTCCCCATGAATCCAAGATCAAGAGAAACTTCTCTTCTTTGCAATATGGTTGGATAATATTGTTACGACCCACCCCCGTCATTAATTTAGTAATTAATGGGCCTGGTGGATGTATGAAATTAATTAAGTATTAATTATGTTCGAGGCTTGATTGGAGTTTAAAAGTGTAAAGAGCAGAGAAAACTTTATCTGTGGATAGGACACAAAGTAGGCGAAGCTTTCCCTCTGGCTGGGTGGTCCAGATTTCCTAGCGCGCTGTTAGGTCATAAATATCAGGGCGCAGCTGACGGCCAGTCTAAACAGGGAAGGAGTTACATTTCGAACAGGAGCCACTTGAGTAAATGAATGAAAATGGGGTGCAAAAGGTTTAGCGAATAATCGTAAATTCGTCGATTGTTTGAGGCATTTTCGAGAACAATTGCTCTCTGTGTGGTCCGTGCAGAAAAATAAGATTTCGCACTTAGCGGGAAAATAAGGAAGAAAGTTTAGTCGTCTGTACGCTCTCCGATGTGAAAGGGTGGATTGGATGCCTTGGATCTGCTATATGAATTGGGCAATGAGGCAACGAAACTCCCTGCATTTGGTAAGAAATGGAGACGACAACTCGAGGCAGCTGTATATGCCAGTTTTCCATAAAGACAGCGGAATGCCTAAATCCGCGTGATAAAGCAGCAATTTCTAGGCTGGGAGCCTAATGGAAATTAGCGACTGGTTGGCCCAATGAAAGCAAAGTCAGCAAATGGACAGTGATCATTCCAATGAGAAGCGAAGCTCGGGTTCGGATGCCAACCACTGCAGTGTGGAATCGTCATCCCCATTCATCCCCTACTGTGGAAGAAGTGAAGAGTCGCGCTTACCACGAGGCGAAGCGAGGCTCCCTCAACAAACGCCTGGATGTGTGTGTGTGTGTGTGTGTGTGTGTGTGTGTGTGTGTGTGAGTACGGGAGCGCCAGGGGACGCAGCCCCTTCAATTAAATCTTCCATGTAAAAAGGGAGGTGTGTATCATTTTACTGGTGCAATCACAATTTGGATTTATTCTTGGCAGCATCCATGTAAGTAGAAACATTTTGTTTTTATCGTTACATCTGCTACTCAATTAGTTGAGGAACTGAACTAATATATTGCAAGAACTGAACTGAGAAATAGTAAGACTGAACTGTGGAATTTAAGTTCATTAAAGCTTTCTCGTGGGAACTGATTTTGGTCCAAGTTGACCCAATACTCATGTTCAGAAGACAGCTAAATTTTATTCGTATGTGTGAAATTGTTATGTTTTTATAGCCAATTAAATATTTGTTTAGGCAATCAGCGAAGTCGTAGAACACATTATTTATGTGTACGCAGGTGATTGGTTCAAATTGTTTAAGTGTATGCCCATATAATACAGTTTTCGCGCCAAGAACTACGTCGAAGAACCTCAGAGAAGAAATATACTAATTGCTCGGCTACGGTTGTTAAATTGATTGACCGCGATGGAAAAATGACCCACTGTCGTAACATTTTGGTGGCGAGCGGTGAACGCATAACCTAGCTCGGCCTGGTACCGTAACATTTTGGTGGTCAACGGTGGGATAACGACCCACGAGATCGCAACAATATTTTTCACGAAACTGCTGAAATGCTCTTTCGTTAATTTCCCTGATTTCGACGATGTTACGAATACATTTCCATATTCCGCCGTTAGTCCTTCCACAATCTTGGAAACGAAAGGTCCAAATTGTCCCTGAGGCTCTTGCATACATAGACAAACTTTTGGAAGTAATGCTCCAGAAGCGGTCAATGCATACCGCGCGGTGTAACTATGTGTTACTTTGTTAAAATCTCCCAAGAATACCACTGTTGTTTTTTCTCCACGCACAGAAAGTGTTCTGTGCACATCGATTCTATACTCACATCCTGTTTGATCAGTGTTAATGACGTAATCCAATGGAAATTCTTTGATCAGTCGTGAAAGACGTTTTTGAATTTCTCTGCTTCCGCGATAATAGTTGACAAATTCAATTCACTTTGTGACGTGATGTAGCTCGTCACTTTTCGCTGGCGGATGCCATGAACCAGTTTGAAATTTTCAACCCACCCTTGTGATGCTATAAAACGAAAATCGTCCGATTGATGTTGCACCGCTGCAGTGGAAGCCCATTGTTGTATCATTCGAGATGTTACCGGCTGCTTTTTCTCTCTAGCTTCGCGAAATCGATGGAAGGTTAATTTGTTGATCATGTGATATTTTTCCTTTAATCCACTTTCCCGTTCAATTTCTTGCTCCGATTTTCTTAGGTCTGCCTTCCGTTGTAAAGCAGTACATCCTCGTTGACGTAGAGTTTTTAAACTCCATTTTGGATACTGTTTTGCAAGCCGTACGATTTTAATTTTCGTGTCGAGTGAAATGTATCCTTTCTTTGATTTTTTATCCTGGGGTTTATATTCGTCCACACTCTCCCAAGTCGAAGAAGAAGTGGAAGAGAAACTGTCTTCTTGTATGACGTGTGATGTTGACGCGGCAAAAGATATTTTCGGTGTCTCTGGTAACGGTTCCTCACTTAAAAGCAGCTCCTCGCTATGCACCACTTCAAAGTTCTTCAACACGTAAATGATGGCTTCAGCCATAGATTTGGCCATCAACACTACTTTTTCGAACACATGCTCCGTTTTGTTCGTTTGCAGAATGTTCTTGTCTTTTAAAATTTGCTTGCACATTGTCAGAGCATTTGCAATGTCTTGCGGCTCATATGAGGCCACGAAGTTCGGAATGTGTACGTCAGGATTTATTCTACTTGTTGACGCCATTGAAGCACTGCTACGTTCCATACTTATTTCACACAATACGTCTGAAAGATTTAATAATGTTTCTAGATTTTTTTTGCACAGACATTTCGCAAAGCACAACCACGTAGTATTGGAAACTCGAAGGATCATATTTACAACGACTTCTTCAACCTTTGACAACGTAAGTTATTGTGTCGCATTCGTTTATTACACTGACATTCGTTGCGGGGAGCGGATGAAAGAGAACGATCATAGGGCCAGGTAAATTCTGTTCTTTTTTGTACAGCTGCGACGTGCACTTATTTGCATACCGGCGCACGCTCACCTTCCAGCCTGTATAACTTTGGCGAGTGTTAGAATTTTGAAAACCTCCAACGAGAATTTATTCGTGACACATAACAGAAAGGAAAAATGTCACAAAACATCAACTCATGCAAATTATCAAAGCCCGGTAATTTCACCATATGCGCAAGTTGAGGTTGTTCTCTCTTCATGAACGTTATATTCATATGACAATGTAACTTGATAGCTAATCCAACTTGTTGTGTATGTTCAATTAAAAATGAAATGTTCATCGCGAAAATATTGCTCCCAAAATACAGTACTACACAAATAACTACATAAATACGAATTTCATTCATTTCAATATCTACACAAAATACGGTTGTTAGTGAGGTACTTTTACTAACTTCCACTGCGTAGCTTACCGCTTGTTTGCCGTTTTCAGTTTCTCGGTGCAATGGTGCGCAGCAGATCGTTATCATTTTTTTACTCAGAAAATAAGACGCATTAGATCAAATACGGGACACATATTTCTTCATTTTGCCTCTATTTTCATTTAAAAATAAAATCACCGAAATCCGCGGGTGGTCAGCTGTAATTTCCCTCACAGGTATGCAAATGAGTGCACGTCGCAGCTCTACAAAAAAAAGCAGAAGTTACGTGGCCCTATGAGCGTTCTCTTTCATCCGCTCCCCCGCAACGAATGTCAGTGTAATAAACGAATGCGACACAATAACTTACGCTGTCGAAGGTTGAAGAAGTCGTTGTAAATATTTGTGGAATAACGCGTCAGTATCCTTCGAGTTTCCAATACTACGTGGTTGTGCTTTGGGAAATGTCTGTGCAAAAAAATCTCGAAACATTATTAAATCTTTCAGACGTATTGTATGAAATACGTATGGAACGTAGCAGTGCTTTAATGGCGTCAAGAAGTAGAATAAATCCTGACGTACACATTCCGAACTTCGTAGCCTCATATGAACCGCAAGACATTGCAAATGCTCTGACAATGTGCAAGCAAATTTTAAAAGACACGAACGTTCTGCAAACGAACAAAACGGAACATGTGTCCGAAAAAGCAGTGTTGATAGGCAAATCTATAGCTGAAGCCATCATTTACGTGTTGAAGAACTTTGAAGTGGTGCATAGCGATGAGCTGCTTTTAAGTGAGGAACCTTTACCAGAGACACCGAAAATTTCTTCTGGCGCGTCAACATCACACGTCATACAAGAAAACAGTTTCTCTTCCATTTTTTCTTCGACTCCAGAGAGTGTGAACGAATATGAATCCGAGGAGAAAAAATCAAAGAAAGGATACATTTCACCCGACACGAAAATCAAACTCGTACAGCTTGCTAAGCAGCATCCAAAATGAAGTTTAAAAGTTCTACTAAAAGGACGATATACTGCTTTATGACGGAAGGAAGACCTACAAAATCTGGAGGTTAAGAATCTTATCCCGTGTTTGCCCGGAGAAGCAGATAAATCATGAACGAAATACGGGATTACGCCATATAATACAAATTTTGAAGATGACAATCCGATTTTTGGCGTAAATGTGACAAGGATGGTAAGTCAGATAATATCCGAAAACTTTAAAATGTTCATCGTCCTGGAGCGGGACTCGAACCCGCGTCTCCCAGAAAACGCCCGGGTATGCTAACCACTACACCACCCAGAACGACGAAGTTTCAAGTTTCCGATCAATTTGAATTTAACCATCACAGGATTCGCTAGTCGAAGCAACCGGCATTCATGTTTAGCGAATCTGGAGGTTAAGAATCTTATCTCATGTTTGCCCGGAGAAGCAGATAAATCATTAAAGAAATACGGGATTGCGCCATATAATACAAATTTTGAAGATGACAATCCGATTTTTGGCGTAAATGTGACAAGGATGGTAAGTCAGATAATATCCGAAAACTTGAAAATTTTCATCGTCCTGCAGCGGGACTCGAACCCGCGTCTCCCAGAAAACGCCCAGGTATGCTAACCACTACACCACCCAGAACGACGAAGATTCAAGTTTCCGTTCAATTTGAATTTAACCATCACAGGATTCGCTAGTCGAAGCAACCGGCATTCATGTTCAGCGAATCTGGAATTTAAGAATCTTATCCCGTGTTTGCCCGGAGAAGCAGATAAATCATTAAAGAAATACAGGATTACGCCACCTAATACAAATTTTGAAGATGACAATCCGATTTATGTCGTAAATGTGACAAGGATGGTAAGTCAGATAATATCCGAAAACTTGAAAATTTTCATCGTCCTGCAGCGGGACTCGAACCCGCGTCTCCCAGAAAACACCCGGGTATGCTAACCACCACACCACCCAGAACGACGTAGTTTCAAGCAGATAAATCATGAAAGAAATACGGGATTACGTCATATAATACAAATTTTGAAGATGACAATCCGATTTTTGGCGTAAATGTGACAAGGATGGTAAGTCAGATAATATCCCAAAACTGGAAAATTTTCATCGTCCTGGTAACATCGTCCATAAATCTTTCATGATTTATCTGCTTCTCCGGGCAAACACGGGATAAGATTCTTAACCTCCAGATTCGCTAAATATGAATGCCGGTTGCTTTGACTAGCGAATCCTGTGATGGTTAAATTCAAATTGATCGGAAACTTGAAACTTCGTCGTTCTGGGTGGTGTAGGGGTTAGCATACCCGGGCGTTTTATGGGAGACGCGGGTTCGAGTCCCGCTGCAGGACGATGAAAATTTTCAAGTTTTCGGATATTATCTGACTTACCATACTTGTCACATTTACGCCAAAAATCGGATTGTCATCTTCAAAATTTGTATTATATGGCGTAATCCCGTATTTCTTTCAAGATCCAGCACACTTTAATAGTGTCTTCACAAAAGATGACGGCACCTGTTCTTTTACTGTCAAAATCATTCCATTTCATTTTACTCCATACTGTCAACCTGGTGATGTGTACCTTTTCCGTCAAGTAAAAAATTTTATTAAAAAGTTACAAAACTCTGCCAAACTTTTAAAAGAAAATAGGCATTTAAACAAGCGAGAAGATGCCCTGAAGATCCCTTCACTTATACATCATCACCTTTCTGCGCCGATTTTCAAGAATATGTTGCAGTACGCTTGGTTTGCTGTAAAGGTAATAAATGAAAGAAAGATTTTTGGAAATGTGAATGTGAACGAAATGTGTTTTCCGGACGACGTTCAACAAACGAAATGTAAGTTCTTGAACAGTTATTTTATCAAATGCTCGCGTGTTAGAGAGAGAAGTGTTATGTTTTAACTGTTTTTATGATAATTATCATCTGCAACTGTGTGTACCAAAAAACAATAGCGAAACCTTCGATAGTGATACCTAACAATATATATGTTAGATCTTCAAATAAAAGTACGTAATTATACTTTATAAGCTAAAATGTGATAATTCGATTCTCCTAACAATTCCTCTGTCCCCATATGTGCTATTTATTATTAAACTCCATTACTCAACGATTACTTCTACAAGTTCTTTATTATTTGTTAGTTAAACTACACCGAATTGCCATTGACAATGACACAATACAATGTGAAGTGTAAGTTCCACATAACTACAAGGCCTGCAGCTCACGACATAGCTAGCTCATGCAAATATTGCACAGAAATACATATGTTTCATTCAATATCTACCAATATCACCCAATGTTGTTGTAACTTCTTACAGAATTCTGAAAATTGAGAACGAGAGAGCTTTAAGGGAGGATGGGAAAATGCAGGCATTCCGTTCTTTGCTGCTACTGATAGTTCACTGTTCATTCCCTGCTTTTCGTTAGCTACCATGACAGGAAATGTACGCTATAATGCACTGCTGCAAGACCTCGTGACTTTACAGTAAAGAATCATTTACAGGAAATCACGAATTTCGTTTTGATATCCTCGGATCCTTATAATTTTTATTCCGAAAATAAAAGGCATTAGATCAAATGCCGGGACACAAATATCCTCATTTTGCCTCTACTTCCATTAAAAAGGAATTCACCGAAATCCGCGGGTGGTCAGCTGTAAGGTCCCCTTGTTAGTACTTTTAAAAGCGTTACATTTGTTTGTCTTTGATGCTTTGCTTGCGTGTACAGAGCCCCTTTCATCGCATTTTCGAGCTAAAAGTTTTTCCGTTGGCAAACAAAATCCCCTTACTAGCTGATTCTCTTAAAGCAAACCCACTGTAATGCAGACTTTTGTTCCTTTGTTATAAAGTTTTGAAATTTAAAAGGACTTTTGATCCACCCGGTGTAGTTTCAATATTGAGGTGGGATACTGAACAGCAAATAAATTTGGAATAGAAAATGTGCAACGCTATAATTCAACTGAGTCGAAATCAATTATTCAGATGGAATAAAACTGTCGAGAGGACATGTAATCAAAAGCTTTGTTCAAGAAGCAAGTTATAAGTATTTAATTTGGGAATTCTTCAATAAGATGACACCCTGATTGAAACAGAAAAATAAGATTCGTGCTAATACTTTAAAAGGTTTCCAAATTTTTGAATGTTGCAGAAAGCATTCGTATACCAGCAATTTCATACCATGCTGGCATAGTACTTTAAACTCAAGCTTAACTAGTCTCTATGATGAAAATAGAAGCAAAACCTCGACGATCTGTGACACCCAAACACTCCCAACATCCCCGTAGTGAAGTCATTCACTTTTTTGTACCACGTAACGTAGCTGTTACAGCTCAAGCAAACAGCAAAAAAGGAAAAAGGGTTGGTTGCTTAGGGTTTAGTGGCGCAAAGGCCTCGAGAAGCTAAAGAGCGGCAAGTTTAAGGATTTAAGATGAAAAAATGATTGCATTAAGAATACAAAAGAAAAAGTCTCACTGATATTCTGGCATATACCAGAATATCAAGAGGTATAATCAAAGCACGAGAATTAAAAAATAACCTCCAAGAGAAAAACTTTAAAAAACGAATAAATACATGGCACAACAAACATGCTTTTACAAGAAATGAAGATTTATCGATTGATGGGAAAAGCTGGAGATAACCAATACCTACAGTTATCTTGGACAGCAGATATCAATTGAGGGTCACATTGATGAAGAAATTAATCGGCGTATAAAACTTTCCTGGAGAGCGTTTGGAAGAAACAGCATAATTTTCAAGAGCAATATGCCATTATGTCTTAAAATAAAAGTGTTTGATCAATGCATCCTTCCAGTGTAAATGACATAGATGGAAAAATTTGCAGGGAAAAACAGAATGTAAATGACATAGATGGAAACATTTTCAGGGAAAAACAACTAGTCAAGATTACAAACAGGAGTTTTGAGCTTTTGCCGCATAAGTGCCAGTACTACAAACTAATGTCATGAAAGGAAAGATTGAAAAGTTCAAGAATAACAGTAAATGCAGGCCATGCAAACAGAAAGCAAATGCTCTTGAAACAATAATTAAACTACACAGACGCACACGTCTCAAGGGCTGGTAATTTTCACAGAAAAAAATATGATGATATTAATTGTGTCGATATCTACAAATCGAAATTCAACACCTATGGTAGTAATAAGCAAAATATTCTCTAGTAGTGGTCAGTGCATTTGAAACGATTCCAAGAAAAGAAGTAATTTTTCTAACTACAAAACAACAATCCAACTGTCATTTTCTGGGCTAAAGAACTTAATTTGAAGCTATTGTTTGTAGTAGGTTAATAACAGAACGGTTGTAAAAAGTAGCACTACTTGGACTTTCGCACGTGTTTCGAAGATTTCTTGCTGATTTGGGGCTTCTTGAGTATAATTTGAATCACTGGTGGAACAAAGTCACAACATCTAGTAAACTGTGAGAACAATAAACAACTGTGATAAAAATTGTTAATAACATTTCATTAGGGGAAAGGCAACATCTGAAACTGTTGAAATCTTAAATAATAACAAGGCGATAAGTACTTGACTGATCAAGCTCTTTTTTTACAAACTGCACTGCACTTTATGAGGAGAGCACCAAACTTGCCATACATCATCTCCACACCCATTGTCAATGTTTATGAAAGGCAGCCACCTGAAACCTATCCCCCAACAAAATGGCGGTCATGTTTCCTAAAATGGTGGCCATAAAATTTAAATTACATCGATTATTTTAATTTATCGAACTTAGGTGTCTGGTTGTATGTTTTTAGGGATGCTGAATTCAGAAAAAGGCTCTAAAACGTTGTTGGGAGTCCATAGGACGAGATATCCAATATGCAGACCAAAATAACCGTCTTGTATTAAATATAATGTGATAGTTCTTTTTATTATTATTCTATTTCAGCTGACGTATTTTATGAAAAATATTCAGTTCTTTTTTCTTTTATTTTTTGTAAATTTTAAGTAGTTTGAAGGCAAGATTTGGCTTTCAATGAGAGGGTGTAGCAAATGAAATGCTGCCATAAATTAATGCTACAAAATTTTTGAAATGACTGTAGCCAGCGCTTAAACCACTGAAAAAATTGAAATAGCATTGCTGTACATTTAATGACATACAATTAAGTATCCAGTCAAAAACCAGGTTCTTCCACATTATCCAGTCAAAAACCATATCGTTCTGATCATTTTCTTCCATGTGCTCTTGGCTAAAAACAAAAAGGTTTTTAGCCAAAACCAAACTTCTGATGCAAAAAAGAAGAGAGATGAGGACAACTAAAGGAGATGTGACTTCCAAAGTGGAATATATAGAGCTATGCAAGACGGTACGAAAAAGTATCACTGAAGATGTAAGGAAATTCAACTGTGAACTAGTAAGGAAAGCAATTGAAAACAACCAAAGCCTAAAGAGAGCAAAGGGACAACTGAGTAAGGGAAGAAAACCGATTATGGCTCTGAGAAAAGAAGATGGTTCTGTAACAAGAAATAGAGGTGAAGGTTTGACAAGAGGGACAGATTTCAACTCAAAACTATGTGAAAGGGATACATGTACTCCAGATATTACAAAAGGTACCAGAGTTCTTCCAGTACTCCCAGCAGAAGTTACACATGCAATCAAGAACATGAAACGGGGAAAAGCTCCAGGAGAAGATGGAATTACAGTAGACATCATACAAGAAGCAAGTGGAGAAATTGAAATAGTACTCGTCCAAGTTTTCACTTGATGCCTTAATGAAGGGAAGATTCTTGAGGATTGGAACAATGCTACAATGATCCTGCTACATAAAAAAGGTGACATTGAGGATATCAGGAACTACAGACCTATCAGTCTCCTATCAGTGGTTTATAAAATCTTCACTAAAGTTCTTTCACACCGCTTGAAGGTGAGAATGGACATGGATCAACCGAAAGAACAAGCTGGATCCAGGATTGGCTACAGCACTCTAGATCATATCCACGTACTGAGAGAACTAATTAAAAGAGCGAGGGAATATGAACTTCCATTATGCATGGCTTTTGTTGACTATTAAAAGGCCTTTGATTCGGTGAAACCATCGGCAGTTACAATGGCTTAGAAATCCTGCGATATTGAAGATGTATACATTAATATTATTCATAACATCTATGAAAATGCAAGTGCAAAGATTCGGCTATTTGATAATACAGCACCCATAAAGATTGGAAAGGGAGTGAGACAATGTGACACTATATCTCCCAAACTCTTTAATGCCACATTGGAAAATGTCTTTCAATCACTGAACTGGGAAAACAAAGGAATAAAGATTAATGGATATTATCTAACTCACCTTCGTTTTGCTAATGACGTAGTCATTTTTGCAACTACCCCATCAGAGCTGCTGAGTATGATCCAGGAACTTGCTGACAAGAGTAAAGAAGTGGGATTAAAAATGAACTTTCAGAAGACAAAAGTGATGTACAATGCTTTTACAAGAAATGAAGATTTATCGATTGATGGGGGAAAGCTGGAGATAACCAATACCTACAGTTATCTTGGACAGCAGATATCAATTGAGGGTCACATTGATGAAGAAGTTAATCGGCGTATAAAACTTTCCTGGAGAGCGTTTGGAAGAAACGGCAAAATTTTCAAGAGGAATATGCCATTATGTCTTAAAATAAAATTGTTTGATCAATGCATCCTTCCAGTGCTTACATATGGTGCAGACAACTCGAAAAAGCATTTAGAGATGCATGATTGGTGTAACCAGGAGAGATAAGAAGAGGAACTCGTGGATCAGAAAAAGGACAAGAGTGGAAGACATCATGACCAGAGTAAAATCCCTAAAAGGGCAATGGTATTTGGTATTGGTAACTGTGGGTACCAAAGTGGTACCCGTTTATTGCTATAACGAAATACAAACATAGGAGATTCATTGAAGGTTGCAGTACAGAAAACAAAATTGCGGCAATGTATGTATATCCACGATGCAGCACAAAGTTGCATAGAGAGGAAATGAATATGCACACGAACAATGAATGGCATATCGGCATGTCAAACGATATGAATAACACATGTGCACAAGTGTATGAAATATACTATGCCATCATAAATCATCCGAACGGAACTTAAATGTGGTTAGAGCTCAAAACATTATTGAGTAACTCATCAACTTTATAAAAATAACAAAGGTACCAAATGTACCACTATAGTAATCCGCAATCGAGGAAAGCACTAACACAGCAAAAACTCACAAGTATAGGAAATTTAAAAAACAAGGCACAAATTCAAGAAACAACAGATAAGTAAAGTAAAAATATCAACGTTTACCACAATCAAAGGTTTATTATATATCGACTATAGTTTCGCAGAGCTTCTGGCTCGGCTTCATCTGGACGAATCTGATGATATTTTTACTTTATTCAACACCACAAGTTTGTAGTCATAAATTATATATAACAACAGATAAGATAACGATAAAGAGATACTGGGCAGCTCACACAAGTACCGAGACCGATTATTCGTGAATACACAGCAAAAACACACAATTATAGCAAATTGAAAATACATGGAAAGCAGCAGAATCAACAGGCACTAAGTCTACAAAAACCAGAGAACAAAAAGTGATCGGTTTGGGGAAGTGAGCTAAAAGTCATCGGCAAGAGGAAATGAGGTATCACATACAGATGCTTCTCAGCGAGCTCCTTCAAGGAGGCGAGACGGCGCGTGTAACGTCTCAAAAACGCCTGATACCGAGGATCGGTGTCAGGCGTTTTTGAGATGAATGACACATAAGCTTCGAATTGCGTTACCGCTGAAAACAGTTCCAGATCAGGTGAATGGAGGAATTCTTCAGAACAAACAATCGTACGTGCGGTTTGAAGAAAACGTAAAAGTTGCTGTCTGGATAGTGAACCAGGAACTGCAGGAAAAATATCAATGACCTGTAGAACCTCAGCATCAGAGAGAGGATTAACAGGTCCTGAGCGGAGAAGTATACCGTTTGAAGAATCATCAGGTGGAGAAACACCGGGGACACTAGATGAATCCTCAGAAAGAGGCACAGAAAGTTGTTTTAACTTTTTCTGTTTTACAGCGCCTTTGGAAGTTCCAATACGCTTCGAAGAAGATGCTGAGGCGGATATATCCATTAGTGGATCAGGCTCACCTCCCGAGTCAGGAGACGAGGAAACCAACGTCGCCGAAGAAGCAATACGTAGCAGATCAGCATTAGTGAAGACTGGTACAACAGCCAAGGCTGCAGCAAGACGTGGCAACAAGGGTATTGTAGACAAGGTTGTAATTGGAGATCCGATATCCGAGAGGCTAGGAGAAGAACCAGACGGCCGATCTGCCAAACCACCACTCAACACATCCGGATCGAAACACTCCACTGTAGACACATCTGTAGTAGCAGACATCTCTGCCAATCTTGAAGGTGGATGCACAATCGTACGGGTCGGGAGAGGAGAAAAGACAGCATTGTCCGTGGCAGAAATGTTCGTCTGATGGAGAAGCGAAAAGGTCGCGTCAGGCAAATTACCAGTAGTGGGGATAGTAGAAAGACCAATGTGGTCAGCAGTGGATTGCGAACTTGATGAACGTCCACTTCGAAAGCGTTCACAAGAGGCAGTGGTATGATCCTGTGTTAAACAGTGTGTACAATAGTGAGTGGTGAAAACCTTGAAACTGTACGTTCGTGAGCCAATTTCAACAGTAGCTTCTGTCGGGCATCCCGCCAAGGCTTTCTCAGTGGGAAAGACGACCAATAACTGACGGCGAGGTCCTGTAGCATGTGCAAATCTAGTTCCGCGGGGAGCATCAGAAAGGCGACGAACCTTGCCAACAATTTTACATACATGACTGACAAGGAGAGGAAGTGCAGTATCAGGCACTTCCTGTAGAACAGGATAGAACGTAATGTTCACCGGTCGCTTGGAAAGAGGCGAAGAGATGAGATGTTTTGTTCCAATCGAAAGTCTGTGTGCAAGAAAAAAGTCAGCATCCTCCTTTTGATTGAACTGAACCGAGATACCCCGAGGAGTACGGGAAATTTCCGCAAAGGACGCAGACGACACATGTCCAGAGAGGGCTTCCATATAGTGTGGCAATGGAGTATTTGGAAAGGCATGAAAAAGCTCACCTCTATCCAGGAAGTTATGGAACTCACGGCCAATCTGCGAATTGTCATCTATCGTTACCGTCACCTTGTGGTTGGATACCTGAATAATAGGTGTTGATTGCAAAAGACCATCAGGTTGAGAGGAATCGGACGTAGAAGTAGCGCCTCGTTGCACTGTAGAGGCAAATGACATCCTCGGAAGATAATTCTGTTCGGATCTGGCAGGCACAGAAGACTGTGAGGGAAGAGAAGCACAGGCCGAAGGCAAGGCAGTAGAATCAGTAGTATCCAGGGAGGGCACCGAAGCAGATGTAGGAGCTGAAGAAGAAAGCGCAGTCAAGTCCAGTGAAGGCGCCGGAGCAGGAGTACTAGAAAGCTGGGAAGGCATCTTAGCAGACACATCAGAGGACGAGAGTATGTTTACTTCCAAAGACGTGGGAAGTGTGACGTGACGGGCATCCGCCACGCCCAGAGATGATAAGGAAATACCGGAAGCCGCCATGTTGGCAGCTTCCAAACGTAAACAACCGAGCAAACGATAAGAAAACGGATGAATATGAACTAATACGAGGACGAGAAAGTTAGAAAAGTAGCTCAAAACGTACACAGTACCTTTAGGCAGCCTGTCCACGCAACAGGTGAGTGAGGGACTAGGTATTCCACACTAAAATGTATAAAATTTTGGAGCCTTCAACACTACGTCTATCACGAACGAGTAATGGGCTGGACATATTGTCAGAAGGACAGACCACCGATGGACAGCTGAAATTTTAGACTGGATTCCAAGGGACAGGAAAAGACCCAGAAGAAGACCACATGGGAGATGGGTGGATGAAATTCGAAAGTATGCGGAAGTAACATAGAAGAGACTGGCACAAGACAGACCGTTGTGAAAGAAACTTACGGAGACCTTCGTCCAGCAGTAGATTGATAAGGGTTGATAATGATGATGATTATGATATTGTACATGTAGAAATATTCTTAGGTTCAGATATAAATATTACATTGTCATTGAAGTCAACTTGTCTTTTCTAAGCTCATATACTACAACGTGTGTAACAGTACTGTAGAGGACTTTGTCCTAATATACATTGCCTATCTCCCACGTATTTTATTGTTGAAATATATGTATGTATAGACTGAACTTCTACTAAAACACTGGGAAAAGATCTGGGGATTGCGCTGACCATGGCAGCACCTGCATACCTTGTAGGTACTGTCTGCTGATGTTGGCAGTATGTGGGCAGGCGTTATCTTGTTGAAAATGGGCATCAAGAATACCAGCTAGATATTGTAGCAGAATGGGCTGCAGCACCTACTCTACATATAATCATGCTATCATTGTACCCACTATGCGTACGAGAGGTGCACGGCTTTTGAAATAGATAGCGCCCAAACCATGACATCAAGCTGAGTAGCCGTATGACGTTCAAGGGTGTCAGCATTATCAGCCCCGTGACCGCGTCATTTGTAGACTCTCAATCGGCGATCATCGGCGCTGTGACAGAAATGAGTCTCGTCTGAATACGAGATGGTTCCATTCTTCTCGGCACCACTGCAATCTTGCGCGACGATGTGCTGCGGTGTGTGGCAGTCATCACAATGGATGGCGATAGCACACGCCTTCTTCTTCCAATCTACGATACACTGTCAGTATCGATACAGGATGTTCGTAGCTGCCTGTATACTTCGTCGAATGAAGTATGTTGGGGATTCTGAGGCATCTACGGCTTTCAGTCGAATGCGGCAATCGAGGCGTTCTAACGTCCATCTACATGCACCGACTCCACTACGGCAACGAACGTTGCCTGCCTCCAATCATTGTCGTCACATTCGGCCGACAGTTTTTCCATCTCGTTGCGATTCTGCCGCGATGCGACGCAGGGACCAACAAGCCGTACGTTGCCCGACGATGAAGCCTCTGATAAAGGTGTCCGTGTGATGGTAGGATTTATTTCCGATGGCGTCGCCTAGGCATTCTCACTCCTACGCCACCGAAATCATGTCCATGCGGTGGTCCACACACCCAGGTGGTGATGTCCAAACTTAGCTACGCCGAGCCATTTTGCCCTTTTATTTCCCTTACCTCAATTGGGTCGCAGTTGCGAACCAATCGAGGTGAGAAATCCCATGATTGGCTCACATATGCGATCATGTACATAACACAACTGGCCGCCCCGGTGGCACAGTGGTCTAAGCGATGGCCTCTGATCCTTCGTCCGAACGGGGTCCGGGTTCGAATCCCGGTGATGCATGGATGTTGTGTTTGTCTTACGGCACTGGTTCTCTCCCTTCCCTGGAACCAGTGACCCTAAATTAGGGACGGGCGACTGCTTATAGCCCATTGAGTTGCTCACGGTGGTCGTTAAACCTCCAATCAAAAAAATAAATAAATAAATAAATAACACAACTGTCGACACTTACTCACAGATCTGCATGGCGCTCAGCCAAATACTTCCTGGTGTGGTTTTCTCTCTGCCCAGTATTGTAACTGTTTTTTGGACAAAGAACAAAATACGCAACTCCGGATTTGAATTGTGGAGAAAGATCTTCAGGCTAACTCTACAGAAGAGAGAAAAATCCCAACTAGACAAAAATCTTTCACTTACCTTTGAAGACAAAAATCTGTGACTGGTGATGAAGAAAAATAAAAGATTTGGTAGCGGCAAGTGATACGTAAGTTAGTAAAGTTTTCTCTCCATGTCTTGGAATTTCCCAAAGAAAAGTACAACTCTTTCGAAATAAATAAAGAAAAGAATACACAGGGAGAAGTTCTGTTTGCGTGTTCTGCGCTACAACGTAAATTTAAAACTCACGTTATTTTTTTTATCATTCCGATGAAACTGAGATGAAAAAATAAGTGACAGATAATTTTTCTGTCCTCAGGGTTTTCAAAGAGAACGAGTAATCTATCTGGGAAGTGTAACTCAGACGTTGTGCTTTAATTTTGCAAATCAAAGCGAATTCCTAGAACCCTTTTTTCCGCTCAAATATAGTAGGTCTAGAGAATATTTTTTCGAGTCGTTGCTGTTTCATTTTTTTATATATAAGGAGCGCATAAATTTATTTGCGATATAAATACAAGTTGCCTTTAAAGGCGTCAAGGTAACACTCAACATGGATGAGAAAAGAAACAATTTATTTGAAAGAAACAAAGAAACCTTGTTGTTTTCAACGCTTAAATAAATTAGAATTAATATTTTTTGCTTGGCTTCCTCCCCATTCTTCCGGAGGATGAGAAACAAGTCTTAAATTTATTTTCGTCACCTTCTGCTAACGTAGTAAGCAGCAGTTGGTAAGAATGAGAAATATTATTTCATAGGTCAAGGAACAAACAAAGCGTTGTTAAACCGAAAAGAATATGTGTGATGTTGATCCTTAAAAACTTTAAATCCTAAATAGTACAAAACAAAATAAATGAGATAAAAAGTAATCTAACCACAGTTGTAGTGAAAGAAGGGAGCTAGTGAATTTTCTGGTTTCATGTAGTCTTTGTTATAGAAACAATGAGAATAAAGAAATATGTCGAAGGAAAAAATGCAGGCTTGTTCAAGTGATGGAAGCACAATGGTCATGTGATTGCGGACTCTGCGTTCCTGAGGGTCTCTTTGGTTTTGTTACCAGACTTCAAAAGAGATTGAATGGGAAATATTGACACTATGCAAGAGCAAAAACATAGATAATATATTTCTTGAAAAACCCATGCAGTACAAGACCATGATAGGTAAAAAAAGATTGTAATTTTTTTGAGGCAAATCCGATATGGCATCCGAATTTTTTCATCCAGCAGCATTTTCCAATTCTGTAAAAGATTTCGAGCTGCGTCCAATGTATGTGTGATGTCTTGTGCCGTTACAAGTGTTACAAAAACTTTTCCCATTTCTATATATGAGCTTTAACACCCGTCGCCCTACTCTGTTGAGAAATAGTTTGTATACATATAATTTTAAATCGTAAACAGCTCTCTAAAAGAAAAAAGTGCCCATTTACTCAGAGAACGGAGATTACAACGTATTTGGTTCATTGAATCACAGCACGAAATTTGGTGCGCGGTAGTTTGTGGAAACAGCCAAAGCCTAGGTAATTGGAGTCAACTGCCAGATGTTTTCTATGAGGTATTGTTACCTGCGTCCCTCGGGATAAAGAAGAAGGTAAGTCCATTCAATTCCCATTAACCCGTGATATCTTGTAACAGTCGTCCGACCAGTTTCGCGAAGTTCTCGCTTCGGGAAGGAAAGGCCGTAATTTCTGGCTTTTCCTCGCAGTTTACTGCTCAAGCGTTATAAGTGTATTTTCACGCAAATGTACGCTTTCCCTTTACCATTGTCCTACATCTTCGTACAAAGGCTTCTACACATCGGAAATGAAAGTATTCCTTCGCTTCCTCGTAACTCAGCCGCTGACAACAGACAATGGTATCCTCCCTCTCTTGAAGCATGAAATTAATATCTTCCAGTTATTCCACTCTCATATCTATTTGCCTTCATGCAAATATGTACCTTTCCCTTAATTAGCAAACTCGAACTACAGAAATGGCGGAAAATTTTTGCGATCCTTCTCCCACATTAAATTTACGTAGCCCAGTTTAATTATGATTACTTTTGCTTTAATGGAAGACGCCGGTATCAGGACAACATTAAATTGCACTGCTGAGCATTTTCTTTCACATTGGACCCATCCGTACTCTTTCTATTTATTTAAGAAGTAGAGGCTTCTGTTTCTCTTTTTCCGTGCTAATCACACTTCTTTTGCCTTCTAAACAAAATTATAGCTTGATGCTTCTTCATACATGATCTCTTTCCTTACTGCAGAATTTTCTTCAACAAAACATGATACAGAAAAGACCCTAAACGAGGTGTGACTATTTAATTATCGGAATGGACACATAATTAAATTGTCACACCTAAATGCATAGTAGAATTAAATTACTGACTAAATGCATAGCTACTTCCATGCGTTTAGTTAGACGCTGTTGCCATTGGTGGAAACATACGTGGAACTCTGTTTCTGGAATACTCTTGAGTTCTGTTGTCATGTTACGCTGGATGTCAGAAATGTCTAAAAATCTTCGTCCTTTCATGGCAGTTTTTATTTTTGGAAACAGCTAGAAATCCCAAGGGGTGAATTGGGTGGATGATCCAGTTTGGTAATTGATTCCTTAGCCAGGAAGTCGCGAACACTAAGCGCATCATCGCTTAGGGCATTGACAAAACTCGCACACAGACTTGCAACTGCTCACTCGCAAATGCATCTATTGAGGCATTTGGGCTATTTCATTTTGACACCTTGTTTTTCACCTGGTTCAGCATGTGGTCATTTTTGTCGGAACGAAGAGCTCAAAATGTTTTAGGTTTTTTCTCTAACGTACAATATGTACAGGTTCTCACTAAATTTCATAACATTTCATTATGCATTTTTTGAGTTATCGTGATTTTTTTCTTTTTTCCTCAATTTATGGAAACCAGTGCATGCCACTGGGTATCAGAAAAACAGGAACACATTTTCAGTAACAACACACGTATAAAATTCTCAGAAAAGAAAGCAGCAATTGTAACAGCTGTAAGGTTTAAGAACGTGAATATCTGGATATTTACCTTTTTTAGTGCCTAAAACAAAACCTAACGTTAGGGTCCAATAAAAAAGCAGTAATGGACAAACGTGCTTTTCAAGACGCATCCCACCACATAAACTCACATTGAAGAGAAAATTGTTGAACTAGTGAGCTGATTAATGGAATATAACATGAGTTAAATACGAGAAATAGTGATAAATGGTAGTACACTTCGAAAACTATAGCTCGCAAGCTACATATAGTTTTCGAACTTTCGTTACAGTAGCTTTTATCACTTCCGTATCGTGACCTTTCATCTATCTAACTGTCAGCGTTGTCACACGTAACGAAGAAACTTTCTGCAACCATGGAATGAGGGTACATACACCTTTAAAAAGTCCTCATACGCTCAATAGAAGATAATTTAAGATGTATATGTCCTATACTACTTAAATACCTGATACCGCAACAAATATATTTTCAGCACGTCTTTTGTAAAAAAAGATCGTGCTTATGTTACCGGTTTGTCCGTCCGCCTTTACCCACAATATCTGTGCAACTATTAGTTCGATTTGAAAAATTCTTTTTGCATTCGGAAGCTAGAAATATGCGAATGATGATCCTTTATTTCATTGTTTTTTTACAATGTACAATTTCGCCGCTAGGAGGCGTAAATGCAGATGATGTCGAATTCAAAAATACGTTTTATTCCACATATTTGCTTCTAAACAACCGATTGAAAAAATTCATTTCTCTTTCGATTCCAATTATGTCGAAGAGTATTTTAGATATAGTTACTTTTTCAAATTACGCATAGATTTTCCGCTAGGGAGCATAAAAGTAAATTATATTTTTCCCGAAAACTCTTTTTTCTAAAACTCCGATTTGAAATTTTTTTTTCTTCAGCGGATACACCTCCAGATCTTTTGTATATAATTTCAAATTTTTGGTAAAGAATACTTTAGCCACCAGGGGGCGTAAGTGTTAATTTTTGCTTCTGATGTATTTGCCATAAAATCTGAGCTTCCAAAATATCGATTGAAAATTTTTTCGTGGACTGATGCCACTCACAGCAGGCGTTAATGGCACACACCGTACTGGTCGTCGTGCAAATACACCACCTTGTGCAGCCTCCTGGCCACGGTAAAACGCGATAACGGACGTCCACTGGTCTGCTGCACGTGCCTTGCGATTTCTCCCGCTGTCTTCCGTCTGTCTCTTCTCGCCTGTAGGAAAATATACCGGTTGTCCGCCGCCGTGGTTGCTCGTGGACGACCACTGCTAAACTCTTGGACAGCTGTTCCTGTCGTTTGAAATGATCTCCAAGCTCGTGCAACGATGCTGTGAGCGATCCCGAACTCCTCGGCCACACTAGTCACACTTCGACCTTCTTCCAACTTCCCAATGACGCGATATCGGGTAAAGTCATCCAGTTAACATCTACTGGATTGCTTGCTGGCCATATCACACGTTAACAGCAACTCGACGTAGTTCAAACCGATGTACACCGTGCAATAGCGTTCACCGAATTGCTGAGCGTAAACCGCCCGAGCTTGGAAGGCATATCATACTGTGTAGGTATGTGAAGATGGAATTCGAGGATGTAAATTTATCAACATTCCCTGTGTATCTGTATATGCAGCAACAGAAAATATAAACCAAAGTTTTGCAGTGCATATTATGGTGTTTTAATCTGCTAGGACGGCATGTGAACTTTTAGCTCCTTCGTAGTTGTTTTATATGAAAAAGTGAACTACATTGCTGGCCACCTAAAATGCAACATCAAGAAGGAGACGAGATACCAAAGCCAGATTTACTGGACACATAACAATAGATACAAAGATGAAACGATTGAGCTTACAGGCCCGTGCGACTTGTGGAACACGCAGACATCAATAGTTCGTGTGGCCCCCATGGCTGGCAATAACGACCGCTACACGTCACGGCATCGAACGAAAAGAGGCTTTGGGTGTGGGCTTGGGGTATGTCGGTCCAGGCTGCTTCCACACGTTGCCACAGTTCATCAGGCGTAGCCGCGGGTGATGCTTGCCGAGACACTCGGTTGCCGATTAGCGACCAGACGTGTTCGATAGGCGACATATTGAGAGAACAGGCGGGCCACGGGAGCACTGACACCTGGTGGGCCGTGAAGAATTGTTGCATGATGCGTGCCACGTGCGGGCGCGCATTGTCCTGTGGAAACGTGGCCGCTGGCAGGTCCTACAGGTAAGGGAGGACCACTGAAATTCGCAGCATGTATGTCCACTGGCGGGCGACGCATGCTCGAATTTCAGGCCAATCGGATGCTTCCTTCTTGGTGTTGCATTTTGGGTGGCCAGCAGTGTAGATAGCAAGGCTTAGAATTAGCTTTTTAGAATCGTACATTTCTAAATACTCTTATCTTGGGTCCATTTTCATTTGTTCAAAAGGAGGAAAAACATAATCAGTTGAACAATTCAATATTGAAAGGGATTTACATTTTAATTAATACATGAAAAAATTAATTTCAATTGAGGAAAACAACTAGATTTGAGCTCTTAGCCGTCGGACTTGACGAATAGTTTACATATCAAATAGCCAACTGCATAAAAGTACAGTAACCCTTACAGTACCTCGAAAATTTATTACAAATGATGGTACTCAATGTGAAATCGAAAATACGTGTAAATTACGTTGTCAGTCATTTTTGAAACTTTAATTTCCTCCTTCAAAATAGTGAAAAAAGTGGCAATCGCTAAACCATACTCATCAACCACTTGCCTTCCTTTTTTGTCATTCTTATCAATTTTCTCTTTCATTTGAATAAAGATCTGAACACTCAAATTCAAGTCGTGGAATATATCCTACAGTCATCAGGTAAGTGCCTGGGACAATACCTACAATGATTCTGGCACCTAGTTTAGATGGGCGACAGCTATCGGCAAATGGTTGATGCTGATTCTGAAGATAGTAGCATCTATCATGTTTCACATATGTTTCGTATGTGAAAAATCCCGTGACCTTATTGGCCACGGTAGCATGTCCACACCATGTAAATATTCTCGAGAGATATTCGCCATGTGCGGAGGGACATACACTATATTGACAAAAATCCCTGGACACCCCTTCAAAAGAAAATGAACGGATTTGCTGCGTTGTTAAGATGCGTATTACAGCTGCAAACGATATGAAACAAGTCTGCAGCTAACCGCGATCATATCGCAATGTGAGATTAAGTGAAAATGTCGCGCCGGGAGTGAACTGACTTTGAGAAAGGAAAGATTCTTGGGTGTTATAAATCCGTGGGTTGTCCATAAGAGAAGCCGAGAGGCGTTTAAACATACCCACGTCAACTGTTTTGGATGTACTGAATACATCGAAGACATATGACGTGCCTGAAGCAGCAAAACGTACCGGTAGATCAAAGAAAATCAGTGATAGAGGACTTAAAGCCTCAGGAGTGTCGTTACAGCTTATCGACGGAGTACTGCACAAGAACTCAGTGTACAGGTGAGTAAAAATGCTGGAATCTTGGTATGTACACGTACCATTCGCAGAGAACTTCATTCCATGGGTTACTGTGGTCTTGCGGCTGCTCATAAACCTTTCATCTCCACTCGGAATGATACTCGTCGTTTGGCATGGTGAAACTTTATCGTGTACCATAGATCAATGGAAACAGGTCCTATGGACTGATGAATCCAGATACACGATCCATCAGTCTGATGGCCGTGTGTGGGTATGGCGGCAGCCGGGGGAACGCTATTTATCACAGTGTACTGTTCCTACGGTCAAGTTTAGATCTGTCATTTTACTCGTGTAGGGGTGTTTCTCATGATATAGTCCCGGCCCATTGGTTACCGTGGACAAACCTGTTAACCAGCACGTCTACCTTGATATTCTGGACAATTATGCCCTACCAACTCTGTAGCAATACTATGGAACCGAGCCTTGTTGGTACCAGCAGGATAATGCACCGACCCATAAAGCAAAGACTGTTACGGCGTGGTTTGTTGATAATTACGTATCGTGTGTGGACTGGCCAGCACAGAGCCCTGATCTTAATCCCATAGAGCACCTATGGGATGAATTAGAGCTCCGCATAAGAAGTTTGGAACCAAGGCATAATGCTGCTGCTAACTGTTTCTAAGCAACAGTTAGCAGCAGCATTATGTACTGAATGGAAGCGCATACCTATCGCTGTGTTCCAAAACCTTGTCGAAAGCAGGTGTCGAAGGGTCAGTGAATGCATTAAGGCCAAAGGTGGACCAAAACCGAACTAATGAATGTCAATAAATGCTATGTTGTGTTTCTTTTCTAGGTGTCTGGTGACTTTTGTCAATATACTGTATATTTGCTGAAACACGGCGTCAAACGCCTCTGTTGCGAAAGAGTTAGCTACAGATTACATGATGTCTTTATTATAACATCGAGCAATTACACTCAAGGACAATGAAAATAGCGCACCAAGAAGAAAGCATCGGATTGAACTGAAATTTTATGGGCGTAATGATACAAACGAATGATACACATGATAGCAAAAACAGAGCTGCAGGACAACTACAAAGGGATCTGTGGCAAGCAGTCCGGTCATCTTCAGTAGCACGTCGCACCTTCTCGTGCGGCGATACATGCTGCAATATGGTCCGGCATTAAGGCGAACAGACGCCTGACGTTTTCCTGCAACAGACTGGCCCACACGTGTTGGACGGTGTGCTCCAAATCCCGGATAGTGCTGCACAGCGTAGCCGGCATTTCAAATGGTCCCACACATGCTCAATAGGGGACATGTATGGAGAGCGGGTAGGCCATGGAAGTGTCTGGACATAACGTAGGCAGTCCTGAGACACCCAAGCCGTGTGCGGGCGGGCATTATCTTGCTGGTATAGCGCACCTGGAATCCCGGCCAAGAATGAGAGCACACTGGGCAGTAGGATCTCATCCACCTACCGCTGGCCCGTCAATGATCCACATACCACTACTAGAGCTTATCGGCTATCGTAGGCAATGGCTGGCCATACCATAATGCCTGCAGTGGGGGAGGTGTGGTGCTCGATAGCGAGGTTGGGATTGTGCCGTTGACCCGGGGGCCTCCGCACCCGGACACGATTATCATCTGTCCCCAAAACGAAACGGCACTCATCACTAAACATCACACGTCCCCAGTCTGTGACGTTCCACGTCTCTCTGTCCTGGCACCACTAAACACGGAGCCGGCGATGTTCCGGTGTTAATGGCAGCACACGTAAGGGGCGCTGGTATCGCAGATTTGCTTCCGTAAGGCGTCGGGAAATGGTTCGTGGACACACAGGAGCCGTTACATCTGCCTCTATAGTGGACCGGATCCCCATGGGATCCGTTCGTGCCCGGCGCACGATCTGTTGATCATCTCTACCGGTGGTAATCCTGATCAGTTCGGAGCCGCTCTGCTGTGTGGCAGTGCCGTCACGTGTCCACTGCTCCCAATACAGTTGGACGTATGGTGAGAACGATCCGGATCGGGGGCTATACGGCGCGCCGACCACCCTGGGGTCTTTATCTCGATGATCAGGCCTCTCTCAAAGTCCGTAAGTTGCATAAATTGACGTCTCTGTTGTCTACCCGGCATTCTTGTCAATCTGTACTCTTGGTTGCCTCGGACGGTGCTTTTCGCTTTCATAGGGCATCGACTACACGCCGGGTTATAAGGCTGCCGGTCCGTGCTAGCAGCGCCATCGCAGGTTGTACGGTCATGCGCACTCTCACCAAGCGTGGATCATTTGCATACCAGCATGCACTCTAGCTATTTGCATAATTTTGCGATTGTAGCATGTTTTCCTCTAAGTGCGCAAATTTAATTGTCCGTGAGTGTAATTTGCCTGTGAGGTACAACAAAGATGTCCAGCTATCCTTATTGATTACTCTCTAGAACACGACTCCTGCTTTTTCTGCTGTATAACGTTGAACAATAGCTTCTGAATCAGTAAGTTCACTAAGTCGCCTTCACACGTGTATCCTGAGATCATCGGGTCCTAAGCAGAAGCGGGGTTGATTACAGTAGACCACATACACCACTCTGTATCCCACCTTATTAGTGAGGAGCACCACTTCAGTCACTAGCGATAATGCATGCAGATCAGTAACGAGCGATGTAGTGGACTCCGTACATGGAATTCCGCCTTCGCCAATCTGTGAGAAATGGTTCGCTGTGTGATAGGGTAACTGCTGGCTGACGCTATTCTTTTGCTGATGCAAAATAACGTGTCTATAGGTGAGGTGTATATATCTGTCGCCTGTCATACCTTTTGGCTATGATGTGAATTGTCCGCACTGTAAGATATGGCATGTTCCGCTATACCGCGAGTTGACCATCCATCCTTTCGGAGGTGACTAATCAGTCTCACCTTTTCACACGCTTGCGCAGGTGGTAATTTATAATTCCGTACAAGCATCTGTTTCTACGGGAATTAGACTTTAGAAACTGGACACTGTTACTAGCCAGGAAATCCAATTACATTTAACTGACAAGGCCACTCATCTCTGCTGATATTATCCTCCGCCGCTGTAAGTTCGGTCTACTAGAATCATTTACAGATACCAAAATACTTTATATGCTATTTGCATACATACTTTCCAGATGCTCGTAAACGCTGGTATTTCAAGGTCACAGTGTGTGTACTGTATATTAGACGTCTTCTTTTCTTGTTCGTCTGGGCACTGTTGTTCCTCGTAAACTTAGTGCTACTAGGCCTGGGATTATGCAAACTGTGGTCGTCGTTTGGTCACCAGCATTTTTAAGGCATGATAGCGAATGAAATACAATTCATAACATTTCCATTTACTTCCTAAAAACCAGTACAAAATCTGTCTTATTTTATTCACTCATCGGGCAACGTATTTTTAATCTCCGTAACATGAATTCATCAATTTCTTTTGAATTACCAGTGCGTCAGACTTTTTCAGTTATTAAAGTCTGATTCTCTTAAATATTGAATAACTATATAAATCCTGCACGCTCCAGATCGATTCAAAAATTGGCTAGGTAGAGAGATATCGTAATTCACCAAGCATCGTCGGAGTTCGACATAGTGCAGGTGATGACGCTGTTTCCGTTTAGAAAGAGCACACCTTAGTGGTTTTACCAATGCACGCAAAACAAAATAGGCCCACGGTTAAGTACAAGTGTTCCTGAAAGACAACTAAGTAAGATGATTCAAATTATCAAAAGAAAGAACATATCTGTAAGTTTTCAGTTTTCACTTATGTTATGCACAGAAAAGCACAAACGTTAACACTTACCTAATATGATGTTGGTCCTCCTCGTGTCACCATAAAAACTCTTACCCGGTGAAGAATAGACGCTACAAGATTTTTAAAGGTGTCATCTGGTACCAACACGTTACTAACAGATTCTTTAACTCTTGTAAGTTACGTGGTTGAGCCACTGCAGATCGGATTCGCTGTTCCAACGCAAACCAAAGATGCTCGATTGGATTCATATCTGAGAAATTCGAAGGCCAGAGCAATGCCTGAAAGCTTACCTCATGTTACGCGAGCTATTCCCGAACAATCCGGGTAATGTGACATGGCTCATTATTCTGCTGAAAGAAGGCACTACTAGAGGGGAATACCGTTGCCATGAAAGAATACACCTGGTCTGAAATGATGTTTATCTAGGTTATGGTTGCCATAGTTTCCTGCACGTGAATGACTGGACCCAGTGTTTCCAAGCATAACATTGCCCAGAGCATTACACTTCCTACACCGGCTTGTTTTCGTCCCACGTTGCATCGTGGTGCCAACACTTCCCCAGGTAAATGACGCACACGTACTCGGCCGTCCACTTGGTCCAACAGAAAGCAATATTCACCGGATCAGACGACCTTCTTCCAATCATTCAATGTCCAGTTTTGATACTTGCTTGCCCATTGTAAGTGCTTTAGACAGTGAACCAAGTATAGCATGTGTACTCGAAGCTGCTTCCGGTTACTCAGCCTCATTTTCAGCAAAGTTCGATGAACTGTGTGTTTGGACACATTACTCCCGGCATCCACACAAGCCTTGCAGTCTTGGAAATGCCCAGAGTTAGTCGTGTAGCCATTACAATTTGACGTTTGTCAAACTCACTTAAGAACGCTGCCTTTCTCATCTGAAGAATAAGAATAACACTGATTAACAGAGCTCAGTATCAGTAGTTGTTTTTACCGTTTTTTGGCCTTCACACACGCCGTCGTTTACCTGCAGTTGCTTCGATTTACATAAAGACGGCGCAAGTCACTGTACTTTGACACTTCGGTGTATACCGTTATTTAAAAAAAAATTAACACATATTGGAAATAGCAACAGGTACGTGAAATAGTTTCGTATTTTGATACATGAATAATGAAGTGTTAATGTTGAAGATGAACTCCAACTACACTAAACAGAAGCAATTATTTAGTCCTAAAATTTTCTTCTTAGACAATAATACATTTTCATTTACTGTACACGTACGGGATCTAAAAGTTCAGAAAAGGTCAAGAGTATCATGAAATGTTTTGCTCATTCTTCATCTTCCGGAAGTATGCTACGTGTTTAAATTACACTGGTAGCTAAGAAGTAAAAAATGTAATTATACGATTATAAGACAATTGATTCATGTGGATGCATCTCTCGTACGACAGTATGTTCAGATGCTGCCCATTAATAAGAATTAGATAGAAAATGCGAACGTCTGGAAAAATATCAGGCTGATTTGGAAAGTACTTCAGTGAGAATTAGCGGCGAGCATTCAACTTCTCATGTAGTCCAGAAAGACAGAGATGAGCTTTCTCTTTTACTATGATGGTTGGTGTTGTAGTCCAGGAAGACAGAGATGAGAACAGAGATCTCGCTCTCATTCTAACATATACCTTTGCCGTCAAAATATGTGATTACGTTGATGTTTTGTTAACCTGTCGGTGAATAAGGCTGTTCTCGTTTTTAGCACGTCTTTTGCAAAAAAAGATCGTGCTTATGTTACCGGTTTGTCCGTCCGTCCGTCTCTACCCACTATATCTTTGCAACTATTAGACCGATTTGAAAAATTCTTTTTGCATTGGGAAGCTTGAAATACACGAATGACAATCCTTTATTTTGTTTTGTTTTTATGATATACAATTTTGCCGCTAGAGGGCGTAAATGCAGATGATGTCGAATTCTAAAATACGTTTTATTAAACTTATTTGCTTCTAAACATCCGATTGAAAAAAATTGTTTTATCTTTCGATTCCATTTACGTCGAAGAGTATTTTAGATATAGTTACTTTTTTAAATTACGCATAGATTTTCCGCTAGGGCGCGTAAAAGTAAATTACATTTTTCCTGATAACTCTTCTTCTAAAACTACGATTTGAAAACTTTTTTCTTCTGCGGATACAGCTTCTGATGGAAAATCATTTGTATATAATTTCAAATTTTTGGTAAGGAATACTTTGGCCACCAGGGGGCGTAAGTGTTAATTTTTGCTTCTGATGTATTTGCCATAAAATCTGAGCTTCTAAAATATCGATTGAAAAAGTTCTTTCGTGGCCTGATGCCACTCACATCGATAAACACTTTCGGAATATTTTCTTCTTAAAATATTCCCAGTTTCTCCGCCAGGGAGTGTAGATATATATCGTATTTTTGCCAATATCTGTACTTCTAGGAGTACGATTTGAAAAATTCCTTTTTTTGTTGGATAGTGTGACATGTTGTTTATATAATTTCAAAATCTTCAAGTAATTCATAGACTTTCCGCTTGGGGGCGTAAAGGTAAATGTATTTCCCCCTATATATCTCTGCTTCTAAATCTCCGATTTGAAAACTTCTTTCTGCACCGGATCTTGATGCGAAATCCTTTGCACATAATTTCTAATTTTTGTAAAAAATGGGTTGGCCACCAGGTGGCGTAAGCCTTAATTTCCGCTTCTGATGTATTTGCAGCAAAATATGAGCTTCTAAAACCTCAATTGAGAAAAAAGTCGTTTGTTGACCGATACTACTCATGTCGACAAACGTTTTAGAAACATTTTCGTCTTAAAATAATGCATGGTTTCTACGCCACCGGGCGTAGAGGTATATCTCATTTTTTTCAATATCTCTACTTCTAGGAGTTCGATTTGAAAAATTCCTTCTTTGTTGGATAGTGTTTCCGATGCAAAATGTTTTTCCTATAAATTCAAAATTTTCAAGTGAATCGTAGACTTTCTGCTAGGGGGCACAAAGGTAAGTTGCGTTTTCTGCGTTATTTCTGCTTCTAAAACTCCGATTTGAAAAATTCTTCCTGTATCGCATACAAGACCTGATGGAAAATATTTTTCACATAATTTCTAATTTTTGGTAAAAAATGGTTTGCCCACCAGGGGGCATAAGTTTTAGTTTCTGCTTCTGATGTATTTGTTGCAAAATCTGGGCTCCTGAAAACTCGACTAAATTTTTTTTCTTGGACCGATACCGCTCATATGGAAAAAACTTTTGAGAATACTTTCTTCCTAAAATAACGCATGGTTTTCCCACCAGGGGACCTAAAGTCACATCTTATTTTTGTTGATACCTCTGTTTCTAAGAGTCCGAATTGAAAATTTTTTTCTGTGAAGAGCGTTTCCGGTGCAAAATGTTTCTCATATAAATTCATTTCTTTCTTAACGCACAAGTCTGCAAACAGAAGGCGTAAGCTCACGATTTCGTTTACAGCAATATCTGAGGGATTAAAAACGTGATTGAAAAACTTCTTTCTTCCGTCATATACTATTGTTTTCCATACCGGTTCCATTGACATTAAATAGCTTTGATAAATTTAATTTGCGACAGAACGGTTTCAAAAGACGTGCTTATTACACCGGAAAATTCGGTGCCATCTTTCTTGTTAGCACGTCTTTTGTAAAAAAGATCGTGCTTCTATTATCGGTTTGTCCGTCCGTCCGTCCGTCCGTCTGTACCCACGATATCTCCACAAATATTAGTCCGATTTGAAAAAAATATTTTTGCATTGGAAAGCTTGAAATATGCAAATGATGATCCTTTATTTCGGTTTTTTTACGATGTACAATTTCGCCGGTAGAGGGCGTAAATGCAGATGATGTCGAATTCAAAAATACGTTTTATTCCACATATTTGCTCCTAAACATCCGATTGAAAAAACATTTTTATCTTTCGATTCCATTTATGTCGAAGAGTATTTCAGATATAATTACCTTTTCAAATTACGCATATATTTTCCGCTAGGGGGCGTAAAAGTAAATTACATTTTCCCCGAAACACTTCTTCTAAACCTCCGATTTGAAAAATCTTTTCTTCAGCGGATACATCTCCTGATGGAAAATCATTTACATATAATTTCAAATTTTTGCTAAAGAATACTTTGGCCACCTTTGGCCGTAGGTGTTAATTTTTCCTTCTGATCTATTTGCCATAAAATCGGAGCTTCTAAAATATCGATTGAAAAAATTCTTTCGTGGACTGATGCCACTCACATTGATAAACCTTTTCGGAATACTTTCTTCTTAAAATATTCCACAGTTTCTCTGCCAGGGGGCGTATATGTACATCTTATCTTTGTCAATATCTCTACTTCTAGGAGTCCGATTTGAAAAATTCCTTCTTTGTTGGATAGTGTCTTCCGCGTGACAAGTTTTTCATATAATTTCAAAATTTTCAAGTACTTCATAGACTTTCCGCTAGGGGGCGTAGCGGTAAATTTCGTTTCTCCCTATATCCCTGCTTCTAAATCTCCGATTTGAAAAATTCTTTCTGCACCGGATACAGCTCTTGATGAGAAATCGTTTGCACATAATTTCTGTTTGTTTTTTTTAAATAGTTTGGCCACCAGGGGGCGTAAATCTTAATTTCTGCTTCTGTTGTATTTGCAGCAAAATATGAGCTTCTAAAATCTCGATTGAAAAAAACGTCGTTTGTTGACCGATACTACTCATGTTGACAAACCTTTTAAAAACATTTTCTTCTTAAAATAGTGCATGGTTTCTACGCCAGGGGGCGTAGATGTATATCTTATTTTTTTCAAGATCTCTACTTCTTGGAGTCCGATTTGAAAAATTCCTTCTTTGTTGGATAGTGTTTCTAGTGTGACATGTGGTTCATATAATTTCAAAATTTTCAAATAGTTCATAGATTTTCCGCTAAGGGGCGTAGCGGTAAATTGAGTTCCCCTATATGTCTGCTTCTAAATCCCCGATTTGAATAATTCTTTCTGCACCGCATACAGCTCCTGATGGGAAATCGTTTTCACATGTTTTCTAATTTTGTAAGAAATTGTTTCGCCACCAGGTGGCGTAAGTCTTAATGTTCGCTTCTGTTGTATTTGTAGCAAAATATGAGCTTCTAAAATCTCGATTGAAAGAAAAGTCGCTTGTTGACCGATACTACTCATGTCGACAAACCTTTTAGAAAAATTTTCTTCTTGAAAAAATGCATGGTTCCTACGCCAGGGGGCGTAGATATATATCTTATTTTTGTCAATATCTCTACTTCTAAGAGTACGATTTGAAAAATTCCTTCTTTGTTGGATAGTGTTTCTTATGCGAAATGTTTTTCCTATGAATTTTTAAATTTTCAAGTAAATCATATATTTTCTGCTAGGGGGCGCAAAGGTAAATTGCGTTTTCTGCGTTATTTCTACCCCTAAAACTCTGATTCGAAAAATTCTTCCTGTATCGCATACAAGACCTGATGGAAAATATTTTTCACATAATTTCTAATGTTTGGTAAAAAATGGTTTAGCCACCAGGGGTCATAAGTGTTAATTTCTGCTTCTGAAGTATTTGTTGCAAAATCTGGGCTCCTGAAAACTCGTCTAATTTTTTTCTTCGACCGATACCGCTTATATGGAAAAACCTTTTGAGAATACTTTCTTCCTAAAATAATGTATGGTTTTCCCACCAGGGGACGTAAAGTCACATCTTATTTTTATCGATATCTCTGTTTCTAAGAGTTCGTAAGCTCACGATTTCGTTTAGAGCAATATCTGAGGGATTAAAAACCCGATTGAAAATCTTGTTTCTTTCGTCAGATCTATTGTTTTCCATACTGGTTCCGTTGACTTTGAATTGAATAGCTTTGATAAATTTAATTTGCGTCAGAACGGATTCAAAAGATGTGCTTATTACACCCGAAAATTCGGTGTCATCTTTCTTGTTCAAATTAGATTGGAAATGAGAAATTCTTTTTCTGTGGGTGAAATTTAATCATGGCCGAAAATTTTAATAAATATTATTTTTCATACCTGTTACACCATTTTCCCACTAATTGTTGTAAATTAATTCTTTACTCGTGATATTTGTTTCTAGGAGACGAATTCGATTTGTTTGGTTGTTCTCTCTAATATGTTTCATAAATTTTCCAAATTTTCTTGGTATATAATTTTCTCTATAGGTGGCTTAAATATTTATTTGTGCAAGACATGGATGGTGTGACTGTTTTGAAATTTCTCAAGGTGTAGTTCTTTGCCCCCCCCCCCCTCTCCCGGTGTTGCAGCAATCTAAGCGCACTTGTCTGAGATGGGCCTGGGCTCGAATCCCAAGTAAGGCATGGATGGTGTGATTGTTTTATGGCACTGGCTCTCTTCCTCCTGTGGAACCAGTAGTCCTTAATTAGGGACGGAAGACAAGACTGTTCTCGTTTTATTATGGTTCTCGTTTTTTATTTGTAATTTGTCAAGGAATCGTTCCTTGGCTCATTGAGTTGCTCAGGTTGGTTTTTTGAACCCCAATAAAAAGAAACGCTCCTTTCGTTATCCGTCCCCGGCACGACAAAGTTATTCCAGCCCTGTTTACTACAACAAAATTTCCTTTCCAGGTGGAAGTAACGAATGATATGTTTGAACAAAACCCGCAATGTTTTTATACCTGCATAAATTATATCGACGATGTTTAGGGTCCTCTTGTTGCGTAACATAATGTTTGAGCTTTCTTTTATCAAAAGGCTTGCTCATTATACCCAAGCCCTAAACGTGTTTTTTTTTTGGGGGGGGGGAGGACACAGTTGCACGCACGTGTGCGTGTTCCGAAATACCAGTGTTCGGCTTCATACAAGCAATTGATTTTCGCTATTTATTTTGCGGAACTGTGTTTAACGGTAATACCAAGAATATTCTCAGATATCTGAAAGACTGTTGCGGAAGTATTAGTGTCTTCTTTTGCGTGCGAAGGTAAGTCAAAATGTTGCCTCACTTAGTCAGCCCGTTTGTATACATTTACAGTTCGGAATCCAATGCCTGTTCATTCTAGATAAGAAAAATAGATGTTTTCCTTCAATGAATTCTGTTAACAGGCATCTTGATAAAACGAATAATACATTTGTAGTCATGTTATTCTCAACCACTGATCGTTGCCTATGATAACATTTGCTTGATTTTAACTGAAGTGATTCCAATAAATTATAAGCCACAGGATTAAATGGTTAAATTTACTTTTTCAGACAAAACCGGATAATTTATACTTTGTTATTGCAGCAAACAAGTGTACTGTATTTATCCCTAATTAGAAAAAGAAATAAGACCTGAAAAGTTTTTAAAAAGGCAGTTGATATGATATTCACTCAGTTTCTAGCACGTCTTTCGTAAAAAAAAACCGTGCTTATGTTATCTGTTTGTCCGTCCGTCTGCCTGTGGACACCATATCTCTGGAACTATTAATCCGATTGAAAAAAATTATTTTTGTATTGGAAAGCTTGAAATGTGCGAATGATGACCCTTGCCTTCGTATTTTTTTTTTCCGATGCAAAACGTCCCTTCTAGGTGGCGTAGATAACATCGAATTCAAAGTACATTTCATTACATGTATTTGCTGCTAAATATCCGATTGAAAAAAACTATTTCTTCCATTCGATGCCATTTATAACGAAGACTATTTTGGGCACAGTTCTTTTTTTCAAGTAATACATAGATTTCCCGCTACAGGGCGTAAAGGTAAATTGTATTTTCCCCCATATATCTATGCTTCTAAATGTCCGATTTGAAAAATGTTTCCTGCATCGTAAACAGCTCCGGATGTGAAATGTTTTACATATAATTCCTAATTTCTGGTAAAGAATGGTTTCGCCACCAAGCGGCGTAAGTGTTTATTTCTGCTTCTGATGTATTTGCAGAAAAATCTAAGCTTCTGCAAACTCTATTGAAAAAAATTTTCGTAGACCGATGCAGCTCACCTCGAAAAAACGTTTAAGAATACCTCCTGTTAAAAAAATAATAACTCACAGTTTTCCCACCAGGTGGCGTAGATTTATATCTCAGTTTTGTCGATATTTCAGCTTATAAGAACCCTATTTGGAAAATTCTTCCTTTGTTTGAGAGCGTTTCCTGTGCGAAATGTTTCTCATGCAGTTTTAAAATTTTCAAGTAATGCATAGATTTTCCGCTAGGGGGCGTAAAGATTAATCACGTTTTCCCCGATATCTCTGCTTCTAAAATTTCGACATCGAAAATTCTTCCTGCATCGGTTACAGCTCCTGATGGGAACTGTTTTGCATGTAATTTCTAATTTTTGATAAATAATGGTTCGGCCATCAGAGGGAGTAAGTGTTTATTTCAGCTTCTGATGTATTTGTAGCAAAATCCAAGCTTCTGGAAATTCGACTGAAAAAGTTATTTCGTGGACTGCTACAGGCCACCTCGAAAACCTATTTGAGAATACTCCCTGCTTAAAATAGTGCATAGTTTTGCAGCGGTTCTAGATATACAACTTACTTTTTTTTCGATTTCTCTGCTTCTAAGAGTCCGATTCGAAAAACTCTTCCTTTGTTGGACAGCGTTTTATGTGCGAAACATTTCTCGTATAGTTTCAAAATGTTCAAGTAACGCATAGATTTTCCGCTAGGGGGCGTAATGGTAGATTGCATTTTCCCCGATATCTCTGCTTCTAAAACTCCGATTTGAAAAATTGTTCCTGCAGCCGATACAGCTCCTGATGGGAAATATTTTGATTATAATTTATTATTTCTGATAAAGAATAGTTTGGCCACCAGTGGGCGTAAGTGTTTATTTCCGCTTCCGACGTATTTGCAGCAAAATCTGAGCTTCTGAAAACTCAAATGAAAATGGAAAAAATACTTTTCTCTTAAAATATTGCATAGTTTTTCCCCCAGGGGGTGTAGATGTATATCGTATTTTTGTCGATATCTCTGCTTCTAAGAGTACGATTTGAAATTGTTTTTCTTTGTTGGAGAGCGTTTCCGCTGCGAAATGTTTTTCATATAATTTAATATTTTTAGTGCACACGTTTGCTGCTAGAGGGCGTAATTTCACGTATCCGTTTATTTTTTCCGACTGAAAAATCCTTTTTCAGTCAGGTACTACTAACTATGAAAACTCTTTGTGTATATTTTCTTCGCAAAATAATGCACAATTTGGCCGCAATGGGCGCCAATGTTTAATCTGGTTTTCTTAATATCTCTGCTTTTACGTGTTTCATTTAAAATTTTCTTTCAACTCCGGATGCCATTTACGTTCTGGAACACTTTATTTTAGTATCTGAGGAGTTTCATAGTTCAGAGTTCTGTCGTTAGATTGTGTTTGTGTACTTCTGTTTGCACCTGTATCTCCGCTTCTAAAAACACTCTTGAGAAATTTCTTTTTCACTGTCTGCCGTTCGCTACGATAGAGATGTGGAGCTTTATCCTAGTTAAATAACGCATAGATTTCCTGCTAGGGAGGGGCGTATAAGTAGGAACCTTTTTCTCGCTATCTCTGCTTCTGGGAGACGCATTTGAAAAGGTTTTTGTTTTTTTTTCTGCTAGCATAGCTTTCCCCATGAAGAATATTTTCCCAGTATTTTCATTCTTCTGTTAGAAGGCGTAGCATTATACGAGTATCACGCTTCCTTCTATATATTTTCTTTTAACTTTTCGATTTTTAAAACATTTTGGCTCCAATGCCTTCCTTTTACTATGAGAAGCTTTTTGTGCGCCATTTGTTAATTTCTGTAGCATACTTTTTAGCCGCTGTTGTAAGGAAGTCGCTATTTATATTTCTGGATGTTTTATCTAGTGTAGAAACCCGTTGATTTTTTCTAACCGGTTGCACTGATTTTGAATAAATTTGATCAATTTAATTCGCGTCAGAAGGGATTTAAAAGACGTGCTCATTACAACCGAAAACTCTGTGTCTTCTTTATTGTTCCTTGTGTGATGAGGCTTTCAAGTAATAATGAGAAAAAACTGGTAGGCCGAATGATGGAAATAACATAGCTACTATTAACTTGTTACTGAAACATATTCGAGTGCTATTTCAGTCATTTCATCAAAACTCCCAAGTCTAAAAAACGGTAATTTTTTAAGTCCCAATATACCGAACGAAATAATAGAAAAAAGCTGATCAACAACTGAAAGGTGAAAATCTTTAAGAAAATTATTATTCGTTATTTTGTCTATCGGCACTGAACACAATTCAAATATTTAGTTGCCGTTAGATGAAAAGTGATCAGTTAGATTCTTGTTCGGATTACAATGAATAATCTATTTAGAAGAGAAAATAAGTGAAAGTTTCATTTAACTTATTTTCTAACGAAAGATAAATAATAATGTAACAATACATCAGGAATCTGTAGCAGCAGAAATAATAAATGAAATGAAAATATATAATGACTGTATCAGTATTTCACAAAGAAACTTAAAACAGAGAAATTCTCATATAAAATGCCGTGTCCTGAGTTATGAAACAAACGGATTAATGTTCAGCCTAAAGTTCAACATTTAGATCCAAAATTTGAAAACAAAATGAGAGTAGAATAAAGTTCATACTGTCTAGGCACGTTAGAAATATTTTATTTTTCGCTAAAACACATTAGTGCTTTCGAAACTATTATACCGTTTCATCATCAGCTGTACAAAATAAGCTACAGATCCCTTCAAATACACACTATTCAAATACCCCTTGAGGTTATAACGGAAAGTAATATATTAACGTGATGATTATGATCAGATACACTGAGGCGCGTGTTTAATTTAAATATTAAATTGTTGTGGAAATTATCTATAAAGAGCAGTTGCGGTTTTTGATGAAGATGAGATATTTAACATAGCATCATGCTATACGTAGTTTCTGTTAAGATTTCATCATCAGTTCACGAAAAGTAGTCTCTTCGTCAATAAGAATAATAGGGGATTCTTCATTACAGCAAGCGTTTGTAAATCTATGTATTACGACTGTTTCGCCATATCGAAGAGACCAAGCGTTAGTGTATCCAGTTATAATGGATATGTCGTCCCATAACGGATAGAATTGTTCGTCCGTGCAGGCTCTAGCTAACGCTGTTTAACGACAATTGTTAGTAATTGTTCGTTTGTTCTCCATGATTCTAGTACGTAAACGTCTCTTTGTACTTCGAATGTACATGGCTCTTATGACTTGTGAGCTGGAATGTACATTTTTAGTCAATGGCACCAAGTAGATACCTGCAGATGTAAGAATACTTAGGAGGGGGGGTCTCTATCTTTTTTGATGTACGAAAAGGTGTTCCTTGTGTTTAAACCAAGACTCAGTGAATGTCTTTGACAAGTATATTGCAATAAATTGATGACTGCTGGTATATATTGCATTGAACCGATAAACCTTTTAGGTTTCTTTTGAGATTTTAGATATGTTTTGAAAAACATTGATTGTTTGGCACATAATGTATCGACCAAGTTGGAATCATAACCATTGTCATGTGCTAATGTCCTAATTCGTTTTATTTCTTCCTCCCGACAAGTGTCATTAGATGTACAGATATATGCTCTTTTGATATAGGCATGAAAAGCTGTAATTTTTTGGTGGTACGGATGATGTGAGTCATTGAGGATGATGGGAAGGTAGGTATGTAGGTTTTCTATAGATGGAGAAAGACAGCCTTTGAGTTAGAGCATTTTTATGCAGTTCAAGATCTAAGAATGGTAATGTACCATGAGATTCCCATTCACATGTAAACTTTATGGTTGGAATAATAGATGACATAGATGAACAGAAAGACTGTAATGAATTTTCACCATGAGTCCTAAAGATATATATATCATTCACATAGCGCATGTAGGATGCTGGTTTAGGATAACTTGATTGGAAAAAATTTTCTTCTAAATCTTGAAGAACTATTTCTGCTAAGAAGGGAGAAATTGGTGAACCCATTGGCGTAACTTGAAGTTGCTTGTAAAAAATGTCATTATGTTTAAAGTAACTGCTTTGTTGAATGAGAATGAGAGCAAAAATAATAGATTCTATTTCATGGGGTGTATATTGCGAGAGTTGAACCACTTTTTGTTTAATTAGGCTATGTGCGAGTGGTATCGGAATATTCGGAAACATGAATTCAATCTTTAATGATACCATAATGAAAGGTTGAATATGAGAATCAAATTGTTTGAATCTTGAAACAGCAGCAGCTGTACTGCGAATGGAGTATTCAGAGTTTTGAATTAAGGGGTTAAGGAATTTTGCAAGTGCTATTTCTAGATTTCTAGTTGGGCTGTTTTTGCTTGATACTAATGGGCGTACTGGATGTAAAGGTTTATGAAGTTTAGATTTTCCAAAAAGGCGAGGTGCACTTGGGCCCATGTGGGGTTCGATGCACTTTGTAGAGAGTCTGGTAAATGACCATGGTTTTTTAAGTGCCTGAGATCTCTTATTAATTTTTCCGTAGGGACAGTTTTGAATATAGTGTGTGGGATATTATTGATGGCCTGAAGCATTCTTTCATTATAATCTGTTTGGTTCATGATGACTATTGCTGACGTTTTGTCCGCTGATAAGATGTTGTTATTCCTTTGTAGTTGGTTTAAGGCATGTTGTTCTTGAATGTATTCGTGTTGGCGGGCTGTCGCTGGTTTCTGTTCAGTAAAGAATTTTTTTAATGGCACGTGATAATTTATGTCTTAGAGGTTCTTGTTCATTATGGGGTAAGTTCTTGATGATTTGCTCCATTAGGGGAATAATTCGGTCCGTTGAAATATTTCTTGGAGGGAAAGTAAATTTTAGGCCTCTATTTAGAGCTTGTTGTTGTACCTGCGTAAGTTTTTGCTGACTCATGTTTACAAAGGTTTCCGTGGGCACTCGCGGTTGTTCTTTAGAAGATCTTGGTCGTGATCCTTTTGTCTTCGTGCACTTTCATGCATCAATAAACGCAACTTATGAATATGTCTTGTAGTTGTCACATTACTGTCGTGAATGACGTTTTCTTCGACGAATTTCAAAAATATGTCGAATATGATGAAATGTGACAGTTAATAGCGAGTCTTAGTCTTTTAAGTTCAACAGTCCTTAAAATTCTGTTGTCGGCCGAAGAAGTTGTTTTAACATAAATACGTAGGAACTTTGGTGTAATTCCTAGGTCTCTGCAGTTCATTAAATGATAGTACTTATGCAGCTCGTAATCAGCCTGTTTTCCTGAAAGGCGATATTAAAATATTAGAAAACAATTCGTGTGACTTTCACGTTCATTTTCTTTGTTCGTAACAAAAAAACGTAAACTTTGGCAAAAGAAAAGTAATTGGAAAAATCTTTAAACAGGTAATACACTATATATGTAGTTAAATGTTCATAAATGCATCATGAGAAGTTTGCTATTCATTTTGTTCCCGGCGACATAGTGAAAATATGTCCCGGGGAACAAAAGTATTTTACATTTAACTATATTAAATGTATATCTTGGATTTTTCCGAGATGACATTCAAACAACGAGAAAAAGAGGAACTGATTTTCAGCAAAAACGGTTACTGAAAAGTTACAATTTTTCTCTTGAAATTATGATTTTGTTAAAAACAATGAAAGTAGCTGCTTCGATTCCACAAATTCCTTCACCGCCTGAAAATACTCTGTTTGGAGCTACGAGAAAGCTACGGATAATTCATGGGATCTTAATTTTAATCTGCATATGAAAGAAAAATTTTGGAATGAAAGTTTTTGAGGACTTATGTGTGGCGCCTGTGTACGAAAGACTGAGCAATCCTTCGGAACTGCAGAGTTTTATGCAACCGTCAACATCGTCAGAGCTCAGGTAAAAAATAATTTTGTCGTTTCTTTACAAAGATAGTTGCTCATCAATTTTATTTAATTACAGTATTTATAGACGAGCGTTCCATATTTCAAAGTTTTCTGCAAAAAGTTACTACATTCTGCAGCCATAATTGTTTAAAAAAATATTCTACTGATCTGCCTTCAAAGTTTTTTAGAGAAAGTGAAAAAAAAGAACTGCTAAAAAGAAAAATCGGATCAAAAATAAATATTTAGTTCAACTCATGGTAAATCTCATAGTTCTAGATATATCAGTGGTGCCGAAACCTCCTGTAAATCTTTAAGAATCTGTTGCAAATTCGAAAACACTGTTCTTACGGTGATAATTAATTTAACATCATGTGAAAAGTCAAAAGATACAGAATGTTTTAGTGCGCATTGTGGTAAAGATGGAACTGAACTATGGAGAGCATTTAGCAAACGCTTCACTAGAGAAAAATAAAAAAGATGCTGATAAAGTGGAAAGAAAAAACATTTCTTAAAGTGTGTTTAAACGTTGGGGTGCATAATAATTTCAAGAACATCTCATTCATTTTTTCACGCGCATAAACAATCAGAAGCAAACGAAGAGAAAAGGTAATATTTTCCATCATTTTGATCATTTTCAATAATATTCACTTAGTATCATCTCAGCAGTGATCAGGTCTTCCTTATCAACGTATCATCAGTGCTAAGGAATTATGTTTGAATAGTTTCTAAAATGGCCCCAAGGTAGCCCAGCATCACATCCTGATGTGAATTGTATTGGGGTGCGTCACTGCTTTGTAATGTGCATACTGAAATCTTAAGCGTTTTATAAATATGAGGTCCTTCTGGTGGATGATGAAAACACCGAATGCAGGGATTTTGTGCTTTGTATTCCTCGAGACGACGTTACACGTGCTGTATCGTGGCTACAAGCATACGTGCTATGACTAAAAGTCTCAGTTTGTAGAACTTCGCTTTCTATAAACAAAGAAGCACGTATTTCATACTTCCTCAGAATCCCGTCGTCTGAATGTTTAAATCATGAATACTGCTATACAAGTCAGACATGAAACAAATTGGGACCTGAAGCAATAAAAATTCCTTGAACACTCCCAACTTAAACTTTCTGTTTCCAAATTTCGTGGATTATTTAAATTGAAGTCTTTTTGGTGACACTGGTGCAACCTAAGTGGCTGCATTTCAAATAACTGAATCTATGTACACTGCTCGTCAAAAATTAAGCACGGATCACAAAAACACGAATAAAATAAAAACGAGTAAAGCAATCGGAATGAAAACTGGTGGAGAGACATATTTTGTAATGTAAATGCTTAATATCTACTCGAAAATAAAGTCACATGTACCCTTAGGTGCCAAACAGGAACATGGTGAGAAAAGCGTATTTTGTTAATGGTCATAATTTGTTATTACAGGCCATGGTCAGAATTTCCAAATACCCAATTTGTTGAACATGTCCCAAAGAAGACGTTTGGAGGACTCAGAAAAATGGAGAGCTCTCGGACGGATTGAAGCTGCGCAAACAGTCACCGAAGTGGCCAGATTCTTTAATGTCCACCATTTCGTCATCTCAAGACTTTGGAGACAATTTCAAAAGAGTGAAACCGTTGTCAGTCGACCTGTTGCAGGTCGTGCGAGGAGTACAATACCACAAGATGACCGCTATGTCGAACTCTTAGCCAAAAAGGAAGCGTAGGGCATCTGCATCATCACTGCGTTCTGACCTCATGGTATCCACAGGCAGGCAGATATTGCTCTCAACTATTTCCAGGCAGCTCTAGAAGCCCGAGCTCTATGCAAGACGACCAGCCGTATGCGTACAGTTAACCTCCAGACATAGACAGGCTAGCCTGAGGTGGTGTAAAGAGCATGTAGGCTGCAACCGAGAACAATGGGCTCATGTCCTTTTCACAGATGAATCCAAGTTTTCCCTGGAATCTGACAGCAGGCGTGTATTGATCTAGAGGGAGGAGGCAACCGCTACCGTCCACAAAACATAATCGAAAAATCAAACAAAGATCTTCGCTCTTTCCACGTTTATAAGTGAGTCACGGAAAAATTCTCATTGGCCGCCACCGGGAGTCGAACCCAGGGTCTTCCAGTTACGCGCCGGATATGCTTCCGCTACACCACAGCGGCCTCCAATTCCTCCAGACTCACACACGCTAACTGCCAAGCCAATTTGGCAGGTTGCTTCTTGGAGCACCGCACAATGCTGGGGATTCACCAAAGATGGTAAGCAGCAACTGAAGAAATAATTAGAAGGCGAATGAATAATTAATACAGACATTTCACGTGGACCAGGAACATAAAACAAAGATCTTCGTTCTTTCCACGTTTATAAGTGAGTCACGGAAAAATTCTCATTGGCAGCCACCGGGAGTCGAACCCAGGGTCTTCCAGTTACGCCCTGGAAGACCCTGGGTTTGACTCATTACTGGAAGACCCTGGGTTCGACTCCCGGTGGCGGCCAATGAGAATTTTTCCGTGACTCACTTATAAACGTGGAAAGAGCGAAGATCTTTGTTTGATGTTCTTGGTCCACGTGAAATGTCTGTATTAATTATTCATTCGCCTTCTAATTATTTCTTCAGTTGCTGCTTACCATCTTTGGTGAATCCCCAGCATTGTGCGGGGCTCCAAGAAGCAACCTGCCAAACTGGCTTGGCAGTTAACGTGTGTGAGTCTGGAGGAATTCGAGGCCACTGTGGTGTAGCGGAAGCATATCCGGGGCGTAACTGGAAGACCCTGGGTTCGACTCCCGGTGGCGGCCAATGAGAATTTTTCCGTGACTCACTTATAAACGTGGAAAGAGCGAAGATCTTTGTTTGATGTTCCTAGTCCACATGAAATGTCTGTATTAATAATCGAAAAACATGCTTTCCGTAGTGGTGGAAAAAATGTGTGGGCTGCATTTTCATTAGGTGGACGCACCGACCTCCATGTGTTTCCTGGGGGTATCGTTACTGTTCAGAGTTATTGGGATGAGATCCTAGACCACTATGTCAAGCCTTTTGCTGGTGACATCGGTAAAGGTTTAATTTTAATGGACGATAACGCTCGTGCACACGGAGCCAGACTGGTCGACCAATACCTTAATGACGAAGGAATTCAACGAATGGAGTGGCCTACATATTATCCGGACCTGAATGCCATAGAACATCTATCGAATGCCCTCGAGAGACGTGTTTTGGCCTTTATATCTCACCGTAAATCCTCAGTGACCTTCAAACTGCTTTTGTGCGTGAATGGCAGCTGTTGCCATCTCACTCTTTGGATTTTCGTATTGAGGGTATGCATCGATGCTGCCAGGTTTGCATTCGTTCCAGAGGTGGCCACATTCCATATTAACGCGATTTGGTGTTCATACCACGTTTTTCTTATTTCGGGTTTTTTTTGTGTACCTACGTACTTTCATCCGTGTGCTTGTTTGAGTTACATGCAATCAAGTTTCCAATATTTGTTTGCTGTCTACCTAAGACTTTTATGTCTGACCGTGTTAAATTTCAATTAATTTGTTCTCGTAGTTTTTGAATTATGATGATTTGTGTGATCCGTGCTTAACTTTTGACGAGCAGTGTATTTTAGCGCCATGAATAAGGGACACTTTATCAAACATGTGTAGTTATGTATTAGATATATTTTCATCATCAGAATGAAAAATGAAGAACCTGTAGTGCCCAATATTAAGAATCTACTCAAGTTAGTTTCCTTAATTACGTATAATACCTCGAACCCTTACCTTTCTAGAAAATAAACATCACACAAATTCGATGGAGTGGAGCTTTTGTGTTATCATTTCATTTGAAAAAAAGTAATGCTATTTTACTGATGTTTTAAAGAAGTCAATGCTTGCGTATAACCATATCAACAATGATGTGATCATGTGCTCTTGGCTTTAAAATTAGGAAGATCAAAATATGTTTAAAAAGAGCATACTCTATACAAAATACCAAAAAAGTAAAGAAACTAACAGCGTTACAGAATAACATGAATCACTTAGGCTTGAAGAAATATAAGATCAGCAATTTGAGTCAAAATATATTCACATCACAAGATATTCAAGGAAAGAGCTAGATCAAGAATTTATTTTAATATTTAAGTGGAATTACTATAGAACATTTTAATACTTAAGTGAAATTACTATAAAACATTTTAATACTTAAGTGGAATTACTATAGAACATTTTAATACTTAAGTGAAATTACTATAAAACATTTTAATACTTAAGTGAAATTACTATAAAACATTTTAATACTTAAGTGAAATGACTATAGAACAAGAACTACGCTTATGCAGTTTAAATAAGACTACAAGTTAGTAGCAATGCGATAAAACTGTCGGAGAATTGAACTTCACGATGAGGCGCTGAACTGATTTCATACAGGGATATAATTACACTGCTGGACAATTGCTAAGGACGGATCATAAACGGCTATATAGCGCATAAAAAAGTAAGTGTGGTTGGATGCCAAGTGAAATAAAATAATGTCAGAATGTCAGGACATTACAAGAAAGACAATTTATTGTGCTCTGAAATCCAGACGGCTTTGGAACGTGTTCAAGGGACAAACAGGCCATTTTGTGCAGAATACGTAAACGTGAAAAAATGCAATTACCGTCCGCAGGCGTTCCGGCGTAAGATCTCAATGCGGTATATGGCCACCATGGAGGGCGATGCAAGATTCCACACGTCATGTCATGCTTTGCACAACATTATCAAGCAGCTGTTGGGGTAATTTATCCCATTCCTCTGTCAGTGCACGGATGAGGGTGTCCTTGTTTATTGGAGGGCATTGGCGACCAGCAAGACTCCTCCCCAAAGCATCCCCCTCATTTTCAATGAGATTCAGATCTGGAGAACGTGCTGGCCATACGAGGCGTTGAATATCCTAGCTCTCAAGACTCCCCTGGACAGCGACTGTTCGATGACATGTTGCGTTGTCGTCCAAGAAAATGAATCTATCACCAATAGCACCACGGAACATGCGAACATGAGGTAGCAGAACACCATTAATGTATCGTTGGCCAGTCATAGTCCCAGTTGGAAGCACATAGAGGGACGTACGGCCATTGATCATGATGCCAGCCCATACCATGACACTACATGTCGGATATCGGTCCCTTTCCTGTATGTTTGCTGGACAATATGCAGTACCACTATCACGCCAGATCAGTTGTCGTCGACAATCAGACGATAGACTGTATCTACTCTCATCTGAGAAGAGGACAGCAGACCAGTCGTTATCAGTCCAATTGCGATGTTGATGGCACCATTGCAAACGGGCGGTACGGTGACGTCTGGACAATGGGATGCACACAACAGGAAGGCGGGCGTATAGTCCTCCTTCATGCAAACGTCTGGCGACAGTTTTTCGGGAGATCCGCTTGCCAGTAGCAGCCATAAACTGATTTGCTACCTCACTAGATGTGCTGCGCCGGTGTCTTTTTGTTGATAGCACTATGTACCGATCTTCTGCAGGTGTCGTACTGCGATCACGACCTCTCCCGTGACGTTTGCTACATTCTCCATTTGTTTGAAATGATTTCCAAAGCCTTGAAACAACATTGTGGCTGACGTCGAACTCCCTGGCAACATCTGTTATTTTTCGCCCTTCTTCAATCTTGCCAATAATACGGCCAAGCGTAAAATCATCTAGGTGATGTCGGGAAGACATACAGAAAATTGTAAGTTCGTCAATTGATTCTTTCCCTTTCAACTTTGCGTTTGAACAACAACGGTCAATACGCGTCAAATCCTTTATATCTCTTATCAGCGCTATGACGTCACGAACAAGTTCGGCAATCCAAAATTTGCATACGCACAACACGTCTTACTGTATCCCGCACTTATGCTAATTTCCACATTTTCCTGCCTTCCATTTTATGGTTTCCATCGTTACTATTGTCATCCGTCCTTAGCAATTGTCCGGCAGTGTAGTTTCTCCGGAGTTTTAGACTTCGACTCCATGGACCGAAGGAAGTCACCAACGTAACTTGTGTGCCGTCATTCACCGAATTCTCCCAAAAGGTACCGATGATAAAACAAATATGGTACAAAATTGTATCCACCTCGTTAGGGGAAGCAGATTCAATCTTCCTTCTGAAATGAGAGTATGCATGCGTGGTCAGGACAGCAAGAAGGTCAATATGTGATCTCTCTGAAAAATAATCAGTCGTATTCAAATCATTTTGGATATCTTTACATATATAAATAACGTTTGACTGGAAAACTTACAGATAGTGAGTGGATACTGTTATGAGCATTTGGTTTGATATAACGGCTCACACATTTCTTTTATAAGACGTATTCAATTTGAGCTACTGAAGACGTTCACCGAAATTTCCTAATTGTTGCTCTTTAGCAAATTAGGAGGGAACTGACCAAAGAGCCACAAGGCTTATTCTTCTCCGTCAAAAAAAATACGACTATGCGACTGCTTAATAGTTTAATACGTGAAAGGCGTTCTGCGTAACAAACTGAAACACAGATGTCAAAAACGATAGCAATGCTCTCAAAACCGAAAGGTAAGCTTTACAGTCCAGCCTTGAATGGGCAGTTTGTAGAGAATAGGCCTTTGGTTTCGCTGAAACTCGAACATGAGAAAACATTACAAAACTGACATCTTCTAATCCAATAAACACATATAGCTATCTCAGTTCTAGATTATCATAAGAACTATCAGCTATGGAAATTTAAACTTCAGATGCTTCTTACCAAAGAAAATAAATTGAGGAATGTTTCCCAAGAAGAAAATCGCGTAATGTTAAGCAAGATACACGAATTCACTATCAGCTTACTTTCAGAGGATGATTATATCATCAGCTTCAAAACAAAGCTGTCCTGGTGGCGCAGTTTCAAAATTCGCTTTAATAAATCAAAAGGAACGGTACAGGTGAAATGATGAGCCACAATAACTGTGTCATATACAATGCTGCAAACAGAGCAAAGAAAAATGGGCGTGGAAAGAAGAACAAATCAGTCAGCACAGGAAATGGCACTGAAGGAGACGGCACACGAGGGTCTCAACATAACGGCGAAGAGTCCGCGAATGAGACATCAGCGCGCACAGGGACGTAAAGCTGTGAGTCAGAAACAGTATCAGGGCTCTTATCGTCAGCGCCAGCAGGTGGAGAACGAACAGTAACAACACAAAACCGGGGACAACGCCGGCTAGAAAGAAGCAACCAAAGCGGAGAGAATCAGTGGTCTTGCGGCAAGCAACAAGAGCCGTCCGGTAGGAACGAAGTTGATCACAGAGGTCACGGAGTTGCTGGTTCGAAGTGCAGTTATTAACATAAGTCTTGATCACATGCCGATTGGAAGGCGCATAAAAAAGCTGTAAAAATGAACAAGAGAAAGTGGCACAAGGGGTCAATGAAGCATCCGCAAGGAAACTGGCGAACTGGTGGAAGGAGAGTTGAAGACACACCGAGGAATCCGTACGGGGCAACAGAAGGAGGCTGTGTAGTAGGCCCGGAGAGCGTCGAACGCGGGCGCAACTATCGAGGGGACGGTGGAGGGGAAGTAACACGGAGGGAGTTTCTTGGCAGACGAAGAAGCAAGGAAAGAAGACTTTCGGCAGGCATCATCAACCTCAGCAGCGAGGCTCTGGTCACGGAGCGAAGCTCCAGTGGCATCAGAATCAGAGCACTGAGACGGAGCACCAGGCAGAAGCGGATATTCCTGGAGGATATTCCTGGAAAAAAGGCGTGGACACTGGAACAGAAGGTGCAGCGGGAGAGACGGACCCAGCACTGAACACAGGCGGTGGATGAACCTACCCTGGAACCGGAGACACCGCAGCAGGAGCAACAGACGTGGAACACATAGTCGGAGCATCAGAAGTAGGAGTAGTTGTGTGTGGACAAGTGGCGCGTAGATGTCCAGGAGCCTTACATCGGTAATAGTAAAGAGCGATGAGAACATCAATGCGCCGGAAGTGGTCACCACAGCACACCTTCAAAACAGTGGGACACTGGAAAACAGCATCAGCAGAGCGGAAGACAACTCTCTCTCTTATCGACGAAAAGCAACAATGAAGCGATCCTCTGGATCACGGGGGCAGCCGAAGGTGTAGTAATTGCGCCAACAACCCTGCCAAACAGAGATAAGGCAGAGTGGAGCACAGCTTGGAGATCTCGGGAGGCACCAGATACAGCGGTACCAGCACGGGACGATGGGCAACAGGATCAGGAACAAGATAATGACCGCCGATAGTAATACATTTCGATAAAACAGTCCTGGCATAATGCACGGTAATAAAATACACAAGAACTGTCCGTGGTTTACGGGCCATATGAGTGATGGTGTCAGGGTGGAGCAACTTCTTCAGCGCAGTTCAATACGCCTTGAGGGGTGTGTTCAGCAGAGCATCAAAACAGACACATTTCTCTAATGTAGAATGGAGTTCAAGACCAGCGGCGGAATCCACAGGGATGTCAACGATAATCTCATTACCATCGAGTCGAGCGTAGGAGAGCAAAGAGTCCGAAGAAGAAATGGCAGAAGTCATCGCAGCACCAAACGTGACGTCGATTAGGTGGGGGTAGAGCGCAAATGCGCGGGGAGGAGGAGCATCAACGGCATCCGTCAGCCCATGGCATCGTTGCCAGGAATATCACATGAAGGCGTGACAGAGCAGGAATAGAGCACAGATGAGGCGCTGTGGGAATCAGAAGACTGTGCACGGGAGGAAGACGAAACAAAGCTGACAGCAGCAGCGGCAGCATGGGAGGGTACGGCGGCAATGCCAGAAGGAGAAGAAGTAGCTTGAGTCCCACTGACGTGAGCAGAAGAGCCTTGGAAAGCAGAAGAAGGTGCACGGGAGGCCGATGCAACAGTGCCGGCAGCATCAGCAGCAACACGGGAGGGCACGGCGGCAGCGCCAGGAGAAGAACAAGAGGTAGCGGAAGTTCCGGTGACGTGAGGGGAAGAGACGTCCACACCAGAAGCCCCCATGTTTAATGGCGGACGGGACCTGATAAGCCGACCAGCTCGGTCAGAAAGTATACAAATTGATAAGAACGGAAAATTAGCACTCACCCAACTGGAAAGTACATCAAAAGAACCAGGATACCTTTAAACTCAAGGTAAACATAAACTAAGCTGGTAAGGAACACTAGAATAATGACACCGAGCCTGAAAACACAAAGCACGTACCAGCGTAACCTCCGGGCAAGGCGGTGGCGCATTAGTCAAAGAGCTGGCTTATGACCTTTCATCTTCCGAGTCAGCCCGAGTTGGAATCCCCGATAAGGCATGCTGGTTTTATGGCAATGGCTCTGCCTCCCCTCCACGAAACCAATGAACGGAAATTAAGGACGGACAACTATTTGTGGCCCATAAATTTGCTTACTGTGGTCGGTAAACCCCCAAGCAGAAACAAACAAAATTTACGAGAGAAGCGAAACTTCACGAAATGAATTGCTAGCCTTAAAACGAGTTCATGAAAGAAAAAACTAAAGCAATAGGCTTTGTCTGCTGAGGAAACTGTGCAAGAGAACATCAATCAGATATCGGACATTGCAAATAAGTTAACAGCAGTAAGTGAAGAAATCAAAATTCACTCATAGCAGCTGTCATGCTATTATCGTACATTAAAAATATACTGATTGATAAGCACAAGAGTCGAAAAGAAAGATGACAAGTCCACAGAAGCTTCACCACAAGATTTTAAAGGAGTGACAAAGCAAACAGAAGTTGGTAAAGAAAAAAGTCATTGCTATTGCCATAAGAAAGGTCACAGAAAAATTATTGTTGGCACTGAGGAAAAGTAAAAGGAAACAAAAATGCAGAAAAAACCCACAAGCACAGAGCATAAAGAAGAAATTAAGCTAAAACTTCGTCTTCTTGAGGTAACAGCAAATCAAACGCAAACAATGAATTCAGAAACAAACATGAAGCTGACGAGTTCACATTAAAAAACACAAAATTCGCCAAAATTAAAATTAAAAACAAATGGTCTGTAAATCAGGTGTGACCAGGCATACGGCCAACAACATTTATTTTTTCACAGAAATACCTTAACTTCTGAAAGTTGAGTTGAAAAATTGCGACTATCTCTAACCATGATCAACATAAACAGCGTATTTCTTCCTTTCCAGATGCATTGTTGTCCTGCTATGACGAGAAAAATTTTCAGCATTGTATTTGCTCTTCTAAAAATCAAGTTTGAAAACTTTTACTTCTCGCTCATAACTGATAACAGGGACAAGATTACTCTGAAATTTACTAAATTTCCTTCATACAAGAATTTCTAGTTTCTATACCAAATGCTAATTTCAGTTATTTACTTTTGCAGAGGTCACACTGGAAAATTCATCGGATAATGTAACAATCATCAATGCTTTTCAAGAATTTCCAGCTTTTCCAGGCTCTCTTTTTTTTTTTTTTTTTGCGAGTGGTCACAACAGTGCATTTTTATCCAACATCAGCACTATCTGCTGTCTGCTCTATTTTCTTTTCAAGTTTGATTGTAAATTTTTTTTTAAATTAAATCGCTTAAGCAGTCACTACATTATTTTTTTCCCTGCTGTTATTGGTTAAAAATGTTCCTACAAGTTGCCTGAATGTATATTTGAAGTAGCCTCTGTATATCTGTTTCTATTCATCTCACACAAAAAATGTGTTTTCATTGAGCATCTGTAACCAATCAAAGATTTTTGCTTATATTTCCTATATTCTTCAGAAGCAAACTTATCTTCTCAATGATGCACTAACCGCTATATTACCATGCATTAACCTCTGTCATTACAAAATGGACTGAAAAAATTCGCTTTACATTGGAGGTGAGAAAACTCTACTTATAAGGGAAACTATCGGACTTCCCGACGACAATCGTCACGGAACGTTCTGTGGGGGACACGCATGACACCAAAGTAACAGGTGTGAAGTACGGCATTTCGCAATCGCCAGCAACACATGGCTTATAAAAGTGGGACGCCTGCCTGTAATGTATGCAGCCATAAAATATCAAACAACATGTAAACGTGGGTGTGATGTGATTGTGTGATACTGCGCATGCCTGGAAGGTGCCCTGCGTTGTGTACGTCAGTGACTGTTAAACGTGAGCAGTGTGAAACAGCGCACGGGCCTGTTCGTACGCACACAAACATTGTGTTGTGTGTTTTAAGAAAATGGCTTGTAACCCTCATCCTGTAGTACAGATACTGGTGAACGAGGTGACGCAGAAATACCAAGCGGACGACACGGCTGTAACGTACATCGACAGGCGAATTGCAAGGGAGTTGTATAGCGTTTTGGAGCAACATGTCATTAGAGGCGCTAACATGTTTGAAGGACAGACATTGTTGCGTGATAGTGATGAAACGTCAGACACGTTATCTGAACATAGTAAACACCGGGTACTCCAGCATACAACGTGCCAAGCAGTTCGAATTCCTATGAACCATCACCCCCCAAAGTGAAACGAAAAAGCATTCACGAACAGTTTTCCGGACAAACCATGCAGAGTGTCTATGACAATGTGAAGGTCGCAAAGAAAACCACTGCAGCGACTGCCCGTAAATGCAAGATATCACTAGAAAAAGTGCGGCAAATAGTAACGGCTGTTGAGAGTGGTGGTACGATGGAACACAAAACTGCACGCTTTCGCCAGCATATGTACACCAAATTTCAAGATGCGCGTAACATGGGACTCTCAATTCACTACTGGTATTTAAAGACGTGGGAGAAGGAAGCAGCTAACGCAATGGGTATTCCTAATTTTAAAGCAAGCACATATTTCTTGAACAAATTCAAACGGCGTTATAAAATCTCATCACGAGGTTCGTTGCCAGGCTGGATGTTACTCTTGACACGGCCGTAAGGAACAGCGCATTGGAATTTGTACGAAATGTTACGGTATACATTACTGCCAATACAATTGATGTCGACATGGTCTTCAATACAGACCAAGCTCGATTTAAATACGAACTCACGTCAAACAGGTCGTTATCACTGACCGGGGAGAAGACAACTGAAGCTGTTGTGCAATCCGTCGCATCAACTACCCACTTCTATACCATTCAGGTACTTATGTCCATGTCAGAACGCCCTGAAAAGAAATTGTACATCTGCTTTCAGGAAGCGGGTGGTAAGTTTGGCAAACGTGTTTCCGAAACAGTACGACGTAACCAACCTCCAAATATAGAATGTGACTGCAGCACCAATGGTAAGATGTCCACAGCTCTCGTTCTGTCCTGGATGCGTAAGGTACTGGAACCAGAGCTAATAGGACCTTCCCTTCTCTTACTGGATTCATGGTCTGGTCAAACTGACACTAGTTTGCCAGCCAAAGTCTTCGGTGACAGGGACGTCAATTTGCACACAAAAATCATACCACCGAAAGCCACCAAGTATTGCGAGCCCCTTGATGTGTATTTCTTTTGACAGTACAAACTGTTTGCACGACGCATGTAAGAGTGCATACGTTCTGACGAGGTGCATGGCGTCAACCTGCATGACAGAATCTTCTTTTTCATTCACTTATATACAACCAGTTGTGTGCACCACAGTACCAACCTATGCTTCGCTATGCGTTGAAATTGTCTGGATACTTGCCAGACAAAATGCCTCTTCCGTTCCGTAATGTGTTGGGCATCAATTTGTGCAACACTCCTGAGTGTGATTCCAGTGCCGTCATTATCTGCTCGTGGTGCGAGATTCATCTTTGCTTGCAGCACTGCCTTCTCTCAACACATTACCATGACGTGAAGTGAGGTATGTATATGACATTTGCAACTTAATGGTGTTGTACGTGGTCTCTTTCGACATTCAGGTGCCTCATATTTAACAGGTAAATGTTGTTTGACACTTTATGGCTGCATACATTACAGGCGGGCGTCCCACTTTTATAAGCCATGTTCTAAGGGTTGCGGGCGATTACGAAATGCCGTACTTCACACATGTTACTTTTGTGTCATGCTTGTCCACCACAGAACGTTCAGTGACGATTGTCGTCGGGAGGTCCGGTAGTTTCCCTTGTTAGTTTATAAATATGTTGTCTAGAAAATCTTCAACTTTCATAAAAAAAATGTAAACCAAACACTTTAAATTGCCCTTAAATGCATTTCGCGTACTAAGTTTGAGACTTATGTCAAAAGGCTTACTCGTTACACCCAAGAAATCTACGACATCAGTCTTTTTTCATATGTCAAGGGAATGCAGGAATTGCTCCATGAGAACCATACCAATATACTGATATTTTTAACGCTACTTTGACATCGCATACCAATATACTGATATCTTAACGCTACTTTGACATCGCAAAATAGTCCATTAAATTTAATCGGCTCTCACATTGCCCTCCTCAGAGCTCAGACAAAAAAAGGAAAAGGAAGGGGTAAAATACTTTCCTAAGCGGACGCGTTCCTCTTACTATGTGATTCACGTAGCTAATTACACTCACGGACAATGAAATTTGCGCACCAAGAAGGAAGCTTCAGACTGAACTGAAATTTTATGGACGTAATGATACAGATGAATGATACACATGATGGCAAAAACAGAGCTGCACGACAATTACAGAGGGGTATGTGGCACGCAGTCCGGTTATCTTCAAAAGCGGGTCGCACTGCCTCGTGCGGCGATACATGCTGCAATAAGGTCCGGCATGCAGGCGAACAGACGCCTTATGTTGTCCTGCGGCAGACTGGCCCACACGTGTTGGACGGTATGCTCCAAATCCTGGATAGTGCGGCACGGCGTCATCTGGCGTTTCAACTGGTACCAAACACGCTCAATAGGGGACATGTCCTGGGAGCGGGAAGGTCCGGAAGTGTCTGTACATGACGTACGCAGTCCTGGGCAACCCGCCCCGTGTGCGGGCGGGCCTTATCCTGCTAGTATAGCGCACCTGGTACCCCGTTCCGGAATGGGAGCACATGGGGCCGTAGGATCTCATCCACATACCGCTGGCCCGTTAATGATCCACGTACCACTACTAGAGCTGATCTGCTATAGTAGGCTATGGCTAACCAGACCATAATGCCTGCAGTGGGGGAGGTCTGGCGCTCGATAGCGAGGTTGGGATTGTGCCGCTGACCCGGGGACCTCCACACCCGGACACGATGACTATCTATCCCCAACACGAAGCGGCACTCTTCGATAAACACTACACGTCGCCAGTCTGTGGAGTTCCACATCGCTCTGGCCTGGCACTACTGCGCACGGAGCCGGCGATGTTCCGGTGTTAAGGGCAGCACACGCAAGGGACACTGGGACCGCATATTCGCTTCAGCGAGGCGTCGGAAAATGGTTCGTGGGCACACAGGAGCCTCTACATCTGCCTGAATAGTGCACCGGGTCCCCATGGGATCCGTTCGTGCCTAGAGCCTGATCCGTCGAACCTCTCTACCGGTGGTACTCCTGGTCCGTCTGGAGCCGCTCCGCCGTGTGGTAGTGCCGTCACGTGTCTACTGCTCCCAACACAGTTGGACGCTATGGTCAAAACGATCCCCGTGTCGGGTTATACGGCACGCCAACTGCCCTGCGGTTTTCAGCCCGATGATCAGGCCTCTCTCAAGGTCCGTAAGTTGCGTAAATTGACGTCTCTGTTGTCTTCCCGGCATTCTTGTCACTCTGTACTCTTGCTTGCGTCGGCCGGTGCTTTTCGCTTTCATGGGGCATCGACTACACGCCGGTTTATAACGCTGCCGGTTCGTGTTTGCAGGGTCACCACCGGGAGTGCGGTCATGTGCAATCGCACCAAACGCGGAGGATTCGCATACTAGCACCCACTCTAACTATTTGCAAAGTTTCGCGGTTGTAGCATGTTTTTTTCTAGGTGCGCTAATTTCAATGTCCGTGAGTGTAGTTGAACTATGGATGATAACGCTGAAGACAAAATCCGAAATAACGATTTGACCTTGCTTTCGTTCTGCTCCACGAAAGTGGTGTTTAGTAGATTCATGGCCTATATGTACTCATATGCACCTATGATATAGCAAGATACATATGTGAATCATATCGATAGTGGAATAGTAGTTTCATTCCTGTCGTTAATAAATTCAGTGCTTTGAAAAATATGAATATTTGCCTCGTTGCGTCACTTAATCTCATGGGATCGAGAAAGCGTGTTAATAAAGATTAATTATAGTTAGAGTTCCCAGAGGCACGTCTGATAACACTGGTCAACAATGAATATGTTTCTGACTTGAAAATACTTATTTTGTATTCACTTCAATATGTTAAAAACAAATATGACATTTAAAACGCTTAGTTAGCTCTCATTTCCGAGATATAGCCCATTTATGATGTTTTAGGATACGTATATAAAACGAAGCGTGTAGCGCTCCGAACGGCTAATTAAGGTAGTACGTAAAGCAAATATAGGGGTTGACAAACTTAAGAGAGGAAATGAAGAGTCACTGTAGATCTTCTTTTGTTCATTAATAACTTGTTTTAGTTCATTGTCTGTTTACAGCTTGCTTGGAATGAAAGTTATAGTGTCGTTCCTTTCTTTGTTGCAGGTTGATTTTGTGGTCATACTTAACTTGAAAAGCCAGGATGCCACGTCAATGCTTAAACAAATCTGACAATTTTTGTTATGTTTGTGGTGATGTGACATTTGCCGCCCAGAAACGCCCAATTACTTCACTCTTGAATACAGCCTACCACCATTATTTTGGTATGGTAGTAGGGGAGCAAGACAAAACGTGGGCACCTCACGTTTGCTGCAATTCTTGTTCTGTGAATCTACGTGTATGGATCCGTAAAAACTGACGTTCAATGCCCTTTGGCATTCCTGTGATTTGGAGAGAGCTGACAAATCATGTAGATAACTGGTATTTGTGCATGGTACCTCCTATTAAGAAAGGTATATCAAAAAAGGGGAAGTGGAGCATGAATTACCCCAACATCCCGTCAGCTATCCGACCAGTGCTACATGGGGACGATCTGCCTGTACCAAACCCATCAGAGGAGTACAGTCTGGACTCCGATGAAGAACAAGACAGTACGGAGGCGACATCATACCCATGCCCTGAGGCTTCGACATCACAGGATCCTGATTTCGCACCTGAGTCACTGGGTGAGCCACACAGACTTACCTAAGGTGAACTAAGTGATTTAATTCCAGACCTGGACCTACCAAAAGACAAAGCGGAGCTTCTAGGTTCTAGGCTCAAACAGTGGAATCTTCTAAATCGTAATGTTAAAATGTCAGTGTACAGGAATCGGCAGAAAGATTTGGTTCCATATTTTAAAAAAGATTATAACCTAGTTGCCTGCAGTGATGTGAATGGTTTGATGACAGCTTTGAATGTGGATCACAAACCACAGGACTGGAGGCTATTCATAGACTCATCAAAGCTTAGTTTAAAAGCTCTGTGTTGCTACGCAATGGCAATTCTCTTCATTCAATTCCTATAGGCCATGCTGTCCATATGAAGGAAACATATGCCAATATGAAATTACTTCTCGAAGCAATTAAGTACACAGACCACCAATGGCAGATCTGTGGAGACCTGAAGGTGATTGCAATATTGCTGGGCATGCAGTTGGGATACACCAAAAACTGTTGTTTCCTGTGTGAGTGGGACAGCCGTGCTAGATCCTCACACTACAACGGAAAAGACTGGTCTCCAATGGAAACTCTGCGACCCGGGGAAAAGAATGTCCAGCACATTCCTCTGGTTGATCGAAGCAAAATTCTTCTGCCCCTTTACACATCAAACTCGGCCATATGAAGAACTTCGTAAAGGGGATGAACAAGGATGGAGGGGCTTTCAAGTACCTGAGAGACAAATTTCCACGGCTGAGTGAGGCTAAAGTAAAGGAAGGAATCTTCATTGGTCCTCAAATTCGTGAACTTCTTGTGGATGAAAACTTCGAGCGAGTCCTCCAGGGCAATGAGCAACCAGCTTGGAAAACCTTTAAAAGTGTTGTGCATGGATTCTTGGGTAACCGAAGAGCTGTAAATTATGTTCAGCTTGTAAACAACCTTCTAGACAAGCATCATAGCTTAGGCTGCAACATGTCCCTCAAAATGCACTTTCTGCACTGTCATCTAGATTTCTTCCCAGAAAACTGCGGTGCAGTGAATGATGAGCACGGTGAGCGGTTCCACAAAGTCATTTCAACAATGAAACGAAGATAGCACGATCGGTGGAACTGTTCCATGTTTGCAGACTACTGTTGGACATTGACAAGAGATGCCCCAAGAATAGGATTACAGGCGATTCTCCAGAACAGGATTACAGGCGACAAGCAAAGAGAAGGCGCAGTCATTTGTAGGCCCCTATGTCTGTATTTCATGAGGTAATTTCAATTCCTCTATGTTTTTGTCGTTTGGTTTATTGTATTTTGTATAATTTACGATTGATTGAATGAAAATAACGTTCATTTACATTGTAGTAGTATAATATAATACTGTTTAAATTTGCTTTTCGCTATAATTATATATAGATGAATAAGTTGTGTATCTCCGAAACTAGAGCTAATAAAAAAGTATTATCAGATTCGTTTTCTTCAACCCGAAGTTAGTAAAGTTTAACTACTTTCATTAAGGAAACATAAAAAAAAATTGTTGAGCAGTGTAATTATAACAACAGTGTCGGCCGAGATCATGTACTCCATAATCCTGTTACTTATCTATCTACTTCACTGTCGTTGAACATAAGCGGTATCTATGTAGTTTTTCGAGTTCTTTCCTGTAGTTTTATGTTTGAAAAACTTTATTTTAGTGTGTTGAGCCTTCTCAACATGACGAGGAAACGGAACTGTTGGATAGCATTAAACTGTTGCCTTGCCTGAACTTGAAAATCATTCCAAGAAGGCTGAGGCTGCCATTGGACAAATTCTCTACTTTTAAATCTTCGCATCCTTGCAAATATGCATCTGCCACCAATTTTGTAGGCATTATCTGTTACAAGTCTGTTTACAAATAATCCTACCAAACGTCACAAGACGCCTCTGCACCAATGCGAAATTGCGTGTTGCAACAAAACAAGCACATTGTTGCCTTGTTGAGGCAATAGTGAGTTGCTCGGAAGTCCGTTCCTAGGAAATATTGACCAATGTCATCTGGTATGATGAATCGTGCTTCACATTGTTTTACGCCACTGCTAGAGTGTACGTCTGGCAAAAACCTGCAGAAGCGTGGCACCTTGACTGTTTGGTTCCGACTGTGAATCATGGAGGTGGATCCCTGATGCTGTGGGTTGCCAAATCATGGAATTCCTTAGAATGTTTGATTATTCTGCAGGGTCGTGTCAAATCTGCAATATATGAATCCCTTCTTGGTAACCACCTGCACCTAATGCTGTAGCAATTGTTTTCTAATGATCGTCCCGGGTTACAACCAATAATGCACCCGTGTATTGTGGAAAACATGTCAAGTTGTTATTTGAGTAGCATGTGGATAAGGTGCAGCAACTACTCTGGCCACCTCAATCTCGAGACCCCGAAATTATTGAACATTTATGAGCATATCTGGAGCAAAAGTTCAGATCACACTTTCCACCTTCAACATCACTGGCACAATGGGGACATGTTTTACAAAAGCAATGGTCTCAAATTCCATTATCGTATATGCATAGCTTGTGTAAATCTATTACAAATTGAATTTCTTCTGTCTGAGAGTCCGAGGTGGACCTACAGCTTATTAATAAAAAATTCTCCACAAACAGTAAGAGTTTCTAATAATTTGATAAGCCCCTGTACTTTGCTTTTAACTGTGAGTGCGTCAACATTTCTTCAGCCACTGTTTTGAAGGAAGGCAGCATAATGCAACACGTTATATGCGGTGTTGACTTGCTTGGACAAACCGAAGATTGAGAATCTGTTTCTGGAATCAGACAAAGCGCGGGGCTTCTGGTACCTCGTGCTTCTTGACCTGGAATCAAATTTCGAGGCATTCATGTTATTACAACACACTCATTTTCGTTCTACCTTGAAGCTAGTAATCCAAAGTTCGGGACAGACGGTTCATCCTAGTTCTTCCTAGCATTAAGTGCTCACAAGGAATTGTTATGTTCCCAAAACAAAAGATGTTCTGCGGAAAAGTCGTGATGGAAAGAAATTCATGGTATGCATTCATTGAGACTCAAAACATTTCAGAGAAATATGTTGCACATTGTGAATAATTCATGAAAGCGTTATGTCTTCGTCTAGCTTTACGTATATATTTGGTTGGCAGAACTGCATAATAAATGCGAAGTTAACGTTAAAAACATGACACTTTATAAATCTGCAAGCATAAAAGTATCCTAGAAATTACTGAAAACCCAATCTTTGTGGAGAAATGATTGTTGAAGTCTCCGACGCTCATGCTTAGTGTAACTAGAAAAGATAAAAAGAGGAACTCGTGGATCAGAAGAAGGACAAGAGTGGAAGGCATCATGATCAGAGTAAAATCCTTGAAATGGCAATGAACTGGACATATAGCCAGAAGAACGGACCACCGATGGAAAACAGAAATTTTAGACTGGATAACAAGAGACAGAAAAAGACCCAGAAGAAAGCCACGTGGAAAATTGGTGGATAAAATTAAAAAGCATGCCGGAGTGACATGGAGGAGATTGGCTCAAGACAGACTGTTGTGGAAGGAACTTGGGGAGACCTTCATCTAACAGTGGATTAATAATGGTTGACAATGATATAAATGTTAGACTACATGATGCGGGATTTTGAATTTTGGGGACACTAGACAAGCCCTGCTAAGAGCCCCCTCCCCCCCCCCTTCTCACCCCAAAATATTCAACAAACTTAAGCGCATCACTGATCATTTAATCTATTCGCAATTATTTTTACGTACCCTTATTTAAAATTTCATATGAATGTTTTCATCATAAAAAAGCACTGATAGAATAAGAAAAATATTTTTTATTCCAATATTTAATCTTTTGACTGGCTGGAACGAATTATCTCGGGGTTAGCAAAATGGGCTGAAATCAGCTCGAATGAATATATTCGCTGTCTAAGAAACTGGTCGCACGCGGGTCGAACGAGTGAGCCTCCTCGTCAGAAGGCGTTGCTTTCGCCTTACCTTTATTTTTCAAAGTCGTCGTTCAAGGGGATGATTAACACTAATCCTTAATGGCTAATTACCTTTGAAATGGGTTATAACAATGGCGACGAATCTAGGAAGAGAGAGAGAGAGAGAGAAGATATTTGAATCACTTGTTTCTACCCAGTGGCATGATATCCATGTCAGGAGGGCTAACCCTTCCCGTTTATAACCTGTGTAATAGAGCAGAGAATACAGAACTAGATGGGAGGGCTTATCACTTGTGGCAGGTTTATTATTGATATTGGTGAGATGAGAAGGAGATATGAATTGTTTAGTTATAGATTTTGGTAAAACAAAACATTTGACGTTCCGTTCAGAAAAAAAGCGCGGCAGCTATATGAATATTTCTGTTTAGGGAGCTCAGAAAATTTTGATCACCATTTGGTTGAGATACATCGGCCGCTTTAAGGGTTAAATAAAATACTAATGAATCAGCTACAAAACTACAATAACTTTAATTGCAAAAAAATAATTTTAAAAAAGTGACTGCATTAAAATTTTAAAATTCACCTTGAACTATTATCTTCAATATTAAAATAAAAGAATTATTCTTCTCCTTACAAGTCCACAATACGTGGTTTCATGGCAGCAAAGTCTTTAATGATATATTGAAATGAAGTTTTTTCACAAGTTCATCATTTCAAACAAAACTAGCCAAACTCTCAAAATCCCTGGATGAGTTTCTAAGGTAGCTCTTAACTCTCTTAGGAACACTACAAGGCCTTTCAACAGATACATTAGAAGTCTTCATGCTCAGGAAAATTCTTAAAGCAATGTCCAGGTTAGGAAACCGTCAAGTACCGTTTCGTGAAATACTTTTAGGAATTCGCGCGAGCTCCACAGCCCGGATGTCCTATGGCATAGTGATAAATCTGCCCATGAGCCTACATATCGATATATACGTGCTTTTTTCCCATAAATGCTAGCTTTCTAAATATTATATAAGCTCTTCCCAATGTAGTAAATATTAACTTCCAAGCAGTTCTGTGATTCTACTTTAGTCGGCAATCCCGGTGGCGTAGTTGTTTGAGCTTTGGCTTCTGACCGTTCATTCGAGACAGTTCCCAGTGAGGCAAGGATGTTGTGTTTGTTTTTACGGTACTGGGTCTCTCCCATCCCTGGAACCAGTGGTCACAAATCGGGAATTAGCAACTGTTCATAGCCCACTGAGTTGTGCACGGTGGTCGTTAAACTAGCAAAAAGCAGCTTTAGTCTGACAAGCAAATGAAAGCAATATACTGTATATTGTTAGGCATTTGTTTCCACTGAGAAAACATATTATTTACACATGATACCCCTTAACGTTAATGAGACACTTTTTTGTTTTCATGAGTACAGAGTGCGAATATTCGGTTCGCCATAGGAAAGAGTCATTCAATCGCTGTTTTTAATCCGGGTCTACCTATAGCGACCTTGTGTTATTTTTAAATATTGCTATACTGTGAATGTCAATGTGCCTTGTCTTTCATAGCCAAGCTACGATTACATGATATTCAGAGGACGAGGAAAGGGGAAGATGGATGCCGGAACATACAGCACACACTTGCACTTTTCAACAACGGAAATACCATTCGCGAAGGTCATGATGGGAAGTGAACAAGTAAATTCGTGAAATCATTCTACGCGGATGTAAATCAGAACAGTCTCCACCCAAACTGAGTGACTTGCGTATAAGTGTTCATATTTTCTGGCGGAAATAAAATTTTCTGTATCACTGAGAAGCCTGAATGAGGCTTAATTGAAAATATCAAAACTGTGTTCGATTCTTCGCATTCTGATCGTGAAGTGTTTCTCTTTTATTAGACTCACGTCAGACTTTAATTCCGCCGTCGTAAAACTTAATAGCTAATTGCATGAGAGGCTTAATACCGTATGTGTGCTTTAGGGAAAAGAGGCGTTTTAACGTTTATCATTATTATTTATTTCCTAATTTTTCAATTAGTAAATACACAAAACTATCCTACAAAATTCGTCCCCAGTGCAACGGAATCCTATTACTATTTTACCATTACACGTCAACATATGTCATATGGAAATACAGTTTGGGGTGGGGGGATTGACGAACGCTGAGCAGATCTATGGGCTACAAGTAGTCACACGTCCTTAATTTGGGATCACTTGTTCCATGCAGGGGAGAGAGACAGTGCCGTAAGACAACAGCAATACCCATACCTCATTTGGGAATACAGCTCGAGTCCACTTGAAAAAATAGTGAGAAGCCAGCGCTCAGAACACTGCGCCCCCGGGGCGGCAGGAATATTGTTTGATATAGAAGAATCAATGACACATGGCTAGTGGGAAATTGTTCTATAATATATATCATCATCATTGTCAACCATTATCAATCCACTGCTGGACGAAGGTCTCTCCAAGCTTCTTCCACAACGGTCTGTCTTGTGCCAGTCTCCTCCATGTTACTCCAGCAAGCTTTCGAATTTCATCCACCCATGTAGTCTTCTTCTGGGTCTTTTCCTCTCCCTTGGAATCCAATCTAAAATTTCGGCTGTCCATCGATAGTCTGTCCTTCTGGCAGTATGCCCAGCCCATTGCCATTTCAGGGATTTTACTCTGATCCTGATGTCTTCCACTCTTGTCATTTTTCTGATCCACGAGTTCCTCTTCTTATCTCTCCTGGTTTCACCAAGAATGCACCTCTACATGCTTCTTTGAGTTGTCTGCAGCCTTTGTATGTCTCTTTTAGTTAAGGTCCACGTCTCTGCACCATACGTAAGCACTGGAAGGATGCATTGATCAAACACTTTTCTGTTAAGACATAATGGCATATTGCTCTTGAAAATTATGCTGTTTCTTCCAAAAGCTCTCCAGGCAAGTTTTATACGCCGATAAATTTCTTCATCAATGTGACCCTCACTTGATATCTGCATAATATATACATGTCTCTGTTGTAGTTTTTATTTTTTTATTGTATTTTCGTAAATGCTTTTTTACCCCAAGGAATAAGATTTTTGAAGTGCTTTTAGTACTTTGTTTCACGTTTGGAACCTCTCTTAGGAAGTTTGGTTGCTCAACCACGTGCTTTAGCTGAATTTTTCTGTTGATTTGTTCAAGCCTTCTTACAACTTGTGAATTTTTTGAAATCGTTTTTCTGTTTTTTGTGACAAATGACGAGTATGGGTTGGGCCAGGAAAGTTATAGATGTATGCAAAAGCTTTAGCTAAATTATTCTTCCAGCGCCATTGAGGGCGGGGGGGGGGTATGTTAATTAAAAATTATTGTGGGATTTATACCTGCATCTATGGCTTTGCAGAAACCCATTTCCAACTAGGTCTTTGTGGAAGTGAGAAAATGCAGAGTTTTGCTGGTCCTTGCTAAAGCCAAGGCTCGGCATTCTCGACACTTTCTGCATTCTGGTTTTGCTATTATTTTATATTTTTTACTCATGCTTGTTGGGTATTGAGGTTTTCTTCGTAGTTTTTGTCCTTGTTAAATAATAATATTTTGTTTCAGTCTCTACTTTGTAGTTTATATATATATATAAATATCATCATCATCATCATCATTGTCAACCATTATCAATCCACTGCTGGACGAAGGTCTCCCCAAGTTTACTCCACAACGGTCTGTCTTGTGCCAGTCTCCTCCATGTCACCCCTGCATACTTTCGAATTTCATCCACCCATCTCCCATGTGGTCTTCTTCTGGGTCTTTTCCTGTCCCTTGGAATCCAATCTAAAATTTCGGCTGTCCATCGATGATCTGTCCTTCTGGCAGTATGTCCAGCCCATTGCCATTTCAGGGATTTAACTCTGATCATGATGTCTTCCACTCTTGTAATTTTTCGGATCCACGAGTTCCTCTTCTTATCTCTCCTGGTTACACCAAGAATGCACCTCTACATGCTTCTTTGAGTTGTCTGCAGCCTTTGTATGTCTCTTTTAGTTAAGGTCCACGTCTCTGCACCATACGTAAGCACTGGAAGGATGCAGTGATCAAACACTTTTCTTTTAAGACATAATGGCATATTTCTCTTGAAAATTATGCTGTTTCTTCCAAAAGCTCTCCAGGCAAGTTTTGTACGCCGATTAATTTCTTCATCAATGTGACCCTCACTTGATATCTGCTGTCCAAGATAAACGTACGTGTCTGTTATCTCCAGCTTTTCTCCATCAATCGATAAATCTTCATTTCTTGTAAAAGCATTGAACATCACTTTTGTCTTCTGAAAGTTCATTTTTAATCCCACTTTTTTACTCTTGTCAGCAAGTTCCTGGATCATACTCTGCAGCTCTGATGGGGTAGTTGCAAAAATGACTACGTCATCAGCAAAACGAAGGAGGGTTAGATAATCTCCATTAATCTTTATCCCCTTGTTTTCCCAGCTCAGCGACTGAAAAACACCCTCCAATGTGGCATTAAAGAGCTTCGGAGATATGGTGTCACCTTGTCTCACTCCCTTTCCAATTTTTACGTGTGTTGTATTTTCAAACAGCCGAATCTTTGCACTTGCATTTTCATAGATGTTATTAATAATATTAATGTATGCATCTTCAATACCGCAGGTTTTCAGAGCCATTGTAACTGCTGATGGTTTCACCGAATCAAAGGCTTTTTCATAATCGATAAAAGCCATGCACAATGGAAGTTCATATTCCCTCGCTCTTTCAATTAGTTCTCTCAGAACGTGGATATGATCTATTGTGCTGTAGCCACTCCTGAATCCAGCTTGTTCTCTCGGTTGAGCCATGTCCAGTGTTACCTTCAAGCGGTGTGAAAGAACTTTAGTGAAGATTTTATAAACTACTGAAAGGAGGCTGATAGGTCTGTAGTTTCCGATATCCTCAATGTCACCTTTCTTATGTAGCAGGATCATTGTAGCAGTGTTCCAATCCTCAGGAATCTTTCCTTCATTAAGGCATCGAGTGAAAATTTGGGCGAGTACTGTTTCGATTTCTCCACTTGCTTCTTGTATGATGTCTACAGTAATTCCATCTTCTCCTGGAGCTTTTCCCCGCTTCATGTTCTTGATTGCATGTGCAACTTCTGCTGGAAGGACTGGAGGAACTCTGGTACTGGTATCTTTCATGATGTCTGGAGTGCATGTATCATCCCTTTCATATAATTTGGAGTAGAAATCTTTCACTCTTGTCAAAATTTCGCCTCTATTTCTTGTTACAGAACCATCTTCTTTTCTCAGTGCCATAATCTGTTTTCTTCCCTTACTGAGATGTCCCTTTGCTATCTTTAGGCTTTGGTTGTTTTCAATTGCTTTCCTCACTAGTTCACAGTTGAATTTTCTTACGTCTTCAGTGATACTTTTTCTTACTGTCTTGCATAGCTCTATATATTCCACTTTGGAAGTCACATCTTCTTTAGTTGTCCTCATCTCTCTTCTTTTATGCATCAACATTTTCGTTTTTCCTGATAATTTGTTTACATGCAACTTGTTCTTAGACCCAGCTAATTTTGTTGCTGTTTCCATAAGAGCTTTGGTTACTTTTCTGTTAACTTCAGAGATGTCCACTTCTTCCGATGTTAGGCCTTCTAAAGCAGAGAACCTGTTCTTCAGTTCCAACGTGAAGGTATTATGGTGTTTTTTAAGGTTGGTTATGTCAATACATTTTGTTTGTCTTATGAGCTTGCCACGTTCAAGTTTAGTGTTGAGGTGCATCTTACATCTCACCAATCTATGGTCACTACCTGTGTTGAACATGTTTAGCACACTGCAGTCTTCAATGACGAATTTTTTGTTACACATAATAAAATCAATTTCACTTGTCGTCCCATTTGGATGTCTCCATGTCCATTTCCTGTGTGGCTTTTTCTTGAAGAAGGAGTTCAAGATGAAAAACCCTTCTGCCTCTGCAAATTCAACGAGAGTATTTCCACGCTGGTTTCTGTTGCCGTGACCGAATTTACCTATTGAAGTTTCATTCTGTTGCCGTTGCCCTATTTTTGCATTGAAATCTCCCATAATTATTTTCAAGTGCTGCTTACCTTTATTATTTAGATGACAAAAATTTCCTCATAAAATTCTTCAATTTCTTCTTCAGGATGACTTGTGGTGGGTGCATAAGTTTGAATAATCTGAGCCTGGTATCTTTTCGAGAGTTGGATAACAAGTCGTGCAGGTTTGTCAGAGGAACTTTCAACTTCTGCAACTTTATCCTTCAGTTTCTTGTTTATTATAAATCCAACACCACTAGTTCTGCCAGTATCTGTCCCACGATAGTAGAAGAGATGTCCACTTTACAGTTCAATGAGATCTTCTCCTTTTCTCCTTACCTCACTTAGCCCCACGATGTCCCACTTGATCCTTTGTAGTTCCTCTTCCAATTCAAGAAGCCTTGAATCAGAAGATAGAGAGCGTCCATTATACGTAGCCAAGGTCAGCATCAGATGGCAGCCTAGTCCGGTCCTCCGGGGATTCTTAGCACCCTCTGCCTTCATGTCGCACTGGCCGCTGCCTTGGCCTATTACATTCCAGCTGCCGGAGACTGAGGGCCAAGATTTAAGTTGTGGAATCATTTTGAGGGGTTTGGCCATAACTCACCACGCTGGCCAAGCGGGTTGGTGAGTGTGGCATAGAATTTCCTTTAATCCCGATGGTATACTTATACCGCTATTGGCGGTCGTCAGAGCCCCTTTAGTGGGAACAGGATGCACCACGAGAAGGCGGGGTTGACATTTGTATATATATATATATTTATTTGTGGAGTCATTTTGGAGGGGTTTGGCCATAACTCACCACGCTGGCCAAGCTGGTTGGTGAGTGTGGGATAGCATTTCCTCTAATCCCGATGGTATAGTTATACCGCTATTGGCGGTCGTCAGAGCCCCTTTAGTGGGAACAGGATGTACCACGAGAAGGCGGGGTTGACATTTGTCAAGGAGAGGCTGTGATGTTACGCATCACCTGACCTTAAATCTTGGCCCTCAGTCTCCGGCAGCTGGAATGTACCTGGCCAAGGCAGAGCGGCCAGTGCGACATGAAGGCAGAGGGTGCTAAGAATCCCCGGAGGACCGGACTAGGCTGCCATCTGATGCTGATCTTGGCTACGTATAACGGACGCTCCCTATCTTCTGATTCAAGGCTTCTTGAATTGGAAGAGGAACTACAAAGGATCAAGTGGGACATCGTCAGGCTAAGTGAGGTAAGGAGAAAAGGAGAAGATCTCATTGAACTGAAAAGTGGACATCTCTTCTACTATCGTGGGACAGATACTGGCAGAACTAGTAGTGTTGGATTTATAATAAACAAGAAACTGAAGGATAAAGTTGTAGAAGTTGAAAGTTCCTCTGACAGAGCTGCACGACTCGTTATCCAACTTTCGAGAAGATACCAGGCTCAGATTATTCAAACTTATGCACCCACCACAAGTCATGCTGAAGAAGAAATTGAAGAATTTTATGAGGAAATTCGTGATCTAAATAATAAAGGTAAGCAGCACTTGAAGATAATTATGGGAGATTTCAATGCAAAAATAGGGCAACGGCAACAGAATGAAACTTCAGTAGGTAAATTCGGTCACGGCAACAGAAACCAGCGTGGAAATACTCTCGTAGAGTTTGCAGAGGCAGAAGGGTTTTTCATCTTGAACTCCTTTTTCAAGAAAAAGCCACACAGGAAATGGACATGGAGACATCCAAATGGGACGACAAGTGAAATTGATTTTATTATGTGTAACAAAAAATTCGTCATTGAAGACTGCAGTGTGCTAAACAAGTTCAACACAGGCAGTGACCATAGATTGGTGAGATGTAAGATGCACCTCAACACTAAACTCGAACTTAGCAAGCTCATAAGACAAACAAAATGTATTGACATAACCAACCTTAAAAAACACCATAATACCTTTAAATTGGAACTGAAGAACAGATTCTCTGCTTTAGAAGGACTAACATCGGAAAACGTGGATATTTCTGAAGTTAACAGAAAAGTAACCAAAGCTCTTATGGAAACAGCAACAAAATTAGCTGGGTCTAAGGACAAATTGCATGTGAACAAATTATCAGGAAAAACTAAAATGTTGATGCAAAAAAGAAGAGTGATGAGGACAACTAAAGAAGATGTGACTTCCAAAGTGGAATATATAGAGCTATGCAAGACAGTACGAAAAAGTATCACTGAAGACGTAAGGAAATTCAACTGTGAACTAGTAAGGAAAGCAATTGAAAACAACCAAAGCCTAAAGATAGCAAAGGGACATCTCAGTAAGGGGAAAAAACAGATTATGGCACTGAGAAAAGAAGATGGTTCTGTAACAAGAAATAGAGGCGACATTTTGACAAGAGTGAAAGATTTCTACTCCAAATTATATGAAAGGGATGATACATGTACTCCAGACATCATGAAAGGTACCAGTACCAGAGTTCTTCCAGTCCTTCCAGCAGAAGTTGCACATGCAATCAAGAACATAAAGCGGGGAAAAGCTCCAGGAGAAGATGGAATTACTGTAGACATCATACAAGAAGCAAGTGGAGAAATCGAAACAGTACTCGCCCAAATTTTCACTCGATTCCTTAATGAAGGGAAAATTCCTGAGGATTGGAACAACGCTACAATGATCTTGCTACGTAAAAAAGGTGACATTGAATATCTCAGGAACTACAGACCTATCAGCCTCCTATCAGTGGTTTATAAAATCTTCACTAAAGTTCTTTCACACCGCTTGAAGGTGACACTGGACATGGTTCAACCGAGAGAACAAGCTGGATTCAGGAGTGGCTACAGCACAATAGATCATATCCACGTACTGAGAGAACTAATTGAAAGAGCGAGGGAATATGAACTTCCATTGTGCATGGCTTTTATCGATTATGAAAAAGCCTTTGATTCGGTGAAACCATCAGCAGTTGCAATGGCTCTGAAATCCTGCGGTGTTGAAGATGCATACATTAATATTATTAATAACATCTATGAAAATGCAAGTGCAAAGATTCGGCTGTTTGAAAATACAACACACATAAAAATTGGAAAAGGAGTGAGACAAGGTGACACCATATCTCTGAAGCTCTTTAATGCCACATTGGAAAATGTCTTTCAATCACTGAACTGGGAAAACAAATGGATAAAGATTAATGGAGATTATCTAACCTACCTTCGTTTTGCTGATGACATAGTCATTTTGCAACTACCCCATTAGAGCTACAGAGTATGATCCAGGAACTTGCAGACAAGAGTAAAGAAGTGGGATTAAAAATGAACTTTCAGAAGACAAAAGTGATGTACAATGCTTTTACAAGAAATGAAGATTTATCGATTGATGGAGAAAAGCTGGAGATAACAGACACGTACGTTTATCTTGGACAGCAGATATCAAGCGAGGGTCACATTAGTGAAGAAATTAATCGGCGTACAAAACTTGCCTGGAGAGCTTTTGGAAGAAACAGCATAATTTTCAAGAGCAATATGCTATTATGTCTTAAAAGAAAAGTGTTTGATCACTGCATCCTTCCAGTGCTTACGTATGGTGCAGAGACGTGGACCTTAACTAAAAGAGACATACAAAGGCTGCAGACAACTCAAAGAAGCATGGAGAGCTGCATACTTGGTGTAACCAGGAGAGATAAGAAGAGGAACTCGTGGATCCGAAAAATGACAAGAGTGGAAGACATCATGATCAGAGTTAAATCCCTGAAATGGCAATGGGCTGGACATACTGCCAGAAGGACAGACCATCGATGGACTGCTGAAATTTTAGATTGGATTCCATGGGACGGGAAAAGACCACATGGTAGATGGGTGGATGAAATTCGAAAGTATGCGGGAGTGACATGGAAGAGACTGGCACAAGACAGACCGTTGTGGAGGAAACTTGGGGAGGCCTTCGTCCAGCAGTGGATTGATAATGGTGGACAATGAGGATGATGATATATATATATGAATGTTTTGAGAAAGAGTCAGTACCAGTCAATTTAAAATAAGGCGTAATTAATAAATTGCTGAGGAAATAAAAGTTCCTCAACCGGATTTAACAGTTCCATACTGTCACACCCTTGCTCAGCTTCAACACATACAATGGGTTCTCAGTTTCTCAAATTCAGTCTTGTTTGAAAACCATGTTTTCCTGCCTTGTATGTTATAATATTTTCATCAGAACTTTACATTTTCAGAGTAAACTCTCTGAGATGACCAAATCATCCACTTTGTATTTCGTTTTGGCCTGCCAATGATTATCTTGGAGCAATTTCAGGAGTCGTTTCCGTTGGACTCATTAGGAAAACCGTCTGTTTGGGAATGTAAAGAGCGACTGTATGCTGGTAATGTTGACTATAACATGGTAACTAGCCCTGACCAAAACTAGCGCTGAACTGATCGAAGACTTTGTTTCAAGCTTTATTATCGATGCCTCTTCAAAAAAATAATGTACTTTCTTTCTGTAGTCTGAATGTTTTGAGAAATGGTGAGACATTAATTTATTTGGTTGTAGAATAACTGTAACGTACCAGGAGATGTGACGTACCTGCCAGAAGGACGCACACGACATAATGGCAGATAGGAATCAGAATGAAATGTCCGTGTAGCTCAACTGGTAGAGTGACTTATTCCGGAATGAGGGGATCCGGGTTCGAATTTTGGCGTGGGCAGAAATGACGGAGAAATTTACTTCGTTATAATGGCGCCCGAACTATCCGGATGACCCGACCGTTCAATATCTCGCATTGGTGTGATGTTATTTCCACACCGCGAGATAGGAAAAATAAGAGAATCCTTTCTCCAGCACTTCGAAAAAAAAAAAAAATAAGGGGGAGATGATGTAACGTACCAGGAGATGTGACGTATCTGCCAGAAGGACGCACACGACATAAAGGCAGATAGGAATCAGAATGAAATGTCCGCGTAGCTCAACTGGTAGAGTGACTTATTCCGGAATGAGGAGATCCGGGTTCGAATCCTGGCGTGGACAGAAATGATGGAGAAATTTACTTCGTTATATAACTTTTCCAAAAGGATTTCACTACAAATGAAACAGTTTGATCTCAGAGACGTAGGAGCACTTCACTATGGAAATCCAAAAAATTAAGGAAATCTTTACTCATCTATTTGCAGTTTCATTCATAGCTCCACTATTACGAGGCTTATATTCACTTTCCATATCCCGGTGATCTCCGCGTAAACTTGTACACAAGGCTTTGAAATTAGTATCTTTATAAATGTTGCAAGAATAATGCACCCATGACAGCCGTCGGTTATTGTCAAATCACTGGTAACGGAGCAACTTCATATTCAGCAAGTCCGTTCATATGGTGCACAGACCTGCTCAATATGCATATGACGCACGGACTTGCTCAATATGCATATAATGCACGGACTTGCTCAATATGAATCATCGACGGAATATCTCCCCAGTGTGTGTATTTGGGAGATTCATGCTTTCAAATCTAGTGCTCAGGAGATATGCGCTATGCTATGCCTGTTATTCCGTCCTTCTTTTTTTCATTTTATACCTAGGTCGCTGGCACGTGTTGTCAAACTTTTAAGTTTAAATACATGAATGGGAATCAAGAGAATATTTTGCTGCTAAGAGCATTTTTATAAGATCATTTACCGCTTAAAGATATTTCTCTTCTATTCTGTTGGGAATCACTAATACTTATTCAATCAAAACTGCAATTAAATCAGTTTAAAAGGAGCACTCTAGCGGAAATATAATCAGTTAGTCTTTCAGAAACCGGGAAGGAAGAAAGATCCGTTCTTCCTTTGGTGATATAAGGTAAATAGTAATTTTGTGTCACGATATCTTTCCTCCGCCGCACTTAATGACTTGGTGCTGGGGCTTTTGTCTTGTCAAGTGGCCACTTTAAGGTAAATTATTTCTCATGTTTTCAGAATATTTCCTTCATGCTTTGGGAGCTGAGGTGCTTTCTTCCTTTGTATCTGAATCTCAGGGCCAATGGTAGGGAGGGGCCGGAAGCGATGTTTTATTCCCAAGTCTTGGAAATGCGGGTTTCTCTCTTTCATTACTTAAAGTCACAATGATAATACTTCTATAACATTCGGAAACAAGATCTGAAAAGTTTATTTTTTCAGTGTTTAGTTTAAATGCTTTGTTATTTCTAATCAGTTTCTACACATACCGGCCACTGAATTAGAAACTTTTATTCAATACCGGGTTGGACCGCCTTTATCCCGAAGTACAGCACGTATGATTCTCTATCACTTCGTCCGTGTTCATTTCGTCCACGCTCACTTCGTCGAGTTCATTTCGTCCAACGTTCACTTTGTCCAATGTTCACTTCGTCCACTGGTAATTTCGTCCACAGTTCACTTTGTCCACGTTAATTTCGTCCTCAGAATGAATGGAATAATTTGGAAACTTTCTGCTTTCATGGGGTTTTTGTTATAAGCAGGAGAATAGGTCAGCGGACATTGTTTGCATGCAATTTTTTTTCCTGTCTAAGTTTCTCGATTAAAATATATCGATTTGAAATGTTATTTAAAGTAAAACAAGAAACTTAACTTTGAAGAGCTTTTTTACTCTTTTTGTGTGGTACAATGTCAATCACTACAGCATGACTCACGATATGTTCGGAAAAGGACTATAAGGTGTGATTTTTTAATAACGTTGCACTTTTACTTAGGCACTAAATATTTACATATGATGTCAAGTTATTAATAATTCTCTTTTGCTTACTTAGGCACTAAATACTAATTACTATGACTCATGTGTAGGCCCTTTTGACAGTCTTTAGTCTGCCGATGTCATATTCAAATAATATTGTGCTTTTACTGAGGCACGAAATATTAGTTCATAATCCCTATAGGCTTAGGCCGTTTCAACAGTTTTTATTCTACGGATGTCGTATTCATAACGTTTACCTATCAACTCAAGGTAATAATATTGCGCTTTTTCTTAGGCACTAAATATTATTTCGTATGCCCTAGGCCTAGGCCTTTTTCACAGATTTTATTCTAATAACGTCATATTCATAACATTTACATATCAAATCAAGGTAATAATACTGCGCATTTGCTCAGGCACTAAATATTATTTCATGGGACCTACGCCTACGCCTTTTTTACAATATTTATTCTGCAGATGTCATATTCATAATGTTTACGTATCAAGTCAATGTAATAATAGTACGCTTTCGCTCAAGCAATAAATGCTATTTCATACGCCCTAAGCCTAAGCCTTTTTTACAGTATTTATTCTACGGATGTCATATTTATAATGTTTACGTATCAAGTCAAGGTAACAATATTGCGCTTTTTCTCAAGCACTAAATATTTATTTATAGGCCCTAGGCTTAGTCCTTTTTTCACTGTTTTTATTCTAAGTACGTCATATTCGTAATATGTTCATATCAAATCATGGTAATAATATTGCTCTTTTGCTCATGCACTAAATATTATTTCATAGGCCCTAGGCCTTTGTAGGGGCGAGAAATTATACACATCTGTAAATTGTGTGATGAACATTAAATCACATTGATCTTACAAGATATGGACATTTCAGATCAACTAATTTCATGTGTATTACTTAGAACGGATGTTAAACGAGGAAATGTGCCAGAAAGGCAACATTCCGATGTGCCTATTGTAATGACGATTGTATTCACGGTGGCACCGCTATTGTTCCTGGCCGGGGGGATGCAAGCTGCAGTGAACACGGGGAGCTCAAGGTCAGCGAGGGGATAGCGCAAGGTCAGCGCCGGAATTCACAGGTCAAGGGGAAAAGGGTAGGGGACACAGAGAGGTGGGGGGAGTCACCTGCTCTACGCGTGCTCCGACTAGGAAAGAGAGGGAGCGCCTCTGGCGAAGAAGGCAGGAGCCAATCAGGAGGCGAGGAGAAGTTACTGGGGAAAAGAACTTCAGGATAGAAATGTTAGAAAAGAAGACAGCGAGACAGACAGTTAGAGCTGGGAACTGATCGTGGAAGGTGCTGGGGAGCAGCACAGACAGTTAGAGCTCGGACCTGATCGGGGAAGGTGCTGGGGAGCAGCACGAAAAAGACAGTTGGTGATAGGACGTGCCAGCTAGGGCCCGGGGAAAAACGATCGTGGTTGGAAGAGCCGGACGGGGACACCGGCGGTCTGCAACGACGTACGGAGAAAGCGATTTGAGAGGACACGTGTTCGGGGACAGAACACGAGGCATAGCTTCCGAACAAAGGAAGAGTGAGGTGAACGAAAGGTTACGACGATTAAAATCTTTCACGTCTGTGATAGGAAAAGAACGGGCAAAGAGTATTCGCATGAATGAGTATTCTTTAATGAATAGAGACTCTGACCATTTGTTCGTGGAACTGCAACTTCAGGAGCTCGGGTCAAGGAACAATAGCTACCGGAACGCTTATCTTCATTAAACATTTTTGTTAAGTTTTCAATAAGCCTGAGATTGAATTCATGCTTTGAATGTCTTGCCATTATTTTTACTTCCCCTCTCCCGAATAGTAGATTATTTCTAGTAAAGCTAGGAGAGCAAGAACGCCGGGCTGTCTTCAACTTTTCGTTGATAGACAGTTTCCAGACAAAAAGAACCTTACAAATATTTTTTCTTCCTGCAGTGGGGAATTGTCATCAACGCTGGAAGCCAGTGTTGTTTGGCCGATAAGCATTAATTAACATAATGAGCTTCCACCCCTACAGCCTTTTTCACAGTTTTTATTCTAACCATGTTGTATTCATAACGCTTACATATTAAGTCAAGTTATTAATGTTGCACCTTTACTTTGGCTCCAAACATTAATTAGTAAACCCTAGACCTTTTTAACAGTTTTTAATTCAATATATTAAATATTCATAGCATTTGCATAACATGTCAAGTTATCAATATTGATATTTTACTTAGGCATGAAATATTAATTACTAGGGTCTAGAACATCGGTATAATAAACACAGTTGAAAGGTTTTAGGCCTAAGGCCTATGAATTAATATTTAGTGTCTAAGTAAAAGCGCAATATTAGTGAGTCATGCTGTAGTGATTGGCATCGTACCACACAAAAAGAGTTAAAAAGCTCTTCATAGTTAAGTTCCTTATTTTACTTTAAGTAACATTTAAAATCGTTATATTTTAATCGAGAAACTCAGACAGGAAAAAAAATCGCATGCAAGCAATGTCCGCTGACCTTTTCTTCTGCCTGTAACCAAAACTCCATGAAAACAGAAAATTTCCAAGGTATTCCATTCATTCTGAGGACGAAATGAATGTGGACAAAGTGAACGGTGGACGAAATGAACAGTGGACAAAGTGAACACTGGACGAAGTGAACACTGGACGAAGTGAACACTGGACTAAGTAAACAGCCGACGAAGTGAACGTTGGACAAAATGAAAAACGACAAAGTGATCCGTCACCAACAAGTATGTGGTTTGGCATAGATTCAACAAGGTGTTGGGGTGCGTCTATGTCTACAACATACCGGGCATTCACCAGGCAGTCCTTTAACTGGCTCAGATTTGACGGAAGAGGACTTTGATCCTGGATCTGGTTTTCTAACATGTTCTATACGTTCTCAATGGGGTACAGATCCGAGATGGTTGCCAGGGAAGAAGGTGGAAGCTCGCTGAAATATTGCTGAACAGATCTTGAGAGATGGACAAAAGCATTGCCGTACATGAAGCAGCTCTCACCTGCTACGTAGATAAAAAATCAATATTGCGAGATAGATTGATCGGCAAAATGGTTCAAAATATCCTTGAAGGGCACCCGACCTTCCAGCAATGTCAAGGGACCCCTTCCGGAACAACAGAATGTGGCCCACACCATTATACCTCTTCCAGAACCTTGAGTTGTATTTACAAGGCAAGCGGAGTCCGTTGCATCATGGGGCTCCCGCCAAACTCTCTTCTACCGTCGGTACAGAACAAGGTGTACCGTGACTCGTTGGACCACATTACTTTTTTCCAGTGTCCAGTCACGGTTTTCCTGACACAACTGCAGACGAACTATCCGGGTCTTCCCAGAAATTAGTGGTTTTCGTACAGGCATGGGACTGCTAATACCGATCCTCATTAATTTCCCAAGTGTAGTTAGCTTAGACATGGATCAGGCTCAGTCTTCATTGAATGCTTCGGTCAAATGCTGCACGCAGGAATTCCTGTTTCTCCGTACAAGCCTTCTCAGATGACGGCGATCTCGTTCCTGACAGATTGTCGCCGCACCACAGTTACGTCTCTTAGATAAGCAAAGGGGGTTATTTTAGTACTGATTAAAGACCTGCAATATCTCACCTTTTGATAAACCAGTCAGCTCTGCTGTTTTCGAAAGCTCCAGACAGACAGGCACCGGCAATGCGCCCTTTATCAAACTAAGAAATATACTTCGTTTTTCTCATTGTGATCAACATTACTTACAATTACTGACGAGCAGAAGCCTAAAATATTTGCGCAGATCCCGTATTGACGCACGTGACTACGTATTTGGCATACACGCGGCGTAAGTGACGTTTACGTGCATCTGCATAAAGGTTTCTAATTCAGTTGCCAGGCTAAGCGATTTTTTACGTAAAAATATCGAGATTGTTGGAATACATAGCCTAATTCAAGATATCGTGAAGTGTACTCCAATTAAACGTTTACTTGATTTTTTCCCAAAAAATATGTTCGTGGAGGTTTTTCTTTGATGAAATCATGGAAATCTTTTTCCAAGTTGAGAATTACTGCCCTCCGCCAACCCGCGACATCTGTGACTGGGAGGATTGCTGGTGGCTGAAATTGCATTCTTCAGCCACTACAAGACACAGATGTCTCGAAAAAAAAACTACGTGAAATTGGGTATGATGAAAACATACCCAAGTCAACTGTTTTGGATGTACTGAATACGTGGAAGACACATGACATGCCTGAAGTAGCAAAACGTACCGGCAGACCAAAGAAAATCAGTGATAGAGGACGTCGAATACTCAGGAGAGTCGTTACAGCTAAACGACGGAGTACTAAACAAGACCTCAGTGTACAGGTGAATAAAACTGCTGGAACCTCGGTATGTACACGTACCATTCGCAGAGAACGTCATTCCATGGGTTACCGTGGTCTTGCGGCTGCTCATAAGCCGTTCATCTCCACTCGGAATTTTACTCGTTTAGCATGGCGTAAAGAACATTTATCGTGGACCGTAGATCAATGGAAACGTGTTCTATGGACTGATGAATCCAGATACACGATCCATTCAGTCTGATAGTAGTGTGTGGGTATGGCGGTAGCCAGGAGCACGCTATTTTCCACAGTGTACTGTTCCTACGGTCAAGTTTGGAGCTGGCAGTGTACTCGTGTGGAGGTGTTTTTCGTGGTATGGTCCCGGCCCATTGGTTATCGTGGACAAACCTGTTGACCAGCACGTCTACCTCGATATTCTGGACAATTATGCCCTACCAACTGTGTGGCAATACTATGGAACGGAGCCTTGTTGGTACCAGTAGGATAATGCACCGACCCATAAAGCAAGGATTGTTACGGCGTGGTTTGACGATAATTCCGCATCTTGTGTGGACTGGCCAACACAGAGCTCTGATCTTATTCCCATAGAGCACCTATGGGATGAATTAGGGCGCCGCATAAGAAGTTTGGAACCAAGGCCTGCTACTAAGCAACAGTTAGCGGCAGTATTATGTACTGAATGGAAACTCATGCCTATCGCTGTGTTCCAAAACATTGTCGAAATCATGTCTCGAAAGGTCAGGGCATGCATTAAGGCCGAAGGTGTACCGACACCGTACTAATGTATGTCAATAAATGCTGCGTTGTGTTTCTCTTCTAGGTGTCCGATGACTTTTGTCAATATAGTGTATTTTATTGAAAGAGTTTTCCCATTAATTATGAATTTGCTCAGCGGAATGTGGCCTAGTCTTTCCTCGCTTGTAAAGCATTTCCGAAAATTTTTAAACGAAAGAAACGTAATTTTCAGTGAAATACATATTGTAAGATTCATGATGCCTGACCACTATAGTTTAAAAACATCACGTGAAATATTTATTTTGATAATTCGTACAGCAATGACCCTACATTATACATAAATTTTGTTTTCTTTACATGGTCATGAATTCCAATGGGGCTTATGACAAAAGTCACACCTTCTGTTAATGAAATTATATTCAAAGCAATTAAGGAGGTTGTAGCAAAAAGGGGGCAGCTCCCTTTTCGACATTCTGTGGGAAATGAGATAAAACTGTTTATAAAAATTACTGTTTAACTAAGGTTGGCAAGAAATTCCCCACTGTAAAGATAACATTATCTCTAATAAAGGCATATATTTTCTGAATGTTTTGTCCCAAAAAGGAACATATGATAAATATAAAAGAAATTGGAGCTGCCCCCTTTTTGCACCAAAATGTCATAAATTCCGTTAAGTTTTGCATTTAGTAAAGAATAGAAAAACTAAATAATGTTAATAAAATGTGCTTAATTACCTGAAATACTAAACAACTATACAAATATCTCTATTTGAAACAAATAAAATATTTCAATTTTATTCATCGGCTTTCATCGTGCTTGCACCAAACGGTGATGGGAGCAGCTCCCAAAACATTAATATCTCACCCATTTATTATCGGGTCTGCCTCGTTCTTGCACCAATCGATCCGGCATATTTTTCTTATATTAGTAAACTCGTTAAGTAAGAATCGACCAAAAATGAAACTGCCCCCCTTTTGCTGAAAGCTCTTCAATTACATTCATGCAGCACATGTATTCAATTCAATCAGAATTGTGCACTGAAATTGCCTGTGGTTACTAGTCTTCCATGTAACAACTACTCAGAAATCTTGAAAACTGCTGCCTGAATATAATTGCTTTGAATATGTTCCCATGTATTTCTCAAGAAATATTTCTTCCTCAAAATTTCTATATCTGAAATACTTGTGAATTGTGACCTACATCCATGCCTGGATGGAGATGGTCAAATGAAGCTACGATGAGACTGATCGCTTCGAGTAGAGAAATAAATCTGAGGTTTCAGATTCCTATGACTTTAGTTGCTTGGAACATCACTGTCCTTGTTGGTGTAACAGCTAGCATACTTGAACAAAAATCAGGAGATGCGGGTTCAGTTCCCGCTCCAGGGCGATATAAATTTCAAGTTCTCTGAGGGTTTGTTACCCCGAAGACCTGTAACCACAGGCAATTTCAGTGCATAATTCTGATTGAATTGGAATTATATGCGCCGTAATTTAATGTAATACTGTCACACTGAGTGGTTACTTCATTTGATACACTTTTTGTACAACAAGCAGCTTCCATTTTGCCAGCATTCTTAGAGGCATGGACTTAATCAGGTGTCGACATCGTGTATCGGTCTTTCTGGTCCATATGGTTTAACCTGCTTCCCACAGTCGCTGTAAATTCGTTGGTAGTGGATCTCTCTACCCTGAATAACTCATTCCATATCATTACACAGGTACTAGACTGGATTGCTGTCTGGTGTCTGAAGAGGTTATCTTCATGATCCTGGACGATCCCAGCCTTACGACAGACATTCCCACCAGGAGGAACTCCGTCGCATATGGATACGCTGTTGCCATGCAGCAATGAGACTGGTTAGCAAAGACATTCAGATACTCAAAATAGTATAACTATCCTAATAATCCGAAATTTCTTGGCGTAGAATAAAAATAAAACTTTCCAAGCTTTCGCACATCAATCAGATGGCTTTTTCAAGGAAGGTAGACAGCTAACTGCAAACTGGATAATAGAACTTTTCAACAATTTGAACGCGGTGACTTGACTAGGCAATAAACGAACAAGCGCAAACGTGATAATTCGAAGAAACGAGGTCACGTTGGTTGGGCACGCGGTACCATGGTAGAAAACGCAGCATTATTTGAAGAATTGATTCCAAATACGTGGCAACTCCATAGATACCCTATCATTGCAAGCCTCGCAGCTGGTCAAGACATTCAGATAGCACGGCATTCAAAAGTTACTCCACTGGTGTCAAGGAACCCAGCGTGCACAACAAAAGCACATCCATACACCGTTACACCTATGTGTGTGTGCTAGATACACTGTTAACTCCTAGTAAGATGGAATCAAGGGAACGCACGGTTTTTGCTGCAATCTTTCTGCATGAAGCAGTGAGAACCGGAATTCATTAGACCAGGCAACATTTTTTAGTTATTGTGTTTATAATTTTTGCCACAATCCCATCAGCATGAAACACTAAGAACCGGAATTCATTAGACCAGGATGGTAAGTCAGATTTACACCAAAAAACGGATTGTTATCTTCAAAATTTGTATTGTATGGTGTAATTCAGTATTCCATTCATGAAATATCTTCGTAATTATTCATTGCTCAATGTTTGTGCTCCTTAAACCACTGAGTAAGAGGAGTGTTCCTTAAACCCTTCGTTAAGAGGGGTGCAAGAAGGTTAGGTTGCTAGTTGCCATACCTCTTCCGTGACATTTTACGACAAATTGTGCTTCCTGATGTGCCCTTTTTGCCACCACTGTTATACGTATTTGCCTGCTATTTGACTGGTCATAATCCTTTTGTTATTTTTCACATGTGCTGTCTATCTTCGTTGGCCTATAGGTATACCATTCTTCATACACTAGGGACCATCTCATACGTGAAAACCTTATTATGATAGCTATTTTCCGGAAAACATGAACCTAAAAGAGGCTCAGTCATCAATGGACAAGCTTAGTACAAAGTCGCCTAAACCTTTGGTCTTTCTCATTGCTGCGCTAAACTGCACACACGCTTCACCAATTGGTACCGGCTTCCCTCCGTTAAATAGTATTGTATGAATACGTGATTCCGTCACTGAAGCAACAGCATATTTCTTGAAAAAGTGGTGAAAACACAAGTTTGCTGGTGACAGATATTGAACAGCATCCCTCTGCTCCGGAGCCAATTGCTTTACCAATTAAGCTATACCGACAGAATTTATCGCTACAACTTTGCTGTCTTGACATGTGCTTCACTTCTGTAGTACGTCTTAACTCAATAAAGTGTATTCATAGCAATAATTGCAGTATCTAAAACGGCCGCTGAAATATTTTAGAATGAGTTCAGATATTGAAATGGCAATTGTTGCACGTGATAACACGTAGTAATAAGATGTAGGGTGCCTGCACAAAAGTGAAATGAAAGTGCCTGAAACGGGATCTGCTGGAACGAATATGTCAAAAAATAGTTACCTCTGGCGAGAGAAGAGTCCCCTAACAATATTCAAATTTTCTCGACTTCAAGAATAGCAGTTACGTTATGTTGTAAACTGAAATTTTCTCCATAGATCTAGATCTGTTTCTTGTCAGCATGGCAACAGATTTAATGCAGAAAAGTGGAAGATTATGATTTGCCTGATCTTAACACTGCACCACTGCATTACACCAGAAGAACTAACATAGTCCTCGCTGCAATAGGAGACGACGTTAGTTCTCCACAGCAACTGGTGTGTCTGAATTACAGGCAGTTCTATAGCATTTCTTGTCACATTCCATCTGAAAGCTAAGAAAGAGCTGCCATCTTCTTAGACATTTGCAACAGCTGTGACGGTAAGGAGCTGAACTGCAGCTTTCACGAGTTCATGGCTCCACCCTTCCGAATGTCGTTAAAATTATTACGTGAGTTATAAATCCATTGCCTTCCGTCATTCTTTGGACCACTATACCTGTCACAATTGTTTGAATGACATCAGCATACTAGCACAAAACTGAATGTAGACGTTGGCTACAAAGTAAATATGAGCTATTCTTTCTTGATTTGGTTTGCAGTTGTCGATTTTAATTACTGTAACGGAAATACAGTTGCCCATGTTCACAAATCTTCTAGCAAAGAGGTTACCTCTTCAGAAACGTATTCCAATGGACTCAGGGACTGCTATCAAAAGCGGTTTGACGTCTTCCGAAATGCTTCCTAATTATGGTCTGTATCGAAACTGATAAAATTCAACCCTTTCAACAGGATTTAATTTCATATACCCCAACTGAAAAGAGACACTGCTTGCTTATTGAGCCGTATTCTAAGTCTAGTACAAAGACATATCTGCTGAAAATGTTAAGTCCACGAATGCAGTTGTGATATACACTAATTGACATAAACATTGCACAATGATGAAATGCACTCATGTTCGTAAAAAAAACGGAATACCTGAAAGATGTCGTGCTACGACTTTGATTTTTACAGGATTGATTCATTAGACAATACAAAACAAATGATTAGCATTTTGGTGTCATAAGTACCAGGTACGTAGATGTAGCTAATAATCGGTGCGGCCACCTCTGGCTTGTATCCCTGCTGTACGCGCTGAGGCATCGAATCAAATAACGAGTGAATGGTGTTCTGTGGAATAGTCATCCAGGTCGTACTGACCCGCGTCCAAAGTTCATCAAGAGTTGCTGGCGAATGGTCATACAGATGCACCTATCGTTTGAGCATGTCCGAGAGATTTTCTGCGGGTGATGGATCGAACGATATAGCCGGCCACGGCAGAAGTGGAACGTTGTTATCCCTGAAGAATGCACGTGTTGTTGCTACAGCATGTGGTATGGCATGGTGCTGGTGAAATATGGCTCCGGGAAAGCCCTGCAGATACCGAAAGGTGACCGGCCATAGAATCTCATTGACGAAACGGGCACTCGTTATGGTGGTACGTACTCTTACCAAAGTTGATCTGCTTTCGTACTCGATAGCACCCCAGGCCATAATACCTCGCGTTGGTGCAGTATGTCAGGTGTGGATACCCTGTTCCTTAAGCTTCTCCTTCAGTCGTCGGCAGACACGGATGCGACCATCATTTTCGCCTAAACAGAAGCGCATTTCGTCCGAGAACACGGTATTGTGCCATTCGTCAAACCAGTTCCTGCGTTCAATGCACCGCTGACGCCTGGCAGTCCGCTGCTGCGGTGTCAAAGGTAGCCCAAGGAGGGGACAACGAACCTGCAGTCCGAACTGTAATAACCGGCGACGTACTGTTACAGCTGACATGGGAGAACTCGTTACAATTCGCTACTGCTGCGCCAACGCCGTTGATGATGCAGAACTCTAAGACATCCTCGTGAGATGACAGTTGTTCCTCGACGTTTTCTGTGCACAACGTTCAAAACCTTCACTTCGTGTCCTACGCCCTTCTGCGTACCATTCCCTGCCCACTCTTGCCACGACGGACACACTGTGCACCACACTACCGACAATCTCGTGGAGGTAAGCCTTGAATTTCCTCATGCCGATAATGCGACCTCTGTCGAACTCGCTGATGTGACTGTACAACTGTCTTACCCTATGACGAGGCATCACTATCCACTGCTGACCAAGCACTGACATGCTGACCGTGCCACCGGTGCGTATAGCAAAAAAATGGCCAGTTTCTGATCAGTGACGTCGCGCGAGCTGATTTGTCTAGACGCGGTACGCATGCACCTATGGCTCCAAAATGCTAATAATTTCTGCGATGTTGCCCGATTAGCACATCCTGTAAAAATCTTTGCTCGACTCCTTTGAAGTATTCTGTTTCTATGAACATGATTGCATATGGAAGTGGGTCAAACATCTCATCATAACTGACTATGGTATAGAGTATCTATGATAACAGTGACCCAGTGACACACCCTTCCATGGATGTTTTAATGCCAATTTCTGCCCCCTTCTTAGTACGGGTAATGCCTTCTTGTGCCCAGATCCAGCAAAGACACTCTACATCCTTCTTCCAACAGGAGCCACACGGTCAGTACAGGATTTAAACCCCTCGCAAACGACGTCTCAGGATATATCAGGTGTGCTCAATGGAGGAAAATCTAAGTTTACTGCAAATCAAGTCATGATGCTGACATAACGTAGACAGTGTTGGGCAACACCAGCCACTTACGGACGTGCGTTTTCTCGTTGGAAAACATCATTAGGAATGCCACTGAGAAGAGATAGATATTAGGGTTCCAGAACATTACACACATATCGCTGTGCTGTCATCGTTCCTCTGACGAACACCAAAGGCGATAGGGTGTCGTAACTTACGGAACAACACACCATAACTGCGATGGGCCAGAAATGTGTGTCTGAATATACTCAGATTTCTCTCTCTTCCCTAAGCAATCACATAATCTTATACGGCCATCATCTACATCCAGACAAAAGCAAGTATAATTAAAGAAAAAGACTTGGCGTCACTTCTTTACGCAGCCGCTCTGCTCTTGACGCCACGGCTGTCGTTCCTGCCAGTAGACAAATATTAGAGACGACAGCCGCATTGGACGCCCTTTAATCAAATTTCCATCTAACGTTACAGGACGATTCTTGTAGAAACCAGAGCATGTAATGCAGCAGGCATATTTCTTTTGATAGCAGTAGATGTAGCAGACGATTTTGCAGTTGCTCGTCTCCGAATGAAGAGATCCCCTCGTTCAGCGTTATGCATATGTGGGAGAGTACGTATCTCAACGGATAGAGGTGTTCTTCCTAATTCGCTGTTGCAACCACTGTTTCCTTTATTTTTCGTTTTTTTTTTATTTGAGAATTTAACGACCGCCTTGGGCAACTCAGTTATCTATAAGCAGTCGTTCGTCCCTAATTTATGGCCACTGGTTCCAGAAAAGAGAAAACGCCGGTGCCGCAAGATAAACATATCATCCATACATACCGCGCCAGGGATTTGAACCTGGACGATGAATGATTAGAACCCAATGCCTAATACCACTTGGCCACTGTAGCAGCGACCTACCGTTTCACTGTGCATACAGAACAACCGATCTGAATGGATATTCGATGTGCTGTTTCATTCATTCCCACTGTATGAATGCATTCAAATGGCTCAGTTGCTATTTTCTCTCTCCCCTGCATTTTCTTGGCATACCTGCACTTCACCAGCAGACAGCTAAACGTAACATGATATCATAGCACCGCGATCTATATACTTTAGATAGGAGTGGGATAGGTGACGGCTCGGCAATATCTCCTGTGCCGGTAAAGTCAGGGGGCTGTTTGTGTCATTTTTACTGTACTAACATGACTTCACAATGTTCAATCGTAATGAGTGTTGCAATTTTTTGTGCGAAAGAAGGTACATCGGCGATGAATGGAAGATATCACGCGATGATGATTCTGATGCGGAAAGCAATTTGCAGTTGGTACACAGTCTGTAATGAAATACTATTAGAAGAGTAGGGATGGCAAGCAGACCGACATTCTCATGATGTCATATGATGGGTACTGTATACACAGTCGTGTCAGAATAATATGACCACCCCCGGAATTACAGTGTACCTGCCCAGGCGCGTCACAGAGTGCACGTGACAAGGTCGACCAGCCACCCCGGTGGCGCAGTAGTCTAAGCGATGGCCTCTGATCATTCGTCCGAAAGGGTTCTGGGTTCGAATCCCGGTGAGGCATGGATGTTGTGCTTGTCTTACGGCACTGGCTCTCTCCGTTCCCTGGAACCAGTGACCCTAAATTAGGGACGGGCGACTGCTTATAGCCCATTGAGTTGCTCACGGTGGTCGTTAAACCTCCAATCAAAAAAATCAAGGTCGACCACACGGAGATATAAGCCGCCGGCCAAGACAGATGAGTCATAGTGCGTTGCGTGAGCACAATTGGCAGATGTAGCGATTTGACGGAAGCTCAAAAAGGAATGATCATCGGCTACCCCCGCTAAGGTTGGAAGCATCTCAGAAACAGCAAACTTCGTGGGCTGTTTGCGAGGTGCTGTAGTAAGGGTGTACCAAGAATGGACAGCTGGTACACCGAGTACCTCCCGACTTCATAACTGTGATGGCCCAAATGCCATCGACCCCAGAGGAGAGCGTCACCTCCGTCAACTAGTAAAGGGCAATCGACGCGCAACAGTGCAGCAATTGACCACGCACATGAACCCTGGGGCATCCAGACACGTGTCCCCGATAACAGTAGAGCGAATTCTGTTACGCATATGTCTCCGGAGCCGACGCTGCGTCAAGACGCCCATGTTAACCCAGGTCCATCGGCAACGACGCCTGCAGTTCGCATGGGACTACCGTTATTGGACAGTGGAAGAGTGAGAAAAGGTTGCCTTCTCCGACGAATCGAGATTTCTACTCCACAGAAGTGATGGGCGGTGGTGGATACGGCGTCGGACACACGAGAACCAACACCCGGACACGCTTGTTGGTCAAGCACAGGCCGCCGTTGGCCGTGTAAATGTCTGGGGGATAGTTTCCTGATATGACTTGGGACGCTGGTACCACTGGGTGGGTCCATGAACGCCAATGGCTACCTGTCCATCCTCGCTGACCACATGCATCCCTTCATGTTGGACGTTTACCCTGGCGGTGATGGTGTCTACCAACAGAACAATGCGCCCTGTCATGTCGCTAAGGGATGCCCCGGTGGCGTAGTGGTCTAAGCGCTGGCTTATGACTATTCGTCCGAGATGGGTCCGGGTTCGAATCCCGTGATGCATGAATGTTGTGTTTGCCTTACGGCGCTGGCTCTCTCCCTTTCCTGGAGCCAGTGGCCCTAAATTAGGCACGCGCGACCGCTTATGGACCACTGAATAGCTCACGGTGGTCGTTAAACCTCCAATCAAAAAAATTGTCGCTAAGGGGGTGAGTTACTGGTTCCAGGAATACGACAGCGATGTCTCCGTTCTCCCTTGGCCGGCAAAATCGCCCTTTCTCAATCAATAGAGCGCTTGTGGGGCCATTTGGACGACAGATTCGACGTGTTCACTCACAACCACGCCATCTCCGGGACTTCCGTGCTCTGCTTCAGTCCGAATGGGCAGGTGTACCTTGGAAAACCTTCCAGGGCCTCATTGCGTCCATGCCACGTGGTCTGGCCAATGTCATTCTGGTCAAGGGTGGTTATTCCCATTATTAGGTAGGTTGTCATATTATTCTGAAATGACTGTCTATAATAGCTGCAATATATTGAACGATATTCATGGTTCCTTCGGATGTCAGGTCAGTTCCATACTGTAGTTATCGAAATTTTTTACTCAAGTAATGATCATTGGGACTCTAACTCAGTCAACTCCCTTCACTCATCAAGGAAAGGATTATTTTATTTTCTGAGTTTCAGAGATAAGTCATTATGAAGTTACTGCCATTTGATTGCACAGTGTTTTCAAAGATATTCTATTGGTCCAAAACTACTGACGAAACGGAGTGCGTTGCGAATGGGACTCGTTGTACAACTGGCTTCGCACGCCTTTTATGCTAGGCCTCATCGCCCACTAGAATTTTATATTTTGATACGTCTGAGGTAGCTTTAACTGGAAACTCTTCTAAAAATGCATGAGCAAGCAAATTGATCTCCTGTCCCATAAAAGCAAGACGTGAATTCATGCATAAAGTGCACGACGCATTAATTTTGACGAGGCCCATGTTTTGTCGGAGAGGGCGGAAAGGGGATCCGTACCTTCAGAGTAGTCTGAGATCGGAAATTCAAAAACTTTTTAGTTTAAAGTTCTGGAGCGAGATGTATCTAGATAGAAAGAAACTGCTGCCAGTATATCCATCTCGAAAGAGAAGTGCGAAAACTGCGAAAAGATTCTTGACAGTTTGAAAGCGTTTCTATTCCTGTAGGATTTCCAGAGCATCCTCGACAGTCGCAGCTTGGTGTTTTTTTCTTTCAAGGTACTTCTGATCGAAATTCTTTAAACGCACTCTTAACTCTTCGTGACATCTTAACACAAGGTTCTAGTTTTGTTTCAGCAGATACTTGGGAAGTCCATAGGCAGTGGAAACATTATTTCAGAATCTGAGATCCTCTACTCAGCAGCTTCAAGCATTTTGTAATATTTTTGCTCAAGATTCGATAAAAATCATACTTCACGTCCGAAAATTTCAAACACTTTATTTTCTAAGTTATTTTTACCTCATTAGTTTTGCGGCTGAAGTCAAGTATTTTAGGCATTTATTTAAAAATAAAAATCGCGCACACGCACAATTATTTTTCTCCTTTGACAAGAGTAAAGTAGACGATTCCCCCAAAAATATAATAATTCATGCACACACAATGCATACATACACGTTAAAAGCGAAGGTCAAATAAAAATTAGCCTTTGTGTGAACATAAACCTCGGGAACGAGTAGATAAAACTATATGAAGGGTTGTTCCCCCCTTATTTGGGTCCACTGGTTCCGAAGAGTGAGGAACAGATTCCTAGGGTTTCCAGCCCAACAGTGCGAAATGTCAGAAGCCCGCGTCCTGTCCTACTTTATTATTGGGCTTTTAAAAACACAGTGCACGAATTAATCACAACAACGTTTGATCTTTCATTGAGATAGTGAACGAAATGAGCCCGTATCGGAAAACAGACAGAGCATTCTCGGAATACAGTGCCTTCGGGTACAGCTGGCTTCGCCTGGCACCTCACCTGGTCAAAAGATACTGCTCTACTCTCAACTTGTCTGAACCAGTTTGTGTCTGCGAAAGAATATCTGACTAGTATTGTCGCCTGGATTGCATTGTGCACGTACTAAAGATACTTTGCTATGCATTTTTGTATTTTTATTATATTTGATTTTCATTTTTTGTTTTATCTTAGTGACTGAAATGTAAGTTTTCTTCTTTGCATGAAACTCTATATGCACACCCTTTTCCTTTTGAGTTTTCTTTGAAGCTCAGCTCGTTTCTCCACAAAGTCTGCAAACGCAACGCTACTGAACTAGATTTTATAAAGTTAGGTTTTCCTTCAATGATTTCTAGCACCGGTGACGTACTTTACTTCGAATAGTGAATTTAACACTACTGTAAAACCCATGGCCTAAAGGATTGCTTCGTTAAATAAACCAGTCTTTGTTTTTTATGCCACAACTAGCACAACCAATTGCTAGAGCAGTCGATTAATCAAATAAAATTTATTTTCTGTCACTATTGGGGAAGATTCTTTGAATAATTGCAAGATTCATTCTTACTTTATGTCTATGTACTTCAAAAGTTTTTCACTAATTTCTCAATTCTGTAGTTTTAAATATTGTAAATTATTAGGTTTTTAAAAACCTGCGACTTTTAAATTTCGACTTTTCAGTATCTCAATTTTTATCAATATTTTCAATACACCTCGACTTAAAATTTTTGATATTTCTTTCATCGTACTGTTATGTGAAGCAGATTTTCTTCAACCCTTTCTTTTCACAATTTCTCTGACATATCTTTATTTTGAATATCCAGTTTTTTCTGACATCTCCAGCTGGAGATTTAACTGCCTCTGAAAATTCTTCTGGCATTGTTTATCAAAGCAAATGCTTTAACTCATTCGTTTCTTTTTGTTCAGGTCGGTGCTTAATAATTAAACCTGATTCTAAGGAAAACCGTTTGTGCTGTCCAGGTCAAAACATCCTGAAAAAGAAAATCATCAGCGGTTCCTTTTTTCTGTGGCTTGAATAAAAATTATTATTGGACTTTTTAAAAATTCATAATCATGTTGTTGTTTTTACATCAGTTGCGAGGGTCATTTCTAAAGTTTTGCACACTGTCAGTTATCTCTTAGAAAACAAATTTATTTCACAACAAACCTTTCAGGCCTTCGAAATAATCTCCATGTTTCTTTAGGACAGCGGCCCAACGTTTGACCAAGTCTTGTATTCCAGTCAGGACACCTCCATTGTTGACAAGTCGAATTACTCGGGTCACCTCATTAGAAACATCCTGAATCGTACTGCATCGTTTCCCGCAGAGTGGCTTCTTCAGTTTTGGGAACAAGTCATAGTCTGGTGGGCTCATGTCAGGACTGTATTTCGCTTGGAGAAGCAATTCCCATCCATACTTTTCCAGAATGTCTCTCACCGTACAGGCAACATGTGGTCTCGCGTTGTCGTGCAAAATGATGACACCAGCTTCGACCATGTCGGGCCTTCTTTGGCGAATCTTTGGGCAGAAAGCATTTTGTGGAAACCTTTTGTAGTATTCTGCTGTTACAGTGGTCCCCTCGGGCACTCTGTTGCTATCACTCCAACCTTGTCATAGGCCATAATTATCATCAACTTAACCTTCGATTGTTGGCGGCGGAATTTTTTCTGGAGAGGTGATTTTGGATGTTTCCACTGAGGTGACTGAGATTTTAGTTATGGTTCAAACTCTCATACCCAGGTTTCGTCTATAGCAACAATTCTGTCCAAAAACTGCCCGCCTTCTGTGTCGTACTGCTGAAGCAATTCTTCTGCGATCCCTTTGCGAACTGCTTGCTGCTCTTCACTCAGATTATAAGGAACCCTTTTCGCAGCCACTTTTCTCTTCTGCAATTTTTGAGTTAATATTCTGAAAACCGCAGCGGTAAACATGTTTGCTTCATATGCAATGTTTTCACATGTTTCCGTCGATCTTCTTTCAAAATGTTGTTGACGATAACCACAGAAGTGTCGCCCGTTGCATCTGATGGCCTGCCGCTTCTTGGGTCGTCTTCGATGCTTTCCCGACCTTGGCGGAACCGAGAAGCCCACCATGACAATGTGCTACGATCCACTACACTAACCCCACAAACTTCACTCAAAGCTTTATGAATTTCGGTAGGGGATTTTGCTCGCAAAGTTTCAATTTCAATGTAGGATCGCTAGTCGCTACGCGAGATCTGCTCTGACTCACTTTCTTCGTCCATTTCTAGGCAGAAGTTTTTGGAACAGGAACAAATTAGCTAGCAAACGTGGACACAACTTTGTATACTCAAGTCTGACTCACAACTGGCGCAACGATTGAAGTGATTGCATCATCCTACGGACAGCGCCTGCGCAACGTGCGAAACTTTTGAAATGGCCTACGTAGAATTACGTTCAGGTTAAAGGAACTGAATTATTTCTTACATATATGGTCAGAAGGATAGTTAATTAATTTTCTGCAAATAATGCTCGGCTGCCCAGGGGCCGAGTGGTCTGAAGCTTCTGACCATTCATCCTAGATGGACCCGGATTCGAGTCCTGGATGAGGCATGGGTAGAGTGCTTGTCGAACGGCGTTGACTGTATCCCTTACTTGTAACCAACGGCCCCAAATAAGGGAAGAGAGACGGTTTATATCCTTAAGAGTTGTAGAAAGTGGTCGTTAAACCCAGCAACCAAAAATCGCCATTGTTTCACTTGGAAGAAATACACGAAGATATTACCAAGTAATTATCACAACACATCAGAGACACAAAGACAGGAAACTACATAGATAGCAGAAAGATTTCTATTATATGGAGATCACGATTTCTTTCACGTAAACATTAACAAAAATGTATTTATTGCACTGTTCTGTTGATGGCGTTCTTAAATTTTGTAACTATGATTTCATATTTTTGTACATGAATATGCCTCAAAGAAAGGTGAAACAGTTTAATGGCTTGCATTAAACTGATTCATCATAAAACTGGCTTGCATATTAAGACGAAAATTCGTGGATTTCTTTAGCTATTCTAAACATCTAAACATCTAATTCCAAAGTAAATTGAAGTTACTTATCTGATAAGACTAGTGACCCAAAGTATTTTCATCAATCTCTTGAACAAGCTAAAAATGCTGCAGCATCCAGGAAAACATTTATCTGTCGTGCTGCGTACTTCAACTGACAAACTCTGATGATATGTTGTTTGCAGCTCCTCCAGAACAACACGACTTGCAAATATTCTGAGGAATTTTGAACGTGAATTAAGTGTGCTATGAAACCTGTCATTACCGAAATATGTTCAACCACGTTTTTCTCCAAACTTTCCGCCATTCGCTTTAAAGTCTGATTATTTCTAATCTTCGTGTTTGGTTCTCAACAAAGCACATAGCTTGAAACTTTATTTTACAGTTGAAATGAAAATTAATTTATTCATTAACGATAGTTTAATTTTCATAATTCATTGAATTCAGATCTTCCATACTTGAATGTTGATATTGAAAACCTCTGGTCAACATTATCTAAAATGTGTTTTCCAAAATACAATAAATATTTTGTAGAGGTACAAAAAAAACTTTTTTCTTCGGGGGGGGGGGAGGTTTTAACACCCATAATGAGCGACCCTAAGGGCTATAAAGCCCGTTTCTAAATTAGAGCACCTGGTTGTGGGAAGAAGAGAAATCCAACGCCGTAAGAAAAGCGTGTCACCTAGGCCTTACCCAGGACTCGAACCGAGGCCCAGTTCAGATAACTTACTAAAAACCTGCACCTCTGACAACTCAGCCACAGAGGCAAAATGAAAAATGTGTCCTTTAATTCAATAAACATTCAATGCGCTCTGACTCTGCTGGTGTCAAAATTCTCAACAATGAAATCAATTGGATGACAAAAACTAAAAGAAACTTTAATTATTGTTGTCTAAAAACATCGCTAGCCACGTTTACAGTAAGTCTCCAATCTTTGTTTGTAAGAATATTCAAAAATAGAAAAGTAATACAAAAACAGTGCCAAGGTCTTGTTTAACGCCATTTGTCACTGTAAAAGTCTTTTTTTGTGCATACCACTTGTGAGTATTCCCCAAAGACACACTTCACGATGGAAATTTCTCTTATTTTCTAGTTGGAAAGAAGCTGTTCCTCTGAGGAATTCATAAAAACCAAACACAAAAGGCTGAAAAAACACAGAGTTTCCTACATTTGTTTTGAGTGCAACCTACACTCATTTTTTCGCAGGAAATTGCAAATGAGCTTAAGCTGCACTCAGTACAAGTGTACGAAGCTCTGTATTTCTCTCAGATTTTTGTGTTTGTGTTTTTTTACCCGCAGAGTGAGGACTGGCGGCGCCAAAAAAATAAATAAATAAATAAGAGACTATCCAGAAATTTCCGTCGCGAACAGTGTTTTAGGACACACTATCAACTACTGTATTTTTCACAAAACGGATTCGCACATTACACATCGGTGTCAAGCACACCTAAGTACTTTTTCATAAATACTTATTTTTTTTTCTATTTTTGACTGTTACCACAAAATTTTTGACGTCAACATAATGAAGTTAAAATTGTTAAATGTTAACAACTTCTTTTGCAAAACATTAATAAATCCTTCAGGTAACATACATCACACAAAAAAGGGGCCAGAATTTTCCCTACACCTATAGAAATTGAAAACAGCATTTGTTTACGTGTGGATGGCTCAGGCACGTTCATTTTCTCAGCTACTTACAAGAAAGCTGTAAGAAAGGCTCCTTTGAGGCACCTGAAATACTTCCGATGATTTTCAAAGCATTTTCGCAGCAATTCTTGAATGCCCTCCTAGTAAAACTGTTTTTTTTTTTTTCAAGTCTCCAAAAATGAGTCCTTATAAGTCACTAGATAAAAGATTTTGAGAATGTTTTACATTTCTCTTGTGCATTTTCCACTACATGAAAACTTCACAAGCACTTTCAAATGGAGATCTTATGCTATAATGCGCTAGCAGAGCACTTTCCGAAAATCTAACAAAAAAAGCTAAAACATATTGTATCAATAGTTGACGAAGTGCCTTCATGTTTGAGTCGCAGTAAGAAAACTCAGACATGATAGCGCACGCAAATTTTAAAATATTTAACTCCTATCTGAAGTGTTGTTTTTTATCACCAATAACGTTTTCTGAGCATGTAATAACAGTTTCCGGAAGAGCAATTGCCACACACAATTCGGATGACGCAATTATAGCAGAAACTAAGGGCGTTTCAGAATAGGGGAGATAACGTTGAGGAAAACACAAAATACATTCCACAGAAAAAGATACTGAATAATGCTGAACTGAAGAAAAAAAAATTCATTGTGAAATGGAAACTTTATTTTTTAGATTCTTTCCGGGAAGAAAGAAATAAGAGAAAATTTCTAAAATTCTTTCACACACACACACACGCATCTCAAAACTGCAGGATCTGCCTTTGCTTTCTTTTAAATTCTTCCAAAATGTGTCTTTCAAATGAAATCAAGGAATAAAATCGCAGAAATATCTGAAACATGATGAACGGAAACATGAATTTAGTAGCAATTTCTTCAATTAAAATCATTATCAAAATAATCTTTATTTATCTTTTAATTCTTTTGAACTTGGCAGGACGTCTAAAAGTTTGACGTTCCGGAACATTTTCAGCAGAAGTCGTAAAATTGATGAAAATATCTGACACTTCTTTCGAAGAGGGTGTCTTCACTGCATGCTTTATGCGTTTGAGTTTAGCTGACAACAGCTTTACATTCTTTAGATTAGAGCTTTGCGATATTCGCTTCCAAATGAGTACACAAGAAAGACACTGTTTCATTCTTCTCAAGGCCTTGTTGCATCGTGGGATAAAAAGGAATAATTGGAAGACGGACACAGCAAAAATGACAATAACAAGAAAGATGACACCGAATTTTCGGGTGTAATGAGCACGTCTTTTGAATCCGTTCTGACGCAAATTAAATTTCTCAAAGCTATTCAAAGTCAATGGAACCGGTATGGAAAACAATAAATCTGACGAAAGAAAGATTTTCAATCGGGTTTTTCATCCCTCAGATATTGCTGTAAACGGAATCGTGAGCTTACGAACTCTTAGAAACAGAGATATCGGCAAAAATAAGATGTAGCTTTACGTTCCCTGGTGGGAAAACCACGCATTATTTTAGGAAGAAAGTATTCTCAAAAGGTTTTTCCATAAAAGCGGTATCGGTCCAAGAAAAAAAAATTAGTCGAGTTTTCAGGAGCCCAGATTTTGCTACAAATACATCAGAAGCAGAATTAACACTTATGACCCCTGGTGTCTAAACCATTCTTTACAAAACATTAGAAATTATGTGAAAAATATTTTCCATCAGGTTTTGTTTGCGATATGGGAAGAATTTAATAAATCGGAGCTTTAGGAGCCGAAATAACGCAGAAAACGCAATTTACCTTTGTGCCCCCTAGCGGAAAGTCTATGATTTGCTTGTAAATTTTTAATTTATAGGAAAAGCATTTCGCATCGGAAACACTATCCAACAAAGAGGGATTTTTTCAAATCGGACTCTTAGAAGTAGAAATATTGACAAAAATAAGATATATATATACGCTCCCTGGCGTAGAAACCATGCATTATTTCAAGAAGAAAATTTTCCTAAAAGGTTTGTCGACATGAGTAGTATCGGTCAACAAACGACTTTTTTGTCAATCGAGATTTTAGAAGCTCATATTTTGCTGCAAATACATCAGAAGCGGAAATTAAGACTTACGCCACCTGGTGGCCAAACTATTTTTTACAGAAATTAGAAATTATGTGCAAACGATTTTACATCAGGAGCTCTATGCGGTGCAGAAAGGATTTTTCAAATCGGAGGTTTAGAAGCACAGATATAAGGGGGAAAGCAATTTACCTTTACGCCCCCTAGCGGAAAGTCTATGAATTACTTGAAAATTTTCGAATTATACGAAAAACATGTCACACTCTAAACACAATCCAACAAAGAAGGAATTTTTCAAATCGGACTCCTAGAAGTTGAGATATTAGCAAAAATAAGATATACATCTACGCCCCTGGCGTAGAAACCATGCACTATTTTAGGAAGAAAATGTTTCTAAAATGTTTGTCGACATGAGTAGCATCGGTCAACAAACGACGTTTTTTTCAATCGAGAATTGAGGAGCTCATATTTTGCTGCAAATACATCGAAGCGGAAATTAAGATTTACGCCCCCTGGTGGCCAAACCATTTTTTTACAAAAAATTAGAAATTATGTGCAAACGAATTCCCATCAGAAGCTGTATCCGGTGCACAAAGAATTTTTTCAAAGCGGAGATTTAGAAGCAGAGATATAAGGGGAAACGCAATTTACCGCTACGCCCCCAAGCGGAAAGTCTATGATTTACTTGAAAATTTTGAAATTACATGAAAAACATGTCACATGGAAAACACTATCCAACAAAGAAGGAATATTTCAAATCGGACACCTACAAGTAGAGATATTGACAAAAATAAGATGTACGATTACGCCCCCTGGCGGAGAAACTGTGGAATATTTTAGAAAAAAATATTCCAAAACCATTTATCGATGTGAGTGGCATCAGTGCATGAAAGAATTTTTCAGTCGATATTTTAGAAGCTCAGATTTTATGGCAAATACATCAGAATGCGTAACATCACAGCCTCTCCTTGACAAATGTCAACCCCGCCTTCTCGTGGTGCATCCTGTTCCCACTAAAGGGGCTCTGACGACCGCCAATAGCGGTATAACTATACCATCGGGATTAGAGGAAATTCTATCCCACACTCAGCAACCCGCTTGGCCAGCGTGGTGAGTTATGGCCAAACCCCTCCAAAATGATTCCACAACTTAAATCTTGGCCCTCAGTCTCCGGCAGCTGGAATGTACCTGGCCAAGGCAGCGGCCAGTGCGACATGAAGGCAGAGGGTGCTAAGAATCCCCGGACGACCGGACTAGGCTGCCATCTGATGCTGACCTTGGCTACGTATAATGGACGCTCCCTATCTTCTGATTCAAGGCTTCTTGAATTGGAAGAGGAACTACAAAGGATCAAGTGGGACATCGTGGGGCTAAGTGAGGTAAGGAGAAAAGGAGAAGATCTCATCGAACTGAAAAGTGGACATCTCTTCTACTATCGTGGGACAGATACTGGCAGAACTAGTGGTGTTGGATTTATAATAAACGAGAAACTGAAGGACAAAGTTGTAGAAGTTGATAGTTCCTCTGACAGAGCTGCACGACTTGTTATCCAACTCTCGAAAAGATACCAGGCTCAGATTATTCAAACTTTAGCACCCACCACAAGTCATCCTGAAGAAGAAATTGAAGAATTTTATGAGGATATTTGTCATCTAAATAATAAAGGTAAGCAGCACTTGAAAATAATTATGGGAGATTTCAATGCAAAAATAGGGCAACGGCAACAGAATGAAACTTCAGTAGGTAAATTCGGTCACGGCAACAGAAACCAGCGTGGAAATACTCTCGTTGAGTTTGCAGAGGCAGAAGGGTTTTTCATCTTGAACTCCTTCTTCAAGAAAAAGTCACACAGGAAATGGACATGGAGACATACAAATGGGACGACAAGTGAAATTGATTTTATTATGTGTAACAAAAAATTCGTCATAGAAGACTGCAGTGTGCTAAACAAGTTCAACACAGGTAGTGACCATAGATTGGTGAGCTGTAAGATGCACCTCAACACTAAACTTGAACGTGGCAAGCTCATAAGACAAACAAAATCTATTGACATAACCAACCTTAAAAAACACCATGATACCTTCAAGTTGGAACTGAAGAACAGGTTCTCTGCTTTAGAAGGCCTAACATCGGAAGAAGTGGACATCTCTGAAGTTAACAGAAAAGTAACCAAAGCTCTTATGGAAACAGCAACAAAATTAGCTGGGTCTAAGAACAAGTTGCATGTAAACAAATTATCAGGAAAAACGAAAATGTTGATGCAAAAAAGAAGAGAGATGAGGACAACTAAAGAAGATGTGACTTCCAAAGGGGAATATATAGAGCTTTGCAAGACAGTAAGAAAAAGTATCACTGAAGACGTAAGAAAATTCAACTGTGAACTAGTGAGGAAAGCAATTGAAAACAACCGAAGCCTAAAGATAGCAAAGGGACATCTCAGTAAGGGAAGAAAACAGATTATGGCACTGAGAAAAGAAGATGGTTCTGTAACAAGAAATAGAGGCGAAATTTTGACAAGAGTGAAAGATTTCTACTCCAAATTATATGAAAGGGATGATACATATACTCCAGACATCATGAAAGGTACCAGTACCAGAGTTCCTCCAGTCCTCCCAGCAGAAGTTGCACATGCAATCAAGAACATGAAGCGGGGAAAAGCTCCAGGAGAAGATGGAATTACTGTAGACATCATAGAAGAAGCAAGTGGAGAAATCGAAACAATACTCGCCCAAATTTTCACTCGATGCCTTAATGAAGGAAAGATTCCTGAGGATTGGAACACCGCTACAATGATCCTGCTACGTAAGAAAGGTGACATTGAGGATCTCGGAAACTACAGACCTATCAGCCTCCTATCAGTAGTTTATTAAATCTTCACTGAAGTTCTTTCACACCGCTTGAAGGTAACACTGGACATGGCTCAACCGAGAGAACAAGCTTGATTCAGGAGTGGCTACAGCACAATAGATCATATCCACGTACTGAGAGAACTAATTGAAAGAGCGAGGGAATATGAACTTCCATTGTGCATGGCTTTTATCGATTATGAAAAAGCCTTTGATTCGGTGAAACCATCAGCAGTTACAATGGCTCTGAAAACCTGCGGTATTGAAGATGCATACATTAATATTATTAATAGCATCTATGAAAATGCAAGTGCAAAGATTCGGCTGTTTGAAAATACAACACACGTAAAAATTGGAAAGGGAGTGAGACAAGGTGGCACCATATCTCCGAAGCTCTTTAATGCCACATTGGAGGGTGTTTTTCAGTCGCTGAGCTGGGAAAACAAGGGGATAAAGATTAATGGACATTATCTAACCCACCTTCGTTTTGCTGATGACGTAGTCATTTTTGCAACTACCCCATCAGAGCTGCAGAGTATGATCCAGGAACTTGCTGACGAGAGTAAAGAAGTGGGATTAAAAATGAACTTTCAGAAGACAAAAGTGATGTTCAATGCTTTTACAAGAAATGCAGATTTATCGATTGATGGAGAAAAGCTGGAGATAACAGACACGTACGTTTATCTTGGACAGCAGATATCAAGTGAGGGTCACATTGATGAAGAAATTAATCGGCGTACAAAACTTGCCTGGAGAGCTTTTGGAAGAAACAGCATAATTTTCAAAAGCAATATGCCATTATGTCTTAAAAGAAAATTGTTTGATCACTGCATCCTTCCAGTGCTTACGTATGGTGCAGAGACGTGGACCTTAACTGAAAGAGACATACAAAGGCTGCAGACAACTCAGAGAAGCATGGAGAGGTGCATACTTGGTGTAACCAGGAGAGATAAGAAGAGGAACTCGTGGATCCGAAAAATGACAAGAGTGGAAGACATCACGATCAGAGTTAAATCCCTGAAATGGCAATGGGCTGGACATACTGCCAGAAGGACAGATCATCGATGGACAGCCGAAATTTTAGATTAGATTCCAAGGGACAGGAAAAGACCCAGAAGAAGACCACATGGGAGATGGGTGGATGAAATTCGAAAGTATGCAGGGGTGACATGGAGGAAACTGGCACAAGACAGACCGTTGTGGAGGAAACTTGGGGAGGCCTTCGTCCAGCAGTGGATTGATAATGGTTGACAATGATGATGATGATGATGATGACATCAGAAGCAAAAATTAACACTTACGCCCCCTGGTGGCCAAAGTATTCTTTACCAAAAAATTGAAATTATATGCAAAAGATTTTCCATCAGGAGGTGTATCCTCTGAAGAAAACATTTTTTTTCTAATCGGAGTTTTAGAAAAAGAGTTATCGGGAGAAATGTAATTTACTTTTATGCCCCCTAGCGGAAACTCTAGGCGTAATTTGAAAAAGTAACTATATCTAAAATACTCTCTGACATAAATGGAATCGAAAGATAAAAGAATTTTTTCAATCGGATGTTTAGAAGCAAATATGTGGAATAAAACGTATTTTTGAATTCGACATCATCTGCATTTACGCCCTCTACCGGCGAAATTGTACATCGTAAAAAAAAAACGAAAGGAAGGATCATCATTTGCATATTTCAATATTCCCAATGCAAAAAGAATGTTTCAAATCGGACTAATAGTTACAGAGAAATCGTGGGTACAGACGGACGGACGGACGGACAAACCGATAACATAAGCACGATCTTTTTTACAAAAGACGTGCTAAAAACGAGATGATATGGTAGTGAGAAATACATCAGCTGAGTTGAGTAGACATTTTGAAATTTATTCGGCACAGAAATCCTCCTGTAATTTCGGTGTGACTAGATTATAGTAAATGAAAATTTAGGTAAGTTACAGCACCAATGAAACTTTGATTTACAAGTGCGCTCTATGCATAATGTATAACCTAAAAATTTCTATTCAGGTTCTACACTGATGAACACACCTTTTTTGTCCAAATTTTAAATTGCTACATATGATTTGATATATGAAGCATACTTATATTCCATAATGCAGAGAGTCAACTATGGAATATAAGTATGCTTCTTATATCAAATCATATGTGACAATTTAAAATTTACAAGTGCGCTGTTGTGAAAGGAATGCGCATGTGCTGTGGAATACCTAGAGCTTCACCGTAATGTTGATTATTTCATTTCATCACTACTTTAACAAATTTAAAAACATTTTGCGTGAAGAATCCTCAATCAGTCTACAACTTTACCACAGCGACAAATCAACATTTTTATTGAAATATTTTAGAATTTTTCAGTTACAATTTTTTGCAATGCGTGTGTGTATGTGTGTTGTCAGCATGCAAAAAAAAAATTAGAAAGATGTCAAGGAATTTTTGGGTATAATGTATATATTTTGCATCAGAAAAATATGTGGTAATGTAAAACGTAATAATCTTTCAACATCCATTGGCATATGAAATATCATAGCTAAGGGTTTATTGTAACAAACAAACCATTCTTCATTGGAAAAGCAGTCCGACGCAAATTGTTTTTAACTTGGTCTTTTAGAAGCAGAGACACGGTTATAAAGAGAAACATGCATTACAGCTCCTACCAGAAAACTGAATTTCTGTAGCAGGAAATTCACTGAGACTGTTATCATATAGAAATCTATCCAAGGTAAAAGACGTTTTTCTTTTGCCTTTCAGAAACGGAATTTTTTTAACAAATAGAAATAAATACTTGCGCCTCTAGCAGAATGAGTTTGTGTCATTTCGCAAGTAGTTAATGTATAAACATCTTTGTCAGAATGACCGGGACGGGATTTCCCAGGGATTCATTGTTTTTTAATAAGGTTTGTGCTATGTGAAATGAGACGCTACTGGTCCATGGAAGTACTGTTGTGTGTTTATTTATCCCTATTTAGCCAGTGAAATATTCGTTTGCATATTGAATCTGTGCATCCAGGTTTACTGAGTCCTACGCACTGATTGATTTCATAATGACTTCATAGCATGTGACGTATATTCTAGATTAACTTTCCTTTTTTAGTTTCTTTCCCTATGTAAATCTTGAGTTTATTCTCAGTATTCTTCACGCTTAACGAAATATCTTTTTCTTCAAACGAATACGTTTGGCAACAATTGAGGTTGAATGCACGTGACGTATGCATGTAATAAGATAAGAACAAGAGATAAAAAGCGACTACTGATCTGTTTGTTGTAAGGGAGAGGTGTTGATATTATTGAGAGCGATTATTGAGGTGTGTTGATAAGAGCGATTATTGAGAGCTATTGTTGTGAACGATTATGATGAGCGTTGTTAAGAAAGTGCTGTACGAGAGAATTGAATAGTGTTGAGATAAATGTGTGGAGAGTGTTGTGATTCCATTCCGAATAAAGGACTGTTTCCGTAAGTTGACTTCTGGTTATATGTTTTGTCTGGCCGTTAAGGTTTGTTTCATTTAGGAACAATTTATTAGTATGTGGATATTTTAAGTTAGCGTAAAGGTCAAGACTTCCTTTACGCCACATTGGCGCCCGAACCTTCCTTCGAACAGATCCATAGAAGTCACGGAAGATGGCTAACGTAACTGATCCTATCGGTCTCTTCTATCAACATAACCATGAGGCTCATAACTCTACAGCTGACAATATATGTACTCAGCGTTATAGAGTTCCTCATAACTCACCAAGCGCTCTATACCAGGCCTGCGGTTCTGACTTACCAGATAGTGAGTACGCGAGGTACGAAGCCTATGTACCGCGTACTTCGACCGCAGTGCCTCAACAAATATTTACTCCACCACCACCCCCATGAGAAGGAGCAAATTTCTTGCTCATTACGTACCCCATGCGGGTTCTATTATATTTAGGGAAACGGCGGTTCGCTTAGGTTTTTGGAGGATCTGGACGATCATATTGACCTTTATAATGTTCCTGAAGACTGTCAGATACCTATTGCTGGCACATGTTTGCAAGACACGGCAATAGTCTGGTACAGACAGTGGCGTCGAATGAACCCAGAGGGTTCCTATCAGCAATTTCGAGCTGACTTTTTGGATGTCTTTCCTTTTGGAACCAATAAGGCCGGCCTTGCACAACAACTGTTTTCCGGGCGACAGCGAGCGTCCGATAACCCAGTCTCGCTCGCCCTGGAAACAGTCCGACTTTACAAATTGTGGGATCCCGCTGCAGCCGAGTCTGAGATTTGTGACACGTTGTTACAGCAGCTGGATCCCTTCCTGCAGGATTATCTGGAAGTTCGACGTCCTGTTTCCATTCACGAGTGCTTAAAACTCGTTCGAGTATATGAAGACCGCCACAGCAAAGGTCAATCTTCACGAGTACCGCCAACCTACGCAGAACCGTGAACCTCATATTCAAAACAACAGGAATCAGCAGCCAAACCAGAACATTCATCAAAGACAATTTTTCAATCAGCCTAGAAACACCTATCAGCAGTCTAGATACGTGCCGCCGCATCGTCGGGTACCACAGGTGCGACATCCTGGCCATTATGGAAATCAGGACACCCAAGTTTCTCGTCCCCGGGATAGTTACTACCCGGTGGACCAGTCATATACAAAACACCGTGCTGGGGGCTAGCCCAGCCTAATGATAATAATGCTGCCTCTCCTGCATGTTACAATTCAGCACGTCCTGGTGGTTCGCCACATTTGCAAAATCAATCTAGACATTCTAATAAGTTTCATGACAATTTAAACTTCAACAGGAGGTAGATGGGTCGAGTCTATCTCCTCGTTTCTCTGAAGACCTCAAATCTCTCTTATTAACTATTCAAGCTCCGCTTTTGCCTGATATTCTTGTGACTTTGGGCAAAGTGGTGGTGTCTACTAAAATTGATTCTGGATCTGACATCTCGGCATTAAATTTTGAATTCTGTGTTGCTACCTTTCCAAATGCTTGTGTCGAGCGCTCCCAGCAATGTCTGCGAGGTGCCGACAATAACATCTTTGCAATCTCTGGATCAGTTAATTTACCTGTCAAGATTGTCAAAGTTCAAGTTTCTTATACTTTTTTAATCCAAGAGTTACCCGTGGATTGCCTTCTGGGGGTGGATTTCATTAAAATGTTTAAGCTCACACTTGATTTCGAACATGGCCTAATTTTAATGCCTGAGATTAGTCCTCCCACCCCAGAAGAGCCAATTGATTTTTCTGCAGTTCTTGCAAGTGACAAATTATTGCCTGAACATAAAAGCGAACTTGGTCAGGTTTTACGCAGCAGACCAGGGTTATTCTCTGATAAACCAGGGTTTACACAGGTGGTGTATCATACTATTGATACAGAAGGAGCTACACCCATTGCATGTAAGCCTTATCCATGTCCGAACCAGAAGAAAGCTGAATTCCAAAGACAAATACAGGACATGCTCCATTCGGGGATAATTAAAGAATCACTTAGACCTTGGGCAGCACCTGCTTTTCTTGTTCCAAAAAAAACAATCTGCAGAGTATCGTTTCGTAATAGATTACCGAAAACTCAATGCGGTAACCAAAGCTATAAATTACCCATTGCCTATAATTAGTGATATTCTCCAGGACTTATCGTCGACAAACTGGGTATCAACATTGGATTTAGCTAGTGGCTATTGGCAGGTGGCTGTCCACCCAGATTCCGTTGAAAAACTGGATTTATTACCCCGTTTGGAGCATATGAGTTTTTACACATGCCCTTTGGTTTGGCATATGCTCCTGCAACGTTTCAGCGCTTAATGTATTCAGTCTTACGTCCTGTGCTCGGACCTAATGTCCATGTTTATCTGGACGATATTATCGTCTCTTCTGAAACTTTTGAACAGCATCTGTCTCTGTTGGACCAAGTTTTCCAACTGCTACATAATGCAGGTTTGACGTTAAAGCCTAGAAAATGTCAAATTGGCCGGGACGAACTCGTATATCTCGGACTGAAAATTACCCCTAAAGGTCTTCTAACTGATGACTCAAAGATAAAGCCAATTTCGGACTTTCCGCGGCCTAAGTCGGTGAAAGAGTTGTCGCAATTTTTAGGCATGACCGGGTGGTACCAACAGTTCGTTCCGGGGTACGCTACTCGATGCGAACCTTTATTCGCTTTGAAACGAAAATATAGACACTTTGCTTGGTCCACAGAGGCAGAGACTGCCTTTGATACTCTTAAACATGCCTTGGTTTCGCCACCTGTGTTAGCCTTTCCTAACCATGCTGAAATGTTCAATATTTTTACCGATGCATCAGGTGTTGGTCTAGGAGCTGTTCTATCTCAACGAGGGCATCCTATTGCATATGCCTCTCGAATTCTTAATAAAGCAGAACGTAATTACTCTGCTACTGAACGAGAATGTTTTGCTATTTTATTTGCTGTCACCAAATTTAAATGCTATCTCAATCATTTAACTGTCAATGTTATTACGGATCATTCGGCATTACAATATTTAGCCACAGCAAAGAATCTGCCTTGAAGATTGTTAAAATGGACACTTCGACTTCAGGAATATAATGTTCAAATTCAGTATCGCCGTGGCAAGTAAAACCAACTGCCTGACGCACTGTCTCGCTGTCCGGTCAGTTCTGGTGCCCAGGCGGATACTGAACCTCCCTCCCTATTTCTTCTTTCGGAAATAACTTCAAGGGAGCAAATAATTTATGAACTGTCGAATGATCCAGATTTTGGGGAAATTTATAATTTCTTACTCGCTGGTTCTTCTGCTCCAAATGAACCTTCTTTAGTGGGTCGTAGTCGAAATTATGAGATCATCGATGGTATTTTGTATTATAAAAAAATTGTTTACTCGAGAGCTGAGTACCGCCCTGCGATACCTCAGTCTCTTCGCATGGCTTTATTATACGAATTTCATGATATTCCTCTTGCCGGCCACTTAGGCATACGAAAAACTCGTAGTAAGCTCCGAGACGTAGCCTACTGGCCGGGCATGCACAATAGTATACTCGCATACATTCGCTCATGTGAGTACTGTCAAAAGTACAATCATGATAATAAACGACCGGTCGGTCACCATATTTGTAGTTCAAATAATTATGTTTTTGAAACTATCTCTATAGATTAATTGGGCCCTTATCCATTACCAACTAAAATTAAATCTCGTTATATTTTAGTTGTTACAGATAATTTTTCTAAATGGGTGGAAGCATTCCCCATTAAAGCAGCTACGGCTGATATAATATGTGATATTCTAATACATAATGTTTTCACTAGATTTGGCTGTCCCCGTACCGTAGTATCGGACCACAGGGTTCAGTTCATTTCGGAGTTATTTGAGCGAATGTGTGCGAGGCTTCAAATCAAACATAAATTCATAAGTCCATATCACCCTCAAGCCTACCCGGCTGAGCGTGTGAATAGAACATTGCTAAAGATGATCTCAACCTTCATTGGTAATAATCATGAGCGTTGGGACGAACATGTTGAAATGTTTTGTTTCGCCCTTCGCTCATCATTTCACGAATCAACGCGGCTTACGCCCGCTGAACTTTTTCTAGGGCGCAAAATCCGCACCCCTTTTGAGAATTTAACTGGCATTATCAATGAGATCAACCAAAGACCAACACCTGATTCTGTAAAACTACTTGCGCAAAAGGCACGGATTGCTATCAGTCGAGCTCAGTTAAGCCAAGCTAGGCACTATAATGCGAAACGGAGGGAACCAGATCTCGCAGTTAGAGATCTGGTCTTATTGGAAACTCATTTCCAATCTTCCGTTGCACACACATTCGTTAAAAAATGTGCACCTTTATATGAAGGCCCCTTTGAATTGGTAGAAGTGTACAATAATATTGTCATATTAAAGAAGCCAGATGGCTCCCTACATTCTGCCCATGTGCAGCAATGTAGGAAATGGGTTATTAGAAGCACTGATGCAATTATTAACCCTAAATCTAGTAGGAATCCTCAGGCAGAGGGCGGGATTTCACAAGTTTGTATAAATGATGATGAAATTATTGACCCCACCCCTGTTCTGTCCGATTCTCTACCTTCGTCTGAGCGGATCTTTGCTTCCACTCTTAACGATTCACATTCTGACATTATTCCATTCACTCGGGGTGCTGTCGTTATTTCAACTCCTCCGTCTCCTGCCTTTTCAAAAGATGAGAGTTCTAGTGCTTCCAGTTCCTCTGGATATTCTTGTCGTGTGCAACGAGGTTCTTTTTCATCTGCTTCTCATACTCCAATCGCTCCATTTTCTTCTTCACGTATAGTGCCTCCCTTTGGTTTTCAATCAAAAACCTTAAAACGTACAAGAACTGACATTTCTTCATCAGGCAGTTCCATCTCTCTTGTGCCTAAAAGAGTCGTACCTCTTGCTGCATCTGAATCATCTGACAATTTTGTTGAGGTTCTTCAGTCTCCAAGAACTAAAATCTTTCCTTCTGTTTCTGCTGAGCAGCTTCCTACTTCAGCAACATTTGATCCATCTGCCGTAGGGCAAAAACGTCCTCTTTCGCCATCTGTGCCATTTCAACCTACAAAGCGTCCGCCGCCTGAATTTTCCCCTCCTGTTCTACACTCTCCTAATGCAACTTCTAGTGTTGGGCTACAATTTAGACATAGAGTCCAGCATTTGCATCCGCCAGGTTTTTGTCCTTGGAATCTTTGCTCGGGACGGACGGAGCCTATACCTTCCTCCACCGTTCCTCGTCGTTCACGGAAGCGCCCTTCTAGTTACACACCGCTTCTTCGACCACCAAGGAAACGACAGGATCTTCATCCTTCTCAGATTCCGGGTTCGTCTCCAAGCCAGCCTGAGACCTCCTTGATCCAGCCTGAGACCTCCTTGATCCGGCCTGAGACCTCCTTGATCCGACCTGAGACCTCTTCGCTCCAGCCTGAGACCTCTTCGCTCCAGCCTGAGACCTCTTCGCTCCAGCCTGAGACCTCTTCGCTCCAGCCTGAGACCTCTTCGCTCCAGCCTGAGACCTCTTCGTTCCAGCCTGAGACTTCCTTGCTACAGCCTGATGACCCTGCCTCTTCTGGTCAGCTTGCCTTGTCCGCGGGAATTCCTGACACATCCCGGCGATCCAGTGACTTGCAACCTCAGCCTGCGAAGTGTGAAGCCTCGAGATTGCCGTTGTCGCCCCGACAACAACATAAGCGTGTACGCACACGGGTATTCTTTGCGAGCAACAGGTACTGTTAAATCATGAAAGATTTAACAGTACCTGTTGTGTAGGTACTGTTAAATTTTTTTAAACTGACTTTTAAGCTCAAAGTAACTTTTTACAATTTAGAGCTTTGCTCTGTGAAGATAATTTGAACTTTCTTGTATCACAGAACTTTGATACCTATAGAGACTATTTATTTGAACTTTTTTGTCCTCAAGAAAAACCAAAATCGCTGGGGACGACAAATAAATATCACAGAACTTTTTTGACAAACTTTGAAGATAAAATATCGCATTCATGATCTTGTCAGTATGTAATGTTTTTTTGTTGTTTTTTTTTTTTTTGGTGTGGCGCCACATTAATTTTTTTTTTAAATACAAAATGCTTGTCATTTCATTCTGTGCATGTTGTCTTTGCGGCATAACACGAAAATCAGCATTGCTTTTGTTGATAATTTATAAAGATTTCACTCCCAGGATAGGGTTTTCCAGGGTTTCCCCTATACCATCTGACAATTCGATGTGCGAATGCATGGGAGTAGTTCGAAGTCGGCCCTGGCCGCCAAGCAATCAAAGTTTTTTTTGTGTTGTTGTTCCATGTCTAACCTTTTTTTGTGCTTGACACTTGTTGAGTTGGTGTTGAATTTTTTTCTGCAAGTGCAGTTTTTTTTTCACCTAACTAAATTTACACTGTATTACAATATTCACTTAACTTAGTGTGAATGTTTTGTCTTCCCTGAGAAGTTATCAGGAGTGGACGAATGTGTAATTAATCACGTTAAACATGTTGTAGTTTTTTTTTCCTGCCATACGCAGTTTTTTTACTACTGTGCTACTTATATGTATATTGATGAGTGTTCTCCACACGTATTGACAAAGTATTTATCACGAAGTATAAGATAAAGATTTGAAATCGTACAGAAAGTTTTCTATGAATGTTTATTGAACTATTGATGTCTACAGACTATATGTACTGAGAAGTCAGTTACAGCAACAGATCAACCAATCTCTTCATCAATTTTTGTAAGTTCTTATCTGAAAGGTTGAATGAAGGATCAGATTGTTTGAAAGGATACCTCTACAAAATTGATAGGTTTTCGGCAAAAAAAAAAAAAAAATTACGAGGGAGATGATGTGACGTATATTCTAGATTAACTTTCCTTTTTTAGTTTCTTTCCCTATGTAAATCTTGAGTTTATTCTTAGTATTCTTCACGCTTAACGAAATATCTTTTCCTTCAAACGAATACGTTTGGCAACAATTGAGGTTGAATGCACGTGACGTATGCATGTAATAAGATAAGAACAAGAGATAAAAAGCGACTACTGATCTGTTTGTTGTAAGGGAGAGGTGTTGATATTATTGAGAGCGATTATTGAGGTGTGTTGATAAGAGCGATTATTGAGAGCTATTATTGTGAGCGATTATGGTGAGCGTTGTTAAGAAAGTTCTGTACGAGAGAATTGAATAGTGTTGAGATAAATGTGTGGAGAGTGTTGTGATTCCATTCCGAATAAAGGACTGTTTCCGTAAGTTGACTTCTGGTTATATGTTTTGTCTGGCCGTTAAGGTTTGTTTCATTTAGGAACAATTTATTAGTATGTTGATATTTTAAGTTAGCGTAAAGGTCAAGACTTTCTTTACGCCACAAGCAACTAGAGAATGGTTCAGATAATCTCGATCTAGCAATTTGAAATCTTTTCTCCTCGTAGACTTCTGATTTATTGTGTTTTTATTATTTGTAAATTCGCCCTGAAAGATAAAGTTTCAGATGGTGTCAATCTGACGTACTGTATTTTGGGTGTTGTTTTCACAAGTTTGTATAAGTGAAGACGTCCCAGTTGACTATTCTGTTCAATGGTAATCCTTGCTACATTTTTTTCAAACTGGCTTATTGAAGCAGAGAGGATACTTTTGATATCCGTAATTTGTAACAATATAATTTGTCGTTTTCGGGTCACGCCAAGTCAAGTGCTAGTTCCATTAAAACAAATTTTGAACTTATCACTTTAAGACAAAGGCAGATATGTCCGGAGAGAAGTTGAAAAGGGTTGGATAAAGGTCGTTATCGTTACTACATATAGATTGCAAAACGGTAATTTTCAAAAGAAGATATGCAAAAAATTAACGCCCGATCGAAAACAAGAAAAGCGCCAGAATTATGAAAAAAACACAAACAGAACTATACACAACAAGTACAGTGACAAGATTTCAAAGCCGTTTCCGTTGCCGACGGAGTAGAAGTTTAGGTTTCTGATTCCTCTGCTTTGGGTCTGGGCCTGGGCCTGTATAAGTCATACGTAGTGCGTTTATCCTTCGGTGTTAGGTGTTTCCTATTCCCTTCCCTAAAACCAGTGGTCTCAAATCAGGAACAGTAGAAATCGCGATGGACTCTTCGCGGAGAACCCGAAACAAAGGAAAGGCAAACTCGAATCTAAGCGCTTTACATTCATTAATAACAACTCCTGTATGGTTCTTTTCGCTATTGCCAAATCGTGTTATTTGTTCAGATCCAGTGACTGTGCACTTAGAATTAATATATTTCATAAGGGTAAGTTCAAAATCAGAAGCTCATTCTGATGTATCAATTCATGTACGAAACTTTTAACGCCTGCAAAAACAACCAGAACAACCCACTTTATACCTATTATAAACATTGCATGAATCCCTATGCTTTTCCAGTATATCCGATGCATCGCAAACGTTTTCTTTTGAATTACGGTATTCTTTACAGTTCATATATCTAATTTAAAATGATTACATGGCTTAATAGTGAAAAAATACAGAAAGGTGAGCAAACTCCATGCGTTTAGAAGTGATGGATGGAAACCGGAAAGTGAGTGTACTCTTTCAGATTTTTGCAGTTCCGGCACTTTCACTGGATGAGTACGGAACTGAGTAACGTTGCATCGAAAATGTTACACACAGGGCCAAAACTCTAATAGCGGAATTGCTGAATAGTACGAGTACTTTCCGCGGATAGACATATCGTTGGAACCCCGCTATCGTATTAATGGCATCTAAAAACCACAGCCCAAAGTTACACGGAGATAGCTGTTGTTGAGAGTTCGACAACCTGGTATAATGCAGTCGGTGTCATATGTGCGTTAGAAAGGTTACTTCGTGTATGCACGGTATTGTATACTGGTTTAAAGCTCACGCAATGACGAAGGGCAGCTCCTAATGTACTGAGTGGCATGCTAATGGACAGACTGCGCATCCACGAGCATCCTGGAGGTGAGTATAAGAACCCTCATCACAGTTAACGCTTACAGCACACCGTGTGGGCAGCATACGGATTGATGATATAGCTAGGGAATAAACATAATTTTTACATTAGCCCACCACAATATCAGCACTCTAGAAGTTGGTTCCTTATGCAGTCTGTCTCGAACAAGTTCTACGCATTCGAACCAAGTCATTAAAAAGAACCCAAAGAATGCAACAAATGACCCACCTGCTTCCTTCTTCAACAACTATGAACTGAGAAAGTCGATCCATGCGTAACGATATATTGAACACAAAAATCGGACATAAGTGGGATATCGACAACGGCGAGGCACACAGAATACCCACCGCAAAGTTCATTAGTTCAGGAATGTACTGTGTAGAATTATAAGAAACTCATATAAGTGGTCCTTAGTTATAGCTTGGTATTGTGACAGGCAACCAATTTCTGAACCTCTTGCAAAATGCACAGGAGGATTGGATGGAGATGCACAGAAGGATTGGATGGAATATACCAGTTGTATTGCCTGTGGCAGCACCTCGTTTTAGTACCATCCCATCAGACCTAGACTATTAGTGCCTGGATAGGAACTACGTTCAGACGTCAGGGTATCGGTTATGGAGTTTTCCTGCGCAGAGTCCTAAACAGCTGTTCTAACATTTATGAACTTTTTGTGGTGGTATTTCAAATCACGGGACTTTACTGTACGTGCAGAATCTCTGACGACGGATACGCGACTCTTAATACGGGCTGGTTCTATAATGGTGTAAACGCTACGTCCCACGATCTCAATTGCGCATTGCGATTGACACGGAGTACGGATTATAGCTAAAACCCTGCTGAGCTTGTGGCTCTCATTGTAATTTGCGTTGTGTGTTGATACGTCTATTTATCACAGTTCATAAACGAAATTAATCCGATTTAAATTATAGCTATGGCAAATTTGCATAAAATCGGTGCTTCTGTGCGACTTCGCCAACGGAATTTTGACAAAATTTCCAATGCTTTCGAAATTAATTCTGCAAATTCATGTTGCTCCAGAACAGAAACTGGAAACGTGCTCATTGAGATGAGTAGCGTCAATCTGTTAAACGTATACTTCGCATCTACAATCTACACGCGTCGGAACGCTCGATTCATAATTGTAATATTGGAAAACAACTTGGCTCACTTTCTTGTACCAAGTTTCTGAAGAATTGTATCTCTCGCACCCATAGTCACTACGATAGCACTATTTCTTTCTTTCTTTTTTTTAATTGTTCAATTTGTAGATTTTTTGAAAATATTCTCAAGAGGTGCGTTTAATTAGACCAGATCTGAAAATCTCATTTTTTAGCAAAGCATTCATTTAGTCGTACCTGACTGCTTTACAATCCAAGAAAATAAAATTATTTCATTATTTCAAGCTGTCCTGTGTTATGATTTCTTGAAGGTCAAGCACTTTTTTGTTGTGATCTTACGTAGTTTATTGCAAAATTGATGGATATGTGGATCTCTTCAGTAAAACATAATTCCTGTAAAAAAAGAAGTTTAGTTACCAAAATCAGGATTTTGTTTTTGTGTGTTTAACAGGTAACTCAATTGGTGGAATTGTGTTATATGGCTAAGTATTAATCTGCACCATGCTAGCCATTAAAATAGTCGATTTGGTTGCAATGAGTTTTTTACATTTTCCTTCTTTTTGTACATAATTACGCTGCACCAGTAATTTAAAATATCAATGGCTATAAAATGAGAAAATGCAAATTCCTAAAACGTAAGGCAAATGTAAATTTTTAAACAGTGAGGCGAGCACTAACTTTCTAGTTTGCATCTGAACGCTGATCTTTGCAAAGAGCGTTCATGTGTAAGCATGTGTGAACGTCGGCTTTAAATGTGTCTTGGAATTTAATCTAATACACAAAATTGATTTGTCTTTCAGTTTTGCATGTTTAAATTATGCGACTTGATATTTCATAATTTACGACGTTCTTTATCAAAATTTCATAAAACGTGAACAATGTTAGAATGTGCTTTACCTCTCTGTATTGCAGTTACGTTTCTTTATTACAAAGAAACAAACGAAAATGTCTAGCAGTATTTTTGTATTCTCTCAGGGATACTTATTATCCTTGACATTCAACCAAGATAACTGATGTTTCTAAAAAAATGTTCGAGAATGTGATTAATGAATGTTTTGTGGATTTAGCAGAATAAGAACACATGTTGCCAAAAAGTGACACTCTCATAACAAGACTAGAAAACAATAAAACAGCAGTTAAAAAGTGCTTACTCTTGCATTAAAAAGCTTTTTTTTGTAAACTTATGATCTTTCCCTGAAACAGCAAACGAAATTACACTCCTATCACTTCGCACTTGAAAGTAACACGGTGGTCAAGGAATGATTCAATCTTACGTATCACATAAAGCTCTTCCTTTGGGTATTTATACTGAAACAGTTATGTTAATTAAAGATTTTTGCAAACCACTGTCAAGTTACTCATAAATTTCATCAGAGAAAATATTTAAATATCATAAAAGGTCTGATATTGTTTCAACTGTAGACATTTTCCTCAACTTGTGGTAGCAAATTTCGGATCTTATCGAACGCCCGGCTTTGGTGACAAAGAAAGGATTGATGTGTAATCGAAATCAAAATGCTTGTTGTTATATATTTCAAAGTAAGAAATAATGCCAGCCTTACAAAGTCCTTATTTATAATTAACGATACAATAAATAAGAAATGATTTTTTGACTTTGAACGAGCAGATAGACCTTTTTATTAAAAATAAAACGTTTGAGAAATGATATGTTTCAAGATTATTACCTTTTGCAAAAAATAATGAATCGTAAATCCTATGTGATTTTTATAAGCTTTTCCTTAACTGTAATGTTTGTACTACATTTAAAACAGCAGCCATAGCAACGTTCGTAAAAAGTATTTTCACTGTTTCTTTATGTCATTCAAATGTCTTTTACTTTCCGTTGAAGTATATCCCAAACATTGCTCCCCATCCTTTTATTCCTTCCCGGAATTAATAACCGATTTCTAATCTTCCCACCGTTATATATTCGAGGTAATAGAACATATTTTTCCGTTTACCTAATGATTCTGCAAATCCTTTGACTGAATCGCAAACAACTCCGATAACCTGCTGTGATAAAATGCAACATCTCATTTCCACAAGAAAAATAACAACAAATTGCTCACAAACAAGTCAGAAAATATTCGCTTTTGGTATAGCTAAACCCACAATTTTCCCTGGTTCCAGCTAATAGCTGTTACGTTATTTGTTGTTTGTAATCACGTTTACTACTTCTTTTACAATGGACGTCCTATAAAAACCAATGATACAGTGAAACCTCCATTAGCGGACACCTCCGAGTAACGGCAAGTTTTGGTTGGTACCGAACAGCTTCTGTACGATTAACATTAGCGATAACTTCCGAACAACGAAACCTCTTAACAGCGGTCAACCGACACCCTAGTATACCCCCAAATAGATGTAATGGACGCACTGTCCATTGGAGTTTACATAGTTCCTTCGGTATTTCAGCAAAGAGGATAAGATAGGGGGAAAGATTTATTGCTAAAGGTATAATGGGTTGGATTACGGCTAATACAGTTGTATGCTTAAGTGAAAAGAAAGGAGTTAAAAGTTTAGTTCCACATAAGGCGAGCTGTAGCTTCCATGTATGTTTCAATGGCCCACGGGGGCTGCGGGGGCAGTTGATGGTTGATGGGGCCTGGAATTTCGCCCGTTCTAGGCAATGTCTCTTGGTTTGGTCCTTGTGGGCTCTGCCCCTGCTTTATGGCACGCGGGTAGCTAACTGTGCAGTTGAGCTTTACTATATAACATTTTTCTTTTTTTCTTTCCTATAGCGTACCCTAATCTCCTAGCTTGCTATTTCTAAGGGCTGTTTTAACACCAGACGTCAGACACTGCCTTCTTAAAATCCTATACACCGTGAATTATTTATTTAATAATATTCAGGTTTATTCAGCAGTTAGCATTTCGAAAGAGCAGTGCAACTTTTTTTTTATTGTGCATAAGCTTCATGTACTTTTCTTGCTTTCACACAAACCCAACAGCCTAACAATGTTAACTTAGACCTAGCCTCCGAACAACGGCCACCTCCGAACAACGGCCACCTCCGAACAACGGTCACTTTCTCCCGGTCCGAGCAGTGACTGTTATTCGGAGGATTTACTGTGTTATGGTTCGTAACTAACGTGAAGTACGAAACCAAAGAAAAAAGAAATAATGAGGTTTTATTTAAAAAGATGATTTCATAGCATCGTATGACAAATTTTTCGATGTGCAGTTTTTGAAATGAAAAGGCGTAATTCTGTACCTTTGCGTAGGAAGTTGCCGATGTTTAAATTACCGTCTTTGACATTTCTAATAGGACTGGGAAAAGATCTCAGTTCAATAAAGACTGCTGGAAGGCTTTTAAAATCAGTCTTTCACAACTTAATATTCTACCCAACCTCCGGGATCAATATCAGGTTTTGGTGAACAATCAATAAGTGCAAGAAAATGACTGATCAGTCAAAGCTGGAATTTAGATAAAAGGGAATGTAAGCAAATTGTATGCCGAAAAAATTGTTTTCGTTCGTTCAGGTCACCTGACAGAGTTATGTGATGCAATTTTTGTTATTCCATCATTATACCTCTCATCCGTTGAGATGGCCCTGTTTTTAGTTCACCAAAAGTGAAACCTGATTTTCTCATATCCATTTTTTCTAAGAACTGAAAACTTGAAGAAGATTGCAGGTAGCCATGCTTTAGTTGTGTCTCATTTTATGATATAAGACATATTCTGTACTCGTGAAACAAGTAAATCCTCTGGTACAGGTTGCGTACATCCTATTGTTCTGAAATCTTGCGCATCTGAGCTCTTGTACCTAGGTTTCTGCCATTTATTCCAGCTGTCGTTTTCTACAGCAGTCTTTTCAACATGATGAGAAATTTATTTGTATTAGCAGATGCTAAGAGTCGTCGGTATTGGTTCCATTTCTTTTTCTATACACCCATGCTTCTTTTTTGTATGTGTGAAGTAATATTTGATTCTTTTCAACAAGCAGGTGAACACCCAAGAGATCAAAGATTAAAAGTCATGAATGCTAGAAAATTTGGCTCAACGAAGAGGAACCTGAATACATTTTCTCCTAAACCTGGGATCAGAATAGAAAGTTGCAAAAGCTGAACGCAACTGATATTTAAATCCATCCCTGGGAATGCTTAGTAAGCTTCAACTCTGAAAAGTGTGTGTCACCTAGCTTTGGTGAGAAGTTGCTCCCTGGATCTGAGAACGAGAAATTCTATTTCTCCCTCGCTCTTCGCAAAGTGCTAATTTCGGCAAACACAATGCTTGATTATTGTTTGGGATATTTATTATTTAAAAAAGAAGTTGCATGTCAAATTCTGCAGTTTAACATAGTCCATGGTTTACACTGTTTTATACTGTGCCGAACCCAATAATTGAGTATAAATGTTTTATTCATTATTTTGGAGATTTGATGTTAAGTGTACTTAACATCAAATTACCCTTGTTCTCATTGTTTACATTTATTATTTTTTACTTTTATTATATTGAATATATCCATAGAAGTAATATTTCCAAACGAAATATTAGACTAAGGAATCATTTTATGAAGATTGTAAATTTTGTTCAGGACTATTTTTACAAATGCAAGCAAGTGGCCTGAACTTCAGTTCATTTAACTTGTTAGGTGAATACTTTTCATTTAAAACAATTCGATACAACTTATTTTAGAAAATAAGCACTCATCTTATAAATCGAAAGATCATTCTATAGCTCTGACATGTTTTGTCAAAAATAAAGGGAGAAAAAGCAACTGCATACCAGCTACTATTGCATCTGATGTCTATCAACGTCACAGCTACATTTCTTCTATTGTTATTCAACTGACGCTATGTATTTAGATGATTTTCACCAACGTCACAGTCGTTAACGATTCTCAAAACGGCTTTCGTTCAAACCGATCAACAGGTGATAATCTGGGTTTCTTAGCCGTGTTTGAAAACGGACTACTGAAAAAAAAGTGAATTTCAAGTTGTTGCGCATGACATTTTCAAAGTGTTTGATGTAATCCATCAAAGCTTTTTCGATATAAACTCCAATCGTATATTATTAATCCTGCTTTGTCTTACAAGCTTTATAACTTCATCTTTGGTTGTAGCAAAAACGTCATTATTATGTTGCAAATTGTCTTTTAACTCCAGGGTACCTCAAAAATCCGTTCTGTCTTTTATTGTTTTCATTTCGCATGTCATCATCTCATTTTTTCGTTTCTGAAAATCCATTTACAGTTTTCTGATGATAGAAACCTTCATGTATCACATGCCTTTTGTTATCCACATAGAGGTAATGAACAACTGCGGGTGTGCTACAATATTGCCTCATTCTTGAACGGAAATACCGCAGTCATTTTTAAATGATGTAAGGGCTTACAGCTTAACTGTTGTAAACTCTAGTCCTTTGCGATGAGTGTAACTAGCAAGAGTAATCAAAATTCCTCTTTCTATTGTATGCCATGCAATTCTTTAACAAGAAAAACCTGCCTGTCTGCGTCTGGTCTGTAGATCGCTTCTAACTTGGTTTGGCATAGCTACATGTCGTCTATTGTTAATGCGCACAAAAAGAAAGAAAAATTAGGATTTTCTTTTCACAAGGTAGATCCGATGAAGCATTTGACACATGTCGTTAATCTGCTCTTCCATGATATAGAGCATTGGGTATCTTGCCGCCTCCAAATCAATTTAAAAAAGTCTTTTTTATGGTGTGCAAAAAGGAGAAATTTTTCTTATTAACAACTTGGCGCTTAATAATTATCTCAAATCTTATTTTCATCTCAGCGAGAGGTAACATCGCTGTATGCACTGATGATCATTGCTCTCATGAAATATCAGCCTTTGCTCCACCTCATACACGTTTCTGTTGGGCACGTCAGCCAACGCTCATTTTGAAGTTATGTGTAAAAATGGTGCAACAGATTTTCCAAAAAATAATTCATTCTTGCTGCTTTAAAATCTTGGATTGACTTACGTGTGCATTTGCCTTAAACATTATCTCATTCAACTATTTAAATCTACAAAAGTCAAACTATTTTCGGAGAGCTCTAACTTTTAGTGAAAGAAATTAAAATCGATCGCGCTGTTATAAATATAATTGGACCTATCTTCTCGATTAGTTTTAATAGAAGAAAAAGACAGGAGAGATCAAGAACAAGAAAATATGAAAGAAACAAGGGAACATTTTCTACTGGATACGGGCTAATGACCAAAATATGAATGTGTTATAAGAAACATCGTTCAAATCATAAAAAAATACAGGAATTATATTCAGAATTTTATGAGACGGACTCAGATGGGAAAAAGCTTCTATCTCAAAACGATTATATCGGAAGTAGTGAAATCAAAGAAGAATGGGGAAATTCTCGAGAATGTATTGCATATTTGGAATTTATAAGGCTGGTTGGATTTGAGAATGTAGAAAAATAACTTCTTGAACTACTGCTTAAAAGAACAGAAGATCCGATTGAAGTGGATCAAATTGTTTTCAACCTCCAAAAACACAAAAAGTGTGTAGTAGAATAAACTACCTATAAACCTTTTGATTTATCATCAAGTTTCCGTAAAATATTTACTAAACTCATTGCAATAAAAACTACTGTAGATGAAATTCAACAACTCGTAGAACTAACATACCTATCATCAACTAGTAGAACAAACATATCTATCATCAACTTTAAGAACAAACATACCTATCATCAACTTGTAAAACAAACATACATATCATCAACTTGTAAAACAAACATACCTGTCATCATAGAACAAACATACCTATTTGGATAAAGATTTCAGAAAGATTCAGCAGATAAAAATGATAGCTCTGACAAAAATGTAAGGAATTTTAAATATCAATCAACATGATCTTTAAAGAAACTGAGGAGTCCCCGACGCTGTAAAATCTAATATCATTCTTGGGTCGCTGCACACGCTTAATGTAACAGCTCAGTAAGTGAGTTGTAGTTTTATACCTCAAGACCAGAAACAGTGATAGGTTTACGTAGAGATGGTAATAAAGTAAGGAAGTACCCAGCTTGGGTCGTAGAGGCGTCACCTCATAATCAATCAGAGCAAGAGATTTCCTGTGGAACCTTATATTAGGATGATAGTTCTTATATTTCCAATGATGAAGAAACAGCAGCAGCATAACTGAATCAGAAGAATGGAAATATTGATTCGAAAATAGATATTAGGCATACAATCTCCGTACTGGCAATATATCGTGATTTAAAAAATCTTGAATGGAAAAATACAAAATTTTAAATTAGAAATTTTATGTTGGAAGGACACTATGTAAATCACTCACGAAGGTTAAACGAAATATTGAATAATTTGGACTAGTAGGGGCAGAATACAAAATTAAAAATAATAAGAAAAAGAACAATGTCACAGAATGTAATGAGCACGTATTTTGAACAAAACTAAAATGTGGTGATATCTCGTAACTAGTTGCAAGAATCTTGTAGCTAAGGATTTACGATAACTAGCAAAATTTTTCTCATAGGTAATGACGCCCAGTGCAAAAAAAAAATGTTTTTTCGCTCGATCGTTTAGAAGCTGAGATCAAAAGGAAATACGTTTGCGCCCTCTAGCAGATAGGCATAACTACAATTAGACAATGTATATAAATATTACTCATGTAGACTAATATCCAGTGCGCAAGAAATGTCTTCAGTCGACGTACTAATAGTGAAGTTAGGATTTCAAATGGAAGTCTGCATTTCCGTTCTAGAGCAGCAGAACTGAGGATTATGAAAGAGTAGAAAACGCACACAAAATGTTCCTCATCGTGAAAGATATATGACGCAAAATAAAGTTTTCAAATCGGACTTTAAGATTCAGAGACAGCGAGAGAAGTAAAATACATATCTACGCCATGTAGAAAAAAACACTGTACATCATTTGAATTAAACAAAATCGAGCGAAAAATGTTTTTCTAATTGAATGGTATCGGACGAAAGAGATTGTGACATATACAATCTGTTTTTAACTTTCTATGTTTTTGTTGTTTTCTTTTATACAAGTTTTGTTCATTCCTCAGTTACACTTTCCAAACTTCAGATCTTTAGCTTACTTTTCCGAACTTCAAAACGTCATGTTTGAACTCCCAAAATGTTTCTCCCGAATGTAGCAGTGATGTCAGCTGGTCAAGTGTGAAACAAGATATATAAAATCTTGTCTCAGTGTGTGTGAAATGTGATAGGTGAGAAGTGACATGATTGTTATCAACATCAAGGTCACTTGATAGGGAATTGTTGCGACGACAGTTTGTTAGCTACTATTAATAGTTCGTTATGTTATATTTACATGCACTAATTGGTTGAAGTCTTCATCTAAGCTAAGTGTTAATTCTTGTGTTCTACAAATCAGCTTTTCGTTTGTTAAGTGTTTCTGTCATAATGAGTGACAGGTGTATACCTACTTCGACGGGAGAACAAACGTGGTTGTCTACTACAAGAACAGAGGTGTAAGTCTTGATTATTTTCTCACCTCCAAGCTTTGGACAATTGAAACACTACAAGATATTTTTCTCAATAGAAATTTTTGAAGTGGAGATTCTATTGTAGACAGAAATATACGCTTACATCCCGTAGCGGTGGAACTGTTTATTATGAGAAACTGTATAACAGTAGCAAACCCCATCGTATAACATAGGGATATAATTTTTCTTACAAACTGGACTTTTAGAAGCAGAAATGGTTAGGGACATACAAGGTACATTTACGCCACGCCACCTTGCAGAGAAACTGTACCATATTTGAAGCAGAAAATGCACAAAAAATCTTCTTTATGATAAATTGTATATGACAGAAGAAATATTTTCTTTCATCTCGTTTATCGAATGAGTGAAAAGAGAGGTAAACAGCTATGTGTATTTACGCCACCTAGCGGTAATACTGTGCATAGGAGAAATAACACAATACATGGATCATCTTTCTTTATCGGTCAGGTTTCTAAATGACAAAATGATTTTTCATATCAAACATATAGGTACAGATAAATAACACTTATACGCGGCTCGACAGACAGACGGAAAAAAGGATTCTATAAGCGCCTACATTTTTCCAAAAGATGTATTGAAAAACATGTTGAAACAGGCAAGTTTGCCCTAAGCGGTGAATCTAGAATAAAGTGGTAAGTACTTTAACCATTTAGGAAAAATAATGGCTGCTAATCTATATCTGAGTGAAGAGCACAAACTTCGTTTAGTTTCGGAAGAATTAAAATTAAAGAACAGTACATCTGTGTCCTGAAGAGAGGGAAGTTTGACCATCTCTCTAGATAGATAGATAAATATACAGGGTGATTGAGCTAAGCGTGTACAAACTAAACATCTGGGAGGTGTAGGTTGCACAAAGACAAATCGAAATCGCATAGCAATGCAGGGTCGGAAACGCCATTTTCATGCGGTAGATGGCGTTGTTCGGCCGCGAGACTGCTCAGACGTTCTTTCAGGATACCGTCATTTGTAAACCTCCCGCAGAGATAATAGGATGGCTGAGTTCACGAAAGCCGAAATGGCTGATATGCACCTCGCATATAGAGCTGCGGACTGCAACGGACGAGCTGCCGTGCGACTGTACCAGGAACGGTACGCGACGAGACGGTAGCCAAACCACCAAGTGTTTGCACGGCTGCATCAGAGGTTATGTGACATTGATTCTTTCCAGCGACCTGCCAGGTGTCCGGAACGAAGGGTACGCACTCCTGCCATCGAAGAGAATGTGTTAAGTCATGCAGCAGACACTCCAAAGTGTCAGCACACGAGCAACTGCCCATCGCCTCGGTCTGTCCCAATCCACCGTATGGGGGTTCTGCACGAAGACCAATTGCATCCATATTCATGTGCAGGGCGTTTAGACACTGAGCCCTGACGATTACTCTCAGCGCATTGCATATGCGCAATGGTACCTGCAGAAGAGTGCGGCAGAGCCCCAATTTCCTGCTTCTGTGCTGTTCACAGACGAAGCATGCTTGACAGGGGAAGGTTGTTTCAATGCACATAACGCGCATGTATGGGCGGTGGAGAATCTCCATGCGTTACAACCACGTGCAGCACCAAACCGTTTTGCTGTTAATAATTGAACCGGCATTGTCGGCTCCTCGTCTGGACGGAAAGGAGTTACCGGATATCTCTGGAGAACGTCTTGCTAGAGCTATTAAACGAACAACAGGTCCCTCAGTCACTGCGCCGTGCAATGAGGTTCCATCACGATGGGGCTCCTGCCCATTTCAGCAATGACGTTCGTCATCACTTAAACATGACATTTGTACATCAGTTGATTGGGCGTGGTGATCCCGTTCATTGGCCTGAAAGATCGCCGGTCTTAAAATGTCTTGATTACTTCTTCTGGGACAGGTGTACGACACCCCCGTTGAAAGTGATGAGCACATTGTAGCACGCATCTCTGTAGCTGCTTCGGAAGTCCAAGACACGCCAAGAATTTTCCAAAATATACGTGATTCCATGCGCCGACGATGTCAAGCGTGTGTTACAGCTCATGGTCGCAACTTTGAACACCTTCTGTAACCTCAATGCATTTCGCAAATGTCTTGTGAGTAATAAAAAACATTTTGTTCTCTTACGTGCTGCTCTTTCAATTCCCGTCATCTCTGTACACTAGCACATGAAGATGGCGTTTCCGACCCTGTATTGCTATGTGATTCCGATGTCTTTGTGCAACCTTTCCTTCCCAGAAGTTTGTACACGCTTAACTGAATCACCCTGTATAAATAGATATGGAAATCGGATCAATATCAGACTAGTGGACGACCTTATAAGTTACGGTCAAGTCGGAGACATCTAAAATCAGCACGATTGAATAGAAATGTATGAGACCTTCTTCAATCGAAAACTGCCTCGAAAAGAAATTGAGAAACAGATATGAAACCTGTGGTAAATTCTTTAACATAGAAATTAAAGAGTGAAAAAAAATGCTAAATAAAAACAATCTGCGTGAACAGAATAGGAAATTGTTAATAAATGCACATTAAAACATCACACGACTGCCAAACAGCAGGAGAAAACAACGATAAGAAAAATTCTTTCTCTGTGAAAGAAAAATTAATTTGCAGTCTGAAACACCTGTTTTAAATAACACGAATACAACGTAAAGCTGGAATTTCACACGAAAGATTTTCGCGAATCCCAGCCGGAATTAATCTTACCTTTTATCCTTTGTGGAATATATAAGAAAACCAAAAATAAATGTCTTCATCCCCAAAGAATTAGGAGAAGGAGCAGAAGAAAGGGGAAATACCGAAAAAAAAAGTGGAAAAGTGTCGTGATGCTTCAGAGTTTATTACACTTCTGATTTTCACGATGCATATTCTGTTATCTTGAAATCATCTTAGCATATTCATTTTAGAGTGTTATTATTCGTGCTAAGCGGCAAATAAATAAATATAGAAATTTTCATCGCGCTTGAGATTTCTGCGTGTGATCCAAACAAATAGAAGATGGGTAAGAAACCTTTTTCAGATCCATTATCTTTAGGTTTTGTTTTTTTCTTTGCAAATTCTCTTCTCTTTCCCATGTTTTTATTCGCTTTTATCTTTTACCCATCCACTGGTTTCAGCTGGAAATTAAATGCTCAGGGGTTGTTGTTTTTTATTTTTCAAAAACCTCTGTGTCCGAACAAAATGAAAATTTTGCAATATATTGTGATGCTTTTCTTTCTCTTTCGTATAAAGAATAGGAAAAGAATGTCGTTTTTTTATTTGTTCTTCTGAAATGGAAAGTAGATAAACAAACAAAAAATATCTTTCATAACCCGAATCATATCATTTTGTTGTTCTGGTAGAAAACTTAATGTTTTGTAGCGGTTTTATGTTGACTAAGGACGTTTTTGTGATCGAGAGATGAAATTTATTTTCATCCGCTTTCCAAAAGTCCTTATCTATTCTCAGGGCTGAAGGTGTACATGACCGTTATGATGCTACTGAAATCTTGGATCTAATGAAACTTAGGTATAGTGAACATAGATAGTGCATCTCGTTTAAACATACTTTAAATGTAGTGATTTTCTGCATTCTTTTTTTTTCTTTTGGAAGTTTGCATCATAACTATAAACGTACTCTTTAACGCAAAACTATTTTGAGATGTTGCCTTTTTAAGTAGTGTTTAACTCTTCGCCGTAAATGGATTATTTATGTGTTTCTTCTTTTCTCCAATTGGGAAATAAATTTGAAAAGCTTGAAGCAAAATCTAAAAATTCAAATTTTGGAAGTTAAAGAAACAAAGTAAAAACACCTTTCGTATTTAAAGATGCCGCTCAAAATTGGGTTCAGTCCCAAACATTTGTGAAACCGCAACAGAAATTTTGTAGGGTGCGAGTTTATAGTCACAAAAGCTTTTGGTAATACGTTTGGCATTTCATTGTCTATCATTTGCTTTTTCTTTACTTTCTTTAAAGCTAATCTTTCTTATTTGTGCAGATTCACTTCCCGTGTTTCCTTTCGTCAGTTCCCGTTAATGGACTTAAATGGCTTTTCCTGAAGGTCTCATTAACCTTTCTTTTAAAATAGTTTCTTTATAATGTAACATTTGCTCATCCCTTTCACGGGCATTTATTTTATCTGTGCTATTAGATCCTTCTGCATGCACTTAACCATTTTCTACCATCTATGTCATCATATTTCTGCTGAACTCTTCTTCTCCATAGTGCTACCGTACTGAGCTTATATTGTGAGATGTCCTTCATTTTTACTTTTATTTCTTTATTTTTCATATAGCCCTCAACACCACACTGAATCTCTCTGCCCAATGTTATTGTTATCAGCAGTACTGTTTCTCATCAGTGAAGTTTTGTTTTCTTAAACCAAGCTCGTCATTTTATTTATAATGTCCTCTCTGTGCTTTGAAAATACGTATACCATCTCGCCACTATATTTAACGCAGTAATACTGTTGCTCTGCTGCTTTTAATTGCTAATTTCCCAACTAATAAATTCAGTTGAAATGTTTGAATAAACTCGAAGAAACATTCTATTATATCACCATTTTTCGCGAGACATTATTACCTCCCCTTATTTAAAACGTGCGATGCAAGATGCATGTTATTGATGTTATGTGAATTCAGCTTCTGTGCTTTGGTGCCAAAATTTAGGTGATTAACATGTGTTTGACCTACAGGTTAAGAGTGCTTCTGCAGCATCTAAAAATCGATTAATTAGATTTATTGTATTGTGGTAAAATAAAAAAATAAATCTGCATTGCAATCTTGTTTACTTTTATGTAGGTATGGAATTGGAAAGTTCAGTATTTGATTTAAAACGTACAACGTAATTAGTACTACGAATAAATATATTATTTTTCAGATAGTATGTATATAACCCGAACTACTTCAGACGAAACACAGGTGAGCAATGATAATACTCATCATATTTTTTTCTTGGCAAAGAATCAACGTGTCAGTTGAAAAACAGGTTAAATTTACTATTATATATTTCTGGGACAGCAGCTTTCTCTTTTCTTGTATGACTTTCTATACATTATGCTACGTTTCTTCCACGCCTACATCCCATCTTATTACATCACTCCTGTCTTTTTGTTTTATTGGAAGTTTAACGACCACCGTGAGCAACTCAGTGGGCTATAAGCAGTCGCCCGTCTATAATTCAGGGCCATTGGTTCCAGGGAAGGAAGAGAGCCAACGCCGTAAGACAAACAAAACATCCATGCCTCACCGGGATCCGAACCTCCTGTCTTCAGTTAAAGACAATGGGCTCGTTACAAAATTTATTGATTCTTGATAACTTTTAGTTACGGTTAGAAGTTTCTATGAGCCAGTATTTTATTCTGCCATGCTTTGTAATATGACTAAAACCCTGAGAAATTAACTGCGAAGTCCTGTACAGATGTGTAAATAAACTTCTTAAAATAGTGTAACTATATTAATGATCCGAATTTCTTGGCGTAGAATAGAAATATAACTTTCCAAGCTTTTGCATATCAACCAGATGGCTTTTTATACTTATTGATAAACTTCTTAGTTCTGTTAACTAAGTACAATACATCTAAATTTAAGACTCTCTGCAGAACCCTTCTATAGAGGATGAAGCGAGTACGACCAAACACAACATATTGGGTTGTCGGAAAAGTCATGACGTATTTTAGCCATGTTTTACAAAGGTCATTTATTGATAGAAAGAACAAAGATCAATCAATGATATAATGCCCGTTTCGTTTGATAACCTTTTGCCATCTATCAGTGAGCTGCACAATGCCTCGTTCATAGAGGGACCTGTCTTTCGTGGCAAAAAACTGTGCAAGGTGCTGATTTACAGCCTCATCTGAATTGAATACCACGCAAGGACTGTTGAAGAGAGCGAAGCAAGTGGAAATCTGACGGCGCAAGGTTAGGCGAGTATGCTGGGTGTGGAAACACATCGCACCCAAGCTCCAATAATTTTTGGTGGGTGATCAAACTTGTGTGTGGTCTCGCGTTGTCGTGATGGAACACACCTTTGCGATGAACGAGCTCTGGACGTTTCTGGATGATGGATTCGTTCAAACTGTCCAATTGCCGACAGTACACATTCGAATTGATTGTTTGGTTCCGTGGTTGGAGCTCGAAAAACACGACATCTTGAAAATCCCACCAACCTGAGACCAGAACCTTCCTCTGATGAATGTCTGCTTCTTATGTCGTTTGATGCAAAGCAGCACGTCGGGACTAAGACCCTTTGCGCAGCACATTGTTGTACACAATCCACATTTCGTCACCAGTCATCAGTCGCTTCAAAAAAGGATCGTTTTCCTCAAGTTTAATGAGCATATTGCAGATGTTCATACGCGCCGTCAATTGAGCTTCTTTGAGTTCATGAGGAACCTACACATCGAGCTTGCTTACGTATCCCAGCTTCTTCAGGTGGTGGGCTGAGAGTTATACATTTTCAGTATTAATTTAGTCTAATTGGCAGCCGCAAAACGTTTTTTCATTTAAAGCAAGAACCTCCTCTCCTTCATGGATGAAAGCTCTGACTGTCGTGGTCTGTATGTCCTGGAACATAATGCAGATAAATAGTGAGGAAAGATTATATTTCTAATTCCTAATTCCTCCAATTTCAAAACAGACTAGGGGACGGGGGAGGCTAAGTTATTAAAACCACACATAAATATAGACTGTAGTAGCATTTTTTAGTGACTTTCTTTTCCAAATACTTCTTCAGTATTAATTTAGTATATAGTTCGCCTCCCCAATTTTTTTTATTTATTTATGTGTATGCTGCAACATTAACCTGGTGCACAATCATTATAAGTTTTCTTTTCTGTGAATTACCTTTTCAAACATACTCTCAGTATATTAATTTTGGAACAGCCTGCCTCTTCAAATATGTTATTTTTGGGGTGAAGGCAATGTAATTTGATCAGAAAAAGTTGAAAAAGAATGCAATTTTAGAGGCTGTTTTTTTTATTTTTGACTGGGTTTTCTTTTACAGATGCAAATTGGAATTTAACTGTAAGTCAACATACTAGTACTAACGGATTGGATTTCAGTTATTTTCTGCGTCTGTTTAAAACTCCTTTAACACAGCTTTTTGGTATAACCATTTATATTCACGCAGGACAGAAATAGCAAGAAACCGTAATTCCTGAGAAATGTAAAACATACGCAATTTTCTTTTTCTTTTTTTTTTTTTTCTTTAAATTTCGGTTGAACTGCTATGGCATGAAGTAATTTATAGAAAATTAAAATATGGACTTTATTAAGCTTTTTCTTCAAGCATTAAGTACGACTGAATGCTTAGAAACGTATAGTGGTGTATCATTCTCGGTGCACAACTCCGTCGCTTGGCGTGACGTCACAAAAACGATGACTAGGCCCACAAAGAGAGGAGGATAATAACGACTTTGTGCGGGGCTCCCGGGAGTGACTCCCGGGAGCCCCGCACAAAGTCGTTATGTACCTGGTGTACGGGTTGTGTGCTTCATTTCGTAACAAGGTTCAACCGCGAGTGCACAAGCTTGTGGGCCATGACGACACGATATTTGATCATAATTTTTCTGCATATCAAACTCTGACATTCTGCGGATACGACGGCCTGAAACATTAAAGCAGCATTTGAGCAAGGTACTGCGAATAAGCTTCATGCCATATGTCGGTGCGTCACAAAATTTCGAACAGGAGACACGTCCCTTACAAACTCCCCTCGTGATCTCCCACCAGTAGCTGAAACAGATGAGGAGCTGAAGAATATCATGAAAGCTGACCCACGTCAAATTGTCTAAGATCGCAGCAGAGATGCGTATACATCATTCGACGGTTTTCCGGCGCCTAGCATCTCTGGGGAAGGTGAAAAAGCTGGATGTCTGAGAGCCACATGAATTGACAGCAGTCAGTGAGACGCGTCGTCTGGAGGTGTCCATTTTTCTCCTTGCTAGGCACATAGTGATCAGCAATGGGGTTGGATACCACGAAGCCACCAAAACTGTCTAAAGCCACTCCTTCACCCGCGGAAACTTTCTAGTGTTTGTATGATTGTCTGCTACCGACTGGATCCATCATTCATTTCTCCGATCAGGTTAGACCATCAATTCGGACGGCTATCGTGCCGAAATTCACCAGATTTTCAAAACGCTTTGCACCAAGCATCCAGCTCTGTTGCCGGACCACATGTACCAACGTCTCCCAAAGACCGCCTAGTAAATCCACCCGGTGAACTAGGATACTCTACAGAACCTTGCATATTCCCCATACCTTGCTCCCACGGATTATCAACTCTTCCTGCACGTGGACCATTTTCTGGAAGAGAAGACTTTCGCAAACGACAAAGCTGTGTCATACCGTTGCAAGATTCTTGACCAGACAAACTCCGGAGTTTTGTCTCTGTGAATCGACAGTCTTGTAACCCGTTGGTAGAAGTGTGTCGATGCAGAGGAAGACTACTTTTACTGGGCGGGTAGATGTCTCCTATATTTGTGAAGATTTACGGGTGGTATTGTGGTTTTGGTCATTTCATGTTGCACCAGCCTATTAAAAGCGAGTAGATGGTAACAAGCGACTAAACTGAAAAATTATGCAGGGTGTCCATAAAGTCTTTCCCACATTAAAAAAAATAATATAAAAAAATCTATGTAAGTTAAAATAAAATGGTTGGCAACATAATATAGCAGCACTCACAAAGTTTTTTTCTGTTCTTTGGTTCCATGAGATTAAATCGGCGGTTACTATCCAGCGTCATTTCAGAAAAGAGTACAAACGATCACCACCGGACCAAAAAAGGATAAAAGCTTGGTATGAAAAGTTTAAAGCGACGGGTAGTGTTGGCGATCTTCCCCGAGTGGGCCGACCATCGCTTACACAAGAGACAGCTACAGCTGTTCAGGAGACATTTCTATGAAGCCCCAGGAAATACATTCGTTGCCTCACTGGAAACAAAAGATTCCCCGCGCCACGGTTCACAAAATTTTACACAAACGTCTTCATTGAATGCTTATAAGGTACAGATCGCTCAAGCTCTTCAGCCTGATGACCGGCCTCGTCGTGCTGCATTTGGACGGAGATTTTGCAGCGCATAGCTCATGATGGTGGTTATCTGCACTGTGTCAGTTTCTCAGGTGAAGACACATTTCACGTCCCTGGTACAGTAAATAGGCACTATGTGCGAATCTGTGGATCAGAAAATCCCCATTATGCCATCGAACAACAGAGGGTTAGCCCGAAAGTGAACGAATGGTGCGGCCTGATGCATGACAGAATCATCGGACCCTTCCTTTATACAGAGCCCACTCTAACATGTAACGTGTACCTGGATTTGCTGGAACTTTTTGTAGCACCTCATTTGCATGCACTTCAACCTTCGGTTATTTTCCAACGAGACGATGCCCCACCACATTGGTCAATAATGGTCCCCGAGTTCCTGAATGTCCCATTTCTGGACAGATGGATTGGCCGCGACGGTGTCGTGGCATGGCCACCTTGATCGCCCGACATAACCCCTCTAGGATTTTTCTTGTGGGGTTATATGTGAAAGACCAATTTTACTCTAGCAGTATTCCGGATGTCGAGACGTTGAAGAGCAAAATAACGAAAACAAATAAACAAAACATGGCGTGAAATACAATATTGCTTAGATGTCCTCCATGCCCCAAATGGCGCCCAAGTGGAGGTGTACTGACACTTGAAAAAACTTTACTTGTGCACCATCATTTTCGTGTAATCCCTTTCTTGTACCTGTAATACATTTTTTTTTTGTTTTTTTTATAAATTTTTGTAATGTGGGAAAGATATGATGGGAACTCTGTGCATTAAGAAAGAAGTAGAAAATATATGCAAAATGATCCTCGTGGTAGAAGACGTAGTAGACGCGAAAACAATTTTTAACGTCGGACTTTTCGAAACAGTGATAACGATGGAAACGGATATGTATTCACACCTCTGGAGCAATAACTGTGCATTATTTGAAGTAGAAAATGTACGTGAAATTTTCATCACAAGAGATATCCGTCAATGAATTATTTTTTTCAGTCGGAATTTTAGAATCAATGCCATGAAACAAAAACGCAGTAAATAGTCATGTGCTCACATGCCGGAATCGGCAAATTTGTACGTCAGTAGAAGAATAAAAGCCGTGGATTATTTATTGTTATAGCAGTTCAAGCTACCCAAAGTGGAAATATTTTTTCAAATAAGACTAATTGAAGATATGAGTTGTCCACAAAAGACCGTACAAACGAACAGAAATACCGATGCTAACAACACGATTTTTTTTCATATTGGTTTTGAAAAGACACGAGCTAAAAAGGGTCAAATTTCCTTATCTCTCTGATAATACGAACAGATGATTCCGATACTTTTAATTAGTGACAAATGATGAAATATATTCACCAGCTCTGCAGCGTTATGTAACATTTTTAAAGACGGATTCCACGTCTTTACGAAATTAATTAGCGCCGTGTCGTAACAAATTTTTCGGGAAAGTTTTGATTGTGGTTTGAAAACAAAAATCTCTGAATATTCAGAAAGAAGGCGTTTGATGTTTGACTCTAAGAAATCTCAGAAAGAATCGTAAATGCGAAATAAATAAATGAGCATCAGTTTGTAGTTCTTCTTCGTTTGATCTCATCTCCCAAGAGAATAATTTCTCCTTACATTTGAAATCATGCTTTTTTCTTAGAGAAAAAGGTGGTCTGCATATTTTAATGATGAAAATTATTCTACCAAGAATGAAAAGAGTTGAACTTTCAGGAGCAGGAGGGAAATGAAGCGAATAAATCAAAGACACAAATATTTCGCTTTGTTTCTCAGAGAAAATTCACTAAGCATCTTAGAACATTTTTAAAAGCATATTGCCTTTGTGTATTTGAATAAAAGGAGAAAATAGAAACACTTGGTTCATATTTGTGGTGGAATTATTTCATTACAGTTAAAGTCACAGAGATATGTCGTTTCTATATTGTTAAATTGTATTAAGTATCGTTTCTCTAACTAAAGGTCACTAAAAACAGACAAAGTTGAGAAATTATTCGTAACTCTTTAGTAGCGATAGCAGTGAGGGTCCGTTTCCGTAACCAAGTACCAGCCTTCTTGAGAGTAAAACGTCAATTCGTCGCGTTTTTAAATGCTAAGTTCGGGGTTTTCGATATGTCTGCCCTTCTGTCAATCCTGAAATCTGTTTTTATGTATGAAGAAACAGTATCTTCAGACTAATGAAATCCTATGTCGGAATGAAAGAAACGCAATTTGAGAAATACACAATGCTATGAAAAGGATTTACCCATATACGTAGGTATGGGCCGAGTAATGGATTTACCCATATACGTAGGTATGGGCCGAGTAATGGATTTACCCATATACGTAGGTATGAGCCGTACGGCAGAGCGCAGTAACTTTCATCGTGGCACTGCCAAAAGATCCCATCTTAGGAACACGTCAGTTCGCAAAATTTCTGCCCTGTGGCAGCTGCCTCGATCAACTGCAAGTGCTAATATTGTGAAGTAGAAATGACTAGAAGCAACAACAGTGCAATCGTGACTTGGTAAGCAGCGTAAAACGACAGAGTGGGACAGCCAAGGGCTGAAGCTGGTGGGGCTAAATAATCTCCTTGTCCTCGGTTGCAACACTCACCACCAAGTTCAAAAATGCCTCTAAAAACAACCAGACCCCCATATCGGTTCAACGAGAGCTCAAGGGAATGGGTTTCCACGGCTGAGCAGCCGTACACAAGCCTAACATCGACAATATCAAAGCCAAGTGTCTGTTGTAGTGGTGTAAAGCTCAGCCCCAGTGGATTCTGGAGCAGTGAAAACGTGTCCTCTGATGTGATTAATGATGATGCACCATCTGGCAGTCCGATGGACGAGTCTACTGGAGGATGCTAGGTTGCGTTGCCAACTGTGGAGTTTGGTGGAGAAGGCATCATGTTCTGGAGCTGTTTCATATGGTTTGGTCTAGGCCCTTAGTTCGAGTGCCCGATAATCTTTGTACTGCGGCCTATAATGACATTTTTACAATGCTATGCTCCCAACAATATGGAAACAATTCGATCACGGCCTTTTCCTTTACCAACAGACAATTCCCCCGTCCTCACAGCAAGGTCCGTGCAGGGATAGTTTGATGAGGTGGGTGCACATAGCCTCGATCTCAGTCCCGTGAAACACTCTTCAGATAAATTGTAATTGGGACTACGAGCCCGACCAACCGCTTGACATCGCTGAACAACATAACTAATGCTCTTGTGGCAGAATGGACGGCGATTCCCTTAGCAGCAAATTAAACTCTAGTAGAAAGCCTTCCTAGCAGTGTGAGAAAACTCGATATTAATTCTTTTCTCATTACAGAGAGTTTTTGGATAGGCAATTGTCCAGATATTTTTGATCAGACAGTGTATCTGTCCTTTCACCCAGCTGTCATATATTTCAAGTGCGCAGTCTATTTGCTGATGGCACTTAAAACACGGTCTTTAATATTTGTATGCGCAACACGTAATTAAGTATGTGTGTAAAACTCTTATGGAAACTGCAACAAAATTAGCTGGGTCTAAGAACAAGTTGCATGTGAAAAAATTATCAGGAAAAACCAAAATGTTGATGCAAAACAGAAGAGAGATGAGGACAACTAAAGATGTGACTTCCAAAGTGGAATATATAGAGCTATGCAAGACAGTACGAAAAGGTATCACTGAAGACGTAAGGAAATTCAACTGTGAACTAGTGAGGAAAGCAATTGAAAACAACCAAAGCCTAAAGATAGCAAAGGGGCATCTCAGTAAGCGAAGAAAACAGATTATGGCACAGGGAAAAGAAGATGGTTCTGTAACAAGATATAGAGGCGAAATTTTGACAAGAGTGAAAGATTTCTACTCCAAATTATATGAAAGGGATGATACATGTACTTCAGACATCATGAAAGGTACCAGTACCAGAGTTCTTCCAGTCCTCCCAACAGAAGTGGCACATGCAATCAAGAACATGAAGCGGGGTAAAGCTCCAGGAGAAGATGGAATTACTGTAGACATCATAAAAGAAGCAAGTGGAGAAATCGAAACAGAACTCGCCCAAATTTTCACTCGATGCCTTAATGAAGAGAAGATTCCTGAGGATTGGAACAACGCTACAATGATCCTGCTACATAAAAAAGGGGACATTGAGGATCTCAGGAACTACAGACCTATCAGCCTCCTATCAGTGGTTTGTAAAATCTTCACTAAAGTTCTTTCACACCGCTTGAAGGTAACACTGGACATGGCTCAACTGAGAGAACAAGCTGGATTCAGGAGTGGCTACAGCACAATAGATCATATCCACGTACTTAGAGAACTAATTGAAAAAGCGAAGGAATATGAACTTCCATTGTGCATGGCTTTTATCGATTATGAAAAAGCCTTTGATTCGGTGAAACCATCAGCAGTTACAATGGCTCTGAAATCCTGCGGTATTGAAGATGCGTACATTAATATTATTAATAACATCTATGAAAATGCAAGTGCAAAGATCCGGCTGTTTGAAAATACAACACACATAAAATTTGGAAAGGGAGTGAGACAAGGTGACACCATATCTCCGAAGCTCTTTAATGCCACATTGGAAAATGTCTTTCAATCACTGAACTGGGAAAACAAAGAGATAAAGATTAAGGGAGATTATCTTACCCACCTTCGTTTTGCTGATGACGTAGTCATTTTTGCAACTACCCCATCATAGCTGCAGAGTATGGTCCAGGAACTTGCTGACAAGAGTAAAGAAGTGGAATTAAAAATGAACTTTCAGATGACAAAAGTGATGATCAATGCTTTTACACGAAATGAAGATTTATCGATTGATGGAGAAAAGCTGGAGATAACAGACGCGTACATTTATCTTGGACAGCAGATATCAAGTGAGGGTCACATTGATGAAGAAATTAATCGGCGTACAAAACTTGTCTGGAGAGCTTTTGGAAGAAACAGCATAATTTTCAAGAGCAATATGCCATTATGTCTTAAAAGAAAAGTGTTTGATCAATGCATCCTTCCAGTGCTTACGTATGGTGCAGAGACGTGGACCTTAACTAAAAGAGACATACAAAGACTGCAGACAACTCAAAAAAGCATGGAGAGGTGCATGCTCGGTGTACCCAAGAGAGATAAGAAGCGGAACTCGTGGATCCGAAAAATGACAAGAGTAAAAGACATCGTGATCAGAGTTAAATCCTTGAAATAGCAATGGGCTGGACATACTGCCAGAAGGACAGACCATCGATGGACAGCCGAAATTTTAGATTGGATTCCAAGGGACAGGAAAAGACCCAGAAGAAGACCACATGGGAGATGGGTGGATGAAATTCGAAAGTATGCGGGAGTGGCATGGAGGAGACTGGCACAAGACAGACCGTTGTGGAGGAAACTTGGGGAGACCTTCGTCCAGCAGTGGATTGATAATGGTTGACAATGATGATGATGATGATGTGTTTCACACGTTTTATGGGCTAGCGGCAAATTGGACACAGGAGTTTTATAGTAAAGCAATTTCTAAATTAAAGGCTCTGCTGCCTTTTTTAAATACATGAACAGTGATGACGGACTTTGAAAGATCGACAATGGCGATGATAAAAAAAAATTCCGAAATTTATGCTTGGATATTTTTCTCACTTCAGTCAATGTTAATCTGCAACAACAAAGCTTTCACAGAAGAGATTTGGAAAGCGTAGAATTCGTCGTTCAAGTAAAGATGCTGAGCTTCATTTTATGATATTTGTGCACTCATTTTATATTACAAATTCATTTGAAGCTCTCACAGCTTCAAGCTGTTGTCAGCAGCATGTAGATAACTCCAAGGTTACCTCAAGTTGAAAAAATCCAAGGTTACCTCAAGTTGTTAATGTAGAAAAATCCAAGGTTACCTCAAGTTGTTTCGGAGATATATGGGCAGGAAGATGAATCAAAATGTGATGAGCAATGATCTATATTTGGAAATGGAACACGAAATGCTTTCAAAGCAATAGGGAGCTGCCTAGCACGGAGATGGAAGGTCGGTATAAGTATTTCCGTTGAATTACTGGAGATTGCCACATATCAATACTTTCATTCAGAGAAACACAGGGAAAAAATGAAGATGTCTGCTGAAAAAGCGAAACTTACAGTGCTGAGGACAGCTTAGTGTATGCTTACTGTCAAGGGTATAAAACATTACTCATCTACGCGAAAAAAGAAATAATCGAATATGTGAGGGTTTCTTGCAATGCACTTTCAGCTACAAGTCAAAATTTTGAAGGCAGTATTCTTATGTAGGTATACACAATCCGGATTAGTTGAGCTCCGTCCTTTGTTTACTAAACTTCGGAAATGGAAATGACAATTTAAAGAAAAATATTTTGCTGAGATACCGATTACGTAATATGCACTCTGTAACACTAAAACTGCAACAGCATGAAGGAATGATCAAAAACCTGTGCAAATTTGTTGGAGGCTAAGTTGAGCCAAGATATACACATGTTTAAAATATAGGACCAATCCTACTGTGGCGTTTGGCGATATAAGAGAGAGAGAGAGCTCTTTTGTCGTAACGTGGCAACTAAGACTGCTTTCCTGGTGAGAAGAGCCTTGTGGCTTCGAGCTGCAATTTCAAGGAGGGAGCCAACTTTGTACAGAATACTAAGGCACCAGATTCGCTGACGATATCGCCAACTTACTGCATTCGCGAGGTGACGGAATATTGGTCTCCGGGAGGATGGGTAGTCAACTCGCCGGACTGGGCAGCATTTAGGCCGTGACAACGCAACAGAGCATTGATGCTGGCAATATTTTTTAAGGAAAGGTACGACCTCTCGTTCGTCTGGAACTTGAGCACGAAAGACGACCACAACACGGAAAGACTGTTTCTTCACGCGACTAACTTCAACCTCCTGTACAGTCATACCTCCCGCTTGCCCCTGTTCAAGAATCATAGTCGCATGAATCTGGAATGAGGACGTGATCGAGTAAACTGGAAGACAGAATGAAATCGTATGAACTTCATAACGAATATCCCTTTTGTTTGAGGTCCAATGGTCTCCGTATTCATGTATAGAGATGACAGGGAGAACGAACCAGTCCAAGAGGAATTTTTCAGCGGCATACAGCGTGAAGGACAGAGGTAGTGCTCTGGCAAGAAGTCAGCTATGACAGTCGAACAACTTTAGTATTCCTCACAAGCAGTTTGACAGCTAGGCGGTACATGGATGATATCCTGGATGCTGTTGCAGCGTGTTGTTTCAATAAGATAATGCAATTCTGCATGCCGTAAACATCTCCATGGAACGAACACCTACGCGATATCAATGTTCTAGAAGTGCCGACAAGATACCCATATCTGTATCCAATAGAACATGCATAGGATATATTTGGACGGCATCTCAGCACTGCCAGCAATAAGTGCAGACAAAGGCAACCCTACAAGAGCAGGAGCAGGAAGGAAGCAGTATAGGCAGTGTCATGCGTTTCTACGACTCAGTGCTATGACGCGTTGCTGAAAGCATTGCAGTGCCTTCGGCAACGTATCTCTTATTGATGCACCTTATTTTTCAGTTAATGTACATTAGTTTCGGAAACTTAATTATGTCTTTCTTGTCTCCCATAAAGCTCCATCCGAGAACATTTGTTGAATTTTCCCACGGCTTCTGTGTGTTGCAATTTCAATGTTACATAGAGTATTTAAAAAAGGAAATGAGTGATATGTATGGAATCTGGCATTTCAATATGCATGCATTAACACTCGCAAATAAATCTTCAAACTCGATCTCATATCTTTTTAAGTTAGCCACTCTTCCAATATCAAGTTTTAGTGTTCATAATATTTTAACATTTATCTGTTTTCCCTGACATTTACTGAAAATACTCCTAAGAGCAGCTTCCTAATCGATTTATAAAGAGCTAATTCTTCAAGCAAGCTGGTTAACCATCTCTAAGTGAATTTTATTTATTTAGAAACTTCCAACATTTTGTAAACTCCATTCGCAATTCTAGCGGGCTGAAGATTTGTTTTTTTAGTTTTTAGGCATTTATAACCTTGTGCTTCCCAAATATTTTAATAAAACAACCATTTCGCTTTTATGTTCACTTCATTATTTCTTAGCCTTTGAAGCTGTTTTTTGTGCCTTTGAGAAATCCCTCATCATAAAAGATACTTCGGATGAATTTCTGTACCTTATTGTTTGCGTATGTCAAAGAGATTTTTATTCAGATTTATATTTTTCATTTGTTCTAAATACGTAATTAATGAAGGAACTCAAGGGAATGGGACAATATGTCCATTATTATCAGGTTGGAAATACATGGAATAATTAATATACACATAAATCAAGCTTTTCTTTCCATGTAACATAACCACAGAAATTTGAAAATATAATCGTTTTGAAACGGAAATCGAACCCGCATCTCCCGATTTGCGCTCGAGTATGCTAACCATTACACCACCCAGGACAATGAAATCCAAACAACTGAGGCATTAATCTGAAACGGCAGACTTTGATTAAACTTAGCACTACGACGAGGCACGTTTGTTTCGACTGGTGCAGTGAAATCAAGGTCTGCCGTTTCAGATTAATGCTTCAGTTGTTTGGATTTCATTGTCCTGGGTGGTGTAATGGTTAACATACTCGAGCGCAAATCGGGAGATGCGGATTCGATTCCCGTTTCAGGACGATTATATTTTCAAATTTCTGTGGTTATGTTACATGGAAAGAACAGCTTGATTTATGTCTACGTGTCCATTATATTTCTCGAAAAAACTGAATAAACTTCGAAACGTGCATTCTGACATTGCTTGAATTCAGCGAGAAGCAACGTTTCAGGTCTAAAGAACTGAAAAGATTCAAATTAAGGTTTTGAAGAATTTCATTGTCATTAGAATCCAACGAAAAGGTCCGAAGCAAGAAAACACTGTGTACAATATAGAAATTTTCATACACTGAGATGCCAGTTTATTAGGTACATCTGCCCTCGTCACATAAATTACTCACTCCAACACGTAACTGCACGCGTGAGCAAGGTTTGCGGTATAAATCAGGCAGAACAGCTGGTCGAGCATTAGCTAGCGCTCGATTGAGGGTCAGAATGGGCAGAACAAATTATCTGAGCGACTTGATACTTGGCGCCAGGATTGCCGGTTCTAACATCTCCCAGACGACCGTCCTTCTCGGCTTTTCATGCCCCACCATAGCAAGAGCTTATAAGGAATCGTGCGGTACGCAAAAATGTCCAGGAGTCATCGATCCTGGGTAGAAAAACAATTGGTGGACGAGAGAAATTAAAAGACTCTGGGACATTATCATCGGCTGTTTAGCTCATTCGCGACATGGTCCGATACGTGGTACTTTCCGAGATAACTCTCTACACCCACCAATGTTGAATTCTTGTAATTTTCTGGAGTATGGCCCGTCTGTTCGCTTGCAAGATTCTCGTCAGTATCCTTCGACCTCTGATTCACCAGCTGTTTTCGTCCACAGGATCGCAGATTGTTGGAAGTTTTTGGTGTGTCGCACCATTCACGACAAACCTTTACTGAGGTTGTGGGTGAAATACCCAGGAGAACGGCCCTTTGGGAGATGCTGGCACGCCTGGCGGCAACGATCATGTCAAGTTCAAATTCTCACGTATTACACGGTTGACTCTTTTTTTTTTTTTTTTTTTTTTTTTTGATTGGAGGTTTAACGACCACCGTGAGCAACTCAATGGGCTATAAGCAGTCGCCCGTCCCTAATTTTGGGTCACTGGTTCCAGGGAAGGGAGAGAGCCAGTGCCGTAAGACAAACACAACATCCATGCCTGACCGGGATTCGAACCCGGACCCCTTACGGACGAATGATCAGAGGCCAACGCCTTAGACCACTGCGCCACCGGGGCGGCTACACGGTTGACTCATTCTTAACCTCAATCAAATGCTCGTTCGTGCTTCACGAGATGTTCTGCCTGATTTATACCACACACAGCGCTCACGTGTCATGTTGGAGTGAGCCATTTATGTGACTAGAGCAAATAAACTGGCATCTCAATGTACAATATATTAACAAAAGTCATATGACACCCCTTCAAAAGCAAATGAACGGATCCGCTGCGTTGTTAAGATGCGCGGTCCAGCTGCAAACGGTACAAAAACAAGCCTGCAGCTGACCGCGATAATATCGCACTGTGAGGTTAAGTGAAAATGTCGCTGCGGGAGAGAACTGACTTTGAAAAAGGAAAGATTGTTGGGTGTTATATTAGTGGGTTGTCCATAAGAGAAACCGATAGGCGTTTAAACATACCCAAGTCAACTGTTTTGGATGTACTGAATAAGTGGAAGATACATGACGTACCTGAAGCAGCAAAACCTACCGACAGACCAAAGAAAATCAGTGATAGAGGATGTCGAAGCCTCAGGAGTGTAGTTACAGATAATCGACGGAGTACTGCACAAGACCTCAGTGTACAAGTGAGTAAAAATGCTGGAACTTCGTTATGTACACGTACAATTCGCAGAGAACTTCATTCCATGGGTTACCGTGGTCGTGCGGCTGGTCATAAGCCTTTCATCTGCACTCGGAATGCTACTCGTCGTTTAGTATCGTGTAAAGAACATTTATTGTGGACCGTAGATCAATGGAAACAGGTCCTATGGACTGATGAATCCACAAGTACACTCCATCAGTCTATAGCCGTGTGTGGGTATGGCGGTAGCCGGGGGAACACTATTTACCACAGTTTACTGTTCCTACGGTCAAGTTTGGAGCAGGCAGTGTACTCGTGTGGTGGTGTTTTTCGTGGTATGGTCCTGGCCTATTGATTAGCGTGGGCAAACCTGTTAACCAGCACGTCTACCTCTATATTCTGAACAATTATGTTCTACCAACTCTGTGGCAATACTATGGAACCGAGCCTTGTTGGTACCAGCAGAATAATGCACCGAGCTATAAAGCAAGGACTGTTACGGTGTGGTTTGACGAAAGAGCCGCGGATGGCTTTAGAGCCGCGGATGGCTTAGTGGTTAGTGTTTCAGACTATCGATGCTGGGTTCCCAGGTTCAAGCCTGGGCTGATCTTTCAGAGATGGTGTGATTTACTGACAATCGCTGAATATCCGCCGTGCATCGGACGAGCACGTTAAGTGACGGCCCCCAGGCTGGACCCACTAGTTAAATGGGTATCCTTTCCTATACCCCACCTGAAATTCTCTCACCCCTCTATGTGCAATATCGTACTTGTACGGTGGCGCCATCTACTGTACTCTAATCTCACTACAAACTGTTCTGTCAAAGTCGCTAGACTTGCTCTCATTCCTTCCGTTTCTGTGTCCTGCCCAAAAGGCGATCTCGCTGTAGGTGGCTGGGACCTAAACTCTACTACCTGTGGACGGAGGTCCTACAAGCAAATGACGCTGACCCCCCCCCCCCCCTGATGTGGTTTGACGATAATTCCGTATCGTGAGTGGACTAGCCAGCACAGAGCCCTGATCTTAATACTATATAGCAGTTATTGGACGAATTAGAGCGCCGCATAAGAAGTTTGGGACCAAGGCCTACTACTAATCAATAGTTAGCCGCAGCATTATGTACTGAATGGAAGCGCATACCTATCGTTGTGGGTTCCAAAACCTTGTCGAAGAGTCAGTGCATGCATTAAGGCCAAAGGTGGACCGACACCGCACTAATGTATGTCAATAAATGCTATGTTGTGTTTCTCTTCTAGATGTCCGGTGACTTTTGTCAATATAGTGTATATCTTGTTCTGTTAATCACATCGAGAGCAAACTGTGCTGACAGCAGTATGAATTATGAATGTCTCCCATTTCATTTTACATGCTCTAAAAGTGATACTGAGTTTCATTATTCGAAAAAGGTGAAGTGAGGTTTTGCCCGAATCAGTTCATACAGTACTTTACCTATCTTAACTGTAACATTTCATTAATACAGAAATTTAACGTGGACCAGGAACATCAAACAAAGATATTCGCTCTTTCCACGTTTATAAGTGAGTCCCGGAAAAATTCTCATTGGACTGTAGCGGAAGCATATCCGGCGCGTAACTGGAAGACCCTGGGTTTGACTCCCGGTGGCGGCCAATGAGAATTTTTCCGTGACTCACTTATAAACGTGGAAAGAGCGAATATCTTTGTTTGATGTAACATTTCAGTTCGGTCTGTAAGAATTGTATTTAAAAATATTCATGAAAAACTTTATGTCTTTGATATGGACAATTAATGTTGTGCTGATACGAAAATGTGCAGAGCAGTTTTTGTATTAGCAACAAACTTTGAATTTTATGATATAGCAGAATTACGTGGTCTTTGAAAGTTTATATCTAAAGATTAATCTTGAATTAACTGGACATATCTTCATTTTACAAAAAATCTTTGAGCAGTTTTTTTGCTTTTTTATAATAATACGAGGGTGAGTCAATAGTTATCCGCAATGTAGCTATACAATTTATTTCAATAAAAATAGGGAACTTATAATAACATCATTTTTCAACATAGTCTCCTTGATTTTCAGAGGTACATTTCGCCAGCCCCCCACCCCGGCAAATTCAAAATTCAACAATGCCATTCGTTTGTGCTACGTTTGTGCTACGTTTGTGCTGGTTTGTGCCGCAAACCGTGTCGTTTGTGCTAGCATAGTTTTTGAGATATTCAAAATATAAATTGGGGGGCTGGGGAAATGGTCAGCCCCCCATCTCGGCAAATTCAAAAATTCAACAATGCCATTCGTTTGTGCTACGTTTGTGCTGGTTTGTGCCGCAAACCGTGTCGTTTGTGCTAGCATAGTTTTTGAGATATTCAAAATATAAATTGGGGGGGCTGGGGAAATGGTCAGCCCCCCACCCCGGCAAATTCAAAATTCAACAGTGCCATTCGTTTATGCTACGTTTGTGCTGGTTTGTGCCGCAAACCGTGTCGTTTGTGCTAGCATAGTTTTTGAGAAATTCAAAATATGAGTTAGGGGGTGGGGGGTGGCGATATGGTCAGCCCCCACCCCGGCAAATTCAAAATCCAACAATGTCATTCGTTTGTGCTACGTTTGTGCTGGTTTGTGCCGTGTCGTTTGTGCTAGCTTAGTTTTTGAGATATTGAAAATGTAAGTCGGGGGGGATGCTCAGCCCCACACTCCGGCAAATTAAAAATTCAACAGTGCCATTCGTTTTTCTTACGTTTGTGCTGGTTTGTGCCGCAAACCGTGTCGTTTGTACTAGCTTAGTTTTCGAGATATTAAGTACCTAAATTTTGTTGTCAACCATTTTCCTCAGCCCCGCCCTCCCCCTACCCCACTCGCAAATTCAAAATTTAGCATAGCCATTCGTTTGTGCTGGTTTGTGCTAGCTTAGCTTCCGAGTTATTAAATACCCAAATTTCGGTGTGGACCATTTCCCCAGCCTGTTTTGAATATAACATAAATTTAGCGGGTTGGGGGAATGCCCCTTCCTCATCCCACAAGTTCAAAATTCAACACATCCTTTCGTTTGTGCTGGTTTGTGCCATAAAACGTATCGTTTGTGGTAGCTTAGTCTTCGAGATATTTCAGCGAACAAGCCTTTCTTTAATAACAAACAGATCATGATTCTACAGTGAGCACGAGGTCATAAATGATGCACTGTGGATCAATAGCATTAGATCATCTGGAGTGACGAAAGAATTTGATTCATAACAAAAGGAGGACATTTGTACGTATGACGCTGACAACATGATCCGAACGCTACTGTACCTACATTCAAACAGTAAAGCATGCTACTGCCGTTATGATGTGGGGTTGCATCTCAGCTCATGGAGTGGGTAGACTGCGCAACATTGAAGGTAACATGAATGCTGCCCATTATATACAAGTACTGGAGAGGGACAATGCTTCTTTCATCTGTTAGCACGTTTCCAAATAGTGATATCATCTTTCAGGACGACAACGTGCCCTGCCATCGGACACGAGTAGTGGACAGGTGGTTGGTTTCTAAAACTGTCGGGAGGTTGCAATGTCCTACACAATAGCCGAATCTTAATCCGATCGAATATTTTGGATGAAACTGAAACAGGTGAGTGCGAGAAATCCTACAAATTAAGTAAAGTTACTTGAAGCTATGATTTCATGTTGGTATCATCTAACATCAAAGATGAACTTGAACACCTTTTGAGTAGTATGCCCAGGAGATGTGTCTTAGCAATTAAAAACAAAGGCAACCCTAATAATTATTAGACAATTTTATGTATGTGTACATACAAACAATTGACTTATAATAATTATGCATAAAAATTATGGTTACATTACGTATGTGTACATACAGAGAAGTATGTCTTGAAACATATTTGACATTCACTGACTAAATGAACAAGTTTAACGAGTTCAATTTTTTTTTTATTTCTCGTAACTTAAACAGTTTGTACTTAACCAGAAAAAAAAAAAAAAGAAGTTTATGTTAGTTTTACAATTTCTTTCTGTCTTCTCATCCACTTCATGTGCAACAATGCAGATATGTTAGATCTGTAAAACGTTTTGAATTCCTTACGAAATTATTTTTAAAATGATGTACAGCCGTCGGTGGCGCAGTGGTCTAAGCGATGGCTTCTGATCATTCGTCCGAAAGGGGTCAGGGTTTGAATCCCGTCAGGAATGGATGTTGTGTTTGTCTTACGGCACTGGATCTCTCCCTTCCCTGGAAACAGTGGCCTTAAATTAGGGACGGGCGACTACTTATAGCCCATTGAGTTGCTCACGGTGGTCGATAAGCTTTCAATCAAAAAAAAAAAAAAAAATCTTAAATATATGCAAACGATGTTCTATCATACCCGCTGCAGAAAGAATTTTTCAAATCCAAATTTCAGGAGCAAAGATATCGGAAAAAATGCAATTTACCTTTACGCCTTCCTTTGTAAATCTATAAAGGTACATTTCGCCAGCCCCCCCACCCCGGCAAATTCAAAATTCAACAATGCCATTCGTTTGTGCTACGTTTGTGCTGGTTTGTGCCGCAAACCGTGTCGTTTGTGCTAGCATAGTTTTTGAGATATTCAAAATATAAATTGGGGGGCTGGGGAAATGGTCAGCCCCCCACCCCGGCAAATTCAAAATTCAACAATGCCATTCGTTTGTGCTACGTTTGTGCTGGTTTGTGCCGCAAACCGTGTCGTTTGTGCTAGCGTAGTTTTTGAGATATTCAAAATATAAATTGGGGGGGCTGGGGAAATGGTCAGCCCCCATCTCGGCAAATTCAAAATTCAACAATGCCATTCGTTTGTGCTACGTTTGTGCTGGTTTGTGCCGCAAACCGTGTCGTTTGTGCTAGCATAGTTTTTAAGATATTCAAAATATAAATTGGGGGGCTGGGGAAATGGTCAGCCCCCCACCCCGGCAAATTCAAAATTCAACAATGCCATTCGTTTATGCTACGTTTGTGCTGGTTTGTGCCGCAAACCGTGTCGTTTGTGCTAGCATAGTTTTTGAGATATTCAAAATATAAATTGGGGGGGCTGGGGATATGGTCAGGCCCCCCACCCCAGCAAATTCAAAATTCAACAATGCCATTCGTTGGTGCTACGTTTGTGCTGGTTTGTGCCATAAAACGTGTCGTTTGTGGTAGCTTAGTCTTCGAGATATTTCAGCGAACAAGCCTTTCTTTAATAACAAACAGATCATGATTCTACAGTGAGCACGAGGTCATAAATGATGCACTGTGGATCAATAGCATTAGATCATCTGGAGTGACGAAAGAATTTGATTCATAACAAAAGGAGGACATTTGTACGTATGACGCTGACAACATGATCCGAACGCTACTGTACCTACATTCAAACAGTAAAGCATGCTACTGCCGTTATGATGTGGGGTTGCATCTCAGCTCATGGAGTGGGTAGACTGCGCAACATTGAAGGTAACATGAATGCTGCCCATTATATACAAGTACTGGAGAGGGACAATGCTTCTTTCATCTGTTAGCACGTTTCCAAATAGTGATATCATCTTTCAGACGACAACGTGCCCTGCCATCGGACACGAGTAGTGGACAGGTGGTTGGTTTCTAAAACTGTCGGGAGGTTGCAATGTCCTACACAATAGCCGAATCTTAATCCGATCGAATATTTTGGATGAAACTGAAACAGGTGAGTGCGAGAAATCCTACAAATTAAGTAAAGTTACTTGAAGCTATGATTTCATGTTGGTATCATCTAACATCAAAGATGAACTTGAACACCTTTTGAGTAGTATGCCCAGGAGATGTGTCTTAGCAATTAAAAACAAAGGCAACCCTAATAATTATTAGACAATTTTATGTATGTGCACATACAAACAATTGACTTATAATAATCATGCATAAAAATTATGGATACATTACGTATGTGTACATACAGAGAAGTATGTCTTGAAACATATTTGACATTCACTGACTAAATGAACAAGTTTAACGAGTTCAATTTTTTTTTTATTTCTCGTAACTTAAACAGTTTGTACTTAACCAGAAAAAAAAAGAAGTTTATGTTAGTTTTACAATTTCTTTCTGTCTTCTCATCCACTTCATGTGCAACAATGCAGATATGTTAGATCTGTAAAACGTTTTGAATTCGTTACGAAATTATTTTTAAAATGATGTACAGCCGTCGGTGGCGCAGTGGTCTAAGCGATGGCTTCTGATCATTCGTCCGAAAGGGTCAGGTTTGAATCCCGTCAGGAATGGATGTTGTGTTTGTCTTACGGCACTGGATCTCTCCCTTCCCTGGAAACAGTGGCCTCAAATTAGGGACGGGCGACTACTTATAGCCCATTGAGTTGCTCACGGTGGTCCTTAAACTTTCAATCAAAAAAAAAAATCTTAAATATATGCAAACGATGTTCTATCATACCCGCTGCAGAAAGAATTTTTCAAATCCAAATTTCAGGAGCAAAGATATCGGAAAAATGCAATTTACCTTTACGCCTTCCTTTGTAAATCTATAAAGGTACATTTCGCCAGCCCCCACCCCCACCCCGGTAAATTCAAAATTCAACAATGCCGTTCGTTTGTGCTACGTTTGTGCTGGTTTGTGCCGCAAACCGTGTCGTTTGTGCTAGCATAGTTTTTGAGATATTCAAAATATAAATTGGGGGGCTGGGGAAATGGTCAGACCCCCACCCCGGCAAATTCAAAATTCAACAATGCCATTCGTTTGTGCTACGTTTGTGCTGGTTTGTGCCGCAAACCGTGTCGTTTGTGCTAGCATAGTTTTTGAGATATTCAAAATATAAATTGGGGGGCTGGGGAAATGGTCAGCCCCCATCTCGGCAAATTCAAAATTGAACAATGCCATTCGTTTGTGCTACGTTTGTGCTGGTTTGTGCCGCAAACCGTGTCGTTTGTGCTAGTATAGTTTTTGAGATATTCAAAATATGAATTGGGGGGCTGGGGAAATGGTCAGCCCCCACCCCGGCAAATTCAAAATTCAACAATGCCATTCGTTTGTGCTACGTTTGTGCTGGTTTGTGCCATAAAACGTGTCGTTTGTGGTAGCTTAGTCTTCGAGATATTTCTGCAAACAAGCCTTTCTTTAATAACAAACAGATCATGATTCTACAGTGAGCACGAGGTCATAAATGATGCACTGTGGATCAATAGCATTAGATCATCTGGAGTGACGAAAGAATTTGATTCATAACAAAAGGAGGACATTTGTACGTATGACGCTGACAACATGATCCGAACGCTACTGTACCTACATTCAAACAGTAAAGCATGCTACTGCCGTTATGATGTGGGGTTGCATCTCAGCTCATGGAGTGGGTAGACTGCGCAACATTGAAGGTAACATGAATGCTGCCCATTATATACAAGTACTGGAGAGGGACAATGCTTCTTTCATCTGTTAGCACGTTTCCAAATACTGATATCATCTTTCAGGACGACAACGTGCCCTGCCATCGGACACGAGTAGTGGACAGGTGGTTGGTTTCTAAAACTGTCGGGAGGTTGCAATGTCCTACACAATAGCCGAATCTTAATCCGATCGAATATTTTGGATGAAACTGAAACAGGTGAGTGCGAGAAATCCTACAAATTAAGTAAAGTTACTTGAAGCTATGATTTCATGTTGGTATCATCTAACATCAAAGATGAACTTGAACACCTTTTGAGCAGTATGCCCAGGAGATGTGTCTTAGCAATTAAAAACAAACGCAACCCTAATAATTATTAGACAATTTTATGTATGTGTACATACAAACAATTGACTTATAATAATTATGCATAAAAATTATGGATACATTACGTATGTGTACATACAGAGAAGTATGACAATGATGATGATGATGATGATGTCTTGAAACATATTTGACATTCACTGACTAAATGAACAAGTTTAACGAGTTCAATTTTTTTTTTATTTCTCGTAACTTAAACAGTTTGTACTTAACCAGAAAAAAAAAAAAAAAGAAGTTTATGTTAGTTTTACAATTTCTTTCTGTCTTCTCATCCACTTCATGTGCAACAATGCAGATATGTTAGATCTGTAAAACGTTTTGAATTCCTTACGAAATTATTTTTAAAATGATGTACAGCCGTCGGTGGCGCAGTGGTCTAAGCGATGGCTTCTGATCATTCGTCCGAAAGGGGTCAGGGTTTGAATCCTGTCAGGAAGGGGTGTTGTGTTTGTCTTACGGCACTGGATCTCTCCCTTCAATGGAAACAGTGGCCTTAAATTAGGGACGGGCGACTACTTATAGCCCATTGAGTTGCTCACGGTGGTCGTTAAACTTTCAATCAAAAAAAAAAAAAATCTTAAATATATGCAAACGATGTTCTATCATACCCGCTGCAGAAAGAATTTTTCAAATCCAAATTTCAGGAGCAAAGATATCGGAAAAAATGTAATTTACCTTTACGCCTTCCTTTGTAAATCTATAAACAACTTGAAAAAATGACTATACCTAAAATAGTACTAGACATAAATGGAATCGAAAGATAAAAGAAATTTTTCAATCGGATGTTTAGAAGCAAATATATTGAATAAAATGTATTTTGAATTCGGCATCATCTGCGTTTACGCCCTCTAGCGGCTAAATTGTGTATCATATGAGAAAACGAAATGAAGAATCATCATTCGCACATTTCAGGCTTCCCAATGCAAAAATAATTTTTGAAATCTGATTAGTAGTTGAAGAGATATGGTGTCAACAGACGGACGGACGGACAAACCGATAACGTAAGCACGATCTGTTCGACAAAAGACTCGCTAAAAATTAAAAAAAAAATATCTCGTACAAGGGGCTGCAAATCTGGGCTTGCACTCGGACGGCAAATGCCCTTCGCGCGGCCCTGACTGCATGATACATTACTTTGCTATCATTGATCAAACAGAAATATTCGCATGAAGACGGTTACGGCAATTTTTTTTTATTTACTAAACAAACTATCAGTACGGAATCCAGTTGCTAGAAGCACTACTATTCTGCGCATAGTAACAAAAAAACATTAGCATAAGTAGAAACAACTTCACCGCCCCAGTGGTGCAGTGGTCTATGCATTGGCTTGGGATCTTTTGCCTAAGACATGCGGGGGTTCGAATCATGGTGAAGCATGAAAGCTGTGTTTGTCTTACAACAGTGGTTCTCTCTCTTACCTGGAAAACGTTGTCCTAATTTTTTTTTTATTGGAGGTTTAACGACCACTGTGAGCAACTCAATGGGCTATAAGCAGTCGCCCGTCCCTAATTTAGGGTCACTGGTTCCAGGGAAGGGAGAGAGCCAGTGCCGTAAGACAAACACAACATCCATGCCTCACCGGGATTCGAACCCGGACCCCTTTTGGACGAATGATCAGAGGCCATCGCCTTAGACCACTGCGCCACCGGGACGGCTGCCCTAAATTAGGAACACACAACTGCTCCATTGGGTTGCTCACGGTGGTCGACGAAAAAAAAAATACTGTTTGTGACAACTGTAAAACAGCCGCCACGGTAGCGCAGTGGTCTAAGCGCTGGCTTATAATCATTCGTCCCTGATGGGTCCGGGTTAAAATCCCGTGAGGCATGGATGTTGTGTTTGTCTAACGGCACTGACTGTCTCCATTCTCTGGAACCAGTGACCCTAAGTTAGGGACGGGCGACTGCTTATAGCCCATTGAGTTGCTCACGGTGGTCGTTAAACCTTCAATTAAAAAAAAAAAAAGGTGTTCACTGGTATGTGGAGCCATGCTGACTGCAGTGCATCTGACAGCTGATGGAGGGTGCGTGGGGGAGGATCCATAGAGCGAACAACACGATCGAGGTAGTCTCACAGATACTCAATTGGGTTTAAGTCTGGGAAATTAGGGGCCTAGGGAAGTGCTTTGTCTTTCAACCACTCGCGGACATTTCTAGCTTCGTGACACGTCGCATTGTCATTCGGGAAGATCCCATCTGCCTCAGGGAAGACAATCAGCATGTATGGGTGCACGTGGTCTGCAAGTACGGATTCATAACGAATTCGGTAGTATGAATAGATGATGCCTTCCAAAAGTATGAATGGATCCAGATAATGCCAGGAAAACATTCCCCAGACCATAACGCTGCACCCACCAGCTTGGGTTCTTCCAGCAGAGGTTGAAGAGTGTTTGTTCTCCAATGTTTCCGGCCTTATATGCCAACATCCATTCGTTCGATGTAGGAGGAAACGTGGCTCATCGGAGAAGGCAATCCTTTGCCAATCAGAAGAGGTCCAATTCCGATACTGCCGTGCAAATGTAAGCCTTTTCTGCCGATGGACCTTCGTTAGCATAACTGCAGTGACTATACGTCTACATCGGAGCCCCAAACGCAGCAGGGTTCGCTGAACTGTAGTTTTAGACCCACTTCCGGTAGCCCCCTGGTTCATTCGGCTAGTGAGTTGCTCCACTGTAGCTTGTCGATCGGCCCTCACTCACCTTCGAAGCCTACGTTCACCTCTCACACCAATGACACGTGGCGCTCTGCAGTTTCCACTTCGTTTATTCGCAATGGTGCTGTCTCCGATCGCGATACACTTTAACCATAGCAGCACGCGAACAGTTCACAAACTGCGCTTTTTCAGAAATATTGCCATGCTTGGCCGAAATGCCGATAATCATCCCATTTTGCAAATGTGATAAATCGCTCCTTTTATCCATGACAGCAATAGGTTATATATTTTCAGAATGCTTACAGCACACCTTATATACCCTCCAAACCAGCTCACGACACGTGTCTTCTTTCACTGGCTACGCGCTGTTTGCGTCAACAGTAGTAGGTGGTCACAATAATGCGACTCGACTGTGTATATTGTGACGTGCCTGCACCGCAGGACGCACATGAGATAAAGGCTGGTAGCAGTGAGAGCATATGTCCGCGAGCTCAGTTGGGAGAGCGACGTACTCCGGTGTGAGGGGACCCGAATTCGATGTCGGCGTGGACAAAGATGTTGGATAAAATTACTTCGTCATAATATATAACAGTGAACATGACGGCATCTCTAACTATTCGAACCAAAAATCTCATATAGGGTTCGAAAAGTTAAAGACTCTCTCATATATACAAATAAATTGTATAAAACTAAAAGCAATATTCGAAATAAGTGGTTTTCGTATTAAATAAAAATATTTTTTCCTATAAACTAAAGCTGAAGCTTCAAGAATGCACTCAAACATGCGTAGTTTCAGCTAAAATTAACGTTTGTAGCTTTTTTTCCCCCTGTTACAAACTTTTTAACTATGTCCACATTGTCTAAGTATGCAGCAATTTTGTTTTCAGTACTAACGATACCTATATTTGGAAGCCGTTCCTGTTTCATATGTAATCGAAAGTAACGTTTTATGATTTTAAGCTTGGATAACGATCTTTTCTCGTAATCCAGTGTTACAGACAGTAAAACTTTAAAAACAGGGTTTTGTGCACCTTATTACTGCTGTTAATTCCATGGAATGGAAAAGGAGGCATTGAAATTTTGAAGATCTTTTGTATTTCAAGCTTAACAGTAAGAAAAATAAAGATATTTATTTTTAGGCAGTGTAAGAATCCACAAATCGAAAAAGAATTTCGTTTAATTTAACATGAGACACGTATGCTCCCCTTTCCCTCCTCCCACCATATTTTGCTATAGGCAACAAAATATTATTAAAGCTACTTAATTGTTTGGAAAACATTAATCAGTCATTTGAAAATATGTATTCTAAAGCACTTTATGGGTTCATGCGATGCTTAACGTAAGTCCAAAGAGTTTTACAATTTAGTCACGCTATCTGAAATTCTTGAGCAATTATATTCTTTTTTTGCAAAATCTTACAATTTTATTTGTAAGTCCGTATGATATTTTATTTTCATATCACTGCTTAGTGTCAGTGAAGAATAAAGGTCATTTAAAAAATTGAAAAGCCTCGTTATGCGTGTTCAGGTGTTCGAACCGTTCTTATCGTTGTATCACAAATATGACAGTTTTCTGTTTGTTTGTTTCTCTTTGACAGATCAATATCTCATTCGTATTTTGTTACCAAAAAATTGCTTTTTTTTCTTACGTGGTCTAACCAACACAACAGTTGGAAATTCTGTTTCGCAGTCTATTTCCGCTGCAATTGTTTTATCTTCAGCAAACATGCCTTTAAAACCCCTACATGCTCTACATTCTTTTAAACAGCCATTTACTTGTTTTAATATTTCTGTTATGGTTGGTATAACTGCAACACAATTGAGCATTAATTTGCTAATAACATTAATTTTGATAAAAGAGTGTACCAAATCTTTCTGGAACAAATAAACGTGTACGTTTTCTTGTTTTTAATTATTTTTTCTAAGGCCGATTTGTTAAATTTCATGTATCATGGTCTCTAAAAGATTCGTTAAATCTCAAAAATAATACATCGTGGATTACATCTAAATTGTACCCCAGTCCTTCTTAGTGGCGTCCCCATAAGTTTTTTTCTGGGAGGTTACGAAATTTTTTTTTCATACAACTAAATGCGTTATGAGTGCATTTTTGAAATGTATCCAACATCCCAGCAAAAATATTCAAATAAATATTGCTGGAAATTAATAATATTCTTATCACCACATAATGGTTGGCCACTTATATTGTGCAATTTCTCTATGCAGAAAACAAGTTGGGAAAAGTGACTAGAATCCTGATAAGACCGATTTGTGTGCGATAAATCTATTTTCAAAAGCACCAATTAACATGTCTAAAAATGGTACATAAATTAAAATCCTGTAATAATCTTCTGGGGTTTCTGTGTTTATGTTATAGCGTAGGTTTTGCTTTGATGTGATTGTTATTATTTGTATCAAAACTCCTTGCTTTTCAGCGTGCTTTAGAGTAATCTGGAATAAGTCAAAGAACTTAAATGTGGCAATGTCTCGTCGCCACAGAAACTTTGTTTACCCATGCATTGGTTTTTCATTGCAATGGGACATTCTAGTCTTTGGCTCCTTGCAGTTTCCTTGTCTTCGTGGAGAAAACACCTTCAGTTGCTTCCATGAGACATAAAAACAATCTGAAATACTAACAAAACTTTGCCTTTTAAAATCGCGTTTTTGAAATATCGAAAGGTTCCAAAATTTGGTGGGGGTTAACACCCCCGGCACGCCACTGATCTCCCTTACTCTTATTGCATCGATAATGTTTTCTCACCTTGTTTCACAGCACGGTTGAACGCTTCGTTAAAATTTGCCAACGTAATTCAGAAAAAGCATATATTTCTTGAACAATTCTGAAAATGTTCACAATTTCTAGGGATATTTTTCGTCGTTATTTACGACCACATTTAAAGTATCAGCCGCTCAAAGTACATAAAATGTACAAGAGTTTTAGATCAAAATATTATGTATTTTGAAGTCCATCGTGTTTTCCCTTCATATTGGCCCGTTGTCATAGTGCTGGCGATGCATATCATGAATGCTGAAATTTTCAAAATTGTAAAAGAAATTAGAAAAAGAAAAATGTTAGTCTTTGCTCGCGGTATCCGTTACTGAACAAAACAAAAATTATTCTGATTTCAAGTTGTTTTCCAATGTATTATATAGTGAATTATTTTTACTAAAAAATAAACGTGCCACACGTAGCAGTACGATTTTTCACAGCAAGACGTTTTCTTAACTTTGCTCATGTGATTGATATTAATTTTTCAACCATAAAATTGGATTGGGGGTCCTGCCGGCCCCGGAACTTTGCTCGTCCCTGCTTGCAGTAGCTTAAATCGATATTATGAATTACTTAGTATCCTAAGATTTTGTGTTGCTCTGGATCAGTCCTCCACTTGTGTCAGGCATCGCATTGTTTTCAGTATGGACCAAAATTGATGGAAGCTGCTCTTTGAAAAGAGAAATGCTTTTTTGGTGGAAATAAAAATATCTGTCTCACAAATACAAAACATTAGGACAAAATTCTAATGCTCAATTTTCTTTTAATACATAAGGAATGACACTTTAATATCAAGACATCAAACTTTCGATGTGATAGTGAGATATAGAACACCCAGATTTCTGCACAACACTACAAATTATGATGATTTATATGACATTTTAAATGCCAACACAAAAGACATGCATTGCGAATTACACGAAAAGATAAAAAAGAAATTTGCATTGAACTATTAAAGTTTTATTTTCAATGTAGACGACTGTACCAAACAACACTATTACTTAAAAGAAACTTCAATGTTCTCCTCGTCAGCGGAAAACGTAACACTATAAAAACACAAAACATTTTGGAGAAGTTGAAATGCTCAGTTTGCTTTAATAATAAGGGATGGGTTCCAGTTGCGCTGTACATTATTTTCAGTGACTATATATCGTGTCCTAAGCAACGGTAATATGTCTTTTTACTCGTTCTATAAATCATAGCACTGCAACTGCACATTTTGATACAGTATTAAGGAATGGCACTTTAATACATAAAGAAAATTCAAATGCTCAAAAACGTACTAAAAACGTACGGAACAAAACTTCATTGAGAACATTAAACTTTTGAATGTGAAAATAAGAGATTAAAATCACACATTCCATCGCAACACTGAAATGTGATATTTTTTTTATAAATTTTGTTACGACGCAAACGGCATACTTTGCAAATGTGATGAAAAATATGGAAATTGTATTTAACTATTTAAATTTCATTTACAGTCTGGCTGTCAATATCAAATAACACATATATTTAAAATGAACTTAAATTTCTTATTCTTAGCAGAAAAAATAATACAAAAAATACAAAACGTAAGAAAATTTAAATGCTCAATCTGTTTTATTATAATTTGAGTTAAACTTTAATATCAAGAAATCAAAATTTAATAGTGAGATAAAAAAAACAGATTTCATCACAACACTGTAAGTGTGGTAATTTATATGATATTTTTACTTGTAACACAAATGACATACGTTGCAAATTACATGAAAAGTAAGAAAATCATATTCAATTTCAAAAATATTTTTACAGTTTGGGTGATTGTACCAAACAAAAGATATGTATAAATAAACATCTACTTTCAAACTGCAATGTGCAACGATTTGTACAATATTTTCAATTACAACGCAAAAGGCATACATTGGAAATGACATGAAAAAGAAACAAATCGCTTTTAATTAATAGAATTTTATTTACAGTGCATCTAACTGTATTCACATAATATGTTCTCAGCAGAAAATGGGTAGTATAAAAACATAAATTCAATGGTTTGTATAAAATATAATTCCAAATTTTCACAGAAAATTTGGAATGCTCATTTTTTTATTCTTATTAATTTTAATGCTTATGAAACTATGTAGTTTGGTATCTTGACCAAAAAGATATAGCCAAGACACCAAATTACGAACCATGGTAATGTGATGCCAAATATGAGTTTCTAAATTCACGAAATAAAGGGTAACTTCTTCAAGGCCACACATTTTCTCTGTAGGCCTTCTCTATCTAATCAACTGTTCTGAGATTCAACATTGACATGAAACTGACTGCTTTCAAGGGTTAGTGCTGATATAATGCTGTGCTTGGAAGACCATTTGGCACAGCCTGTTAGTGTTGATGCTTCGGTAGTTCTTCTTTCCTAGTAGCTTTTACGAATACCGTGAGCAACTCATTGGGCTATAAAGCAGTCGCCCGTTCCCAATTTTGGGACACTGACTCCAGAAAAAAGAAAGCGACAGTACCGTAAGACAAACACGACATCCATGTCTCACCGGGATTCGAATCTGGACCCGTAACGGGCGAACCGTCAGAAGCCAATCGCTGCGCCACCCGGGCGGCTATGCTTCAGTGAAAGCTCCCAAGGTATACCGAGAATCCTAAGGAGGATGAAATAGGTATGGCATAAACTTTATGGGTGTCCAGGGGTAGGACAAGATCTTTGTCTTTTAGCGGACACTTTATTATAGGAAAGTTAGGTCTGACAGTGAGGGTGTAGCCCATAGTTCTGAAGAGTTTAAAAATCTTATAAGAAAAGGAACCATGTTAAGGGACTGAACCAATGAATTGGGTTTCTATGTAAGTGTTGGTGTAAGAGTTGTCAGGTTTTAATATGGAAATCCTGGATAATTTTGTTTATTGTAGATGATGGGAACTGATGGATTTCAGCAGTTTTCTTCATTTCAGCACATTTTGTTCGAAGGATGATTCACTATTGCAAATAATTCTGGCAAAATTATTAAAAGTTTTTTAAGCAGCAAATTTTGAGTAATGGGGCAGTAGGATACACCGCAGGCACATACCAAAACATCAGCACAAAAGTGGGTGAATACAAACTCGATGTGTCAGGAGATCTTTCAAAAACAGCATTAACAGCATTAACTCGTGGACACTTTTGCAGTCTCCTTAAGAAAGAAACAAAAAACTTTTCTCCTTTGTACACAAAGCAACTCCACTTTTTCAAGAAAGTAGTGAAATATTTCTAACCTAGAACTGCAATTCAGATATTCCTAACCAAATACCATTTATTCAGATCTCTCTAATGAAATTTGGTAAATACCGTATATATTACACATACGTACATATATTACAAAACTGACCACCGATAGGCAACTGAATTATTAGACTGGACGTTAAAAGACAGAAATCCATATGGAAGATGGGTGGATGAATGACCGGAGTGACATGGAGGCTGACCCAAGACGGATCAATGTGGAAGAGACTTAGAGAGAAGAAAAAGGGTAAATTATATAGAGGAACAATTCCACACCGATTCATTCAACATCATAAAAATGGTGGCAAACAGTGCCGGCCACCATCTGTGGTTCAGCCAGCTGGAAACTCACCAGCGAGAACATACGTATATATATTGACATGTTAATATTTGATCCAATATAATAATTTTTCTCTCTTAATGTTTCACACATTTCATATAAATCAGTATTAAGAAACAAATCTTTTTTCAGTACCACATGTGAAGATATAAAATTGTACAACATTCTGTACTATGAAATTAAAAGTTGCTGTCTTTAGCACGATATATTAAAACAATTTACCAAACCGTAAACAAATTTTTACATTTATTCACGATCCAAAACCGTTCAATGAAAGTGACAAGTACTTTCGAAGCCACAATGGCTTCATCCTCAGGCCGAATATGACACGGTACAAGAAACAAACCAGTCAATTTGTACTGTAATACGAAGCGCATCTCACGAACAGATGTGCCTCGTATTCAATCAAACTCATGAACAGATGCGCCTCGTATTACAGTACAAATTGACTGGTTTGTTTCTTGTACCGTGTCATAGTCGGCCTGAGGATGAAGCCATTGTTACTTCGAAAGTACTTGTCACTTTCATTGAACAGTTTTGGATCGTGAATAAATGTAAAATTTGTTTACGGTTTGGTAAATTGTTTTAATATATCGTGCTAAAGACAGCAACTTTTAATTTCATACTTCATCAGCACGAAAGAAACTGGTATCATTCTGTACTAGTTCAACAATTGAAACAAATAGACACCAAATCAATTCTGCTAAAAAGTCTGAAATACCAAAATTATTATTCTCACATACATAACACCCTCTTGAGCCTTTTGAGTAGCTTACAGCCACTAAATTAATTAAATGTAATGAATATACAATACTAAGAGGTAAGTCATCTGACAAAATATCATCTGACTTTCATCAATCTATACATAAACAGTGTTGCCATTTTAAGATTTGCTATCAGGGTTGCATAATTTATACATAGAAGAAATATTATAATATATATATCATCACACACAAGAGCAAACCCACAAATTCCAAGTGAGCATACATTTGCCTACACAGGACATGATTCTTATATACATTACCTAAATATAGCTGTTATGTCTTCACCAGTTAAAATAAAATATAAATATGAAAATACTATAACCATAATTTCTGCATTAAAGAAAGCTAAAACAAATAATCATCATTACGAAAACTTTCTGTAATTGTGATACACTGTTATTAATATTTAAACCAGTGTGTTCACGTTCCTGCCATCATAAATTTTCCCACGTTTGAAGCAAGCCAGTAATTAGTAATTTACCATCTACACATGTGTATATGCCATGGCTTATATGATGCCCATTGCTTAGCATCATTCAAGTCATTATTTAGAACATAAACAATACATATCTAGACAAATGAATTAACTGTAGATATTGTACATACGCGTACCAGAAACAATAACATATATAGGCCAAACCACACTACTGGTACTTTTGTTTCGATACCAATATTGCGTACTTCTTTCTTCTGGTAGCTGGTAGTTATCTTCCGCGTTCGTTGTTCAACGTTACAAGCCAACGGAATTGTAGCAAAATTGCACATCCGAAAATAGAAATATAGAATATATATGTATATATATATATTCATGAACTTCCATTGCGCATGGCTTTTATCGATTATGAAAAAGCCTTTGATTCGGAGAAACCATCAGCAGTTACAATGGCTCTGAAATCCTGCGGTATTGAAGATGCATACATTAATATTATTAATAACATCTATGAAAATGCAAGTGAAAAGATTCGGCTGTTTGAAAATACAACACACATAAAAATTGGAAAGGGAGTGAGATAAGGTGACACCATATCTCCGAAGCTCTTTAATGCCGCATTCGAAAATGTCTTTCAATCACTGAACTGGGAAAACAAAGGGATAAAGATTATTGGAGATTATCTAAAACACCTTCGTTTTGCTGATGACATAGTCATTTTTGCAACTACCCCATCAGAGCTGCAGAGTATGATCCAGGAACTTGCTGACGAGAGTAAAGAAGTGGGATTAAAAATGAAATACAAATTTTGAAGATGACAATCCGATTTTTGGCGCAAATGTGACAAGGATGGTAAGTCAGATAATATCCGAAAACTTGAAAATCTTCATCGTCCTGGAGCGGGACTCGAACCCGCGTCTCCCAGAAAACGCCCGGGTATGCTAACCACTACACAACCCAGAACGACCAAGTTTCAAGCTTCCGATCAATTTGAATTTCTCCATCACAGGATTCGCTAGTCGAAGCAACCGGCATTCATATTTCGCGAATCAGATTGTCATCTTCAAAATTTGTATTATATGGCGTAATCCCGTATTTCTTTCATGATTAAAAATGAACTTTCAGAAGACAAAAGTGATGTTCAATGCTTTTACAAGAAATGAAGATTTATCGATTGATGGGGAAAAGCTGGAGATAACAGACACGTACGTTTATCTTGGACAGCAGATATCAAGTGAGAGTTACATTGATGAAGAAATTAATCAGCGTACAAAACTTGCCTGGAAGAGCTTTTGGAAGAAACAGCATAATTTTCAAGAGCAATACGCCATTATGTTTTAAAAGAAAAGTGTTTGATCAATGCATCCTTCCAGTGCTTACGTATGGTGCAGAGACGTGGACCTTAACTGAAAAAGACATACAAAGGCTGCAGACAACTCAAAGCAGCATGGAGAGGTGCATGCTTGGTATAACCAGGAGAGATAAGAAGAGGAACTCGTGGATCCGAAAAATTACGAGAGTGGAAGACATCATGATCAGAGTAAAATCCCTGAAATGGAAATGGGCTGGACATACTGCCAGAAGGACAGACCATCGATGGACAGCCGAAATTTTAGATTGGATTCCAAGGGACAGGAAAAGACCCAGAAGAAGACCACATGGGAGATGGGTGGATGAAATTCGAAAATATGCGGGAGTGACATGGAAGAGACTGGCACAAGACAGACCGTTGTGGAGGAAACTTGGGGAGACCTTCGTCCAGCAGTGGATTGATAATGGTTGACAATGATGACGATGATGATATATTCATGAAATGATACTTAAAACACAAAAATAAACCTACCAGAAAAATAAATATTTTTTCTGTAAAACTATGTTTCATGATTTTTTTTTTAAATTTTTTACAACAGTAATACTTTCGGAAGAATCCGGAGTATGATCATTTGAACAGCTGAGGATAAGAGATTGTTCTCCAGAAAGTATTACTGTTTAATAAATATATTCAACAAACTCATCAAACAGAATTTTATAGAAAAGTTAATTTGTTTTGGTAAATCATGAAAGAAATACGGGATTACAATATATAATACAAATTTTTGAAGATGACAATCCGATTTTTGATGTAAATGTGACAAGGATGGTAAGTCAGATAATATCTGAAAACTTGAAAATTTCATCGTCATGGAGCGGTACTCGAATCTGCGTCTTCCCGATAGCGCCCGGGTATGCTAACCACTATAACACCCAGAACGATCAAGTCTCAAGTTTCCGATTAATTTGAATATAACTATCACAGGATTCGCCAGTCGAAGCAACCGGCATTCATGTTTAGCGAATCTGGAGGTTAAGAATAATATCCCGTGATTGCCAGGAGGAGCAGATAAATCATGAAATAAATACGGGATTACACCACATAATACAAATTTTTGAAGATGACATTCCAATTTTTGGTGTATATGTGACAAGACTCAAATTAATCGGAAACTTGAGACTTGGTCGTTCTATGTGGTGTAGTGGTTAGCACACCCGAGTGCTATCTGGGAGACGCGGTTTCAAGTCCCGCTCTAGGACGATGAAATTTCAAGTTTTCGGATATTATCTGACTTACTATCCTTGTCACATTTACATCAAAAATCGGATTGTCATCTTCAAAAATGTGTTTTGGTAAGTTAATTTTTGTGCTTTTAAGTACATATACAATAGATATAATATAGTGTTAAATCGTATATATTAGCAGCTGGCATTTCATTTTCGCATTTCCAGAGCAACTTACTTTCTTGTCTACCAGATCATTGTATATTTCCCAGTAGCCGTCTGCCCTATAGCACACAGCCACATAATGTCCTACGACATTTTTCGTTTTATGGCCTCCAGAAAATGCTATTGCACTCCTGAGGTAAAATGTTCTCTGATCAAACAGAGTGTTCGTGGAATTTCTAATAGAGGTATAATTAAGTCACTTTCACATTCCCTTCCAATGGAACTGTTTAGCAGCTCTACGATAATGTGATTGTTAGAAATTTTGCAGTTCCTCCTCTGGATTCCTGGACACAAAGATCCTTCAGGATTTTTCTGATCACATATCCGCTCCGTGTTGCCGAAGTTTTTGACTAAATCGTCTTCCATACAACTCAAACACGAGGCACCTTTTATTGCAAACAATACCACTGTCCTATTAAATTGCTTGTTTGAAGAGCACTTCTCTTCTGAACAATTTGTGTTTTCTATTACAGATGGATGCAGTCGAAATAGGTTTTCGATTATTTTTGTCGCTGTGCATTCAGCAGAAATCTCTTTTACGCCACTAGGTAGATCAACGACCTCACAGAACTCCAAGAGCAATGAAGCTCGTTTCTGATACGTTTTCGAAGTAATTCGAGAAGTGACTATATTTTTTACAATTTCTAATAATTCGCAATCAGTCATTGATTTGAGAAATAGTTCGTATTGTGCGCTGTCACACATTGCACAAGCCAAAACCTGTACGAAAGAATCAAAAGCGCATGTATTTGATAATATGAAACGTGCGCTCCCAGCTTTGATTGCTTTCAAATCTAGATTTCTATTTCCATTTTTTAAGATCGCTAAAGGTTTTGCATTTAATTTTCTAGAAAAATCCCATTTCAAAACCTCAGACTGTGGCTCTAGATAGGAATGTCTCGCCCTTTTTTTAAGAGGCAAAGCAAGGCCTCTCCAGTTCTCTTGAGCATTAAATTCCAGGCTGTGTCTTCTTTCTTTGTCTTTGGCGGCACACTTAAAACATATGCGCTTTTCTCCATAACCTTCTTCGGAGCTATCAGAAATAGGAAGGGAGCAGTCAAAAATGATGTGGACAGGAATGTGGCATACTACACACGTATGTGCACCACTCGGGAAATCTCCTCTTGAACAAGCGATGCACTTCGTTGAAATATGAGTCTCACTGGAAACTGAGGTATTTGGCATCGCATCATCATGCTGCCTTATTGCACTATACTGTTGAGATACTTCATCCTTTTCAGCAGAAGCGGTAATGTCTGCTTCAGCGCTAGGTAAAATTTGCTTTCTTTTTTCGGATGCAACCAAATTCATGGTGCCCTCTAAGGATTGTATATGCAACTTTAGAAAATCGTCGGCTCTCAATGGGATCTTTTTTCCACAAAGCACTCGGTGTTTCAGATCATTGAAACTACTTTCCACTGGAGCACTGCTTGCTGTAGTTTTCCCGTAGCAGAATATCGGTACCATAACAGCAGACCAAAGCAGCAAGGTTTTTGCTAATCGCGAGCAGTAATCGACTATGTCGGGCAAGTATTGCAAGTTATCATGGTCCCCTTCTTGACCAGCAATTTCTTTTTTCACTTCTTCAACTAAATTTTGAATCCACGTATAAAATTCATTATGTGTTGCTAGTTCAAAAGATTCATTTTCTTCATAACGTCTTGTATTCCTGTTATCACTAGCATATTCGTCAGTTTCAGAGTGACCTGTCGCTATTCGGCGTTTCAGTTTACTCTTTTCAATTTCACAGGAAGTTACATCTCCAGTGTGAACATCTGTTCCTTCCGTTTCGCTTAGAGCGACAGTGAATATTGCACGGAATAAATCTTTGACATCTGTCATATCTGTTGACTGCACTATTTGTGCGAGGCTGCGAATGTATAGCTGACGCGTTCGATTGTTCTGCCCGAATAAAACTTTCCAGGATGCAATGAGTTTAATTGTGTGAACCACATCACAGCGAATGAAGGAGTTTGGAATGGGGACTTTTCCATGTCCTAAAAGAAGGGACGAGCAAGCACGTAAATAATCCCACAAACTTGAGAACTGTGTGAAGGCTCTTACAATTGCCGAAAGAAGTGCCACTGAATGGTCACTTACAACTTCCTTTGGCGAAGGAGCACCGTCTTTCTTCCATTCAGCAAGCCAATGATAAATGCTATTGCTGTCATGCTTCTCCGAGATCATATTGCACACAGAATATTGCATTCCACTTGTTATGTCATTAACTGTAATTTCGTAAAGAAATATTTGAGCCGATTTGTTTCCGTAGGGTCTGGCTAAACGTCTTATAATGCCACCAGTAGCATCTAAGGAAATTTTAGAGCATTTAGCATCACAGCAGAATGAGCGGTATACGTGAAGTTGCGACGGCATGCAATAGTAAACAAAAAATGGATCTTGTCCAATGGCCTTTACAACTGCTTGATATTCAATGTTGTACTTCATTTCGCTTATGCTTAAAATAGGATTTTCCTGTTCTCTTCCTTTATAACGAAGTGAATTTCTCCGTCATTTTTGGTCTACGCCGGGATTCGAACCCGAGGCCGCTTATTCCGGAATAAGTTGCTCTACCAATTGAGCTACGCGGACATTTTATTCTGATTCCTATCTGCCTTTATGTCGTGTGCGTCCTTCTGGCAGGTACGTCACATCTCCTGGTACGTTACACCTTTTTTTATTTCCTTACACTTCATAATTCGAAGTGCGTTTGCAGACGGTAAACTTTTTGGCTCCAAGTCACCAAACGTCATACATTTTTGTGCTTCCATTCTCCGAAATAAATCAGGAGAAACATTTTTTTCTATTAACGTGCGGGAGATTAAACTTCTGATTGGGCCAGAAATTCTTCGTCGGCGGACCGACCGACAGCTCTTAAAATGTCCTTGATAGGTACAATGAAATACAGCACCCGATACTTCAGATGGGGCTGCATCCATGCTACCAGTTAATTTTGACTTGCATTCCACACATTCACCCGATATTTTAACAAAATTATCCGAGTCCTTAAATACTTTAGCTCGTTTGAAAGACAAAGTACAAGGCGCGAGCGTTTTTTCGGAAAAATGATCGTTTACGATGTGTGACCATACATTTGGGCTAAGTATTTGGTAAGCACGTGATGTTCTTGCAGGATAAGATCTATCCTGGCACTTGTAGACAACTTCCTTCGGACATATAATATGCCACTCTTCTGGGGTAAGGGTTATGGTAAATTGCAAACTTTCATATAAACTGTTGTTTCCGAGAGGGGCTTCTTCATCGTTTGAAGAATATTCCGATTCCCCTTCAGCAGAGTCATTCGTAGGAGCTATTTCTTCAGCAGGGTCATTCGTAGGAGCTATTTCTTCAGCAACAGACTGTTTCACAGTCAGCCCGAGAATATTCCAACTTCCAAATCTATTTAACTTCACAATAGTATACAAATATTTTTTGGAGCACTTGTGATCTAAAAGTCCGCACAGTTTCCCCAAATATCACTAGATGGAGGCTGAATAACTCCATTACAATCTACAATGCTGTCTCTAAATTTCAATAACAACTCAAGTAGTAGAGATGTATCTACTACTGACACCTTCGGCATTTTTGTACAATCTTTTACGAAGACTGACTAACAACTCTTCGATTAAATGTACCTCACAGAAGTAGTTTCATGGGTTTGGTTTGAATCCAGAGATATTCACATTTTCGGGATTGACATGCAACTTTTTAATCAAATTGACAGCCCTGGGAGTATCTCCGGTAAGACCTCATCGTTCGAAATTTCGAATGCGATTGGAACTCTTGCTTTGTGTGGGCTTGGTTTACGTTTCTGAGAACCTTCTTCGCGTCTGGTTTATGTCAACTGGCTGAGTGGAATCTCATTCAGGACAGATTCTATGCTAAAACTGTTCTTCTCGGATGACCTCTTCACCCACCATTATTGTAAGTTGCCGTTCTAACAGTCAGATTCTGAAGCCTATGTCTCATGGTATGCGACAAATTATGGGTTTGTTTATCTCTCGCCCGCAATTCCTTGCTGTTCGTCTGGCCTTCCATCATTGTCAACCCTCGCTCGGGACCTGCGTGGTACACAAAGAGCGTTTGAGAACAAGGGAGGGGGTGAACGACTTCTAATCCCTTCTAACCTTATCTCTTTTTTTTTCCCCTCTTTCTGCTTCCACTCACTAACTCTTAACTCTTTCCCATTTAAATCTTAATTATGCCCATAATTATTCTCTGAATTATCCACGACAATTTTCATAATTTATCCAAATTTTTTTCTGAATTATTTTTGTTTCGCCCTCTAAGCTAAGTAATTAATCAGGGGCCCAATTTTCACACCATTACTACATGATGTGGGGATGCATTGAATTTGTCAATCGTTATCTCAGCAGGCTGCTTTGAAGGAACGTCCCCGACCCTTTGGTAAGTCTAGGAACCAGACACCATCGGTTGAATTACGACTGTTTTCGTCGCCTTCGGAGCCAACAAGCAATGACAAAGCATCTTGGGTGGTCTCTGCTTCATTTTGGGGAACTTCTCTTTCCTTTGTTCAAAAAACCCAATCAGCTCCCGGGATCTAATTAATCAACTAATTAATCGGCCTGATTAGCTACGCCCATTATATTCAAAATAATGAGGGCCAAGTCATAACAATATAAACGAAAGTCACGATCATACAACTTAGAGCAAAAGTCCTGCAACACCTCTTTTTTTTTTTTTTTTTTTTTTTTTTTTTTTTGGATTGAAGGTTTAACGACCAACGTGAGCAACTGAATAAGCTATAAGCAGTTCTCCATCCCTAATTTAGGGTAACTGGTTCCAGAGGGAAGGGAGAGAGCCAGTGCCGTAAGACAAACACAACACCCATGCCTGACGGGATTCAAACCCGGACCCCTTTCGGACGAATGATCAGAGGCCATCGCTTAGACCACTGCTCCACCGACGGCTGTACATCCTTTTAAAAACAATTTCGTAAGGAATTCAAAACGTTTTACAAATCTAACATATCTGCATTGTTGTACATGAAGTGGATGAGAAGACAGAAAAGCAGCCCCGGTGGCGCAGTGGTCTAGGCGATGGCCTCTGATCATTCGTCCGAACGGGGTACGGGTTCGAATCCCGGTGAGGCATGGATGTTGTGTTTGTCTTGCGGCACTGGCTCTCTCCCTTCCCTGGAACCAGTGACCCTAAATTAGGGACGGGCGACTGCTTATAGCCCATTGAGTTGCTCACGGTGGTCGTTAAACCTCCAATCCAAAAAAAAAAAAAAAAAAAGAGACAGAAAGAAATTGTAAAGCTAACATAAACTTCTTTTTTTTCTGGTTAAGTACAAACTGTTTAAGTTACGAGAAATAAAAAAAAATAGAACTCGTTAAACTTGTTCATTTAGTCAATGAATGTCAAATATGTTTCAAGACATCATCATCATCATTGACAACCATTATCAATTCACTGCTGGACGAAGGTCTCCCCAAGTTTCCTCCACAACGGTCTGTCTTGTGCCAGTCTCCTCCATGTCACTCCCGCATACTTTCGAATTTCATCCACCCATCTCCCATGTGGTCTTCTTCTGGGTCTTTTCCTGTCCCTTGGAATCCAATCTAAAATTTCGGCTGTCCATCGATGGTCTGTCCTTCTGGCAATATGTGCAGCCCATTGCCGTTTCAGGGATTTAACTCTGATCATGATGTCTTCCACTCTTGTCATTTTTCGGATCCACGAATTTCTCTTCTTATCTCTCCTGGTTATACCAAGCATGCACCTCTCCACGCTTCTTTGAGTATTCTGCAGCCTTTGCATGTCTCTTTCAGTTAAGGTCCACGTCTCTGCACCATACGTAAGCACTGGAAGGATGTATTGATCAAACGCTTTTCTTTTAAGACATAATGGCATACTGCTCTTACAAATTATGCCGTTTCTTCCAAAAGCTCTCCAGGCAAGTTTTGTACGGCGATTAATATCTTCATCAATGTGACCTTCACTTGATATCTGCTGTCCAAGATAAACGTACGTGTCTGTTATCTCCAGCTTTTCTCCATCAATCGATAAATTTTCATTTTTTGTAAAAGAATTGAACGTCACTTTTGTCTTCTGAAAGTTCATTTTTAATCCCACTTCTTTACTCTTGTCAGCAAATTCCTGGATCATACTCTGCAGCTCTGATGGGGTAGTTGCAAAGGTGACTACGTCATCAGCAAAACGAAGGTAAGTTAGATAATCTCCATTAATCTTTATCCCTATGTTTTCCCAGTTCAGTGATTGAAAGACATTTTCCAGTGCGGCATTAAAGAGCTTCGGAGATATGGTGTCACCTTTTCTCACTCCCTTTCCAATTTTTATGTGTGTTGTATTTTCAATCAGCCGAATCTTTTCACTTGCATTTTCATAGATGTTATTAATAATATTAATGTATGCATTTCAGAGCCATTGTAACTGCTGATGGTTTCACCGAATTAAAGGCTTTTTCATAATCGACAAAAGCCATGCACAATGGAAGTTCATATTCCCTCGCTCTTTCAATTAGTTCTCTCAGTACGTGGATATGATCTATTGTGCTGTAGCCACTCCTGAATCCAGCTTGTTCTCTCGGTTGAGCCATGTCCAGGGTTACCTTCAAACGGTGTGAAAGAACTTTAGTGAAGATTTTATAAACCACTGATAGGAGGCTGATAGGTCTGTAGTTCCTGAGATCTTCAATGTCGCCTTTTTTATGTAGCAGGATCATCGTAGCGTTGTTCCAATCTTCAGAAATCTTCCCTTCATTAAAGCATCGAGTGTAAATTTGGGCGAGTACTGTTTCGATTTCTCCACTTTCTTCTCGTATGGTGTCCACAGTAATTCCATCTTCTCCTGGAGCTTTTCCCCGCTTCATGTTTTTGATTGCATGTGCAATTTCTGCTGGGAAGACTGGAAGAACTCTGGTACTGGTACCTTTCATGATGTCTGGAGTACATGTATCATCCCTTTCATATAATTTGGAGTAGCAATCTTTCACTCTTGTCAAAATTTCGCTTCCATTTCTTGTTACAGAACCATCTTCTTTTTTCAGTGCCATAATCTGTTTTCTTCCCTTACTGAGATGTCCCTTTGCTATCTTTAAGCTTTGGTTGTTTTCAATTGCTTTCCTCACGACTTCACAGTCGAATTTCCTTACGTCTTCAGTGATACTTTTTCGTACTGTCTTGCATAGCTCTATATATTACACTTTGGAAGTCACATCTTCTTTAGTTGTCCTCATCTCTCTTCTGTTTTGCATCAACATTTTGGTTTTTCCTGATAATTTGTTCACATGCAACTTGTTATTAGACCCAGCTAATTTTGTTGCTGTTTCCATAAGAGCTTTGGTTACTTTTCTGTTAACTTCAGAAATATCCACTTCTTCCGATGTTAGGCCTTCTAAAGCTGAGAATCTGTTCTTCAGTTCCAATTTGAAGGTATTATGGTGTTTTTTAAGGTTGGTTATGTCAATACATTTTGTTTGTCTTATGAGCTTGCCACGTTCGAGTTTAGTGTTAAGGTGCATCTTACATCTCACCAATCTATGGTCACTACCTGTGTTGAACTTGTTTAGCACACTGCAGTCTTCTATGACGAATTTTTGGTTACACATAATAAAATCAATTTCACTTGTCGTCCCATTTGGATGTCTCCATGTCCATTTCCTGTGTGGCTTTTTCTTGAAAAAGGAGTTCAAGAAGAAAAACCCTTTTGCCTCTGCAAACTCAACGAGAGTATTCACACGCTGGTTTCTGTTGCCGTGACCGAATTTACCTACTGAAGTTTCATTCTGTTGCAGTTACCCTATTTTTACATTGAAATCTCCCATAATTATCTTCAAGTGCTGTTTACCTTTATTATTTAGATGACGAATTTCCTCATAAAATTCTTCAATTTCTTCTTCAGGATGACTTGTGGTGGGTGCATACGTTTGAATAATCTGAGCCTTGTATCTTCTCGAGAGTAGGATAACGAGTCGTGCAGCTCTGTCAGAGGAACTTTCAACTTCTACAACTTTATCCTTCAGTTTCTTGTTTATTATAAATCCAACACCACTAGTTCTGCCAGTATCTGTCCCACGATAGTAGAAGAGATGTTCACTTTTCAGTTCAATGAGATCTTCTCCTTTTCTCCTTACCTCACTTAGCCCGACGATGTCCCACTTGATCCTTTGTAGTTCCTCTTCCAATTCAAGAAGCCTTGAATCAGAAGATAGGGAGCGTCCATTATACGTAGCCAAGGTCAGCATCAGATGGCAGCCTAGTCCGGTCGTCCGGGGATTATTAGCAACCTCTGCCTTCATGTCGCACTGGCCACTGCCTTGGCATGGTACATTCCAGCTGCAAGAGACTGAGGGCCAAGATTTAAGTTGTGGAGTCATTTTGGAGGGGTTTGGCCATAACTCACCACTCTGGCCAAGCGGGTTGGTGAATGTGTGATAGCATTTCCTCGAATCCCGATGGTATAGTTATACCGTTATTGCGGGTCGTCAGAGCCCCTTTAGTGGGAACAGGATGCACCACCAGAAGGCGGGGTTGACATTTGTCAAGGAGAGGCTGTGATGTTACGCATCACCTGACCTTAAATCTCTTTCAAGACATACTTCTCTGTATGTGCACATACATAATGTATCCATAATTATTATGCATAATTATTATAAGTCAATTGTTTGTATGTACACATACATAAAATTGTCTAATAATTATTGGGGTTGCCTTTGATTTTAATTGCTAAGACACATCTCCTGGGCATACTACTCAATAGGTGTTCAAGTTCATCCTTTGATGTTAGATGATACCAACATGAAATCATAGCTTCAAGTAACTTTACTTAATTTGTAGGATTTCTCGCACTCACCTGTTTCAGTTTCATTCAAAATATTCGATCGGATTAAGATTCGGCTATTGTGTAGGACATTGCAACCTCCCGACAGTTTTAGAAACCAACCACCTGTCCACTACTCGTGTCCGATGGCAGGGCACGTTGTCGTCCTGAAAGATGATATCACTATTTGGAAACGTGCTAACAGATGAAAGAAGCATTGTCCCTCTCCAGTACTTGTATATAATGGGCAGCATTCATGTTACCTTCAATGTTGCGCAGTCTACCCACTCCATGAGCTGAGATGCAACCCCACATCATAACGGCAGTAGGATGCTTTACTCTTTGAATGTAGGTACAGTAGGGTTCGGATCATGTTGTCAGCGTCATGCGTACAAATGTCCTCCTTTTGTTATGAATCAAATTCTTTAGTCACTCCAGATGATCTAATGCCATTGATCCACAGTGCATCATTTATGACCTCGTGCTCACTGTAGAATCATGATCTGTTTGTTATTAAAGAAAGGCTTGTTCGCCGAAATATCTCGAAAACTAAGCTACCACAAACGGCACGTTTTGTGGCACAAACCAGCACAAACGAATGGCTGTGTTGAATTTTGAACTTGTGGGATGGTAGGTGGGGGGGCATTCACATACCCGCCAAATTTATGTTATATTCAAAACAGGCTGGGGAAATGGTCGACACCGAAATTTGGGTATTTAATAACTCGGAAGCTAAGCTAGCACAAACGACAGGGTTTCCGGCACTAACCAGCACAAACGAATGACTATACTAAATTTTGAATTTGCGAGAGGGGTGGGAGGAGGGCGGGGCTGAGGAAATGGTTGACAACGAAATTTAGGTACTTTATATCTCCAAAACTAAGCTAGCACAAACGACACGGTTTGCGGCACAAACCAGCACAAACGTAGCACAAACGAATGGCATTGTTGAATTTTGAATTTGCCGAGGTGGGGGGCTGACCATTTCCCCAGCCCCCCCAATTTATATTTTGAATATCTCAAAAACTATGCTAGCACAAACGACACGGTTTGCGGCACAAACCAGCACAAACGTAGCACAAACGAATGGCATTGTTGAATTTTGAATTTGCCGAGGTGGGGGCTGACAATTTCCCCAGCCCCCCCAATTTATATTTTGAATATCTCAAAAACTGTGCTAGCACAAACGACACGGTTTGCGGCACAAACCAGCACAAACGTAGCACAAACGAATGGCATTGTTGAATTTTGAATTTGCCGGGGTGGGGGGCTGACCATTCCCCCCCCCCAATTTATATTTTGAATATCTCAAAACTATGCTAGCACAAACGACACGGTTTGCGGCACAAACCAGCACAAACGTAGCACAAACGAATGGCATTGTTGAATTTTGAATTTGCCGAGGTGGGGGCTGACCATTTCCCCAGACTCCCCAATTTATATTTTGAATATCTCAAAAATTATGCTAGCACAAACGACACGGTTTGCGGCACAAACCAGCACAAACGTAGCACAAACGAATGGAATTGTTGAATTTTGAATTTTCCGGGGTGGGGGCTGAACATCCCCCCCCCCAAATTTATATTTTGAATATCTCAAAAACTATGCTAGCACAAACGACACGGTTTGCGGCACAAACCAGCACAAACATAGCACAAACGAATGGCATTGTTGAATTTTGAATTTGCCGGGGTGGGGGCTGACCATTTCCCCAGCCCCCCCCCAATTTATATTTTGAATATCTCAAAAACTATGCTAGCACAAACGACACGGTTTGCGGCACAAACCAGCACAAACGTAGCACAAACGAATGGCATTGTTGAATTTTGAATTTGCCGAGGTGGGGGCTGACCATTTCCCCAGCCCCCAATTTATATTTTGAATATCTCAAAAACTATGCTAGCACAAACGACACGGTTTGCGGCACAAACCAGCACAAACGTAGCACAAACGAATGGCATTGTTGAATTTTGAATTTGCCGAGATGGGGGCCGACCATTTCCGCTGCCCCCAATTTATATTTTGAATATCTCAAAAACTATGCTAGCACAAACGACACGGTTTGCGGCACAAACCAGCACAAACGTAGCACAAACGAATGGCATTGTTGAATTTTGAATTTGCCGGGGTGGGGGCTGACCATTTCCCCAGCCCCCCCCCCCCCCCAATTTATATTTTGAATATCTCAAAAACTATGCTAGCACAAACGACACGGTTTGCGGCACAAACCAGCACAAACGTAGCACAAACGAATGGCATTGTTGAATTTTGAATTTGCCGAGATGGGGCTGACCATTTCCCCAGCCCCCCAATTTATATTTTGAATATCTCAAAAACTATGCTAGCACAAACGACACGGTTTGCGGCACAAACCAGCACAAACGTAGCACAAACGAATGGCATTGTTGAATTTTGAATTTGCCGGGGTGGGGGGGCTGGCGAAATGTACCTGATTTTCAGTGCACTTGTACCATCGTTGTACAAGCTTCTTTATGCCCTCAGAAAGAAGTTTTCGGCTGAGCAGCGAGCCAAGCATGCACCGCTTCTTTCAGTTTTTAGTTCGAGGTGAATCGAAGGTACCGCCCCGGTGGCGCAGTGGTCTGAACGCCAGCTTATGACCATTTGTCCGTAAAGGGTCCAGGTTCGGATCCCGATGAGGCATGGGTGTTGCGTTTGTCTTACAACACTGGCTCTTGCCCTTCCCTGGAGCCAGTAGCCCTAAATTAGGGTCGGGCGACTTCTTATAGTCCATCGAGTAGCTCACGGTGGTCGTTAAACCTTCAATCTAAAAAAAAAAAAAGAATAGCCCCTTAAGTCCTCTTTGAAAGGACCAAATAGGTAATAGAACCAAACTGATTTGCAGACAGTTTGCCACTTCATTAGTCACTCGTCTGTATTACAAAACCATGTCACGTACGCGCTCAATGTTGTCGTCAGTTGTATCCGTAGACGGACGTCCAGCTCCTTCTTCATGTGCAACACTGCTGCCATTTTTGAACTTTTCAATCCATCCGTTGCGGCAGAGCCCTGTTGCAGTACTGTGCTGAAAGTCTTTGATGGATTTCGGCGCCCGATACACCTCTATATCATAAAACATGGATCACTGAACGCTGCTGTTTGGTGCAAAAAAGCAAAGCGGTCATGGTTAACGCCACGGCAGTGGCAATGGAATTGACCTAGCAACTTTAAACCTGGGCAGCAGCGATGAGACGGCAACCTTGCCTCGCGATGCGCGCGGAAACGACAATGCAGCCAACAGAAACACAAATACAACTGCATTACGTATAATTATTGACTCACTCTCGTAAATTACCCAAACCTGGTATCTTGCATGCGACCAGTGACACCTTCAGGTTACTCTCCGGATGCTCAGCCGTCTGTTTAAATCTCGCATTACTCTATATCTAACTCCAGAAAAAGACCCATGTGTCGACGACGGGAAGAAAATTCCATTCTTAATTCTTGATTCAGATATAGTGAGGAAAATGCGCTTATCCAAACAGTCTGAATTACTGTATCCCAAAGACTAAGACAAACTGTGTGAGCTTTTTCTAATCACATTTAACTTTCATTGAGTCCTTTCAACATTTTGAAAACGTAGCGTAGGTTCAACCTTAAACACGTAACTGAAATATCAAAACTTGAAGTGGAATCTTTGTTCTCAGTAGTGATGCAAAATGACAAATTTACCTCGAAGGAAAACATGTTATATTACTGTTGTTTTGGGGTACCTGACAGAATTACATGGTGTCTTATAGACCTATGTGATCATAAAATAGTTTTTCATACTGTATTCAGCTTTATATTTCTCCCGTAGAACTAGGTGCGATATAATCCATTAATTCAGGGTATCGTCGGAATGTATGATACAATAACAGCCTGTTAGGTGATTTATTCCAAAACAATTGCTTCGAGATCCTCTATCACTGATTCAATTTTTTGGTCTGCCGGTACGTTTTGCTGCTTCAGGCACGCTATGTGTCCTCCACTTATTCAGTACATTAAAAACAGTTTACTTGCGTATGTTTAAATGCCTCTCGGTTTCTCTTATGGACAACCCACTAATGTAACACCCAACAATCTTTCCTTTCTCAAAGTCAGTTCTCTCCCGTCGCGACATTTTCACTCAAATTCACAGTGCGATACGATCGCGGTCAGTTGCAAGCTTGTTTTTATACCGTTTGCAACTGTAGCGCGCATCTTAACAACGCAACGGATCCGTTTATTTGCTTTTGTAAGGGTGTCCGGTGACTTTTGTCAATATAGTGCATATGTATATACAGTATATATAGTCAATAAAATTCAGGCCTTCCATAAAATGCTTAAAATTACTGCTCCTGTAAAGTTATTTCCCTTTTCTTTTGCAGCACCTAAGTTTCACAAATCATCTGTTAAATTCAGATTTATTGCAGGCGGAGTAAGAAGCCAGAAAAAATATGTTGACACGAATTTTGAATTACTGCTGAAACACGTGCAAATTTATTTCATTTAATTCTGAAAACAACGTTTATGAATGCAATATCTATAACTCACAGTCTACTGTAGTTTTGCTGTAAACTATGGTCCAGCTTCATCAAGACTAAGTCACGTGTCAAACGTCTCGCAATGCAGACTGATGAGTGCTTTCCATGCTCTCGATAGATATGGAGATGAAGATAAACCATTTACCAGGTTATTACGGTTTTGAAAACTGTGAAAGCTTCTAAAACGTTTAGGTCAAATATTGGTTTTGGTCTAAAAATCTAAAAATTGAAGAGTTAGGGCGTAAACCATGGTAACCAACATTTTTGTAAAAAAATTAGTTGCGTACGAAAAACAACTGCGGTGGTAATCTGAGCAGTTTAGAGTATTTATCATACACTTATGTATGATAAAAGTTGTGTTGTGGCGCCATACTACATATGGCGCCACAGCTTTCAATTATGATAAGTGCAAACTTTTATATTTTTTACTACTTGTGATCTACGTATCTCACAACGACTGAAGTGTTGGTTACCATGGTTTACACTAGAGTCCTTCAATTTTGCGTCATCAAACAGAAATTGGTGGTTATTTTCCCAACAATGCTGGGCTATGGAAGATTTTTTAAGTTCACACTTTTTAATGTATGATTGGTGTTCTTTTAATATCAATTGAAGTGAACTCCGTGTCTGACCTATGTATGACAGGCCACACTGACACTGGATGCGATAGATTCCCCAATAGTTTGTCAGTAATTGGGTCCTTTTTCTCAGAGCAAAACATCTTAGATACAGGAGTGAAAATCACTTCGAAATTTGATGACCTAAGGATTTTTGATATTTTAAAACAAATATCAGGGATGAATGGAAGAACTGCCAAGTTTCGTTGCGAATTTGGAGCGATCGGGATCAAGGTGGATTTTTGCTGAGGTTTAACAAATGTTTTGATAGCCGAGTCCACCAATGAATATTTGAAGCCTCATAAGAAAAATTACTGGAAACCAAGTAACCCAACCAACCTGAAAGTAAGCCAGTCGTATAGGAGAGTGGGTCTGCGCTTATCGATGCTATTGCAGCGCTCACAACAGCAAAGTGAGGAACGTATAAAAATAAATTGCAAAACAATGCAGACTGCAGAAACATTTTAACTACCAAGTTGTAGAATAATAACGTATTGCGCAGAAAATCAGTATTACAACTTTTCAAAAAGGAAGAGGAACGACAAAGAAGTGCAATGAAATGTAATTGCGTGACGGAATATTGCTGGTGTATTCACGATTTACAGGCGGCTCTACGAGATTGAGAATCCCCCAGCAATGCAAAGTACTACGCATGCAAAGTAGTGATATTAAAAGTACTTCTTGTAGGATTGAAATTAATGAACCGCGCACACACGTGTGTGTGGTGCAAATCTATTTAAACAACAGTGCCAGAAGCAGAAAGCCAGCATTATTTCTAGTTAACATACTCTGAATACTGCGAAATGGTTCCTCTGTACGGTTAATGTAAGCTGAACGCTCATGTTGCTGCAGTGCTTTACGCCAATACTTTTTCTCAGAGACATCGGACCACACATAAGACTATCCTCAACATCCACACTCCTATTCGATCTATGAGATGCACGGTGGGGCGTTCGAGATCAAGAGACCATGTTGCGAGGACAGGGATATCGTTGGCTATGCGCTTGCGCAACCTCACATCGGAAAATGCGATGTGGCTGTGGCATGTATGATGTGTCATGCGCAAGTCCACCGCATTCTTCACCGGCATCCCTTTCGGTCATATTGGCTCTTTAGGTAACATACCTAACAGGACGGTGACAAGCAACAGGGACTGAGCTGATACAATTTCCTTCTGAATGCTGTAAAAGAATCACTTAATTCTCATCATAAACATCTTGTTGACACACGAGGCGAAATTCAGCGGCAACGCCGTACGCGTTAGGACATAAGTGACTAAACTGGTCAACAGCCAAAACGGTACGGAAATCAAAGTAACCGGATTTTATTTTTTGATGGACGTTGAACCCGAATATACTAATAAAAAGTTTCAGTTGGCTCTACTTTTCAAGATCCAGTAGCAACCTTTTAGTGGGCATGGTCAGAATTAAAATACGATTTGTGTCCCTATTTTTTAGCAGTCAAGGGATATCGTTTAGTTTCCATTGGGTTTTGTCGACAACCAAATGGACCCTGGAATAATGAAATCTGGCGGAGTGCGAAGAGTAATTTTAGTTTGCCCGCCGAATGTATTTTTTTATATCGCAACTATTACTTCATTTCTTTACAAAACTTGCAGTGTAGAAAAATTATTTATTTCTAAAACCATACACTAATATGTACTTCTAATTTTTTTAAATCGCAAATGTGTTCCGTTAGTTCTAAAGAAAAAGAAAATTACCGAAAAAGTGTCATTCTTATTCTCATAAAATCGAAACCATCCCTTGACCCACCCGCCCTTTCCCTTCCCGCGCCAGGCATGTTTTGTTGACGCTTAATACGAAGTGGAGTTTGCTTCATGTTGAGTCATTCCATTGGAATAACTAGTGAAAAGCCTTTCTTTGGCACTGCGTTATACTACAAAGTGGAGATTGCACCATATTGAGTCATTACATTGGAGTAACTAATGAAGGGCATTTCGTTGGTATTGCGTAATACAAAGTGGAGATTGCATCATACTGAGTCATAAAATAAAATCCTAGTCACTAAGTTTCGCAAGTTCCTAAAAAGTTATCTCTCTGTTAGGTGAGTCTTTCTTAATACGTATTAGCAGAATTAATGTTAAGTTGAAGAAATGCCACAGGATTGTGTAAACAAAGTTAATAATTTCTGCTATATATGTGGTGACAACTTGAAACTTTCGCTTCGCAAAAGTGAAGTATCAATCCAATCATAAAGAAGGCTTATTACCTTTATTTTCGATGCCCCATTGGAGACCTAGATAAACCGTGGGCCCCAAAGATATGCTGTAATTATTTTGCAAAGAATCTGTGTCAGTGGTTGAATCACAAGAAACTCTCAATTCCTTTTGCAGTTCCTGTGATATGGAAAGAACCAACTGACCATGCAAATAACTGTTTTTTTATTGTGACTCCAATCTGGAAAGATGTTTCCAGAAAAAAGAACATAGTAAACTACCCAATATTTCACCTACTATTCAACCTGTACCACATGGTGAAGACCTTTCAATTGCTAACGCACCTGATTCCTATTCACTTGATTCTACAGAAGAAGAAACGGAAGATGATCATGTGTGTGATCTCCAGCCATCGACATCTAAAGATTCAGATTTCACGCCAGTAGCAATGCCGTTTCCTGAACCACACAGAATACCACAGAGTGAACTGAATGACCTTGTTAGAGTTCTTGACTTGCCGAAAAATAAAGCTGAGCTACTTGGATCTAGACTACAACAATGGAATTTACTGGAACAAGATGTGTCTGTATCTCCGTTTCGTTCACGTCATGAACACTTACTCCCATTCTTCAAAACAGATGATACTGTTATTTTGTGTGTAGTGATGTAAATGGACTGATGGAAACCTTAAACATCCGTTATAACTCCCGTGGCTAGAGACTTTTTATCGATCCATCAAATACTAGTCTTAAAGCTTTATGGCTTCATAATTGCAACGAATTGCCTTCCATTCCTGTTGCATACTCAGTGCACCTGGGGAAGTTAAATGAAACATCTTCAGATCATCAGCTATGAAAATCACCAGTGGAAGGCCTATGGTGATTTAAAAATATTTGCTTACCTGTTTAGACTTCAGCAAGGTTCTTAAAATTTTTGTTGTTTCCCCATTGAATGGGATAGCAGAGACAGAAAGTCACATTTCACAAGGAGTAAATGGTCAATGAGGAAATCTTTAGAGCAAAGAAGGAAAGTGTTATACATTCACCTTAAATTGAGACAAAACAAGTTTTGTTACCTCCTTTGCACATAAAATTAGGTCTCATGAAGAACTTCATAAAAGCTATGGACAGAAATGTAGCTGCATTTCGTTATCTCAAAGAAAAATTTCCAAAGTTAAGTGATGCAAAAATAACGGTAGGGATTTTTATAGGTCAGAAGATTCGTGACCTCTTCAACGATCCACATTTTAATGAAATACTGTGTGGATAAGAACAAACAGCCTGGAACACATTTTGCTTGGTGGCCTCCCAATTTCTTGAAAACAAAAGAGCTCAGAATTGCCAACAATTAGTCAAAGAAATGCTTTCATGTAATAAGAAAAAGGATGTGCAATGTCCTTAAAAATGCATTTCCTGCATTCCCACCTAGATTTCTTTCCAGACAGTTGTGGAGCAGTAAGTGACGAATATGATGAGCGATTCGATCACCAATTTCCAACATGGAGAAGCAAAAAATACCGAGATCACTGGATCCCAGTTCTGCTTGCTGATTACTGTTGGTTGCAAAGGAAACATCAGAACATTCATATAAAAGGAAATCAAAAAGGTGTCGTGTCACAGAATACAATCAACATACAGATATGTTTATTAGCAAATTAGTATTACATTTCTTATTCTTCTCATGATGCGTTTCGGTAACAATATTTTACATTGTGTTTGTATCAATAATTTCAGTATTTTCTTCCACTGACAATATTGTACCTTCCATCCCTAAGGCAATAAGGATATGCAGGATGATTCACAGAAAACTAACACATTTCGTGTTCGTTTTATTTCAGCAGGAATAAATCGTAATGACTTGTATTAGTGTCAAACGACGCGGGGCATCTGTGAGATTCCTCTATTCTCATGAGAAGGCGCTGCTGTGCAGAATGTGGTAGCTATCGCTGCCAGATTGCCTCAGTCACTGTGAAGATGCAGTAACGGGTATGTTTTATTAAAATGTACTGGATTTCAAACTCGATCACAGCTACGTATAGGGCATACGCGAGGGAATTTGGTGTTAGCAATCCTCCCCACAGAAACTATATACTGGCGCTTGTACGCAAGTTGGAAACAACAGGATCTCTTATGAGTGAAACCGGCGAGCATCGAACGACTGCAGTAGTCACCCCGGAAGACATTGCGGCGTCTTTCGCAGGAGACCGGGTACTCTTACTCCATGTGTCAGAGAGCTGCTAAAAAGCGAGGCTAAAGCCGTATAGCTTGATGGCTGTTAATGAGTTGCTGGAGCCAGATAAGGGAAAACGAGTGCACTATTGTCGCTGGTTTCAGAACTTCATTGCCCAAAATCCTGGCATATTTATTATCCATCACGTGGTTCCATTATATGGCTATGTCAATTCACAGAAAACATCCGCACGCACTTCAGGAAGCGCCTATGCACCCACAAAAAGTCGGATTTTGGTGCGCAATATCCGCTGAAAGAATAGTGGATTCCATTTTTTTCAATGGGACTGTCAACACTGCAGAGTGCCAACGAATTTTCATCTACTTTGTTGAGCAATTGGATGACATAGAGGCTATTTTCAACAGGATGGTGCCACGTGACATACATCAAATTATTCCATGGTGCTGATCTACAGTTTCTTTGAGGACCGGATAATTTCCCGTAACTTGTGGCCACCGAGATCACCAGATTTGACAACACCAGATTTCTTTCTGTGTTGTTTCTTAAGGAAAGAGTGTACTCTAGAGGCCCTAGGATGTTAGACGAATTAAAGGAGAACATTACAAACGAAATCAACGGTATTGACAAGACGATGCTCCAACGAACAGCGAGGAACATGTAACGACGTGTCCAGATGTGCCTTCAGAAGGGGGGCGGACATTTTCAGCACTTGATGCAAAGGTAAATGTTATGTAATGTAAACACCCATAGATA